>CM060841.1:13555000-14922500 GCA_030762175.1 Metallyticus violacea
TTTC
Source organism: Metallyticus violacea (assembly GCA_030762175.1). NCBI lineage: Eukaryota > Metazoa > Arthropoda > Insecta > Mantodea > Metallyticidae > Metallyticus > Metallyticus violacea. Next base: position 13,555,005 of record CM060841.1, read on the forward strand.
GTTACGTATGAGCTGTATTTAAAATATTTCCCTTATCGCCTCATTTTTGCTGCTTAATTCTTTTGTAGTCGGAACCGTATCGGGCTGTAACCGCAGTGTTTAATAATGTAAACAGAAAGGCATCTCAAAAGCCTTACACGACTAAAAACATTTTATGGTCTTCCTAGGAGGAATGAATGCATTGCTAACTATAGAGCGTTTCCCTTATAAAAACATCTTTACAACAGCTCCGATGGAACGCGCAATCACCTTTTATTCTCTTCAATGCAGCATTGTATATAAAAATTGCAAAAATAAGAAAATAACTACAAAAAGGTCAGAAATAGGCAGAACAATACGAAATAGAAGCAAAGTACAACATAGGTATAATGTTTAGTAGTTTACGAATATAAATTAGATCTTTTCACAAAAAGACATTTTTCATAAATCCGAGCTCTCATTATGTTATAGTACATATTTAACCATGAAATATAATAATAAAATAATTTAATATAATGCAACATAATATTGCATAATGTATTAAAATTTTAATACCGGATTCCAGAATATGTGCTCACCGCTCGCACGGATTTTGTGTCTCGGCCAAGGCCGGCTCCTCCCCCGGGCATCTATTGGCCTACCTGTGCTTGAACATCCGAGTAATCGCCATCTACATTCGTTTGTGAAGATTGCTGACGTTAGAGCAACGTATTTTTATGTGTAAATATTATTAAACTTTCGTCGCGTTCGTGAGGAACTTATTTGTACCGAGGAGGCTACAAATCCCTACTAATAACTCTGTCTTGTGGAAACATATTGTCAATTGCTGTCATGGAATTATTCGCAGTATGAGCAGTGGTAGAATCCTGTTGAAAAAATGCATGATCACTCTCCTTGTCGGTTAATTCTATTAAAAAAAAAAAGAAAAAAAAAAAAGAGAGGTTAGCATGGAATTCACAAAAATAACAGAGTCAGCTATATGTTAAAAAAATTGCCCTATGATTCTTTCACCACTGGGTTAACATATACGAATGAACCTAAAAACACGCTATGCCATTGTAAACACGCGAGTCATAATACACTTTATGTATACTGTCGAATTAAGAAACAAACACATAACACACACCCGGGAACAGCTGCGCCACGACTGCGACATTCAACAAGCAAACAAGCAAGCTTGCTATCCCCTCCAAGGCGCGGAAAACAAGAGGGGGAGTAGGAAAAACCCCACGCCGCGGGGGATAGCATCACTGGTCACACGGTATATATATTATACATAATATTGTGAAACAGAATAAAAGGGGGAAGAGGATTGGAAACTGATAATTTTAAACACAAAATTGAGAATAAATGTATAACTTATTATACAAAAAAAAAAAAAAAAATCCATCCGCGATCTTGGGTTTAGAAGGCAAGTATAGTAACCACTACACCACCAGGACCGACAGATAAGTTGGAGAAAAGCCTACATCATGTGCCCATGCACCATCCACCTATAATCAGTAATGTATTAACAGCTGCAGCGGGACATAATCTAAAATATCACCGTCCTTTAGACGAATCTGCAAGAAGTCTCCTCAGAGGAAAGCTGGTTCAATAAGATAATTACCTAAATTACCACATTAACTTTCCACGAATCTCAGTATGATGCCCACGGAACCATCGAGAATTGCGATCTGCCCAGTACACCATGTTGTGGTGGTTTACACCGCCAGTGTTGCTGAAGTCATTTTCATCTGGACAAGAACTTGGCACCGCCCCGGGTGGCCGAGGTCGTTAAGACGCGGACTTATGACCGGGAGGTCTGGAGTTCGATTCCCACCAGAACCGTCCTCTTTGACTGAGGTTTTCCTCAGTCATCATAAATGGCAAATGCCGGGGAGGTACCCTAAACTTAGGCCTGGAACGCTTCCTTCCTTTAAAAAAAAATCCTGCTCCAATCTATCATTTCATGTATCATCAGTGTGACCGTCTGTAATACCTGTCATGGGCGTTAAACACTATTAAAAAAAAGAAAGAAAGATCTTGGCGGATAAAATCCGGCTGTTTGGAGATGTATTATCGCATTGCTATGGGTAATTCTGGTTTGAAAATATTATTCTGCAAACTCCCTGAACTGAGGTTTATATGCGTGCCACTTCTGACCTTGAAGTATTCTATGAATGGAAGTCTTGCTGACTCCTAAATAGACAGCTGCTTGTCTGATGTTCACATGGGGATTGCCGCAAAAATAAAGCTGCTAATACGCTGTGTTGCAAGAGGTACAGACTTTTTCACCAGCCTGTATAAGAGGTCATATTTATTAATGTTTATCTTTGGTGTTAATATTTTCTTCACAAAACTTCAGGTAAAACGTTCAAAATTGTCTTGACCCCTTCTGACTGAAATAGATAATCTTCTCATGAAGTTACAAACACATGGACATAATGTGTAGTTTCCTCCATACAATCAAGGATAATTTCGCTACAGCCGTCTATACTTAAAATACTTACACAAAAAGAGGCTCCGTAAGTGTAAGGTCATTTAATATCTCTATCTATTCAGTGACCAGGTTCCTTGCATTAGCAATTACTTTTGCTCTTTGAATAGTTGTATTATTTTCCGAAACTAATATAATTTCCATTATAAGTCAATAAAGTTTAATAAAACAACTTGATAAAAATATAAGGCGAATATTTTACTTCTAAACAGATATTTTTCCGTTATTTGTAGACTATCACATGATCTGGTGATTGTTAAAAGTACTATCGCTGAACTTGTAAACATGCTTGTGGTCACTTTCCCTAAATTAAATGTACTCATATAAATTTGTTGTTGTACTTCTCATTCTATAAATATATTTTTTTAAAAGTTAATATTCCTTGATTAAATAAAAATGTTCATAAATGAAGATTAGTGGCTTTGAAACTTTAAAGAAACATATAATTAAGGATATCTACCGTCAGTATGCATAACATGGGAGATAGTTCTTATGAATGAGGAATGCGTGCGGTAAAAATTAGTGAAGTGTTTAAATTTGAACTTAAATTTTACACACATTATTATATACATTTCCATAATTATCTACAAATAATTATATTCATTATGAAAAATAGTATTTATGATTAATTTCAAAGCGTATGATTTAAACTATTTTGTCTGGTTTAATGTAATACTCAAAGAAAAAAAAAGCTTGAATACTACGATTCAATTAACAAATATTTTAAATTAAAATAATGAAAACCTGTGGCAGTAAATGCAACTAAAAGTTCAATGACATGGCTAAAGTTTCAGTATATAAAAACATTTAATGTTAATTAAAATAGCATTGCAACATGAAGATTACGAACCCCCTTAATCAAAACGGGGGAAAGTGTACGTTCCTGCCATAGGTCTGCATTTATTATGCTTTATTTTTCAATTAATATATTAATTACATATGGGGTACTTGTACATTCAATTAAATGCTAAAGGTACCGGTTGTTTTTTATAACTACCCTTAATTTGTTTCAAACGAAACATTTTAATGAATCACAAAATAACATATGACATCATTCAGAAGTTAGCCAAATGAGTTTCCTTTCCTAAGGGCTCTTATCGACCAACTGATTACTGGCGGCACTTTGTGCAATGTGGTTATTGTTCAGAGGGCAAAGTTTAAAACCCATTATCGTCACCAGTTGAGGAGGTTTTTAATGTGATGAAGTATTGTAGGTTGTATAGCTAACCGATTTGTTTGAATTGTTTTATTTATTTACGGAAGCTCTTTAACATCTCAAGTCATCAGCGTCGCTTTCAATTCATGGCGTGAAACGGGCGACAAATTTTGCTCAGAGGTCTCTTCTTTCCGGCTTGAGGTTCTTTTTCGTGCCGTAAATCTACCACGGGTCCCACGGCTTTACTTCCCTTCCGAAGGAAGCCACACTTAGGAGTTTACTCCCGATAAAAGCCATCGATCCTGACCGGAACTGAACCCGCGAACTTGGTTAGAAGGTAAGTATGGTTACCACTACACCACCAAGACCGACATAGTATAGCTAGCCGAGGGTCCCACTTCATTACCGAAACCGCCACAGGTGGCCGAGGTCTTAAGTCACGGACTCGTGAGCGGGAGGTCTGGGTTTGAATACCGCCAGGACCGTCCTCCCTGACTGAGGTTTTTTTCCAGGTTTTCCTCAGTCCTCATAAATGGCAAATGCCTGGGAGGTACCGTAAACTTAGGCCTGGAACGATTCCTTCCTTAAAAAAATCCTTTCCCAATATATCATTTCATGTATCACCAGTGTCCATCGCCTGTGGTGCCTCTGTAGTAAAAACGGGCGTTCAACACAATTCATTCATTCATTCATTACCCGGGGTCTTTCAGGGGTCCGAAGTCGCCTTTTGTACCTTAGCGATCACGGGAGGAGGGAGATGGAAGGAGGACGTTCAAATCACACGACAATTTGTTGTCGGCCACATGGTTCATTATCGCTATGACTTTAAGGCCTCGAGCTACATACGCTGCTTAAAATTGTATCTGTGTGCCTCTTGTCTACTCTTTCGTACTGTAATCTAGGATTGCATCCCGGTAATTACTGTACTGTCCTGAAAGGAGATGCCTTCTGGAAATGCCTTTACTATATTTGGAACTTCCATCTACTGTTTCTAGAACTGCGACCTACTGTCTGAACTCTCCTCTACTGTCTGTCTGAACTGCGATTGAAAAGTTATTTCCCTTTATATACTAAATTCCAAGTGTCCCCACGTAGTCGTAAGAACTCACGGGGACCACATACTAGCACCCATGGAGTCTGAGCCTTCAAAATATTCAATATTATTGGTGAGCTCTTGCGCTCCTAAATGCGCTCCCTTTAAATACATCAACTCTTTGACTCCTCATTGGGGAACTCATTATAGTTCGATGTAATGACGTCATTGCCAACACCTGTTCCTTTCTACTTTAACGAATTTCAGGACATCTCCAGCAACTAAAGATACAAGGAACCTGTTGTTCGGACCTGCATGCACTTGATTTTTTACATTTGAGAGACCCCATTGCTCGAGTCATTATCAGTAAGTGAGAGCACAAGAGATTACAATAGGCAGACTCTTCCCTTTCATCAAGGAATTATACGTCCAGGTAGCCATGAACACATTTTTTGTGATAAATGAAATGTTCGTGCTTGGTACTACAGGCTATATAATATTTAATAATTATTAGAATTTAAATTATATAAATCTGTCACACAATCATCAGCCACATAACACACATAATCAATGGAAAATAAATAAATAAAAATTTGTTTTGCAATGCAAAAATGTAAATTTATAATAAAATTATAAAATGGTCTAGGCAGAGATAAAATAGTTTCAAACTTCAAATGACTTCGTTCTTTCTGAGAGAAAAGTACCTTTTTTATTATTTTTTACCTGTTAAAACTTTATACAGTGAAATATTATTAATAACTTCATCATAAGTGTGAAATATGTTTGTTAAATAATTGTGATAAGCATACTAAATACTTGGGAGAGTTAAGTTTGTTTCTAAGTGCTTTGCCAGGGTGTTGCATCTTCAAAAGGAAAATTTACTCCCACTTTACCTCCACATAAATCGCATTAAAACCCAGCGGTGGACGGCTGTGGAATCACTGTGGTGTGTATGTGTGTGTTTTGTTGTGGAGGCGACGTCTGGCGTCTCTGAGCGCCGTTATCTAGGTCATAGCACCACGACGAAGGCGCTGGAAGCTTGCACTCCAGTCCTCATCAAGAAAAAGAATGGCAACAAAATGAAAACTGCACAACGTTCCGTGACAGTTCTACCCGGAAGCAGAATAAGATTAATCAATTTTTGAGTCCAGTTCACTTCAGCACACATGCACTCAGCTAAAACGAAATTTATTGCCATGAGCAAAAACGTGTTCTTGTTGCACCTATTTCGTGCCTCTTTCGTTTGCCTCTTTCGTAAATAGAACAAAAGGTAAAGCACTTTTAAGTGAGTTAAAACCTCATGAAATATATAGTTCTTAGCTGATAGATTTGTGAGCTTTAGTATACTGCCAGAAAAAGACATTTAGTCTTTAGTTTTTGAGTTAGCTGTTGCTTGCTGCATAATAAGTTATTATGTGTAAAAATCCAAAATATGGCTTCCTTCGGAAGGGAAGTAAAGTCGTGGGTCCCGTGTCGTACATTTACGGCACGAAAAAAAACCTCAAACCTGAAAGAAGAGGCCTCTGAGCAAAATTTGCCGGCCGTTTCAAGCCCTGAATTGAATGGGACGCTGATGACCTGAGACGTTAAAGAGCGTCCACAAATAAGCCAAATCAAACCCAACTCGCCTATCTACGGAAGTGGATTGATATATTCCACCCCTCGTTGCCGGATCCCACATTCATAGATTTCTTTCTATGGAGTCATCTAAAAACGCCTGCCTATCACAACAGGTGATGAAACATTGTGGTCCTCAATCATCGCTGCTTGCCTTGATGTGACACCACAGATCCTACGGCGAGTACATCAGGAGAGAGAACGGCGTCTTTAACATGTACGACAACTATTACATAAAATGAAACTTTGCCTCGTCTTGGCGTATGAATGCATACTGCCGTGAGATCAGCAGCTAACAAGTTCGAGCGATGTTCAAGGTCATGACAAGAGAGAGAAAAGTGGAAATGATGTATAGGTGATGCCTTCTGCGATGCAATCAGTGACATCATGTGCGCGACTGGACTTATAACTAAGCCTACGAGAGAAAGTTAACCGAACTGTAGCATTAAGGTTTATTTACATGTAGTGGTACACCTGAATGTAAAGTAAGCAGAGTAAGAGATGAAAGATGAAACGAAAAATATATATTAATTGATTATTACGGCTATAAAATACAATTTTCATTTTGTCAAAACAATAATACAGTTTCACTTCACTGTAAAACTTACATTTAATTTTTATCATGTATAGGAGCATTACATGATATTGTGATATCCATAATATTTTACATTTTATTAAGGCGGAAATCAGGAAGAAAAAAAACATTATCATCTACATAAACAAAGAGAACGCACACGATACACACCCAGTTTACTAGAACCCAAAATTTCACTACTACATTTACCTCCAAAGTCATATCCGGTAACACTGCCCCCTAAACTAATAAACCATTTGCACTGCTTGTGGTGTATATCACATTCATTGAATTCGACAAACTTTAATGTATTTTCATTACTCTTATTTAGGATCTTCACAACATAGATATTTTGGCGAGCACTACACTTAAAGAGTCACAACTTGTAACGGAATCTGATTTGTATCACTACTAAACCCGTGAAACATGCAACCCACATTACCGGCACGCATGCACAGCTATGAGGTATAACATTTTATTTTGAGTAGTGTTTAACACCCGTGTCTACTACAGAGGCACCAAATGATACATGAGATGAAATCATAAATTGGGAAAGGATATTTCTTTTAAGGAAGGAAGCGTTCCAGGCCTAAGTTTAGGGTACCTCCCCGACATATCCATTTATGAGGACCAAGGAAAACCTGCAAAAAATCCGTCAGGGAGGACGGTCCTGGTGCGATTCGAACCCCAGACCTCCCGCTCACGAGTCCGCGCCTTAACGACCTCGGCCATCAGCGGCGGTCATATAACTTTAAGAAGTGGATATTCTGTAGATTTCTATAATAAATATTAAAGATACTCAGACCTTATTTCTGCTGTATTTATTTATAAATCAATAAAATGTTAGACATTTATGGAGTAATATAAAAGTTAATGAATGAATTAGAGATTTATTCATTTTAATATTCCGCTTCTGACACTTGGAATGTTGGATTTTGTAAAACAAATAAATAAATAAATAAATAAACATAAAGAAAATAGCAGAAATTTGCAGAAAATTTATGGTAGAACATAAGAGCTGTAATATTTTTAAAGCAATCTGTAGAACACGTCTTTATTTAATTTAATTTAATGTAAGTTAATGTAAGTTACAAAAAGAATATCACTAGAATTTTTATACATTTCTAAATAAGGGAAACCAACGGGCATTAAACAACATCGAAAGCACATTACTTTTCCAGCATTCATGAAAATTCTTTAATTTATACTGAGAAGTGATTTAAAGCAACGACATCGAGCACTGTATGCAGAGGTCAGAGCATGCAGGGCAATACAGAAAAAAGGCTTTACCTTGCAAAAAGGGAGGCAAAAACTCTCATGTACTGGACATAGTTGAGCTTTGAGCATTCTAACCTCTTCGTGCATGACACACAAACCTCTTTTCTGAATACGAAATGCTCGGCTCGAAACCTTGTCACTAAAACGAAAAAAGTCAACGAGACACGACGCATACAATTACATTTCATTTGCTTTACAAAGTCCAAACAAGAGGAGGGGAAAAAAAATACGTGAAATGCATATGACACATACTACACTAATGAATTGAATCATATGATATGGGACCGTGTATGATCATCAGGCAACGGTTTTTATCTAGTGAAGGAGAGAATTCTGAGAGTAAATACAAAATTCAACCGCTCTATGAAGTATTTACAATTATTTCAAGCTGGACGGATATAGACGTGGACTACAAAGTACACTTGTACTGTAGATTTACGTAAAATTACAGAGATTGTATTTGCATTAGTTCCCCGGTTAGAGCAAGCTACTAAAGCTAGATTTTCCCCTGATTCTGTATGAGCCAACATTAAGGGGGGGGGGACTTCCTGTACAATGACTTCTTGCTAACACAGGCTAAGAACAAAGTAATTTTCCCTAGTTTATTACTTCAGAGAGAAAAGAAAGCTTGCTGCTGCTGCTGTCCCAGGTGGCATCCAATGAAACAACAGTTACAAAATGGTGAGGGTATTGAATGAGTTGTCAAAGAAGAACATACACATAGTTATTCGATTTTTCTGGATGGGAAATCTGTAAACACCCATCAATGTATTGTATTTGTGTATGGGATGGCTGTTAAGGCCCCATTCACAATGAAAATTAAACGTAAACACGATAAAATAAGAAGTAACTTAGTAGTATGCAGGCATTCACAACGTACGTATTACAAATCAAAAATAAGAACAAGCGAAGATCAACAAACAACTGATTTAAAATGGCTGCTTCTGAGCAGACGGCGGTAGCGTTTATGCATATGCAAAATGCAGTAACTAATTTTCTTGGAGCAAGGATAATTTTCTTATAATGCAATTAATATTTTGTCCTTTGACGGCATTTAGTCTACAGTCGCTGATCTTCAGCTGCTCTACCATAACTTTCCCTTACACGGAGTACACAAATCAAGTGCTACTCCCGCTGCTAGCTGCTGCAACTCCCGCGCGACAGCGGAGAGAGCCGAACTACTGTGTGGCCGCAGTGTAAACGTTGCATGTATTATTTTTTGTTAAACATAATGTAACCTATGCGTTGTCCTCCGTAACTTTTAAATATAAATTGATAGGCGATTGTTTGGCGGGTAAAATACTGTAAAGCGACTTACTTAGACTTTGGGGTGCATGACCCAGGATGGTAAGTTCTACAAACGGAGGAGGGTAAATAAAATGAAGGAGGAATGAAAAAGTATCGATAGAGATATCGATGAAATTCCATATATATTTTATTACACTCACTCTAAACCATGGCTGTGAGAAACGAACATTAAATCAGAATTAAAAATGAGTGCAGAAGACAGTATAAGGAACTTTCTTCATAGAGACAGAATATGCATTACTAGATCATAGAAAACACCAGGAACTTATCGAAAATTATATTGATCAGTTTAAATGACCATATCATGGATGAAGAATTAATTGCTATAATCGCATAAAAATGATGATATTATAATATTACACCAAATGTTACAGTAGAACGCTAGAGATAGAAGCAACACAGTTAAGACCGAAAACTAGCCGGAGTGACGGACATCTATAAGTCGGAAAGGTATCCAAATGATGAATCCATGTATTACACCAGCAATAGGAGAATTCAGATCTATTAGGTCATTTTACAACTCATAACTGCCATGACGTAACTATCAGTGGTCAAACGACAAAATCTTAAGCTAGTGCATTATCCTGAAATTTTCAATAGTTTTCCATGACTATTTTTCGTAACAATATCCCTTTATTTTTTTTTAGAATGGTAGCTCTAGTTGTGTAAACTACTAAATGTAATTCATCATACGAGGGTAGATCCATAAGTTTCCGGCCTAACTATTTTCTAGGTATGATAAAGACAAAAACTATATTTCACTTTTCAATATAGTTACCATTTATTGCGATACACTTCTTACATCTATCAATTAACATTTCAATCCCCCCCCCTCCAAAGTCAGAAGTCTTGTCTGCAAAAGGGCATAAACACCATCCATCACTTCTTCGTCACACTTAAATTTCCTTCCTCGAATGTCCTTCTTGAGTTTTGAGAAGAGGAAATAGTCACTGGGGGCTAGATCTAGGCTATTGTGTGAAGGGTCGATCTTCTCGAAGCCACATTTCTTCACAGTTTCCTTTGTAACAAGAGCTGTGTGCATAGACGTGTTGTCGTGAAGAAGGCGCACATCACCATTCAGCTTTCCTCGCCTTTTCTCTTTAATGGAAGCACGTAGTCTGTGCAGTAAGCCAACATAGTACTCCCCATTTACTGTGGTGTTCCTCTCCTTGAAGTCAACGAAGAATATTCATACCTTTACAGTCCCAAAAGATTGTGGCCATGATCTTCTTGGTTGACTGAGGGACCTTGGCCTTTAGAGGCGGTGCTTCACCAGTTTACATCACTGCATTGATTCTCTTTTGGACAAGGGATCGTAGTAGAGGACCACAGTTTCATCTCCTGTAACAATGGTTTGCAGAACTTCTTTCTCATTGCCACAGCAGAGCTCCAAATATCCTGAAAATAGATCACTGTTACTGCTTTTGGACCGAGGAAAGAAGTCTAGGCACCCACTTGCACTAACCTAATTCATATTAAATGTTCGTAAATAATTGGAAGGATTGTTGTTTTAGAAAGGCCCCAACCTTGCTGCTATTTCTGTAACTTTGAACCGCCGGTCTTCCATAATTTCTCCTTCCACAAGAGCGAGCGATGTTTTTAGGATCAGCACCTCTAAGGCCGATCTGCACGCTCTTCGTCTTCAATGCTTTCTCGACCTATTCGAAAAAATTTGGCCCATTCTTTTACGGTAGAATATGAGGGGAATGCTACCCTATATACATCGTCCAATCGCTGTTTAATTTCATTTGGATTGTGAAAAATTTAATAACAGCTCGAAAATCCATTTTGAACATGTCACAATCTTCTCTTTACACATAACCTTCTTTATGAACAATTGAACACAGTGGAGAGTAAGTTACAGCTGCAATTATTTACTTAACAGATAATGTATGACACCAGATAAGGGTTTCGTCAAGGCAATAATCCTTATCGACTAGGCCGGAAACTTATGGGCGTACCCTCGTAAGATTCCTTGGAAATCTCAAAGAATTCTAGCCATTATCTTTCAGAACGTGAGATTTTTTGTGATCATATAAAATATCCGATACTCGTCCTTTAGCTCTGCAGCATCATGCGCTAATATCTTTTTGTAATTGTGCTTAATTACTGCACGATAACTCGTGTATCCACTTTCATAAGTTCACTCACCCTGCCAAGGTCTGTAATTCATCGTGTCCCCTTGAGGCAATGCACTGTTTTTCAAGCCTACATTGTATTTCATTAACTTTGAACGTGCAGTACTAATTTTAGCCAAGTCAACGTGCGTACTAACATTTCTGGACCGTATGCATATTAAAAAATTTGCACTTCTTATCAAGGAGTCAATCAATTACTTTTACAGTTGTTTGAAGGTGTTGGCGAAAGGTTCGATGACAATGATGAAAGAGGATTCAGTTGGCTTCTGGAATGTTGTTTGCGAGATATCGTGAAGTAGGCCTATTGATCATAGCTCGTTGTTCTTGTTGAAGTATCTGGTGCGCTTGACAGACCTCCTCCGAAGTAATTATTTCGCCGGAGATGGTAAAATATTTAGCCAGCTGAAGGACCACTATACAACCCCCAAAAGCCTTCTTTAGCCTTCTTTTGCTTTAAGAAATATAAAAATCTCACTTTTATTTACTGGTGACGGCATATTTGAGAAACAAATCCTTTTTTCATTCAAAAGCACAAAGCTCAGATTTCATGCTGAAGAATTTTCTGGTTCTTAATTAACATATGATCAATTTATTTAGCTTTCTGATTTTCCTAGTTTCATCAAACGAGCTCAAACTGTTGAAAGTGCCAGCAATCTCTCGAGTTATTGAAAAGTACATGAGGGTATTTGTGTTACGGGCCTGAGTATGACTACTTACTAGGAAAGGGTAACCCCTCAACCGGAAAAAAGAAAAGAAATGAATCGCCGCTTGGAAAGTTATTATTTTTATTTTAGTATCACTATTTTTACTGGAAGCATAAAACGATTCTGTATTTACAACTGATGATAATAATAAAACATATCTCCCCTATAAGAGATGTCGAAAATGGTGCCCCTCAGCGGCAAAACGTTGCCAATATCTATGTAGGAAATTCCTGTATTTAATGTAACTTTATTTTGCAAGAACACGGCAATACGGAATATGTTTATAGTTATTTATAGATCCTGGCTATTGTAACTTTTCAACAAGTTGGCAAACACTTTCTCTTTCAAAATTTTTTTCTTGCGAATCATCTTACCACTTCTTTGCAAAAAAAATCAGTTTTCACATATGCATCATACATAAAAATCCGTTCTTCAGGGTTATATATTTCTAGTGGCATAACTAACGAAGAACAATCAATATTACTATGTGAGACTTAATATGTCATATCTTGCTTAAAAATGGAAGATTTTCTATCCAAGATATCCATAGCTTGTAGTCCAGCGGTTTCGAGTTGGGCTGTCAGGGAGTCGGTCTTTTCACAGTAATGAATTCAGAAACAATTATTCCTGAGCCAAGTTTGGGTAATCCGAGATTTATTGGTCGATGCTGAGTATGATGAATGGCACAATGTCTTCCACTAAAGGGTGTTGTGCTCAAGAACCTTACATCTCCTTCCGTTTTTTTAACAATTTTTTTTTGTAAAAAATGGAGCGATGCCGCAGCTTCTCATCAAACCATCACTGATGCTAGGTGAAGCCCTCTCAGGTCTTGAACTGCTTTCTTAGCTTCCTTCGAGCTCTGGATATATATTTAGTCATTATGTTTATTGTATTTTTTGTTAGGAAAAATTATATTTCCATGATATTTTTGAGCATACTCGAAGGAGCCCTTTTGCTCATTCACATAGGATTTTATTCCCGCAGATGATTAGCCGATCGCTGATTATTTCATATGAAGACATTATCAAATGAGGGATGAATCTAGTAGGAATATTTAGCTTCCGGGCTGAATTTCGGAGGATGCGCTCTTCTTTGATTATTCACCAAAGTTTTTGCGGTGTATGATTTTCTCGATTTACGTTTTTCAGTATAATAAAGTTTTCTGAATGCCTTTATAATGAGGTAAACACATTTCAATGCTATGATAAATTGTTTTAGCAGCTTCAAAATCTCTTTCGGTTACTTATCATATTTGTGGAGGACAATTAGAGACCCTGTATTCAAAGCAACATCTGCACTCCTATAAAAGTACTTGTGACTGTCAATAGACTAATGTGTTGGCATTTTCTGCTTATTGTTTATTTTTGACACCTGACTCTTTTAGTCCTTTAAGTCAAAATGTCTCTGCAGCAAAAAAAGTAAATCTGAAATGGAAAACGAGAACGAGGAATGCTAGAAACATTAGATTAGATCCTGGAGCAGTGATAGTGAAAATGACATATAAAGAAGAATTAAGGGAAATTAAAAACTGCAGTAATATATTCGGACACATCAATTAGTATGAATTAGCAACGGGGTTCATTTTCCGATATTGATATCAAATGAATTAAACTGGACATCTAGAAAGAATGCTGTAAGAAATCATAAACAAGATATTAGAATTTTTTTTTGAGTAGTGTTTAACGCCCGTTTTCACTACTGAGGCACCACAGGCGGTGGACACTGATGATACATGAAATGAAATGATAAATTAGGAAAGGATTTTTTTTTAAAGGAAGGAAGCGTTCCAGGCCTAAGTTTAGGTACCTCCCCGGCATTTGCCAGTTATGAAGACTGAGGAAAACCCGGAAAAAACCCCAGTCAGGGAGGACGGTCCTGGCGGGATTCGAGCCGCAGACCTCCCGCTCACGAGTCCGTGCCTTAACGACCTCGGCCACCCGTGGCGGTCATATTGGAATCTACCTTATATCCTAATTCGAATTGTTTTTAGGATTTTCGTACAAAAGAGTGATATATGATGACTGATTACATACATTACTTGGAGGCAACGTTTTATTTGATATAAATATTTTTTGTAACAATATACAGCTTTAGTTATAAGTCTAGTTGCTCAAACGATGTTTTACGACTCTGTCACTAATTGTACCGCATCTGGCATCACCCTTACATCATTTCCACTTTCCCTCTCTTGTCATGACCTTGAACATCGTTCGAACTTGTTAGTTGCTGGTCTCACGGCAGTATACATTCATATGCGAAGACGGTGGAACAGTTTATTCTATAGCAAGGTATTTTTGTGTATAAACATTACGTTAATATGAATTAGCTAGTCGTGTGCGTGCGAAATTCATTCACAACTTTCTTGATTAATTTGTCCTTCTTTCAAAATGGGTAAAGAAGGAAAACAGCGTATAAAATTAGAAATAACTAGCAGAAATTGGCGAAAATATTGAACGAAAGCATTAGCAGTGAAACAGAAGCATTACGGAGGACGAATTTAATTATACCAATCAGAATGTTTTCCCGGAACAGTGATGGTTTAGCCGATTCTTCTATAAGATCTTCTGTATACACCTAAGAAAGCAGAACTACAGTACGGCGTCGCCGGCTGCGGCAGGCTTAATATCGGAATGCCACGTGAGCGGACAAGATTTAAAACTAAAGTTTGGTTAGGAAAAAATATAATGGTTACAGGGTTACTGAAACTTAAATTTCCTAGCACCACTACCATATTGGGGCTCATTAATGAATAATCATATACATTTGCACACCGTGTCATGTTCACTGTCACTTGCAATTTGCTATCTTCTGAGACAAGATTCGGAATAAGAAATAAACAAGGAAAACGGAGAGATAAAAATACAAAAATTTTCAAAAAATGGGAGAATAAAAGAGAAATTTTCTTTTTAAATTTATTATATTTCCTCTTTCTTTCGTCCTTCCGTCCTTTTCCCCTTAAAATTTCATATATAAACAAGCATAAGGTACACAAATACTCCAGTGCCATTGTTTAACTGATCCACTTAATGCTATCTCAATAACAGGAAATTTTTCCACCGCAAAATTTAATCAATTACGCAAGGATCTGAAACCGTGACCTTCATGTACAACGTTAAATTAAAATGATATAAACATATCACAGACGCTTTTTATTCTGCGAATGGGTGCGGGGTCTTCGAAGGTCGTAGATCACAAACGCAAGGCCCTTGAAGGTCGGCCCAAACAGGTTTTATGACAAGGGCCGTATTAGATTGGTGACCAAGTTAGAAAGGCATCTCATTAAAACGGACGTTATTTTTAGTGTTGTCGACTGAACGGCACTGTATCTCATTTCCATATATTAAATGAGATATTACCTGTCTGGAGGGTTGTTTTATTTTTTTAAACGTGGTGCCTGTTGTTTGCAGTAAGTCATAATTAACATGCATCCTGTGTGCTCTGCGTGATGATTTTGTGGCTGCATACTATTCTCCTGAACGTTCAAGGTTTCTCCAGGTATAAACTTGTTTACTCTAAAATATTTCCAGGAATACCTGCAGCATTATTAAAAAGTTCAGAGAGTAATTCAAAATATTTTAAGTATACAGGGTGTTAGTTAACATCTGGAAAACATTTAGGCAATTGCTAAAGAACCTAAACAAGCATAAAAGTTCATATAAACATCTAGGGTTGGAGGATATTTCGGTACTTCATCCTTGCTCAAGGACTGGTCGTCTGTGCTTACGCTCCAGTGGAATCCCCTTCGAGAGGAATGGATGAAGTAACGGAGATATCGGGCGGCCAGGATCTACGGGCGTGTATGCGTTCTCTAACAATTTTTTTTAGATAGAATTCCTCGGCGGAAAGGGGTTCAAGGAGTTTGAGTCCTTCAGAAGAGCCACCTCAATACCAGACATTGGGGCAGAAACTATTGCGAAGCACAAGCTACCGCACGCCGCACCAGCCCACCTCGCCCTGGGACTTTAGACCCTGTTATATAACCAACGGAATGAAAAGATATGAAATATCGCTTGATCACGTACACATATAGTCAATTTGCTATGAATTTTATTTATGGAAAAATTTAACTTAACTGTGCTTCTACAAAAATTCACCATGATACATTACGAGCTTTCCAGCGCAGCATTACGGAATGTCTTACTCTTCTCCAAAATTTATCTGTTGACATCCTAGTGCAATACGCTGATAAAGAATTTCCACGTAGTCAATAGATCTGGAATACACACGGTTTTTAAATGACTCCGTATAGGAATCGAACATATTGAGGTTAGGTGTCAGTCCCCCATGACCTATTTATCTATTTATTTGGGAACACTTGCCGAGAACTTGCTCTAGAAACCCGAGAATAATGAGGCGGCCCATTATGCAAGTACCACCCATGGAGTATAGTTTAATGGTAAAATAAAAGGCTAATTAATGTGTCACTCATTATTCCAGTCACGTATTAATGATAGGCTGTTGTGGTATCTTGCCTCAAAACTGCATGGAAATTTTTGTCAGCCCATTCGCGATTATTGTTAAGTTTTGCACTTCATTTTACGGTAATTGTGGTATATGACAAGATTGCTCTGATATCAAACCACAACACAACGTCAATTTGTAAAGGACAACAATACTACCTGTGTTTTTTTTTATCACAAGTAATATTACGAGAGGTTCACATTACCGAATTTATCTGGAAAGCTCAGACCCTCGAGTGATATTTATTAGGATTATTTCAGGAATAAAATAATTATTTAAATATAGTTTCTCTAAACTTGGCTTACATAATAATTGTATATTTTTTGTACTTAACCTTTTCGAGCAATCTTGCGACAGAAGAATGCCGATTGTCAGTAATACGAATAGAGAAGAGCAAAATATGGGTTTAGGACTAATTCATGAATAGAATAAGAATAAAAGTTATATATATTGAAATTCGTGCGCAGAACATTAACACTTGTTATACTTATGATTATCTATTCATAAGTAGAGACTCAGACTGAAATTGACAAAAGTCGACTATTACAATCGCTACCTAATACTTTCTAATACCAACTGTACAGAGATAGAGAGACAAACATAAAATACAATGTGTCTATTTTTCTTTGTATTTTTGATTTGCAATTCCCAATGATAAGATCAATTTGCACTTTTGACACATCACCAAAAATCTTTGAAGAACCCTCCATTTCGCGTTATGCTTTCGTTGCTATCAATAACTCCCCACCGCCTCTAGCAAAAGTGGTCGGTGATACCCTTTCCGGAAATATTGGAGGTATAGAGTTGGCTACACTGTCCACGCGACAAATGTACGTCCCGTGAGTTGACAGTTTTTTTCCGATAATTTCACTCCGTAGTCTGGCTGTGATTGGTCAAAATTATAAAGTTTGTTTTGTTTCATTGGTCGATTTTAATATGACGTTACATGAGTGAAATAGTCATTATAGTTCAATGAATGACTACGATTAAAAAACCAGGCGAAGTTTTATGAACTATTTTGCCTGTTTTAGTTCCTCTATTAATAGTCCAGAAGTTTCCAAACTGTAATTATCCTCCTGAATTATTCCTATTATGGTTACATATAAATTGTGAAACACGAAACATTCTAATATAGGTTATACAAACAATGAATAAGAGAAATTTTGTTAAATATATCGATAAGATGTAATCAAATGAAAAGATTACGAGTGTCCTTGACGTTGTAGCTGTAAGTTATTCTAGAGACAGATCCCACCGTTGTGGAAGTCATTGCAAGTTCTTCTCGAGGCCGTAGACAATTAAAGCAACCACCGCCACTCTGTTTTTGATCTCAGAGTTCATTTGAAATCGTGAACTCTTTAAGTTGTTGTTTGAGTCAGCAACGTAATTAATAACACCCTAGTGGATTTACTGTAGAATTTGTAGAATATGTACAGCATAAAGACGAGCATTATCGTGCAAACAACAAAACACCGGTGTGGACGTTTGTTCTTGATCGATATATGCTGTCGTTGCAGTGTTCGCTGTTGAAGAATTGAATCAGCAATTGTTTCTGGACGGAAAAACAACTGACGGTGTTCCATTCATATATGACGTCACATGTACTTCACACGTTCACTTATGTAGACAGCACCAAACAGCATAAAAGATATTCACATTCAACCAGGACGTTTCTACAGCTCATTTTACCACTGTTTAAAATGCAAACAAAGCAATGAAAGCACGCAAATAAAACACTATATAGTTTGGATAATTGCTTGTCCGTTGTGTCCATGTTACTCGCCCAAGATGGAGGTTACCAGTGTTTGCGTGGCAGCTTTCAAATTACTTATTTTTAGCATTTTGTTTTTGTTAACTGATTATTTTTCTGAACGTATTTTCTTTTTAGAAAGGCGTAATTGTTTGCCACTGTCTTTTTCTTTTTTCTATTTTTTTCTATCAATCTATGGTCTGTTTTTCTAAGTTGTGAAAGCAATCTGGTTTTTCGAATTATAATTCTGACATTATGATTACATCTGATTATTAAAAAAAAATAAAATGAAAAATAAACAAAGAAAGCAAGAAAGAAACAAAGAAAAGGGGGGGGGGAAGAATGAAAAAAAAAAAAAGAGCTGACAGTTTTGATTTCCATGATGGTGTAGCATTGTGGTAAACAAGTCGACGGTTTTCTCCGGATATGACTTTTTCCCTTATTTATTCCACCAACACTGGTTGCGTCGGGTTTACTAAGCCCTGGGTCCAGGGGTGTACACAGAGGTCTGTGCCACCCGTGGGTTTTTGCATTAGGACGGTACCTTGTAACTCTAAACCGACCCGCCATTCGGCTGCAGACGATTGCGTCGCCCAGGCGCGCTAAGTTCCCTTTGCTTCCAGATTCTCACTGGTGGATAGGTCATAGTAGCTTAGACCTCCTCGTATTTAAGAGGTGAGTTACCCCAGCATTAAGGTAGCCACCACCCCATCTCCTTCTATTTCTCTTATTTCCCCTGTCGGTCCTGGAGGTGCAGTAGTAACCATACTTGCCTTCTTAACCCAAAGATCGCGAGATCAATCTCAGCCAGGATCGATGGATTTTTTCGGGGCGTAAAAATCCTAAGCATGGCTTCCTTCGGAAGGGAAGTAAAGCCGTGGGTCCCGTGTCGTACATTTACTGCACGATAAAGAACCTCAAACTTAAAAAACGAGGCCTCTGAGCAAAATTTACCGGCCGTTTCACGCCCAGAATAGAATGGGACGCTGATGTGTTAAAGAACGTCCGTAAATAAAGCAAATCAACAATTCTCTCTCTTATAGGAGTTCTCTCTAATCTAATCACAGAAAATCAGTTGCTCATTTCCATGATAACATAGAATCGTGCACAAAGTCATTACCTTAGTATAAAGCTGGAGTGAAATTTTTGAAAATGTCAGTATAAACATTTAATTTTAAATATTAAATGTTAATAAATAAGGTAAGTGAACCAAAGGTGATCATTCATAAATTGTTAAGATTTTTTTTTTAAATTTATCTTTGCACTTAGGTTGATAAATGTATTATTTTGGGGAATTTAAATATTATTATTATTATTATTTCCTGATTAATATATTTACATTAAAATTTCCCGGCCAGGACCGATGGATTTTTCGGGCGTAAAAATCCTAAGTATGGCTTCCAACGGAACAGAAGTAAAGCCGTGGGTCCCTGTCGTACATTTACGACGAAAAAGAACCTCAAGCCTGAAAGAGAGCCTCTGAGCAAAATTTGTGGGCCGTTTCACGCCCTGAGTTGAATGGGACGCTGATGACCTGAGCTGTTAAAGAGCGTCCATAAATAAATCAATTAAAAAAAAAACATTAAAATTTGGTAATCTTTCCTGAACATATTTTAAAAAATGGTAGCGTATGGGTCACCTTAGGATCAGATAAACCAAGTAAACTATAATTTGAAATTTTAATATTTAAGATCCTGAATAAACAACGCATTTACTTATAATATGCCAAACTTCATTTTTATTTTCACAAAAAATAAACTATTTTTTAGAGAAATGAAAATATTCTTGAAGGAAGAGCTAACTTTAAAGAATGAGAGAAACAAATCAATAATGCTATTAAATGGTTATTTAATATTGTGCTCATTTGTGTAACAGAAATGTCTTAAATGTTTTCCGAAGTCAAATGAAAATTCTGGTCTTTGCCAGAACATGTTAGTGGTGACATTAAATATTTCTTTTCGCAACTCACTAGCTCACTCCGTATTTTATAGAAAGTAAAAGTAAAGACAGATTTATTAACTAGTATTTTACAGTACAACTGGATCAATAAAAAACTGATCACAATAAAAGTACACATTGCCTCAGTGCAGGTAAATATGCCGCGAGCTCTTTATTTCAAGCGTAGCCCGGTAATTAGATATTTTATATAACTGGAACGCATGAGCTCTATGTGGACTTTGCATAAATCGCTTTTATGTTTCACATTGTGGTGCTGTGTTGTGTTTAGAGCACATATTAGTAATAGTTGTATTGTTTATTGGCAATGTGTTACTTTCTTTGTGCGTTAACTTAAGAAAACTAAAAATACTTGTCTGGGGTTATTAATAAAGAACAAAATATATATTGAACAAGAAGGCATATGAATATTCGTAGGTTATATGCTTATATTAACAGAGAAAACGTAAGGTAGCTTTTCATATTTTAACTATGATCAT
Source organism: Metallyticus violacea (assembly GCA_030762175.1). Lineage (NCBI taxonomy): Eukaryota > Metazoa > Arthropoda > Insecta > Mantodea > Metallyticidae > Metallyticus > Metallyticus violacea. The sequence goes on from CM060841.1 coordinate 13,575,917, forward strand.
CATGGCAAGCATAATCAATAATAAGCATTAGTACTTTTCAGCCTGTCAAATAAAGTGTGTAAGTACAAAATAGCTTCTAGCTTCGCGTACTCTGACTAGGAAAATACCCACATTCAATTAATTAGTGTGATCCGCAAACAGGTCCCAGCATGCCAATCGACCTCTAATTGTCTTATTTTTTTTCTGGACACAGAGTTTTAAACTCATTTGTGTAATATTCCATTATTCACTCTTAACACATGTTTTGACCGTTTGCGGGATGCTTTCCCCGCAGTGCGAGAAGTCGGTCCTGGTGGTGTAGTGGTAACCATACTTGCCTTCTAAACCCAAGATCGCGAGTACAAACCCGGCCAGGATCGATGGATTTTTTTCGGTCGTAAAAATCCTAAGTATGGGATGTAAAGCCGTGGGTCCCGTGTAGTACATTTACGGCACGAAAAAGAACCTCAAGCCTGAAAGAAGAGGCCTCTGAGCAAAATTTGTGGGCCGTTTCACGCCCTGAATTGAATGGGACGCTGATGACCTGAGATGTTAAAGAGCGTCCGTAAATTAATCAAATCAACCAATCGCAGTGCGAATTTTTTCCTAAGAGCGAGCCCTCACTCGTTTGCCATGTTTAAGTTTTGATTTTGCTGACTGTCGCAGTCGTAGCGCAGCTGTTCCCGGGTGTGTGTTGTGTTGTTCGTTTCCTAATTCGACAGTATACATAAGGTGTATTATGCCTGTGTGTTTACAAGGGCACAGAGTGTCTTTATGTTACAATTCATATGTGTTAACTAAGTCAGCTCGTGGAAGTTCGAAGACTGTTTCAAGCAAGATGCCCGAATGTAGATGCTCCAGATCGTAAAAACAGCAATAAGATCTGTGTAATACATTTCAAGGAACTGGAAGCAGCGTAGAGTTTTCACCGAAGAAAGATTACACGACATTGGTAATCGTTTAGAAAATTTCCCCCGAAAATCTCTCCGCCATCTTGCACAAGTTGGAATTTCATATGGATCTGTGCAAAAGGCTACTAAATTATTGCACTTCAAGAACTGTGGCACATGCTGTTCAGCCAGGTGACTCCTGTACATATGCGCACATTTTGTGAGTGGATTCTGAAAAATATGCACAATGGACAAATAAACCCTCATTTAATATTCTTCTCGATTGAGGCCTGGTTTCACCCTCATGGTTATGTTGGTATTTTAAATAATCATTATTGCAGTACTAATAAATCTGGTTTCGCACATTTAGTGCCACTCCATGGTGATAAAATCGGGTGTGGTGCGCCATCAATGGCGAAAGAATCATAGGATATATATATTTTTTTTTAGCATACAGTTGATTCCATTACTTGTATAAATACCACCTAACCCCTTTGTTCAGAGAATTAACCGACAGGGAGCGTGATCACGCATTTTTTCAACAGGACTCTGCCACTACTGACACTGCGAATAATTCCAGGAGAACAATTCACAAGACAGAGTTATTAGAAGGGAATTGTGGACCCCCCGATCCCCCAATTTAACATGCGGCGATTATTATCTCTGGGGTAAATAAAAATGCCGTGTACAAGACGAATTCCCACACCATACAAGAACTCAAAGATAATATTCCTAAGGACAATATCCGGATTTCTCAAAATGAACCACAGCGAGGATGAATAATTTCAAATAGAGATGCCCAAATGTGTGGAGAACGAAGGCGGGCAGTTTCAACACCTCATTTAACAATTTGATAAGTGATGAACTTCTTAAATTGGTTTGTGTATTGCTGTATGGTTGGTTTGATTTATTGTTTAACCCTCCCGTTAATCACGGAGGCCCGTCTGGACGGCTAACCGGCTAACGAGCGGTGCTCTCGCCATAGGCAAAACACTCCGGAGGAAATCAAATCTGATCGCAACGTATAATGCCGCCAGTTCCAGGTGTGCGAAATTTCATGAACTACACTTCTGCTCTCTGCCGCGCAAATTATCATTCACTCACTCTGGTTTAAATACTGAATGTCCTACGAGAGTAAACTGACCTTGTGCTCTCGGTGTAGGTTAGAGCGCTAAACTTTCCACTCTTGAATAGAACCCTAATACTCTTTTATAACATAAATAATTAATAATTAATGATTAAATGATTATATGGATGAAAATTTTCAAGAATCGAAGCAACAGACAATACAATTATCTAAAGACATTATTACATACAATTAATCAGATTGTTGCAAAAAACAAGATGAATTGCAATAAACATTGATGCAAATAGACAAAATTGGAAATACCTTGTAATATAATGACCCAAAGTCGATACCCCAAACACTTTCTTTGGATAGGAAGAATCGAACCTGAAAAATTCGAGTCACGGCTGAGATTCAAACAACGGATCTTCAGCTTTCCGTGCTAACGCTCTATCCAACTGAACTACCGTGTTCTCCTCCAAGCACGGAACCACCAATCTCTCTCGTCCGATTCTATACATATATCTATATAAATCTTTCTAATTGCAGAAAACATCACGAGGTCTCCGGAATATGTAGAATAAGATGTTCTATATATTAATATTTCCTATTTCTATACACAAATATTTTTATCGACCCACAGATAAAAGAGATATTGGCAGAAACAGGACAAGATGAACTGATGCAGAAACAGGTAATAAGACCCAATCCCTAGCTGTAGATAATGAAAACAACATAAATAACTGTTCTGCTTTTACTTCGTGTAAATATGACATCGTATATTGTCTGTTTGTGTGCGTATTCGTTTATGTAGCGAGAACGTCATTTCCAATTATTCTAATTTTCTTTTATCTTTTGTTTTAATTATCCAAGTTTCACGTTCCACAAATTGCTTTTAATTTCACTATTCAATTTCTTAAAAAGTGAAAGTGGAACATCTAATCGATAATTTACGCCCTATTTGTATTTTTGATCTGATCTATCGATTACTTGCCCGTAAATGCCATTGCCTTGGATTTTTTAATCGAGGTTATAATTTTTAACTATTTTCTGAAGATGGTATCATAACAATGCGAGCAATAGCAGTCATTATCAAATCTATTATTTATCTTTTGGAAGCACCTTGGTTTGTTCCTGCTGCCGGACTTGCAAACAGACCGCATCCTGTCTTGCACCGCATCCGCGTTAAGAACTCAAGGATGCCTGACGATGACATTGGGCCATTGCCGCGGATTTTCCGTCTACAACTTCCTCGGAATGACCCTGCTCGTTCGCATGACCTTCCAGATAATACGACAGAGCTCTATATGTGTCGCAGAAGCGATAACACGAGTTGTCGGCTTCCTTTTGCTAAGGACGATTTGTAATCTCCAATCAACCTCCAAGTACAATGTGCCCTACTAGAGTCGTAAAGCATGAATGTCATTAAAGGTTTAATACACAAATGCTACTACAAATAAGAGTGTGCCCTTGTTTGCCGTTTACGTGCACATTATTATCATACGAGGGGGCATGTGATTACCGATAAATTCACGAACGTATGAAAGCTCAGACCCTCGAGGTCTGAGGGCTATTTCACGAATAAAATAAGAATTTAAATATAATTATGTAGGAAATTAGTATTATAGGGGCAATTTTTTGTACGAATTAAGTTTACTTTAATATTTTATGGTGTTCCTTAAACTTGGCTTACAAAGTTATAATATTGTATATTTGTACTTAACCTTTCTAAGCAATCTTGCGACCGAAGAATGTCGGTTGTCAGTAATGCCAATAGAGAAGAACAAAATAGGAGTTTAAGCCTATTTAATCATGAATAGGATAAGAATAAAAGTGATATAAATTTGAAATTCGCCCACAAAATATTAGCACTTGTATAAAATGTTATACTTATGAATATATATTCTATTCAGAAACCATGAGACTGAAATTGACAAAAGTCGACCATTACAATCGCTACCATTCGATTTCCTAATACCAACTGAGGAAAAAATAACATTTAGTGTCTCTACTTTTCTTTGTATTCTGTGGTTTGGAATTCCTAATGACAAGATCAATTTGCACATTTGACGCATCACCAAAACGCTTTGAAGAACCCCCCATTTCGCGTTATGATTGTCGATTGTCCATGTTTTTGTTGCTATCAATAGCTCCTCACCACTTCTAGCAAAAGTGATCAGTGATGCGTATTCAGGAGTTATATATATAACCACAAGACAAATGCACGTAGCACGATAAAACGGATTTCATACTTTTTTCGATAATTTCACTCTGTAATCCCGCTAAGATTGCTCAAAATTCAAAATTTTGTCTCGTTTTATTGGTTCATTTTAAGATGACGGCACATAAGTGAAACAGTTTTAATTCATTAGCGAAATAGCCTAATGAATACGTACACTATCAGATCATCACAGTCTTTATATAAAATAAGTTTCAATAATGAAAGTATTGAAATGAATACATTTAAGAACTGCACGACAAAGCCTGGCAAAAATACATTTGAAGGGTACAAGGGAAAAACAATCAAAGTCCAGATTTTACTTTTTTTACGAGAATGCAATTAAAAGCTTAAACATGTTATAAAATTAAGCAGATTAGAAATGGTTTCCTCTAGAATAATTCTTAAAGTAGTTTTCTAACACACCTATCTTTTGACATTAGTGTTGTGTATTATTTGCTCATGTTAATTAACAATAAAAAGTTAAAGTACACATACTTGTAGATAAAAACAACCAAAGTCCCTTAGCTATATTATGGAATGTATCAAATTATTCATAGATATTTGCTAAAGAAAATATAAATGGTCATCAAATTTTGCTATGAAAAGTGGAATTAAACTTGAATAGGAAGGACAGGCTGCTCATCATTCTGTGTTTTGTCAACAAAATGAGACTCCCGGGATTTGCGTTTGCTAACATCGCCAAGTCTACATGTTTACATCTTTTCTGTGATATTTTCCTCACTTGGTTGGATTCGAAATTTAAACTTCCGTCTAGACACAACAGTAACACAGCCTTACCTAAACAACAATGCAATTCTAAAATATAAGTCACAACAATGAATAGGTAGGTTTAACAATAAAAAACGAAGCTGACCAACATTAAATCAGAGTCTTCTGAAGTAATACAAAAGTACAAACATTTCGTGTATGTGAACTCTGGTTGTTTTTCTATTTTACAGAGGACTCTGGTTGTTTTCCCCCTAGGCACTATTTTTTCTGTGCTGATATTTATGAACTACATGTGATTTTTTCCCTTTATGAATGTGTTGGAATATAGTAACATATTTGGCTATTTGGGAAAGCGTAAATATTTATTTAATGTAAAAAATTGTAAATAATAGTATAATTAATTGTGTCTTGCCTTTACGTCAGTATGCCATTTCTTAGAAAATGGGCTCTAGCGTTTGTTATTGATACAGAAACAAACTTTTCGATATTCACGCAATGTTAAATGGTTATGTTAACTTTGCACTTATTACAATTGCTTATATAAACTCCTTCTGTTTGAGCACTTAACTGTTGCTAAAATTAACAATACCTGTCGATACGCTGCTGGTTCTGGGGTATCAAACAAAATCATTTGAGTAAGTAGAAGGCTCTTAATAGTAATTCGTTTACTTCCTAATTTCGTTTTCATAGAAAGCAACATCACGCCACAAAATGCAATGCTTGTAAAATTGTCTCACTGTTCAATTAATCGACAAATGAATGCATGGCCTGCTATACTGATAAGAATGGCTAGAAGTAGAATATTTAATTATCTATAAAGATAATGAATGGCTGTTTAAAATAGTGTATGGCACTCATGTTAAAATTGATTTTATTTTAACATTCGTATAATAATATAGTATTATTTCTTGTCAAATGTCCTAATTTCTAATATGGTTTCATAATGTGCAACCCTTGATCGCCTTAAATATCTATCCTCAATGATATTTATTCTATGATATTGTTTTTATTATATTTTTGATTTCATTGAAACCCCTGCCTCTGAAAGCCATTCTTTTAGTTTTAGCTGTCGACTTAAGTTGTACGTATTCAGTTTAAAAGCCAAATTTAACACTATTATAAAATACTTCACATGCAATATATGAAATATACAAAATTATGATAAACATCTCATGCATTTGCATTTACTTTTAATCTAGGTAAACGACAAAACAAAGCCCTTCGAATCCTATGGTCTGGGTACTAAAGAAGGCGCTTGAGTGTGGAATCTACGGTTCTATTGAAGAAGCGTTCATTTTGAATTTATGCTGGAAAATATTACCAACATAACAAACAGAAATACTATCTTGTATGACCAACAAAACAACAGCCCTTGTCTTTACAGCTATTTTTCTGGCTTGGGAATGGCTAATCAGATAAGAAGCAAACGTTTGTGCAGCTATTATGTGCTTTGTTTTCAATTTTGTTGGGATATGAAAAAGGTTAGGTTGGTGGAGAGCGTGAATATATGTTTTGTTTAGAAAGTTCCTTTAATATATTCACATTTCTTTCTTCACTGTTATGCTTTTTTAAAGTATAACGAAAACGTCATTTAATTTAGTGCATTTTCATTATACTTGTAAAATGATAACGAAATTTCTATGGGACCGTTAGAATGTATCCTATCCTACCTGAAACTTCATTATTGCATATCTATTCCTTTAATATTGTGACTAAATTTCCGATGAATAACTAACTTAAATATTTCAAGCACCTTCATGTAATCAGGTTGTTGAAACAAAACATTGTAACAGAATTTCTCTATCAGTATGATAAATTTAATGCAAGAACCAGACATTAAAACAGCGAGAATTTTTTATACGTTACATATTCGTTGACTTAACCTACAGCGCTATTCATTTTTGCACTCCTAATTTGTAACAAACAAAAATAACGCTTTTATTAAATAAACCCCAGGCAAGCAACCAATTGAAGATACTTTATATTATAATATCCTATTTTATTAAAACATACAGTAATTTTTGTAAGGTATTTTAACTATATTACCCCCAATGACAAATTGACAGGATAAAATAGGGAGCCAAAATGTTAATTATAGTCACAAAGAACATTATTTTCACTGGTGACCTCCTATAAGGCTTTACCTCACCGTGTTTCCGTAGTGTAGATAAACAGGAACATGCGTCACTATCCATGCGTATTTAAACTTCCGGTCCTTTTTATAGTTAACGGTATAGATAACTTCGTTCTCCACTTATCGAGACAAAAGAATAACGCATGCTACATACTACTTTTTTGTTTCAGCTTTACTATGGAAAGCTGTACGAAATGGAACACATAGATTAGGAACTAGCATCTTAATGTATATCGTACAAATAATTACTAGCACACTTACACAAGTATGTAGTTAACAGCTCTTACAAACTTCTTGACACAAGCACATGGACATCTGTAGCACCATACACTTTATATTGTAGCTTTGCGATTCCAAATAGATTCTAAACTTTCAAATGTTTTATTGAATGTTTGTAGTTTTAACAAACGTACCACAATTGTTGAATCAAATTTATTCAAAACCTTTAAAAGAATAACATTTGTTATGTAAATAAATTCACACATACTTCTAAGTTTTGGAACTAAGTCTATTAACGGCATTTATGTTTATACTAAATTAAGAACAATTCTGACTGTTCAAGGATTTAAAGTGCGCTGAAAGAGACGCAATAATACTACTACAGCTACTGTTATCTTCACTAGAAATAATTGTCGATAAAAATTAATTCTGTTTCCGGTGTGTTTTGAGTTCCGTTAGTAATCAGGTAATCTTTCTTTAAAAAATAAGAGCTTTGCAACACATGCTTTCAGAGCATGCACTTTAATTATAACGTAATTACAAATGCAAAAGACATATAGATAGTTAAACGTCCCGCACCAACTAAGTTAACTTTTGCAGCATGTGCTTCGATGACGTGGGACTTGGTGTGTGGCGATAGGCGTATACTGAGAACTCGAAAATGATACCCCAGACTGTTTTCAAACGTTTTTATTAATTCCCTTTCTTGTCTGTTCGGGTGGAATTTTGTAATTAATTTTTCATGCACTTCTAAATGAGATAGAGACTTGAAAATTTGCACATAGGTAAGAAATGGATGACAATGGAATATAATAGGGAATTATCATGGTTCCACGGTTCAAAAATATGGTTCCGCAGTTTTGAAAGTAAAGCAGCGCAATATCCAACACGAAGGTTTTAAAAAATGTAAGATTAAATATTTTGTAGTTTCGTTAATAACGCATAAAAATAAAATTTATAATGATCTTTATTTAAAAATAAGAACAGTTGCTATGATAACTATATTGCATTTATCAATACAATAAATAAATTATAGTGTAACTTGATTTATATTAAATTTCAACGTTTTATTTCAATCTAAAATGATTATAATTCATTTTGTTATATTTTGATAACAATGCAGACGCCATGGCAACTATTCAAATAAACACCGCGATGTCGAACGCGCAAATTCCAAGAAACTCATGGTTCAAGCGCGATCAACTGAGACGATGAAAAACGTTGTTCTCGACTCGTTAATGACACGCAACGACATGCTAAATATTTTGATAACAATACAGTAGCCATGGCAACTTTTCAAATAAAAACATCAAATTTAAATCCTCACAATTAAATCCTTACAAATAACATTTAATAAATCTGATTTCTATTACATGAATTCAATTGCGCTAGTGTTAATGTGTAACATGTGTATTAATAATATATTAATAATTTCAGCTGTGTAAATAAATAGTGAATAAGTATTATATTTAATACAATATAATATAATATAATATAATGAGTTACATATATTATCAAAAAGTTGACTTCTATATTGAGGATCTGGTACAAATGTTTTTAATACTGAAATAAATTGTTTCAAAATTAACTTTGTGTTTCTGTATTTTGTTTTTAATTAAAAAGCAATAATTAATCAACTGTTTCAAAATATCAATAGAGTAGATAAAACAATTTTCTATTTTAGATGTAATCAAGAGAAAACAAAATGAACTAAATCTAAAAGTTGCTCAATTTTTATCATTATTTAATCGAGATGTCTAATACTGATTGCAAAATTACGTACACACAAGACTAAAAAGTAGAAAATAATTTAAATATATATATATACACATATATATATATATTTTAAAAAAATCACGTTTTTATTTTCCTAACAGAACAAAAGTTTGATACTTATTAAAAAAATATAAAATTTAAAACTAAATTATAAATGAACTAAAAAGTATAAAATAATTCATCCTAGACAAATGCAGATTTATAACCCCATGAAAAAAATTCATATTCTAATAAATTTTTTAGAAAAATTCTTCCAAACGAAAAACGTGGGGCGCATGCAATAGATAAAATAATAACTGTTAAGGGTATTTATAGTTTACATTAATCACACAAAAGATTCAGACAAACTATTAAGCAATAATATTTTATTGCATGCGTCCCACGTTTTTCGTTTGGAAGAATTTTTCTAAAAAAGTTTATGAGATTATGAATTTTTTTCATGGAATTATAAATTTGCATTTGGCTAGGGTGAATTATTTTATACTTTTTAGTTCACTTATAATTTAGTTTTAAATTTTATATTTTTTGAATAAGTATCAAACTTTTATGCTGTTAAGAAAATAAAATCGCGTTTTTTTAAAAAAAATTATTTGAATTATTTTACTTACGGAAGTTATCTCCAACTCTTATTTTAAATTGAACTACTGAATAATTTTTTACATTTTCGAATTATTCTCTTTAAGAGCCTTTCAAAAATATCCACAATAGATTCTTCTGTACAAATTTACTGTTGCTAAATCAAGAAAAAGAAAAAAAGTGTAGCGATTATTAAAACGCTTTTATTTACTGTGTTTTGTCAGTAATCACATAAATACTGTCCATGAAAGTATGTTTATTGATACAGAAATTAAATCTCACATCTAGTGTGTTGAATAATTCTATCTGATGTTAAGCGAAATGGAAAGAATACTAATTTTAATTATGGTTGGCTATGGAGACAGGCAACTTGTCTCAGGAGAGGCGGCGAATTTATTAAATGATATTCATCTGGACCGCAATCCAATTGCAAGATTAGATCGCCCGAAAAGTGCAAATGATGCGAATACTTCATTAGATGTTCTCCTCCGTGTGCAAGCAAACACAAACATTTCTACTGCAGATTTGTTGTTAGAATCAAATATAAGCCAGTTTCGTGATGAAAATACTTAAAAGGGCCAATATTACAAGGGCAATTCTTATAATATTCAACTTTTGCAGGAATATTCAGAGGACGTCCCTATAGAAGAGTTAATGATTGAGTACATTAACAACAATCCAGTGAGACATTTGTATTCTGAGATTAAGTCGCATTCTGACTGATTGGTTTTGTCAACAGACACAGCTGGCGATATTGCACAGACATATCCACAATAGATAGAGGAGAACGACAGCCAGTATCCACAAAGACTTATGTTTGAGCTGGGATTGTTGGTGATCATGTCTTTCGATAAACGCTAAATGCTAATAGTTATTGGATTTGCATCGAACTCACGTAGTACCGACTATGACAAATTTGTCTCCACATCCAGTCAACAATGGGCTACCCAAAGATGAAGCTCACTAAAGACAGAATGATCATCAGTACTTAGACCAGGTTTTTCCATAGCGATGAATGAATGAATTGTGTTTAACGCCCGTTTTTGCTACAGAGACATCACAGGCGATGAACACTGATGATACATGAGATGAAATGACATATTGGGAAAGGATTTTATGGAAGGAATCGTTTCAGGCCTAAGTTTAGGGTACCTTTCCGGCATTTGCCATTTATGAGGACTGAGGAAAACCTGGAAAAAACCTCAGTCAGGAAGGACGGTCCTGGCGGCATTCGAACCCAGACCTCCCGCTCACGAGTCCGAGAATTCACGACCTCGGCCACCCGTGTCGGTTTTCCATAGCGATGGAATGATAGAAGGGATAACATGGAATTTGCAGCAAGATCACCAAATATGTCACCTTTGACTTCTTTTGTGGAGGCCATTTGAAGCCAGAAAGACCCAACAAACTCAGATGATTTGGGACACTGAATAACTGAAGCTGTGCAAGACAGCTAACGTCTCGTTAAGTCATTTCTTAATGGTTTCTATGAACGACCGACACAATCTCAAGCAGCTGAGGGCTACCAATTTGAACACAGAATTTAGACGTTGAACTAGCATTGTTTTGTTTTTGTTAAAGATGGAGACCTTTATTATTCGCAACACTTTTTTGTTTTCTTGACTTAGCAATAATCATTTTGTGCAGAAGTGACTAGTAAGTTAAACCGCAAGTAGAAAACTGTCGGTAATGTTATTTTTCAGTTCTCAGCATACGCATATCTCCAAACATTCAGTTTCATGTCACTGAGCCATTTGCTTTTGCTTTAAAAGTTATTTAAGGGGTGCGGGACAATTAACTGACCCTGTATATAAAAATAATACCTATTTATAGCTTTGATAGAGAGGGAGAAAAAACTGGCCGATGAGCAGTTAACCTGTTACTGTTACTTTTGAGGGCAGTCAGTATAGGCAGTGGAGGTGAGCATAGGATTCACATTCACTAGCCGGAACTGCAATAACGACCTTTATTTTTCACCTACTTCTTTGATATGTACAGTTTATAAAGCAATATTTCTGGTTATCTACTGGCCCATTACCCTCATCCTCCTCCGCTGCGAGACGCGCCTAAATCCTTTTGAAAAGATTCTGAATCACTCGCTGCAATTCATTTTCCCGAATACACCCTCTAAACTGTATACCCGATATTTTGTTTCAGCGCCACAATTGATTTTATTTCAAGTACAGCAGCAGTAATTAATGACAGAAGAAGCAGCAGCTGAGTGCCTTTATACGCACTGCCAAGAGATACACCAACTTGTATAAAATATTTCAAAAGGAAGTTTGTAAAAGATAGAACCTAATTGTTAAAACAGGTTTTTCGTCTTGGCTTCTTGTCAATGAAAACATTTTGGATCAATCTAAAAATTTCCCTTCCCGATGGAAAATATTTTATGGAAATATAGCACGAAATTCTCTCCTACAGTTTTTGTAAGATTTCTTCTGCACATAACAATCATAATACTCTTTGATTCTAGCGTATATCTCACTCTAGACAGACTCCACAACACCCAAACACACAGTAGAAAGTCTAACACATCCTACAAAAAATTTAATTGAAAAATTGGTGTGATAAACACGACTGGGCAAGATAATTGCCTCGACCGCGGAACTTAAACTCCAGTCTTACCGAGAAACACCATGTCCACCGAAGGTCAAACGGTTTCCGCTAGTGTATACAAACTCCGAATTGATAATGGAATGAGGGCATAATTGCGTAGATGTAGGAAAGAGAATTTAATAAGCTGCAAACTGGACAGAGAACGGTGTCCAGGTGATAGACATAGTAAGGGGTGTTTCACAAAGTTCCAAGACTAGGTCTATAGCACTAAAACAGCTGGATCTTTATCACGGAGTCAAAACGGATACCTTTGAGTTACGGAGATACATTCTTAACACAGCAATACAATATTTTTTGGCGTGAACAGATATGAAAGGGGACAGTGTCCAGTTTTATGATGGCGTTGCAAGACAAGTCGGTCCTGGTGGTGTAGTGGTAACCATACTTGCCTTCTAAACCCAAGACCGCGGGTTCAAACCCGGCCGGAATAGATGGATTTTTTCGGGCGTAAAAATCCTAAGTATGACTTCCCTCGGAAGGGAAGTAAAGCCATGGGTCTCGTGTCGTTCATTTACGGCACTAAAAAGAACCTCAAGCCTGAAAGAAGAGACCTCTGAGCAAAATTTGTCGGCCGTTTCAAGCCATGAATTGAATGGGACGCTGATGACCTAACATGTTAAAGAACGTCCGTAAATAAATCAAATAAAAAAAAATCCCACACATCATACCTTCCTCCAATTGTTGCCACTGGGAGCGTAGGCACAAACGGCCAGCCGCTCAGCAAGGCTGAAGTACCGAAATATTCTCCTCTGTCCTTTCTAATACAATCCAATCAAAGACCTAGAGGGATTTATCATATTAAGCTTTTCTCTAGGAAAGTTTCATTTCTTAAAACAATTATCTCTCTGAAACTATTGGCTTTTCTTCGAAAAGCTTTGGCTCCTTCATTTTTATTATTCATATGCTAAGTTAATTCATTAGCTCTTTTCACAAGTCGCAATACCTCCGTTTACCTTAATTAGGAGGGAAAAGAAGAGCACAAGGAAGAAATTGGATGTAATTATTTTAATAGGTATGAAAATTTAACGTTAATATTTCATGTTAATCCTAAAACACATGACACTAGGTTCGTGGTAGTTGAAATGACCTTGCTCAGCGCCATGGAAAATGAACAGCGACGTGATGGTCGGCATAAAACTACGCAATACTTCCACGAACTGGGTGAGCGTATCTGTCTGTTCTTCGGAAACAGCAACGGTCAATCATATGCAGAGATGTTCTCTAGTCCTTGATGTCACAAGGTTTTTGTACCGTGCGCTTCAGGAATAATGTAACACGTTTACACGCCTGCTCTATCTTCCTCACAATTGTCCTTTTAAATCCTGGACTTTTAGTTCTTTCCTCCTTTGATTACCATTTTTTGCTAGCAATAATTGATAGAGATATACTTTCAACCTGAACAGAAGTTTGAATTTCACGCATGGCGGATACACAAACAATTTCCTTGTTTTCATGTTCTATTCCCACAACTCTGGCGAACTACATTATGTTCCGATGTTGTATAGAGCCGTTTGTAAGCTGAAAGACAGAAGAAACTACATTTATCTCTGTTAACTCTCAAAATTAATCATAAATACCGTGTTTCCATTCTTAATATTCCGTTATTATAGTACAGTACAGTGTTGCGCAAGGTAAAATAATTTACTGCATTGAATCCTAGCACAAACTAGGCTTAATACTGTGCGATCAGTTTTGTTTTCCTCCAGAGTGTTTTGCCTATGGACGAGTTGGCCAGCCAGGTCTTGGTGACTAGTGGGAAGTTAAAACAATAAAACATACTAAACTTACAAACCATTTTAAAGGGCACATTACATGCCAAATTACCAAACGAGACGAAAAAAACTGCCTGTCTTCATTCTCCATAAATTTTTGGCATAATTTTAGGCAATTATTCATTACTGCTTGTAATTCTTTTTGAGAAATCCGGTCAAGTTCTTGACGAATATTATCTTGGTATTCATGCATGGCGTGCGGTTTCGTCTTGTACATAACGTTTTTTAATTTGTCTCAGAGATAATATTCGCTTGCTGTTAAATTTAGCAGCCTTTTGCACAGACTCATATGAAATTCCCTCTTGTTGTGCAAGATGTAGAGATTTTTCTAGGGAAATTTTCCAAACGATTACCAATATCATGTAAACTTTCTTCAGCAGAACCCTACGCTGCTTTTTCGGTTTCTTAGGCTGGACACTTACAGTTTCCTGAAATGCATTACACATATTATAGACTGTTTTACGATCTGGGGTGTCTACACCCGGAAATCTTGCTTGAAACTTCACGAGCTGACTGAGTTAATACATAGAAATGGTACATAAACACAAGAGGCATAATACTTTTGAGGTATATAGTCGAATTAAGAAACGAGTAACACACAACACACCCGGGAACAGCTACGCCACGACTGCGACAGTCAGAAAGGTGAACAAGTAAGCAAGCAGGCAAAGAGTTACCTCACTCAAAGGTGAAACCCCGTGCCGAGGGGGATAGCATCATTGATCGTACTGTAGTATGCCGGTATTCTGGTCTTCCCGAAATGCATAGTTTATTCGTTAACACAGCAATTAAAACAGCCTGCGTGGTGTTGAGACTATATATTAGGCGAATAAAAAGATTTTGTGAAGTAACATTTTAATCAGTGGTGGCTGCAGTAGTTCTGAAATTATGACATGAAAGAACATTTTGTGAAGCTCGAGACAGAAGCATCTCGTGACATGGTGAAGAGAGGCGTAAAGCACTGAGAGGAACGCATTAGATTCACTAGACAAAAACGAAATCTCCATAAACCCATCGCTTATTTACTTTGTTATTAAAAGGGAATCTATTACGAATGCATATGAATATTTTATGTTCTTCCAAACAATTCCAAGTCATGATTACTATTAACAAAAATACAATTGAGTTCTCACAGAATAACTATGTACAAGGCTGGTTTGATAAGTAACTTGATTGGATATTAAAGAGAACAAGCTGAGTTTTGCAACGTACTTTATTTATCGACATAATCCCCTCGAAGTTCAATGCGCTTGCGCCAACATTTCTCAAAATGCTCGTTCACCTCCTGTATGAACTCTTCATTTGACTTAATTTTATGGTCAGTCTAGAAGGTTTGTGGATTTCCAAATCAGATGGTAATCTGAGGGAACGACATCAGGTAAACAGGATGGATGCAGAAGCGTTTCAAGTCGTAATTCTATCAATTTGTTCTGAGCGACGCAACAGGAACACACAGGCACACTGTCGTGCTGAAACAATACATTCTTTTGGCAATTCTCAGACATTTTTCAGCAACAGCTGTCTTCAGTCTCTCCAAAGTATTGTTCTCCAAGTAGCCAATCAAGAGAATTCCTTTTGCGTTCCACAAAACTGCAGACATCACCATTCTAGTGAATGGGACGCATTTTGTTTTTTTTTCGCAGCAGGTTCGCCTCAAGAGCTACTGTTTAGGCTGCCTTTTTATCCGGGGTGTATAGAAATGAATAGTGATATGACGCCATTAAACATCGGCTGGATTTTTCTTAAACATTTCCAAACAGTTGGCTAATATTCGCAAGCTGGTTCGTTTTTGCACACGCGGCACATGTTGTGTAAACCCTTTTTATATTTAATTCATTATGCAAAATAAAATAAACCCACACAGTTGAGATGCTCGTGTTCTTTGTTAACTCGCGCACTTTCTCTCGTCTGTCCTCCAATACTATAGGGGATGGGAGAATGAGAAGTAAATTACTATATTGTAGCATATAGACGGTTGGTGTTCCAAGTGACGGTTGAAGGTTTGAACGTAGGGAAAGGTTAGTTCTGCTGATGAGCAGATTGGGAAAATGTAGTATTTTAACTTTTTTAGACAGACCAGCTCTGAAGTTTGAAGAGAGTGGACGCTGCCCATATGTTCCGAACAGCTCGATATCAGATAAATGACTATGTTAATAAAACAACCTAGTAGAATTTGAAAGTGTTTATATTTTCAGAGATTATTTCGGTCCATTGTTTCCTTGTTTTCATTTAATTCTGGTTAGAGATGGGCAGGCTTTTTGCAGTTAAGAGGCGAAGTTTACTCCTTGTCCGGCCTAATGATGATAGAATGATACTTATGCGAGTAGCTCTAAATTAGGCTTTATGATGATTTCTAGCATAACAGATATTTTATAGCTCCAGAACGAGGTGCATCATCGATGCTAGCTCGGCCACGTTTGCACTCATTTACCCAAAGTCGAACGATTTCATAGGAAGGGCATGCGTCACCATGTAGGCAAAATCCTCTTATAGCTTTTCTTTGCCGTTTTCCCTTCCAGGAAAAAGAAGTGAATCGCACCATGCATTCCATATCTTATCCATTTTTCACCGTCTCTCGAAATTGGCTTGAGACATAGAAAGCAAACTTTATGACCATTTACAGATGTTGCTACTGCCCTCTATTAGTATGTAAACTAAGTTACTTATCATAACTAAGCATATTAATCTGTAGGGGAATTTATTAAGGCTCAATTAATTTAGATTTGGTAATATATTAACTGTCCACCTCTTTGGTCTAGTGGTTAGTGTTTCTGACTGCGGGCCGGGAGGCCCGGGTTCGATTCCCGGTACCAATTTCGGAGTTTTTCTAAGTTAGCGAGGTTCTGGAACGGGGTCCACCCACAGCCTCTTGAGGACAATTCGGAAGCTGCCTGATAGAGAGTTGGCGATCTTCGATCTAGTAAGCCACGATATAGCAAACAGCGGGATGCGGTGTGCTGATCACATGCCCTTCTGCAACACTGCACTCTATCAATGATATAATGTGGAGGCAGAGGACGCAGCGGTCGTCGCGGTAAGCTAAGGCCCATATGGGCTGTAAAAGGCTAGAAGAAGGAGAACACATTAACTACGTTTCACAGAATATGTTTATTACACTTTGATGTGGAACTGCAAATAAAATATTCTCATAAACACAGGAATAATCCGTAATTATAAACATACATTATAGTCATATTTAAATTAAACTAGTGACAGAAAGAAACCATCAACTTTTTAGTGTCTATCCAACAGACACCTAACTCATGCTACAGGTGTCGTGCTGCAGATATCAAGACGGTTGCCACGGTAACTAGGTTTCAAATTACGCACTAATTGCAGCTTGTAAGGGCGAAACCTCAGACGAGACGAGACGGCGAATATACGGGTGTTTAACTGCAGGTTAGCTCTATCACATAAGCACCCTTCTCTACAAAATATCTACACCACTTCACAATCGTCTTGTCACTAGATGCTGATGTTGAAATTGCTTTCTGTAGGTATGCTGAATTATCACTGTTCTCTGCATCCTTAACACTGCAAATAAGTACCTGCGAGGATCGCCATAACTGACTAAATAGCTGCAGAATTAAAACTGATTGAAACACAACAAAACTTGCTTCAAACTAAAAATTCAGCAAAAGAGAGGCAGCTAATACAAAGTGTTTTTGTGGAGAAGTTATGGTGCCCATTATTATTTTTGTCGGCAATTACACATATCGCGATATTTAAAACAAAATTTCTTTGAGCGGTTCTTTCTAATGATATCAGTATATTTTTCATAATACGAAATTACAACAGTTAAAAACCACGGAGTGCTTTTGTGGACACATATAATGGCTAGAATTTTCCTTTGAATGAGTAATTAATGCATTTCTTGCATTTAAAAATGACAAATATTTCGTGTATTACAACATGTCCTGAATCACTGATCTATATGTCATTGATGATACTATGCAATGTATATATTTTTAAACAATTTATTATGTAAAGCAAAACTTGACATGCTCTACAAATTTTATGTGAATTGAGTATTCCGGAGGGTTCTTCTCAGACGTTTCGTACACGACTGCAGTGGACATCATCAGTGGTGTGCTAGATGTGATCTTCTTGGAGACGAGGCAGTGACTGGCACTGAAGAAATCCACCGCAGTCGTGGACGAAGAAGATGAAGGGAAGAGTCCCGTTGGACCACGGCCTTACAGCCCGAAACACTTAGCTCATTGATACCGGCCAAGGAAGCCTACAACAATGTAAATACAACCGCACATGCCTAAACGTTCGTTTTATAACCAGATTTTTTATACAAGGCGTTTATTTCAAAACTTTGCAATCTAATTAACTATTCATTTAATATAATTTAAAGGAAAAAAAAAAAACACCCAAATTTAAATATTAAGGGGGACGTTTAAAACCAATGTTGATTACACTTTAAGTTTTATCTCCCACCCTCAGTCACCCCCACTTTGAAATTTTAAATGACATTCCTACTTTACGATATATTTATTTTTAAAAGCATGCAATTATTATTACATATTTTTATTACTGTCTGGAAACTTGCATTGTTTCTCTTGTTGTTTCAATTTGGAAAGAATAAAACTTCACGAATTAATCAGAAGTTCCGAAATAAGTTGTATAACAATATTAATAATTGTAATTTTCCCCAAAATAAATTATTTTTGTCCTACAACTGACTTAGTTTTCATTCTATACAAATTAAAACAACAATAACAACGGTTCAGATTGCCAGGTAACGATAGAAGACAAACTATGTGGTGACAATTGAATCCTGTTTAAATTTTAAGTATCAAAGTAGGAGAGCCTGGTGGTGAGGGAGTGAAACCTAAAGGTAATCAACATTGTTGGTCTTAGACTTCCCCTAAATATCAAAATTGATTAAATTAAACAATATTTAACAATTATTTAGTGCACCTGAGCTACAATATTCAATTACGAGCTGCAGGATAATCTATCACTGTCCAGAAACGAGGGTAGGTCTATAAGTTTCCTGCCTAACCATTTCCTAGGTATGATAAAGACAAAAACTGCACTTCACTTTTCAATATAGTTATCCTTTATTGCAATACACTTCTCACATCTTTGAATTAACATTTCAACCTCCCCCTCTCTTAAATAGCCAGACGTCTTGTCTGCAAAATAGGCATCCATCATTTCTTCGTCACACTTAAGTTTCCTTCTTTGAAGGTTCTTCTTGAGTTTTGAGAAGAGGAAATAGTCACTGTGAGCTAGATCTGAGTTGTATGGTGGATGGTCGATCTCCTTGAAGCCACATTTATCCACAGCTTCCTTTGCAACAAGAGTTGTGTGCACAGGCGCGTTGTCGTGAAGAAGGCGCACACCGCCATTCAGTTTTCCTCGCCTTTTTTCTTTGATGGAAGCACGTAGTCTGTGCAGTAGGTCAGCATAGTACTCCCCATTTACTGTGGTGTTTCTCTCCTTGAAGTCGATGAAGAGAATTCCTTCACAGTTCCAAAAGATTGTAGCCACGATCTTCTTGGTTAACTGAGTGACCTTGGCCTTTAGAGGGGTGCTTCGCCAGGTTTACGCCACTCGGTTGGTTCTCTTTTGGACAAGGGATCAAAGCAAAGGATCATAGTTTCATTTCCTGTTACAATGGTTTGCAGAACTTCCCTCTCGTTGCCACGGCAGATCTCCAAAAATGGCTGACAACAGATGGCTCGTTGCTGCTTTTGGACTGAGGAAAGAAGTCTAGGCACCCATCTTGCACTAACCTTATTCGTGTTTAAATGTTCATGAATAATTCGAAGGACTGTTGTCTTAGAAAGACCTAACCTTCTTGCTATTTCTGTATTTTTGAGAATTTTGCTAATTCTGCTATTTTTGAGCCGCCGGTCTTCCATACTTTCTCCTTCCACAAGAGCGAGCGATGTTTTCAGGAGTGAGCACCCCTAAGGGCCGACCTGCACGCTCTTCGTCTTTAATGCTTTCTCGACTTATTCGTAGAAAGTTTGGCCCAATCTTATTTCAAACTAATGTGACACTTGGGCCTACCGTTTCAGCACCAGCTGTGTTGGAGAGTTCGAAGATGAAGCTGAAATTCGAACTGGAACTGCGCGTTTCACTCACCTGTAGTTTTCTTTTTAATGTTCCCGATTTAAGCCACGTTGTAAACTGAAGAATGAAATTCACTTATTATTGAATAAAGGCTGACTACAAATTGCGCATCAATAATGGTATAAGTGTATGTTTAGTTTCTAGAAAGTAAGTTATTGATCAAACCAGTCTTTAGATGGGATTTTCATTTGCACCGGAATGATGGATGTGCAATTCAATCTGATTTTGTTTCGTTGCGTAAATAGTTTTATGTAAACTTCTTAACAGTATTTTCAAACGGGTATAGATTTCTGAACTTATGTTCGGCTATAGATTTGACAATAAATTATTATTATCATTATTAATTACTATTTAAATGCACAAGTTTCCTTTCCATACATCAATATTTCGTTTCAGCAAGACAAGTTTAGATTTCCTCCGGAGTGTTTTGCCTATGGGCTAGAGCGCCACTCGCTAGCCGGTTAACCGGCCAGCTGGATCTCGATGATTAAGTAGGAGGGCAAAACAAACTGTTATTGTGTAACAATGGTATTACTGTGCCGCTCTAAAGGTAAACGTATGCATACCTTTGACTCTTGGATCCAATACCGCCACGGGTGGCCGAGGTCGTTAAATTGCGGATTCGTAAGTGGGAGGTCTGGGGTTCGAATCCCGCCAGGACCTTCCTTCCTGACTGAGGTTTTTTCCAGGTTTTCCTCAGTCCTCATAAATGGCAAATGCCGGGAAGGTACCTCAAACTTAGGCCTGGAACGTTTCCTTCCTTAAAAAAAATAAATCCTTTCCCAATATATAATTTCATCTCATGTATTATCAGTGTCCATCGTCTGTGGTGCCTCTGTAGCAACAACGGGCGTTAAACAATATTCGTTCGTTCGTCTTGGATCCAATAGCGGGACTTGTGTTTGTCTTTCACCAAACCAACCTAGTTTCAATTATAAAACACGATGTTGGTAAAACTATGCAATGGAATTTTCGTGAACACTCCGCGTGAAGTATGTACAAGACGGCGATGTCTGCAGGCTCGATAAACAAAGGTATTCCGAAAAACTAGCGTAAGATTAGAAAAAATGTGGCATTATCTTTTAGTGAAGCTTGTACTTATATTTTTATTTATTTGGTTTATTTACCGAAAATCTTTAACATCTCAGTTCATCAGCGTCCATTCAATTCAGAGCGTCAAACGGTCGATAAATTTTGCTCATTTGCACATCAGTAGTTTAATATGAAATTTTGGGCCCTTAATTTTATATTGTTAAACCAAACACTAAGAAAATCAGATTCCACATGCCCGAAACCTGTGTATACCCTGTATTACTATATGGGTGCCAGACATGGTCAATAACAGAAAAACAAAAGAACATAGTTCAAACACGTCAAAGAAAAATGTAACGCAAGATCCTGGGAAAGACAAAATACCTACAGTATTAATAAATCAGTTAATAATAATCAGTTATCTCAGACAATAGACATAGCACAAATAGCTACCAGAAACAAATGGCAATGGGGCGGTCACGTTGCAAGAATGCAGGGCAATAGATGGGCCTACAAGATCTCCATATGGGACCTCCCCAAGGTAGACCTATAAGAAGATGGACAGACCTCTTCAAGGAACATGCAGGTCAAGAGTAGCAAGAGGAAGAGAAAAACGGAAATCTCTCAAGAAGCAACTAGTGCTGTGAGAAATGGGGTAACCAAAGAACAAATCAGTCAGAATGTCTTAAACAGCATACGAACAACTAGCGTGGAATAGCTCACCACGTTAGGACAAAGCGAGCTTTCCCTACTTGTTAGGAGGCCTTTGTCCTTAAGGGACACAATAGGCTATCTTTATCTTTTATCTACTACACAGTTTGAGTGTAAAATTAAAATGATACGTATAATAAATTCTATGTACTTATTATTTAGATAAGTATTGTGCAACAGGAGGATGATAAAGTAAAAACTATTATTTAACATAAAATAAACAATTAGAAGCAGTACAGCAGTTATATAAAAGGACAAAAAAGCCATACTTACATAAAATTCACTGTTTGAATCTCATTTTATGTAAATGCAACAATGCACCTTATGCACCGGAATGGCACCATAGAAAATGGAAGCTACAAACAGTAGTACCAGATCAATTGCTTCAATAGAGCCAGAGCTTAATGCTATATCAATTAAATTAATGCGTTATCAATCCAAAAAGCTGTATTTTAGTAGTCACAGGCTATATACAAAGTAGCCCAAGCTACTGATAAACGTAATATTTAAAAATTGTTGTAGATAACCGAAGTTTAAAAGTTTTACATTTAGCAGACTGACAATTCTCGCCTGCTCGTGCAACCTTCCAGTTGCTATGGAAACGGGGCAGCCAATCAACGACATTAATTTCTCCCCGCCCTAAATGCTACCTACTGTCCGATTCTAAGCTTTGACTGTACTTGCTATCTCGAAGCATAAAGCAAGCGTCTATCGTTGCCATGGCAACCGCTATGAAACAGTTCTAACGGGACTGACCTGTATGAGAAGATGCAGGTGTAAGAAGTATGCCAAAGCAGCGCGCTTATGTCAGCACAGCAATATTTACTCGTATATTTGAGTTAAAAAAGGAAATTAATAAGTTGGTATATACCGGATAAAACATTGATGCTGCCGGACTATACCTGCTACACCTGAAAAGCTGGCCCTGCGTGCAGCCTTTTGATTTTAAGACAGTGGAGTTCTAAAATGATTAATTAAATCTTAATTATATATGTTTTACGTAAAAATCCGTAACAAAGCAAAGTAGTTTTAGTATAATGGCTGTTGCACTATGCAGATGTAATAACATGACCTGGTGTAGAACAAAGCAATGCTGAAAACTTGTTAACGCATTTTACACAGCTATTTCTGTCATGCAAAATGTTATCAGTGCTTGGCAGCTTCGAAACACCTCATTGAACTCCGGATCAAAAGGATCGCGAAGCAATTTATTCTGTTCGCCTTTCTTTGGGCTCTGAGAAGGTCGGAGGTTGGGGGAAAACGGAACCAAGCTCTTCTTTTTCATTAGCCAAGCGAGGACAGGTAATCCATGGGGTCTTAGTCAACACCATCTTAATCCAGTCGTGTGTTGTGCTGTTCTGCCTCAGCTCGCTACACCCCGAAAGTAATCTAAGTTCGCTGTAAACCCCATACTGCGTCTAGGTATCCCAGAAATAATTATTTAGCAATTCAAATCTAGGCTAACGTTAAATTAATGCAAGTTCAGGATGAAATATTTGATTATTTATTTACACGCCTAAAATCTCCAGTCTTCTGCTTAGGAGGTCGCTTAGCGGTAACAAATAATGAATCACTTTGCGATCTTAAGGTTCAGAGGCATTTAAAGTTTTAAGGACGCAGCCTCTATGAAAATCTCAAGAAGTATCCTTGACTCAAACCTGCGAATCTGCAGGCGGCTGGATCCAGTCGCGTTACTCAGACTTTGGGGCAGGAAACTTTCCAAGGCGCAAGCAACTGTTAGGCCGCACACAGCTCACTTCTCCTGGCCCTGTGAGAACCAATGAAATTATATAATATGAAGTGAGGTAGCGGAAAATTCGTGGAATTAAATATCCATCCTAGCATTCGCCTAAGTGATTAGGGGAAACTTTGGATAATAACCCAAAGTCACAATAGGCGGCACAAGGGATTTGAACGCGGAAACTCCAAGCGTTGCCGCCTGAACCGCCCCGCTTGATAAATTCGAATTTTAACGCAATGGAAAACATTTGGGACGATTTAATAAATATATTTATACAGAAATCTGAAAGAAAGACTTTTTCAAAGAGCTATGCTGTAAAACACAGATCCCTGAGGATTAGAAGCGTCATTCGTTTTAGTTTATATTCTTTTTTCTGTTCATAAAATACTTTTAAGTTAATGTAAAGGTTAAATGTATTAAATTTAAAATTCATTGTGAGATACAAGTAAATAAGTTAGATTTGTTTGATTCAAATTTCTCTAAATCGTTTTGTATTCTGTTTGCCTTGTCCACAAATAAACACTTTTGAGCGTTAATGTACAGTAACAAGTGAAAAACGATATAGCTACTACAATATTTTTTTTCATGGAGACTGGTAAATGTGCCATTGCTAATTACCTAGTAAAGGATATTGTGATTCTAAAACAGCTTCATAGATGACACTTGATGTTAAGTTGGAAAGGCAGTTTCCAAGAGAGTGAAACAAGTGCTTGTGCCGTATAAAATAAATTTATAGTAAACAAAGAACTCTCTAAGTAATATTCAGAATTGAGTTAGTTTCTATTTGATTACAAAAGATGCAAAAATTCAGAATCTTTCAGACATGGAAAAGTTCAAATATCATAGAAAAAGTAATTCTATCTATGTTAGTATTCACGAATGTAAAATATCAAAATGCTATAGAGATGCTTGCAAGTGATATTTTGTGAATGAACGTGTGCATGAAGTAAAATTATGCAAAGAGTTTAGGGTATATAAAAAATAAAACAAAAAAACCTTTAAATACTCTTATTCTGTTATTGTGTTTATTGGTAATGATATTGCTTTTGATAATCATCTAATGTATGCTGCTCCTGGTATTATATTTTTTCTGACACCTACGAGGAGGGTAGGTCCATAAGTGTCCGGCCTAACCATTTTGAAGTATATTAAAGACAAAAACTATATTTCGCTTTTCAATATAGTTATCCTTTATTGCAATACACTTTTCACATCTTTAAATTAACATTTCAACCCCCCCCCCCTCAATAGTAATTGTCTTCCTGCAAAATGGGCATAAACAGCATCCATCACTTCTTCGTCACACTTAAATTTCACCGCCATGGGTGGCCGATGTCGTTAAGGCGCGGATTCGTGAGTATGAGGTCTAGGGTTTGGATCCCGCCAGGACCGTCCACCCTGACGGAGGTTTCTCTAGGTTTTCCTCAGTTCTCACGAATAGCAAATGCCGGGGAGTTGCCCTAAACTTAGGTCTGGAACGTTTCCTTCCTTAATATATATTATATATTAATATATTAATATATATATCCTTTCCCAATTTATCATTTCATTTTGTGTATCATCGGTGTTCACCGCCTGTGGTGCCTCAGTAGTAAAAATGGGCGTTAAACACTATTAAAAAAAACAATTAAATTTCCTTCCTCGAAGGTCCTTCTTGAGTTTTGAGAAGAGGAAATAGTCCCTGGGAGCTATATATGGGTTGTAGGGTGCATGGTCGATCTCCTTGAAGTCACATTTCTTCACACCTTCCTTTGCAACAAGATCTGTGTGCACAGGCAGGCGCGTTGTCGTGAAGAAGGTCCACAATACTAACTACTCAGCTTTCCTCGCTATTTCTCTTTGATGGAAGCACGTAGTCTGTGCATTAGGCCAGCACAGTACTCCCAATTTACTATGGTGTTCCTATCCTTGAAGTCAGTGAAGAGTATTTCTTCACAGTCCCAAAAGATTGTGGCCATGATATTCTTGGCTAACTAATTAGAGGCGGTGCTTCGCCAGGTATACGCCACTCCATTGATTCGATTTCTTTTTGACAAGTAGAAGACGATAGTTTCATCTGCTGTAAAAGTGGTTTGCATAACTTCTCTCTCATTGTCACGGCAGAGCTCCAAAAATGCCTGACAACAGATGACTCGTTGCTGCATTTAGAATGAGGAAAGAAGTCTAGGCACCAATCTTGCACTAACCTTATTCATGTTTGAATGTTATGAATAATTCGAAGGACTGTTGTTTTAGAAAGGCCCAACCTTGCTGCTATTTCTGTAACTTTGAGCCGCCGGTCTTCCATAATTTCTCCTTCCACAAGAGCAAGCGATGTTTTCAGGAGTGAGCACTTCTAAGAGCCGACCTGCACGTTTGTCTTGAATGCTTTCTGGACCCATTCGAAAAAGTTTGGCCCATTATTTTACTTTCAAATATGAGGGGGGTGCTTCCCCATATACTCCGTTCAATCGCTGTTTAATTTCACTTGTAGTAAGTCCTTCTTTTGTGAAGTATTTAATAACAGCTCGATACTCCATTTTGAACATGTCATAATCTTCTACACGTAACCTTCTTTATGAAACTATATCTGAACAACTGAACACAGCGGAGCGGTTACAGCTGCAATTGTTTACTTAACAGATAAGGTATGACAGCAGATAAGGCATTTGTGAAGGCGATAATCGTTATTTTCGTTTCATGTTGCGCTTTGGTTATTAATAAAACCTCATGCTTTACATCTAATACACAATTTGACAGTTTTAAATAGCATAAAATCATTTAAATATAAAATCATTAAATAATGGAAGTAGTGTTTTTCTTTGCTTTCTGAAGAAAAAAAAATAATTTTGGGCTTATTTTTTACACGGACAGTTCACAAAATAAAGTACAATTTCAAACTTTAAAGGAATCTATATATTGTAATATGAAAATTCATATCTAAGAATGTTAGTTTAATAAAAACGAAAATATGGAAGATGTAAGGCTATAATATGCTCCTGTGGATTTGATATTATTCTGTCTGCTTCAGAAAATAGAATATAACTTGAAACTCGTGACCTTGAATTTGGATTGTTACTAATGTGTTCACGTCAGGCAAGTTTAATTACTGTTTCAGATTACAGGAAATTCTGACAGGGGTTTCAACGTTCCTGGGGGGGGGGGGGAGATACTTTCTCTCAATTTAAATACAGTGTCTGCTCTAGCGTGCTCATGCATATGAACGTTGTACGCAGAAAACGAAGCAACATGAGAGCCGAGATATGACGTTTGTTTGCCCTGCCTGTTGGAATAATCGAGAGGTGTTCTCCGCGAGAAACCGGTCGACTGTCCTGACATTGACCGAGAGCAACACGTAGGTTGCTGCAATCCAAAGACAAAGAGGGAAGGTCTTGCTTTTTGTCGCACTGACCTAGAAGGCTCTTACTGGATGTATGTGTTTACATAACTGCTGAAACAATTTAAATACATGTGATTTCGTGGAATGCTTATATTTACCTTAAGGGGGCATTAATACACGACACTACAAAAAATTATACATTTATTTTATTATGATTTATAGCTACAAGCAGAAGTATCCATACAAATGCTTTTATAGTACGCTTTTTTCAAATTTCTTTACAAAAAATGTCGCATTTATCTATTACTGCTAACAACTGTCCAAACATTGTTATAAACAATTTAACAATTTACTGTATTTAATGTACCTTTTCTCAGAAACTATGGGGCAAAGTTTTAGTCACTTAGAGGTGGAAAGAATATTAAAACTATATTATTTAGATTTTTAGTTACATCCTATGCAAAAAGAATTAAGAGACATAGTTATGAGTATTTTTATTTAATAACTTAAAAATATGTTATTCAATATTGCATTTCTATTAATTCAGATTGTTTTAATATTATTGAAAAAAGAATAAAATATGTCACATAATTGGGTTGAATAGTTTCTGAAAAAAAGGCACATTACATGAGTAAAACTTATGTTTGCCGAAAATGAAAAAAGAAAGAAAAAAAACAGAGAGAGAGAGAGAGAGAGAGAAACTGCATTTTATAATATATTTTTGGATTCTAGCATATTCTCTGATACTACCGTGTAGTGTCACGATTTTTGTTTCAATAGTAAAACACATTATTTATTTGAAAAGGGCTAATATTATTAAGTCAATATGAAACACTAACACTGCCATTAAACATAAAAAAAACCTCAGGCAAATGTTGTCCATGGTTTTGTTGGCACACCTTCAATCTGTCAACAAAATTTTCAACGATCTTAAAGCAAAGTTCCGGCTGAAATTCACCCATGACACGTCTAATTTCTGCCTTGAGTTAGGGATGGTTCGTTAATTGTCCACATAAACACAAAATTAAAATAAGGTGTAATCGGAATTAATGGTTAATTGTTGAGAACGGCGGCGAATCGACTTCATTAGGCTCTTAGAACGTTCTGGTTGACGAGAGCAACATTCTCTACCGTTACGACAAAGAGAACGTCCAGATGATTTGCTATGTCGATTCTGTATCTTCAAATTTCCTTACCAGTTCTCTGCAGACCACGCCAGTCCTGGTGGTGTAGGGTTACCATACTTGCCTCCTAAACCCAAGATTGCGGGTTCGAACCCGGCCAGGAGGTAAAAATCCTAAGTATGGGTTCCTTCGAAAGGGAAGTAAAGCCGTGGGTCCCATGTCGTACATTTACGGCACGAAAAAGAACTTCAAGCCTGAAAGAGAGGTCTCTAAGCAAAATTTGTCGGCCGTTTCACGCCCTGAATAGAATGGGACGCTGATGACCTTAGATGTTAAATCTAAGGTCATCCCCATAAATAAATAAATGAATAAATAAATCTGCAGTCCACTGTTGAGACGTTCGGCGATTTCGTCTACCAAAAAGTACACGAAGTCTTCGAACAGTCTCTACATAACATTCACCGTACTTAAAATGCACTTTCAGAATATGGACGCGTGTATCGCTGATGACAAAACACAAATGACAATCGTTATTCGCAATACAAACAGACGACAGTCCGTTAAATTTCAGGTCTGACAACCTAACAAACCGACAGAGGTAATCAATTTAAAAATTGCGTTCATTATGGGACACCCTATACATAGTGCACCGAACTTTGATTATATATTTGTTACGTTAAACGAAGTTGAACATGTCTATTGTTGTTGATTTGGTTTATTTACGGACGCTCTTTAACATTTCAGGTCATCAGCGTTCCATTCTATTCAGGGCAGTGGTAACCATACTTGCCTTCTAAACCCAAGATCGCGGGTTCGATCCCGGCCAGGACCGATGGATTTTTTTCGGGCGTAATAATACTAAATACGGCTTCCTTCGGAAGGGAAGTAAAGCCGTGGGTCCCGTGTCGTACCTTTACGGCACGATAGAGAACCTCAAGCTAGAAAAAGAGGCCTTTGAGCAAAATTTGTCGGCCGTTTAGCGCCCTGAATTGAATGACACGGCTGATAAATATTACTAAGAAGCCTCTTCTTTCAGGTTTGAGGTTCTTTTAAGTGCCGTAAATCTACGACACGGAACCAACCTTTTCCTTTCCTTCCGAAGGAAGACGTCTAAAGTTTTTTACATCCGGAAAAATCCATCGACTCTGGCCAGGATGGAACCAACGATCTTAGGTCTACGAGGTGAGTATAGTTTCCAATAGGCCACCAGGACTGACATATCTATTGTTGATATTGTTTGTAGCTTCAGTTGTTTCTGATATCTTAGATTTAATCATCACGTTATGCCCCCCCCCCCCCCCCCAGTGATAGAAGTCTAAAAAATCGCAGGAAAAACACATCGTTCCCCATTTAGTAAATAGTTTATTCCATAAACTCAATGCACGCCATTTTACTATGGGTTTATTGAAAAGCAAGATATAGAGCATAATACTAACATAAGCATACAGTTTAATATTTTGCACCCATATGTTCATGTACATCGTACTACAGCATATAAGAAACACGTTCAAATTCCTATCGTCGGTAAAAGGATTTGGAGAAAATGCAGCTCATATTCCTGTAGGATGTAGAGCTGATCGGGATTATATAACTGTGTAGCTCAGCAGCTTTTCGGTGACGAGAGATTACGAAATAGCTGACCTAAGGAAATCCGTCTCTCGATTGTTTTGTTTCATAACAGCTGTTTTGTTTAACGTTAAGTACTCATGTCTATGTTTCACATGTCAAAAATAGGCACTGTCTTTGGTTTTTCTGTTAATATTCTCTTTCTTTAGATTTCCTCCCTGCCTTTACAGTATTGAACCGTGTAACAAAATCAAAATTAGTGCCTGGGATAAAGAGCAAGCAGAAACACTTGAGAAAGACAAACATTGCAGCTAAAAAATATAAACAGTGTATACAATATAATATATGAGTAAATTAGACATATTATTAAATATTCTTATGATATTCCTGAATTTTTATTCCAAGAATACCTCGTTTCTGTAAACTTTCGAAATATTAATAAAACGAAATTTAACAGCTACTTCTAACCATCTCCTTTCACCGCCCCTTCATATTCATCGCCGCGTAAAATGCAAACTTTCGGCCATTATTATCCCCACTATCACTTGTAGGAGCCCGATCCTTAACCTTAATTTTAAAATTTACATTTCTGCCAAAAGTGCTTCAAAGAATGTTGTGTACAAATTAAAATGTAAATGTTGTCCTGCATTTAGTGAGGAAAGCAGCTATTGCGGTTGGACCCATGAAAAGATTTATGAAAAATTCCTTCACATTTCTATCGACCCTACTTAGGCACAAAAATGATAATATATATAAAATGTGTGTGTATCTGTTAACGCTCTAGCGGCCATACTTTTTGTTTTTTCTCAACTAAACTAGGCACATAAGCATAAATTAACAAACGGATCATCAAATTTGAAAACCAGCATAATTGGAGTGTTAACCTAACGCAAAAATTTAAAAATCGCTCTAGCGGACGCAAGTTTTTTTTTATCAACGCAACTCGGTGTATGCCATTAAAATAAATTAATAAAAATAGTTTTAAAAAATCAAAGAAATTAGGTTATTAAGAGAGAAGTTTACCTGAAACCCCAAAGTTTAAAAATCGCTCTAGCGGCACCTATATTTGTTTTTTTTTCCAAGAAAATGAATATACATCATTTAAATATAATGAGAAAAGTAGTTTCTGAAAATCAGAAAAATGCTGTAAATCGGAGTGACAGTTTAGCTGAAGCCCAAAATTTAAAAATATATATTTGATTTTTTACAATATTTGATTTTTCACAATAAAACTGCATATCCCATTTACACGAAATAAAAACAGTTTCTGAAAATTAGAGAAATCGCACCAGTAGAAGTATCTGAAAACCTAACTTTTAAAAGAAATCTAGCATTTAATATTCTGTCAATTTTTCAAAGTAAAAGGATAAATTAACTCAGCATATAAACTGTATTTATAACGATGCATATGTTTTATATTTAATAAAGGCATTGTCGTTAAGTTAGCAAATAAGAAACATTAATCTAATATGTGTGTGAGAATTATATTTGTATATAAGAGCGCTCTGTAATAACCTTCAGAAAACGTTTTCGTTACATGTTTTTACTATAATAAAATGTAAATTAAATTTCAAAGCCACTGAAAATTGATGGAATTTTCAACTGTGTACTGTCAATTCTGTATATTTCCTTAGTACATTGTAATTGTTTTTAAACAGTAACATTTTTGTTAAACATATGAACATCTTAAATACGCAACTAACTCGAAACTTTCTGTTATTTTATCTCCATTTTAGTGGATGTAATGATGATACCAGGAGCTCAGTTAATAAACATGTTACATTTAAAAAGTTTAAAAATGCCCACATATAGATTTATATGTCAATGGACATTATTTAATTAAATTAATATTATTCCACTAATCTTTTTAGTATAATCTAAAAAAGTGTAATAATAATTCTATAAATGTGATTTTTCTTTTGTGATACTTATAGATTGCAAGAATATTAATTTTGTTCATCTTAATTTTGAAAATTAGAGTAATTTAACTATATGCATTTATCTTCAACTTATTTTGAATAAAAAACCTGGTTAATTAATGTAATTCAGTTTTTATTTTATTAGTTAGCTTTAGAGTTCATCATGCTAACTGACACGCAGTAATGCCATAAAGTATTTCATTAATTAATAAAGCCATAATTTGGTTTTACATTCTTTTTTAATGTTATTCTATTTCTACTTGCTGAGGAATTCGCCTACTTTACGCAGCTCCTGCATGACGAACTTACTTCAATTGTTTCACTTCAGATCAGTAATCATAGATGGTCCGTTAAAATTATGTTTTAGGTACCGGTTGCTCAACATGTCTTACCTTATTGTGCTTCCTTTGATGATTTTTTTAAATAACTTTTCTTGATGCTCTAATCTCCTTTGGCTTCCGAAAGTATCGATACTTAGAGACAAGGAGAGGGCCGCCATAGATTTCCATAATGATCGCTCTTATTTAACTCTATAGCTCTCTGTCTCTATTTCACATTGTTATTTTACTGTATTATTGTTGGTGCTTGCTGCTCTTGACAAAGGTATATCTTTTCTGAATATATTTGGTTTTCTAAAGTTTTCCAGCTTGCTATATTCCTGATTTTTGTAAGTTTAAGTTGGTATTAGCTTCCGCCCATAATAGTACTATTTTCTTAACGGCCTGTTTCTTGAAAAAGGACGTAGGACCGAAATATAGAATTTTAGTGTGTTTTGTTTTTATGTGCGCTTTCTAAAACAGTTGACAATTTTTTCATTGGTGTTTAACGCCCGTTTTTACTGCTGAAGCACTACAGGCGGTGGGTACTGATGATACATGAGATGGAATGATAAACTGAGAAATTATTTTTATTTTTAAGGAAAACCACAGGCCTAAGTTTTAGGGTATATCTCCGGCATTTTTCATTTATGAGGACTGAGGAAAACATGGAAGAAACCTCAGTCAGGCAGGACGAATCGAATCCCAGACCTCCCGTTCACGAGTCCGCGTAACCTCGGTCATCCGAGTAGTCATTTGAGTAACATTTATCTAATTACGATTATTTTAATGTTCTCTATTTAATGCGTATATAAACAGAAATAAAGGGAGAAATAAAATGCCAAAGGAAGAAAAGTGAGGAAAATAAGCAAGCCTGTAAGAAATTGTGTAAGAAAATGAAAAATAACACGAAATAATAATAATAATAATAATAATAATAATAATAATAATAATAATAATAATAATAATAATAATAATAATAATAATAATGGAAGAAAGTTAGCAGGTTTATTCAGGCACTTACGTGTAAAAATGTTTTTTGTATAGTGTGTAAATTAAATGTAAGGCATTAGAAATTGCCAAACATGTCAACATTAGCCTAGCGAAAGGGTCCCTGATGATTAATATTACGTAAAAATGGACTTATTCTATTAGAATGCTTGTGAACATCGCTTTGTTCACTAATCTTCATAATTGCATAGAAATTTTTTTTTCGTCATTATAATGCGTAAAAAATTTAAAAACAAACCTTCTAAGGCACAAAGTCATAGCTTCTTGAGAATGATTAAACTATAGCATCGCCTCTTTTTATTAACACGACATATTTTTTTGAAAACAATACCATTAAACTTGATAGTATTTTGATTTACATTCTATGATCATTTTTTTTTCAATAGGATGCAAAGAATTGCAGTATTATTAGAGCTTTGAATTCTTCAAATACCTTTTATTTCTATGAATTTAAAACAATTTTTGTTTTCCATATTAAGTTAACGTTACAAAGATATGCTTAATTTAAATCCTATATGGATATACAGAGGAAAAACAAATTTATAGTCTTATATCGAAATAATTTAAAAGTGTAATATCGAGTTATGTTTCATTTTATCGATAAGAGAATGTAAAATATGCTCGATTATGTACACGACAACCCTAGTACATATAATACATTGATTAACCTAAATACACAGCGAGATAATTACGTTGCAATCTCTGAAAGCAATTAAACAGGAAAAGGGGAAGAAAAGATGAAGAACGACAGAAACAAAGAAAGGAATCGAAAAAAATCAGACACGGGGAATAAAGCAAACATAGAAAGAGGAAAACAAGAAGAGTAATGAAAGAAAGAGGAGAGAAAAAAAAAAACGGAAAAAAAGAAGTACAAGAAGAATGAAGATAAGTAATTCAGGGTGAAAGTAATGAGAAAGGGAAAACGTAAAAGAAATGAGAGATAGAGAGAGAGAGAAAGTAACATTGAAGGAAATAATATGGAAAGAAAGAAGAAAGGGTATACACGAAACAGAAAAAAAAAAAAGAAAAAAGATAAAGGAGTAATTGAACTAGGTAGAATAAAGAAAGCAAGTAAGCAAAAAGATTGGAAAAGGACATGACGTAAGGAAGGAAGAAAACAGAAAATAATGAAAAATGACGAAAGAACCACAACATACCTCCTCATTATTACAGATGACTTTCATTTCTTTACTATCAGTCTTTTGTTTAATTTATTCCTTGCGACAAAAACAAATGAGAATGCAGTATTTCCACTCAGAATATCTCGACGTACAATCAGCTACTAGACTTCAGTAGCTTCAATGTCAGAGAGCCCTTTTATCTTCTCAAGATCCAGTGCACTTAAGTACACGATGACCGAAACGAAATAATAACGACGACGCAAATACTCCATACACGACAGTGGAGCTACTAGAGAGCACGCTGGGAGTTACGATCGACGGAAAATAAAACTGGTTGGATTGACCTTGACCCTGACCTCCATCCTATTGACTCCGCTACTCTCACTGTGGAGAGAGTGTGACCTACAAGCGAGAGAGAACCGGTCCGGGACATGTCTGACGTGTATGTGTGTGTGGCGCGCGGGAGGATATTGGACTGGTATGCCTCCTCAAGGGATATATGCTGTTAACATTTATCTTCTTTCATCGTTTTTTAAACTAGGAAAAGAATTAGAAAATCTTCTATCGCAAATATCTAATAACGATGATAGCTTCAGGCACTCTTGATGTTGGTGGTGTGCAGTGGCGGCTCGTGAGTTTATATTATATTGTGGAGAGACCAGGGAGAAGTAAAAATAGCACAATATTACTGTCACAAAGTGCTAATTACTACACTGCTACACAATTTTAATTTTTTTTTAACATTTCATGCTTAATTTATAAACCACGTAAGTTCTTTAGTAATAAAAAGCGTCATAAAATCTCTGGAAATATTCTTGAATATCCTCTATAAAGTGTAAAGTATCTATAAGCCTAGCAAAAACTGCATACTGGTCCCAATTTCCCCCAAATATATAGTCCACTAATATCA
The DNA here is from genome assembly GCA_030762175.1 of Metallyticus violacea. Taxonomy (NCBI): domain Eukaryota; kingdom Metazoa; phylum Arthropoda; class Insecta; order Mantodea; family Metallyticidae; genus Metallyticus; species Metallyticus violacea. The sequence goes on from CM060841.1 coordinate 13,610,762, forward strand.
TCAATTAAACTTTTTTAAATTTTCTTCATATTTACTCCTTGGCCAGGATAGTTTTTTATTTTATTTTATTTTATTTTTTTTTTTTAATCTTCCAGAGAGCCAAGCATGTTTAATTATGTTTTGCAGCATGCAGGGCCCGCAAAATATTTACCCTTTGAAGCACACACGCCATATTGAAATTGCTAATAAGTCCACTGCCTATAAATAAACCGCAATGAATTTTCCTGCACACTGAGAGCTCTCACGAATCAACTTAACAAGCTCGGAATGGGTGAACGACCTTCACTCGTAACCATGACAACCTCAACTTCGCTACGAGACAAATTGCTGGTGGCCTCAAGTCAGCTCATTGCAGAACTTGACGTCTTCAGAGAAAGGAATCGCAAACACATAACAGGAATTTAAATGATGAAGGAATGCTTGAGGTTAATAAAGGAATAATTTAATGTTTAAGAAATAAGGGAAGAAAAACGTCCTTAAAATCCGTCACTGTCTTTGCTGTTTGGGTTATACATTAAACCCAAGAAGGTTGCTACCATCACTCCAGGCTGCGTTGATCAAAAGGCAAAATTTTGAACTGTTGACATCATGTAGACAAAAAGCTAGACCTCTGCATTAAATTTACTCATACATTTAATCTGTTATTTAAGTCATATTAAAGTGATAAACGCATTTCTCTAACATTAGAACAAATATTAAGAGCACTTTGTATATTACGTAGCATTTGTACAATGAATATTTACACTGAGTTTGTCATCTTTATTGCATTCGTTATATAAAACTGTAATTCAGGAATATTTTCAAAAGTAAAATATATATAATCAAACACAATGAAAGCAGTTTAAAAATTCCGCAACTTAGATTAGCCAATCAGCGGATACCCCCCTCCAATCGCCAATATTTCTCACGCAGCACGAACGATGCCATTATATCTTTCAGTCAGTTGCAAGCGGGATTTCGACAGTGTCGGGCAGTTGTATTGTGAAGTCGAAAATGAGATTTCATTAAATAATGGAGTAGCATTATGCAGTGATAAAATATTCACTGCGCCGTCTTATATTCATCTTCAAGGCTTATATCAAGTCAAGTACAGAAAGTCGGGTAGCAGAACGAGACAAGCATTTAGGTGGATATTTTCTGACAGCCAGCCTCCAACAACAAAATCAATATTAAAGTTAATGTAATAGGTTCTATGACAGACCGGATAAAAAATGCAAGACTTCATGTGCTCAGAAAAACTTGATGAAATATGAGATTGCATTAAAGCTGTCCTAATTCCCCAGGTGTCTACCGATTTGTGATTTTTATCTTTGGGAAACATTGAAAAACACAGCATATACAACTACCACAAACTTAACAGAAATTAAAAAAAAAAAAAAAAAAAAAGCGAATTTGTGATGGTTGTTTCCCTAAGACGTTTTGGGTTGTTGTGTGTCAGGGAAAATGGGCAACATTTCTAGCACCAACTGTAAGAAGGATGAGTATCAAATTCTGTTGTACCTAAGATTTAATTGGTAAAGCGTTTGACCGCCGCAAAGAAAATATTGGCGCAAGGCCGATCGACTGAACTATTTATCGGGACTTTTAAACTGCTCTTACTGTGCATTATACTCTGTAAAGGAGTGTATGCCACATTCGTAATACTTGGCTAAAAAAATAAAGGAAAACCTTGCTAGCCAGGAAGTATAGCTTCTTGGCAAATCAATTACTACATAGCTTGAATGACATTGGCGAATTTCATACAGTTAATGCACTTCGAGCACTGGGAGTATGATCAGTGTGCTCAAACGTGTAGTGGAAAGAAGACATGTGTTTATATATTTATAATAGTGGAGTACACTACTCAGGTTAAGGTACGGTATTTTTAATGTCTTTCTTTATATTTTTTCAATTTATTCCTATCAGGCCGATTTGAATTTTCTGTTCTAAAGATTTCCAGCATACAACTCTAGAAAAAAAAAATCTTCAGTAATAAAACCAATTATAGGTACTTTATTTATATGTTCCTCACTGATATTTCTGCACTTATATTCCAATAAACAATAACACATTGTTGTAAATTGGCCAAAGGAGAAACGTATTCGCTTTCTTGAAGTACTTCACAACAAAAATGCTTTAGTTATTTATAGTAATAATATAGCAAGGAGCTAAACAGTATTTACTTAAGGTTGATTCACAGAAACGTTTCTTTCCTGTGTATTTTGCAAAAAAAAAAAAAAAAAAAAAAAAAAAAAAAAAAAGGGAATAGAATAGAATTTTGTAGTTTCTGAAAGTAAATATTGCACACTGAACAATTTCACAACGCTGTTAGTCGATCCTGGTGGTGTAGTGGTAACCATACTTGCCTTCTAAACCCAAGATCGCGGGTTCAAAACCGGTCAGGGTCGATGGAATTTTACGGGCGTAAAAATCCTAAGTATGGCTTCCTTCGGAAGGGAAGTAAAGCCGTGGGTCCCGTGTCGTACATTTACGGCACGATAAAGAACCTCAAGCCTGAAAGAGAGGCCTCTGAGCAAAATTTGCCGGCCGTTTCACGCCCTAAATTGAATGGGACGCTAATGACCTGAGATGTTAAAGAGCGTCGATAAATAAACCAAATAAAAAAAAAACAACAACAACACAACGGTGTTAATATGTTTTCTGGCTCTGTGTAGGAATTTGAATCTCTTGATGTAAAGGGTGTATCGCTTTCATTCCTACAAAATTTTTGAAACTTTTTAATATGTTGTTTAGAATTTCGGCGAATCTTGATGAAAACTCTTCTATACCCTAAGACGTATATGGTACAATTTACAAAATACAGTAGCTCCTTTTAGAGTGAAACACTCACCCCAAACTTTTCAACAAGTCTGAGCAATTTATATAGATCTACAAAATCGTGGTAATTGAAAACTGTTTGTAAAATTTGATATCAATTTTATGTAATTTGGTGTGCTGAATTGAAATACAAGCACCATTTTTCTCCATCACGCAAGGTTTCCTTCACAAACTATGCTATGCTGATTTACAATGTCTAACGTGAAAAAATTAGTATAATTTACTGAACAACAATACTATTATTACTACTACTACTACTACTACTACTACTACTACTACTACTACTACTACTACTACTACTAATAATAATAATAATAATAATAATAATAATAACAATAAATATTTTAAACATAAATTTCAATTCAGAATAACAAACATTTTTATTACATATCCTTAATCATACAAATGTTGGAAACCTATCTCAGTAATACATTAATTTTAAATGGTTATAAAATATTTGAAATGTTATATTTCCAGGTTTGAAACTTTGGATTTTAAAACTGTAAATATGTAACTCTTTCATACATCTACCACTTATAATTACTCTAACTACTGGCAAATATTATTAGAGAACAAGCGCATTATAAAATAATCTGTTTTATCAATGAATAAAAAAAAATAACTTTAAGTGCAATCCGTTAGTTACAATAACTGCAATACCATTTCTTACAAATGCATTCTCTTCCAGGCCATAAAATTGACAAAGGAAACTTTAAGGTAATGTAATGTAATATAATATAATAAAACACTTGCCATAAAAACGATTCAACACTAGACATTACCTGGGTCACTGGGTGTACGTGATGAAGAAGGCCACGAGCCTAATAATTTGGAATCAAGAGTCGAAATGTGTACACAATCCATCCCGCCGGGGTCCCATTTCTGTGTGATGAAATCGGCAATACGTAGGAATATCATTGACATGAACTTAGCTTGTATATGATGAGAACAGTTTCGCCATTCTTTAAAATGTCCAGAATGTCAGTTGCACACGTGGTATCACTTTGTAAGTCGACCGGCACAACCGTGGCACTGTCATGTATCTGCCTAGTGAGTTATTCCTTGGAGGTTAAATGGTGCATGTATAGAGAGGTCGTTACTGTAGTTTACTGCCGGGATTAACAACAACACGCTTTGTGTTTACAATAGAAACGGAACTCCCCGTTCACTAGGTGTAATAAATTTTCGTTTCCCTTTTATTTGGAAACAAAGAAACATGGTAGACAATTACAATAATTATAAATTATTTCCGCATGAAGTGAGAAAACTTATCACGGTGTAGTGCATGTCAATTCTGAACAAATTCTCTTCATCTCTATTCTATACAACCGCCACGTGTGGCCGAGGTCGTTAAGGCGCGAACTCGTGAGCGGGAGGTCTGGGGTTCGAATCCCACCAGGACCGTGGCTGAGGTTTAGTCCAGGTTTTCCTCAGTCCTCATAAATGGCAAATGCCTGGGAGGTACCCTAAACTTAGGCCTGGAACGTTTCCTTCCTTAAAAAAAAGCCTTACCCAATATTTCATCTCATGTATCATCAGTGTCCACCGCCTATGGTGCCTGAGTAGTAAAAACGGGCACTAAACACTATTAAAAAAATCTGTTCTATATAGGTTTTACATACATATAGTTTTCTAATCATGGCTTTGACGTAGTTGTGTTCATCTGTTTATACACTTAGAAGGAGGGAGGGACTTCAGTTTTAGAAATAAAATTGATAGTAGAGTTTAAAGAGTTTACTTTCGTTTATACTTGACTTGGTCATGTCTGACTGATGCCTATGAAAACATGGATTTTATTACCATTACTATGCCGCTGTTACTGGTAATAATGATGCTGATGATGATAATAAAATTTATTATTACAACTTATAATAAAACGAAAAAAACTTACTACTTTAATTTTAGCATAATAACTGCATATTTGCTACAAGTTGAAGAATATCGAGTGTTTGTCGGTCCTGGTGGTGTAGTGGTAACCATACTTGCCTTCTAAACCCAAAATCGCGGGTTCAAACCCGGCCAGGAGTGATGGACATTTTCGGGCGTAAAAATCCTAAGTATGGTTTTCTTTGGAAAGGATGTAAAGCCGTAGGTCCTCTGTCGTATACTTACGGCACGAAAAAGAACCTCAAGCCTGAAAGAAGAGGCCTCTGAGCAAAATTTGTCGGCCGTTTCACGCCCAGATTAGAATGGAACGTTGATGACCTGAGATGTTAAAGAGCGTCCGTAAATAAATCAATTCAAACAAAAACATCTGGTGTTTATCTGGAATTGGCTGCTCTTATTGCGTTATCTACGTGTGAATAAATCAGGCAGGATTTGTATTTAATTTTGATAAAGATCAAGGGCAAATATGGAACCAAAAGAGGGATAAATTTTCAGAGCACCACTATGCACCATTGGACAGTACTATTTAGCAACTGAATAATTGGAAGAAAGGCAATTAAATGCATTAATAAGTTGACTTCCAGATAATTTGACAGCTAGGATCGTCCAAATCAATTGCCAGCAATTTTTTTTTTTTTTTTTTTTTTTTTTTTTGCATGCACGCTTTTTATAAAAAATTGCTTATATACAATTGAACTTTTCAAAGAATGCTTTTTAAAATACTTTTTGTCTTGTTAATTCATTTCCACTGAGTCAGCTCTTTTTAGCAATCTGAAATTAAATATTTTAAGTGTTTTTTCTAATTTTTATAGTTTTACTAAACTGCAGAGATTTGTGCCTGTTAAAGTTTTAATTCTAGTGAAATTAATTATACTTAAATTCCATGCTTAATTTAATTTAATTTAAATACTTTAATATTACTTTAATTACTTTATTAATTTAATATTACTTTAATATTAATATTAATTTAATATTAATATTATTTAATATTCGATTTACTAAATAAAATATGTCAAACGTATAATACGATAGTGTCTTACAATGGTAAAGAGACAACTGGAGCAAAAATACTGCTAAATGAGAATGTGCCAACACAGGTGTTAAAATTAATTATTTTGGAGTAATAGTAGAAGAAGGACAAAGAAATTATTATTATTCGAATAGCAACATAAATTAATTTAAAAAGAATGCGGTACAATTAAAATGACTCTCATAAGGAAAGCTAGAACAGAAAGAATTATGAACGTTAATCTAATCTTGGCGGTACCAACCTTCTGCTATAGTTCAAAATGTTGGTGTCCGAGAAAAAGTGATAAAACAAGATAGAAATAGCAGAAAAGAGAATCCTCAGAGCAATAAGCAGTTTTTGATTACGAGATAAAAAAAACAGAAACAAGGGAAATACTGGTACATAATTAAAGAATAAAACAATATAAAAATATCTTGAAAACTCGTGTACAAAGGATGGACCAGACAAAATACGAAAAATAGCAATGGAATCTTAGCCTGAAGAAAGTTAAAATTTATTGTGTTACGAACAATCTCCAATCCATGTAGAAAAACAATAAGAATAAAAATTTAAATACATTGTGAATAATCTTGAAGAAATCTACCTTTTTGGTGTTAACGAATTGCAAACTGATCACCTATATCATTGCACAGTGAGGTTATTTGAGTTATGGGCTGGTAGAATGCGGCTGTATACTAAGAGAAGCCAGTTATCAAGGCTCTATAATGCATGTCAGGTAGTAGATTGTGATTAATTTGAGAGAATCTTTGTTAGCAAGTGGTCGTTTGTCACTCGGTGATTTCATTGTATACTAATTGTTGTTCATTAGTTATACCATTACACAAATACAGTCTCGAAGAATAAGTTTTAGATACGATACATATGTGAAAACTGGTTCTTGTAGAGAAGTGATCAGGCGATTCGCAAGAAAATAGCTTGACAATCGTGCTCCTGATAGAAAAACTGTTTGTCAGATTGTTAAAAAGTTACGAGAGAGAAAGAGTCTGTGAATCTCAAGAAGTTTATTCCGAGCCGCTATGTTCTTACGGAAGAAAAAGTGATTATATACATGAATTTTGTATGTAGATGCAGGCAATGTATTGCCGCTGAGGGGCATCATTTTCAACTCAGGTTAGTGACTATTATCAGTTTTAAATACAGTATTAATTTATGCTTTTTATAGCAACACTAACTTTATGTGCGACGAATTAATCTCCAATATTTCCAGCTGCGGTGGCTGGACTACCCCAGTAAGCAGCTATATTCAGGTGGTCTGTAACTCAAAAAATCTCACTGTATTTGATATCCGCAACGCATTTTAATTGGATGATAGTACTGCACATAATCATGAATAGATTTAATTTAGTATGCTACTAAGAGAACTTTCACGAAGAGTTTCCCAATGAGATATGGATGCCGGGCATGGAAAATACAAATGACCCAAATGAAATGAACGCTAGCAGCACACGCCTAGGGAAATTATGTGCTTCAGCCTGTTTTCTCTTCGAATTCCCTTACTTAGAGTATTAACAGGAATCGTTCTCGTGACAGCTTCTACCAACTGTTTTCATGGTAGCGAGCTATATTTTGTCCCCTCGCAACACCAACGGAGTAAATGAATGGAGCTTTTCCTAGAATTCCGCCTGAAGGCTCTCCAGGAAAACATTCCACTCTTCCAGATATCAATTCTCGGTAAATTCCATCAGCGCCCGAATCGGGCTGAACTTCTTTCAGGGTGATAATAAACTTCAGTTTTTGCTCGTTTGTCCTTCTGTTACCCTATGAACTGGTTTTTCTTGTTGCTGCGTTACTGTATTATAAATTTGGTTATTTAAGTGTAGTGTATTCAGTTCCAAAGTAAATGCCATTAGGTTCTTTGGCGTTGAGTCAAAAGCTATAGTCATAAGGCATTTCTACTGCTTTAATATTTTGAAAATATCTTCCAAGAAAATGAGTCATGGATCGAAGCACGTGGTAATCTGAAGGTACAAGATGAAGGTTATATGCCGGGCATGAATTTTTCCTTGATCGGCCGTTCGATGTGGCATCTCATGTTGCAAGAGAAATCACGTTCGATTATCTGCGAACCAAAGCTACATAGAGGTGTTCAGGTTGTCAAGGACAAAGCTCTGCACGGCCATTTGGAAATGATTTAGAGAGATACACACCTCTGTAATTCCACCAGATATATAACATTATTTACACTCAAACGACGTCGTTTAACAACTACTCCACCAGACTGAGCTACTATTTTTAAGTGTCAAGAGTTACGGCAATGTTTCATTTTTCATCAACTATGATAATTCGCTTGATTGTAGAGTAAATGGGTAATTATATAAAGCCAGATGTCTACTTCGGGCTGAGCTTATTCTAGGGTTAAATCACGAGGTACAGACCTACACATTTTGCACAATTTTCTATGCATATTCCCGTGGAGATTCACAGTTTACGAGGGGTTTGTGGTGGATTTGCTACCAACACTCTGCATGTATTTTCATCGTTCATATCATACATCTTTCGTGTTTGTTCTCATTATGAAATGGTAACCTCATTATTGTGAATGAACTAACTAACAATTCCTCTGTCTTCCATTTCACAGTTTTTGCTTCCAGAATTGCCTTAGAAGGGCTCAAATGTCGTACAATGACATAAAAAAGAATTGCTGCCTTAAAATGTAAACTATAGCGAGATTGTTTGGGTTACGGACCGGCATATTGGAAAAAGTCAATCGTTAAGGACGTATTATGCATGTGCAGGTAGAAATTTGTGGAAGTTGTGCACTAATTGTTCTTTGTTAGTTATGCCACTATGTAAATATAGTCATGAACAATGGGTTTTAACATACCGCACGTCCATAAGTTTCCGGCCTAACCATTTTCTGGGTATGATAAAGACAAAAACTTTATTTCACTTTTCAATATAGTTACCCTTTATTGCAATACACTTCTCACATCTTTGAATTAACATCTCAATCCCCCTCCCCAAATAGTCGGAAGCCTTACTGCAAAATGGGCATAAACAGTATCCGTCACTTCTTCGTCACACTTAAATTTCCTTCCTCGAAGGTTCTTCTTGAGTTTTTAGTTCAAGGGGTTTATATGATGGGGAAATTCGCGAACTACATGAGGAAAGTGATTTTACAGAACTGGAAGAAAGCGAACGACGAGAGCATTGAATTAGAAAACCACAGCAGTGAATCTGAACAGAAAGGGGTGGATGTTCTCGACGAGCTAAAAGAAGTTCAGGAGTTCTTTATTGGAAGAGACAGCGGTACGAACTATTACAGCATGAGAGAACTTACCACAATAGATGCAATGCATCAACCCTTCAGAGACCGCTGTACATGCCCAGCAAACCAGCCAACTATTGGCTAAACTCTTTCCGTGTTGTGATGCGAAAATGTTTTACTGCAGTAACGTGGAGGTTTATTGCTTTATGCAACCAGAAGGACGACGTTGTTTGCATTTCAGAAAGATAAAACTCAGTTTCGTGTAAAAACCGAACTGTCGTTCATCTGTCTACTGTGCATGACATGACAGTAACTGATGTAGCAATAAGCAAGCCTGAATTCATCGTTGATTGCAACATGACAAAAGGAGTTGACACTGTTGATAAAATATGTGACTCTTGTTCTCTTTCAAGGATTACAAGGTGGCCACTGGCTCTATTTTGTACGTTTTTGAACATTGCAGGCACCAATATCAATCACAAATATTATTTTCCTTCATGAAACAGGGGCAGCTTCAAGAAGATGTATTTATCTCAATCATATTTAGAGCAAAACTCAATTCTGTCTCTCGATCTCACAGTGTTTCTTAACACTGTTCTATGTTGAACTATCAGCTTCTGAAGATTAGATCCGTGAGCCTCCGACGCACAAAAGAGCGAGGCGCTTCTTATGTGGATGTCAAAGAAATTCATTCACCTCAGTTAAATATGACAGCTGCAAAAACTTTGCTTGCAAAAAACACACAAAACAGCAAGTTGTGTGTGAAAGCGAACTATTCTTAGAATAATAGAACAAACTAGTGGCATCAACCACTCAAATAACTAAATTTGTTTTTATAGCAACTTGTAACAATGCAAATAAACTGTTTCTTTCCATGTTGGAATCTTTACAAATCTCGACTGCTGGAAGGTTTGAAATTGGCATTTTAAATTTTTGCTTACAAGTTGCTGCAAAAAAAAAAAAAAAAAAAAATTCAAGGTGATGCCATTTTGAACAGTACTGGAATAAAAATGAACCACAAAGTAAAGTGAATATTTCACTCCTAGTGAGTACTTTTTTCCCCCGTTAAGCTTATGTAAATGAACCACAAGTGTTACATAAAAGTTTACGAGTGTACCATTAGGGATAGGCCTAAAACACAGTGCTGCTACCTATTGCAGGGACGTGCGTTAATGTCCCATAGTACAAACTTTGGAAAATATAGAAAAGATATCCTTGAAGTAATTTATCATTATGAATGATAAAGACGGAAGTACGGTGTTCTGTGTCCCCTAACACTCTTCTCAGAATGACGAAAAACTCCAAGAAAAAAAACCTCGTGCCTGAGAAGCAGGCGCTCTGAGTCATAACTTTAGATTGAACTCGAAGCATGCGTGGCTACTTTCCTCGGGGCGACACGCACGGAGGTTGTTAGAAGTTACCCTTGACCCTGAAATGTAAACGCGAAAAATGCAAACCACAATAGCCAAAGTTCAAGTCTAGAGAGGAACAACAAATCATTCCGAAACATAACAGACTAATAAGTCTTTAAGATAATCATTTCGTTGACTTACTTTGGCCCTTTGGGTCATGTTCATTAATTGGCAATGGTTAAACGAACTCTTATCTCAAAGCTCGTTCTGTTTAATTGTGTTTACTTTTCAAGGCCAGGCGAAACTTCCAGAGGGAGATGCTCCTTTGTCATTTAACTCGTATGTGATAATTTTTAGGTAATTATTATACTCTATTTATCCAAACCCAGAGGTAATGAAGTAATAAATAAACACTAAATAAATGAAAAAAGGGCATATTATAATTGAACATAATACTTACTACATTTCATTTATGCTGCAAGCCTACTATATTCTTAAAGAAACAATTGAAATGTTTGTATATAATTACAATCAGGATCAATATTTAAAATAACTCCCTCCGAGTCTAGTGAAAGTGTTTATGACTACTAGGACCTTCGTTTAAATCCCGGTCAGGTCAAGCTATCTGGGTAAGGTTTTCTTCGGAGTTTTTCCTTACCTGAGATGGTGAATGATAGATAGTTTTAAGGTATCAAAGACTTTTTCAGCTCATTTGCGGCATATTTAATTAATTGTATTCGCCCATATATTTAAGAACCCCCAATAATGCCTCAAAAATATTTCACAACTATCTTCACTGGGGCAACGAAGCGGTGCCCTTAGGGTGTCCCGGCCTCAGAAGTCATCTACAATACAGCATACTAGACGGAACGTTCAAGTTCATGAGACAAGGGGTTGGCATTTGAAACTAAAAGTATGTTAATATTTAAGCATCATGAAATTTTGTTCCAACGTATGTTTTATCTATAGTTTTTCCTTTAATATTGAATCAGTAGGGATAATTTAATGGGGAAAACAAAGGCGAACATTTTTATAGGGATAGATGACTGCGATTGGCTGTAATTCAAAGCAATTTTTGCTGGATTGATTAATAATTTGCATATAAATAACATGGTCGAACAACATTTCTGCTAATTTAAAATATATGTAATTAAACCCAAGATCTGTAATTTGTTTGAAAATGTGTTTTCTTGTTTGGTTAAGATTTGGAATCACATCAGATAGAAAAAGTTTAAGGTACCAGCCACTGGAACCATGGAACTTCGGCTAACCGAGCCGACGCACTTGCTATCTGAGCTTCCATGCCCTGCCCGACCTTAGCCGCCAACCTCTCCCTTCTGTATACCCTGGAGTTCTCTTAGGTTGTGATATTGGCTTACACTCGGTGGCAGTGAAGAATAGTGAAATTACATTTGATTATTTGCAGCAAAAACTTACAAGTTAACTTAATTAAATACACACAACTCTAGAAGTAAATAAAGCTATCTAATTTAAATACACGTTGAATTAATTATACACAAATGTACTGCCAATTAATTTAATTAAATACACTTCACCTAACTAAAAGCATATCAATATAGTTATCTAATCATCAACCTAGTTAACTTAATATTATTTATACCTCATATCAAAGTAAAATCTTACGTAAGTGTATACGTTTTTTTTTTCCCGCATGATTCACCTTTAAAAGTCGTTGACCTTTTTTATCTACAGAAAAGAAAACGTGAAGATTAGACACTTATTTTTTGTGCCAGCGCTTATCATTCAACATACTTCAGATTTCCCCAAAAGCAGCGGTTGGAGATGGGACAGGAAACTGTACTGACCTTGAAATTAATTTCTTACTGGGTGAGTATTCTTCTTTAGAACTTTCTGTGTTACTGTAAATTCTAGATTTTCCTCAGTCCTCATAAATGGCAAATGTGGGGAAGTACCCTAAATTTAGGCCTGGAACGCTTTCTTCCTTAAATTTATCATTTCATTTCCTGTATCATCAGTGTCCACCACCTGTGGACCGCCACGGGTGGCCGAGGTCGTTAAGTCTCGGACTCGTGAGCGGGAGGTCTGGGTTCGAATACCGCCAGGACCGTCCTTCCTGACTGAGGTTTTTTCCAGGTTTTCCTCAGTCCTCATAAATGGCAAATGTCGGGGAGGTACCCTAAACTTAGGCCTGGAACGATTCCTTCCATAAAATCCTTTCCCAATATATTTCATCTCATGTATCATCAGTGTCCATCGCCTGTGGTGCCTCTGTAGCAAAAACGGGCGTTAAACACATTCATTCATTCCACCACCTGTGGTGCCTCAGTAGTAAAAACGGGCGTTAAACACTACTCAAAAAATCATAGAGCGGTGAAGGAGTTGGAAAGAAAAATAAATATCCATGCCAAGATTGACCTCCTCGGCAAAACTGGAGGGAAAAGATATTACTGTTTCATCCTCCACTAACTTAAATTTCCAGTTCTAGTGTATGTACCTGGTGGTGGCGAATACAATATAAATATTCTTTATATTTTATTTAGATATTTTGTTAAAATGTAAGTGATTATTCTGAGTTTTTTTTGAAAATGTTTTAACAATTAACTGGAGTGTAATTGTTACGGGTTCTTTTATCAATTTATTTATTCCATGAGATACAATAGGCTCTTAAACTAGTTACTAATATTCTTATTGATTGTGAGTTGGAATTAAAAAAAAATTTTTCTTTTTGTATGTTCCGCATCACTTACTAGAAGAACTGAGTGTTAAGGAGGAAACAAAAAAATTGCTGAATTATTGGTTTTAAGACCTTTTTGAGTCTTTCTTCCAATTTTTAAAAGTGGTCATTACCGGGTTATTTTGTCGTGGTGGTTGGTTTAAACGAACACCCCGGAAATTAGTAATTTTAAAAACAATGCTGGCCGTGAAAACCTAAAAAACGTTCTCTAGCAATGTATAAACATTTACTGTTAATTTAAAGCAGAACATCATCCACGTGTCTTGATTTTTCAAGAGGTATAAGTGATATATTTCGCTGAAATCTCGTAGAAGCTTTGTGTATTTATTTTTTGTTTTGTTTGTTTATGGACGTTCTTTAACATCTCAGGTCATCAGCGTCCCATTTACTTCAGGTCGTGAAATGGCCGACAAATTTTGCTCAGAGGGCTCTTCTTTCAGGCTTGAGGTTCTTTATCGTGCCGTAAATGTACGACACGGGACCCACGGCTTTACTTCCCTTCCGAAGGAAGCCATACTTAGGATTTTTACCCCCGAGAAAGTCCATCACTCCTGGGCGGGTTTGAACCCGCGATCTTGGGTTTAGAAGGCAAGTGTGGTTACCACTACACCACCAGGACAGACTAGAAGTTTTAAGATAAGACTGATAAGCCTAGCCAATTTCTTTTTCTACTTATATGAAACGTCAAAACGTCAAAAATTAGTACCTGGCCTGAACAAACCCTAAGCACTGCGTCCTTTGGGATTTACTGTGCTAACTTGAACGTGAAATGGGATGAAATAAAAGAACGACACATTGCGATATTGACCTGACAAGATCACCTTTCTTCAAACCTCCCAGTGATAGTCCAATTAATTCCCCGGCCTCTACGGCTTCCCGTTGCAACGGCAATGTCTCCTCTTGCTATGCTCGAGGTTCCGTACATTGCGAGTTCCACCTTTTAAGATATATTACATACAGTAATTATTATATATTAATATAGTAATTTATTATAGGCAAGATCTTTCGCGTCCTCTGGTGTTCTGCGTACGGTAGAATTTGGCTACGTAGAGTATTAATTTAACTGCCCCGACTTCCAAGGAGACGGACTGAATCTGATTATCTGGCTATCTGAACTGTGCGTTTGATTATCTGAACTGATTCCCTCTGAACTGAACTGACTCTCTCTAGGAGCTCACTATCTGAACTGCTCTCCTTGTGTATTCGATTTAACCTTGGCTTCACCAAGACAAATGGGGTCACATAAGCACGTGCAAGTTTCGCGACTTGCTTTAAAAATTAAAAATATACATCTACTATTGGCTAGTTCAAGTTCAACTGCTAACGCATGCCACTCTCTACTATTTGAAAGTTTAAAACATTTGTTTACTTTGATTAGTTTAAAGTTAGCAGTATAAACGACTAGCGAGCTCATTCCTCTAACATAAATAGAAAGCCTTGCTTTATTAACCCTCGCCAACGGCAGGTCTTTTAAGATGTGGCACAATATTTGTCCTTTCCTGTGTATAGGACCGCGGGTGGCCGAGGTAGTTAAGGCGCGGATTCGTGAGCTGGAGGACTGGGTTTCGAATCCCGCCATGATCGTCCTCCATGACTGAAGTATTTTCCAGGTTTTCCTCAGTCCTCATAAATGGCAAATGCCGGGAAGGTATCCTAAACTTAGGCCTGGAACGATTCCTTCTTTTAAAAAAAATCCTTTTTCAATTTATTATTTCATCTCATGTATCATCATCAGTGTCCATCTTCTGTGGTAACTCTGAAGCAAAAAACGGGCGTTAAACACAATTCATCCATTCCTTTGTATTGCGGTTTATTGTCTCCTTGGTGCTACCCCATTTCTGGTTGGGCAGATTACCGTAGACAGTTACGCCAGATAACTTTCTCTTTTGACGACATACAATTAACATATTAAATTTATACCTCATGATACACACGCACACACATACATATATACACACATTACTAATTAAAATGCACAAAATATGATGATTAATTAATATATATTTTAGTGGGCGTGGGCCATAGGGACTGTTTCATAGTCCAAATGGATAAAACACTTCAAAATAAATAGTTGTACTTTTTTTAGTTTAAAATTAAATTTTGTTCTCTAAATAAAACGTAATGGGATAGAATTACTTTATATATACAGAAATAGTTTTAGATTAATTTCCTTGAACAAATGACAAAATAAAGGCCGATATCTTTGAAATTAAAACAGTTGAATGATATCTAGTTTTATATGTTTCGCTAACGAGCTAGACGTTTTCTTGCCTGATAGGTTACGCGTGCATTGTATGTTACCGTATTTCGTTATCTCCATTCCAGAAATAGACCTTTATCTTTTGCAAAGTGGCGTGTTAATGAGAATAATTTCTTTAGTATTCGCGTGACAGGTGGTGAATTTAAACAGCAGGGAAATAAATTATTCATGATCGCTGGATTAAAAAGGCTTTTGTGATAGAATTAACGAGATAAAAGATCATTCTTGTTCATGAAAAATTAAAGAATAAAAATATGAATGAACTTTTGCATAGCATGCTATGATGCTTTTTCGGGATTAAAACTTTAGACGTAATAATAATAATCTCATGAGTCCATAAGAGATAACCTTTTTTTAAAAAAAATGTTTAACTTAAGGCATCACAGGCGGTGAGACATGGTATTACATGAAATGAAATTATATATTGAGAAAGGATTTTTTGGAGGGGAAGGAAGCCTTTTCGGCTGACGTTTCAAAGTACCTTCCGGACATTTGCCATTAATAAGGAGTGAGGGATACCTAGAAAAACTTCAGCCAAACCACAGGCCTCCCGTTATCGAGTTCATGCCTTAATAACCTCGTCACAGGGGAGGGTCGGAATATTAGATTACTAGAAATGAAATAATTCATTTGGAAACAAGATATCAATACAAACTTAATGCAATTTGAGTACATGACGTCAGAGGGAGGAGTTTAGACTTTGTGATTGCAATGCAGAAACCTGTTGTTATTTACATCAGAACGCTAGGCAATGTTAACGATCCGTTACACTGTATTGTTGACGTTAAGTCAACTTCACGTCCATGATAGCAAATGTTTCATCACTAGAGATTTCGATACAGTCCGGAGATGCAATGTGTCTTCATAACTGCAATCACAGGAAGTGAATTTTCTTTCAGGCATTAATATTCTATAAGACTTTATTAGATCTTAGTAATAATGGACGGAACTGAAGCTCGGGATGAAGAAACAAAAGCAAAGGAACCCGCTAACAAGTGAACTACGAGTAGCATTTGAAAATAAATTCAGTTAATTTCATTTTTAATTGTTATGTATAAACGGCAATCGACTAACAAATGTGGTCTTATTCGCCAAAATACCAAAAGCACTACTAACTATGTTGGAACAATTATGTGAGTATAGCAAAAATGCAGGGCTCTTACTAAACAAACTGAAGACGCAGTTAATTTCAAACGGACCTCAAATCGCGATAAAAACAGATGGAACAGTCCTCACATATGTGAGCGAATATACATACCTAGAACAACAGATTTCCTTCCATGATAAAATGGAAAAAGAAGTACAAAGAAGAATCTCAGTAACCTGGAGAGAATTTTGGACCCTTAAGTTTATATTGTAAGACAAAACAATTACTAGGAAAATCAGATTCCAGACGCTGGAAACCTGTGTATATCCCGTATTACTATATGAGTGCCAGACATGGCTATTAACAGAAAAACAAAATAACAAAATTCAAATAAAAATACAACGCAAGAAATTGGGAATAACATTGAAGGACAAAATAATTATACGTAGTATTAACAAATCAGTTATCTCAGACAACAGACATTGCACAAATAGTTGACAGAAGCAAATGTATATGGGGCGGTCACGTCGTAAGAATGCAGGACAATAAGTGGACATACAAGATCTCCATGTGGGACACCCGGATAGGAAAAAGGACACAAGGCAGACCCAGAAGAAGATGGACAGGAACATGAAGGAAGAGAAAAACGGAAATCTCTCGAGAAGCAACTACTGCAGTGAGAAATGGAGTAACCAAAGAACAAATCAGTGAGAGTGTTTCTAACAGCATACGAACAACTAGCGTGAAATAGCTCACCACGTTAGGAAAAAGCGAACTTTCCTTACTTGTTAGAAGGCCTTTGTCCTTATGGAACACTATAAGCTATCTTTATCTTTATATGCAATTCATTTAATAATTAATATTATCCTCTACAGTTTATATTAATGATACTTCCTTTAATGAAATACATTGCCGACATCATACGCATCTACGCATCTGCGCTTCGGCCTTTAAAATTGCGACGCCCAAAAGAGACGCATTAGTTCGACCCCACATTTTCTCAGAAGGAGCGAGTAAGACACGTCGAAAACACGAGAGTAATACCAACAGGTGTCTGAAGTCGATCAAGGGAAAATCGTGGCATGCTGAGAATAAGGAATGGCGTTCCAAAAAATGTGCTCGTGTTTGACAAAACACATCTACAGCAAAAACGAATATGACATCGTGGATCAATGTAGGATGAGCACACAGACGAGAAGGATCCTAACAACGGAACAAGAAGACATTTCTGCATGGCTATCATGAACACGTACAATGTGTTGTACTTTTAATGGACAGCAGTGTATGTACATCCTCAACTTATTGCTTCAGCGTTGCTGTAAGGAAAGTTAACGGCGACTTGGACTAAAATTTCTTTATGTGAATGAAGTACAGTTTTCATTGCCAACAAGTCTCAAGTTATCTTTGATGTCAATTATAACTTTCTACCGATACTTGTATATTATAATGTCCGATCGTGAAAATTCTAGAAATTTACTACGAGCAGTTAATCATACCTTCAAAAAACATTTTCTATTAACTCTTCAAAGTGTTTGAACAATTTTCTTTTGTGATTATTTAAAATTAATTCTAGTACAAACACTAGTAGTGCCACATTTCGAGTTGTGACGTTCTGTTAACTAACCTTAATGCAAAACTAAGCAATAGACTAAGGCCTTGTATTACAATTCAGGCTTTATCTGGAAGTTCGGAGCTTAAGCTGAAATTTAAGCTACATATGTGCAAATTGAACGATAAACTTCGCTTAATTGACTCTTGGCTTAAGCTGAGGCGGAACATGGTTTAAGCTATTAAGTTATTATCGTACGTCAGAATGTTTTCGGAAGAAGAAACTCAGTTTCTTATACCTCAAATTGAAAGGATAAGGAGACCAAGAACATTTAGAACACGTTCGGATCATTTTAATTTATGGGGCAATTCTGAATTCTGCCAGAATTTTAGGTTAAGTAATAAGCAAACATGATGTTAGAAATCATTAGAGATGAAACAAAACAAGCAAAATGCTGGTAATGCTATTAGTAATGCAAAATTATTATATAAGTAAAATTTATTTTAAAAAAATAATTCTAAATGATAAATAGCGATCTTTATTATTTCAGAAACAATGTATTATCGGCGAAAATAATATTTCTTTCTAAGTTTGAGGTTATACTCAACAGGTGAATCTGCGGTACAGTTGAGAAAAAGATTTATAAACTTTTCTTCAACATATGAAGGCTATCAACTTGTATTCCTATAACTGCTTTGATTTCTCATCGTTTTGTTATTGATGAAGCCTTGAGTCACTCACCTATACTTTCTTTCTTTCTTTCTTTCTTTCTTTCTTTCTTTCTTTCTTTCTTTCTTTCTTTCTTTCTTTCTTTCTTTCTTTCTTTCTTTCTTTCTTTCTTTCTGTCTTTCTGTCTGTCTGTCTGTCTCTCTCTATTTCTTTCTTTCTTTCTCTCTCTTTCTTTTTCAGAACTCCCGCATCCCTGAAAACAGTAGCGCTGTTGGCGTTGAACTCCTTTGAAATTTCCTCCCAAATCGGTGTGCTCTTTTGCCATAACATTTACTTGCATTCTACTATGTGTCCGTACTTTTTGACAGTCTGTAGCATTTCTCCAGTTGTGGTTTTTTTTTTGTCTCTCATTTCTGAAATAAATTCTATTATATGATATTATAGTCCCACACATAATTTTCTTAACTTAGCAAAATCGTAAACGATAAAACAAACAAAAAAAAAAAAAAAAAAAAAAAAAGCAAACGCTGAATTAACTGCGCTTGTCCAGCATTGCCAACTTCAGCTGTATCAAACAATGTTCAACTTACCAAAGCTGTCTGTCATGCTTAGAACAACAAGGACCGCCACGGGTGGCCAGGTCGTTAAGGCGTGGACTCGTGAGCGACAGGTGTGGGTTCGAATACCACCATGATCGTCCTCCCTTACAGGTTTTTTTTTTTTTCCAGGTTATCCTCACATCATTTCCGAAATAAATATTATTGTGTTATATTATAGCCCTACACTTTATTTTCTTAGCAAAATGGTAAGCAAAAACAATAAATAAACATTGAACTGTGCATGCCCATGCATTGCCAACTTCAAGTGTATCAAACGATGTTCAGCTTACCAAAGCTAAAGGTTATAGCGTAACTGTAAAACTCGAGGGGCTTAAATTTCAAGTTTAGTTAAGCTAGGGCTTAAGCTTGAACTGTAAAACCGGGCCTAAGAATTGGAACCTACCCCTGAGGGAAGTTAGGGTTTCTCGGACAATATCACTGTGTGAAACCAAACTTCAATAATGATTGATACATCATAGGCCTTCAAGGTAAGCGTTTGAATTAAAACAGTTAAAATACCAATCGTGAAAGCCTATGATGTATCAAGGTTTTACATAATGACATTGTCCGAGAAATCCTAACTTCCCTCGGGTCCATGGTTTAATATGCTACCATACCTTTCACCAAATACCACGACTGGCTTTGAGTCAGCTGTTGTTTATCGTCCATTGATGATACCAACTGTAGCAAATGATGAAAGCTATTATGGTATAGTATTTTAAACCATGGACCACGGAAAACAGCCCGGAAAATTTTGTTTTAATTCAATTTTCCTTGCTTAGTAAGTGAATTAATATGCACATTCATAAATATTTAATGCAATTATCACCTACTATTTTACCATATTAATTATTCTGCCTCTTAATCATTGTAATGTATTATTTATTTCATGCTTATATTTATTACATTTATTAATCTGTTTATGTGTTATTTAATTAAACGTACCGCCACGAGTGGCCGAGGTTGTTAAGGCGCGAACTCGGGAGCGGGAGGTCTGGGGTTCGAATTCAGCTGGGACCGTCCTCCCTGAGATTTTCCCAGGTTTTCCTCAATCCTCATAAGTGGCAAATGCCGGGGAGGTACTCTAAACTTAGATCTGGAACGTTTCCTTCCTTTAAAAAATCCTTTCCCATTATATAATTTCATCTCATGTATCATCAGTGTTCAACGCTTGTTTGCCTCAGTAGTAAACACGGGAGTTAAACAACATTCAAAAAAAGTAAAAGTTCAACCTGTTTTTACTTTAGATAGATATAAATGAAATTTTATATAAACTTAAGTTAGAGAGATTATAAATGAAACCACTAATTCTAGCTTTAAATTAAACATAGAGTTTTACTAGTTTTCATACGCGATTTACGAGTGGGCTAAATAAAGTATTTCACATTATGTATATTGGTGTTTAGTGTTTAGTGTTTAATTAAGACGTGACTAATTCAACAATGTAGATGTCAAATTTAATTATATTTGTTACATTTATTGAATTGTTCATTATATTAATTAAGATTGAATGGCCTTACTGTACCAGTTAAAATGAAACACTCGATTTTATTTTATACTACACCAAAATTGAAATAATTTTATTCACTAGATGTATAGGAACAATAGAATATTTTTATTTAAACGCCTATTTTTTATGTAAATGGGGGTGTTCGACCCGGTTCTCCTCGCCACATTTCTCCGATACATTGCAGCAATATTGCTCAAACTCAAGGTAAAGGAACCTATGATAATCATACCTATGTGTGTATGATTAGTTTCGATTGGTGCAAGGTTAGCTGAAGTAGGGTTGTTTATTACATGGTTGGATTTGCCGTACGCTGCATTAGGTACGGGTATATTTGGGAGCAGAAAGAAGTAGCAGCCAGTCTTAACAATAGGGATGTTATGTTCGGTTCATTTCTGCATATCCGAAGACAACTACTGATAACCCTCTCTGTCTATCTAACTTAAATGTTCTTATTTTTACTTTCCCTTAGGATACGACGCAGGGGAGTGGAAGCTCTTTAACAAAACTTTTAAAATAATACAAAGTAAGGATTCAAACTTCTTGTTAAGTTGTGGTACACACAAATAATACGATGACTGGTCAATAAGAATTGAAAATTATTACTTTTTTTTTTTCATCATACAGTGGCGATACGGTGGTGAAACAGCTTTTTTTTATGAGGGGAACAGATCTCACGCGATGTCTCATAGTACAGAACGCCAGCAAAGAGCGAGTGTTTGCCAGTCTGCTGCGTAAAATGAGTCGGTTCATAACAAGCAGTACGGTGCTCTTAAATTTTGCTTCCGTCTGCAGAAGTCCGGTATGGAAGCGTACGCAATGTTACATAATATACATGAAGACGATTTTCGTCGTAATCAACTGCACTTCGGTGCTTCAAAGAGTTTAAAGAGAGCCGTATTTCTACAGCAACGCAGGAGCAGTACAAATGCTTCAACCACTGCAGATGAGATAATGATTAGCACAGCTACCGTCATTTTTTTAAAAACTACTGAAGCATCATAGGCGGTGGACACTGATGATATATGATAAACTCGGAAAGGACTTTTTTTTAAAGGAAGGAAGCATTGCAGCCTAAGTTTAGGGTATTTCATTAGGGTTTGCCATTTATGAGAACTGAGGAAAACCTGGAAAAAACCTCAGGCAGATAGGACGGTCCTGATGGGAAACGAACCCCAGGTCTCTCACTTACGAATTCGCACTTTAACAGCCTCGGCCACCGTGGCGGTTTACCGTCATTGTTTGGGATGAGCAACGAACAGTGAAGAGACAAGCAGCGTGTTACAGCCATCCCATGGTAGTGGGTTCAGCACGATCGCTTACACATGAGACATGTCTGCGCCAGATGTTGCTGAGATTGCTGACTTCTGAACAGAAGATGGTGAGAGTGAACGTGTGTCGGGAACTCCACAGTCTGATAGCTGAGCATGGCAAGGAATTCCATCATTATTGGGGCTGAGTCTTAGCTTCACCATTACGATCCCGAAAGCAAACAGACAAACTTCAGTCTGGAAAGCACCTGGTTCTTCGACACCAAAAAGGTCAAGGGTTGTTCGGTCGACCGGAAAGGTTAGGGTGATTTCGTTCTGCGACTGTCTCACAATGGTTTATCAGCATGAAGCCCCTTCGCAAACAACGGCTAATGAGCGTCCTGGCTGAACACAACCGATTCTGATTGGCGCCTTCATATTTGCAACATTGTTGTTCAACATTTGGTCAGAAAAAATCATAGGATTTGTGCCCCATCATTCACAAAGTCCGGAACTAGCTTCGTGTGTCTTTTTTTCTGTACCCTTGTCTCAAAAACGAAATGCGGAGCTAGAGTTTTGATTCATCCTGAAGACAGTGTCAATAAACCGGTTTCCAGCCCATCTTCCATTACTAGAAGACGTTGGGCCTGTTGCATACAACTCAATTGGAACTACTTCAAAAAAGATGATAGCAACCATGACCCCGTCCAGGATACTTTGTATGTTAAAAAAACTTCTCAGTGTTCATTGATTAACCTTCCTAACAAGGGAAAACGAGATAATTGGGTTTGTTTTCCAAAATATAATGGAAGATAATGTGATGTAAAAGAAAAAAAAAATAGAGAAATTTGTTGAAGTAACCGAAGGCTTTGCTTTAAATGAATGATAAATATTTACTGATGTTAGAGACTAAAAGAGGAGTCTAAAACCAAAGCAGAGCATCAAAAAAACTACATTGGTGAATGATGAAAACTCTTTTTATATGAAAGTCATTTTATTGATGTTTAATTAATAGTTTTATAAAATACCAGACATAATTTGTCAGTGTCAAAACTGTCCGTTCATAGTAATTAGGAAGTACTAACGATTTTATTTGTAATTGCTAGTGAAACTGATAAATGTAAATAAATATTTACTTTACTTTTAAGATACGGTAAATATTTAAGAACTAAAACAATGTATAAAAACAAACATTTTTAATTTAAACCATAGAACATTATCTATATAGAAGATCAAACGCAGATATAAAGTATAGATACACCTCAATATATAACTATTAAGGAAAAAAAAAATTAAAAACGTTATCAAGCTAAAAATTAATGTTAAAATTTAAACTTTTGAAATATTTTCCTGTTTACAGCTCTTTAACATCTGTGATTCCAATTTTTAAACTTAATTTCATTATTATGAAATTATTTGACTTTTTAATGCCTACACAAATGTAATGACCTTAGCCAGTTTGTTACACGCTTGTACATGTTTGCTGTATTATACTTTTTTATGGAAATCCCAAGGCTTAGAATGTAACGTTCAACCAATGAACTTTTTATGTTGTTAATATTTATTATTTATCAGTTCTCTGTGTTTAATGTGCTGTTTTAATATGTATTTGCGATGAAAGAAGTACTCCCTTTTTCACTATAACAATAGTTATTTTCATGAATTTGAGCAGCTGATTAGAGGCTTTTAGAATATTAAAATGATTTTAAAGAATATACATCTTATTGGCAAAAATTACTTCGACAGGGGAAAAAAAAAAAACTAACGATAAAACTTTATGTTAGATCTTAAGTTAAACCGAATTTTTTGCAAAGTTTTCGATGGGCTAGCGGATATTAAACAAAAACTCTGTAAACACAGGATTTGCAAAGAAAAAAAATCATATGCCTTCCTGCAGCACTGCCCCTACCTATGATGTCGCAAGACGGAGGTAGAGGACGCAACGGTCGTTGCGGCCTTACTCAAGAAGAGAAGCATACCTTATACAACATAATCTGGACAATATCTTTTTCTGAATATATGCCACATTTCACCCCGTAATATTTACTAATATGAAATATTTTGAATTGAACAATTTACATTTTAGTGTATCATATTTGTCTTAGAGATCAAATCCTTTTGAGCGCTTTTCCAACTCCACTAATTACACCACAATCTCGGTGTTTTTAACAAGTTAATAAAATACCCGGATCTGACCAGATGGTAGGTTCGATTCCGATATAACGTTTTTTTATTCTCTAATGTAAGAGCGTCGTGTGATGAAATGCTGATCATTTTCACGCCATCTGTTAGTCGAGGCAAAGGAACAGCGGCACTCCGATTCCTTTCGACCCAGTGGTTTATACGGCCTGATAATTATGAGGCAAAGAGAATGCGTTGTTCGCAACTTCCAATGTCGGCAGTCTCCTTAATTGACGCTGCGAGCACAGCTATTCATGTCGATATTGCCTTATTAAGTTCGAGCATCCCCCATACAAAACATAAAATATCCCCGTGCATATGCTGAAATGAAATGTCTTATTTTTTACTAGGGTAGTTGAAAAAGTAATGCAACATCACAGAGCCTGCTTTGTTTCGGTATCAAAAACATTTGAAGGTGCCTCAAATCGTTTACTTTACATCGCTGCATGTTTTCTGGGCTTTGCGCTACCAGATGCCAAAGCCATCGTGTCATAATATTATCGCTCTTCTCATCTTTTAGAGCACGAAGAGATGAAAGTCAGAGTTGCAAGACTGGGGCTATAGGGTAGGTGAGGAAGAACAGTTTACAGATATTTAGGAATTGCCTATGCTTTGTCATAAAGAAGATCTTCGGTAATCTATTAGTGAGGGCGGATGCACCGGAAACGCTTTTTTAACTTTCGAAAATTTACGCATGACATATCATCAGCGTTTTTTAGATTTTGGGTTGCTGATTCCAAAAATTGCGTTCATGTTTTTCCTGTTATTTGCATTAGTTTTCAAGATATAAAATAAAAATACCATATGTTGTGATATATAAACGTTATAATTCAGTAATTAATATATAGAAACAGCATAGAAATAATGTGGTTCATTTTATTCTTTTCAGTTCATCATGAGTTCCTCACAAACAAGTTGCATGATTCATCCAGATTATTTTTATACATTTGTCGTTAAAACATTTTCTGAACCTCTCAAAGGAATCATCTAAATTGTTGGTCTTATGGTTAAACAGGAATAAATAAATAAATAAATAAATAAATAAATAAATAAATAAATAAATAAATAAACAACAAACCGCCAAACTTTTGCTTTACCATAACAGAGAAAATGGTTGCCCCTATGGAAAATCAACTAATATATTGCAGTTCAGAGGCCTGCTGAAGAAAACGGGTTTATCAGTAAAAGGCAAATGATAGATCTATGCAGAGTTTAAATAATTCTTTAACACAATGGCAACAGATATGTTTCCATCCCAGTTGGACATCCCACCGGTATAATTGAGAAGTACAATGTTTACTTCCTGGTCTTCGTTAAGATCAGATATTAAATATTAACTATCTCTTTTACTAGAGACTACATAATAGGTTGATGTTTTTATATCCTTAGAAAAGCGCAGCCGTACATGACCACTAGATAAGAAATGGCCTTTGAGAGCAGATTGAAAAGCACAATGCAATAAGGAACCATTGGCTGACAGACAAAAACCATCTTCCCAAGAGTGCATGTTAAGCTTGACTTAATGGAACAACATGCTAAGGAATTAAGCAGGTTTTTGCTTTGGCTATTTATTGAACAAATTTCCTGGAGTTAACAACAACAAAGTGAAAGGAGAGTTTTTTTTTTATAATCCCCAGATAGGAGAATTGTTATTTCATAGATTCAACGAACAATGTTAAGCCTTGCACCTATCGTTGTTTGTGCAACAGGTGAAATCCTTTTCTTGGCGAACAGAAAATACAAAACTACTCTCAATTATTAAAGGATACGCTCACCAATTTAAATAAACTTGACTATAATATGATCTACACTATAAATTTAGATTGCTCTCCAGAAAATCCTGGCGATCTGATCAAAGAACAAAAAGCACGATATCACCATGGAATGGAAGAGAGATACCAGGGATGATGGGACACCCATATGATACAAAACTACTGTTGGAATCTCCAGCAAACTGTTATATTAGACATCTTATAAAAGCAGCTTTTTATGTGTTGAGCAATTTTGATGCTATAACATAGTAATAGCAATTTTTTCATTATTCGCGTATAAAGCACAGATTATGTCATTCTTGATCTAGAATTTTTACAGAGAAATGGCTGGCATGATATATTAACTGATTGTTCTGTTTTCCAAAACCTAGAGCTGATAGAAAAAGCTGATGCCATTTTTAAAATCAGTATCTCAATATGTACCGTAAAAAAAAAAAAAAAACCCTACACACGCTTCAAGTAAAGAAAAATCTGTGTTAACATAACAAAACTGAATTCACACAAACAGAAAATGATGAGCACTAATCATCTTACACTTTTACAGTTACAACAGTTGCTCAAAATACCCACCATCGGCGTCGATACACTTCTGAGTACGTTGAACTACTGATTGAGCAACGTTTGCGAAAGTGCCCTCAGCGATTGCAGCACATGTTGTTTCAATTTCTTCCCGAAACACCAGTGTACCTGATTTTCTAAGGTATACTGTACCGCGAGTCTCAAATTTGTCTCGAATGCGTGCAATTGTTGCTCGCATTGGCGGTTCTGTTCTGTACACACGTCTCCATTGCCTTTGAACTTCAACAACATTCTCCATTTTCCAATACCATTTCAAAATTGCTTTCCGCTGTTCAAACGATAATCTTGACTCCATTTGGTTGTAGTAACGCTAGCATAATGTAATGTGAGTCACATATGTTTACAGAACATCATACTACACATTGCTGTTGTTTTTCGGTTCAACTTTGAAATATATTAAATAGATATCTACTGTGAAAGAGTGTATACACTTTTTTGCCACCCTCGGTATATGTTGGGCAGTGTCTTTGATTTCTGCAAATATTTTTTTGTCCACTTAGCCTAAAATATGACGGTGGGAATCTTATTTCCACCGTTTTATTGTTGTTTTGTCAATTTTTAATAGTATTTATCGCCCATTTCGACTACTGAGGCGCCACAGGTGGTGGACACAGATGATACATATGATGAAATAATAAATTTGGAAAGGGTTTTCTTTTAAAGAAAGAAAGCGTTCCAGGTTTAACTTTAGGGTAGCTCACCGACATTTGCCATTTATGAGGACTAAGGAAAATCAGTCAGGGAGGACGGTCTTGGTGAGAATCGAGCCCCAGATATCTCGTCCCTAGGTTCGCGTCTTAACGACCTTGGCCATCTGTGGCGGTTTAGCAATCTGCTCCTTAAAAGGATATAGGGACATCTCTAAAAGTGCATAAAAGATTCAATTCTGAGGCTACTATCTAAATTTATTTTAATGGCAGATTTTGGAAGGGTTTTTTTTTTTAAATTTTAATAGCAGCAATAATTATTAGAGACTTTAACGTGAGCTAAGGTATTTAAAATTACTAAATCGTTCAATAGGTTTACATGTTATTACATGTTGTTCTTATCAAGTGTTTCCCAGTGAATGTTTGTATTTTATTTTTATCCACTTTATCCCTGCATCCTTTCCCAATTTATCATTTCATATCACCAGTGTCCAGCGCCTTAGCAGTAAAAACGGGCATTATACACTATCCAGAAAACAAACAATCTGTCAACAAAAGCAATACGTTAAAAATGTATGCGATAGTGTGCATAGATTCAACAGAGTTCACATGCATTTTTAATATAAATTACAAAAATGTTGAATCAGACTGTTATTGAACGCCCTCTTGTATTGGTCTAATAGGTCACGTAATGTCTCAGGATTCCTGTCTCTGTTTTTCCAACATAAAATCCCCCTCAAAGATATTTACAATACTTATTGAACATCCTGTATATTAATATGATAGGATAAAGTATGGGACAAAGCTTTGCAATTTCACCGAGTTCCGCCTGTCTTGTGTTAATCGCTTTCGCTTGAACAGTAACGCGCTGTTGATAATTCTCCCGCGTTATCACTGCTACTTTCATATATCAAAATTATAATTACTTCCGGTTTCTCATATTATTAAGAATATTTTAAGCTGCCTTAATTAATAAATTACAAATAAATGCTTTACTTTCATTTCCGCACCCGACTTCTATTGCCAGTAAGCGTGTACTGATAAAGATTTCAAAGACGTGACAAAGTTATTTTTCTGATACACCTAATTCCCCTCCCATCTCATACCAACGTAACAAAAATAAGCAATTGGACGATTGGAATTATAGCAATTATTATTTGCCATATTCTCGTATAATTCTATTGAAAATTAACTTATTTCGTGACGTCATTATAAAATCTACCAATAAACTGAACAAAATTTTGAATTTTGGAAAATCACATCCAGATATCGCAATGAAATTGTCGTAAACTTTTACCACATTCCTATACTGCGCGTCTTCTGGTCAGTGTAGCCAATACTCTATACCCCCACTATAGTTCCTGAGCACGCATCACTGACCACTTTTGTAGCCTTTTCATTCAAATTTGATAACTGTGTTTTCAATAATTGTGCATTTAACTAACACAAACAATTGTTTTTGTTGGGTATTCAGCCAAAGAATCTGAAAACATTTTGTAAATTATATAACAATACCTGCCTAAGCAACCATAAAATTTAATAAATACTTGTTCAGAATGGTGAGATGTTATCTCTGTTTTGTTTTTCGCAGTTGGTATTAGTAAATCGAACGGTAGCGATTGTAACAGTCGACTTTCGTCTATTGAAGTCTCACGGTTAGTATTCATTAGTAATAACTTTTTATACAGTTGTTAATATTCTGTACTCGAATTTTAAACATATATTACTTTTATTCTTATTCTATTCCTGAACTAGCCCCAAACCGTTATTTGACTTTTCTCTATTGGCATTACTGATGATCGAAATTCTTCTGTTTCAAGATGACTTGAAAAGGTCAAGTATTCATAACACAAACATACAATTATTATACTTTTGTAAGTAAAGTTTAGGGAAATTATATTTAAATTTAAATGTGAAATAGTCCTAATAAATATCACTGGTGGGTCTGAATTTTCCAGATAAAATAACTCAATATTTTCCTTCAGAATTAACTCAAACCACGTAAAAGCCTAATAACATTAGCCACTAATTGGGAATCGAGTCTGGTACCTCAAAATTCCCCCTGAGCCAAATTGCTCGGTAAGCATTATTTATTTACATGCACTGTTTCCCAAATCAATAATGTGGTAGAGATATTAAATTAAATGCTCTTTATATTTGCAGTCCTTTATTAAATTCAAGTGGGAAGCTTATAAGCCACTTTTTTCTAAATACTGGCAGTATTCCTTAAGCAGCAGCTGACAGAAGCTTGCTAATGGCATACTAAAAATAGATGACACTTTTAAAGCAATTATGTGGGTATCATTAAAAGCCAAACTTTCTATACAGAACGTTTAAAGACACGTTCTTTTTATCTATTACAGTTAATTTCCAAAAACTTTAATTAAAATTTTATATTTTAAAATAACAACACCTTTCACGAATGAAAAGTGTTACATTTTTCGCTCGTGCAGGTGTGAATTATTGGATTTTTCTTCCCATTGGCGCTACAGCCCGGGGTGCGCCTTGGTTTGTCGCTGCGACCTCTACTTCCTCTACCTCCGTCTTACGACTTCAGCGATAGAGGACAGTATTGCAGTGGGGCATTTGATCAGCACGCCTGTGGCCTATCACGCGGCTCCCTAGATCGAAAAACGCCACCTCTCTATCAGGCAGCTTCCCAATTGTCCTCATGAGGCTGCTTGAACCCAGTTCCAGACCTCTCTAAAAATTCCTAAGCAGCTACCGGAAATCGAAATCCCGGGCCTCCCGATCAGCAATCAGCAACGCTAACCACTAGAAATATAAAATTTAGTACAAATATTTCCACTTTGATTTACGAACAGTAAAAATCGCCACGGGTGGCCGAGGTCGTTAAGGCGCTGACTCATGAGCGGGAGGTCTGGGGTTCGAATCCCACCAGGACCGTCCTCCCTGACTTGGTTTTTTCCAGGTTTTCCTCAGTCCTTATAAATGGCAAATACCGGGGAGGTACCCTATATTTAGGCCTGGAACGTTTCCTTCCTTTTTAAAATTATCCTTTCCCAATACATAATTTCATTTCATGTATCACCAGTGTCCAGCGCCTATGGTGCCTCGGTAATAAAAACGGGCGTTAAACACTTAAAAAAACCGAACATTAAAGCTTTGTTTTTTCGGACACATTCCAAAACTATAACCTTCTTATTTGTAAAGGGAACTCATGAATTCGGAACGGGTTTGTACACAATTGATAATACATAATTGCATATAAAGCGGAATGGATAGTACTGGTGGTGGCGTTGTACTGAATGCTTTTTGAGCAGCCACGTGTGAGGAACTATCCCGGTGTATATAGCACAGTAACTCCGCCATGTTTGGCCCTTTCAAGGAACTCCCGCCTTTAGTATAAATAGCCGTATTATACACACTTTGCTGTAATGTTTCACGTTTTACAACATATTCCATGTATAAACAAGCTCTAACTGTGGTGAATGACGCCCCGCTAATTGAACCAAGGTCTGGTCCTATATCGAACCAATCGCTCTCTTTTTCCTTACCATAGAAATACGAACCTTGACACTTCTATGTTAAAGCGAACTGCAAATTATTTCTTTGTGATTAATAATTA
This sequence comes from Metallyticus violacea, assembly GCA_030762175.1. Lineage (NCBI taxonomy): Eukaryota > Metazoa > Arthropoda > Insecta > Mantodea > Metallyticidae > Metallyticus > Metallyticus violacea. The sequence goes on from CM060841.1 coordinate 13,641,461, forward strand.
AAAAACTGTGCATATATCAGAAACATCGCTATAAAGAATATGAATACAGATTGTACATACACAAATTAGCAGCTTTTATAGTGAAGGAAGTATAAATAACAGTGATCAACAGTAAAGAGAACTAGTGAATATGAAACAAATGAACATGAAAAACAAAGGCAAGAAATGTAGCGTTCCTTTCAAATGAAACGAAATCTTGCAGGAACTCGATAATGAAAGCAAATGTTTCCCTCCATTTTCCTTTTGTGCATTATATTCACTGCTTTTCATGAAGCTTTTTGTTTTTAGAACAACTGGCTTTCACATTTGCTCTGCCATATTTAGGTGGTTTGGCTCTGCGATTTCCAACCGGCTGACTTCTTTAATTGTGTTTATAAGCTAAATTTTTAGAAGCAATACTAAATGCCTTGGTTTAATCTATAGTTTTCCACATAAATGAAAATTATAGTAAACGAATTAAACATTCGTGCGTTGCAATTAAATCAAATTAATATTGTTGCTCGATCTTTTTATTTTGACTTTTCTTATTATCTTATTTGATTGTTTTTATAACCTATGTATACTGAGGGTGCCAAAATGTATACACACTTCAAGCAAAGAAAAAACTGTGTTAAACTGAATTTACACAAACAGAAAACGATGAACACTAATCATCTTACACTTTTACAGTTACAACAGTTGCTCAAAATGCTCACCATAGACGTCATTACACTTCTGAGTACGTTGAACTGCTGATTGAGCAACGTTTGCGAAAGTGTCCTCAGCGATTGCAGCACATGCCGTTTCAATTTATTCCCGAAGTGCTGTCAGTGTAGCTGGTTTTCTACGGTATACAGCATCCTTAAGAGTTCCCCATAGGTAGAAGTACAACGGAGTTAGATCCGGAGAACGCGGTGGCAACTCGATCGGATCTCTTCGTCCTATCCAGTGCCTTGGAAGATTGTTTCAATACCACTTCAAAATTTCCTTCCGCTGTTCAAACGATAATCTAGGTTCCATTTTGTTGTAGCAACGCTAGCATAACGTAATGTTAGTCACATATGTTTACAGAACATCATACGATAATCTTGGCTTCATTTGTTCATTGTTGATTTACCTATCACGCAGCAACGCTATCATAACGTAATGTGAGTCACATCTGATTACAGAACATCATACTACACATTAATGTTGTTTTTCGGTCTTTCGGACTTTGAAATATATAAAATAGATATCTATTGTGAAAGTATGCATACATTTTTTGGCATCCTTGATATATACAATGTTTTATAATTTATATCATGCACCTATCCTATTGAATGATGTAATCTATTTGTGTATAATGCTTCATGCTTAAAAACTTTTCTATATTACACAATTGTTGTTTATTATGTCTTATGTACACTGTTAAAGAGCAGGAAAAATCTTAACACCCGCTTCCCATACCATCCAGTTCCGAGTGTATACTGCTATCATTTTCGTCTGAACCAGCTCCGCAGAACGTTTCCTAGTGCTCCCTGAAGACATTAGAAGAATAGAGAAATAATCAGGTGTTAAAATTATAAACTTTGTGTGGCCGTGAATCGTGTATCAATAAAAAGGGAGTGTAGTCTTCCGCAGTATCCCATGGAATAATTGTGTCGATGTGTGCACAGAGGCGCAAAGGCCATAACGTCTGGTGATATTTAAAAAAGTTAACAAAAAGCGCAGGAGTGCAGCAGTAGCCACAGCCGAGTCCTTGCTGTGAAGAAGTCCTGGACAAAAGCGTGAAATTAATTATTTTATTAAATCACAACCTAAGACTACGAGGCTATTCAAAGTGTTGTGTTTACATACTCACATAGAAATAAGGTGGTTCTCTCGAGGCAAAAGTTTGACTCGGCTCTTTGAAATGAGGGCTGAAGTCAGAATCTACCTGACCGACTGGCAATGATAGGCTGTGACGAACACTGGCTAACAAAATTCGCATGTTTAGGTGATATTTTTCAGAAAGTTAATAATTTTATACCTCTCACGTCAAGGAAAAGCAACAACTGTGCAGGCCAGCGATAAAATTCAAGTGTTCAAAAATAAAATCAAGTTATGGGCAGAATCAGCGAACAAAGGCAATCTTGACAGTTTCCCAATGACAAAAGAATTTGTAGAAGAACTAGATTTGGACATACCTGGGAAATCTTAAACGAGTTTTAAGTTCATCTGCCAAGTTTGCTCGATAGTTTCAACAGTTATTTTCCGGAAGAACTCCTTGAAAAACGAAAGAAAACTTTTGAGTTGTAAACCCATTCTCTGCTGTGTTAGAAAAGCAAACCTCTCTGACAACACAGCAGTATGAAAGTTTGATTGCTTTGACATCATATTCTTTGATAAAAAGAAATAACCATCTAAATTCTGATGTCAGTTAAAAGTCTGATAAAGTTAAAACCACCTTTTGCCCTTTGCAATCACTTATTTATGTTAATCAGGATTCTCTGCTTACGGAGGTAATAAAACAAAACACAACCCTCGTCTCGATACGGAGCCAGATATTCGGCTCCAGCTGTTCCAAATTCAAACAGATATAGCTAAGCTATGTAAATAAATTCACAGTCCTATCTGTTATTAAAATGTTCTTTTGTGCTCCCAAGTAGAATTTTTGTTTTTGCAACATTAAAATGGTTGTAAGTACCAGAAATATAAGGATATATTATGGATTTACAATATTTGCTTTTTGTTCGTTTTAAAGGGTGTTACATTAAATGTTATTTGTTTTGTAATGTATATATTTAAATTAGACTTGAAAATATTTTAAAATGAAATAAACTAACAAAGTATGTTTCGCACATGTAAAGTTCTAAATTCTGAATGTTCAACTTCTATCCTCAAATAGTATGGTCATATAAGTACTGAAAATTAGTGCTCCGTGATAAACTTTTTCACTGAAAACAGTTCCATGACCTAAAGAGTTGGGTCATGCCAAGATTAGGCAGAAACTATGAATATTCTCTATTTGTCATACTATTAAGAGCACCTCAGAGTGTCTTAATTAATAAATAAAGAATAATTGAATCAAATTTACTGTCAATTCCATACGATCTCTGTTAGAGCTAAACAGTACCTACTGAAAAAGATTCCAGAGACGTGACAACGTTGTTGACCTGAACGAATTCTGATACATCGCATTCCTCACATAAATAAACCGCTAGATAGAAAAAATCTCAGTCCCAGGGACTGAGCCATAAAGTCTTGTCTAACGCTATACCTTACACCTTCACAATTATTGTTAAAACACTGTTTCATAATTCAACAATATGGAACATATTATGAGCTTATTACATATGTATACAAACTATTACACATGTCTATAATATTTGCGAACTTTATTACATATTTCACATATTTTCTCTATTTTTATTTTATCTACAGACCATTCCCATCATTTTTCTTTACAAATTGTATAATTTAGTTTGACACAAATACATATAAATGATCCACTATTTGTTCATTAGCCCTGCTCCACACCTTGCACTGCCTTTAAAATTGAAGCGATTAAAGCAGCCGTTTTAAGTTCCTTGTTTCGTCACAAATTTTGTCAAATTAGGTGTCATTGTATTTTCGGTTTTAAGTATTGCAAGGATTATTTGGTTATAGCCACGGAAGTTGACTCTCCTTCAGTTTCTCTTCACTTACAGTGCCAAGTGATTCTTGTCCTAGATCATCGTCTCTCGCTGCCTGCTTAGCGAGACGATTTGCCAGTTCGTTGCCGTAGTTCTCGACCCGAGCCTTGACCCAACCAAAGTTCACCATCCTTTTATCTTCCTTCAATGATTTCATTTCTTCCTTAGTCTTCAGTGGGAAATTTAAGGTTGTTTACTGTCTGTGTAAATTGCGAGTGTTTTGTTTATCGACACTTCTGTAATAGTTAATTTATAACCTTCATTTTTATCCCTAATTTTAGTAAATTATTGAAATATAATGATTAAAAGCTTCCGTCTTTGATGAACGGCCAAAGACCACTTTCGTTGTCTCTTAATTAGCACAAACGTTTACCTCCAGTGAGGTTTTTTGAGCGAAATAAATTAATGGGGAAGTGCAGTCGCTGCAAACGGATAAGAAAATTAGGGTCACCGTGCGTAAAGTTAGTGTTTAAATTTTAATATCTATATTGTTACTGAAAGCACAAAATGTTTAAAACGTATAATAATAATAATAATAATAATAATAATAATAATAATAATAATAATAATAATAAACTTGTGTTACAAGAGACATTGAAAATGATGCCCCTCAGAGGTAACACATTGCCGACATCTGCGTAGGAAATTCATATATTTCGTCTAGTTTTTCTTCTGATTCAGGACATATTTCTAGTCATTGGAAGGTGCTTTCTCCTGTAAGTCCTAAATAAGTTAGCGAACATTTTCTCTACCTGAGACAGCTTGCCAGGATATTTTCTTGACAATCACCTTGCTACTTCTCTGCAAAATTCCCTCTCATATTTGTATCTCAATCTTCAAGATTACATTTATGCAGTGGCGTAGCTAACGAAGAGAATGAGCACAAAATATACACTCAGTGAAAGCACTGGATAACATGAATGCACAAACACTTGCTAACAGAGCCACTTTCAAGCTATCTACCTGCACGTGCATCATACGGCCTTGACGATACACAGCCACGCTCTGCCGGCCAGTAACTCAAATAACCTATTTTTCGATACTTACGTAAAGAAATTCAGAGTTATACCCATCCAATATTTAATTTACGGGAGCAGACGCAGTGATGAAGCTCAGATGCTTGAACCTATTTATATATTTCCTTTTTCCGAATATATCCGATAACTTTATTAATAGTTAATTTATTACGTTATCCTTGTTTAATTGCTTGGACTGAACTGCCATCAGGAACAGCACTTTAAAAATCTTAAAAACTAAGGTACTTTTTAAAAAACACTACATTAATTGATGAAAAAAAAGACATTGCCCATATAGCTCTGTATTATGACTAGAAATTCACAATTTTATGGAGTGAACACAACAATTAGAATATAAAAACTTTAGTTCCATTAACATTTAAACGGTTTTTTTTCCTCAGTTTCTGACGATAATGAGTTTTACTTTTCATAGTGTAATATTCATATATGAAGAAATATTTAACATAAAATTATTGATTGTCTACGGTTGTAAAAAGTATGTTATATCTGCTTTTAGTAAACTTTTAGATTCATGAAACAAATTTTAAGTAGTGATATTCAAATGAAGATTTCATGTTAAACATTTAATAGAATAAGTGCTAAAATTTCACGAAATTACATAAATTAGCACGGACAGCATGTGTTAGACAGCTGGAGCAAACATGGCGGTCTGCACTTGGAATGCAGCACTCTTTACATTTAGGGTCTCTAAGGAACTTACTGCCATCTGCCAAATGTTCGGTTCGCCCCACCCGGTGTCCGCGAAATTTTCCTTCAGGGTCAACTTCTCTACTCTCATTATTTTGCCATCTTCTTCTTTTTCCTTTTTTCTCGTTCTTTTTTTATAGTCTCTTCATGACCTTTCTGGGCGAAATAGGTACATGCTCCGGAAAGCACGAGAAAACAAATGAAGGCAAGTACAATTTCAGACCAAAGTGCATTAACATTTCTATGCCTGAGAAGCAGACAGTCCTATGTCCATTAGAGCGCTTTGACAGGAAAGAGAAAATGATTTTTTTTCCCTTATCTGTTTATTACTCTACCATTACGATATTTTATGCTTTTAAATTGCACCAATAAACTTTATAGTATTAATAATATTTATTTAAGAAGGAAATGAAATGATTATGCATTAAAAGTAAACAGACAAGCGCAGATGTGGTTCCAAGACACGTGAAGAACAAGTTGCCCTTTTGATCACAATATTACAGTGTCACTTTTAATTTTGTTTTCACTTCAAAACAGAATGTAAATGCAGTGAGGTTCTTTATGTTACGGGTGGGCAGGGTGCGACTGAGTACTGGGAAAAACCAGTAGTCAAGGTTATATAATGCAGCTGCAGGTAGCAGCTTGTAGTTAAATTGAAGAAGGAACTTTGACTGCGAGTAGTTGTGTTTTTATGTGTTATCATGACTACATAAACATAGTCTTAAAGAAGGGGGTTACATGTGAAAATGGATTCTTGCAGAGATGTGGTAAAGTGATTCGCAAAAAAATATAAAGATTATTATCACACGTTTTAATGCAGTGTAATTATATGCTTTCAGTAAAAATGTGAATACATGCCAACTTTATGCAAGGTTACTTTTATGTATCTGTTTACCGGTTGCAGCAAGCAGCTGCAGTAAGCAGGCGCGGTCAGGCTGAATTACCCTGAATTACCCTAACGTACATTAAATTCCGATATCTGGATAACATTCGGTATTTCAGTTAATGTTCATGAAAAATAATTAAAAAAGTAAGCGTGTTTTTAATATAAATAACGAAATCAAGGACATTTGTGAAATTAAACGATAATTTAACTAAATCACATTGAATATTTCGCTTTTCTTTTGAATTTGTTTATAAATTATAATGTTGAAACAACTTTTTACAAGTTTATTTTAATTTTAATATGTTTTTCAGTAAAAGAGAAAAGATAAACATGATCAACAGTTATGCAAGATTCATTTCCAATCTGCTGCTTTGTTACATCTTATACATTTTAAACACATATTGTGGCATGTCTAGTAGATATTAGGTAATTTTATACGTAAGTTTTAGGAACATACCCCTTTCGTGTTCAATTTTGGATACATAGTTTCTTTCTATTTATTGTAATGATTTTTTCCCTCAAATTTCTAACATTATCGCCTGGAAAACCACCCCATCTCAATGCTATACCGGAATCATTATTGCCAAAGGGTTGGAACTGCAATTGAAAATTTAGCTCCGATTAAGTATTCTCATTTTAAGCAACTATTTATTAACTTTCCAAAGAGAATCCTTCTAGTTGTTACATATTCACATGGTTGCTTTGTCTTTCAGAAGAGTTAAAAACATAGTCCGTTTCTGTTGAATGTAGTTCAGAATTGATCACTTCAGGAAACATCTACGAAAAGTGGAACTCTATAAAAATGAACCCTCGTGCAGATTGTGCAAACAGGACGAGAAATCTGCCTCGCATATCCTGTTCGTATGCACAATCCTGGAAAGAAAGAAACTCATTCTCTCTATAAGTAGAAAAGATCTAGGAAAAGATGCCAACGTGGGAACCAAAAAACTGCAACTTGTACAAGGAACGGATTTTGGTAAACAATGAAGACACCCTCCCAATGGTGCGTATCGGAAACACAAATTCTGATTAACACGTTTAAGTGAAACCACTGTTATATTTTTTATTTCATTTGTGATATTTCCCTTTAGTTCCTCCAATGTGTGAGGGTTTGTTTTATAAACCGTGTCCTTCAGGTAACATCTCTTGTTTCAGTTTGGCTAGGATTACGGCGATTGACTATATCTCATGAAAAGTTTATTGACGTTATGCCAGATGAACTTGGCGATAAATACTTTTTTTTTTCGTAAAATATTTTCTTATTGCCGCACGGAAAAAGAGATAGCACTGACGTGCTGGAGAAATTTTAAAACTCCATCAAACTCCCTAGATATCTAGGCCATCTATTATTAAGGTGAATTTTTAAAAACGTAACATAAGAACGTTCTTAAATTTTTACAGATATACTTAAAAGCAATTTCTCTTTTTAAACTGAATGTTGTATTATAACATACATTCCAAAAATACAAAATTTAAAATCCCAATGGTACTTCGTGTAATTAATAATCCGTTTTCCTCTAAGATAACAGAAAAATGCAGGAACTAAACTTCATGTAATACTTTGCCTGCCAGAAACACCTTACCTATATTTTTATTAATAATAGATACTAAGAAGTCGTATATTGCATTTGTAGGTAGGTAAAGCATTCCCGGTGCAATATCATCCATCACAGGTGTGGCGTGACTTGGTAGAGTTTGGCTAGACATACTATTTAGAGCACGTGAAGCAGGTCTCAATAGTATTGCGGATTCGCCCTGACAGCTACCGGATACACACGGGATGAGTTGCTGGCTCTCTCTCCTTCCTACACAACCACACAACAAACAACTTCGCTTAATAAATATCAACCTACGATTTTTTTTTGTGGGACTTTGTTCCTGACATTTGGTTCTTTTTTGATTTGTTGTATCAAAGGTTCGACCGCGAGAGCGAAGATGGAAGTGAAAAAACTGTGGGCAACGATTGGAAAAATACACAAAATATTCCTGGTAATCTGTGGGACAACTAAAAGCTACAAATGACACTGAATCAATCCACTGACGTGGGTGACTATTATTATTATTATTATTATTATTATTATTATTATTATTATTATTATTATTGTTGCTGTGGTTGTAATATGAAGTATTAGTTTATAAGATTAATTTCACCGTCATATTTCTGTCCATATTTTATTTTCCAGGACCTTCTCAAATGCTTTGACTGAGTTGGCCTTCTCGCGATGTCTGTAGATTGTGTGCTGAATACTGTAGGTGTAAGTTTGTAGGGATGAATGAAATGAAATGAATTAATGATGGAGCAAATGAGCTCGGAGTCCTTGGCACCTTAAAGATATCTGGCAAGGAAGTAAACAGACAACTTGACCTGACCGGGACTTGGACCCAGGACCTCCGGATTGATAGTCACAAATACTATCACTAGACTACGGAGGCGTACTTTTCAAGGCTTGTACTTAACTATTTTTGGTATATTACCAACAACCATTTTATGAGTTGTTCAAATGAAACACGTTCTGTTAATATAATTTTATGAACAGAATATATTTCACTATCTAGACAGTCAACCGCCAGGATGGCCGAAGTCGTTAAGGTGCGGACTCGCGAGCGGGAGATCTGGGGTTCGAATCTAGCCAGGACCGTCATCCCTGATTGAGGTTTTTGCCTGCTTTTCCTTAGTCCTCATAAATGGCAAATGCCGGGGAGGTACCCTAAACTTAGGCCTGGAACGTTTCCTTCCTTAAAAATTAATCTTTTCACAATATAACATTTCATCTCATGTATCATCAGTTTCCACCGCCTATGGTGCATCAGTAATAAAAACGGGTGTCAAACACAAGTAAAAAAAAAATTCTTACGAACCAAAAAATGTTTTCCTTACTTTGGCAAAATATTGAATTATCGAACCAATACTTAATTATGTTTCTCTGGCATGAACTAATCAAATCGAATTCTCGTGAAGACAGTAAAATGCAACAACTCTCTCATTCTCACATTTAATCGCATTTAAAAAGAGTTCCAATGGCCCTTGCTAATCTCTATCTAGCAATTGCAAACGTGGACAAATAACTTGATGGAGAACAACACCAAAGAACTGCATTGCTTTTATTTAAATTAAAGTCTAAAGGAACTTCAGCACATGTAGGATAGCTGCCAGATTCGGTTGCCAAAACGATCAAGTTTGTGCGGAACTTAAGAAAGAACACACACGAACACGATGAAGGGAAACGGACAGTCTAGTTTTAAAATCGGAACAGTTTAACTTTATAGAGTCGCTGTTGTTAACGGCGATGATGTTATGAACACTACATACTATTAGATGTTCCTGCATGGATAAATAATGTTACATAAAACACATTCTAATTGAGCAGAACTCATCATGCCAGATCGGCTTGTGCGGGGCTGAGATTGTCTTGGTTTGCTGTCACACGACAATCTGCCTTCCTTGAACTGTCGCACCCAATAACGCACATTAGACACAGCATCACCACATGTCTCACTCAAATAACGATGAATTCAGTCGTTGTTAAACCATGCAAATGGAGAAAACTAATGCTTACACGCTGTTCTTGTAATGAAAAGGTCGCCATTTTGAAGTATCAAAAACAATCCCCACTCTCGCCGCTGCCGCTAGAGTTCTGTGTGTCATACAGTGCTACCATATGACACGCAACGACAACGAATGTCCGCATATTTTAAAATAAATCACACGTTTCTATCTATTTCCAGTGCCGAGAAAAAAAATCGGAGGTGATATAACTTGAATACACCTCCTACCACCCCAGTCAGACATTTTGGCCGTTAACTCTTGGAAGATGCAAATTATAAAAGACAGGCTTTATACGTGTCTATCTCCGTTACAATTAGACCATGTCACCATTTGAGGTGGCAGCATCAAGTAAACCAAAAAGTACTTATAGAGACGCTTATATGATAAGAGCATTAGGGCAAACCGAGCAGTAACGCAGCACAATTAAGATGAGTTGCGCACATGAAAAGAATACGTGCAGTGCAGCTTGCATAAAACAACCTTAAAAATTTATGTTGCATTTTGGTACTCCAATAATCATCACGATATGGGATAGCATGTCATAACTCAGTAACGGGCTCCCTTTACTTCGTTTAAGAAACTATGATCCGTGATCTTGGAGGTGAAGTGAAAAGGGAACAAATGACTAGTAATTTATACGTTGGTTAACTTCGATTTACTTAAAATAATCGTAAAATATTTATATACCTCGACAGGATTCCTTTTTCTAAACTAAAGTAACGAAATCTTCAGCAAAAAAATAAAATGGCGCAAACAACAATTTAAGGTAATGAAAACTAAGGCGATTATTTATTTTTGGAGCTGGAAACATTAAAATGTCGACTGTATGCTTATTTGGTAAATAATGTATGTATATGCAATTTGCAAACAAAAGACGAACGGCTGCGGCGCCGGCTGTGTCCTTTACCAGAACGTTTGCAGGGGTCATGGCCACCAACAACATATGCAACTCTTTCGCTTCCCCTCAGCGCATCACCTCGGCCATGTGCGAGAGCTAAGTCGTCTGTTTTTGTTATTATTCACGAAGGTTATCGACACCACAATGGTCTTTTTAAACAGGAGGGCTACACGCACCGTGTTTTGCGGCAAGCTGCCGACATTGGCCTTGGCCTGAACGGAAAAGAGGACCCGGGTGAATAACCCAGAGCCCCAGTGTGTTACTCGGTGGGGGCGGCACGGCGGCGCAGAAGCAGAAAACCCTCCCCCATACGTTACGTTAACAAATAACCAGCGTAATATTGATTAGAATTCCACCCCACGCATTTCTCCCGACTGTCTGCACCCTCACGTCGGCCACAGCCAATCACAGTCACGAGGGACCAAATGCCCATATTTGGAAATGTCTAAATTGCTCTATGTCCATTTGTTTACTTATTACTTCTGCCAGCATTGTGTGTATTTATGTACCTAGTAATTTTTTTTAAAACTGTGTTTCCTTTCTGTATTAAACAGCTAATAAAGGAAAAATCGAGAAGTTGTGTGCCTGTGGTTAGGAGATTTTTTTTTTTGATTGATTTTATTTATGGACGCTCTTTAACATCTCAGGTCATCAGCGTCCCATACAATTCAGGGCGTGAAACGACCGACAAATTTTGCTCAGAGGCCTCTCTTTCAGGCTTGAGGTGCTTTTTCGTGCCGTAAATGTACGACACGGGACCCACAGCTTCACTTCCCTCCCGAAGGAAGCCATACTTAGAATTTTTACGCCCGAAAAAATACATCGCCGGGTTCGAACCCACGATTTGGGTTTAGGAGGCAAGTATGGTAACCACTACACCACCAGGACCGGTTAAGAGATAGAAACTAATTACTTCTCAAATAGTATTTCAAAGTAACCATTGTGTAACCAATGTTAGTTTTTAATAGAACTGTAAAATATGTTTTGAGATCAGATAACAGTTTGCTGCCACTCATTATCTTCATTGCTGAGAAAAAGAGCACATTACTTAAGATTTAACCTTGGAATGGAGAGATTATGAAAACTGTGTGATAGCCCTTCACAGATCCCCAAGTATGAATTTCCAAATCCTTAAAAAGCTAGAAGTCGCCTAACGACTATTACTGATGGCCGTTTGAGATGTGGAGGACAGCGGTCAGTGAGAACGTCAGTTGTCAATCATTGGTGTCTATGTTTGGTAGTGTACAGTTCAGAAGCGACAGTAATAGCCCGTGAGATGAACATATTCATATGGGCATTTTTAAGTGGAACTGAAGCGTGAGGGTGTTATGAAAATGACTGGTGCAGCATTGCTCTAATAATAGCCACAGGAAATTTCTTTTTACTGACGAGAAAATATTATTCAGTATTGAAGAAGCTACAACCACAAAATGACAGACAGTACTCGTGTAGCTTGTGAGCGAGTCCCCAATGTCCATGGCCGCCCCATCCAACCTCAGTAATGTTTTGGTGGGAATGATACTGTCACCCAGCTGCATTTCTATTGAAAACAAAGTGTACAAATCCACTCTAGATGAACCCGAACAGACATTAGAGCTTGCTGCAAAACTCTTAAGGCAACTTGACTTAGAGTTGTTCATATGTTTCAATAAAACAAAAACATGTTGCTATTTAAAAACAATTATAATGGACAAAGCAAATAAAAACAACCGAAAGTTACATAGATTTTCAAGGGCTTTGAAATTTAATTTAAATGTTATTGCAGTAAAAACATGTAACGCAAACGTTTTCTGAAGGTTATTACAGAGCGCTCTTACATACAAATATAATTCTTAAAGACACAGTAGATTAATATTTCACATTTACTGTATTCCCGACGATGCTTTTGTTAAATATAAAACATATGCATGGTTATAAACACAGTTAATAAACGAATTAGTTTATACTTTTATTTTAAAACAATATATAGAAAATTAAACGCAAGAGCGCTTTTAAATTTGGGTTTTCAAGTATACCCCTACTCCAAATGGTCCCATTATCCTACTTTTCAGATACTATTTTTTATATTTGATTTAAATGGTATATACCGAATTTTGTTGTGAAGAAACAAACATTGGTGGCGCTAGGGCGATTTTTAAATTTTGGGTTTCAGGTAAACCCGCACTTCTAATGACTGGATTCCCCTAGTTTTTAGAAATTATTTTTCTTATTTTATTTAAATGGTATATACCGAATTTAGTTGTGAAAAAAACAAAACATTTGTGCTGGTAGATCTATTTTTAAAATTTGGGTTTCAGGTTAATCCCTATTCCTAATGACCGGATTTCCCTAATTTTCAGGTACTATAGTTGTATTTTATTTATATGGTATAGTTTCGTTGCAGAAAAATATTAATCCCACTAGAGCGATTTTTAAATTTTTGGTTTCAGGTTAACTACCTCTCCTAATGGTCCAATTTCACTGATTTTCGAAAACCGTTTTTCTTACTTTATTTCAATGGCGTACACTGAGGTTCTTTTAAAAACGTTTAAAATTGCAGCCGCTACAGTAATTTTTAAAGTTCGCTTTAAACCCCAAAAACTTTTCGGGTATATCCCTACTTCGAGTCACCCAATTACATGCTTTTCAAAAAAAAAAATCAAAAAGTACATTTATAAATTTATTTTAAAGATTTTAACCGAGTTTCGTTGAGATAAAGCAAAAACGCGGCCGCTACAGCGATTTTTCATTTATTTTTAAATGTTCGCTGTAGTTTAACCCCCTCCCCCATGATTCAATTTAGCTAGTTAACGAACTCGACGAATCGTTTATTAATTGATGGATATATGCCGAGTTTCGTTAAGAAAAAACAAAAATTGCGGACTCTAAAGCGTTAACGGAAACACACACACACACACACACACACACACACACAGTGAGAAAGAGAGAGACTTTTTTTTAATAGTAGGTACCTAGCAGGTATGATCGATGCAGATTTAGACAGGTTATTAAAAACGCTATCCATGGGTATAACCGCAATATCTTATATTCCTTCGGAATTCGCTAATAAAACGAGAAAATAGTTAATGTGCCCGAAATTAAATACGTTTACATTTTATCTAATAAAAGCCATAGCAACAGAAACAAAACAGAAATTATGAACATCAATGTTCACTCAGTTTTTTTTTTTTTTTGTACGGAGCCCAAAGTTGATCTCTAATCCAGAGAAAAAAGAAATGGTGATAATAATAAAAATAAGATACTAAGCATCAGACTTGAAGAGCGAATCAGCGCTCAAGAACCGAAGAGAAAATAGGAACAAGAGATTTACAGTACAGTCATTTGTTTCATGTGGGACTGAAAAACAAGCATTTAATTCTAAACTGAAGAATACTTAGTATGGGCTATTCCTTCTCAAACAAGGATCAGAATGTCGTGTTTTTCATCCCCGACCCCCCGTTGGAACTCGGTGAAATACGTCATTACGATGATTAAAATGAGGGTGATGAAAACTTAGGATTATTATTCTGCAAAATCCAGATATATGCCCTGATAGATATTCCAGTCACAAAATAACAAACATACTGTTAATTGTCTCCATTAGTTTCAAATTCATTTCAAAGTCTAATATAAATGTGGAAGAATGAATAAATAAGTGGTAATTTAACGTCCGTTTTCACTACAGAGGCACAACAGGCGGTGAACACTGATGATACATGAGATGAAATGATATATTGGGAAAGGATTTTTTTAAGGAAGGAAACGTTCCAGACCTAAGTTTAGGGTACCTCCTAGACATTTGGCATTTGTGAAAACTGAGGAAAACCTGGAAAAAACCTCAGTCAGTTAGGACGGTCCTGGCGGGATTGAAACCCCAGATTTCCCGCTCACGAGTCCGCGTTTTAACGACCTCGGCAACCCGTGGCGGTGTAAATGTGGAAGGAATATGTGGAACTTAAACATATACTTTACCTAACACTTTAATCGTTTTTATGCATATGCGCACTTTACAAAGAGTGTCTCATCTAGAATGTAGGCGACAGTTGTTTAATTTTGAATTAGATTTATGAAACCTGTTATGTTACATTAAAGGTCATTTAATAGGTGTAAACGTTTATTAAAACAAGGTTTAAAACTGCCACGGGTGGCCGAGGTCGTTAAGGCGCGAACTCGTGAGCGGAAGGTCAAGGGTTTGAGTCCCACCAGGACCGTCCTCCCTAACTGAGGTTTTTCTCAGGTTTTCCTCAGTCCTCATAAATGGCAAATGCCGGGAAGGTACCCCAAAACTTAGGCCTGAAACGTTTTCTTCCTTTAAAAAACCCCTTTCCCAATATATAATTTCAAGTATCATCAGTGTCCACACCCTGTGGTGTCTCTGTAGCAAAAACGGGTATTAGACACACACACACACACACACACACACACACACGACAATGTTTAAACACATTAGAAGAAAACATATATTTGAAAAATATTTCGCTTGGCCACCTGATATTTTATTTGGCAAACACGAATACATTTTAAATAAAAACTTATTATTGAACCATTTCAATACTTTAAAAATGATTAATGTACAATATATTATTTATTTTAAATCCTGCAAAAATACAGAAAAATAGCAGCAATAAATAATCTGGTTTCGGAGTTGTGAACACAGCTTTGTAGAGAAGAATATTATTTATTTAGATCTGTGTAGTTTAACATAAGACAAACAAACAAATGGAAAAATGAAACCCATATTGTGCATGAATATGGAAGCGTTCAATCAGAACGCACTAATTCTAGGTTACGGTTCTGTTTAAACAATTACTGTGACATTTTCGAACAATTAAATGTCATTTGCTGTTAATTAAATATGTTGTAATTAAATATGGATACTCTCTTAGCTTCTGCGCATGATGACAGTGAATGGAAATCCTGTTTGTGGCAATGATTTCACATAATCTCACAGAAAGCTTGGAAGTGCGAAACTAATACGACAAAGAGCACAAATCTAATCCTGGGAGAACACTACCTGCTTCTGAATTTCCATTGTTTTCTATGGGACATGAGCGTATTTGTGGAAGTATATACTTTTAAATCAATATTTCTGTTATGACATGCTTTTAAGATAATGTTCAACAAACCAAGGTATATTGAAAATTAAAAAAATATAAATATGTGAATAATACACGTGCGAAGTTACTATCTGTACAATATTTATAATGTAAAAGTTTTATTACTGGGCTGTCGGAGCAAACATCGACCCTATATATATATATATATATATATATATATATATATATATATATATATATATATAAACAGTAATTATAATAGTAGAAAAAGATAAAACACAAAGAAAAAGTCACACTTGAGATCGCTATATTTCCGACTCGTGGAGTCCTGTAGCAAGAAGACAAGTGAAAAAATATAGCGATCTCAAGTGGACTTTTTCTTAGTGTTTTATCCTTTCCTACTATTATAATTACTGTTAATTTGCTACAATGTTAATAGTGTTACTTTATTTTTATTTTTCTTTTACATATATATATATACACACCAAGGGTGCCAAAATGTACACACACTGTTACAGTACATATCTATTTAATATATTTCACAGCTGGGCCGAAAAACAGTAATGTGTAGTATGATGTTCTATAAACAGATGTGACTCACATACATTATGATAGCGTCGCTACGTGACAGGTAAATCAACAATTTACAAATGAAGTCAAAATTATCGTAAGATGTTCTGTAAACATATGCGACCCCACAATACATTATGCTAGCGTTGCTACAACAAAATGGAGTCAAGATTATCGTTTGAACAGCGGAAAGCAATTTTGAAGTGGTATTGGAAAACCGAGAATGTTATTGAAGTTCAAAGGCAATGGAGACGTGTGTACAGAACAGAACCGCCAACGCGAGTAACAATTGCATGCATTGGAGACAAATTTGAGACTCGTGTACCGTATGCATGTTCACTAGGACAGATCTGGGAGACCTCGCACAGCAACAAGCCCTTGATGGCAATCTTCCAAGGTAATGGATAGGACGAAGAGGTTCGATTGAGTTTCCATCGCGTTCTCCGGATCTAACTCCGTTGGACTCCTACCTATGGGGAACTCTTAAGGATGTTATATACCGTAGAAAACCAGCTACACTGGCAGCACTTCGGGAAGAAATTGAAACGGCATCTGCTGCAATCGCTGAGGACACTTTCGCAAACGTTGTTCAATCAGCAGTTCAACGTACTCAGTAGTGTATCGATGCCGATGGTGGGCATTTTGGGCAACTGTTGTAACTGTAAAAGTCTAAGATGATTAGTACTCATTCTTTTCTGTTTGTGTGAATTCAGTTTTGTTATGTTAACACAGGTTTTTTCTTTGCTTGAAGCGTGTATACATTTTTTTGGCACCCTCTGTAGTATCCACCAGTCAAAAACTAATTCTGTACACACCAGACCAAAAATAAGTTATGAACTTATGAAAAAAAGAGCCCATTTAATTACGAAGGCCGTCCATTTCCGAAAAAAATGTTTTCGCCTACTGTCACAACTTGTCCAATGCCCTTTTTATTGCGAATGTGGAATATTTTTCGGCACCTATATAACTATGGTTTTCTCTGCTGCTTAAAACTTATCTCTTTTGAGTTTAATAAGTTAATAACTATTGGAAACGAACTTTCACTAAGATATATAATGTTGATTTATTTATGTAAATAACCGTGTTTTTATTTTGATACGAATGAACAATAGTTGTTAGGAGGCTGTGCATTTTTATGAATATAAAATTTTATAGGTATTTACGTAACAAGTGTATAGTGTTGGAAATTGTGATATGAATGAAAGTTTAGCCCGTGAGAGGAAATGAAGCACTAGTTTTCTCCAGTGTTCAAAAAGAAGATTATCCGTACTACGTACAACGTAATGGGCAATTTTAGTATTGAAATCTTTTAAAAAAGTGTAACAAATTAAAGTAGATTTGTCGTATTATATTGCAGTTCTCTTAGTACTCGTTTCTATGACGACGTTATTATTATTATTATTATTATTATTATTATTATTATTATTATTTTTTTTTTTTTTTGAAGAATTCAAATGGAAATGGATGCTAATTGCACAATGTTTGACATTTGAAGTATTGACATCATTTCGATGAAATTATAAAGGAGCTGAGGTAGCTAAGGGTTTGTTAATTCCTCAAAAATCTAAAAGTGTATATGAAAAGCAACATGACAAGTTCCTACATGGAGAAAAGAGGAATATGTTAGTTCAAATAATGGAAAAAAAAAAAAAATGTTAGAATATTTTTCAAAGCTGGTAAATATATAGTATAACGTGTATAGATTATTAATTTGGTAAGTTATTTAAAATTTAGATTCTTAGATTTTCTTATTTTTTCCAATCGAAGATTTGTATGCCTTCGAAGCAGGAAGTAAAATTAATGTAGTAAAGTTAAGGAAGTTTTCTGTTAATCTATAATTGAAATTACTGATGGTGCAAGATTAACATCTTGAAATGAAAGAAATTGTAATTTGATTAATTCATTGCATTTTCAATGTTTACAATACAATGTAAGTTAATTTATGATGATTTATATCTTATATTGTTGTTGTATTTTCAAAACATTTATTTAATAAAATGATTCTAGTGTTTAAATGTTGGTATGATTGTTAGGGCGACGATTATAGCTTTTTTCGTACAGGTATGTTGTTGAACTTATGTTATGAAGGCGGTGATTACTAGTTGCTAGGTAGCCAGTGTCAGAAATAGGATAATTGTGGATTATTTATAGCGTCATAAGAAACGTGTTTTGATTCTAGGATTGCATAAAAGGTTTATATGTTAAATTACAGTTTGGTTCCTAGGTTTACGTGTATGTAGGTTGTCCACAACTTTTATATGAGGAGAATGTCATGCGATCAATGCCACATGGTTAATTCTTTCTAAGATTGATTGGAGTATAGAGAAGCTGAATCAAATAAAGCATTACAACCGTCACACAAATAGCCTACATTTCAAAACGCCCGTGTTTTGTTTTATTTCTTTTGACATTGATTATTTAATTTAGCTGTAGATATATGATTTTTAAATTTAGTATATTAATATAATAGTAGTCACTAAAATTAATCTATAATATTAATCAGAAATTTTGAGAAATTTAATTTGTCATTTTTTTTATTGGTAGATGACGAAATAATATCTCACATTAACTTAGCACAGACTAGACGGTTTGGGTTGGTTTCCGGGCAGCGATAGAGGGATTTGCTTAGTTCTATGTTGTCCAGAACGAGCTAGATTCATTAATCCTGCTATCTAACTGAGACCTGGGGGCTACAGACGGCTGAAGTGTGCTAGCTTGCATGGGCTAATGCATTGCCTTACCGTCGTTTGTTCCAGCAGCTATCAAACCTATGTATTCAAGCAATAAATTAAGGATATATAATACAAGAAAATAACAAAATAAACAATGGGCACTTGTTAATTTAAATTAAATTTTATGGAATAAGCAAATAATCCGGAGACAAGGAGAATGTAATACAGAAAATTTAAACTAGTGTTGAAACATGGTGCAAAAACAAGGACGATAAATTAAATATCGGAAAAAAATTACTGGCAACCGAAATGAATTTCTAGAGCAGAGCATCCAGTAAATCAAAAAAGACAAAATACGAAACGAAGTCATTAGGGAAAAGAACGAAAGTTTTTACTAAAACGCATAATTCAAGATATAGAAGCACTGCAACGAGGTACAGCCACATTAGAAGTTGGGAAGTCGTGAAAAGCATCATTAAATGTGTACCATTAAGAAGAAATAGAAAGAAAGACAAATGGTGACATAGAAAGAAGAGGTAAATGACAGTGCAAAGCAACTTATGCTAAGAGGGTAGGTCGATAAGTTTCCGGCATCACCATTTTCTAGGTATGACAAAGACAAAAACTGCTTCCCTTTTCAATATAGTTACTCTTGGAATTAATATTTCAACCCCCCCCCCCACAAATAGTCAAAAGCCTTGTCTGCAAAATGGGTATAAACAGCATCCATCACTTCTTCGTCACATTTAAACTTCCTTCCTCGCAATTCCTTCTTGAGTTTTGAGTAGAGGAAATAGTCACTGGAAACTAGATCTGGGCTGTAAGGTGGATGATTGATCTTCCTGAAGCCACATTTCTTCACAGTTTCCTTTGCAACAGGAGCTGTGTGCACAGGCGCGTTGTCGTGAAGAAGGCGCACACCCCCATTCAGCTTTCGTCGCCTTTTCTCTTTGACGGAAGCTCGTAGTCTGTGCAGTAAGTCAGCTTAGTACTCCCCATTTACTGTACAGTTCCTCTCCTTGAAGTCAATGAAGAGTATTCCTTCACAGCCCCAAAAGTTTGCGGCCATGATCTTCTTAGTTGACTGAGTGACCTTGGTCGTTAGAGGCGGTGCTTCGCTGGGTTTACGCCACTCCATTGATTCTCTTTTGGACAAGAGATTACAGTAGAGGATCATAGTTACATCTCCTGTAACAATGGTTTACAGAACTTCTCTCTTGTTGCCACGGCAGAGTTCCAAAAATGTCTGGCAACAGATGACTCGTTGCTGCTTTTAGACAGAGGAAAGAAGTCTAGGCATCTACCCATATTGCACTAACCTTATTCATATTTAAATGTTCATGAATAATTCGAAGGACTGTTGTTTTATAAAGACCCAACCTTGCTGATATTTCTGTAACTTTGAGCTGCCGCTCTTCTACAATTCCTCCTTCCACAAGAGCGATGTTTTCAGGAGTGAGCACCTCCAAGGGCCCACCTGCATGCTCTTCGTCTTCAATGCTTTCTCGACTCATTCGGAAAAGTTGTCCCATTCTTTTACAGTAGAGTATGAGGGGGATGCTTCCCCATATACACCGTCAAATCGCTGTTTAATTTCATTTGGAGTAAGTCCTTCTTTTGTGAAGAACTTAATAACAGCTCGAAACTCCATTTTGAACATGTCACAATCTTCTACACATAGGCTTATTTATGCAACTATATCTGAACAACTGAACACAGCGGAGCGGAAGCTACTGCTGCAATTATTTACTTAATTGATAAGGTATGACATCAGATAAGAGTTTTGTGAATGAGACAACCCTTATCAGCAAGGCCGGATACTTATGGACCTACCCTCGTAAGAAGTTTATTTCAAACGTTTATCCGAACCCCTATCTTTGGTAATTTAATATATTCAAAATTCAATTTAAATATTAAGTCTGTTAATAGAATCAGACATTAAATTGATGCAATTAACGTACTAGGTGATATAATTGAAAACAAACTAATGTGAGAGAATTACATTGAATAATAGACACATAAAATTAAATAAGCAGTTGTTATGATATTAGTTTATAGTGTTATACTTTATTGCATGGGCAGATGTCTAAGAAACGAGCAAAAATGAATTTATCTCAAAAAAATGAAGCGCTGTCTGAAATGGCTAAATTGTCTTTAATGTCGATAAATTTATGTTTGTAAGAATGATTAGGATAGAATCATTAATTGGGAGAACGGTAATATTATTAAGTATATTTCAGAAACTTTAGTGTTTAAATAAGTTTCAGAACAGGTTAGATTGATCAAATTCTATTAACTAATTTGGTTTTTATATTAAGTTATTACTTTGAATTAATTATGTATTATAGCATAAAGAATATTGATTCTTTTTTCAGTGTGACACATTATTTCTAGAGTATGATTGTGACAAAAGCATTCAGTTGGTTTAGCAACGAAAATTGGATGACTCAATTGTTACCATGTTAATTTTATACAGCTAATGCAATTATTAGTATTTTATTAACAATTTTGTACAAAAGTAAACACTGTTTATAACTGTTGTATACAAAACACCATTACTTACGACACATTTCCCCCTTTTCCGTTCTAATCTTAATTATAGACTATTGTCTGGGAAAGTACTTTAGAAATAATTTATTTATACTGCAGAACATTACAATAAGAAATATTTTAATGTTAATAGGACCGATATGTATGAAAACATTTATAACATTATATGAACTTACTTAGATATTCATGCGTCATTCAAGAAGCAATAGTAATTAGTTTTAACAAGTTAGTTAGAGAATTTAGTAAACCATGTTTTATATTCTGAGTTTATTTTATGTAATATTACCCTCAGAGTTGAAAGTATGTAAAAACTTAAAAGGGGTTAAACTCTCAACTGTTTTATCAAACTGAACGTTTAAATAACTCAGTATATCCGGAAATTAATGGTTAACTTATTTAATTTAGAGCTTTTGTTACAAACCTTGTCCGCTTGCAGAGTGTTTTACGTCTCGATTATTAAGCTGAACGTTATTTTAAATATGAGTCGGCTCGTCGTCCTGTGTGAAGAAAAACTAGACGAAATTTGAGTAAATAAATTCACTTCGAAAATTACCATAACAATTATTGGAGGTTTAGCAATGTAAAGGGAAACATTTGCAACGAAATTAGAAATATATATATAGTCCTAACTTAATCATATCGATTAGAAGTGTGTTCCCGTACAATGCACTTTAGCCGAGGTGGGTGAATGCCAATTCCGCATATTCTGTGAAGAAGGAATGTATAATTGTTTAAGTTTCGTTGAGAAGCATGCTGTATAAAATTGGAAACATGTTTTCACTTAGATGTCGGAACTTTCCCTGTCGAAGTAAAAGAATATTATCAATATATTTCTATACTATTTGCTTTATAGTCCAGAAATGACATTTCGTTTTCATTATGATGTTCAGAAACTTCAATTAGATCATTATTAATATCCTAATTATCACTTGGAAGGGAAGGAATTATGTTCAATCCTTAATATCTAGACAAATATTTACTCAGTTTGGTTCACCATTTAAACATATGCCACATCTGGGGATAAATTTGTCCGTTTTTAGCCTCGTAGAAGTGAAAATACTTGTTAATTCAGAATCGCCTAATAATTGACATTGGAAATAAAAGCACCAAACATTAGCTTATTTCTATAAAAGGGCACCATATAAAAGGAATTTCCTATGGGAAAATCTGTTTTTTATTTTAATGTTAATTTAAGGCAACATAATTCATATGTACTGAGTAACACCATATTTATTTTCTTGCACGGGAAAAAAGTGGCGAAGCGTGTTTTTTTGAGCAATGGAATATTGAAATTATTATAAAATCTAATTTATGTTAAATATACCATGAAAATGGCTCTGTAATAATATCACAAAATTCTATTACGTTCAAAATTATACCAATGTGAATATTAATAACTTAAAGATAATTAAATTAAATTACGTACAATATTAAAAAAAACACATGTTTCATAATTCACTCTTAAATTCTGTTTGTACGTAAGTTAGATCCTACAGCTCTTTTTCTTGCATATACTTCAGAATGAATTCGTGATATTTTCCTGAACTTTTTACCAGCCCTTTCTCTATAATCCTTGCCAGATACTGAGTCGTTCTGCTAGTGACAATTACGTAGAAGTGGAAGGAAAAAGGAGTTATAGATGAGATACCAACTTATCACGCAAGCTGTGGTCCCACGTAAAGTAAAACATAATTAAATTTGTTTAAGAACAATTAATCATAATGCAATGTTTTTACTGCTAAAACATATTGCCATAGCATACAACGAAAAATAGCGAAACACTAATTTTTAAATCGACATCGTCTTCATGCTGATTCTTCTGTTAGCCTTCAGGTTCTATAAAATTTCAGAAGGCTGCGACCAAGGCTTGACTACAGAGCTATGAAAACTTCCATGAATAACGAGCCCCTTCACCTCTCCCTGACGAATTGAATAAATGGTTAGTGTTTAACGCCCATTTTTGTTACAGAGGCACCACAGGCGATGGACACTGATGATACACGAGATGAAATGATACATTTATTTTTAAGGAAGGAATTGTTCTAGGCTTAAGTTTATGATACCTCCCCGGCATTTGCCATCTATGAGGACTGAGGAAAACCTGGAAAAAACCTCAGTCAGGGAGGACGTTCCTGGCAGGATTCCAACCCAGACATCCAGCTCACAAGTCCGCGCCTTAACGACCTCGGCCACCCGTGGCGGTGACTATGGGGTAGAAAATGACTACTGCGTTGCCTAAGAGAGGCGGAATCTTCGATCATATAATTGGTGATCGGCTATCTATAGTTTAAATTAGAAAGCACCTCAATTCGTTAATGAAATTAATGATGCAAGCAGGCACATTCATTTTGGGTAGGCTGAGCTTTACAGTCTTATGAACGCTTCGTCCTTGGAGGAAAGGTGTAAGTAAAAAATTACACTCAAGTGTAGACATGATGTTAACATGTACCTCTCTCCAATAATTAGTCGGTCCTGGTGGTGTAGTGGCAACCATACTTGCCTTCTAAACCAAGATTGCGGGTTCAAACCCTGCTAGGATTGATTAATTTTTTCGGGCGTAAAAATCCTAAGTATGGCTTCCTTCGTAAGGGAAGTAAAGCGTGGATCCCATGTCGTACATTTACGACACGATAAAGAACCTCAAGCCTGAAAGAAGAGGCCTCTGAGAAAACCTTGTCGGCCGTTTCACGCCCTGAATAGAATGGAACGCTGATGACCTGAGATGTTAAAGAGCGTCCGTAAATAAACAAATAAAATATCTCCAATAATTACTTTTATGAGCTGAAAAAATCAAGGACAATTGATCATATTTATTCATTTATGTCTAAGGAAATTTACTCAATGTTTATGTTTGACATAATGTAAAAGAACAGTACTTGAAGTAACAATATTAATGTCTGTTTTTGTGTTCTATGCATATGAAAATGGGTTTAAATGGGTTATTTATTTGAAAAAGACACTATTTTTAAGGCCGGGTCAAGCCTAATAATAACCTATAGAAGATGGGTAGTAAAAATTTTTTTTTAACAAACTTAACATTTATTCCAGGGCTATGTAAACAAATTCACTTCCTCATGACATGAGATGCTCCCAACTGTTGAGCTATTGAAATGAGATGGAAGGTTTACCTTCTGCGCGATGTATCGTGACGAAGTTTCGGATCCAAATGATCTTGTGAATCGAGCTTATTAAACGATCTATAAGTTCGGGCCATTATTTTTGTGAAACTGTATATTTTTGGCAATCCTAAAGTTCAGCTTTCATTGCAATGGCGAGTGTCAAGTAATTTTAGACACTGACGAACTCCGGTCATTTCTGAAAAGGGACGTGGGACAGAAAACTTAAAAATACGTGGACGGAATGTTGCGGTTTTTTTAATGGTGTTTAACGCCCGTTTTTGCTACCAAGACACCACAGGCGGTGAACACTGATGATACATGAAATGATAAATTGGGAAAGATAATTTTTTAAGGAAGGAAACGTTCCAGGCCTAAGTTTAGGGTACCTCTCTCGCATTTTCCATTTATGAGGACTGAGGAAAACCTGAAAAATCTCAGTCAGGAGGACGGTCCTAATGGAATTCGAACCCCAGACCTTCCGCTAACAAGTCCGCGCCTGACGACCTCGGCCACTGGTGGCGGTATAGCAGAGTGATAATTAGGCTTCGTACAGAGTGCAAATTTTCCCTTCGATCTTTTGGTTGGCAGCACTAAGATATAACAGTAATTTTTAACTAGTTTTTCTCAGTTATTGTTATAAGGAAACACATTTCCTGTATATTTAATAACTAACAATTTTGGGGTGCCGCGCTGTTATAATTATTTTTATTTATTCTTGAAGGGTGCAGAAATTTTGAAAGTGTACTCAGGGAAAATGCGACTGTAAAAGTTTGGGTGACTGAGTTCAAAAGCGGCCGGACGAGCATACAGAATGAACATCGCTCTGTACGCTGAAGCTGTCCCTGGCTCCCCATCAATTACAGAGTAATTGAAATAATTAATATTTGTAATTTAAGAACCAGTAACTCAGTAATTATGTGTACATTTTCTTTCAGTGGATCAATTTTAATGACATAACTCATATATGCAGAATTAATATTGTGTAGTGATTAAATGCGTTCATAAAGTGTAATTTTAGTAATATTTAAGAGATGACATGTAGTAATATAGCAAAGTAAGGGAAAACTCACGCCTTTCTCCGAATACAATAAGACTTGGCAAAAGTCAGACAATGGAAGTTAATCCCTTCTGGTATGCAGGACGTTAACGCAAAACTGGCGGGAATATTTCGCGCCACTGTCCATGGATACCGTCATTTTATATTGAGTATAAAAGGGATAGATTTTTCCCAAAAGTTGCGCAGTCTCAGAATTTCCGGGCCCAGATACTGTGACTGCTATTGCCCAGAGACCAGCGGAAGAGCGGCCTAAGTACCAAGTATCAATTCCGGCAATGGCGAGGCGAGGTACTGAATACAATATCAGTGGGCTGCATTAAGAATTCTCTTTAAATAACAATCTCTTCGCATTCGACACCATTAAGTGAAAGGGATAAATTTACGTGTTTGCCAAGATTACCTTGCCTGTGGTCCGATGTGAGACGTGAGTCGCCTTAAATATTCATGTTCTGGGGAATAAACAAATTCAGCAACTAAATCACGAGGCGTTATTTATCGGCGTATTCCATATCAAATCTCCTTCACTCAGTTTACAGCTGCTAGAAATCAGCGGAAAGCCCTAGAGAGAGAGAGAGAGAGAGAGTCATGTAAGCAGAGTTGGTGATCAGTAGCAGCCGTGGCGAAATCTGCGATCAGCGGGCTTAAATTAACCAACACAGTTACCATATAGCCCAATTCCTATCCCCCACCAACAATCCTATTACAACACCCAAGAAATATCACTATAGAAGAAATTACAGGGAAAATTCATGTTATGGTACTGGCAAACACAAGGCTCAAACAGCGAAATAGCCACTATGGTAAACATCTCAACTCAAAGGAGCGAGTGCACAATGAAGAATTAGGCATGGAAAAAAAAAAAAAAAAAAAAAAACTTTCGGCAAGGCGGTGACGTCAAAAAAGGGTTCGAAAACAATTTTGTTAAAAAAAAATTTTCCTCGTAAATTTATCACCACTAAGTTCATCCCAGAGAGAAAATGACAATAAAAACAATGAACAATCCGATTGGCTAGCTCCAAAGACAGCGATGACAGTAAAGTCACCTGGCAAAAAATATTCTGATAATCCATTATCTTTCAAAAGGGCAAACAATAAACGATGGATATTAGTCTTATCTTCTGAATATGAATATGCAAATATACAGGCCAAGTTTAGTTTGTAAAAATTATTTTCCCCAGGATAATCACGCCTGCTCATTGGAACCACTGCAATAGTTAAGACCAATGATATAAAGTGCAGCTTGCTTCTGCACCCACCTTATTCACCGGATTTGGCTCCTTCGGAATTCCTTGTAGTTCTAAGCTTAAAACTTTCTTGGGACAAAATGCACTGCAATGACGGGAAACCAAATTGGAAAAAAGAAGCCATTTTGAAAACATAAAACCAGTTTTTCATTGTTATGCTAACCAATTTCCATCTCGCATATCTCGTTAACTATTTCATTGAATTTCTACTGAATCTTTGTGTGCTCCATATGAATATTCCATTAGAGTTTTGAAGTACTGACATTAATGATTAGGGGGTGCTCACAGAATTTAAAGGGGCATTAAAATACAAGGCAAAAAGAAATTCTTTAGAAAGATAGAAGGTGACATAACAAATCCTCACCTTGTACATTTGTTTTCTAAGATACAATGAACATTCTTATTGGAAACTCACATAATTCTCGTGCTATTTACGTATCTAATAGCCTCTTCGCTGAATTTCCTGTTCATAGTTGCTGGCGTCACTGGCGTCTCCTAATTTTAGGTCGAAATGATTGTGAAATAATTTGCTGGCGAAGTGAGTAACTGGTTCATGTCGGAGAGTTGCCATGGCAGCGGTGACCCCGACCTTCTGGCTGGGTCAGGCAGGTGACTGACCTCCCTTGGATGTGTTGCGGCGGGGCGTCGGCGCACTTGACTCTATTCGATTATCTCAACTAGAACAGGAGGGGGTGGTGGGGTGAAGGAACGCCTCCCAGCCCTTTTTTACGCGTCTAGCACCATTCCGAAGTTTGTCTGCGCCGGAATGTTGTTGCTACCTTCCGCTGTTGCGCTTCGTAGCGTTCCGTAATGAAATGCAGATCTAGAATACTCAAGACGCCAGTCCTGAGGTCTGGTCCTCGTGTCCTTAATATCACCTTAAGCTCTTGTTAACAGTAATAATTAGCTGACAGGTCTAGAACGGAATTGTAACGAGGAAATTAAGCGCCGTATAGTTATAATAATGATCATATTTAAAACAATGATACTTTCTAGGAGTAAGGACAAAAAATAAATAAAAACAAAGAGAGAAGGGTGAGAAGCAGATAGAACGAGGGACTGAGAACGTCTTACCCTCTCTGAATAAGAACTAAAAGAACGTAGAAATTGTCTCATTATCATTTGTTTCTTGCTTTCTCTGTTTATTTTTTCAAGAGGTAGCGGGGTGAATTAGAAGCAGCATATAGAGGGAGTTTTTTTGTCTTTTTCTGTTAGAATCTCTGGGAAATGAAGGAATGGTAGAAAGAAATTAATATATTAGGACTGTTTACAAATATAACAAAACTATCAACATCAGCTAATGAATAAAGCAAATGATTAACTGACAGGTATGAATTTTACCAAGCGAAGCTCCCGCACATGATTTTATATTGAAAACATTTTAGCATTTTCATAATTGAAAATAAAAAAACATTGAATTAAAACTTCCTTTTGCAATATTTTTTATGTATGGCAGTCTTCTTGTGTTGCTAAAAAAATTTGGCAAAAGTAGTGAAAAATGGAAGTCGTTAACAAACCTGCGTCGAAGTAAATTACTTTTTGTGAATTTCACTTGCAGCAACCAAAACTGGATCTAGCTCTGAAATAACCTCCTTTCTACACTAACTTTGAGATGCACTGCTTAATCTTACAGTGGTTAAATGGTAACTTTATGCAAGCTTATATTTTTTCTTCTAAAATGTTCAATTAATCCTCTTAT
Organism: Metallyticus violacea; assembly: GCA_030762175.1. Taxonomy (NCBI): domain Eukaryota; kingdom Metazoa; phylum Arthropoda; class Insecta; order Mantodea; family Metallyticidae; genus Metallyticus; species Metallyticus violacea. The sequence goes on from CM060841.1 coordinate 13,670,095, forward strand.
TTGAGCGGTTTTTAGGTTCTAGAAGATTTGATTGAGAAAAAGCAGAAGTACTTTCTCTAATAAAATTAATGCAACATTTAAAATGTACTGCATACGCCTTCAAAAAGTGTATAATTAATCCATTAAAATATTTTTTATTTCAAAATGCTAGATAAAATTGTCAGATATATTTATTATTTTTATCGTTATATGTTACAATAAAAAATAAAACAAAATCTGCAATACTCCATCCCGGCACCTTGTTGTCTATAACGGATCGTATATTCCAAATTTTATCATTATTATTTATTAAAAATATTTCATTATACACAACACATTTTACAGATCGTAATTTGTATAAAAAGAAAATGTAATATAATAATAAACTAAATAGAACATAGAATCAAAACGATTCTTTAAGTACTTTACGAATTTACATGCTACTAGGAACCAGCAGTTACCATTAGCAGGTAACCAGCTAACTACAAGAATTAAATTGACCGTCGGAAACGGAACGGTCAGGGTGTTGGTAACTTTACCCTAGTTATCGAAGAGAATTTAATTCCCATTTTACTTTTGATTGCACGTTCTGTATTCACTTCTTATTTAAATCATTATTTATCTTTAGGTTTTAATGTTTATGTGTTCTTAAACTTACAATATTAATACATGCTTTGAACTCTATCTTTTCTAACTTATTTCACTTAATACAGAGTCACTTCAAGCAAAGAAAAAAATGTGTTAACATAACAAAACTGAATTCTCACAAACAGAAAATGATGAGCACTAATCATCTTAGACTTTTACAGTTACAACAGTTGCTCAAAATGCTCACCATCGACGTCGATACACTTCTGAGTACGTTGAACTACTGATTGAGCAACGTTTGCGAAAGTGTCCTCAGCGATTGCAGCACATGCTGTTTCAATTTCTTCCCGAAGTGCTGACAGTGTAGCTGGTTTCCTACGGTATACAACATCCTTAAGAGTTCCCCGTAGGTAGACGTCCAACGGAGTTAGATCCGGAGAACACGGTGGAAACTCAATCGGATCTCTTCGTCCTATCCATTACCTTGGATAGTGCCTTGGATCCAGTGTGCAAGGCTTGTTGCTGTGCGAAGTCTCCCAGATCTGCCCTTGTGAACATCACATACGGTGGCATGAGTCTCAAATTTGTCTGGAATGCGTTGGCGGTTCTGTTCTGTACACACGTCTCCATTGCCTTTGAACTTCAACAACATTCTCGGTTTTCCAATACCACTTCAAAATTGCTTTCCGCTGTTCAAACGATAATCTCGGCTCCATTTGGTTGTAGCAAAATTTGCATAACGTGACGTGAGTCACATTTGTTTGTAGAACATCATACTACACATTACTATTGTTTTTCGGCGTAACTTTGAAATGTATTAGATAGATATCTACTGTGAAAAAATGTGTGCATTTTTGACACACTGGGTACATTGAGCATTTATTTTTAGTGTTTTTACTCTTTCTATTCTGTCACTGCTATTTGTATACTTATTCGCTACTCTTCAATTTACTATTTGTTCACTGCTTTCACTGTTTACATAACTTATCTGGTATTTCATCAAATAAATTGTTATATGTTACATGAATAAGGCTCTTTGCCATCCTGGAACTGTTGGGAGCTGGGGAGATGGCTAGTGACGTATGCGGAGAGAGAGCAGTATCTACCAAGTAAAACATTACTGCAGTTATATCGTTATCTATTCAAATACTTAAGAGTCAGTCTGTCTCTCTGCGTAACAAAAGCAGAATATTAATAGTGAACAGTTGAACTTTATCAACACATTCCTCTGACTAGCCATCTCTCCAGCTCCAAGCAATTGAGAGCAATGACTACCTAAGTAAAGACTTCAACGTACCTTTTGTTAAATGTATGCACCTTGTTGTATTTGTCTTCACAACTCAGTAGTTAATCACTCAAATGGTCTGCTCAACGATACATCAGTACAAATCCCACCGCTTCACCATCTATGAAGAGAGACATGCAGGTTTCATTAATATGTAAATGTGCTCATTTCCTCTACAGGATACAGTTAAAAGACATACACCGCTACACACGTAATCTTGTGTATGTTGCAACAGTTGTTAACATAACTGTATTATAAATTATATTACATAAAGTTATTTGACACCAGATTGATCTCCACTAGCGTTTTGTTATTTTATTACTTATGATGTAATTACTTATGAAGAATGTTCATTAAAGAACGATTATATTTTTTTACAGGCACAATTTCTCGCGCCAAAAATTCCCTTGACAATATGTAACCAGCTTAATGCTAACGTACACGAGTTATGAGTTTCATTGTTGTGACTTCCAGTTCCCGCCTGTGAGAGATGTGCAAGTGGGGTCTTGTTAAATTCCGCCTACAGCAAAATGAAGGTGACATAGACGAACAATATACTGCTCTGATTGTTTTATCATTCATTTGGTTTATTAACGGACAATCTTTAACATCTCAGGTTATCAGCGTCCCATTCAACTCAGGTCGTGAAACGGCCGACAAATTTTGCTCAGAGGCCTCTTTTTTCAGGCTTGAGGTTCTTTTCCGTGCCGTAAATGTACGACACGGGACCCACGGCTTTACTTCCCTTCCGAAGGAAGCCATACTTAGGATTTTTATCCCCGAAAATATCTATCGATCTGGCCGGGTTTGAACCCGCAATCTTGGGTTTAGAAGGCCAAGTATGATACCACTATATCACCAGAACCGACAATATACTACTCTGAATTTCTGCTTTCGTCTCAAAAAATTTTTTCAGCTGAGGCCAATGCAATGTTACAGAAATGCTATATTTAAAGAGGAAAGTCATTCAATTTTAAAGAACGTGGACCGGCCCTTCAATTTGTTCCAACAGTAAGAGAACATCAACACTGCCGCTGTCATTGTGACGCAGGGTTGTCGAATAATTTTCAGAACACTTAGAAATTGTAAAAATGTCACCCGTAGGTTGGTAACTGTTGCGGATGAGACATACTTGGCAGTTGAAGATGATGCTGCAGGAAGATGCACAGTTTCTTTCAAAGTTAATCACCAATGATGAAACTTAGCTACATCATTTCGGTCCTGAGAGCAATCAGGAAAGCTCTATGTAGAAATCTCCACCATCACCAACATAGAACAAGCAAAAATTATTACTTTGCTGGGAAAGTTATAGTCACCTCCTGTTTAGATATTCTAGGAATGGTTTACCAGTATATCTTATTACACTCACAACTAGTTGAGTAACACTACGACAGTACGTCCACAAGTTTCCGGCCTCGCCGATAAGGGTTATTCCCCTCACAAAACCCTTACCTGGTGTCATACCTTATCTATTAAGTAATTAATTGTAGCTGTAGCTTCCGCTCCACTGTGTTCAGTTGTTCAGATATAGTTGAATAAAGAAGGCTATGTGTAGAAGATTGTGACATGTTCAAAATGGAGTTTCGAGCTGTTATTAAGCTCTTCATAAAAGAAGCACTTACTCCAAATGAAATAAAACTGCGTTTGGACGGTGTGTATGGGGAAGCACCCCCCTCATATTCTACCGTAAAAGAATGGGCTAAATTTTTTAGAATGGGTCGAGATAGCATTGAAGACGAAGAGCGCGCAGGTCGGCCCTTGGAGGTGTGCGCTCCTGAAGACATCGCTCTTGTGGAAGGAGAAATTAGTGAAGACCGGCGGCTCAAAGTTACAGAAATAGCAGCAAGGTTGGGTCTTTGTAAAACAACAGTGTTTCTAATTATTCATGAACATTTAAACATGAATAAGGTTAGTGCAAGATGGGTGCCTAGACATCTTTCCTCAATCCAAAAGCAGCAAAGAGTCATCTGTTTCAGGCATTTTTGGAGCTCTGCTTATAATAAATATATTAAGAGCTGTTATATTAGACTGTCGACATTGACACTGTTTCAATATTGCCTTGAAAGTGCTTAGTTAAACGTGTATTTCCATATTTTAGTTTTCGCTACCTATAAGCCTATGCGCCGGACTTTTTAATCACTGTATTAGCAATTATTTATTTAATTACATATAATTTTACATTTAATTATTTGCTAATATGGGTTATTTAATACTCCCGCACCATAAGTTTGCAAACAGTGAAAACTGAACAGAGAAGAAATTATCTCGATTTGCTTTCTTAGTAGATCAGATAGTAGAACATGAGAACACGGAGTATATATTTTTCAATCTAATGTAGATGAACAACAAATCACATACTATTTGACACAAGATATTGTTATAATAATTAATTGAAATATGCTTTTTTGTTCCCTTGAACTTAAGACATAATCCCCCGGCTGTAACTATCTTCTAAGGCCGGGCCACTCGCAAGGCACAACTACCTCTACCCTTTGGGGATGAAGATAAATATGATTATGGCGGACCGGAGTGAGGTCTAACCAACCAGACATTGACGCCGTGGGAATCTTCTTAATTAAGGAAAAATCCCCTTGGGATGTCCGGGAATTAACAGGAACCTACGAGTAGTAGCCAGTAACGCTGATCACATGGGTTTAGTCTCAAATTCAAATATTTACCATTGCATCTGCTTTATCGCGTCATTTTCTCCGCACATCCCAGTCCCAGTGCTGCCAACAGTATACGCAGCATAACTTACCATGCTTTTCATTTGTGGGTATCGTGCCGTTTACACTTGTCCGTTAATCTGTACTGATAACTGAGTTATTGTATGGCATCGAAATTTTGAATCATTTTATATAATATACAGTGTATTATATAATGATTTGAGATTTGGACTGGATTGTTTGGGGCGGAGGAGGATATTGCGGTACTTCAGCTTTACTCACGGCTGGCTGTTTGTGTCTATGTCCCTATTGTGTATAACTATAGAAGGAAGGGATAAAGAGAGGGAGACCTGCAGCCAAAATCTATGGGACGTAGGTAGAGTCCCTAACATGTTTGCAAATGGAACTTTGACGCCATTAGGAGTTCCAGCCTCTCAGATGGTCCACTTATATCAGATGCAAAGCGCAAGCAACCGTCACGCCACTCCAGCCTACCTTGCCCTCGCACTTTCGACGCTGGAACAGAACCAACTGAATGGAATGAAATGAAATGGGAGAGAAATAATTGGTGGAATGTAAACATCCATCCTAGCATTCGTGTAAATGAACAGGGAAAAACACGAAAATCCCAAGGTCAGAATGGCCGGCCCCAAGGGATTTGAACTCGTTATCTCCTGAGGCACCTCGCTCAATCTGGTTTGGGCATATAAATAGAGGACTAAATGTTATAGAAAAACGTGTACTTTTGAGTTTCATATCAGAGAAGGTAAAAAAACTTTAATTTTAGGTTCAATTGTTGATTGTTTTAGAACAAAATCAGAGGAAGATTAAAAACGAAAAATAGAGATAAAACATGAAATACTGGAGAACGAGTGGAAGTTATAAAAACATATTCTAATTGCTCTTATAAAGCTTCAGTGTTTTATGCAAATTTTCTCAATGAAAAACACTGGAATGCTCTAGAACCCACCACATAAATAAGAATTAATTGGGGAAAATATACGATCGCTTTTGTTACACGCAAATATAAGGGTTTTCTTAACTTTTCAAGAATATGAAGATACTATCTGTATTGTAACTATTATTTTTAACATCCATAGTTTTGTATGAGTTAATGTAACGTTTGGAGATTTTTAAATACATGCGATGTAAAAGGTATGATTTAAATTTCTTAAAAAGACGCGTTGCTTAGACTGTATTTTCCTCTAGTTCTAAATAAAGCTTGTATTCCCCGAGCTCCCATTTTCATCACCAAATATAAGTTTTAAAGCAAATTATGAATTTAAAAACTAGTAAAATTAGAACGAACTTTTACTTTATCTACATCCATTAAACAAAGTATTGCTATTAAAATGAATATACTCAATGAAGTTAATGCATACTTTCCACTTTATGGAGGAATTTAGGTGCCTTAGAAATGTAATATGTCAAATATAAATTTATTTTTTAAACGTCAAGGGCATTCTCTAATTGTATATGTAACCCGATAGGGGTAGCAGCATAATTGTGTGTACCGCCACAGGTGGCCGAGGTCGTTAAGGAACGGACTCATGAGCGGGAGGTCTGGGGTTCGAATCCCGCCAGGACCGTCCTCCCTGACTGGGTTTTTTTCCACGTTTTCCTCAGCCCTCATAAATAGCAAACGCCGGGGAGTTACCCTAAACTTAGATCTAGAACGTTTCCTACCTTAAAAAAATCCTTTCCCAATACATTATTTCATTTCATGGCCTGTGGTGCCTCAGTAGTAAAAACGGGCATTAAACAGCATTAAAAAAAGCATAATTGTGGTTTTGGTAGCAGGTAAGATAATGCCACCAGATGGAGTTTATTTTGGCAGCAAGATAATGTTAGTAACAGGTTAGCAGGGCGGTAATGTTGGATGTTTAGCAATGGTGTTAAAGATGCTATCAGGATAATGATATTTGTAACGTAAGGGGTAGATGGTGACGGTGATAACGGGGCGCCGCTATGATTACGGTTGATTGTGCTGGTAGTGACAGCAGAGTAGTGATGATGGCAGTGACAACATGGTTTAATTAACAGTTAAATTATTTGAGTTACTGGTTTTTACTGAAAGAATAAAAGAATACCGTATTTAAAGCTGATGATAATAAACACTAAACAGTTCTAAAAGAGATGTTGAAAGTGATGCCCCTCAGTGGCAATACATTGCCGGAATCTGCATGGTAAAGTCCTGTATTTCATCTAACTTTTCTTCCGTAAGAACAGGCTGTATCTCGTAGGTTTTAAATAAATTACTCTACCTGGAACACAATTGCTAGGACATTTTCTTGCAAATCACCCCAGCGCTTCTCTGCAAGAATCTGTGTTCACATATACATCATATATAAAAACCCGTTTTTCCTAACTGTCTATGTAGTGGCATAATAAAACCGCCAAGGGTGACCTAGGTCGTTAAGGCGCGGATTCTGAGCAGAAGGTCTGGGGTTTGACTCCCGCCAGCACTCTTCTTCTGACAGCTTTTTTCCAAGTTTTCCACGGTCCTCATAAATGGCAAGTGAGGTACTCTAAACTTAGGCCTGGTATGTTTCCTTTATTAAAAAAAAAAAAAAACTTTCCCAATTTATAATTTCATTTCATGTATCACCAGTGTCCACCGCCTATGGTGTCTCAGTTGTAAAAATTGACGTTAAACATCATTAAAAAAATGTAGTGGCATAAGGACCATTAGCAAACACTATGTAAGCACCGATTAAGACACGAATGCAAAACCATTCGCTAAACATTTTTCCCTCAGACTAGCTGCTACCAGCATATGCATTATACGACCTTAACCGGCTTCTTGCAATATATAGCGCTCTCTGCCGGTCCCTACAAATTAATTCACTGAAATTATTGCAGCATTAATGTTCGATGGCTGCAAGGTGATAGCAGGGTAGTGCCAACAGGCTGATGGTGGTTGTTACAGCTGATTGGTGACATTGCTTAAGGGAAGTATTGGCGGGGGTAACCATGGTACTGGAGTTATGACGGTTGTGGTGGTAGCGTGCTGGTTGTTGTTGATGTGGTTTATTTTCGGACGCTCTTCAACATCTCAGGTCATCAGCGTCCCATTCAAATCAGGACGAGAAACTGCCGAAAATTTTGCTCAGAGGTCTCTTCTTTCAGGCTTGAGGTTCTTTTTCGTGCCGTAAATGTACGACACGGGACCCACGGCTTTACTTCCCTTCCGAAGGAAGCCATACTTAGGTTTTTTACCCCCGAAAAATTCCATCGGTCCTGGTCGGAATTGACCCCGCAATCTTGGGTTTAGAAGGCAAGTATGTTTACCACTACACCACCAGGACCTGCGTGCTGGTGGTGCTTACGGTGGTAGTGAGGTGGTGGCAACGTCGGTAATGAAGAACTCTGTTTGGATGTGAATCTATGAGCTTGATGAGAAAAACATTTCCACCCTATACAACGACAGATCTCTCTATCGTTGCTCTGAATAATAAAAACATCCCGTGGTCTGATTAGTCGGTAGAAAGTTTGAACTGCTTCTACCACACGAATTTACATTTTAAGTGCACTTGTACCAACTTTCCGCAATGAATAATGAGCAAAGTTTGGGCAGGTTGAGCTCCTTGTTTACTGCACACTGCAGGAAGGACGGAAAACAATCGCCATTAGCCACACGTAGAGTTTCGTGATCACGTTCCTCATGGAACAGGAAGTTGGAACGTGATCGACTTCGGTCTTTCACCTGCAACCATCACCTGGTTTGTTGCCCTTGCCCTCTACTTTTTCATGCAGGCACAAGTTCTGCGCTCTTTAAAATGTTGACAGATGTTCATCAGGAGAGGGGCCACAGCTGTAAAGAAAAGTTTAACAACTGTTCTGCTCTTTTCCTTCATCAATTTCCTGTTTTATAGTTTTGGCCAGGGTATATTTGCTTCGCGACATTTATTTGCTGATATAAGCTAGATTCAGTCTGTCTTCATCATCTAATTCTAAAAGAGGCGTTTATCTACGTGCAGCCTTTGAGATAATTCAGAAGTACAACAAAGTCTAATGAAAGACTTTTTGGAGAATTCCTATCTATAGATTAAAAAAAAACAAAGAAATAGGAAAAGTTTTATTTAAATACTGAAAGATCCAATAGACTGAAATCAATAATAGCGTAGGGAATCTCTTAATCAACCCGTTTTGCTTCTTTTGAATCTGTTTCCCCACGATAGACGTTTTATTTGTATGCAATAACGTTCAAATACCCCAAAATTGTGTTTAACGCCCATTTTTACTACTGAGGCACCACAGGCGGTGGACACTGATGATACATGAGATGAAATAATATATTGGGAAAGGATTTTTTTTAAGGAGGGAAACGTTCCAGGTCTAAGTACCTCCCCAGCATTTGCCATTTATGAGGACTGAGGACAACCTAGAAAATACCTCAGTCAGGAAGGACGATCCTGGCGGGATTCGAACCCCAGACTTCCCGCTCACGAGTTCGCGCCTTAACGACCGCGGCCACCCGTGGAGGTTTGATATGGCTCAGTATACAAAAGGAGTATCTATGATTCACATGCTAAAAGAAATGCTTATCACGATTTGAAGAAAAAATACTCGATGTTAAAGTTGCATGTCGCCACATGATATGAACATTTCGGAAAATAGAAGACATCAGGGTAAGAAGCGAAGGGATTCTAACGAGTATTCATTCGACTACTTTCACAACAAGTATCGCCTATGGGTATTTATTAATTTAATTCATTTTATTTGATTAATTGTTCAGAAGCAGTCAATTTTACTTGCATTATTTGCAAGCAGCTCCATGTACCTGTTTACGAAAAGCAAAGCCTGCGGTTGATCTCTGCATAGCTGTCTATCTTCTAATGTTTTACAATAAAACCGTGGCAAAATACACATGGTGGGGTTAACATAACGGATTCTTTTCATTTTTTTTTTTACGTGGCAAGATCTAGTTACTAAGCAGTAATCAAAAATATGAGTCATTCATCTGTATTTAATTATAACATTTCCCCACAAAAGTAAATATTTTTTTAATTCAAACTTACTCTTTTGGATTTTTTCTAATAGCACAACAATTTAACATTAATAAAAGCAGTTTGATGTTCCAAAAATGTGTACTGTGAATTTAATAATCTTCAAATTTGTCAAATTTCCCCGCTGATTCACACACACACACACACACACACACACACACACACACACACACACACACACATGTATATAATACAAATGAAAAATAAAATAACACAATGAACAATGTAACTAAAATAATAATAATAACTAGATAAGCGATTCTAAATCTGTGACTTTCTAAGTGTTTTATCCATTTTCTGCTTATCTAGTTATATATAATTAAAAGTGACTAAACTTTAGAAATCATTACATCAAATTATTCTTTCATATTTAACTTTCTAAAGCAATTTCTTCGGTTACGTTATTCATTGCAATGTTGTTCAAATTGCACGTTGATATCTTCTAATGGACTTCTGCTATTCACGGTCTATTTTTGTGCGATTGATGGCACTGCACAATTGATGCAGTAGCTCAGCAAACGCTTCTTAGTTACCGTTGTGTTTCTTTAAATTCTATCATCAGAATTACTCTGCATTCCCAAAGAACTTGGCACATTTATGAAAAGGATCTTAGAAGAGGATCATATTGTCATCCGGGTGATGATGGGTTCATTTATTGCCCTCTCATTATCACGACAAAGTTTCAAAAACTTCTGACAACATTCCAAGCGCACTTGCATTTGAACTGCTGAAAAAATTCAGGGCACCCATCTTGCACTTACCTTGTGCATGTGTAAATTGATAAAGGAAATGAAATACAGTTGTTTTTTGAAAGTCCAATCATGCAGCTCTTTCCTTTGTCTACAGACGCCTACCACTCAGAACTTCCTCTTCGACTAGAGATGTGTTTTTCTTGTGTCTTCATACCTACCAACCTAACCTTACGTGCATCACTTTTAAGACACACTCTGTCCAAACGAAACAATCTTGACCATTCCTTCACAGTGGAGTAAAATGGGAAGTACCTTAATAATATGTTCATATTATCAAGATATTGTTTAGTATTATTGAGGAAAATTTATTAGTTAAACATATAATCACTGCTTTGTGTTTAATTTTGAACATCACGCTGTGTTATGCAACACATCTGACTTAAAAGAGATCTGCAAGCAAACAAATGGCGTGGTATAAAAGAAAATGCAGCGTTTACACTCCTGAAACAGCATCCAAAAATGAACCATGACCTTCTGCTAAGTTGGCGGAAACTTATGGACCTCACTCATATTACGAATACCTATATCATACTACAGTCTATTTTTCCACATAGTCGCCCTTAACTTTCCATGCATATATCCCATCCAAGAGTGGTGAAATACTGCAACAGTCAATTCAACGGTGTTCCGAAATACAACAACGGCCTGAAGTCTCAGCCCATTCTGGGAATCATCGGGAAAGGGGGGGGGGGCGGAACAAACATTTCGACGACTTAAACTCCAACCTCCAGCAAATGCCAAAGCTTTCTTACTTGTAAATTGTGGCCACCTTCTTGGTCTAGTGGTTAGCGTTGCTGACCTCTGGCCGTGAGGAGCATTCCGTTCCCGGTGCCTGCTTAGGAATTTTTCTAAGCTAGACAGTCCACACAGCGTCACGAGGACAATTGAGGAGATACCTGGTGGGGAAGTGGTGTTATTCGATCTAGAAACCCGCATGATAGTCGACCTACGGGTTGCCGTGATGCTAATCACTTGCTTCCCTGCAATGCTGTCCCTTATCAATGAAGTCGTAAGACGAAGGTAGTGAAAGCAGAGGTCACTGCGGCAGGCAATGACCCCATCTCCGGTTATAGTGCCAGAGAAAAAGAATATATATATAATATATAAAGAAAATATAGAAAACACTATCGAACACTAAGGAAAGCCATTATAGGTTGCGTAAAAAACACAATTGTTATGAGATAATCCCTTGACAGACGGGATGAGGATTGTATATGCCTATAAGGGGAAGATATATGGCTTCGGTGCCTTGCCTTATCCGTTGTTACAAGGGTTCACTTTCACTACTTTGTATTCTATCCAACGACTGTTACGATTCCTACCTATTTGAAAGGCTTCTACGTAACACTTAAGAGACAAAACAAAATGGTCTTATTCACAGTTACTCAACCGGAGGAAACAAATAACATCCGCAAAAGCAAACTGGAGTTTCACATTTTGCTATTTGATAAACAAACTGTTGTTGCATACGCTAATTTCTCCACGTCTGATTTACCCAAGTTTGAATATAAATTAAAAAACAAATGTTTTATGCCATGAATGTGAAGACCTAAGGTCTGGAATTGTAAAATTTTGACTTTTGTGTTTTATTTTGAATTTTATTCCTCTTTTCCCCTGGAATTTTATTCTAATAAAGATAGAATAACCAAACAGTTCGTCTAAAATACTTAAATATTTCAAGTTTACTCACAAAACTTGAGGCGCTATTATTAACACATGTCCCCATTTTCAATAACCCTTTATCATATTCTTTCTGTTTATTTTTCAGTGCTCAGTTTATCGCCACGGATGGCTGAGGTCGTGAAGGCGCGTACTCTTAAGCGGGAGGTCTGCAGTTCAAATCCCACCAGGACCGTCCTTCCTGACTGAGGTTTTTCTAAGTTTTCCTCAGTCTTCATAAATGGCAAATGCCGGGGAGGTACCCTGGAACGTTTCCTTCCTTAAAAAAATCCTTTCCCAATATATCATTTCATCTCATGTATAATCAATGTCCTTAGTAGTAAAAACGGGCGTTAAAGCACCGTTCAAGATTAACTTTCGTACTTAAAATTTGCTGCATTTTACTGTTTCAAGTTCATATTGCTTCCACAATGGCACCTATAAGTTTGCGTGTATTCCTTGTCATGAAAAAAGTTGGACTGTCAACCTGTGACATTATCGTATTGAAAAACGAACAGAACGGATGTGTTGGATTCTTAGAATCTACTGAGACCACGGCACACATGTTTCGTGATTATTTAGAAACTTTTAGGTCTTTCAAATGGACCAAGTTTGATTGTGTTTTCCTTGTCAACGTAACGTTTTGTAACATTTTGAATGGGGGAAAAAAAATATTTCTAAATATTTCCTACCGCCACGGGTGCCCGAGGTCCTTATAGTGCGAACTCGTGAGCGGGAGGTCTGGGGTTCGAATCCCGCCAGGACCGTCCTCCCTGACTGAGGTTTTTTTCAAGGTTTTCCTCAGTCTTCATAAATGGCAAATGCTGGGGAGGTACCCTAAACTTAGGCCTGGAACATTTCCTTCCTTTAAAAATTCTTTCCTAATATATCATTTCATTTCATGTATCATCAGTATCACCACCTGTGGTGCCTTAGCAGTAAAAACGGACGTTAAAAAGTGAATAAAATAAATTAAACCGCTCCTAGAAGTATGAGAGTGAAGAATTTTAAAATTTTACACGTATAAATATTTACAACATGCCTTTTATAGTTTGTAATACTACATGCTTTACAAGATTGCTATTTTATATATATATATATATATATATATATATATATATATATATATATATATATAATTTGATCATATTGTTAATTTAACACTGTGATTAATCAATAGATGTAAGCTTTTTTTGAAAATTTAATGAACTTCTTTATATATATCTTTAGCTAACACATTTTTTGCAACTGCCAAATTTCTTCTTTTAAACATTACAAATTAATTTGTCTCATGGAATTCCAAAGTAATTGTATAATAAGTGATAAACTGTTTAACAGAAACACATGGGTGATCTACTATTTAAAACGGTGCAATGTGACCTGAGATTGGCATAAAGTTTGGAGTTATCTAATTTTTAGTTTTAATCTCACCTTGAAATTTTTATCTTACCAATAGTAATACCGAATACATTAAAGGCTGTAATTTAAATTTATATTTTCTATGGCTAAATCAATAAAAACACTGAAAAGTTATTACAGTTTTACACAATATTTGTTGTAAAATAAATTTAATCTGAATAATAATAATAATAATAATAATAATTATGTCCAAAAGCATTAAAATCTAATAATTAATTTTTTGTGCTGTCGACGTACATTAAAAGAAGCAAAGATTTATTATCGAGTACAAAAATAAACTTTATTGACTTAACAAACATAGCAAGCGAATTAAACATAATACTTTGAACGCTATTTCAAAAATGTACTGGAAGATAGACAGTATACTTTGTAAACAAATTTGTTCAGTATTCAAACACGTGTTTATAGAAATTTAAAGCTCGTATGCTTTTAGCATTGATGGATATGAATTACACTAAAAAGGTGTTTTTTATTTTGATATGCTTTTTTCCATTCAGAACTCAAAACACACTGTGCACATGGAAACAATGTGAGGTTCAATGGGTCATGTCCCACTTTACCATTGCGATTGTATTTCACGACTTACAGAAAGTAAAGAGTGAATGGCTGGTTTATTAAGGTTTCACAGACATGGGGAGGACCTGCATTCTCTATCCCTAACTTATAAATTGATCCTTTCCAATTTCGCTTGACACCTACATTGCCTGTATACGGCTTCTGTACTGCAGGGGAAATTCTTCGAACCCCGTCGCTTACAAGGCGGTTCAAGTTTCATAGCCGTACAGCAATGGACAGTTGGAATATTTTCAAATAAAAATTCATGTCATACGTTTACTCTGGAACATTCAATTTCTCAACTCTGACTGGAATTCATAAGTATGTCACATTGAAACCATCAAATAGCAGGGGAGGGTTTAGCTTACTATAAGAACCTACAGTTGGCTTTGTAATTCTTTAGTAATAAATTTGCTGTGTAGAATTGAACAACACCAGATAGAGTATAACATCAGATTAGGATTTTGTGAAGGGCTATAATACTTATCGGCGGGGTCGGAAACTTATGGACCTACCCTTGTAAATGCTGCTCAGAACTTGGCATGCTATAATGAAGCCACTGAAGAACAGAGAAGTCGGTCCTGGTGGTGTAGTGGTAACCATACTTGCCTCCTAAACCCAAAAGCGCGGGTTCGATCCCGGTCAGAAACGATGGATATTTTCGGGCGTAAAAATTCTAAGCATGGCTTCCTTCGGAAGGGGTGGGTCGTATATTTACGGCACGATAAACAACCTCAAGCCTGAAAGAAGACTCAGAGAAATTTGTCGGCCGTTTCACGCCCTAAATAGAATAGGACGCTGATGACCTGAGATGTTAAAGAGAGACTGTAAAAAAATCTACATGGACAACTTTACAAGTACACATTTTAGTTCTTGTTTAAACACGGCACTGTCAAAACTCGCCAGGAGCACTTTTTACTTTTTCATTAAATACGACAGGGAGCTACTATCAAGTAAGCTAATTGCGTTAGCTTATGATGGGAACACTGGCTAACCAATGCAAGGCAATTATATGCTAATGTGGAACAGACGTGATTCATTCAAGATCTGTTTTATAACCTCAAGGAGGAAGTTCATGAATGTGTACCTAGCGACACGATCTAGCAGCTCGTAACAACACGTACCTAAGCTGGAAACACGAGGTTTTATAAATAACCCTCCGGGGTTACTTCCCCCTGACTCGACAGGTCACGCATACCCTTGCCATGGCAACGTGGAAGTTTCAGATGAGCATACCGTCATCTTGTGCCGTTCGTTTAAGACCCATGCTCATAAACTTATAAACTGCCCCAGCTGGTCCAGTTTAATTCAATCATACCTGCGCTTATGGAACAAAACACACTCGAATACTGTTACATGTTGATGGTGCGGTGAGCTTTTACTTTTCGCATGACATGAAGAAAATTGATATGATTTAAACAAGTTAGCAAATGGTGTAACTACAAACCTACTAGTATATTTTTCGATAACAGCTTAATTTTAGCGAATTCCGAAGGAATGTGGCCATTACGATTGTATTCAGGATTTCGTTTTGAATGATCTTTCCAAACCTGTATCAATCCTACCTTACAAGCACCGAAAAATATTACACACACACACACACACACACACACACCATTGCGGGCGGGGTTAACCTAAAGTTGATTAAAAAAAAACGAAAAATCGCTCTAGTAGCTGTAATTTTTAGTTTATCTCGACGACACTCCGTAGATTTCTTTAAAATAAATCGATAAAAGTATTTTCCGAAAATCAGGGCAATTGGACCCTTAGGAATGAACTTCATTCATTTCATTTTCATCACGTGACCAAGAGCCAAGCTCGAAATATAGTGTGATTTTAGTGTTCAATTTTACGGTTTTTAGTGTGGAATTTTATGTGAACCTTTTTATATTGCACTCTGAGTGTTTTTATGAGTTTTTGTGCTTTTTAGAAATTTTTATTACTCTATTAATAGTATATATATAGATATATCATTGAAATAAAAATAAGAAAAATAGTTCTGAAAATCATTGAAATCAAATTTTTAGGAGGGAGGATTTACCTGAAATCCAAAATTTAAAAATCGCTCTACTGTCAATAACAAAATTTTCGCAACTAAACTCCGTATATACTTTTTAAATAAAACAAAAAATTATAGATTCTGAAAAGGAGGCAAATGGAGCCGTTAGGAGTGGTAGTATCCCTGAAACCTAAAATGTAAAAATAGTTCTAGCGCCATCAATATTTCTTTCTTCATACCAAAATTCGGTATATACAATTTAAACAAAATAGTTTCCAAAAATTAGGGAAATTGGATCATTAAGAGAAAGGGTATACTTGAAAACGAAATTGAAAGTTGCTATTGCGTTTAATTTTCTGTATATTGCTGTAAAATAAAGGGGCAAATTAATTCAGCATATAAATTATATTTATAACAATGTACATGCTTTATATTTAACAAAAGCATCGCCGAGAAGACAGCAAATGTGGAATATTAAACTATTATATGTTTGAGAATTATATTTTTATGTAAGAGCGCCCAGCAATAGCCTTCAGAAAACGTTTTTCGTCACATGTTTTTACCACAATAACATTTGAATTAAATTTCAAAACCAATGAAAATAAATGTGACTTTCGATTGTTTTTATTTTTCATACATTGTGATTGTATTTAAACAGTAAAACGTTTTTGTTTTATTAAAGCATATGAATGTCTTATTAAATGCGTATGTAGCTGGAAACTTTGTTATTTTTCTCTATTTTATTGAATGTAAAGATATTAAGTTCATAAACATGGTTACATTTAAAAATATTTAAAAATACTGGCATACATTTAATTTAATTAATATGTACCATTAATTTTTGTGGTTTTATCTCAATAACAACAAAGTAATTATAAAAACGTCGTTTCTAATTTGTAATAGTTATAGATTGCAAGAAATGTAATTTGCTTAGGAGGAATTCGCTTAGTTCAGTAGCTCCTGCGTGATGGACTTTTTTCCATTTTATATCATTACTATCGTCAGCATGATCAGTGTGAGTATGGATGAATATTTGTAGATTGTCCTGAGCCTGAAATCTATTCAAGACTTCATTCGTGGTGTGATACGTGGTACAATTTTGATATTGGCACATATCGATCACATTTAGGAAATTTGCTGTATTTGTGTTTCGAATACTGGTAATACTGGAGTGATTTGCAAAAGAAAGAACAGCTTCTTTCTTGTGTATTCTACAAATGCATATTTCCCTTACATCAGGTACAATTTCCCACGTAGCTTTTCTGTTACAGATGCGTCGCAAAATGCCAGAAAGGAAAGTTTATAGGGATTAGATTAGGATTAAGATTAGCGTATGAAATCCCTGGAGGACAAGGCAACTGCTTTGGCAATCCCGAATGACTACTTCAGGAAAGATTTTCATGCTTGTCTCACGAGGAACATGTCAATATACTCATATCGAAACATACCTCAACAATTCTTCTGTGTCATCTATGTGTCATAACAAGTCCGTGTTCTAAAACTGGGCAGCTGTTTTCAACTGCAGGCACCTGAGATCGAAATTGGAAAATGTCGGGTCAATGCAATGGAAGAGTAGGAATTGGACATCCCTTAACTGTAGCCAGGCGTTCGGATTCGCAGAGACGACCGACCGTCCCTGTTAGTGTCTTGCAGGGACAAAAGCAAAACAAAAGTAACTGGTTTTGATGCAGTCATTAAAACACAAGTTCTTACGGCATTTTGCACAACAAATAATCACGTCATTTTCACATTCTTATAATTGAAGCGTTCATCGTGTACCCAACCGGCTTACGTTGAGTAAATAACAATTGCGTCGCCACATTTTTTCAGAGCCGTTGATAATTAAGTGATAGAAGTTCTCTATCTTGCCGCAACAATAATATATTAGCTTGAACCAATGGTGGTCTAGGATTTAACAACAGACATACACACTCCACGTGGAGTGATACTGAATGGCAGCCTATAAGTAGTCGCCACATTTTATCAGAGCCTTTGAGATACATTGCTTACGATAGAGATTCTTTACTTTGCCGCACCAACAATATTTTAGCTTCAGCCAATAACAGTCCAGAATTAACAGCTGCGGTAGAGTTTATCAGTTTTATTGTTGGGATATCCAGTAACGGTCATTATCAAAAGTTTGCCGCCTCTTTTGATAACTGTTATAAACGATGTAGGTGGCAGTAACGCCTGTTATGCTCATGCGAACGAAAGACTGTCGTCCCTCAGGATTGCCCAGTTCCTTCTTTACAGTGCCATGTTATATTCCCTCTACATTTCATGAATTTATGAACTAATTTTAGTGTACTTCCGGTTGAAAACAGCAGCTCCTTTTTGAAACATGGACTTCTTATAGCACATAGATGATACAGGAAAATTATTGAGGTATATTTCGATATGAATATATTGACATGTTCCTTCAGTGCTTCCTTCAGGTGATTTTTCTTCGCCTTTGATGACAACCTGCTGCTAAAATGGATCTTTTAGGTCGTCAGCCCATCGCCACTTCTGTCGTCCTGCTTTCCTATGGACAATCCTTAGGTCCCAGAATGTCGTTTTATATGTCCAACCATTGCTATCCATTCCAGCGACGTGACCAGTCCATCGCTATTTAATGTATTTCGATGTTATTGTCAAATCCTACACGTTTGTCAATTTGCTGATGTCTCGACTCTCGGAACCGCCAAGGTGGCCGACGTCGTTAAGGCGAGCCGGAGGTCTGGAGTTCGAATCCCACCAGAACCGACCTCCCTGACAGAGGTTTATTCCAGCTTTTCTTCAATCCTCATAAATGGCAAATGCCGGGGAGGTACCCTAAACTTACGCCTGTAACGATTCCTTCCTTAAAATAAATCCTTTCCCAATACTCATTTCGTCTCATGTGTCATTAGCTTTCATCACTTGTGGTGCCTCAGTAGTAAAAGCGGGCGGGTGTTCATTATTCAGATTGAACGTAGAAACTTCCTCTGCATTTTTCTCTGGCAAGTTCCTAGCGTTCTTCGCTCCTTGTTTGCTTGTGACCACATCTGAGCGCCGTACGGATATCCATTACTTTCCATTTTATGTTTAAGGTAATTATTTTGTTTATGAGGTTAAACTTTAAGCTCCAAAACTATGACCATGCTGCCGAGAAGCATCTTTAGATTTTTTTGAGAGTATGGTTGCTGAATGACATGATCTGTTCAAAGCAAATACATTATTTGATATACCGAAAAACTTTATTGTTGATTTCGATGCTTTCTTTTATGCTATTGGTCATTAATTTTGTTTTTTAAGTTTATATAACATGACCTGTATTAAGCATGAAGAAGGCTAAAGCTATGAAATTGCTTCCAGCAATTAATCATCCATACAACAGATTACGACCATCAGTTCACTATCCAAATAGATTCAAAATTACACTGGGCAACAAAAAAATAATTTTTGAATGTTTCGAACACTTCATGTGGCAATTCTTACTAATTTTGGGTTGAGAAAAACAAATATGACAATGAAAAGTTTTTATTAGCTCTAGTTTCTATGATATACACAAGGTGGAAGTATTACATATTAACGGATTGAGAGAAAAGGATACATTTTAATTACATACATGCTAACAACAATGAAAGTGCATTTGATTTTTTTAACTGGTAATTACATGCTAAGAGTTCTAAATTGCTGGAAAAATACTTCGCAGATAGTCGTGTCTGAAGAGAATCATGTGGTGGCCTATTGACTTCGTAGTCTTTTAGCTTGCCTCTTGTGATGGAGTTCCGCAGAATCCCTATACAAAGACCAACAGTAATCCGCAAGCATTACTTCATTCCAACGGCCCTGATATCTTTATTCCATAACAGAAATGTCCTGATGGAATCTCTCCCCATGTTCATCACTAACAGCTCCACAACTAGGATGGAAAAAATCTAGGTGGGAGTGGAGAAAATGGATCTTAAGGGACATGTTGCATCCAAGGTTACGGTATTTTTGCAGGAGCACTGTCACCAAATGCTTGTAGTTGTCATCTCTTTTGTTGCCTAAAAATCCATGAACAACACCCTTGAAGGCTTCCCAAGCTTCCTTTTCTTTCCCCTCCAAAACTTGGTCAAATGCAGGATCCTTTACAAGTTCTCTTATTTGTGGTCCGACAAAAATGCCTTCCTTAACTTTTGCATCACTTAATTTCGAAAATTTCTCTCTGATGTACTTAAAGGCCCGTCCTTCTCGGTTCATAGCTTTGACAAAGTTTTTCATCAAACCCAGCTAGATATGCAGGGGTAGAAGAAGAACGTCTTTTGGGTCCACAAGAGGCTTGGCAACGACATATTTCTTGCTAGGTTGAAGATTTCTTGCAGGCCAGTCTTCTTTAATATAATGCAATTTCCTATCTCTACTGTCCCACATACATAAGAAGCAGCAATGCTTTGTGTAACCCAGTTGCATTCCTAAGAGTATGGCAATGACTTTTACATCTCCACAGATTTTCCATTTGTGTTCATGATATTTAATTGAGTCCAAGAGAGCTTTCATATTTGCATATGTCTCCTTCATGTGAACAGCATGACCAACAGGAATAGATGAAAGAAGGTTCCCGTTGTGAAGTAACACAGCTTTCAAACTAAGCTTGGAGGAGTCTATGAATAGCCTCCATTCAGTTGGATCATGGTTCAAATTCAAAGATTTCATCAAGCCATTAATGTCGCAGCAAACAATATGATTATTTTTCTTCTCAAAAAAGGGAAGCAGTTCCATGTGACGTTTTCTGTACTTTGAGATTCTCACATCACTTTGGAGAAGATTCCTTTGCTGTAGTCGAGACCCAAGAATTTCTGCCTTCTCCTTTGACAGGCCAAGGTCTCTCATGAGATCACTCAATTCCGCTTGACTCAGTCTGTGCAGTTTATCATCTTTTCCCTCAAAATCAGGGTCATGGGATGTAGAAGGCTTGTTTGGTTCTTCTTGTTCCACACTGTCTTCATCTTCTACTTCAAACACACAATTTTCGGGTGGAGTAGGAACTGGTAAACTATCCGAATGTGGAATGGGTCGAATAGCAGATGGAAGATTCGGGTACTGAACTGTTCTTCTTTTCTTCATAGACAATCCTGCCTTTATAGGTGGAGTCAGGCAGAAATAGCAGTCATCTGTATGGTTTGTAGGCTCCCACCAAATCATAGGCACAGCGAAAGCCATACATCGCTTCTTCTTTTTCAGCCATTCTCGGAGTGTAACTGAACATGCGTTGCAACATATATGTGAAGCCCAAGACTTATCCTGGTCCCCTACTTTCATACCGAAATAATACTGATAGGCAGTATTGCGTCAGATTGCGTTTCTGTGAGGAAAATGTTATTTCACCACAAATATAACAAAAGTTATTCACCATATTTACATATTTTCGTGGCATTTTTACAAATTTTACACTAAAAAAGCACTCGCGAACCAGAAATTTTGCATTAATTTGAGTAGAAACTATATGTAATTCACAGTCGCAGCAACAGTATCTATGTTTATGACTTACAAACAGCTGAAGAGCATTTGTGTTTTGTTATTTGACAGGTGTGCCAACTCCCAAAAAAAATTCCCCCAAATTTAAAATCCTCATTCTAAAAAATGAAATGTCACTTTATCTTCAAAACAAGAGTTAATCCATCATTTTTATGGTTATTTTTGAATTCAGCAGATGGAAATACATGTAAATTCACTATTTTTAAGCCCGAAACATTTTCATTGTTGCCCAGTGTTATCAGCCCCGGTCATCTGACAACACTATGAATTAAATTTGGCCATCAAAAGAAACCACATCTTTACCCATTTAACATGCTAACAGCATTTTGAAACTAAAACTTACAAAAAGACTATATTCTAGAACGACAGGACAAAAAATGGAACCAAATGAAATGCATTAAAAATGACAATCTACAACAAAGCACCCAAAAGTGTGGATTTTGCCTTTTGGATTTGTGATAAATCCGTGCGAAAGAGACCATAAATATAGAGCAGACAGTGAATTTAATGGTAAACGTGTGTGTGTGTGTGTGTGTGTGTGTGTGTGTGTGTGTGTGTGAGTGAGATCCAAGCCAATCACCAGTGACACATTACTACTTCGTAAGAAATATATCCAAAAATATACTGTCTGTAATTTAAAATCTTTATTCCATTGTTGCGTAGAAATGTTCATTAAGCTTATAAACAGTGTTTCACATAGAGATCGCAATTCTAACATTTAATTATACATATTTAAAAACACGGTAATGCAACTCAGAGTCTGCCATTCTTTTCAGTGTACCAAGTTGTGATCTCGCTCTTTTTATTCCATCCAAGGGATGGAAAATGAACATAAATCTTTTCTTATGTATGAATAATTTTCAGCGGTATAGTTGCTTATTGGCCAGACCTGACTCCCATAAAGTAACTGCATTAATTTTTTTGTTTATAAAGTTTAATAATTATATTTATTATACAATTTAAAAACCTGTTAAGACGATAACAATTTTTTGTACTACTTTCCTATTCTGAATAATTAATTTATCATTAATAAACAGAAAATTTGGTTTAATAAGTTATGTAAAGTTATAAAATATAAAACTATTATTGATAGAGATATACATAACAACCAAGGAATATTATTCGACAATAAAAAGTTTTCAACCAAATTATTATTATTATTATTATTATTATTATTATTATTATTATTATTATTATTATTATTATTAAAATAAACAGAATGTGACTTGATCAGCTGCAATTTTTGAGGCATATTTTAAAAAAATATTCAAAAGCTGAACTTTCACCTAGAAGAAGTGAAACATGCAAACAATTTAAAAACAGGCGTTGTACACTTACTCAAAGAAAGAATGGCCGCTTTCTTTGATGGCAAATGTGACCAAGTTCCTTTCGAAAACAGATGATGGCAGATTAAACAGGGAGAATGAAAGTATATACTTAAAGAAGATACGAATTACCGGCCACGCTGATAAGGATTATGGCCTTCACAAAAGCTTTATCTGGTGTCATACCTTATCTGTTAAGTAAATAATTGCAGCTGTAACTGCCGCTCCGCTGTGTTCAGTTGTTCAGATATAGTTGAATAAACAAGGCTATGTGTAGAAGATTGTGACATGTTACAAATGGAGTTTCGAGCTGTTATTAATTTCTTTACAAAAGAAGGAATTGCTCCAAATGAAATTAAACAGCGATTGGACGGTGTATATGGGGAAGCATCCCCCCTCATATTCTACCGTAAAATAATGATCCAAACTTTTTCGAATGTGTCGAGAAAGCATTGAAGACGAAGAACGTGCAGATCGGCCCTTGGATGTGCTCACTCCTGAAAACATCGATCGACTCTAAAGGCCAAGATCACTCTCTTCATTGACTTCAAGGAGAGGAACACCACAGTAAATGGAGAGTACTATGTTGGCCTGCTTCACAGACTACGTGCTTCCATCAAAGAGAAAACGTAAGGAAAGCTGAGTGGTGGTGTGCGCCTTCTTCACGACAACGCGCTTGTGCACACAGCTGTGGCTTCAAGGAGATCGACCATCCACCCTACAGCCCAGACCTAGCTCCCAGGGACTATTTCCTCTTCTCAAAACTCAAGAAGGATCCTCGAGGAAGGAAGTTTAAGTGTGACGAAGAAGCGATGTTGCTGTATATGCCCATTTTACAGACAGGACTTTTGACTATTTTGGGGGATGGGGGATTGAATGTTAATTCAAAGATGTGGGAAGTGTATTGCAATACGTATATTGAAAAATGAAATATAGTTTATGTCTTTATCATGGTTAGGCCGGAAACTTATGGATCCAAGCTCATACTAGTACTTCTTACAGTACGCCTACAGGTAGATTGCAGCTGTTGAATCTTATAATTTATGCAACGACTTTGCTGCGCGTAAGGAGGTCCTGTATGATGAACACGCCGTGTTCCGTCGTGCCTATGCCATCGAAAGCGGGAACTTGGACTGGTGCAGAGTAATCTTTGCGGACGAAGTTGTATCGTCGTCGTATAAAGGGCCAATGTGCGTTTGACCACGTGGCCATCGACATGACAGCCCTCACCTAGCTGCTTCTGCTTGCAATGGTCTCATGTTTGGACTTATCGCGACATTTTGGAATTTATTTTAGCTATCTACCACAGAAAAGTATCCCAATGAAATAATTCTGTTCTTGCAGGGTAACCATAGCATTCATAAGTCAAGGATACTTCAGCTTTAGTTTGATAGGCAAGACAATATTTAACTGACACTTCACCCTAGCAAATCATCTGATCTAAACCATTTGAGAATATAAGGCAGATATAAAGGAGACTTTCTTAAATTCCGTCTCCCACCTTCCAGGGCATGTGTCGAGCTAAGAAGCAGGAAGCTTGAAGAGGTGAAATTATTTTCGCTGGCTGGCTGGCTGGCTTCTTCATGCTGAGAAGAATTAACATGTTTTTGAGCACGAAGATATTGGGTATTAATTTTTTTAAATTTATTTTTATGTTTTGTGTTTATATTAATTTTTGATAGAAACCGAAATGTATCTCGAATGTAAATATTTAGTTTTTTAGTCGTCAGTGAAAAGATCTTAAGGCAGCAGTAAACATTTTAAAGCTACAAGAATTAAAACTTTCTCTATATTTGAAAATTAACTCTGTACTAAATTGCTGGTCATGCAAAAAAAAAAAAAAAAAAAAAAAAAAAAAGAAAAAAGAAAGAAAGAAGAAGAAAAAAGTTAAAAGTAAGAAGATAAGAAATTGTGCGAGATTCGAACCAATGTTACCTTGATAGTACATACACAGAGGGTGCCAAAAATGTGTACACACTTCAACCAAAGAAAAAAACTGTTTAACATAATGAAACTGAATTCACACAAACAGAAAATGATGAGCACTAATCCTCTTAGACTTTTACAGTTACAACAGTATCTCAAAATGCCCATCATCAACGTCGATATACTTCTGAGTACGTTGAACTACTGACTGAGCAACGTTTGCGAAAGTGTCCTCAGCGATTGCAGCACATGCCATTTCAATTTCTTCCCGAAGTGCTGCCAGTGTAGCTGGTTTTCTACGGTATATAGTATCCTTAAGAGTTCCTCATAGGTAGAAGTCCAACGGAATTATATCCAGAGAACGCGGTGGAAACTCAGTTGGACCTTTCCTCCTATCCAGTGCCTTGGAAGATTGTCATCAAGGTACGCAACTACAGTTCGGTGGTAATGTGGTGGTGCACCATCCTGTTGCATACGGTACCACGAGTCTCAAATTTGTCATTACTGTTGTTTATCGGTCCAATTTTGAAATATATTAAATAGAAATCTATTGTTAAACTGTGTATACAATTTTGGTATCCTCGGTTTATTATTATTATTATTATTATTATTATTATTATTATTATTATTGTTGTTGTTGTAGTTGTTGTTGTTGTTGTTGTTGTTGTTGGTGGTGGTGGTGGTGGTGGTGGTGGTGGTGGTGGTGGTGGTGGTGACTGGATGGAATTTCAGTTATTTAACCACATAAACTCTTAAAACATACCTTCCTTCTATAGAAAGGTGTTCTCGAATTTCTTCCTCCTTGGCGCGAAACTAAATAGTGTGGAGTTTTAGCTGCCAATAGTTCAGTTGTGAAGATGGTGTCTCCCGTACAAGCACAGGGAGGGATACTGAGTCATATTGACAGCAGCGTGAGCGGAAAGGTGATAAACGTTGCAATGGCTTTAACAAGTTCTTTGCAAAATCCGGTTTTCTATCAACTTTTAATGATATCATGTCAGGAGTTAATTCCCTTGCTATCTCGTCATATCGCTCAGCTTCATACTTGTAATTAATGGCTGTCCCTTGGCAATTCTTGTAATGGGTGTGAGGACCTTGGGTCTCTGGACAGGCGAGGTGAACGTTCTGGAAACCTTGGCTCTAACCGATATGTCCAGCAGACGGAATCTGCATCGCTGCATACAAATATGTAGTGACGAGGCTGAACGTTTATTATTAGACACATCTTCTGTCTCTGCTAATTTTTTTTCCCCCCACTTTTCTTTATGCTGTTTAATCTTATTGCCAAGTCGGTCCTGCTGGTGTAGTGGTTACCATACTTGCCTCCTAAACCCAAGATTGCGGGTTCGAACCCGGCCAGGATCGATGGATTTTTTCGGGGCGTAAAAATCCTAAGTATGGCTTCCTTCGGAAGGGAAGTAAAGCCGTGGGTCCCGTGTCGTACATTTACGGCACGAAAAAGAACCTCAAGCCTGAAAGAGAGGCCTCTGAGCAAAATTTGTCGGCCGTTTCACGCCCTGATTCGAATGGGACGCTGATGACCTGAGATGTTAAAGAGCGTCCGTAAATAAATCAAATTAAAAAAAATCTTATTGCCAAGGTTTCCTTGAAAAAAAGTGCTGAAGTCATGTACGATTCACATCCACTAAAGCGTAAATACATAAACAATTCATAATAACTGAAACCTTAGGAAGAGAAGATCTTACAGTTGCCCGCCATTCGCCATTTTCAACTCCAAATAAAATGTGTCCCCAAAGTCACTGTCCATTTCTATATAGAAAGGCGGCAATTAAATAAATTTACTGTAAAAATCTACGTATGTACAGAGGGTGCCAAAAATGTGTACATACCTCAAGCAAAGAAAAAAACTGTATGAATGAATGGTGTTTAACGCCCGTTTTTACTACTGAGGCACCACATGCGGTGAACACTGATGATACATGAGATGAAATGATATATTGGGAAAGGATTAATTTTTTTAAGGAAGGAATCGTTCCAGGCCTAAGTTTAGGGTACCTCCCCGGCATTTACCATTTATGAGGACTGAGGAATACCAGGAAAAAACCTCAGTCAGGGAGGACGATCATGGCGGGATTCGAACCCCAGCCTCCCACTCACGAGACCGCACCTTAATGACCTCGGCCATCCGTGGCGGTATATTAAAAGTCATTCTCTAAAATGAGTAGGACTTTAGGAACACCCTGTTCAAAAGCTATTGCACAATTTTGGATGAAAGATACACTGCAACATTTTGACTGCAATGATAAGGCCTGTTGCAGCCTTTGTATGATATCGTAAATCAATACGGTTATTTACCTTGTTGCCCAAAACGTCCCTGTCCCCCTGGAATTGTCTGTGTACTTTGCACACTGTAGATCTGAGCTAGATGTCGGTTTTGTTCAAGCCATGCTCGTTAATGCGAATAATTGATGACCTGAGAGCTGGGTGAGTATTAACATGCAAATTCTAACCAATTGCCACGGAGTCTGGTTTTTTGATCATTCCTTTTCTGCATTACTTTTATGTGCTTGAATGTTTTTACGAAAAGACAAATGAGATTATTTATGGAATGTTTTTATAAACCTGGCTTGGATGTCTGGTCATCCTCATGTAAACAAATGAAGGATCTAGCAAGGTCTACATTTAACTTTAAGAGAAATGCAACTTAAAGTTTAAATACGTTACAAAATCAACCAGACAAACACGCAAGTATGTTATTTTCTGGTTATATTTTCCATTAACTGTTCAAACATAGTGCTCTTTACGACAGTTGACGGATGTGTGACAAGTATATACATTAAGAGAAAAGCTACAAAATCCACTCCACTTTCACATTATAGACTAAATAATAAATGCATTACTACTGTAAAGTAATTAAAGGCAACAATTACTGTTAACAAAATAAATTCCAAAAATTAAAACATCGCAGGTCGTTAGATTGGCAGTCATTTTTTTTTTTTTTTTTTTTTTTAAGAATTTCTGTCTACTTCTATTTCTGATATTTCTCTTTCCTTCATTGGAAACGATTTCCTATTTCGTTCTAAGAAATGAAGTCCGTGGTTTTAAAATTCATTCTTATAAGAAAATATCTCACACGATATTTGTTTGTTTGCTCCATTGGGTATCTCAAGAATAATTTTTAGTTTAATACGTCTATATTCTTATCAAATTCAGCGTTAATATTACCTGGTAAGAAGCAATATTTTGTATAAATACTTTTCTATCTATTAAGCTAAAAGTTACAGTAATATAAGTACACAAAGATTCACTAATTGTTTCATTTCATTGCTAAACGCGGTCAATTTTCTCTTATGTGCGAATTTTCAGTGCACTAACGCGTTAATTAGATGGGCTAAACTAATGCCATCTGCAAAGCAGTGACATTTGGAACGATCTGTACCTTAGTGCACGCACCTAGTTCACTTCTATACCTACCGTTCTCCCTTGAAAACGCACTTGCTCAAAGTTTTTCCAGGTTCGTATTTTTTTTTCAAAAGCATTGTTTATCTCCTGAATGACCCTTTCATTTGACTTAAATTTGTGACCAGCGGAAACAGTATTGGATTTCGGGAACATATTGTAATCCGAAGTAGAGAGATCCGGTGAATAGGCTGGACCCAAGTTCGATCAGTTTGTTCTGAGCGACCCGGCACATTGTCATGATAAAACAACATCTTCTCTTCGGCTATTCGTTGTCTGTAGTCTCTTCAAAAATGATGCTAGTATTCCCCAGTAATGATTTTTCCCTTCTCTAAGTAGTCAGTGAAGAAATTTCTTTTGGATTTCAAAAAACTGAAGCCTTTATCTTTCCAGCAGATGGAACGCATTTCGTCTTTTTCAGATTCAGTTCGCCTCGTCCGTGAGCGTATAGTAATGAACGTACGATTTGTAGTCACAAAACGCTGTAAAAATATCGGTTTGATACTGCTTAAGCTTCTGCGCAAAGTATTTTGATACTCATGGTCTCTGTTAACTCGCACACATTCATTCCCCTGTCAACCATAGGAAGCACATGCGCCACCACCAATATAGGCAAAAATCCTCTCATGAATTTTCTTTGCCATTATCCCGTCTAGGAAAAAAAAAAAAAAAAAAAAAAAAAGAACTTATTCACCTCACGAATTTCCATCTTATTCTTTAACACTATCATTGGAAATGCTTACGTTTAAACAACTGTCGAATAATGAATTAACACCACAGTGATTTGTGGTCATAGAATTTGATACATAGAAGTCAAACTTTATGACCACATATTCGAGGGTATGTCCATAAGTTTTCGGCCTAATTATCTTCTAGGTATGATAACGAAAAAAAAACTATATTTCACTTTTCAACAAAGATACCATTAATTGCAATACGCTTCTCACATATTTGAATTAACATTTCTATCCCCCCTCCAAATAATCAGAAGTCTTGTCTGCAAAATGGGCACAAACAGCATTCATCACTTCTTCGCCACACTTAAATTTCCTTCCTCGAAGGTCTTTCTTGAGTTCTGAGAAGAGTAAATAGTCACTGGGAGCTAGATCAGCGCTGTACTTTGGATTATCAATCTCCTTGAAGTCACATTTCTTCACAGCTTCCTTTACAACAAGAGTTGTGTGCACAGGCAGGCGCGTTGTCGTGAAGAAGACACACACCACCACTCAGCTTTCCTTGTCTTTTCTCTTTGATGGGAGCACGTAGTCTGTGCAGTAGACCAGCATAGTACTCCCCATTTACTGTGGTGTTCCTCTCCTTGAAGTCAATGAACAGTATTCCTTCACAGTCCCAAAAGATTGTGATCATGATCTTCTTTGTTGACTGAGTGACCTTGGCCTTTAGAGGCGGTGCTTTGCCAGGGTTACACCTCTCCATTGATTCTCTTTTGAACAAGGGATCATAGTACAGGACCATAGTTTCATCTCCTGTAACAATGGTTTGCAGAACTTCTCTCTCATTACCACGGCAGAGATCCAATGCCTGACAACAGATGACTCGTTGCTGCTTTTGGACTGAGGAAAGAAGCCTAGGCCCCCATCTTGCACTAACCTTATTCATGTTTATATGCTCATGAATAATTCGAAGGACTATGGTTTCAGAAAGGTCCAAACTTGCTGTTATTTCTGTAACGTTGAACCGCTGTTCTTCCATAATTTCTCCTTCCAGAAGAGCGATGTTTGCGCACTTCCAAGGGCCGACCTGCACGCTCTTGGTCTTTAATGCTTTCCTGACCCATGCATTCGAAAAAGTTTTGCCCATTCTTTTACGGTAGACTATGAGAGGAATGCTTCCCCTTATACACCGTCCAATCGTTGTTTAAGTTTATTTGGGAGTGACTCCTTTTGTGAAGAACTTAATAACAGCTTGATACTCCATTTTGAACATGTCACAATCTTCTACTCATAGTCTTCTTTATGTAACTATATCTGAACAACTGAACACAGCGGAGCGAAGTTACGGCTGCAATTGTTTACTTAACAGATAAGCTATGACACCAGATATGGGTTTTGTGAAGGCGATAATCCTTATCGGCAGGGCGGAAACTTTTGTACCCACCCCCGTACGTACTGTTGCCGTCTATTAGTATACGAACCAAGTTACTTGCAATATCACTTTCGTATATAAAGAATAATTAAAGAAAATGTGTTTTTAAGCACATAAGTGTAAGGTATTCATTATAAAACCACTAATGTTTCATCACATTGAATACGAATATTATACTTTTAAATTAAAAGTGTGTAATTCCAAATGAATTTAATGAAAATTTGAATGATCAATTCATGCAGATTTTTGGTATTGATGTAAAATATAACAACAGAGATTTCAAAATGTAGATAGTGGACTATCATAAATGCAGAGGTACTTCAGGAACGAGAAACTTCGCATAGTGTTTCGTTGCATTATAAGGTTGTGTGGAGAGTGGTACCTGAAACAAGAGATGAAGTGTTTTAAAATTACGCAGCAGATTTCTGGTTGCTGTATTATTCCCAAAGCCTGGAACACAGAATTTGTTGAGCACGCAGCTAATGAACAACGAGATGTCTGTCTGTTCTCCCCTAGTTGGAGTGTTACTATGGTAACATGCTTCCCCTCTGAGTGAATGGGCCAACGCCCGAGCTCCGTGGCCGACGACCCCTCATACCTGTAGGTACGTCTCCCTAACCATGGCGTAGCTCTCTCATCCCAGCAACGCTGTTGAAGCAAATTATACAAGCTAAGGCAACTCCATGTACGCAGTTGTAGTTCGCGAATATCACAAGATTTTCTATGGAAGTCACCATTATAAGCGTGTAGGTGAATGTACTGTCAGCATGGCATGACAAAATTTATGAATTTTGTGTATTGTAGAAGATACTTTTAAACTTAACTCGTTTAGACACACACTTATACCTGTAGCTGTACTGTTTTAGGTTTATGGAACTTAAGAATCTTCCCTTTTATACTGATTCAATGTTTGTTCGTTGTGTTTTAGCATTTGAAGAGCTCTTTGAGTTTGGTTATTTGAGAGCAAGTTTTGCTTTGTTTGTCCATCACAGCCTCACTAAAAAGATACCATTTTAAGATGAATTTCAGTTGTTCTGGTTAAATGTTGAGTATATTTAAAGATGTTAAGGAAATCTTTTGTTCCTTAAAGCGGAAAATATCCGATTTTAAACCCTAAACACTCATTGATAGCAGTTGTTTAACTATATTACTTTAATAAGTCAATTTTCATGTGTTGTATATTACGTAAAAGCTATAATACTCAATATAAAGTCACAAACATTTAATGCTAATAGTTATTTAGTTATGTTAATTTAAGAAGTTCATTTGCGTATGTTATTACGTAAGATAGAGGCTATAACATTAAATTAAAGCTCTAAACCTTCATTGATAATATTTATATTTTAATCAAATAAATTTAATAAGTTCATTTGCACGTGTTTTTATGTTAGGTAAACTTGGTAATACATAAATGCACACTCCTTTCACCCCAGAAGTATCAATCTGAAAAATGCAGTTATAATAACAAACTGTGGGTTAGCCGTGCATATCGTGGTGGTAGTTGCGAACGGCGTTTACGACGATACACCCAGTAACCGTTAAAAATTTAGTAGCCAACGTCCACGGCGTCGCGTCGCCATTAAATTCCATCACAAATTTGGCCCCCAACGTGTAGGTGTCGTCATTAAATAAACCATAACATCTTTTGTTCATGTAAATAATATTTTATGGTCATCTGAAAGAAGTAGTCAGCACACAGATGTCTATTTTCGGTATTTTCACCTATGTGATTTATATTGCAGGATATGATCAACAACGAGCCAAGTGTGACACTTCGCATCCAAGGATACAAGTGTAACATTATCCGAGGGAGATTTCACAAACCAGGACCTACCGACAAAGCGATACGTGAGTTGATCCGTAAATTTTGTGTCACAGGATCTGTTCTTGATGCTAAAAGAGCAAAGTGTTGAATAATTGATGTATGAACTGTTTGAACTTGTCACTTCGCAGAGATTCCCAGAGCAACTATTCAACAAGATTAGCGAAGACAGCCTACCACACTGAGATCCTTCATGAAGAAAATTGACCAAAACGAACAGCACAATTCGTTGACCAAGCGCGTTCTCTTTAGTGATGAAACTACCTTCAACACAAGGAAAGGTCAATCGACACATCTGTCTCTTCTGGGTCACCGAAAAACCACAAGAATTTGTGACATGTGAGAGAGAGAGTCACCGAAGGTTAATGACAAAGTCACGTGTGCATGGCCCTTTTTCTTTCGGAAAAACACAATAACAGGGACTGTTTACTTTGATATGTTAGAAAAAATTCTAGAGTCACAGTTGAATCAAAATGGTATCATTGATGATGTCGTGTTCCGGCAGGATGGAGCACCATATCACTGTGCAAGTATCGTGCATGGCTACCTCAACTGTTGATTTCAAAATCACTGGTTTGGGCCGATAGTAACAGACCCTGGGCTCCGAGATCACCGGATTCAACCCCGTTAATTTTTTATCTACCTATCTGTCTGTCTGTCTGTCTGCCTACCTACCTATCCATCCATCCATCTAGCCATTGGTCCATCCAATCTAATCTATCTAATCGATCTATCTTATCTAACTAATATATATATAATCGTTCTATCTTATCTAATCTATCCAATATATCTATCCAATTTATCTAATCTAACCGACCTACCTACCCACCCATCCATCTGCCTGCCTGCCTGCCTACCTATCTATCCATCCATCCATCCATCCATCCATCTACCTATCTTTTTTTTTTTTTTTTTTTTTTTTTTTTTTTTTTTGCCCGGGGCTTTGTCAAACTCATAATTTACCGAAACCAAATCAATGATTTGTAGTGGTGATGGACCGCATCGACAAGCATTTGCACAAATTACTCCAAAGATGTTGGAAATTTTTACCGCGAAACAGGTGTGAGATTTTAGCTTTGTAGAGACACGGATGGTGCTCACGTGGAAAGTCATTAATTGAGATTTGGTACTGTTTCTGGTCACGAGATGTAGTTGCTTTAGTTTTATACATAACACCTCTTTAAATGGGCAAGGTAGTATTTTCGTTCACTTTCCTTCGCTATCTGAAAAAGATAGTGGCTTGCATTTTTTATCATGGAATATGTTTAGTTTCTTCATTGTATAAATTTTAAATCCTAAATATTTTCAATGCTCAATTTTATGTCAAGGATTGTTTTTGTAGAGAAAGCCTAATAACCTACCAAAACTATAAGCTAATAATAAATCATTTTAATTTTTCCCAGTATAATATGCCACAAAGAACATGGTAACAAAACTGATTGAATAAAATAGCATGAAGATCCAAAAATACACAGTAAAATGGATTCCTTAACTGAGAATGTAAATAAAGGGCATGTTTAATATGTTCAAAATTTTGAGTATTACGTAATATGCAAGTACCTGGACATAAAATAAATTTATCAGGGATTTCCGGTAAACTTAACTTATGAGCAAAGAGAGAAAACTACAGCTGTACCTGACAGTTTACCAGGGACCAATGGAATGGTAGAAGAAAAGAAAAAGAAAAAGCGTTTGTACTGTTGAGGCACCACTTGGGAGAAATTGTAAAATAGGAAAGAAGTTGTCGGATAGGATGCTTTTCAGGCCTAAGTAACTCCATGGCATGTGTCATTTATGAGGACTGAGGAAAAAATTGAAAAAAAAAAAAAAAATCAGAGAGAATGGTACTAGCGGAAATGGAACTCCCAAACCTACCGATCACGAATTGGTCATCGTGACGATATTTACATATTAAGCAATTAACACATAACTAAAATGACTTTCACACACAGTGAATGGTGTAATCTTTGGTTAAACGATCAGCATTTTACTTTTTGCTTTGTGTGCAGTTTTGTGGATCTGTTTCAGAGGATAAACGACCTTAATTATTTACCACAATGTATTAAACATTTAAAGCAGCGGAAGGAATTGTTTACTATAAACATCTACTCAATAACTTTGTGCACCAGAGTATCCTTAGACGGAACAAGAGTAGTTGAAGGAGGAGGTCGTTGAACTCCTTAAATCTCATATTAGGAACGCTTCGTGGGTGCCATTTGTTTATGAACATGATTCTCGTTATTTCTATAAAAAGTACGTCTTCGGTCATCGCACTACACATAGTTAATGTTCCTCTCCTGTAGGCGGGGAGCAGGACAGGAAGAAGAGGCGTTAGTTAGTTAGCCTTGTCCAAATCTGCAACTGGCGAGCAACGACCGGGAGGAAGAGTTCACACAACGAGGTCGACCAGAGCTGAAACACTAAGTCGCAGCAGACATCGTCTTTGCGTACACGTAGAACACCCCCAACATATCAACCAGTTTCTACTACCACCACTGAATGTACCACAGTTACAGCCAGAAATATTACTGTATCTGCCACACAACAACAACTATACTCCTACCACAAATACTACTATTACTACTACTACTATTACTACTACTACTACTACTACTATTACTAGTACTATTACTACTACTATTACTAGTACTATTACTACTACTATTACTAGTACTATTACTACTATTATTACTACTACTACTACTATTACTATTACTACTATTACTATTACTACTATTATTACTACTACTACTACTATTACTACTACTATTATCACTACTACTGCTATTACTACTACTATTACTACTATTACTACTACTATTATCACTACTACTACTATTACTACTATTACTACTACTACTACTACTATTACTACTACTATTACTACTACTACTACTACTATTACTATTACTACTACTACTATTATTATTGCTACTATTACTACTACTATTACTACTATTATTACTACTACTATTATTACTACTACTATTATTACTACTATTACTGCTACTATTATTACTACTACTAATACTACTGCTATTATTACTGCTATTATTACTACTACTACTATTACTACTACTATTACTTCTACTACTATTACTACTACTGCTATTTACTACCACCCTTATTACTAGTACTACTTCTACTGTAACCATCATAGAGCTGCAGTACATGTACTATTTGAGATTGAGCAATTCTGCCAGATTAGGGCTGCTACTGTTATGAACGCTACTAATATTTATATTAGCAAGTATACCAACATAATTAGCATTACCGCCGCCGTCATCACTATCATCAGTGTAACATAAAACTAACCACTACTCAACATTCAACGTTAAAGTCACCACCATACACCCTAACATGTCTTTTTCACTATTTCAAACCACCGTCACGGGTGGCCGAGGTCGTTAAGGCGCGAACTCGTGAGCGGGAGGTCTAGGGTTCGAATTCCACCAGGACCATCCTCCCTGACTGAGGTTCTTTCCAGGTTTTCCTCAGTCCTCATAAATGGTTAGTGCCGGGGAGGTACCTTTAACTTAGGCCTGGAACGTTTCCTTCCCTAAAAAAAAAATCCTTTCCCAATATATCATTTCATCTCATGCATCATCAGTGTCACCGCCTGTGGTGCCTCAATAGTAAAAACAAGCGTTAATCATTAATCAAAATAAAACTATTCGAAATCGCCAACCAACGCTATCTTCGATGTTACCATTATCACTACAAATATCAATGCGGTGCATGTTCCAGATCCTGCTAGGATAAATTTCCTGAATCAGGTATTTCTGGAGTTTTTTCATGTCCTAAAACATTTATTTCAGATTGGCTTTAGATATCAACCAACCCATATTCAGCTCATTTGCGCCATCAATTCATTTTATTCGTCGTACTCAAATCGTAGCTTCGGCATGATTCGCTACCTATTCGTTATCCCAATCGTGATCGGAATTGATTGCGCTTGCATCATTTACTTACTTATAAGTGCACTTCTGATCATTGGGTGTATACATCTTAAACGACTATAAAATGTTATATAAACAAAATTTGTCATCAATTTCTCTTAGATATCATTCGTCACCGAATTTCATTATTCCACAGTTTTTGCCAAGTGGATGGCGGAAGCGAAAGCGAAGCAATCCTCAATCAGTGTAAACTACAGTGTAGATGTAATGCTTTGCAAAGCAGGGTATGAGTCAGTGTGGCCTGCAGTTGTTTCCTTTTTAAACAGGAGTTTTCCTCGTGAATATTAATGCAGCTCGGGCACTTGTTATAACACTTTATTATGTTTGTTTACTTGAAGATGCTTAACAAGTTAGGATTATTTCATGGCATTTTGTCCGCAATGTAGCTCCTTACATTATCAGACATACTGACTCCCGACAACTGAATGACTCTGTATAAGAAAATCGATCGCCATTTGCTCACAACATTTAAACCATCAGTTTTGTTTATTATACACAATATAATAACTCAATAATTTGTACATCCTTGTATTTCATTACTTGACCAACTCACTGATACCTCATCTTTTTCTTTAGCTATTTTCTTAGGAAGTTCTAGTTTTTCGCTCCGCAGGGTACGAAAAACCGGCTTTAATGATCACCGGAGAGCAACAAGGCAGAATAACGCAATTACCTCTGCAAACATAAGTAAAGCCACCTCCTCTAGAGACCCAAGTGCATTAACATCATGCACCATCGAGAAAGCCATTCACTTCCAACACCCGTGCGATTTTAGTTCGGTGTTTGATGCTTCTCTAGACCAGTCCGTAATTACACCATTCTCCTTGCTTAGGAGAGGGCAAGTGGCTTTGGTGAAACTTCTCAAGAAAGACCCGCTAACATGTTATAATATTTAAGTATATACGAGAGCAGGTCCATAAGTTTCCAGCCTAAGCGTTTTCTAGGTATGGTAAAGACAAAAACTATATTTCACTTATTGCAATACACTTCCCACACCTTTGAATTAACATTTCAACCCCCCCCCCCCAAATAGTCAGAAGTCTTGTCTGCATCGTCAACTTAAATGTCCTTCCTCGAAGGTCCTCCTTGAGTTTTGAGAAGAGGAAATAGTAGCTGGGAGCTAGATCTGAGCTGTAGGGTGAATGGTCGATCTCCTTGGAGCCACATTTCTTCACAGCTTCCTTTGCAACAAGAGCTGTATGCTCATGCGCGTTGTCGTGAAGAAGGCGCACACCACCACTCAGCTTTCCTCGTCTTTTCTCTTTGATGAAAGCACGTAGTCTGTGCAGTAGGCCAGCATAGTACTCCCCATTTACTGTTGTGTTCGTCTCCTTGGAGTCAATGAAGAGTATTCCTTCACAGTCCCAAAAGATTGTAACCATGCTCTTCTTGGTTGACTGAGTGACCTTGGCCTTTAGAGGCGGTGCTTCGCCACTCCATTGATTCTCTTTTGGAAAAGGATCATAGTAGAGGACCATAGTTTCATCTCCTGAAACAATGGTTTGCAGAACTTCTCTCTCGTTACCACGGCAGAGTTCTAAATATGTCGACAACAGATGTCTTTTGCTGCTTTTGGACTGAGGAAAGAAGTCTAGGCCTCCATCTTGCACTAACCTTATTCATGTTTAAATATTCATGAATAATTTGAAGGACTGTTGTTTTAAAAGGTCCAAACTTTCTGCTATTTCTGTAACGTTGAGCCGTCGGTCTTCCATAATTTCTCCTTCCACAAGAGCGATGTTTTCAGGAGTGAGCACCTCTAAGGGCCGATCTGCACGCTCTTCATCTTCAATGCTTTCTCGACCTATTCGTAAAGGCTTGGCCCATTCTTTAACGGTAAAATATGAGGGGAATGCTTCCCCATATACACCGTCCAATCGCTGATTAATTTCATTTGGAGTAAGTCCTTCTTTTGTGAAGAACTTAATAACAGCTGGAAACTGCCCCTTGAACATGTCACAATCTTCTACACATAGCCTTCTTTATGTAACTATATCTGAACAACTGAACACAGCGGAGCGGATGTTACAGCTGCAATTATTTACTTAACAGATAAGATATGGCACCAGGTAAGGGTTTTGTGAAGGCGATAATGCTTATCGGCGAGACCGGAAACTTATGGACCTACCCTCGTATTTCCCTTTATTAATGATAAATTTTGATTAAAGATATATTGCTTAACTAGCTTTTATTGGACGTTAATAATGTAATGGAAACATGATAATATGGAATAAAATGAAGCTAATGGAAAGATAATAAATAACAGAACTATTTAGTGTGTTACACAAAGATTCTCTGATGTTCACATGTTTATAAGTGCAACTTATTCTGTTTTGAATGTGTTCGTTTTCTTAAATATCTGAATCACTGCTATCTTATTGAGTTTGTTATTCTTCTAAAACACGACATTTCTTCTTATCTTTAATATCTTCTTTCAGTTTTCTCTTCCTGGCGCTTTAGTTTGTGAAGCCAGTTCTTTCTACTGCCGTTTTTTTCCCCTCCAACCCGCTCATGTTTGGATTGCAAGGAGTAGGAGAAAGACCTCGAAAGTAAATTTCCTGGCTGACTTCCTGCATTAAGATGAGTATAACATCTTTCGGGTCTTCAACAATCTCGAATGCACTAGCTGTGAATTCCATAACATTTTCTTTCTTTGTTTGTAGCATCTTTTGGTAGACACATTATGAAGGGTTTATCTATTAATTTCTGTTAAGCACACAATCTTTTCTTAAAAATACAACTAAATCTAATTTTATTCATAACTAAATATTTTAGTTCATATTAAAATAAAAAGTAATAAGCACTTTAATATTCTTAGATGCTTTTTACGTTTACTGAAAAGTACACAATTTAATTTTATTAATTGCCTACTAAAGAACGAAAATAAAGAAACAAAAATAGTCCGTCATGCATGGGCTGCCTAAACTAAACGAATTCCTCACTTAGTAGCAACTTTAAAGAACAACAACATATTATTATTATTATTATTATTATTATTGAAGTTAAACTACTATTAATAGTATAGTATTAATTAAATGAAATATTTGACCAATGATAGACAAAACTATACTGTGTGAGTATTTTTAAACTTTTTATATGTATCCATATTTATGAAGCTACCTATTGATATTTTTATATTCATTAAAATTGAGAAAAATAACAGACAGTTTCGAGTTACATTGTGTATTTAAGAAGATGATGTTAATATATTTCAATAAAACAAAACATGTTACTATTTAAAAACATTTACAATATACAAATAAATACAATCTACAATTAACAACAGAAAGTTTCGTTATTTTCATTGATTTTGAAATTAAATATATATATATATATATATATATATATATACTATTGTATTGAAAACATATAACGCAAACGTTTTCTGAAGGTTATTACAGAGTGCTCTTACATACAAATATAATTTCAAATACATATTTCACATTTGCTATATTCATAGGATGGTTTTGTTAAATTAATATAGAGCATATGCTTGGTTATAAATGCAATTTATATGCTGAATTAATTTCTCATTTTATTTTAAAACAATGTACAGAAAATTAAGCGCTTCTTAAATTTCAGTTTTCAACCGTACCTCCACTCATAATGATCCGTTTTCTTTAATTTTCAGTAATTATTTCTCATACTTTATTTAAAAAGTAAATTCCGAATTTTGTGGTAAAGAAACAAATTATTGGTGCCGTTAGAGTGATTTTTAAATTGTGAGTTTCACGTAAAGTCCCCACTCCAATAACTTGGTTTCACCGATTTTCAGAAACTATTTTTCTCATTTGACATAAATGGTATATGCCGAGTTTTGTTGTGGAGTGAAAATAAATATTGTTGCTAGAGCGATTTTAAAATTTTGGGTTTCAGGTAAACCCCCACTTTTAATTGCCCGATTTCCCTCATTTTCATAATTTTTCTTCAGATTTTATTTAAATGGTGCATATGGAGCTTCGTTGCGAAAAAAAAAATGAATTCCGCTGAAGCGATTTTCAAATTTTGGGCTTCAGGTAATAGTTCTATTTCACTGATTTTCAGAAACTGTTTTTCTTAATTTATTTCAGTGGCATAAACCGAGTTTCCTTTAAGTTTTTTTTTTTCATTGCGCCGCCATAGCGATTTTTAAATTTCGCTTTAACCCTCACTCGTTTTTCAGGTACACCGCCATTTTTCGTGGCCCGATTGGTTGGATTTTCGGAAACTAATTTTATTACTATTTTTTAAAGAAATATATCATATTTCTTTAAGAAAAAGCAAAAAATTGCGCGGCCACTAGAGCGATTTTAATTTTTTTTTTTTTAAATTTTTGCTTTAGGTTAATGCACAAGCCTAATAGTCTAATTTTGCTGGTTAAAGAGTTCGACGAATCGTTTGTTAATCGTTTGTTAACAAGCCGAGTTTCGTTGAGAAAGAACAAAAATTGCGATCGCTAGAGCGTTAAAGAACACACACACACACACACACACACACACACACACACACACACACACACACACAACATATATTTGAAAACATTTTTAAAAAATTATTTCATTACTTCATAAGCAATAGAATTCGCTAAAAAAAAAGAAAAATTTGGCATCTTCTCTAACATACATTACAGCATTTGCCCCTCACGTTTTAATGTGTAAAGTTTTTCTTTTTTCATTATAAACAAGTGGTCTACTTAGAACCCTTTAAGAAATTTCAAAATACTGAGGCCAAAGATGGCAGTGAGTTTTGTATGTGTA
Source organism: Metallyticus violacea (assembly GCA_030762175.1). Lineage (NCBI taxonomy): Eukaryota > Metazoa > Arthropoda > Insecta > Mantodea > Metallyticidae > Metallyticus > Metallyticus violacea. The sequence continues at coordinate 13,710,784 of CM060841.1, forward strand.
TATTTGTTTTGTAAGTTAGTGTAGAATTTGAGGGTAGGGGAACAAAAGGTAAAGAAAAAGAAGTGAAAAAAATAAAATTAAGATGGAAGAAATGAAATATTGAAAGAATGAAAAATTAGATGATGAGGAAAAGGAGAAGGCCAACAAGTGTGTTAAGTACGTTACGATAATAACTATTACATGTGATGAAAAAGGACGGGTAATGGACAAGTAGATAAAAAGTAAAAAAATAAGTTTTAGTCTATTTATCCATTGTAAATACCCTTCAAATTAACAAAGAAAGGGTTGACCAAACTTGGTTCATTTGAAAGATTCCAAATATTATATGTCTAATCGCAAAACACAAGGTGTTTTGGTAACACATGACCCCCGTTACAGCACTTTTCCAACAACTAATGCAATAATGTCATAATTTGTTGACTAGGGAAACGCAATAAGTCTGGTCGATTCAAAGGAATATATACACTTGCAACTGCATTGGAATGTTAGAGAGGATGCTTCAGTCTTGTTCAAAGCCTAGCAGGTTTTAGCTATAACAACCCCCTTACAAGGATCTCGAGCCTCTCAGAAACTCGCTTCCATATCATACGCCTGGACAGAAACCTTTAACAAGTGCAAGCTACTGTTTCGCCGCAACAGCACACCTTGCCCTGGCTCTTTCGAGCTTGTAAGAGAACCAACATAATGAGATAATATGAAATAGGAGAGTCGATAATTCGTGAAAAAGGAAAACCCATTCCAAAATAGCAGTAAGAAGTTATTGAGGTTGAAAATTTATTAAATATAGGAATTTTAAAATATAAAATAAACATTATTTTTTTCAATTGAAACGAAAGCTTTATGTGATAGTTACAGAAAGTGTGTAACTGGATTTGAAGTCATATATTGACTATGGCATTTCATGTTTTATGTTCCTACATGTCATATTTAGATCTTTCAGATGAATCAATTTTGACTGTGTTTTCCATGGCCTTTTCTTGTAAGAATTTTGTTTCTGTATCTACTTCTATTTATTAAATCTTCTCTTATCATACACCTTCTTACTTCGTCCATCTACTGTTTCTTCTTTTCCCCCCTCAGTACTTAATAAAACTCCATTTAGATTCAAGTTACACAATTCTTCTTTATCAATCATTTGAATAACAGACATTCTTGTTTTACTTAAATAATGGCTTTAGTATTATTATTTCTCATTTTTGTAGTATACATTTTCTAACTTCCCTTCTCACATTTTTTTCTCTTACTATATTTTGATTGTTATCTACGTCATTTATGTTACCTCTATATGCATGAACTCGCTCTGAAACAATGAAGATTTCGTTTTGTTTTAAACACCCATACTTAAGTATTTAAATAATTGTAATTTAAGTGTTTTACATTTTGACTTAATGCTCTTTAATTCTACAATATTAAGTAATGTTTCCTCAAAATGAACTTTTAGCTCAAACTCATTTTATTTTCTATATTTTCTGAAACTACAGAAATGTTATAAATTCTTCTACTATTTTTAACATTTTCATAGACACAGTCCAATATATCCATAACTTAAAAATCACGGTACTATATGCAATATTTGTTAAGAAAAGACAGGAAAGTATTGAGCGCTCTCTGAAGATATAAAATACAGTTTGTATGCTACATTCATTATGTTTTCTGACATATTAGTAACTTGTTTTTCCACAATTGAACCTTTTATTCGGTCGATAAGTTCCACTTTGTTGTCAAAAAGGGCCAGACTCATGATATTTTTAACATGCACTCAAAGAAAAAAAAAATCGAGGGATTAAAGCGGGCGGTCACGCCGGCCTCGCAACAGGTCCTGTTTGTTCTATCCAATGTTCCCCAAATTTTGCGGTTAATTGTGAGCGCACATCAAAGCTGAAGTGCAGCGGAGCTCCAACATGTTGGAACCGCAACCATTAATAGAGCGAAGATGGACTTACGGCGCAAGGGTCATGTGCTGCATGCGCTTCTAAACCGACACGTCCTCTATGTGTAACCTATCATTCCACAACATTTTAAAGTTAAAATATATTTCTAGATGTCTTACTGTATAGTTCTGTCGATAGTCATTGCAAGAAACCTTACTAGCCTTTAATAATAGCAATTCCCACCTATATTTAACCCAAGAGTGGAAAGAGTGTAGCAAAAAATGATAAAAAATAAATTAAATAAAATAAAATCTGCAATACACTATCCCGGCACCTTGTTGTCTATAACGGAACGTATATTTCAAAATTTATAATTTATTATTTATTAAAAATTATTTCGTATACATAATACATTTTACAGATAGTAATTTATATAAAAAAAGAAAAATTATATAATAGTAAACTAAATAGAACACAGAATCAAACAATTCTTTAAGTAATTTAATAATTTACAGGCTACTGGGAACCAGAAGTTACCATTAGCTGGTAACCAGCTAACTACAAGAACTAAATTGACCGTCGGAAACGGAACGGTCAGGGGAGTGATAACTTTACCTTAGCTATCTAAGAGAATTTAATTCCTATTTTACTTTTAGTTCCACGTTCTGTATTCACTTCTTATTTAAATCATTATTTCTCTTTAGGTTTTAATGTTTATGTGTTCTTAAACTTATAATATTAATACATGCTTTGAACTCTACTTTTCCTAACTGAGTTCACTTAATATATTAAGTTGTTTTTACTCTTGCTATTCTGCCACTGCTATTTGTATACTTACTGCGTATTCATCAATTTACCATGTTCACTGCTTTTATTATTTATATAACTTATCTGGTATTTCAGTACTATTTATTAATCAACTTACACACTCACCAAACACTTTTACTATCCCCTTTTAAACACCACCATTTCCGTCTTCTTATACCGCCGACCCTGGCTTCTTCCCCGTGATCCTTACCACCCCTCCATCTTCATTCATCTCCTCCTTTTGTAGTATGTTGTTTACTATAACAACCATGTCTGCTCTCGGTCTTCTTTCTCCTTCATTAGTTGAATGGTTGAGTAGTTGTTGGTGACGTGTTAATGATATATTTGTGATCGATTATCACTCCCTTCTTCTATCTTCACTCTTCACAGGTCTTCTTTCCTGTTTTCCTTCCCTCACTTTCTTCCTCTCTAATTGTTATGCTGTTGGTTATTGTTTTGTAATCATTGATATAATTATCACCAACTTCTTTTACTCTTCGTTCCTGTGTTCTTCTTACACTTCCTCTTTTTTTGTTCTTCTTTTCTTCTCCGGCCTTACTCTCTACACTCGTTATCTTCACTATTTCTTTCATTCTCTCCTTCCTCTGTCGGTCCTGGTGGTGTAGTGTTAACCATACTTGCCTTCTGAACCCCAAGATCGCGGGTTCAAACCGGGTCAGGATCGATGGATTTTTTCGCGCGTAAAAATCCTAAGTATGGCTTCCTTCGGAAAGGAAATAAAGCCGTGAGTCCCGTATCGTACATTTACAGTACGATAAAGAACCTCAAACCTGAAAGAGAGGCCTCTGAGCAAAATTTGTCGGCCGTTTCACGCCCTGAATTGAATGGGACGCTGATGACCTGAGATGTTAAAGAGCGTCCGTAAATAAATGAAATCAACAAAATCTCTCTTGCCTCATGACTTGGTATTGTATTTGCTGAATTTAGTATTTGTAATCTGACTGATCTTCTAAGTTCATCTTTAGCTTGTACTGTAGCTGTAAAATAATACTAACAGTAGAAATAAAACAAAGGAACAAACCTAAAATAGGCAATGGAAAGATTTTAAAGAATCTCCAAGTATCGCTTTGAAAGCCAATGGAAAGTATTTGATCGAACAGCGTCAACTCCAACTTGTGATATTCGTTTGTTCTTCCTGTGTCACATTGAAAAGCACAACTGGAATGGCGCCCTGGTTTGGTTGGTATGTAGCCCAAGGACAGCAGTCGTTACTGCAGCAGTACACACTGCGACAATATCATCACAACTTCTCTTCTGTTTGGACAGCAACTTCCTCCTTCACCTTGAACCCTCTCGCAGGTTCGGCGCGCACTTGCCTCTGCGGCAGCTTGCACGCTGCTAGAGTAATAAAGTGGGCACATTGCCACCAGCACGTAATGAATCATCGGTTTATAATTTATTTATAGATTAAACATGACAACAAAGCTTATAAAGAACAGGAAAGAGAAGACATTTTAAACCATAGAAAATAAGGGTTGGAAACGAAGTATCGACTTTTGATAGATATAATTTGAATGCTGGTCAGTTTAAAACATATTTACAAGACTTATTAGTTTCTTGTGTAGTATGTCTGTTTTTATTATTATAACTTTTGATTTGACCAGAGTTGAACTTCCCCTCCTGTGCTTTCATTGTCCTCCCTGGGGTATTATAACTGTCTTATGAAACCTGTATACTACCTCGACTCAATGGAATTGAAGATGATTGCGATATGATTATGGTATGCCAGGGGGTCCTTAAAAGTAGTGAGACAAAGCTAACCAGATCACCGGCCCATAGGGACCTTCCTAATCAAGAATAAAATTCTCTGACGTGTCAGGAAACCAAACTCGGGGCCCTAGAATACCGAGGATAGGTCCACAAGTTTCCGGCCTCGCCGATAAGGCTTATTGCCTTCACAAAATCCTTGGTGTCATACCTTATCTGTTAAGTAAATAATTGCGACTGTAACTTCCGCTCCGCTGTGTTCAATTGTTCAGATATAGTTGCATAAAGAAGGCTATGTGTAGAAGATTGTGACATGTTCAAAAGAACAACTCACTCCAAATGAATTAAATAGCGATTGGACGGTGCATATGGGGAAACATCCCCCTCACATTCTACCGTAAAAGAATGGGCCAAACTTTTTCGAATGGGTCGAGAAAGATTGAAGACGAAGAGCGTACAGGTCGGCTCTTGGAGGTGCTCAGTCCTGAAAACATCGCTCTTGTGGAAGGAGAAATTATGCAAGACCAGCAGCTCAAAGTTACAGTTGGGCCTTTCTAAAGCAGTCCTTCGAATTATTCATGAACATTTAAACACGACTAAGGTTAGTGCAAGATGGGTACCTAGACTTCTTTCCTCAGTCGAAAAGCAGCAACGAGTCATCTGTTGTCAGGCATTTTTGGAGCCCTGCCTTGGCAACGAGAGAGAAGTTCTGCAGACCATTGTTACAGGAGATGAAACTATGGTCCTCTACTATGATCCTTTGTCCAAAAGAGATCGAATCAATGGAGTGCGTAAACCTGGCGAAGCACCGCCTCTAAAGACCAAGGTCACTCAGTCAACCAAGAAGATCATGGCCACAATCTTTCGTGACTGTGAAGGAATACTCTTCATTGATATCAAGCAGAGGAACACTACAGTAAGTGGGGAGTACCATGCTGGTCTACTGACTACATACTTCCATCAAAGAGAAAAGGCAAAGAAAACTGAGTGTTGGGGTGCGCCTTCTTCACGACAACGTGCCTGTGCATACAGCTCTTGTTACAAAGGAAGCTGCGAAGAAATGTGACTTCAAGGAGATCGACCACCCACCATACGGCCCAGATCTAGCTTCCAATGAGTATTTCTCTTCTCAAAACTCAAGAAGGGCCTTCAAGGAAGGAAATTTAAGTGTGACAAAGAAGCGACGGATGCTGTTTATGCCCATTTTGTAGATAAGACTTCTGACTTTTTGGAGGGGGATTGAAATGCTAATTCAAAGATGTGGGAAGTGTATTGCAATAAAGGGTAACTATATTAAAAAGTGAAATATAGTTTATGTCTTTATCATAACTAGAAAATGGTTAGGCCGGAAACCTTTGGACCTACCCTCGTACATGTTTCTGATAGTGATATTACTCTTGTTCATGTATTATTTTTGTATGGAACGGTGCACATTGTTCTCTGTTCTGTCTAAGGCTTTTACATGATTATTCTGAAATATATTCTTTTGGGGGGGGGGATTTTATGCTCAATGCATTTTGTTCAGTTATTCAGTAATAATGTAATTTTTTAATCCGTTTTTAAGGCTATAACTTATAAAAAACCATTTCTACTGTCTAATCGATATTTTTTAAAACTCCGTTCTTATTTCTGTAATGTTTCGTTATTTTTAAGTATGTTTTCATATAATTTAATGTCGCAGTTTAGAGATTTAAAATATTTATCCTGTTTATTATTATTATTATTATTATTATTATCTCATCATCATCATTATTATATACGTTTTTTTCTTTCGGGGTATTTTCCTTCAAAATGAATATGTTTCGTTTGCAGTAATTAGCTCCTCTTTGTAGACTTTTTTGGAAGAAATATGACGTATGCATAATAAGAGTCAATTCAAAGGAGGATTTTTAATTGGATTTCTAATTTAGATTGAGTTTTCAATTTGTATATTGTGTTATTTACGTATAAAGTAGCATGAGGGGTAAAATATTGCACCCCTATCTGGGGATTTTTTAAAATAGTGTTTAGACCCGGTTTTAACTACTGAGGGATCACAGGAGTTGGACACTGGTGATGCGAATGAAATTTTGGGAAAGATTGTTATTTTTTTTAAGGAATGAAACGTTCCAGGCCTAAGTTTAGAGTACCTTCCCGGCATTTGCCTTTGATGAGGACTGAGGAAAACCTTTAAAAAAAAATACTTATTCAGGGGGGAAGGTCCTGACGATCCAGATCTCCCGCTCAAAGTTGGGTCTTAACGACCTTAGCCACCCGTGGGGTTATCTGAAGAAGATACAATGCTTGCTAATATGGAAGTGTAGATATTCAACACTCTTCAAGAATTTTATCGATAAGAATAGGTCTATAATGAAATTTGGACAAATAGGGTAGGGTATCCGGCCTGGAAATTTGAGGTGTGTGAGGTACCGCTAAGCTTATCCTGCGACTACTCAATGGCGCCTTCTGGTGTCAACCGGTTTATAGATTTTTATTCATTAAAAAGACAAATGAATGCAGATCTGCCGGTCTGTAACTGGAGACCCTACGAGAACAGAGGCCCCTATTTGCAGTATACAGAACATCTTCGCTAGGCTAATATGGCAAGGTAGATTTACAGCTTTCAATTCTCCGGTAAAGTTATTCCGTCATTGTGATCACACTGATAACTTATAAAAGATATAATGCCTGGTAGTATGCGCTCCTTCCTTGGTATAGTGGTTAGCGTTGCTGACTACGGGCCTTAGGAATTTTTCTAAGTTACGAAGGTCTGGAACGGGATCCACCCAGCCTCGTGAGGACAATTGGGCAGCTGCCTGATAGAGAGGTGGCGATCTCCTATCTAGTAAGCCGCGATTAGCGATCGGCAATACTACACTCTACCCATGTGATGGAGGTAGAAGATACAGCGGTCGTCGCGGTAAGCTAAGGCCCAAATGGGGCTGCAAAAGGCTATGAAGAAGATTATTTAAATTGAATACTTCAAGTATATTTGTAGAAAGGTGTATTGTAAGTACAAGGCAGTTTAAAAACTGGAATTCTGTCTCCTGCAGAGCTTTTTACTGTTAGGTCCATTCAAAACATTTTACTTATGTGTCTTTAAGAAAAAGAATTTGTTCTTCATAAGTTTTTTCAAGATATGCTCAAGTGTCTCGTTTACTGGAGATTGCCGAATTCTTTGCATTTATGTAATTAATTCCGCAAGTATGAAATCGTGTTTAAATATTGTTTTGCTATACCAAATTAACTACGACACGAAACGAGCAATTAGATAACACCCACAATGAGCATTTATTAGCTATTTTTTAAATTGCTTCGTTAAAAATGTTCCATACACTCTATTTTTATATTAAGATGAAATTTTTGCTGGATGTCAACAAATATACAGAAAATACATTTTACGAAGACATTAGGTTTATACTTACAACTAATTAATTGCGATGTTTCTTAATTTAGCTTGAATTTTAAAATTATCATTATTAAAATATTTTGAGCCAAATTCTTTAACCTTCACACATATGTGGTAAATTTAAAATCTACAAATAAATATCATACACACGTCCTAACCTATTCTGAATATTGTGAATATTCTAAAATGCGTTGTGTAGTAACATTTTGTGTAATATATAAAGTGTAGTTCAGCACCTTAGAGCTCTACCGCCACAGCTGGCCGAGGGCGTTAAGGCGCGGACTCGTGAGCGGGAGGTCGGGCTCGATTCCCACCAGGACCGTCCTCCCTGACTGAGGCTTTTTGTAGGTCTCTTCCTCAGTCCTCATAAATGGCAAATGCCGGAGAAGTACCCTGAACTTAGGTCTGGTACGTTTCCTTCCTTAAAAAAATCCTTTCCCAATTTATCATCTCATGTATCATCAGTGTCCATCACGTGTGAGGCCTCTGAGTAAAATTTGTCGGCCGTTTCACGCCCTGAGTTGAATGGGACGCTGATGACCTGAACTGTTAAAGAGCGTCCATAAATAAATCATTCAAAAAATACATTTATTGTTTATAGTTACTCAATATTTCCTATGTAATTATGTAGCTAAATTTTAGAAAACTTAAGTGATTAGTTTACAGATTTTAAAATTCGTTGTCTTAAGTCTCCCAAGCGGGAGTTTAGAGGAAAACAAGGCTTCGTGATTTATATACCAGCGGAGCAAGCGGGAATTTCCTTCATCTTGGGCACGCTCTTTTATTTATCTTGTTGTTCCATGCAAGGCGCTGGTATTTACTTCATCAGAGTAGTTAGAACTTGTGGCTGAATGCACAAAACCGCTGTTGTTCACACCGGAACGCCAGGCAAAGTTTAGGGTTAGCTACACTGTATGGTTGATACTAAGCAAACTTCACCTCCATGGTAGACAATGTACCATCATTACTAAAACAATATATGATTATACTCTAAAGTGGACCATTTGTACCTGAATATCGACTTGTTTACACTTTAATGTTACCCCATAAGCAGTCTTCATCAGCTATCCAAAGTGCAGAAAGCCTACAGTTTAAAAAGATTATTTTCCAATTCTATTGATATCAACAATAACTTCACGTATTGCACCTTAGGGTTTATTTCGTCTCCAGATATGGATACTAATAATTGTAACCAGTTTTTTCTTGGTCTTTCAACCCTTCTAAATTCTCTAGGCTGAAATTGTAATATTTAACTTGGTATACGATTGAGTTTTTGTTTGTTTGTTTATTTGTTTAACGCCCATTTTTACTATTGAGGCACCACAGACGGTGGACACTGATGATACATGACATAAAATGATAAATTGGGAAAGTTTTTTTCTTAAGGAAGGAAACGTTCCAGGCCTAAGTTTAGGGTACCTCGCCGGCATTTGCCAGTCATGAGGACTGAGGAAAACCTGGGAAACATCCCAGTTAGGGAGGACGGTCCTGGTGGGATTTGAACCCCAAACCTCCCTCTTGCGAGTACGCGCCTAAACGACCTCAGCCATCCGTGACGGTATATATATATGTGTGTGTGTGTGTGTGTGTGATTCATTGTAAGACTGTGGGAGTCTCGTCATCTTTTAAATATGCTTAAAATATTTTCTTTTAATTTTGTACATTAATGTATTCATTAAAAATCATTATGTTCGATAAGATATGAGCTTTAAAATGAGCTGTTGCTTAGTTTTGTATTTCATGTCTCTGTAACAATGCAGCATAAAATCCATTTTTCTTTCATCTTATATCCCAACGTATTCAAATATGTCAAGGTGTTGCATCAAACGATATTTGTTGCTGGCAGTTTCAAAGGTACGTACCCACGTTCACTTTAGTTGCGCCTTTGCAAAGAGAATTATGGTTACGAAACACGTAAGTAAGCAGCAAACAAGAATCTTGCCAATAAACGTATATTGCGTACATCTTAACTAAGTTTTCTTGACTGAGTGCGTATCTCAGCAGTGAAGGCAGGGAGATGTTGGTGCCCGACGAGAGAGTTCAAGGCCGACTAACAGCAGGCTATTTCAGCTCAGTCTTCTGTCGCAATTCAAAGGACACGTGCAGAATCCAGTCCGAGATGTATCAGCAGCAACAAAACTGAAATTATCCCTGTCATAAAAATAATTGCAGCAGCGTCTCTGGTTCTCAACTGCTCAGGTCTTTATTCCAAAAACATAATAACTGTGCTATGATTCTATAGTCAAGAACTTTTACAAAAATATTCAACTTTTTAAAATGATAAATATTACAAAAAAAAAACAACAAAATCCGTTTCTGGTTTTGCAGCTCATAAAATCTTCGGGCAAGCTAAAGCCCTGCATATGATAAATAAAAATATATAGAAAAGTAGATTAAGGGAAAACATGCTATATTCGTATTTACTCCTTCATTTGTATAAAACGTGCATTATCATTATTATTACTCCTTACAAAGCTAGTTATGTACAGACGTATAATAATTAAAATAAACAATTTATCAAATTAGTACATTTAAAGTATTCTTTACACTGATTTACATTTGCTAAACATCTCAGGAAAGCTATAAATACAGATCTTCAACAAGACCGCCACGGATAGCCGAGGTCGTTAAGGCGTGAACTCGTGAGCGGGAGGTCTAGAGTTCGAATCCCGGCAGGGCCGTCCTTCCTGAATGAGGGTTTTTCCACGGGTTTTCTCAGTCCTCATTAATACCATATGCCGGAGAGGTACCTTTTTTTTTTTTAACAGTGTTTAATGCCCGTTTTTACTACTGATGCACCATAGGCGGTGGGCACTGATGATTACGAAATGAAATGATATATGTGAAAGGGTTTTTTTTAAGGAAGGAAACGTTCCAGGTCTAAGTTTAGGGCACTTCATCGGCATTTGCCATTTATGAGGACTGAGGAAAACATGGAAAATACCCTAGTCAGGGAGAAGGGTCCTGGCGGGATTCGAACTCCAGACCACATGCTCACGAGTCCGCGCCTTAAAGACCTCGGCCACTCATGGCGGTAAGAGGTACCCTAAACTTAGGCTTGGAACGTTTCCTTCCTTTAAAAAAATCCTTTCCCAAATTATCATTTCATGTATCATCAGTGTCCACTGCCTGTGGTACCTCAGCAGTAAAAACGGGCGTTAAACACTGTTAAAAAAAATCATCAATAAGGTTTCCCGTTTATATTGGGTTCTGCTCAACGAAACTTTTTTCTTTACAGAGCAGTTCTGTACCTTTTTCTTCCAATTACATTATAAAAGAATGGAGCATTCTGAAATCTGACTTCCGTTTGACCTGTCTACAAGAATCTAATGTTTTTTTTTCTAATTTTTTCTTTCATTGTTAAGTTCCAAACATTCAAAAGCTTATTTTGACTGCAATTAACATACTTTCCTGTTGTTTTTCATAATTCAGATCAAGTCCCTGCTTCGATGATAGCATGTTCTATAATAGGACCAATAAACAAGAATAGGCTGTTTTTATATAAATACTCACTCCTGGTTATCTAATGTCTACAGCAATTTTTTTGAAAATCTTCTCAAGTAAAAAAAAAAAAAAAAAAAAATTCTGAATCTTAAAAGTGAACATTTGATTGTAAATCCAGTAAATAAGTACTATGCTATGATTTTTGGCTCGTAGATGAGGCAAATGTCCAACTGCATTCTTGTACAAGTAAACAGATGGGTACAGACCTTCAAAAATTCACATTCCGACGCGTGCTGCCATCGGGTGGACACCTGTCCAACTATTAAACATTGCAGAATGTAATGTATTGTACAATCTTTGTATCCTGAGTAAAGTATTTCTTATTCATTACAATTAATAATCCAAATTAATTTCCAGAATCTTCAAACTTTGCATTATGAAAACGTAAACAAATGTTCCCGCAACGTGAAAGTGCAGAAATCAAACTATGTTCACACGGTGACGATTATAACAACTTCAATTTCACACGAACATAGTACCAACATTATAACTGCAACATAGAAACTATGAAACTACAACCTTGCCCAATATATGTTTTCCAAAAATTAAAAATATTTCAACAGCAAACTATCCTTGACTTTTGGCATTTTGTTGGCTGGATGGTTAATCAAAATGCACAACTTTCACATAAGAAATGAATTCGGGAATGTTCAGTTTGGTAGAAGTGTCTAGTCGGATTGTTTTCTGTAAAATATTGGTAACCCACAGTCTTCCATTCTAAAGTGATAGTTTAATACCGAGCTGTAAGAGGATGTTCCATATCGTATTCCCCAGCTAATGTGGTGGCAACATGACGGTGTACCACCACACTTCTCTCAAAATGTCAGATATATTCTGGACAATCGTCTTGTATTAGCGATCATGGGAATTTTCAAACATGCAACAGTCGAAATGAAAGAAAAGAAGAAAAAAAAAAATCAAACATATATTACTATCCTTCATTGAACCTTGATCGGTTAGCATATACACTAATGTTCATATGTGCAATTCCATATGGAATAAAAGAACAATTATAACAATTCAATGTCAAATTTTCATAAGTTTCCTATATTGATACTTATATCTATTACCTGTACTTAGGTATAATGTCTAAGAGTTTGCAACATAATCACGGATATATCTTGTATATAATGCTTCAAATATTTCATAAATATATCAAAGTTTGTCTATTTATAGTTTTCTAAACTAACTGATACTTTGTTAAATTTTTAACAATCATTAAATTCATCTTATATTAAATATAAAAGTTGTTTCTTATAAAATTCCTGGCATCTGAATTTCGTAAATGAAGGTTTATGAAACAAACAAGAAATTAGAAACTTATTTGAATAAGAAATGTTTAAAAAGTTGCCATGATCTAAACAGTACAAATTATAGGAAACGATTAATTATACAGTATTTGTGATAATAAACGCAATTCTTCGCTTTTAACATAATAACAGTAACTTGAAAAAACTACCTGGAAAAATAGTTGTCTTTTTCTCAAATATGCAGGCACGTTTTGGCAGACTCACATTATTCTTAATATTATTTTAATAGTAAATACAACGCAAAAGGTCCTTTGATTATTGGCAAATTTCTTCCATCTTGTTATATGATACTAGATGTGTTACTGAGATTCGTTGAGACTTCCTTATGTACCGTTTCAACGGACCTAGCTAATCATCGTTTGATTTTGGAATGATTATCTAAAATTACAGTGTACTGCAAGAGAACAGCAACATGCTACGCTCCGTTGCATTACAAAAGATAATTAACATAACTATTTAGACATGACGCTGGTCATTGACCCCAGCAAAGAGGATTATCGTTACCACAGTAACAACATATGCGCCACTAAAATTTTCATTGGATTATTTTTAGCTCAAGTGAGTAAAACACAGAATAATGAAATGGTAAAAAGAAATAAAATATATGCGTGTAATCTTCGTGGCCATGGTTTTTATATTACTTTCTTTTTTAAAACCTGCAAGGATTTGCACTTTCTTTGAAGCGACTTAGGGGCCTCTGAAAGACCGGGGTACGAAGTGAAAGTAGATATTCCACAACCATCAACACATAACACTACATTAAAAACCGCTTCAAACTCCAGCATGGAGAGATATAATTTATAGTGCTTTGTTTGACATCTATAACAGCAAAGTTTTGCAAAATAGCCTCTTTATCTTTATTAAGATTTTAGAATGTTATCTGCCTCATTCAGGTTGAATCTGTCAAAAAAAGGCATGTAACATTCAGTTGTTATACAGGATGAATCACTTAAAATTCCACCGCGAATATTTCTGAAACGAAACCTAATTGAAATTCAGAAAGTTAATCAATTCCAATAATTATTATAATTATTAAAAAGTGCATTTCTTGCACAAGGTTACAATTTTTATCAAATGAAACAATGCCTGTTGATTTAAAGAAAATTAAAATTGAGGAGAATATAAATAATATCAATGAGATTTTTTGCACGATTCTATGCTAAATACTTTACGAGTTCGCCATAAGCACGGCTCATACTTTCTGATCCGTTTTAACGAATTTTGACATCAATAGGCAAAAAACAACACACTTCCCCCGATTATCAAACAAAAACAGTGTATAGCTTTCCGCATTTTGTTTACACTTTAAGGAAATTACCTGGAAGTCTGTCTGGATATCTCTCAGTGCATGGAAGAACGACATTCTTCTTGCATTCTCCATACTAGGATCACGCCGGCTTTACCATCTTCTCCAGCACATCCAGTAGGCTCTACTTCTATGACGAATTGACAGAAACATCCCACTACTCCGTGTAAAGGAAACAAAATGTAAACACAAACCTACACATAAGGTCGCGGTAGGCAGGAATGTGCGGTTCATTTCTAGTCTAGTGCCTAACCAGTTAAATTCTAAACGATTCACGTCAACTTGGAGTTTTAGACTTATTAAGATTTTTTAATTTGTTTATTTAAGGACGCTCTTTAACATTTCAGGTCATCAGCGTTCCAATAAAATTAGGGCGTGAAACGGCCCACAAATTTTGCTCAGAGGCCTCTTCTTTCAGGTTTGAGGTTCTTTATCGTGCCGTAAATGTACGACACGGGAATCACGGCTTTACTTCCTCTCCGAAGAAAGCCATACTTAGGATTTTTACCCCCGAAAAAAATCCATCACATCCTAGCCGGTTTTGAACCCGCGACCTTGGGTTTAGAAGCAAGTATGGTTACTACTACACCACCAGGACCGACAGACTTATTCAGGATATACTGCAACACACTGTTGATAAATTTCATAAACTGTAGATGAAATGCGAACAGACATGTATTGTTTTTTCTAACAATTGCTTTTTGCTTAGTGAGAGTTAGAATTTTCTAAAAAGATCTGCAAGTCCGAACCCTACATATCGTCACTTCATAAATTCCTTGACAGAGAATCACATAAAAATCGCATTTACAGTCTAGTTTTATCTATTTTTATTTTCTTGAAGTCAATAGGCATTGTTCCATTTGAAAAAAAAATCCTGTGCTAGAGATGCGTTTTCTAACAATTATATGGGCTACATTGATGAGCCCTTTTTCTGAACTTCAAATCGATTAAACAGTGCAACAATTATACCTTTCGCTTCATAAATATTTGCAGTGGTAATTTTAGGTGATTCGTTGCGTATATTGAAGTTTCAAAGCAGGCTTTATGTTTAAATTACTTGCTTACCAGTTTTGGCGGCTGTTTTTATATCGTTCGAGCATTTGCAGAGATATCTATTAATTACGCTAAACCTCTGTTTTCTCTCTGGGTGAGTTTATACCAAATTCTTGTACGTCTCTCTAATGAGTCGTTTCTATTGATCTCTCTTTTTCACCGCTGTAGATCAGATACTACGCAAATTCATCTAAAAGTCGTTTTCTTTTAATTCTGCTTTGTCTCCCCAGTTTTAACAGTCAATCCTTGGATGCCAGTTTGTGGCTTGATGAGTGCATCGTTTGAGGTTCATCTTCATCACATGTTCTGATCATCTCCATTTGAAACAGCTGAATGTATTGACACATCTTTTCTTCTTATTCTTCTGTGCAATTCTTGATTGTTGACTCTGTTCTTATAATTACCTGAGTCTAATATGCCCCTCTATATTTTTCTATGTCATATTCTCAGCATTTCTTTGTCTCGCTGAACTATGAGAGCAAGTATGTCTTCCATGCGATAGAATTGAGAAAATCGCCCGTGGAATTTATTTCTTGTACTTTTACTGAGGAGAACTCTGTGCTATGAATGAATATATTCATTGTGCACTGCTGTATTCTTGAATGTGGTTTGTTAAGAGTTTAGTTTTCTTAGTATTCAACACGATGTCAACGTATGTTTTATTTATAGACTTCATTTATTGCTCCTTTCATTTTTCTTGTTAATAGAACAAGGGTCTTTTGAGAAAGGAGGCTCGACAGCATTGCCCCATATAATTTTACTGTTTGGCTTTCAGAGAGTTCCTGGCGATAGAGGATCTCCTTGTGTTATTCCTATGCTTTGAGAAATCGATTAAGAGAACGTACAGATATATTATTAAGAGGTGACAGTCCATTGATGAGAAAGAGGGGAAATGAGAGTACTGGGGCGTCTGCTACTAAGACAGTAACCGTACAGTATACCCACATATCTCATTACTTAAGTGAATGTGCAACTCAAGAGCAGGAATGGGGTGTTGTATAGCATACAAATTGCACTTCTTGGTTTAATACTTAAGCTTTCAGATAATGCTTGTAAATGATCGACTATCGAGTAATCGACTCCTACTTGTTTCTCCGGTTGGTTCTCCTTCAGATATCGGCTAATTCTTCTAACATGACTTTGAAAAACATCTGTATGTAATAGATGTATAGCAGTCACACAATTGTTACAGCTATTTTTTCAGATACAAATCTTTATTTTTAGGTTCTTAATTTCTTTTGGGGGGGGGTTGGCTTTGGAATATACGAAAGTAGATCCATAAGTTTACGGTCTAACCATTTTATAGGAATGATAAATACAAAAACTATATTTCTCTTTTCAATATAGTTTATACCTTTATTGCAATGCACTTTTCTTTGAATTAACATTTCAAATCCTCCATCCCCCCCAAAGAGTCAGAAGTCTTGTCTGCAAAATGGGCATCAATAGCATCCATCACTTCTTCATCACACTTAGTCACAGGGAGCTAGATATGGACTGTAGGGTGGATGGTCCGTCTCCATTAAGCCATATATCTTCACAGTTTCCTTTGCAACAAGAGCTGTGTGCGCAGGTGCGTTGTCGTGAAGAAGGCGCACACCGCCACTCAGCTTTCCTCGCCTTTTCTCTTGGATGGGAGCACGTAGTCTGTGCAGTAGGCCAGCATAGTACTCCCCATTTACTGCGCTGTTTCCTCTTCTTGAAGTCAATGAAAAGTCACGAACGATTTTGGCCATGATCTCCTTGGTTCACTGAGTGACCTTGGTCTTTAGGGGCGGTACTTCACCATTCATTGATTCATTCTCTTTTGGACAGCGGATCATATTAGAAGATCATAGTTTCATCTCCTATAATAATGGTTTGCAGTACTTCCCTCTCTTTGCCACGGCAGAGCTCCAAAAATGCCTGACAACAGATGACTCGTTGCTGCTTTTGGACTGAGGAAAGAAGTGTATGTACCCTATCTTGCACTACTCTTATTCGTGTTTAAATGTCCATGAATAATTGGAAGGAGTGAGCACCTCTTCACTCATTCCAATTATTCTACACGCCGACCTGCACGTTCTTCGTCTTTAATGCTTTCTCGACCCATGCATTCGAAAAAGTTTGGCCCATTCTTTTACGGTAGAATATGAGGGGGATGCTTCCCCATATACACCGTCCAATCGCTGTTTAATTTCATTTGGAGTAAGTCCTTCTTTTGTGAAGAACTTAATAACAGGTCAATACTCCAGTTTGAACGTGTCACAGTCTTCTATACGTAGCCTTCTTTATGCAACTATATCTGAACAACTGAACATAGTGGAGCGGAAGTTACAGCTGCAATTATTTACTTAACATATAAGATATGACACCAGATAAGGCTTTTGTGAAGGCGAAATCCTTATCATCGAGGCCGGAAACGCATGGATCTACACTCGTACAAATCCTGTGCTTTAATTATGTTCTATTAGGAATTGTTTTGAACTATTCATAGTCCTGAGATAATGGCTGAACTCTTATAAATTTTACATTCTTTAGCAGTGATTGCTAAACTTCTCCGTTCGTTTCCCATGCTTTCTTCTGTGTATTTATGAATACTTTAACTAAACTACAACGCATTCAATCAAGTCGCGAAGTATGGGCAGAAATATGAATGGATACGTCAGCTAGCACAAGAAAATAAAATATATATTTTAACATGCAGGAATTGACCTTTAAGATTAAAATGGAAATATGCTGCCTTAGAGAGAGTAGGCTGGCAATTTCTTTAGCCTTCCTGGAAGTACATCTCAAAAGTTTACCCATTTAAATACCTTATAGAGATAATGATCGTGTCGTTACATGCATTAATTGCTTCAAAAGAATACTTGGCATGAGAATGATTCCTTACATGCTTATACCTGTATCAGTTCTGTACCAACAGTTTTTACTTTCAGAACCGCTTTTTGCGGTACCTCAAACCGCAAAACATGTTTCACTAACGGCATAGTTCTTGTGAACTAACGGATGAAGTACCCTACGAAATAATAAGCAAAGTAGAGACATTGTGTTCTTCACAACTACCTACCAGTACATCACTATGAGTTCCATCATGTTTACATTTACCGAATATGCCAAATATCTATACACACTTTCACAGTAGATATCTATTTAATATATTTCAAAGTTGGACCGGAAAACAACAGGAATGTGTAGTATGATGTTCTGTAAACAGATGTGACTCACATACATTATGATAGCGTTGCTATGTGACAGGTAAATCAACAATGAACAAATGAAGTCAAGATTATCATATGATGTTCTGTAAACAGACGTGACTCACATTACATTATGATAGCGTTGCTACAACAAAATGGAGCCAAGATTATCGTTTGAACAGCGGAAAGCAATTTTGAAGTGGTATTGGAAAACCGAGAATGTTGTTGAAGTTCAATGGCAATGGAGACGTGTGTACAGGAAAGAACCGCCAATGCGAGTAAACAATTGCACGCATTCGAGACAAATTTGAGACTCATGGTACCGTATGCGATGTTCACAAGAACAGATCTGGAAGATGCCCAAATTACCACCGAGATGTACTTGCGTACCTTGATGATAATCTTCCAAGGCACTGGATAGGACGAAGAGGTTCGATTGAGTTTTCACTGCGCTCTCCGGATCTAACTCCGTTGGACTTCTACCTATATGGAACTCTTAAGGACGTTGAATACCGTAGAAAACCAGCTACACTGACAGCACTTCGGGAAGAAATTGAAACGGCACGTACTGCAATCGCTGAGGACACTTTCGCAAACGTTGCTCAATCAGTAGTTCAACGTACTCAGAAGTGTATCGACGCCGATGTTGGGCATTTTGAGCAACTGTTGTAACTGTAAAAGTATAAGATGATTAGTGCTCATCATTTTCTGTTTGTGTGAATTCAGTTTTGTTATGTTAACACGTTTTTTCTTTGCTTGAAGTGTGTATACATTTTTTGGCACCCTCTGTATTTTTTGTTTTTCCATTCTACGCCACGGTTTGAATGTCGAATTAATAGTAAAAACTCAAATCGGCATTCGAACTACAGATTAACCTACCAAATGAATTGGACTGGATTGGTAGGGATAGAAAATACTTTGCCTTGCGTAAGAACTGGCTGTTTGTACCTACGCACTCAATGGGGTCATCTCCAGGAAAAGGATGCGGTGATGGACTCGCCCGACGGCGAGGCGTGGACATAGACGAGGTCCTTAACATTGTTTCCAGATAGTACACCCCCGGCGCCGGCGGAGCCCCCTATTAGGAGTGTGAACCCCTCAGAAGGGCTGCTTCTATACCAAATGCTGGGACAGTAATTTTTCCAAAGCGCAAGTTGCCGCCACAACGCTCCCAAAACCAGCCTATCTCGTTTGGTACTTTCGACTCCATAACAGAACCAGTGAAATGAAATGGGATAGCGGAAAATGTGTGAAAAGGATAGAGCTATCCTAGCATTCGTCTAAGCTGCAGAGAAATTAGAAAAAAACCCATGGTCAGAATGAACATGTCCCAGGAAATAGCCTGGGACATCCTCAGCGTTATTACACACTCAGGTAACAGACTGGTGCTCTTGTCATCCAGATAGCAAAGGCCAATTGAGTCTATGTAGGGTTTTCGTTTCAAAACCACTGTCTAATGACTATCTGTTTAAAATAAATTTTTAATTTAAAAGAAAAACACATTTTGAAATTGAGGGGAATACAAAAACAGTATTCATTAAATTTTAGAATTTTACCCTCACTCCGAGACACCATTACATTTAAATTTTAAATGCTAACCTTATGTTACCTAAATTTTGGAATAATGTTTATCATATTATCTTTTGTGTTCTATCCTTGCACGACAATCTTAATTTGGACATAATAAAAACAAGCCAGATGTAGGATGACACAATTTATTTTTAGTAAAATTATAGTTATTAACATTACAATAATAAAGCCTATATCGTAACTGTTAACTAAAACTATTATATTCTACTCTTTTTGTAGAATATATACAATTTTCAAACAATTTATTACCAAAGCACAGTTATTGCACTACTCAGCAGTTTTTATGATTTAATTTTGTCTAAATTAAACCAATTACAAGAATGCAAGTTGCCAGGCATCGAATGAAAATAAAGGACCCGTTAACAGTTGAATCCCTCTTTAAAATTCAAATATCATAAGGTAGGGGGTATCTTTGAAATTTCAAAGAGGGTGTGAAATCTAAACTGTAAACTACATTGGTATTAAACTTCCACTACAATATCTAAATTCATTTTTTTGTTTCAATTAAATTAATGTTAAAAAGGTGTTTATTTAGACTGGCAAATTTTGAGATGAAAGCTCTGTAGATCCACAAAACTTCTACATTTATCTCTGTGAAAGAGATTTGATCCTTCCTTTCCATTAGCAACGTACACAAACAGTTGAAACTAAAACCGGAACACGGTGTGCTTTGAGGAAGGCTTAAGTGTGAAGCTTATCGGAGTTCATCTGTGATTGCATTAAAACAGTGAACCCTCCTGGTCAGCATTACAAGTCTTCCCTATTTCAAATTACTTATCTAAGACCCCTGAATACCTAATGAAAATGTAGATATTCAGTATTTTTTATTGATATCTGTGTAAATATAGATTCTCTTTAGCTTAAATGTTGTACTTTTTTTAATCATAAATGGTACAAATATTCTCACATTTACCGGAAACCGCATTGTTTTTCGAGTTATTTTTGCTGTTTTTTTTATAAACTGTTCTTACGTATGCAATATGACGCAAGAATAAAGCAAATATGGTCAAAATAAAATAGAATTAAAATGCATACCAATTTACACAAATCACAATGTGTCCCTTCTTGGTCTAGTGGTAATGTTTGCAATTGCTAATTTTTTAATATTGTTTAACACCTATTATTTCCGCTGAATCATCACAGGAAGAGGACATTGGTGAAACATAAAATGAAATGGGAAAGAGTTATTTCATAAAAAAAAAAAAAAGAAAAGTTCAAGGACTAAGTTTAGTCTAGCGATTAGAAGAAGGCAATGTGGGGCGAAGTGCTAGGGGGTTTGAACTATTTATCTGTACATGTAGGAGTGTATGTGTGATACCCATCTATCATATGAATGAAGCCTCTCAAACTCGGATCTTGCAAGCCCGCTGGACTTTTAGCCTTTGGTGGGTATCTGACAACACTATCTGATTGATTGATTTATTTATTTATGGACACTCTTTAACATCTCAGGTCATCAGCGTCCCATTCAACTCAGGGCGTGAAACGACCGACAAATTTTGCTCAGAGGCCTCTCTTTCAGGCTTGAGGTTTTTTTCGTGCCGTAAATGTACGACACGGGGCCCACGGCTTTACTTCCCTTCCGAAGGAAGCCATACTTAGCATTTTTACGCCCCGAAAAATCCATCGGTCCTGGCCGGGTTCGAACCCGCGATCTTGGGTGTAGGAGGCAAGTATGGTAACCACTACACACCAGGACCGACACAACATTATCTGCATGGACATAACAAGGAGGGTAGAAAATGTTTACGCAGCACATTCCTGTTGCTTGCCTTCTCCTGATCGCCAGACTTTATATTTTGCCAGCATTAGCCATATATGAGGACTGCGGAAAACCTGGTAAAAAAAACTCGGTGAGGGAGCACAGTTCTGGCGGGAATCAAATTCCAGACCTCCCGCTCATGAATCCGCGTCTTAATAACCTCGGTCACCCATGAAGGTCGTCCGGGGTTCGATTCCCTGTCAGATCAAGCTGTCTGGGTAATTTTTTTCCCCCGGATTTTTCCTTACCGTCAGAAGGTAAATGCCAGTTGGCTATAAGTGCAAAGACTCTTATTTGCGCCAACATTCATTCATTTCATTTCATTCATTCTTACAGACTACAGATATCGCGAGAAGATCCATGCTATCAAAACGACAATATATAAAATATTAAAAAAAATAATTAATTTATTCTAGCTGTAAAATTGTTTACTGATATAATATAATGCATAACACAGATAAATAAACAATTATCGAAAGTATATTATAAACTAGACATATTAATAGCCTTACCTTGCGTATCTGCCAGAAAAATTGAAAAAAAATGTCAAAAATATTCAAAAAATGATCACTGGTCAACACTGAACTACTCAAATTCATAAAGATAAAGTAGCCTATCGTGTCCCTTAAGGGCAAATGCCCCCTAATAAGTAAGGAAAGCTCGCTTTTTCCTAACATAGTAAGCTATTCCACGCTAGTTGTTCGTATGCTGTTTAACACACTCTGGCTGATTTGTTTCTTTGGTTACTCCATTTCTCACTGCACTAGTTGCTTCTCGAGAGATTTCCATTTTTCTCTTCCGCTTGCTACTCTTGACCATTTTGGTCCTGCATGTCCCTTGAAGAGGTCTGTCCATCTTCTTCTGGGCATGCCTTGTGTCCTTTATCCTATCTGGGGATCCCACATGAAGATCTTGTAGGTCCACCTATTGTCCTGCATTTTTGCGACGTGACCGCTCCATTGCCATTTGCTTCTGGTAGCTATTTGTGCGATGTCTGATGTCTGAGTTAACTGATTTATTAATACTAAAGGTATTTTATCCTTCAAAGATATTCCCAGGATATTGCGTTGCATTTTTCTTTGGCATATTTGAATTTTGTTATTTTGTTTTTCTGTTATTGACCATGTTTGGCACCCATATAGTAATACAAGGTATACACAGGTTTCGAGGATCTGGAATCTGATTTTCTTAGTTAGTGTTTGGTCTAACAATATGAACTTAAGGGCCCAAAATGCTCTCCAGGTTAATGAGATGCTTCTTTGCGCTGCATTTTCCATTTTATAATGGAAGCAAATCTGTTGTCCTAGTTGTGTATATTCACTTACATATGTGAGGACTATTCCATCTATTTTTATCGGGGTTTCAGGTCCGTTTGAAATTAACTGTCTTCATTTGTTTAGTGACAGCCCTGCATTTTTACTATGCTTTTGCTATGCTCACATAATTGTTCCAGTATAGTGTGAAGTGCTTTTGGTGTTTTGGCGAATAAGACCACATCGTCGGAAAATCAATTGTTAGTACACTGCCGTTTATGTTGATTCCGAAATTATTATGCCAGTTCATTTTCCATGAACAACTTCATATACCGGGTGTTAATTAACTACGTCGCAGAAATTGTACAGGATTCTTAAACACGTAACTTGAGATAAGGCAATCTATTGTCCACGAAGAAAAATAATGGTACTATATGGTAATAAAGGAGATGAAATAAAGACAATATAAAAGTGAAATGGGGTAAATATTTGCCTTAGAATGTCTTCAAACCAGGTATTTTCAACACTTATGGTCAGCTTTCAAGATTTACTATAAACATTTTCAAAATATCGGCCTAGTCACAGACGGAACAACGTGTTATGTAGCTTAGTCTAGAGGGGCTATACCGGACTGGAATAGGCGACAGCCTGTGGTTTCGAAGATCCAGATGTACATTATTTATTTACAAAGCGGGGTGGCACAGATAATAACGCGCATTCGGGAGGTCCCGAGTTCAATTTCCTTGGCACCGGCGGTTTTTCGTGATTCCTCCTGGTCAATTAGGCGAACGCTGAATTCCACTAATTTTCCAGTCTTGTATTTCTTTTAATTTCATTTCACAGCATCAGTTACAGCGTTGGAAGCGTCAGGCGAGGCGGGCTGGTGTCTTGTGGTGTGGTGTGGCGGTGGCTTGCACCCAGGAAAAGTTTGGTGGGTTTTGTCTGGAGGCCTACTCGGGTAATATACACAATAGACCCATTAGCGGTCATGAAGCGCACTCCTCCATAGTGCAGAAGAAGAAGAAGAAGAAGAAGAAGAAGAAGAAGAAGAAGAAAGTTTATTTACTTTTATGATTAAGGAATGCTTATACATAAGATGTAAAATTTAGAAAGTAATCCAGACTTGAAACCGATAACAAACCACTTTTGTTTCAAGTTATTATCATGCAGAATGCGCCAAAGAGACATTAACCTTCTATACATGTATAAAACAGCTGCACAGTGGGAAAAAGATGTAATGCTTTGAAGCAATTCAAGACACTTCCGGAAAGTGGCTACACACCGCATATGTTATACAGGTGTCCTATCGACCTTCATGCGCGAAAAAAAAAAAATAACTGAATATATTCTACACAATATGTTCCACTGATTTGATATGTTAATGATAAAAGATATACAAAATTGTAAGAATTTTTCTCTTTTTTAACATAAGAACGAGGGTAAGTCCATAAGTTTCCGGCCTCACCGATAAGGATTATCGCCTTCACAAAAATCTGGTGTCATACCTTATCTGTTAAGTAAATAATTCAGATGTAACTTGCGCTCAGCTGTGTTCAGTTGTTCAGATATAGTTGCATAAAGAACGCTACGTGTAGAAGATTGTGACATGTTCAATATGGAGTGTCGAGCTGTTATTAAGACAACGCGCCTGTGTACACAGCTCTTGTTGCAAAGGAAGCTGTGAAGAAATGGACTTTAAGAAAATCGACAATCTACTTTACAGCCCAGATCTAGCTCCCAGTGACTATTTTCTCTTCTCAGAGCTCAAGAAGGATCTTCGTGGAAGGCAATTCAAGTGTGGCGAAGAAGTAATGGATGCTGTTTAAGCCCATTTTGGAGAAAATGCTTCTGACTATTTTTTGTGGGTGGGGGGAGGTTGAAATGTTAGTTCAAAGATGTGAGAAGTGTAGCGCAATAAAGGGTAAATACATTGAAAAGTGAAATATAGTTTTTGTCTCTATCATACCTAAAAAATGGTTAGGCCAGAAATTTATAGACCTACCCTCGTAAATGACGTCATCCAAAAAGAAAAAAAGGATGGTCAAGCATTTGCATTAAAATTAATTAAAACATTAATTTAAATCTATAAAATGAGTACTATTTATAAATATATAAAGAATATAATATTAAAATATTATTAAAAACAATAGGTTATGTGGTAAATCACTGATCTGCTCTGAAATGCACCACTCGATCAGGTCTTTCATTTTAAATGTCTTGAATGTGACACAATGCAGTTTCAAACAACATTTAAAATCATATGTGGCCTCATTTATAGGCTTTAAAGAATAAGATCAGAAAAGATAACAGATAAATACATTCTATAAATAATAGCTATTCTAATGCTGACTTATGACAGCAAAAGTTGGGTTTTACTGAAGTAAAATAAAAGATTAGATTCGACGTGCGGAGATGAAATATTTAAGAACAATAAAAAATTAACCGCAAAAGAAATTAAGATTATAAGATGAGAAATACAGATATGTTCATTGCATTGCTTAATAAACAGTTGGAAAAATCATTCGAACGAATGCATTACTAGATCGCTAACAGGTGCTCATTGGCCTAAGCTTGTGAGTTCAGATGATGTATTAGATCTCTATGTTTATGCCCTTTTTTTAGTTATAAATGGGTTTCAAAACTTGTAATTTTAAATGCCAAATAAAAACAAAATTGGCGTTCGTTGATTATTGTTAAAATGATCCTGAATTGCAAAGGGGCTTATTTCTAGAAAATAGTTGCAAAGCGCAGAAAAGTTTTCAGTTTTTGTGGAAAGAAATCGCAGCTGTGCTCTCAGCATATTAAACTTAAATGAATGTATTCGCAAAAAGGGTTAGGAATTAAATAGTGCTAGAATAAATACCAATCCTTTTTGCACTAAGCTGCAGCCAACACCATCTATTGCAAAACAAAAGAGAAACGGACTGCGCGGAATTAACTCTCCGTCTTCATTGCTGCTGCAAAAGTTTGTTAAGATAAAAGCGATATGCTATTAAGTACTTGGTGGGGGTCACGTGTTGATACACTTGCAAAGCCGTATAGATATCAAACTCTTCAACTTCATCAATTATAAACTTTGCGGCCGGAAAGGAGCTTTCCACGCGGTCAAGGTCAGCCATTGTAAGCGTTGCCTGGCGTTTTATAATGCGACGACACCGTGGAAGTTTGTAAAAGTCCCTCAAGAACTCTGCGGATAAGAGACTGCCTAGACGTGGCCTTCTATGTTTACTGTGTACTAAAACTAGTCTAAATATTCTAGAGCTGGAACAGAGTTCAGCTTTAAACTTCTTCAGGGTATACATACAGTTTAAATGAAAGCTACAGGAAAGTTTCAGCCCGGTTGAATTACCTCCTCTTTTACTCCATGTGTATTCCGCAACCCTATTACATTCTAACTATAAAAATCCCTTCTGAAAATGCAATACCTTATCTTTTTCTTGTCATTATGTAGAAACGGTTGCTTATATCGCAATAGTTTAAATAAATGTTATTAAATTGAATATTACACCTTTGCCATGTTTTTTTTTTTAACTGATTTATGTTTATTTTTCATGAGTATTTTTGTTGTTAATTTCTTTAAGGGGAGATGATGGCAGAAACCACAAAAAAAAAAAAAAAACCACACACATCAAATAATTTTATTTCTTCATTTGAAAGTGCATGTCATTGAGATAATTATCCCAAAGTTTTACTTTGAAATTCGAACTACAAATGCAATTTAAAAAACTTAAAACGCAAACACTGTAATGAGCCATGCCCACTTTTAAGGTTCCTGGTGTTGAAAACATAATTTTCTAGCTTAATTTTGCCTGTGAAACCTAGAAACCACACTTGTAGTAAGATTTTGTTTCAGTAGTTGAACAGGCCATTCTATGATTACACCAGCTATATACAAGGCTGTGGAGATACATAAACAAGTGTTGTACTGTTTTGTTTAATTGTGATCAACTTTGATTTATTGTTTGTGCTAGGTGAACTTATTGATCTTTATTTTGCAAGGCCTGATGGAGTGTTTAAAAAGGACGATAAGTCCCAAATTAGTAATACAAAGAGGAAAAATTATGTTGAGGTTAGGATTAACCTTACAAATGCACACGTTAACTTATATCCAGGTGCATATAAAGTAAAACTTGGGTCAGGCATTGTGTCTGGAGTAGCTCAAATTGGCAGAAGCACAGGTTTCAGAATTATAGATCTGGAATTGCCAGCAGAAGCACTTAGAAAAGCCTGCAAGTATTCTTTGTGTGGTGGCCATTTTAATTTAGTGCATGATGGAAGAAGAGAAGGCTTAGTTTGCACATTACACATTTTATGTGAAAATTGTGATAGTGATGCATCTTTCAAGACATCAAAGGATAATAATAGAATGTTTAAAGTCAACAAGTGGTTTGCATATGGATTGAGATGTGTAGGTCTTTGAAGAGAAAGTGGAAACCTTTATGTGGTGTGATGAATATGCATGCTTCCCTACTAAAATTTAGTGCAATGAACACCACTCAACATGGCCTATATTCTCACGAATGGTGCAAATTCTTGAAAAGCAAGAAAGTGAGGAAGCTTACAGCCATAAGAATAATCTTCCTTATTAACTAGCAATGGCCATTAAACCAACCAACTTTTCATGCCCTGGCTTTAC
The DNA here is from genome assembly GCA_030762175.1 of Metallyticus violacea. NCBI lineage: Eukaryota > Metazoa > Arthropoda > Insecta > Mantodea > Metallyticidae > Metallyticus > Metallyticus violacea. Next base: position 13,738,171 of record CM060841.1, read on the forward strand.
CAGAACTCCTGGAAAAGTGCTTACGTGGAAAAATGCAGAATCCAAATTAAAGTTTTGATGCTCTCATATGGAAAAGATGTCCAAAAGAGGTTCCAGTGTGCAGATTACTGCTTTAGAAACTGCAGCAGTATTTAATGATGGGAATGTGGCAATACTTAGACTCCTAAGTTGGGCTTTATACCTGGAGCCTCCACTGAGCAGACACTGAAGATCATCGATGACCAGCGAGTCGCAAAGGCAGAGGCTTCAGTGCAGAGCATCAAAAAACTTGCTAGACAAAGGGGCAGAAGAGTTAAAAGAACTACAGAATATGAAGAACAACAGGAGTATGGATATGGGCAGTTTTAGTTGAAGTGTGCTTAAAAAAATATACATATAACATTTAAATTGATTTACCAGTGATTTAATTTTTTCATGATATAGGCACACATTTCTCAGGAACTATTAGAAGAATTTTAATGAAATTTGGCACACTTGTTCCTTGAAATAGAATACACATTAAGTTCAACAGAATTTTAGTGTAAAGAATATAGAACATTTTATTAAAAAAAATAGTCAAATTAAAAAAAATTACAGAAAATAGCGAAATAATTTACCAAAAACTTACTGCACTTAAATTTATACCTACTAGTGTTGGTTATTTTTCTGCAAAATTTTGCCTGGATTGAATGAAAAAGTGTACCAGAAAATAGATATGTGACAAAACATTCAACATTTCATTACACCATTAATAATTCATTAAAAATTCTGTAAAATTTATCAAGAGCAGGGTAAATCTCCCTAAATAAGTGTTTCAAATTTCTGTCTGATATATTTCAAAATGTAGGAGATAAGGAATCGTAAATCTTTTAGTGTAAATTCCCACCATCTCTCCTTAAACACATTGTTGAACTGTCTTCGTTCATAAAATAAACGACAGTCAATAGATATATTATTATTATTATTATTATTATTATTATTATTATTATTATTATTATTTTAATGTTACAGAATGTGGTGAAATTGTATAGATATAAAAGTTAACCTATGTATAAGACCAGGCTTCTTCTTTCCGTTCATGGTTTGCGCTTCAACCCATTCAAGCTCCAAATTGCTAAGGCCATCTCTTCTTAGGCCTTTCTGGTTCTCTCCTTGTCTGGGTTGTAATGAAAAGCTACTTTCAGGGTTCTATTATTTATCATTCTTTCCAATTTTTCTGTAACTTTATATGCAACTCTAAAGCTTGTATTCTATTGCAGTGCCGTTTAATCATTGTCCACGTTTCAGATCCACAAGTGATTGTCGGATTTATTGTTTATTTGTTTTATTTATGGACGCTCTTTAACACCTCAGGTCATCAGCGTCCCATTCAACTCAGGGCGTGAAACGGCCGAAAAATTTTACTCAGAGATTTCTTCTTTCTTCTTTCAAGCCATTGCTTGCGGTTCTGACAATCACATTTGTCCCTGGTGGTGTAGTGGTAACCATACTGCCTTCTAAACCCAAGATCGCGGGTTCGAACCCTGCCAGAATCGATGGATTTTTTCGGGTGTAAAAATCCTAAGTATGACTTCCTTCGGAAGGGAAGTAAAGCCGTGGGTTCCATGTCGTACGTTTACGGTACGATAAAGAACCTCAAGCCTGAAAGAAGAGGCCTCTGAGCAAAATTTATCGGCCGTTTCACGCCCTGAATTGGATGTGACGCTGATGACCTGAGGTATTTTTTTTTTTTTTGAGTAGTGTTTAACGCCCGTTTTCACTACTGAGGCACCACAGGCGGTGGACACTGATGATACATGAGATGAAATGATAAATGGGAAAGGATATTTTTTTTTTTAAGGAAGGAAGCGTTCCAGGCCTAAGTTTAGGTACCTCCCCGGCATTTGCCAGTTATGAAGACTGAGGAAAACCTGGAAAAAACCCCAGTCAGGGAGGACGGTCCTGGCGGGATTCGAACCGCAGACCTCCCGCTCACGAGTCCGTGCCTTAACGACCTCGGCCACCCGTGGCGGTCATGACCTGAGGTGTTAAAGAGCGTCCGTAAATAAACAAAATCAACAAAAAATCTGTAATTCATTCTCAATTTTAACAAATAACACCCGATCATCAGCAAATGTCATAGTGTTTGCTATCATATTTCCTAGCTGAATTTCCCCAGTAACATTATTTCCACAATTTTATTTTTTCGTCAAGATATGTTACAAATTGCAGTGGACTATAGACAACCTTGTCTAACCCTTTCTTGTGATTTATTGTAATTTTTCTTCCTGCATATTCTAATTACTATAACAGATTATTGCTGGCCCTCTTTTCCTTAAAATCTACAATGAATTTGGCATTGATACGTTGCCAAAAGTTTTACAGTAATGAACAAATAAAATAGGCAATTCCAAATTATATTCAATTCTCAACAAATTGATGATAATAGAAATAAAGAAACTTTCTGAGACACGTGGTGCCATAGACATGCGACATTAGAACTAAGAAAACTTCACCTGGAGAGCTATGCGTGCAGGGCAACGTTCAATAGAGGTCAATGTATGTTCTAGGCAGTGGCGTGCGGTTGGATTTTGAGCAGAGGAAGCAATTCATGTTTATGAAGCTATGTACATATTCAGAATCAAAATATATTTTATTTATTTATTTTGCACATTAATTTAAAATTAGACGTCCAGCTATTTAATGGCTACTGAATTAGCTGAGTTAAGCACTAAAAGATTTTAATGTGCGATCACATTTAGATCTTTAAATCAATGCTTGCCACGCCCCCCCTCCCTTTTGTGCTTTTGGTGAATATATCCAAACATGGGTGATAGAAATATGCAACATCACAAGAAAAAATGAGAACTTAAAAATAATTAATACAGTAAAACTGCTACTAATACGAAAACTGAAACTGGTTTCTGAGAATTTCAAATGTGATTAAATCAATTTTTAAGTTTTTTTGCTCAGTTTTCAAAATTGTTTACATTTTAACTTCTACAACTTTCAACGCAATTGCGTGAAACTTTGCTGAAATATTCTTTCTATTGAGTGCAACAATCTCAATTTCAGGGTTTAATTAGTAAGGTTATTTTTTTAAATCTTACAATGGGAATACGTTTTAAAATTCAAATTCCACCCAAAAATTCCATGCAATTGCATTGTGCACATTTTAACTATTAGGATTCAGTTTGTAGATTTAGATGCTACCTTTATAATAAAAACGTTCTGAAATGTCCAGAAGCTTTGAAATAATACTGTAAATGCCTTTTAAATGCTATTCTAATGGATAATTAAAGAATGTATAACTTTAAATATTAAGTACAAACATGTCGTTTTAATAGCTCTTAAAAACGAAGAAAGAAAACGTGAAAAAATATTTAAGTGTCAAAAGTCAATATGAATTAATTAATTAAATAATTAATTAAGCCACTTATATCCCATCCAGAGCTCTGGGGTCTCCGTAGGCGGGGGGCTCATATTGTGAGCTATTGTCCCTATGAGTTTGTTAAGTCTGTAATGTTTCTTATTTTACAAGTTTAACACAATTTAACCGGAATGTTCAAGTGCTGAGTATTACGTTTGGTATTGGCTTCGGTTGTTCTCTTCTTTCTGCAGCTGTTCTTCCGGTTCCGTGCTACGCTGGTCCAGTGTGGCCCGACTGTTTCCTTAAGGAGTCTGCCCGCCTCGTTCTCGGTCTCCCTCTTCCTCTTCTACCGATACGTAGATCCCATGTGGTAGCTATATGTCCCCTTGCTACATGTCCGCCCCATTTCCACACTTCAGGCTGTTTGCACGTTGAGCCACGTCGTTCAGTCCCGACAACGTTCTTAATTTCACAGATGATGTTTTATCCATGAGGGATATCCTTAATACTTTGCACTCCATTTTACATTGACAGATGCTGATATCATTCTTTTCCACTTTTGTTAGGCTCCAAGTTTGGCATCCTATAATAGTTTTGGGAATATGCATGAGTCCAGCACGTCTAACCTCAGTTTTCGGCTCAAAGTGTTGTCCATCAGTATGAATTTCATTAACAAGAACGCTCTCCGTGCTGAGGAAATTCTTTTGTTGATTTCTTTTCCCATATAATGCTGTTTGTCCTAAGTAGACATGCTCTGTTACCTATTTTAGTGTTGTTACTTGGGCGTTACTTGGCTGTTAGTCATTATCTATGTTTTGCCCACGTTCATAGATAATATAGGTCGTTTTACTGTGCTTGTTCAGATCTTGTAGCATTCTTTGAAGGCTCTCTGCTGATCTAGCAAATAGAACTATCAATATACTCCCATATAAATTATTTTATTTCAGACATAAAGAATTATAAACATTGATAAAATATTAATAAAATAATATTAAATTATAATCTTTGCTTTTGTACATTGATTTCATCCTTCAATGATTTGCGGTAAAATAACGATTGACTATGTCATAGTAGAAGTTCCATTTTGACTGAATTTGCACTAATAAGCATTGGGAAAGGAACGCTTTTTATAAGACATTAATTTAAACTCTGTTTTATCAAGAAAGAGGTGTTACCTATAACATCTAAAACTATTTAATTAAGTATGTACAAAGCAACAAAGTGTCAGAAAATACAAAATAAAAAAAGGGAGGGATAAATCATAAGTTGAAGCATATTAACGGTCTCAGCTCATTATCACTATTATTATTATCATCATCATTATTATTGTTATTATCTTTGGTGATACGTGTTTCTTTAAATGACATGTGGTAGTCATGAGCGATGGATATTTGTAAATTTGTATTATTGTGCACATGTTGTATATTCGAAATTGTTGTAACATAGGAAAAGTGCCTGTTGCCGTTTGTAGAGAGTAAACCCTATGGACAATAGCAAGGCTGGTGAAAGCCAGTTTCTTTTATAAAGTCTTTTTGTTCCACCCTTTGAAATACTTATTGTGTAGGAAGGAGCAATTGGGTGTTAAAGTTAAAGTTCCGTTAGAGGCAAATAACCCCAACTGCCTAAGTCCTTTAAATCATCGAATTGCAAGAGAGGTTTTTAAAATTGAGCAAAGAACGAATTAGGCCAGGCGATGCAAACTGAAATTTAGCCAGTAAGAAAGCTGGGTTTAAAGTTACAAATTTAGACGATTTTGTAAATCCCGTGGGACTTAAGCGTCCCAGCGATACAGATTCCAATTATGTATAGATAAGCAGACTTGAAGGCCGTAACACACTCAACATTCACTTTTAATTCATCATTCTTCATTAGCACTCTGCATTCAGATTCAGACACAGACGTTTATTCTTCTTGGTCTAGGTATTCAGTATTCATACGACAAACGACAAAGCACTTAGGCATTTTGAAGTGAGTTATTCAATAAATAATCATCCGAACTTAATCCTCGTCGCGTATATATTTGCATCACCGACAGCTCTTCCTAACCCAGGGGCTCAATAGCTCAAATCAGTCAAATCCCCTGAGATCTTTGCTATTTCTAATTGGGATGGGAGTAGTAAAGAAACTGTAGCAATGAGTCAACATACTTCAGCAGCCAAGACAACACACCGCTACGGGAATCTATACCGAGGAGCCATTTACAGCTGGTCCAACCGACAACAGCTCCCTTACAGTCTCATAGTTGTCACCCCAACGTGGGGCATTTTTTGAAGCAATACTCGCTTCAACCAATTACAATCTCATATTTGGCTCCTCTACATGAGGCCATTTTGAAACCAACACGTCTTCGAAATTATGGTTCCAAAGTTATGGCAACTACTTTTTTTTTCTCGCAAACAATGGACAACATGAAAAATGTAATATATGCGATTGAAAATGTATGGCATTTATTGCCGAGTGCTGCCACCAAAGGAAGGCTGGATGTAGGCGGTCCTCTTAGGAGAGAAGCAAAACATAGGCAACCTGACAACAATGGTTTACTATGGCATGAGTAAACGTTACACACAACGGCTGACACTGGGTTGCCTTAAGTAATCTCCAAGTACATCGATGGTTTGTCGCCAGCAATAGGAAGTGTTCACCTCGCCACTGTTCGATATGGCACAGGGCAGACTTCCCGTAGCTGTATACGACAATCTCGTACATTCCTGGCGCGGGAAATGGTATTTTCCTGACCACTGTCGCTCACCAACTGATCTTCGGCGCGTGCTGAGACGCGCAGCTCTGCTCACATACACCATCTGGTGGCTTCATTTGAAAATAAATTTCATACACTTTCAATCATATATCTTAATAGTTTTAGTGTTGTTCCTTGTTTGCTAGGGGAAAAAAAAAACAAATGACATACCTCATATCAACAGGTATATCACGTTTTTATAGACGACCCAAGTTTAGTCTAGTAAGTCTTTTTCACATAAATACTTTGTGTCTAGATACTCTAAAGGTTAAAAGGTTAACACTTAATGTAAAAAAAAAAAAAAAACTTTTATCACAAAAGTGATCATTTGGATACTATAAAATGACTCGGTGTTACTCCTAGTTACTCTATCTCAAAGCTATACGTACAAACTACTTCAGTATAACTATTCTAATAACAATGGCAGTCAAAAGTTTGGTAGCAGACCCTAAGTCCTGTTTATGACATAAAAAGTTTAACAAGAACCAAGCTGGACTCCACCTCCATAGTCTATAGTTTTGCTTCACTTATCAGCCTGAAATTATTGGATAATATACAGTCAACATTTCTAAGAATATCCTTCAGAGCTTTCCGAATTAGCTCTGTTAGCAGGATGTCAGTCCTGGTGGTGTAGTGGTTACCACACTTGCTTCCTATACCCAAGATCGCGGGTTCGAACCCGGGCAGGACCGATGGATTTTTTCGGGCGTAAAAATCCTAAGAATGGCTTCCTTCGGAAGGGAAGTAAAGCCGTGGGTCCCGTGTCATACATTTACGGCACGAAAAAGAACCTCAAGCCTGAAAGAGAGGCCTCTGAGCAAAATTTGTCGGCCGTTTCACGCCCTGAGTTGAATGGGACGCTGATGACCTGAGATGTTAAAGAGCGCCCATAAATAAATCAATCAATCTGTTAGCAGGATGCAAATTGAAACTGGAGAACCATCTCTAGCTATTAGAACAACACAACCGGGTTTGTCTTATGCACTGAAAAGTGGTATATAATCTTGGGATCAAATGCGTAGTTCTAAATTGTTAAAAAGTACATCTACAATTCTCCGCCATTGTTGTAGTCCTTTTTGTGTAACATCCCACGAAATTACAACTTATCTTTTGAACCTCGCAGATTGACACTGTCTGATATCAATACACAGACGATTGTAATGTTTAAAAATGCAACCAGCTCTCGAATCCATCAAAAATTTTAATGAAATACATGAGAATTACAGTGGACATTTACAAGTTTACACTGATGATTCTGTTATAGAAGAGAAAAAAATATTCTATGGTGGTAAGGTTAGGTCTCATAATTTGTACCACTTTGAACAATTTCTATAGTGCCACGGAATCCGCGAAGTATTAGCAAGATTTGATAGGAATTCATTGTAGCTCCATTCTTAGGCATGTCTATACCAGCTGAGAAATGACAAAAACTATAATGCAAAATAGTACACCATCATTATTCTAAATTGGACCATTGCCACATTGCAGGTTATCAACACAGCATAACTTGATAAAGTAAATAGCATTTATTTAAGGCGAGTTTATTATATAACTAACGTGCAATGTTAGGTTATGTTAGCATGCTGGACAACCAAGGACCCAGCAAACTAGATAATGTTATGGTGTAAAACTTGGAAACTAATACCAGAATTTCACACTTTTCTTCAAATTGTTGTTTCTTTTTTTAAACAGCACTCTATTACATTCAGACCCACATTCGTCCTGTTATTTGTGTTTGGGTAATGTTGCTCCCTGAAGCCATTATTGCTTCAATATTATACATTGTTTTAACAATGCGCAACAACGTATACTGTAAATATTGTTGTGCTGTATTGCAAAAAGAATGATAATTTGCAGCTTTAATATCACAATTTCATTCGTTACTTATTGTATTCCAAACATAAAATTGCAATGGTAGCTTGGTCTATAAATATTGCAAAGAATTTCCTCTAAATTGTATCAGCCCAAAATAGAAGAAACGCGGCGGTACAATTTGTGACTTGACCATTTTGTTTGTTCAACGTTCCCTTCCCTCCAAAGCAGAAACTATTTCAAATATTATTACCGGATATTTTTGAGGTAAGTAACAAATACAATGTGTGTATGTGAAAACCAAATCATACATACCTGTGAGTGTGTAGAAGCTTAGCTGATATAGACGAAAATTACTTCAAACAAACAACTGCAACACAACTTGCGTGCCTACTACGTTAACCATTTTCGCTACATCTTCTCATTACCTCTTAACACACACTCTTTCCGCTTTGTAGCGCCACAGCTTAAATAAACTTATCAGATATGTGGCCGGTACAATATATGAGACCTAACCCTATATTCTCATTTTACTATGCTATATAAATTGCCTGACTTCTTTACTATTTTCAAGTGTGAACCATTAAACATTAACAAGGACTTACAAATAAATGCTCCGTAGTTTTCACGAACTCCATATGAAGGACAGACTTGCAATCAACAAAATACAGCAACTATCTAATGTTAAACACTATATTTTATTTTATTTTATTTTATTCTGCTACCCAAGAAGAAATTAAACACCATATGATAGAGATACTGCCAAACAGAATTTTATGATTTATATGAAAGAGAAATATAAAAAAAAAAAATGGATCAACAAATTGCTCAGTAATTCACTCATCTAACACGTTTATATCACCCGCTATTACGTCTTTTTTTCAGTGGTGATCAACGCCCGTTTTTGCTACTGAAGTAAGGGACACTGGTAATGCATAAGATGAAATGATACATTGGAAAAGGATATTTAAGGAAGGGCATTTGACATTTATGAGGACTGAGGAAAACCTGGAAAAAACCTCAGTCAGGGAGGACGATCCTGGCGAGATTCAAACCCCAGACCTCCCGCTCACGATTCCGCGCCTTAACGACCTCGGCCACCCTTGGCGGTCTATTACGCCTTGAACAAATACCATAAGTATTGAGCATACCAGCTTCACACATTCTGCTAATTTATTCAAAGATTGCAGCATGAATGTGAAAAGTGATAACGAATTTTCACCATTAAACACAACTTCACAGAACAATAAAAATATAAGCAAACTACATAACTTGCTAAATCATCTTACAATAGCTCTCAACAACCCAGAAATTACCCCATATGTTACTACATTCTTTGTCCTTATACAGAAGTTGCCCCCCCCCCAAAAAAAAACACATGTACACACTTCAAGCAAAGAGAAAATTGTGTTAACATAGCAAAACTGAATTCACACAAACAGAAAACGATGAACATTAATCATCTTAGACTTTTACAGTTACTCATGCAAAACCCTTGGGATGAAAACTTTCAACTTTGCTGTTTTAATAATAAGACGTACGCTGGTTCTGTTAATCCCAGTCTCACGTGCACATTGCTTTGTAGATTTTTGCGATGGGTGAGTGCTTAAAACGTTCCAAAACCATAGCTGAGGACGCGGGGCTTGTTGCTGTGCAAGGTCTCCCAGATCTGGCCTTGTGAACATCGCATACGGTACCACGAGTCTCAAATTTGTCTCGAATGCATGCAATTGTTACTCGCGTTGACGGTTCTGTTCAGTGCACGCGTTTCCATTGCCTTTGAACTTCAACAACATTCTCGGTTTTCCAATACCGATTCAAAATTGCTTTCCGCTCTTCAAACGATAATCTTGGCTCCATTTTGTTGTAGCAACGCTAGCATAACGTAATGTGAGTTACATTTGTTTACAGAATATCATACGATAATCTTGGTTTCATTTGTTTATTGTTGTTTTACCTGTCAGTAGCAACGCTATCATAACGTAATGTGAGTCACATCTGTTTACAGAACATCATACGATAATCTTGGTTTCATTTGTTTATTGTTGATTTACTTGTCACGTAGCAACTCTATCATAACGTAATGTGAGTTACATCTGTTTACAGAACATCACACTACACATTACTGTTTTTTTTTTCGGTGCAACTTTGAAATATATTAAATAGATATCTAATGTGAAAATGTTTATACATTTTTGGTCTCTCTGTATAAAAAAAAACTGACTCTATTGTTTAAACTGGTGTATTAGAATGTACTTCCTAATTGTACTATCATTTTGTAATCCTATTGTATGTCGCGTTAAAATCTTTATTTGTAGAAAAGTGATATTAAATAGACATTAAACAACGGCGGTATTCAAAAAGTATATAAAAGATATTTTACACAAAATTGTATTTATAACGCCAACTTTTATTTACAACAGGCTTTTGTAACACAATTTTGTGCTATAACACATGAAAATGATTGCGGTCTAAGACCCATCCGTTTCAAAATGTATGTGGCAATACAAAAACAAACAAACAAACAAACAAACAAAAAAACCTTTAAAACAGAAAACCCAATATTTTATATCATGGCACCCCCTCGACATGAAAATAAAAAATGGATACGAAAAAAAAAAAGAACATCCAAATGGGATAAAAACTTTAAAAATTAGGACTGATTTATATATTAGAAACAGTAAAATAAAATATAAAAATTCATTATACACAAAACAAACTGAAAGTTTCACGTAGAGAGTTCAGCAAACCAAATTCCATATTTGGTCCCCTTGATGTAGTCCCCCATCATTACCTACGTTAAAATACGAAGCCTTCTGGAAGATTTTTTGGAAGATCAAGGGATCTTTGAAGTTGAAACAGACTGCCGGTCTAATAAAGAAAGGCGTTACTGCATGTTGTTAAGTTAAACATCTTCCTGGTCTCAAGGACAAACGGATCTTTGTACACATCAACAAGGAACATTTAGTTTTAAATTTGGAAGCAGCAGACAACATGGATATCCTTGCTCCAAATGAGACAAAGACGACTTGAGGAGTATGGGGAGACTAAGAAAAGCTCAGGGTGACCCCGACGGCAGTATACTATTTATAGAGTTCTGGAGGGAAGGTCATGGGGTGTCTAGTCGCAGCAGTTGTAACACTATGCAGGAAATGCATTCCAGCCGTCTCTGGCACTGTATTTAAAGCCTCTGTAGACACTGCTGTTATCAGGAATGCTTTAGCAGGTGAGGGTGTTTTCATAATAGTGAAACTGGAAGCACATTGAACATCTCTCAAGGAAGAGATGAAAAGTTTTGCTTGTGTGCTGCTCCCCCCTTTCTTTTAAATGTTATTGTTTAGTCATCAACACAGTGTTCATAAAAGTAATGTACTTTTTCTTTGTTATCGGTCTATCCATCCATTTAGACCTGTATATTCTGTATTTTTAAATATAAGGGGGATCATATCTAAAAAGCCTAACATAATTGTGGAAATTATTAATGAATACATAGTATTTTGAAAGATGCAGAAAGATTATTATAAGCATAAATGATGTTATAAAAACTATTGATTCTTTAAACCCCATTTTATGTCATAGAACTTGAATTTTGTGAATTAGGATATCAATTATTCAAAATTTATCCACCTTTTCAGCATTTTTAAATGGTGTTTAATTGATTGGATTTACTTACGGACGCTCCTTAACATCACAGGTCATCAGCGTTCCATTCAATTCAGGGTGTGAAACGGCCGACAAACTTTGCCCAGAGGCCTCTTCTTTCAGGCTTGAGATTCTTTATCGTGGCGTAAATGTACGACACGGGACTCACGGCTTCCGAAGGAAATCATACCTGGATTTTTACGCCCGAAAAAATCCATCGATCCAGGCCGGGTTTGAACCCGCGATCTTGAGTTTAGAAGGCAAGTATGGTTACCACTATACCACCAGGACCGACCGAATGGCGTTTAACTCCCATTTTTACTACTAAGGCACCACAGGCGATGAACACTGATTATACATGAAATTAAATGTATATTGGGAAAGGAATTATTTTTAAGGAAGGAAACGTTCCAGATCTAAGTTTAGGTACCTCCCCGGCATTTTCCATTTATGAGGACTGAGGAAACCCTCAGTCAGGGAGGGAACTTCAGACCTCCCGCTCACAAGTCCGCGCCTTAACGATCTCGGCCAATCGTGGCGGTATTTTTTTTTTTCAGAATGATGATATCAATCAATGTATCTAATTATTTTCATAAGCATCAAGTATAATGTTAAAACATGTAACTAAAAGGAAACCTATAATAGAATTTAAAAATTGGGTAACTTATAAAATGGACGAACAATCAACTATTCATAAAGAACGATTTTAAATTTATTTAAGCTCATATCTATTTTACCAGGAAAAAAATTACGTAATAGGCATTGCATTATAGCTTCCCTGGGTTTTTGTTAATGTATTAACAGATACAAAATACTCATTATATCTATATTATGATCATTATGAACAAATTTGTATTCATTTTATTTAATTAATGTATAACTTTAATACGGTTAAAATAATATCAGAAATAAATAAAGAGTTAAAGGGAGCAATATAAAAATAAACTGTTAAGATTCGTATATCTTATTTTTGCAATATGAGAACACTTTACTACTGTTGCCCCCCCCCCCCAAAAAAAAAGAAAACTACAAACTAAACATATCTAACACATTCTTTCTGTGCAAGATGTTTCAGGAATCTTATCAAATATAATCAAATGTGAACAAGCGCATTCCAAATTAATTTAGAATCTGTTAAAAATTTATTAACAAGCAAAGTCCATTTGCCTCAATATAGAAATAATTCTTTCACACTAGCCTTATCTAGGACATTAGTTGGAAAGATAAACCAGACTTTAAAAAATTCGATCAATGCTGGGATTCGAACCACGAAATGCTGACGCTCTAACTGATTGAACTACCGTACCCTACTAAAACACGGAATCACAAGTATAAAACAAGATTAGAGAGATTCCTGGTTCTGTGCTTGAAGGAAGACACGATGGCTCAGTTTTAGAAGTTGAAGATTCGATGTTCAAATTCCAGCCGTGACCCATAATTTTCCATCTATTTGGCTCAGGTAAAGAGTCAGCAAATTCAGTTTCTTACCGTTAACGTTATATTTATCTTTGATATCCTTGTAGGAATATTCAAAAATGTAAATATTTCACCAGCTGGCAGGAAACTGGGCCACAGTAGCGATAATACCCTATTTAAACATTTGAGCGATCATGTTTCTAGAATAGATGTTAAAATGTGTTTTTTCTCGGTAAAAGATGTCACCTTAGATCACAACAGCTCCACTACGAACCTTAGATGAAAGCCAAACCTGGATCGCCCATGTGTTGAACAATTCCTGTTCCTAATGTGAACAAATCATTTAATTGGAAGGGAGCCTAGAACACGGGGATTCCGTTCTAGGTGCAATTGGCGCATTACTTCCCTAAATAATTTAAAAATGTAATAATACAGAAATAATAGCTTTAGAAATATTGTGGGTGCTGAGCAGAGTACATAAAATAATTGGGTATGAGGCGAAAATTAGGAATTTAGTCTCCATGGTATAACGGAGCTATAACTCTCTGGGCATTGGGTAGTTATATCATCCCTTATTTCTTGCTTTTCCTTTCAAATATTGTTTCTTTGCTAGAAATTGAAAATTTTCGACCGAGAGCCGATATAAGGGAACCAAAGCAGATTTTTGCCTTCTCTTGTTAGTGCAACAGTAAACCAAGTTGTGCAGATTATTTTGTGAAAATATTGTAACAGAAGGACTAGTTTCATTACTTTTGGAAAGTTATGGTTATTAAAATTACTTAAAAGTTCTTCTAACCCATAAAAAGTGTGTGTTTTTTTCAGGCAACTTTGGTTTAGAGGTAAAATTGCGAGTGAGATGCGAGCGTGCATAGAATTCAACTCAGCAATTTGCCCTTAAACATTAGAGGTATATTTTTCATGAGAAAATTTTTAGGTGTCATACTTTTTAAATTGAATCATCCGTTTAAGAAGTGCATTGTGAATGTTATTCTATTGTACAGAAGACTTAAATTCATGAATAATTTTCAAGAGCTGACCTGTACACTGTGAAGAAGGATACTTAGCTATCGGAAATATCGTGTGAATTGTATGCCTATTTTTGTTGTTGCTGTTTTTACTTGTACTTCACAACTTTTTAACGAACCATATACACAGGGTGCCAAAAATTTATACACACTTCAAGCAAAGAAGAAACTGTGTTAACATAACAAAACTGAATTCACACAAACAGAAAATGATGAGCACTAATCATCTTAGACTTTTACAGTAACAACAGTTGCTCAAAATTTCCACCATCGGCGTCGATACACTTCTGAGTACGTTGAACTGATTGAGCAACGTTTGCGAAAGTATTCTCAGCGATTGCAGCACATGTCATTTCAATTTCTTCCCGAAGTACTGACAGTGTAGCTGATTTTCTACGGTATACAACATCCTTAAGAGTTCCCCATAGGTAGAAGCCCAACGAAGTTAAATCCGGAGAACGCGGTGGAAACTCAATCGGACCTCTTCGTCCTATCCGGTGCCTTGGATCCAGTTCGCGGGGCTTGTTGCTGTGCGAGGTCTCCCAGATCTGCCCTTGTGAACATCGCATACGGTACCACGAGTCTCAAATTTGTCTCGAATGCATGCAATTGTTACTCGCTTTGGCGGTTCTGTTCTGTACACACGTCTCCATTGCCTTTGAACTTCAACATTCTCGGTTTTCCAATACCACTTCAAAATTGCTTTCCGGTGTTCAAACGATAATCTAGGCTCCATTTTGTTGTAGCAAAACTAGCATTACATAATGTGAGTTTCATCTATTTACAGAACATCATACGATACTCTTGGCTTCAGTTGTTCATTGATGATTTAACTGTAACGTAGCAACGGTATCATAATGTATGTGAGTCACATATGTTTCCAGAACATCATACTCCGCCTTTGGTGCCTCAGCAGTAAAAAGGGCGTTAACAAGAGGGAGAGAGAGAGAGAGAGAACACCATGCATATTTTTGTTTTTCGGTCCAACTTTGAAATATTTTTCAGGAAAGAATTAATCACAATCAGCATTTTTGCTGCCTGTCACTTGCCTGTCACCGCGACTGCTCATCAGTGATGGGACACATTTGCTACCCAGTAGTATTTCTGTAAAACTAAAGCTCTGGTTTGGCTTGAACGCCCTTCGTGTAAACAAACACAAAGAGCGAAGATTGTTGATTACGGCTACCATTGCAATTCCATCTCATTAGGAATGTCTTGATAGGACATGAAACTGTCCCTTTACATCTTTTTACTGCGGTATAAAATGTAATCTCAGGGTGAAAGACCCGTACTGCAGGTGGTTCATTGTGGCGAGTATAGGGACCGCCCGCTGAAAGATGTTACCGCTTTTAGACTCTGTAATTAAATGGCGGAGAACTAATGAATTTTGTACCGTAAAGGTCTGGATAACTTAATCATAAAATATATTCTGTTCATATAAATAAAAATAAATTTTATAATTATTATTATTATTATTATTATTATTATTATTATTATTATTATTATTATTATTATTATTATTATTATTATTATTATTATAGAAACAGCTTAAGTCCTGGAAAAAAGCCATAGAAAAAAAAAACGTTCTCGCGACAGTAGCAAACAAAACAAGTGAATATTACAAATATAGGTACACATATATTTTCTATGCTGTAGGTACTGTTGAAGTGGATAATTAAATAATTATTTTTTTAGTTTGTTTCTATCATTAATTCTTCATATCCATTTTCAATTCATGTATGTTTTTTCCTTTTATTTTAAGGGCCGTTTTTCTTTTCGGCTTATCTACAAGTGTCTCACTTTCACACTTGCCTCTTATAACTTCTCTTTCTTAGCTTTATCGCACTTTTTTCTTAGCATAAATCAGCTGTCTCCTCCTCCTGTGCATTATCAGTCACGTTTTTCACTCCCCCTTTCTCATAGTTTTGTTTCCATTCTTTTGCACTGCACTCAATAACCCTCATTTGTGAGAAATCTTACCCCATTTGAGAGCCTATACTTTTCTTCTGGTACCCGTCCTCTTGATCATATAATTTTTTCCCCCTGCAGCACTTAATATTCTCATTTATTCCTCTCATCATTTCCAATTTAACCACTTTCTTTTATTCGCCCCATCTTAAACAATGTGCTTCTTGTAACATTTATGAAAGATCCAATCATTTCTACCCAATTTTTGTTTTAATTTTTATGAAACCACATATTTATTTATTCATTTATTTATTCAGACTTTTCAGAAAAATGTGCTTGGTTGTTTATGGAAACATTGCGTTAAAAACAATCCCCCAATATATACAACATTCTCAATAGTGTTTTCTGTAGTATTATATTTGATGTGAGATAGAAGCTATGTGCAGTTTTGAGAAATTTTGTAGACGTGAAATATTCCATTTTGTTTATATTTCACACAGCAAGAGATTTTCTGTACGTAAACTTAGAAATGCAATTAAATGGTGTTCTGTTACAAACATGATATACCTAATTATATTTTGCATTTCCATTGTAATCTACTTTACGATCAGCACATTTATTCCAGAGATACTTCAATGCTATTATCCCATCTCTGAATTCTTTTCCGGAAGGTTTGCAAAACACTCCTTTACACGTGCTCTTAGTTTTATGAAAAACGCCTACCAGCGAGCAAGAGCTTCAGCTCTGGGAACAGATGAAAGTCAGAGGGCGTCAAATCTAGAGAGTAGGGTGGATGCTCCAACAATTCATATTTCCAACCTCTCAATTTCCTTCGCTAAAACATTTTTGTTAGCAGGTGCATTGTATTGATGGGGGAGGGTTGAAATCAGCAAGCTGGGAAATTTCATTTTTTCAAGCGGTAAATTTAAAAGAGCGCTTTACCCGTAAATTTCTTGTAGCATCTCAAAAGACTAATGTCATAACCTTCCCTGCAGATGAATCGACAGTTATAGCACAAATCAGTTGTGTTACTTCAGAAAAGTTGTGACATTATTGCAATAGGTTTCATATTCATTTCTTCATGTACACGTCCTACATTTTCTTTTATAGTTCAGCAGTTTCATTCACTTTAACTCGA
The DNA here is from genome assembly GCA_030762175.1 of Metallyticus violacea. NCBI lineage: Eukaryota > Metazoa > Arthropoda > Insecta > Mantodea > Metallyticidae > Metallyticus > Metallyticus violacea. Next base: position 13,755,177 of record CM060841.1, read on the forward strand.
CTTCTAGAGTGGCACGGTCATATTATTGAAATTCAGCAGATGATTTTTAAATAATGAAAATCAAGGAAAAGAGCCTACATAATTATTTATAAATCTAATATGAATTTAATTTGACGTTAAAAGCATCTATCACTGCACGATACTCAATATTACCCATGTTACGAAACATCTGCAACACGTCTGTTTAGAAAATTGTATTAAATAAACTATTTGAAATAATAGTTTAACATTTCAAATGGATGTACCAACGTAAAAAACAATTATCCTGCCAGTTGCATAGCCCCCTATGGTCGAGGTCGAGAAGTTTACAGACAGGCCTTGCATTTATATTGTCAACAGCATATTTTTCTCGCTTAAATATCTTGCGTAATATATTCTTATTGTGTAAATGCTACTTTCAGAGCTTCTTTTTTTATAAAAAATATTGTTCCTGTTTTATAGAGAATGCCCCAAAATGCGATTAATTACTAAATGTTGCATTAGCATTTTTTCTACTAGGCGTGTGTCATTCCAATGGAATTATTCTGTGTTGCATTAAAAAAATATAACTTTTTCATTTAACAGGGTATTGTCTTACATTTGCATTTCCCCCATTATTGCTGTATTTGACTTAAATTTTCAATAATATTATAAACATTAATTAAAACATCCACGATTAGTAACAGTTGATAACAATTGTATTATGACCCTATTGTTTCGGAAACGGTTAGCTGTCAAGAGATAAAATGTCCGGGTTAAGTGCCTAACTGATTCTGAAAGTACAAATTTCCTCGGAGTGCGAGTATTTGATAAATGATTACAAATTTTAATTAGTTTTTAATATTTCAGATTTTCGGGCTCATACAAGACGCAAAATCTCATATTTTTAAATATACACTGCAGTTATTACGCCAAGAGCTGGACAGTGTATAAGTAAATAAATAGTATTCACTGTATTACGTAATTAATGGTCAATATGTTTATATTATAATTATCAACATTTAAAACATTATCTGTGATAAAGCAACAGCGTCAATAACACTATGACCATAAACAATTTATTGATAAAATCTTTATTCTACACTTCCAGTCAAACAATTGTCAAAAATCATTTATGATATAAAAAGCGACTTTTGTTAATTATTTGCATCGTTATAAGCAATTGTCACACCAAGAAGTCAAAATTAAAATTCTAACGAAATACTTTTAAAACCAATAAGCATGTAATAGAAATAAAACGAAATACTCGTAGTATCAAGTTAGAAATCAACCTCTGTGCCGCATGAATGGATCTTTATTTGAATTACGGGCCGGCAGAGTGCGGTTATGTATTGGAGGAAGGCAATTGTCAAGGCCGTATAATTCATGTACAGATAGCAACTTGTAGTTAGTTTCAGAGAGATTTAGTCGGCGAGTGGTTGTGCCCTTGTATTTTCATTGTGTGTAAGGTGTGTGCTAATTGCTCTTTGTTAGTTATGCCATTACATAAATATAGTCTTAAAGAAAGAGTTTTTATGTATTTTATATATGTGAAAATGGATTCTTGCAGAGAACTGGTAAGGCAATTCGCGGAAAATATCCTGGCAAAGGTGTTTCAAATGGATAAACTGTAAAAAAGTTACGGGAGACAGGGTCTGTTAATGACAAGAAAAGTGTTTCAAACCGCCGTGTTCTTATGGAAGGAAAGTTAAATGTAACACAGGAATTTTCTACGCCGATGCCGGCAATGTACTGCGGCTGAGGGGCATCGTTTTTAACATCCGTTATAACACAGGTTAGTGCTCATTATGCTCATCGGTTTCAACTAGAGCATCGTTTTAGGCTTTCAGTAAAAATATAAATGTTAAAATAAAAAGCTAACTTTACGAGCGGGCGACTCTTATCTCTCTTTATCGGTTGTGACAGCTGCACTTATTTTTAATACCCAGGATTATAATTTAAACCTTTAAGAAGTCACGAAATGTTAAAAACGAAAGTGTAAAATTCTCTTTACCTATTACGTAGAAGTTGTGTCTTCGAAAATTTAAACTTGTGACTCTGAAATTTCTGTGTTACAAGGTGAACAGGTTAAAAAAAAAAAGTCTTAAATTTGCCTCCAACCGAATGGTTAAAAAAACACGCAAATGAATAAAAATATAACTTGATGCAATGGAACGAAAATGTAAATGAAGTCTAAAACGACAGGTTGGGTTGAAACGTTGCGTGATTGTTATATGCGAATTCCTGCGCTATAAATGTCTGCAGGTAGTTCTGCATGAACCTTTTGTGTTTAAATGAAGGTCAGTACTATCTTTAGATCCAATTACTCGTACAGCGGGGCTTATTTTAAAAAGCTATATATTTCTGAGGTTGTTTTCTTACATCACTACTACTTTTTCCTTTTAAAAAGCATGGCAGGGTAACTATAGGCGATTTAGAAAGTTTCACATAGACAAATGTGATTTTTGTTAATTTGTTTATTGCTTAGTGTGACCTTTCAGTTTTAGTAGCTTAAAATGAGTAGTTAATGTTTGATGCACGTTTATCTTATCTTTGTCGAGCTCATCCTAGAACCGTAAGTGCCTTTGCATTACACTAAGATGTAAAGTATAAAGGTATATATATATATATATATATATATATATATATATACACATATGAATTTACACAAGTCTACATTTAATTCAATACTAAATTATGAAACAAACAAATAAAACAAACACACTGATAAAAGAATAAAATAAAATAAAAACTAACTACAAGAAATATGAATTACATCCGTGCACATATATGTATATATATCCAAAATAGTGTTTCTAATATTCCCCTAAATTCTTCCTGGTTGCTTGCCTTCTCCAATCTGAGCAATCACATGTTTTGTAAAAATGTACCTGCTCCCTCCTCCTCCTCCTCCTCCTCCTCCTTCCTATCCGCCAGCAAAACTGTTTATAATATATAGATAAAAATAACGAAGTAAGAAAAGTTTAACTAGGAGATTGCTATCCTTTTTCTTTTTCTTCTTCTTCTTTGTCTCGTTTACTCTTCTGTCTTTTGTTCCTTACTTCTTTCTTTATTTCTTAATTTTTAATTAATATTTTAAGCATTTAATTTACTCCTCTTTGTTTTACTATTTGTAATGCTGTTATTTTATTTCAGTTTATTTAAAGTGTCAGTAGATTTTGCTTATTCATTTGCTTTTTTTTTTTATTGCTTACATTTTAATATATTAAATTCAGTTCTATCAACTTTTTAAAAGTAATTTCATTTGCTAATTCCTCATTAATACGACAGGTCGTCTAAAGTGAAACATATGAATTTAAATATTACATATTCTGCATGCATTATTAGCTATTTTAATATATTTTGCTACACAAATACATAAGTATCTAATTTTAAATATAAACGAGAAACCAGGCTTTAACGTGTTGTATGCTATGTAATGTAGAGTAATTTAATTTTAATTTGAAGGTGGGATAAATTGATTTTTAACCACCAATAGAATCATCAAAACAAATAATGTTTTATAATAAAGAAGTTGACATTTTATTTATTGGTATAGCCGAGTTTACAATAGCGTCAATAGCTTTTATAAAGAAGTGAATAATGGAGAGAAGCTCCGTCATGTCAGAAGCTCATGCTGTGGAAATTATGGAGTTGCATCTGCAGTCGAAAGTAAACTTCCAGCAAACTCACAATAAATAAATAAATAAATAAATAAATAAATAAATAAATAAAATAAAATAAAAAAAATCTCGAAAGCAATAGACTCAAAAGTCTATATCCTTGTATTTTTTTTAATGTTGTTTAACGCCCGTCTTTACTTCTGTTTTCCTCAGTCTTCATACTGGCAAATGCCGGGGAGGTACCTAAACTTAGGCCTGGAACGCTTCCTTCCTTTAAAAAAAAAAAAAAATCCTTTCCCAATATAATATTTCATTTCATATATCATCAGTGTCCACCGCCTGTGGTGCCTCAGTAGTAAAAACGGGCGTTAAACACTACTCAAAAAAAAAAAATCACAGGCGGATATCCTTTTGTGAACTAGTGGTCTGCATTTTATCAGAGTTCCTGTATTTGCATGAAATGGAAGCGGGCCTGGGAACATTTCCAGTCGACTCCAATTTCTGTGGCGCTTTGCTGAACAATCATCGATGACACTGACAGTAAACAATATAATCCAAAGCCGCACAAATAATCTAATGCATATTTCGAGACACATGTACGCTCTTAGCAGCATCTGGCGACGAGCGCCAGAAATAGTTCGCCAGTCGGGAAGGGGAGGTGAAGGGAAGAGTTGAACGTCCGCCCGTGACGTCACGACTTGGTGTTCGGAGTGTTTACACATCGACCTTCCTCAAAGTCAAAATTCCTTCTCTCGAATTGCTCTCTTTACTGTGCGGGCGATTAGATAGGGCATCATGACCTATATACATCAGTACCCCTGAAAATGTTTCGCTGAAGACTCGCCGGATTTTCCTCGACGACATTTTGTGCTTCTTTGACTTGTTGGTATGTTTTCCTATTGTCTCTTTTTCCTTCCTTTGTAATTTGTTCTGAAGCGAAAGAAGGCCGAATTCATCTACGGCGAATTCGCCAAAGAGTCATCTCGAAACATTATGTTACAGTTAATTTTAACGCTATCATTCTGTGTTCACTATGACACATTTTTTTAACAATAGATTAAAAATAGTTACATAGAGTTCATTGAAGCCTCAAGCTTTCTTAACAATCATATGCTACCAAAAAGAGTTACGGTGTTCTAAAATTCGATTTTGGCAGGTGATTAACATTATTTATCCCAGATATTTTAATACGTATCTAAACCACAAACACTCAGGTAAAAATATTATTTCTTATATCATAGCACGTAACGAATTATTGTTAGTTATACAGAATGTTTATTTCAAAACTGCCAGTCCGAATAACTACCTATTTACAATAAATTTAATTTAGATGTTTAGGGAAAATTTTAAAACCAGTAATGGTTATTTTTTTTTTAATTCACCCAAACTTTAAAGAACGTTGAACTATTATCAGCTCTTTTGTTTTCGATCGTGGCCTGAAAACATGGACTGCTGTTTTGTTATTTTAATTGTGACGGAATAAAACTACAAAAACTGTTGAACATTTAATGTAACTGTTGTGTTTTGATAATAAAATATTTTAAATATGTTGTATACTCCTAAGAAAGACTCCAAAAACAGTCTGTATATCTGTAATATCATAAAAAAGTGTTTTCGTCCTACGACTCACTTATCTTTTATTCTGCCCAAAATGAAATGCCGTTGAAAATTTCAAAGTGGCGGGGGTGAGAGGATGAATTAAAAAATGTAAACAATATTGATTTTAAATTTCTCCCTAAATCTCTAAATTGACGTGTATTTTTGTTTAAATTAAATTTACTTCAATAGGTCGTTAAGCCTGGCAAACTTTGAGCTGAAATCTCTATATACCTGTATATTTCTCTGTGATGTATATATCACAACTACTTCCTCTAGATGCATATATTGTAACCAATAAATCTTTATAAGAAAAAAATCAGCCTCATTCTCATTTGGGCAACCCTTATAACACAGCGTCAATGCTGGCAGTATTGTCCAACATACTTGACAAACCAGATAGTACTATTTACTTTCTGATTGTGTGCTGCGGTTTATCTTAACGGCTCTCCTTGTATCTGCTTTATCAGAATTTTATTCTGTTTATCGGACGTTGACTCCAACATTTTCATTAACAATGTCGGTCAGGTGATATGCTGATGCAAGATTTACACTGGATGGATTTGTTTGATTCTAAAATGACTTGTCTTTGAAGATTATTCTTTGCAATTCATTGTCAAGATAATCAGAAACTCCTCAGCTCAAGGCTTGGTTAATTCTTAAGACAGACTCATGTATGGAATGTATTTTCAAGCTATATCTGATTTACATTGCCTCAAAAGTTTCTTTATACAAAGTCCTCGATCCGGACCTTAGGTAGCATATAATTGGCAACATAATTGCTTTTACGTTAGTGCAGCTGTCTGAAGCAGCCATTTAAAAAATAAAGTCATTGTTTCAAATAGTTTATTTAATACACCTTTTAGCAGTTCCAAAAACTGAGTATCGTAAAGTGATAAATTTCCTTTTAAAAGATGGTTTAAGGTCAAATAAAATGCATAAAATTTATGAAGACTCGTCTCCTTCTTTTTCAATTATTTAAAAATAGACTGCTGAACTTAGACATGACTGTACCAGATTCTAAAATGACCCAAGTGAAGAACATACAACAAGTGCAACAACAGCAGAATTCATTTAACAGATACATGATATTGCATTAGGTGATCGGGAAGTTAAATTGCCTGATATTTATTACCAATTAAACATTTATGACAACTTTAACACAATAGAACATTCCTACTTATTTACATCTTTTAAATTCGAGATAGAATATCAATTATCAATATTGATGCACTCTGATACTGAAGATAAAAAAAAATAAAATGAACTTTAATCAATATAAATATTAATCCTTCACAATTGACTCCTTCCCAGTACTATTTAATTATAATCAAACTAATTCAACCAATAAAATACAATAACTCAAATATACTTAATTTAACTACACAAACAAAATATAAGATTCTCCATATCAAAGCAGATTGAATCGCACAACCATCGTTTCAGTGTAAATGAAAACCGTATCTAAAGACCGGTTTGACTATAATTAATTCACTTTCTAGACATATCTCCCGATACATGTACTATCTCATCTTACTAACGAGAGTGACGGCCGATATGTGCATATTATACAGCTTCTAATCATTTAAACAATCTTCAAAAAATTACAATTAAATCCACCTTCAAAACCAACATTACATTAATAACACACACATACACACACACACACATAGCTGTTACTGTACCTTGACTGCAATTGGTATATAATCATGTATCAAGGAAATAATCTTATAATATTCTCTAAACAGCGATATACAAAAACTAAGTAAAATTGAACGTGGATTATCGATCAGTAACAGGTTCCTCTAACTAGACTTTTAATACTGCCAAATTCTTTGAGTTGCAAGACTTTAACTCCTAATACTCAAGTTTAATTAATGTACATTTAAATAATAGGGTATCTAATCCTAGTTTAAATTTTTAATATCATAATAATTACTGCTAATGAATGAATGCTGTTTAACGCCCGTTTTTACTACTGAAGCACCAAAGGCGGTGGACACTGATGATACATGAAATGAAATTATATATTGGGAAAGGATTTTTAAGGAAGGAAAAATGTCTGGCCTAAGTTCCAAGCCATTTGCCATTTTATGAAGACTGAGGAAAGCCTGGAATAAACCTGAGTTGAGAGAATGGTACTGGCGGGATTTGAACCCCAGACCTCCCGCTCAAGTGTCCGAGCCTTAACAACCTCGGCCACCCGTGACGGTAATTTACTGCTGAGGCCATAGGCATTTGAAAGGAATGTGTAGGTTATATCTTCCAGAAAGTGCATTGCGCACAATGAATACCGCGCCTTGCTAACAGCGGATCAAAAACCACGTGTGAAAACATCGTATCGATGTTTGGAGCATTTTAGTAACAATAGAACTGACGTTGTGAATCGGCTTCGACCTGTGGACGAGAGTTGAAAAATGAAATCGAAATAGCAGTCCGAACAGTGGCTACTTGTACCTTGGAAGAAGGGAAATAGCCAGAATTACTCAACGTGAGTTACAGAGAGCGATGGATTCATTTTTAAAGAAGTGCCCAAAATGTGCGGACAACAACAGTGGGCAGTTTCAATGCCTCCTTTCATAAAGTTGATAAGTTAAGAAACCTTTTAAAATAGTCAAGGAAAATGTTGTATGGTTATGTCAGCGCAACTCTAGTGTACCCGCAGACCCCAACGCCGCTCTCATCTATAGACAAAACATCGCAATATGGTTCATAGTTCGTTGGATCGCTTTGTATTTAAATGTTATATGTCCCATGTGTAATTTTTGTTATTATGAGTTCCTCCAAGGGAATTGCCTCTGAGATTATGCAGCGCTTTATAAACTTGGAAAACAACAATTTCTGACCCGCATTTATATAATCTATTTTTATTTTATGTTCTACATATGAGAAACTTAGTCCTGAAGTTATATGACGTATTTCTAAAACATAATGTATTATAATCAGAATATTGATTTTAGAACTGTCTGCAATATGTGAAATTAAATTTGGGCCATATTTTATTACTATTTTTGCCATGTCATATATCATATCGAACCATATAATTCCATCTATCGATTCCATATTCAGTTAAATTATCTCTAAGAAACGGATTACATCATAAAATGCTGTTGTACTAAGAGAAAACAAGTATTACAGCAGTACACAGGTAATGTCACTTGGCTAAGTTTGTGTGCGATCTTGCTCCGCTAAGGACTTTTGATTTACCCTCAAATCTTCGATATCTTTCTTCCTTCTATTCTCTAAAATTATGGAAATTTGGAGCCTGATTTATTTTCTGTGATGAGGGTAATTAATAATTTGTTAATCATGTGTATTTCATTTATTTTTAAGTATCTTGCAGTAAATTTTAACTGTAATTATGTGTAAGTTTTTAGTCTTATTGTTATTCTCCATCGGAGTTGACTTTTAACGAATTCTTCCAATGGTATGGCTATATGAGGAAGATTTGTAAGATAATGTTGTATGCTAAATACTCGTTAAAGCAATGATTAATTTCAGTTGCTTACATCAGCTCTGATGTACGTAAAATTAAATTATTGCTTACTTCAATTGCAATTTATATTAAGAATATATTGCTGAACTACATACATATTTTGGAATAATGAATATTTTATTCACTTGCAAACGATTTATCTTGAAGCTAAAGATTAATAATACTTCATTTGTGAATGTTAAATTCTATTAACTTATTGAATATTATATTTAGCATTTATCTTCCATACACAGTTCATACTCTCTTAAACGACTTGTTCAGATCACTCATGGTAAGCGAGTGTGGTAGCAGAGCGTGGTTTCGATGTTTTTATTTGACTGCCTTTCATATATTATATTTCTTATACGGAAAAAAAATCTAATGGTTTTTCTCTCAGAATTAGAAGGAACGTTTCAACCGGAAAGAAAAGAATATAAATTGTTAAAAAAGGAGAGATATAAGTTGCAATTAGATACACTTTCTTTAGGTTTATTATCCATTCTCATTACATTATTATTTTTTTCATTGAAACTTATATTTGTAATTTCTGAAAAATAAAAATTTGTAATTTTTTTCAAACAAGCAGTCCAATCACGTTTTTTTTTTTAAATCAAAAGTAGTTTTACGGCACCGGTTGTACTGCAAATTTACTGGGAATTATTAGGGGAGCCTATACTGGTAGCGATATTGGGACACTGTGCGCCTTCACACGTTTCAAAGGCTTGTGTTTTCTTCCACAGGCACCTAATTCCCAGTGTAACATGAGATAGATGAAACTCTCATTTGACGAGCGGCTGAGCAGAACTCCCACATGTCTCTTTAACGATGCTGATGACCTTGCACTCTTACAAAAAACACGCACAAAATCTCTCTGCTCGCTACTCGGGAGTTCACGTGTACAATTTAAAAAAAAAGGCGACAACGCTGCCTTTCAGGCGCTTTCGACTTCCTTATCAGCCAAAAAGAGAGAGTATGCTCAGCTATGTAAATCACAAGTATTTTTAAACATCTGTAGGTTTGCTGTCAGCCTATGGATAAATCCAATAACATTGGGTTGCCGTAGTAACTTCCTAACCTTTCGGCTAACTCAAATATTATTATTATAATTATCATTAATGATAATAATTGCATTTCACAAAAGTTTTCATTATTCACCATAACCTCCTTTTAACTTTATACATCACAACGGTGATAAAAATAATGGAAATAATGACACTCGGCCTGTAAACCACGTGTTATTAGGGGTCTATTCAATGAAAAACTCTTTCAGCATTTTCAGTATCGAAAATAGGTTATAATTGAGTAGGCTGATCTATCAACTTAGAGCCAAAATGGAGAAGTATTTTCTTGCAAAAAGAAATACCTATCGGCGTTTTTACACAAAAATTTTCTGAATATTAATGCGCACTTCTAAAATGCTTTTTAACACGAAATGTTAGTCCTGGTGGTGTAGTGTTAACCATACTTGCCTTCTAAACCCAAGGTCGCGGGTTCAAACCCGGCCAGGATCGATGCATTTTTTCGGGCGTAAAATCGTAAGTATGGCTTCCTTCGGAAGGGAAGTAAAGCCGTGGGTCCCGTGTCGTACATTTACGGCACGAAAAAGAATCTCAAACTTGAAAGAAGAGGGTTCTGAGCAAAATTTGACGGCCATTTCACACCCTGAGTAGAATGGGGCGCTGATGACCTGAGATGTTAAAGAGCGTCCTTTAATAAAACGAATAAAAAAAAAAAACACGAAATTCCTTTGAACTATGGACTTGGTTGCTTCTATTCTATGGGTTCTTTTGTTTCTGAATCATAATGAACAATCCATAGATACGTTACCACCCAAACAGAAAAATGTTTTCCAAAACAACCCTTGCGATCTGGGATGTGCCTCTCTTAAATGTTTTCTTATTTTGAAAGAGTTCGTACAGTGCCTAATATCACATTCATGTAACCAGTCTTGATTATAGCTCTAATTCTCGAAAATACTGGATATGTTTTAAGACATACTTAGGCAAATGTTTATCCCATGGCTTTAGTATCTACATATCACTAACTAATTTCAACCTGTATCAGTTATTTTTCATCGTAGACCATAGACTCCTTATCAACAATTACCCGCTCTACAATCTTTGAAAGTATTGTATTTCATCAATACCTAAATAACTCTTCTTAAGTTTATTGACGGATTTTAATAAACTACTATACCATTTTTAATTTTTAAAATATTTTGCCAAATTTAGTTTATAAAAATGACAAATATTTTGGGATTTCGATTGGAAGTTCGATTTTTAATTAATCAACCTGAATGATATATTATAGGGTATTCTTCATTGGTTGGATTGATGGACGGCGGATTTTTGATTGGATATTTGGAAGGATCTATTATGGGTTTATTAGCGAAGCGGGCCGACATTAGCTAGGTCGACTGTCTTAGAGTTCCTCCCTGTTGTTGCCCTGCTCGTAGATCTTGTCTATAGGTAACTACCTCGGCTGATGTAATATGAAATCACCACTTCTGGTTCCAATCGCTCAGGAAAGTTGTTGAGTTTTCCTCCATCCGTGATAGAGAGGCGGAAAAGAATCGTATGGATGGTGGTATAATTGATAAGTCTTTAAGCAAATTAACAGGCTTAATCAAGTTAATATAATGCTCTACAATTGACATTGTCACGCGTGAGCCTTTTAGACATAGGATGCCTTAGGATTTTATTAAGTTTGAGATTTTCTAATAGGCCGATTTTCTATGACAATTATTCACTGGAAAACAAACTGCCTTATTATACACAATAAAAAATTTAGCTAACACAGTCTAATCGCGACGGTTATATACTTCGGAATCTGATTATCAATTTGTATGGACATTTTTATAAAAACTCATAAAGTTGCAACTGCATCATCTTGCTGCAAAACTTTAATGACTAATTTGCATTTTGCAACAACTCGAGTGAAATCTGAACACCAACTAAGTGACGTCAATTTATACACTGGCTATCTTACTTTATACGCATTTTGAACGTCAACAGTTTGCACGCCACGCTACTGTTTGAATTTGACTTCCAGGAGCTTCTAGCAGTTTTCTCTTAAATCTAGACATCTCATTGACTAAAAATCTCTTAGATAGAAAAATCTGGAATAATTTTGTCGGCCCTAAAATTTAAAATTTAAAATCGAAGCGTCTAGAAAATCTGTATAAGGCTAGGCTTCTGAGTGGCCAGTAACTTTCCCTAACACGTCTCCCTATTCGTCCATTCAAAGAGCTGGCGACTGATGCGGCCTTGACCCCTAACGGTATGTGTTCAGTTGCGGACACTATTAAAAACGACACTATTTATTGAACATAAACAGTTTAATGTACTGCGCGTTTAGTTGCGTATGAAAGAATAGCGGGAGCGCTTCTGCACACCTCCCCCACCAATCGTACCGTTAGAAACCTAATACATCTGCTGAATCACATCTAAGTTAAGAGCGTTTTAGTACTACAATGTCGAATATTATCGTATGGTGAACTGTTCACATAAAGTTCGTAATAGCCAACACTAATATGCTATTAATTGTCATTAACTTTTAAAAATGTAGCAACATAGACTTCTCGAGACTGTACACCCCTGATAAAGGTGTTCTTTCTTCGAAATTGAAATAAAACCACCCATTAATGGACGTTTGTGTCACTCTTTTTAGGCACCGAGCAAATAACAATTGGCAATCAGCACCGTTTGTTTATTTGTCTTTTTTTTTTTTTTTTTTTTTTCCACTTGCTCCAACATGAGATAGTATTGAAACCCTTTGCCATGGACGAAAGCTTCCCTTTATGTACAAACAAGCTTAAATCTGCAATTGCTATTTTTAATTTCAGTCCCTTTTCTGTTGCTTATAATATTTGTTTTATGTTGTGTTTTCCCTCTGGAAATTCTAACTCGTAGTTTCTATCATAAATAGCTGGTACAGGATATGGGAAAAGTCTATCATGTAGGTCGCATTTGGTCATTGATAGAGAATTGTTTACCCAGACACAAACCATCATAATATTTCAAAGGACGAAACAGGTATTATTTTTAATTTTCTCTTATGAGGATAATCATAAGTTTGTAAACTATTTTGAAATGAGTGTTCAAACAGGTACAGTTTAAATTTATCTCCTTTCAGGCAATTGTAAATTTTATTTTTGTGCTACAAAACAACCCCATTGAGCCACATATAGATACTTTCAGGAATAATATTATATTTATTTCAGCAGGTACCAAAATATAGATACTATTATATTGTACTCTCCCCCCCCCTTTTTTTTGACTGATTTATTTATGGACGCTCTTTAACATCTCAGGTCATCAGTTTCCCATTCAACTCAGGGCGTGAAACGGCCGACAAATTTTGCTCAGAGGCCTCTCTTTCAGGCTTGAGGTTCTTTTTCGTGCGGTAAATGTACGACACGGGACCCACGGCTTTACTTCCCTTCCGAAGGAAGCCATACTTAGGATTTTTACGCCCCGAAAAAATCCATCGGTCCTGACCAGGTTCGAACCCGCGATCTGTACTCTCCCTGCTCCAAAGATATAGCAAGATAAGGTATAATTCGCTAATTTGTTTAATCAATAATAGTGTGTACACAAGCTGTAACAAATTACGTGTTTTTTTTAATAGTGTTTAACGTCCGTTTTTACTACTGAGACACCACAGGTCATGGACACTGATATACATGAAATGAAGTGATATATTGGGGAAAATTTTATTAAGGAAGAAAACTTTCCAGGTCTAAGTTTAGGGCACCTCCCCGGCATTTGCCATTTATGAGGACTGAGGAAAAACTGGGAAAAAAGTCTCAGTTAGGGAGGACGGTTCTGGCGGGATTCAAACCTCAGATCTTCCGTTCACGAGTCCACGCCTTAACGACCTCGGCCACTCATGGCGGTAAATTACGTGGGGGAGGCACAAAAAGGTCATAAAATCATACATTCTTGGTTTATGAATTATTATGAAAGATTCCATTCAACGCGTTTTGAATTATGATCCAACAACTTAATTTTGAAAGAATAATTATCATTATTATCATTTTTTTCAGACAATTGAGTAAGGGATAGCAATACATGTCTCATTGTTGGTGTACATTGTACCAGATGATACCAAGTTGTACTTTCGTAGTTAGTTAGTTACTTACGTTTGAATTGTGCTGCAGTTCAGTTACATTTGAACGGCTAACCCTGGCAGGATATTCATAACGTGAGCAGAGAGATGTTTTGTGTACGGTTGCACAAATTTTAATGGACGCGCAGCTGCACGACTGAATAAGATTGCATTCTCGGACAGAAGACAAAGCGATGAAACATTTCCTCCAGTCGCTGAGACAGAATCCACAGCACTTCATGGATTTAGGAAGATCGAGAGTTGCTCATATGCCTAACCAGCAAGAACTCATTGAACAGGATGTTGAAGAAGTTCAGGTAGGCATTATGCCGTAGCATTAGGTAAATCTTATATGCCGACATGTTAGATACCCCCAAAAAAGTTTTTGTAGCCTGATCATTTTCAAGGTTAAGGGGTCTTGTGTCTGCAGATTACCTATTTCGGGAAAACTTTTTGCCGAGGGTTCATTACACAAACTGCCACTCTATTATTTGTCTGCCTGCTCGTGATATGAATATATTGTTATGGTTAACCGCTCAAATGTAACCGAACTGCAACGCAAGTCAAACGTAAGCAACTAATTAACTAACTACAGATGCACTTACCAGGGTAGGTCCATAAGTTTCGGCCCAATCATTTACTAGGTATGATAAAGACAAGAACTATATTTCACTTTTCTATATAGTTATCCTTTATTGCAACAAACTTCTCACATCTTTGAATTAACATTTCAATTCCCTCCCCCCAAAATAGTCAAGCCTTGTCTGCAAAATTGGCATAAACAGCATCCATCACCTTCGTCACACTTAAATTTCCTTCCTCGAAGGTCCTTCTTGAGTTTTGAGAAGAGGAAATTGTCACTGGGAACTAGAGCTGGGCTGTACGGTAGATGTTCGATCTCCTTGAAGCCACATTTCTTTAAAGCTTCCTTTACGACAAGAGCTGTGTGCACAGGCGCGTTGTCGTGAAGAAGGCGCGCACCACCACTCAGCTTTCCTTGTCTTTTCTCTTTTATGGAAACGCGTAATCTGTGCAGTAGGTCAGCACAGTACTTCCCCATTTACTGTGGTGTTCCTCTCTATGAAGTCAATGAATAATATTCCTTCACAGACCCAGAAGATTGTCGCCATGATCTTTTTGGTTGATTGAGTGACTTTGGCCTTTAGAGACGGTTCTTCGCCAGGTTTACGCCAGTCCATTGATTCTCTTTTGGAGAAGTAATCATGGTAGCGGACCATTGTTTCATCTCCTGTAACAATGGTTTCCAGAACTTCTCTCTCGTTGCCACGGCAGAGCTTCAAAAAATGCCTGACAACTGATGACTCGTTGTTTTTGAACTGACGAAAGAAGTCTAGACACTCATCTTGCACTAACCTTACTCATGTTTAAATGTTCATGAATAATTCGAAGGAGCATTGTTTTAAAAAGACCCAACCTTGCTGCTATTTCTATAACTTTGAGCCGCCGGTCTTCCATAATTTCTTCTTCCACAAGAGCAAGCGATGTTTTCAGGAGTGAGCACCTCCAAGAACCGACCTGCACACTCTTCGTCTTCGATGCTTTCTCGACCCATTCGAAAAAGTTTGGCCCATTCTTTTACGGTAGAATATGAGGGGGATGCTTCCCCATATACACCGTCCAATCGCTGTTTAATTTCATTTGAAGTAAGTCCTTCTTTTGTGAACAACTTAATAACTGCTTGGTACTTCATTTTGAACATGTCACAATCTTCTACACATAGCCTTCTTTATACAACTATATCTGAACGACTGAACACAGCGGAGCGGAAGTTACAGCTGCAATTATTTACTTAACAGATAAGATATGACACCAAATAAGGGTTTTGTGAAGGCGATAATCCTTATCGGCGAGGCCGGAAACTTATGGACCAACCCTTGTATATGATATGTGTAAAAAAAGGCTTCATTCAAACACACTACCATCTTGGGCACAATGTACATCAGCAGAATGACTTTTAAGGAAAATTGAGGAACTGATTATTATTTTAACAAACTTGAGTTGCCGGATTCTACCTCGAAACGCCTTAAATGTTATATTTCAACAATAACTCGTAAATCAGGCATTTCTGCATGTTTATAACGTTTTTATTTTATTTTGGTGTAAGGACCTCGCTCCTAAAGTTTTTGCACACAATTTATTTACATTCTGTATATTTTAAACAAACCTAAAGCGCTATAAATTTTCTTTTTATCCTAAAGTAAATAATATCCACTACATAACTACTCTACAATGTTCAGGACAATGCAATAAAAATAGGGTGTAGTAAATGCATGTAAAAATGTTGAACCCGTTCTATTACTCAGATGAATCTGCATAAAATATCGCTTATGAATAGATAAGAAGGGAACGCAATGTGGAACATAGGATTATTAGGTATTTAAATCGATTTTACGAAGAGGTTCAATAAAGAAAACTCCTATTATTATTTTTTACAAACATACCTTTACTCATCCTCATAATTTTGATGATCTTTCTCAAAGTAGTCCCTGTTGGATGAAGGGAACCTGTTCCAGCGTTTCTGCCAGTCTCCAAAGACATGCTGGAAACCATTTTTGGACAAAGATTTGCTTTTCTGTTGATGAAAAATGCCTCTCATTCTGGGGTTTCTTCAATTTGGGGAAAAAGAAAAATGTGTGGCGACGGACGCACTTCACATGGATTTTTTGTGAGATATACAGCAACAACATTTGCTATGTGTGGCCGTGCATTATAATGGTGAATGATTCTAATTGTTACACAGAAATGTGGTCTTTAGGGATATGTCCTTTGTGGACTTTTCGGGATATCTCTGTAGCATTGCCCAGCTACATTGTGTGCAGGCACGATATGGTGGTAAATTTTTGAATATTGAAAAATGAGATGAGAGTAACTTTCCCAGCGAAGAAACCACTTTTGCTTCTTTTGAATTTGGTGATGATAGAGATTTCTACATACAGTTTTACTATTTCCTTTCAGAATCGAAGCGATGTAGCCAAGTTTGAATACCTTTGAAACAAACTCCGCATCTTCTTGTAACATCATCTTCAACTGCGTGCAAATCTGCACGCAAACTCTTTTTTTTTCCTCTCTCTCTCTCTCCCGCAGATCGCAGCATTAGACCCACCGTTCACAAACACGTCTCATGTGCAACTTTTTTATTACCAACGTGTGGGTGGCATCCAGTAACTTTTCATAAGTTCTGAAAGTGTTCGTAATGTTATTCGACGATCCTCTCTCACAATAACAGTGGCGGTATTAATGTTTCTTTTGTTACAGCACAAACACTGCCGGAGTGCACCTTCCTTTGAAATTGATTGCATTCCTTTTCAAAACATTTTAAACCATTTTGAGCTGTGCTATAGGGAAGAGAAAACACTCCACAGACTTCAGCTGAAGATGTGTTCAGACGAAAACAGAATTTGGAGCAACAGATTGTTGTCACGTATCAATTCCATTTTTCTGTAAGCGGAACTGAACATGTATCAACTTGAACATCTCTCACAAGCGGGGACCTGGAGTGACAACAATGAAACGCAAGAAGCGAACAAAATATTGCAAATTTAATATTTATAACGGAAATTTTTCCATGAAAAACGTTATGATGGTTCTTTATTGCACATTCCTCATATTAGATTTTGTATTTATATTTTTTATTTTGCTCCATTAGCTTATCATTTACACTTACATGTCTACCTAGAAATACAGAGTGATTCACTATCTACTGTTGTTGGATGGTTTGGTTCATTTACTGACGTTCTTTAACATCTCGGGTCTGAAACGCCCGATAAATTTTGCTTAGAGGCCTTATTATGAAACGAACCACCCTGCATTTATTTCCAGATGTTTTAGTTACGTATGTCATTCCTTACAAAATAGCAGTGACTCAGCGCCGCCGATACACACACAGAGTGAAAGCCACAAATCACATGAAAGGAAAGCGTGCGTGGGTGAAGAGGTACTTAAAAGGAATGAATGACAGACTTGAAGGCGCGAAGACTCCCACTGCTAGACCATTAACTCATTCTGCTAGTTTAATCCTTAAGATCTGGGATGTGAGTGGAGGTCACCTCTACACAGTATTCTTTACTTCAACGGATTTTTAAGTGAGTGTATTGAAGACAAAGGGCTTTCCCCACTCTTCAGAGACATTATGTTCGGTTATGGTGCATATGTGCACACATTTACATACGATACACAAGAATAGAAAGAGAAAGAACCTTTGTCATTTCCGAACTGAAAAGGAAGAAAAAAGATAAACATTTATAGAAAATAAGATGCATTGTTTAACAGTTAAATCTTCTAATCCCCTGCAGTATAACGTTGAGTTACAACTTGAACGAAACATATGAAGCTGGAGTGGTCAGGCACTCATCTGTTCGGGAACCTACCTATGTAAATTATTACTATGCACGCGGATCCGTTAATTGACATGCTGGTATTCTGTTGTCAGTAATCACTTCGTTGGCAAAGTGCATGAAAAATAATTAGTAGCAAATGGAAAACCGAGAATGAAACTACTGCATCACCACCATTTAATACTCCTAACACTGCCATTAACTAGTACCATACAACTAGCTCTAATACTATTACTAGCTCTAACACTACTACTAGCTCTAACACTACTACTAATACCACACAACTAGTTCTAACACTATTACTAGCTCTAACACTACTACTAGCCCTAACACTACTACTAGGTCTAACACTACTACTAGCTCTAACACTACTACTAGCTCTAACATTACTACCAGCTCTAACACTACTACTAGCTCTAACACTACTACTAGCTCTAACACTACTACTAGCGCTAACACTACTACTAGCTCTAACACTACTACTAGCTCTAACACTACTACTAGCGCTAACACTACCACTAATACCACACAGCTAGCTCTAACACTGTTACTAACTCTAACACTACTACTAGCTCTAACACCACTACTAGCTCTAACACTATTACTAGCTCTAACACTACTACTAATACCACACAGCTAGCTCTAACACTAGCTCTAACGCTACTACTAGCTCTAACACTAGTATTAATACCACACAACTAGCTCTAACACTACTACTAGCTCTAACACTAACTACTAGCTCTAACACTACTACTAGCGCTAACACTACTACTAGCGCTAACACTACTACTAGTGCTAACACTACTACTAGCGCTGACAATACTACTAGCGCTGACAATACTACTAGCGCTGACACTACTACTAGCGCTAACATTACTACTAGCGCTAACACTACTACTAGCGCTAACACTACTACTAGCGCTAACATTACTACTAGCTCTAACACTACTACTAGCGCTAACACTACTACTAGCTCTAACACTACTACTAGCGCTAACACTACCACTAATACCACACAGCTAGATCTAACACTGTTACTAACTCTAACACTACTATTAGCTCTAACACCACTACTAGCTCTAACACTATTACTAGCTCTAACACTACTACTAATACCACACAGCTAGCTCTAACACTAGCTCTAACGCTACTACTAGCTCTAACACTAGTACTAATACCACACAACTAGCTCTAACACTACTACTAGCTCTAACACTACTACTAGCTCTAACACTACTACTAGCACTAACACTACTACTAGCGCTAACACTACTACTAGTGCTAACACTACTACTAGCGCTGACAATACTACTAGCGCTGACACTACTACTGGCGCTAACACTACTACTAGGACTAACATTACTACTAGCTCTAACACTACTACTAGCGCTAACACTACTACTAGCGCTAACACTACTACTAGCGCTAACACTACTACTAGCGCTAACACTACTACTAGCGCTAACATTACTACTAGCTCTAACACTACTACTAGCGCTAACACTACTACTAGCTCTAACACTACTACTAGCGCTAACACTACCACTAATACCACACAGCTAGATCTAACACTGTTACTATCTCTAACACTACTATTAGCTCTAACACCACTACTAGCTCTAACACTATTACTAGCTCTAACACTACTACTAATACTACACAGCTAGCTCTAACACTAGCTCTAACGCTACTACTAGCTCTAACACTAGTACTAATACCACACAACTAGCTCTAACACTACTACTAGCTCTAACACTACTACTAGCTCTAACACTACTACTAGCACTAACACTACTACTAGCGCTAACACTACTACTAGTGCTAACACTACTACTAGCGCTGACAATACTACTAGCGCTGACACTACTACTAGCGCTAACACTACTACTAGCGCTAACACTACTACTAGCGCTAACATTACTACTATCTCTAACACTACCACTAGCGCTAACACTACTACTAGCGCTAACACTACTACTAGCGCTAACACTACTACTAGCGCTAACATTACTACTAGCTCTAACACTACTACTAGCTCTAACACTACTACTAGCTCTAACACTACTACTAGCTCTAACACTACTACTAGCGCCACCACTATTACTCTTATCACTACCACCGCCGCCGCCGATGCCGCCACCACCACCAGTAGAGAGGAAAGAGGAAAAGATGAAAGAAAAGTAAAAAGTATTAAAGAAAGATAGAAGTATTTAATTTCACATGTTGATTGCTATATTTGTTCGAGAATAGCAGACCAAGGCAACTTATGGAAAAACATTAGCCACGGTGAAATAAGGCGGGGATTCTTCAAAGGAAATTTGCTTGAACCCCACAAACTGGACATCACGGAAGGCGAGTAGTCACAGCACCACTACGAAATATCTGTCTCCTAATTGAACCTGCTGAATTTGCTCGAAAAGGATCCTTAAAACACAAACCTCAAGACTGGCTTGAGTCTGGAGCTCTTTAATCATCAAAAGTGGTTTAATCCAAAGGAAGAAAAGGGAGAAGATATCAGTATTTTTTTTAATATTTGAATTCGCAAGAATAAAACAAGAAAAGAGAAAAAAAGCCTAAAAGAGATCAGGAAACTTGGCACAGCTTCGAGGGAAAAAATATTCCTCTACAGGCAGCCACTATAACGACCGAACACAAATTCACTAAATATCATAGGAGGTTTTTCATTTGTTTTTATTTATTTTTTTCGTGGTGCTATTGAAGATATCCGTTTTCCATTAGTTTCCTGTGTGCTTCTGGTTTTACTTCCTTCTAGCATTGCTTCTTTTATCTCCCCCTTAACACCTTTCTGTAGCCCCGCTGACAAACAGCAAACAATTACAAGATTTTGTTCATTTTTTTTGTTTTATTTATGGGCGCTCTTTAATATCTCAGGTCATCAACGTCCCAATCAATTCAGAGCGTGAAATGACCGACAAATTTTGCTCAGAGGCTCTTCTTTCAGGCTTGAGGTTCTTTATCGTACCGTAAATATACGACATGGGACCCACGGCTTTGCTTACCTTCCGAAAGAAGCCACACTTAGGATTTTTACGCCCGAAAAAATCCATCGGTCCTGGCCGGGTTTGAACCTGCGATCTTGAGTTTAGAAGGCAAGTATGGTTACCGCTACAGCACAAATGTATCTGTGCCGGTAGAGCCTCGGGAGATTATTCTGTGTAAGCAAAGTTTGGCGAATGCATTCCTTGATTCGTTTTCTTGGAAGCCTGTGACAACACCTGGCGGCGACACAACTGCCAGCAGCAGCCGTCGCTCAAAATATTCTCGTCATGTGAGGCTCATGTTGTCATGTCTAATTTCCACTTGGAAGTTCGTTAACTTTATGACTACACAAAGTGCCTCTAGAGAGCATCACAATCGTCACAGCCCAGGATGATGCGCTGATGTTATCACATCTGATCCAAATAATATTTATAGTTGCGTTATCAAATCTTTTACCCAGTTATTTTTTATTTTCCATTAAGGCTGTTTAATTGAGTTGCCTTGCGCTGCCTGGAATTATTTATGTTTTACAAAATTACTAAATTGTTTGAAAAACATTTGTACTTTTTTGTACTTTTTATTACAATTTTGTAAGAAGTAACTAAGGATAAAAGAGCTGAAAGAACAAGCTTATTTACAACTCTCCGAATCGGTAATATTTTCTACATTAAGCGACTAATTCAGAAAAAGACAAATTGAAGATAATATTTATGCTCACTCTTTGTATGCTTGAATAAACCTACACCAAGCGGAATGGCTCAGGCGGTAACAATGGGACTCGTACATGGGGGTTCTTAGGTTCAAATCTTGAGGCCGACTAAAGTAGTAGTAGTAGTAGTAGTAGTAGTAGTAACAGTAGTAGTAGCAGTAGTATTAGTAGTAATAGTAGTAGTAATAGTAGTAGTAATAGTAGTAGTAATAGTAGTATTATTAATAGTATTAATAGTAGTAGTAATAGTAGTAGTAATAGTAGTAGCAATAGTAGTAATAGTAGTAATAGTAGTAGTAATAGTAGTAATAATAGTAGTAGTAATAGTAGTAATAGTAGTAATAGTAGTAATAGTAGTAGTAGTACTAGTAGTAGTAGTAATAGTAGTAATAGTAGTAATAGTAGTAATAGTAGTAGTAATAGTAGTAGTAGTACTAGTAGTAGTAGTAATAGTAGTAATAGTAGTAATAGTAGTAATAGTAGTAGTAACAGTAGTAGTAGATAGTAGTAGTAGTAGTAGTAATAGTAGTAATAGTAGTAGTAATAGTAGTAGTAGTACTAGTAGTAGTAGTAGTACTAGTAAGTAGTAGTAGTAGTAGTAGTAGTAGTAGTAATAGTAGTAGTAGTAGTAGTAGTAGTAGTAGTAGTAGTAGTAGTAGTAGTAGTAGTAGTAGTAGTAGAATTAGCATTGGTAGTATGTTTTTATGAAAAGTTCTTAGTAACTAAAAAGAGTCTGTTTGCCGCCATCATTATTGTTGGAAGTAAACCGAGAGCGATTTTATCTCCTTCTGCAGCTGAGCGCAGCGGCAGAGCCAAGGTCACGCCAGCTGCCTGTCAAAATTACAGATTCTGCACTAGTAATTGAATGCGGATAGTGAGTCGTAGTTTGCCATTACGAGATTAAGATACTTTCTGTACAACTTTTATATATAAAATAAAATGAATTAGGAAAGAAGTAGTTTGAAATGTTAATGTAACTTATAGTTTTGTTCTAGTTCTAAGCATACACACATAAACTATCTTTCAGATCGGTCAAAAGGTTTACGATTATATATGGGCATACCCACAAATAGTTACATATATTAGTTATTATATATAAATCAAAGCATATATATACAGGCTTTTATTTCAAATTTTGTCAGTCTGAATAGTTTCCTATTAAAAGTAAGTTATAGTTAAGAGAAAACATGTAAATTTACATATTGATGGGGAAGTTTAAAACCAATGTTCATTACATTTCAGTTTTCATTCCCTCACCTGTAATCACCTCCACTTTTAAAATTCATGATGCTTAAATTTTAAATAGGTTTGAATTGTTGTCATATCCTTTGTTTCAACTGTTGCCTGGTTAGGTTTTATTGTTGTTTGAATTTTACAAATAAACGAACATTAATATTACAATAATAAAGCGTATTTCAGAACTCCTGAATACTCCACTTATATCCTGTTATTTCTTGTAAGGCAGGAGTTGCCACGTCGAGCCAAGTTATACTAGACCGCAAATAACAGTAGCTAAGGACCGCAATATCCATCCATCGACGGGACATTTACTATCATGGACACGAAACTAAACAGCAGATTTCTACTTTGCAGTCACAAATCGTAACCCATGTACGTCATGTACCCTTACACGCTCGTGCTGATACCTTGTTTCTGAAAAAAACGTTGCATCTCTGGAATCCTGCCCGCCATATAGAAATAAACCGATGTAGCTTGCAAACGTGTACTTTGACTCGGTGTTGATAACACTTGTTGTAGAGTACACACCATTTTAAACATTTTATTACAAAAGCAAAACTATTATGTTAAATTATTGCTGGTTTTGTAGTTTATTTTGTGCAAATTCAAACAACAATAACAGTCCAGGTTGCTAGGCAACGAGAGAAAATAAAAGATGTGATAAATATTGAGTTCTCTCTAAAAGCTAAGTATAGTAAGCAGGGATGCCATTGAAAGTTTCAAAGGGGTGTGACTGGGTTTGAAGGGGTCAAACTTAAAATGTAATTAATATTTCTTCTTCCTCAATATTTTAATTCAAGTGTTTTATGTATAAATTTAACTTATTTTAATTAGGTGGTTAATCAAATTGGCAAGTTTTGAAATGAAATCCCTGTATATGTTTGGTTTAAATATTTTATATACTTAAAGAAGTGTCAGTTGCAATACTATTGGAAAAGCCACCGGCGACATTACAGCCATTATCTCTGCGGAGGATCTGAAAGGAATCCGCAACAGGCTCCCCTTTCCCCTCATCTCTCTCTCTCTCTCTCTCTCTCTCTCTCTCTCTCTTTCTCTCTAACTCTCATTTCCGTACTAACTCTATATAGAGGCCAGATTCTTTTTAGCTCCATAGAGTCTTTTAACGTTGTCACATTTGTTTCACCGCAATGTCCTACACAGCTATGTTCTTATGTGGTACATCGCCAACATGAAAATATAGTGCTATCCATTTGTAAGGGCCCGCTTCCCAAAGTAGGTCAATCTCGACTTTTTTTAATATCTAAGGCCCATAGCTTACGGTAAAATAAAACAATGAACTCGCATTCTTATAGATCAGTAAGCTATGAGATAGATTGCAGTATATAGAAACAAGGAAATATTAGTAGAATAGTTCTGCAATTTATATTTTGCCCATTACCAAAAATGCTAACCACTCTAATGATAATGTTCGCTATTTGTAATGGGGCAGGCATTATAGAGTATAAACAAGTTTGGATTGACATGTTGCAACTCTGCTTTCGAGAATTTGTCTATTTTCGTGTATTTTGTAAATTTATGTTCGCTAAATTGAGCAAAGTCAAAGCCAGTGAGTCAAAATTTGTTTAATACGTACAAATTCTAGTCCTCTGTAGACGATGAACATTGTTAACATCATCTTGAAAATAGTAAGCATTTTTAAATTAAAAACAGCATTATGCTAATTTATTCTTATTTATTTATCTCTTAACGCTACAATTGTTTTTTATTTGTAAGACTGAATGAATGTACCTGTTCTATTTCGTGATTGCTTTGAGCGAGACAGGTTATGTGATTACTGTTCTAGGTGAAGTGCTGGCAAACAATCGATGGCACGGTAGAATGTTTCAAGTTACGTAAAGGAAACTCACTTCCCTGTAAATCTTTAACTGGTTGATGCTGTGTGGGTTAGTCCAGCACTAGAGAGAAAGGAGAGGCAGAGAATTACCCTCCGCCATAAGCCAGCAAGCTATTAATTCTGTCTAATTTTATGAAATGTATAAAAATAATATCTATGAATTAACGCACGGCTTATTCGAAAACTCAATTAACTTTCCGTGGGATAACATATATACAGCTAAAACAATTGACAAGCACTGTTATCATCTCACATAATGAAAAGGCTTACACAAAGGGACTAAGGAAGTTGAATACACAGCGTTATATGACCTTATCTACGAACAAAACAAGACCAAAAGGAATCTCCAGTACTTACGGAAATAGATATTATGAAACTGTCACAAATATTAACTACTTTAATATTCTTGACTGCAAGCATTACCAACATTGAGAAATAAATTTAGAATTACGCGAAATAATAGAAGATTAAAAACACGATATGACATTACGCATACGTTTTGCGGAGTGAACCATTTTTCACGCAACCGGTTTCGCGGCGTGTGGCCGCCCGGCGAGGCTGGCTGCTGTTTAAGCGATGCGGGTGAAAGGAAGTACGCAGTAAATATAGTACGGTTTGTTGCGTAAGTTATTTCTAATATATATATAACATAAATACTTAAAAATAAAAGTAAATTACTCATGTATATTAAGCAAGGAGGTACTGGAACTGCCTCCCTTCGTTGTTCAAGGATTTCTGCAACCTGCTTAAGAAATTGTTCATTACACTCTGCAGTTCCCTCTGAGAAATGGCAGCAATTTCTTGACGAATGTTAGTTTTAAGTTCGTCTAAAGCGTGTGAATTTGTTTTGAACACTTTCTCTTTTAATGGCCCCCTCCCGGAAATAAATAGCACTTACAGTTTCACAAAAGTTATTTATTAATCGATGAACTGCACTCTGATTAGGAAAGTGAACATCAGGAAATACTTCTTGAAATAATCTCCTTACAGCACGCGCTGATTCTGCACGCACATGTGAATCATACGTGAATATTCTTTGGGGAATAGAATAATTGTATTGCCCCATTTCACTAGATACACTTTCGCGCAATACACTGTATTGCGTCGCATAACAAACACGTGCTACTAGCGCAAGATTTCAATTCACACTGAAACCTCGAGCATCGGAGGGGAAATATACTCCCCGCCTCCGCCGACTTAGTGATATTGTGCTGCTGGCCGGTCCCGCGGTTGCGTCAAGCTTTACTCATCCAGTATAAGACCATGATCATTCCATTGCGTCTGTATGGTATTAAATCCCGTAGAATAAACGGGGAAAAAATGAAAACAGACTATCTGCAGCGAAAATACTAATTTTAAGATCTACATTAAAAGAAATAAAGATGGACGGAAGGAAATATAGTCATAAAATAAGGATTAACAGTACAAAATAATTGCTATTCCATTCTTGTATAATCTCTAACACAAACCTAAGATTAAATTCACGAAGTAAATAATGAATAATTCACAACAAACAAGTATCTTCATTTACATATGCGGCCAAAAAAGAAAAAAAAAAAAAAAACTGAGGGACTTACAAATTAACTAGGGCTTAGGGCTTATATATAATTCATTATATATATATATATATATATATATATATAATGAATTATAGCTGCTCTTATCCTTGATGGCAATTTTTTTTAATCTTTTCAATTCATTTCCAATGAATGAATTATAGCTGCTCTTATCCTTGATGGCAATTTGTTTTAATCTTTTAAATTCATTTCCAAATTTAAAAAACTAGCACTGCTGCTACTAATATTTTATTTATACGTCATAGCAAGTATTTTTGACTAAATATGTTTATTATATATATTGCAGAAGAATAAACATATTTAGTCAAAAAAAACTTGCTATGACGTATAAATAAAATATTAGTAGCAGCAGTGCTACTTTTTTAAATTTGGAAATGAATTTAAAAGATTAAAAAAAATTGCCATCAAAGAGCAGCTATAATTCAACTTGTAAATGAGAAAAACAACAAAATAAAGATATGAACTAAATATCTTTCATTCATATAATGAAACAAAACATTTAAAATAAATTTACAACCAAAGTTTATGTTGCAGGATGTAAACCTTGTCGAAAAAGAGAAAAAAGATATTTGAAAAATGTTCCTGTTCAATCTAGTGGCATTTGATTAATATCTTGGCAAGTGTTGGCCAGAAGCATCTTCATATATGCAACGATTTGATTTATAACCCTTTCGTTTAATGTTCCTCCGAGGCAAAATTCTCACAAGGTTCAGCTCATGGATCGATAGATGGTGTTTGGTACGCCAAATAGTCAACATACAGAGGAAGTTGAAAGTCCCGCATCACCTAAATAACTTTTGAAACGATTTATTGACATGAACCTAAGTACAAGAATGGACATATACTGCAAGCTTTGGCCGTTTTTTCTAGTTCGAGTATATCTCCAATCTTGAATGAAACACTCAATACATTTTTATAATTCTAATTGAGAGCTTTTCAAAAAAGTCCTCTTTTGTACAAATTAGGGTTACTAAACCCAGAAAACTAAAAATGTATACCGAATAAAAAAAAGTTCCTTCCTATAAAAAATAAGTAATAAAAACTCCCATGGTGAGCTCGGGAATTGATTCCAAAATCAAATTCCCTTTCTTTTGATATAAACTCAAAAAAAGCATAAATTCTGTGTACAAATTGACAGACCTTAAGTACTTGACAATGTGCCAGTTGATTATGGAAACCATTTAAGGAATGATTTAACTAGAGAAATGTCTTACATCGCTTCCATTATTAGATACTTCAGATCTTCTAGGTTTGGGCCTTTCTTGAGGTACTATTGACTACAAATGACTCCACAACAAGAAGTCCAAAGGGGACAAATCTGAGAGTCTTCCGGAAACTCTTTGTGATTTCTATTGCCAATCTATTGTTGTGAAAAAAACCCAGCATGCGATATTTTGTGCATAGTGGGTTGCGCTCCATCTTGTTAGAAGAAATGTCTTCTCCAAGTAGTTCCTGGTTGATTGTATTTTAAAATAAAGTTGTTATTACTGGTACTACCTACGTGGTTTCGAAACAAATGCGAAAATTCATGTGTGTTTAGCGTTTATTCTAAAGAAGAAAAAACTCATGACTCCCAATATATCAGCCCATACATTAAGTTTTTGCGGATGTTGTGTGTGATTTCCCCCCATTCATGATTTACATCTGACCAGTGTCATCAGTTCCTTTTGTTGAGAATAGAACTTGTCTAAGAAAAACCGGATAGTTATTGATGCACTCCATAATTATACTGTATTCTTCCTCTGAAAGTTCTGCGGAAATTTAATTTTATACAGATGTAGCTTGACACTTCAAGGATTACTATCACGGCGCTTTGACTTATATTTGATAATAATAAATTAAATAGTAGAAACTTCCGGATTTTCTTGCACACAAAACATCCAATGCAGTAATTTCATCAGTTGCACTTTTGGGACGACATGATCTTGGAAAATCCTTTATGCTACCAGTTTGAGTCAGTTCCTTTATGACTCCTGTTACTCTTGCACATATTTCGAACTGGATGGAGGCTCGGATGCATATAATTAAATAAATTAGCTGCCTGTGAAAGAGATCGTTGCCTTGTGTTAGAATGTTTTTTCTTTCGCTCTATTATGGATATAAGAAATACTTAACAAACTAGAGTAACGATGAATTATAGAGCATTTTTCTGTAGCAATAAACATATTTGGATATACTCGTAAACAAAAGGATGTCCATTTTTTGTTTTCTTTGTGTAACGACTTTAATTTGTGCAGAAGTGTCTAATACATTTCTGAAAATAAATTAATGAGAATATTCGAAAATGCAAAATTACATTGGATGCTCCATTTGAACAGGAGACATGGCATCACCGCCGGTTAAATTGCAAGTAACTCAAAATTAGTAATGTCATTTATATATCCTCAGTGTATGGCCATCCCCGTTATTTCCTGCAAGATTAAATCACTTCTCACACCACAAATGTCAGTATGCAAGGCTAAGAAATATATCAAAAGTTCTGTATAATATGTACATCCATTATAATATTTCGCTCCGTGCGATCTTTATCGAGTAATGTTAAAAGAAAATTTACTTTAAGCCTCATAGAATAAATACCTTTCTTACAACATTCGTCATCTGAGAACAATGAGTCAATCACCAGAGAAAACTTTCATAAATAACAGATTAGATACCACATTTTGATTTGTTATTGATTGGTTTATTTACGGACGCTTTTTAACATCTCAGGTCATCAGCGTCCCATTCAATTGAGAGCGTGAAACGCCGACAAATTTTGCTCAGAGGTCTCTTCTTTCAGGCTTGAGGTTCTTTTTCGTGCCATAAATGTACGACACGGGACCCACGACTTTACTTCCCTTCCGAAGTAAGCCACACTTACCATTTTTACACTCGAAAAAATCCAGCAAGGTTTGAACCCGCGATCTTGGATTTAGAAGGCAAGTAAGGTTGCCACTACACCACCAGGACCGACTACATTTTGAAATATCTATAAACCTTATCGATTAATGCTCTTAAAATTTTCAATATATGCAATAATAAGTAAATATGGTTCATTATTAGATTTTTCATTATGTATGGATTATAGTTTTAAATATTATATGAAGAAAATAACAGCCATTTTCGTGCGCTGTGTTTTCAGAAACTATTGTTAGAAAATTACTAAATTTTTGTTTGTATTTTTAAGATCTTCGTAATTATTATTATTATTATTATTATTATTATTATTATTATTATTATTATTGTTGTTGTTGTTGTTGTTAAGGTAGGATTTAATATCCTACATAAAATATTACTAAAGAAGAGTTAATTATTTAGCAGAATTTTTTTAAATGTTGTTTTTTTTCCTACTACATTTTAAAATCTACTTTCACAATACAGTCCTATTCCTCAATGAGTATCTTGAAAAAATATACAAAAGGTCCGCTGATGTACGTGTACTGTTTCAGAGAAAATAGTGCACGAATGTGTACATTTTTCTGCTGTATAGTATAATTTTTCTTAACGTTAGTTTTAAAACTTAATCTATATATTTATACGACAAAATCTAATAATGTAACAAAAATATAATATCTAATGTGAAATAGAGAAAGATTTTGAGTACCTATTTTTGTTCTCTTGCAATGTTTCACTTCGGAACGATGATAAAACTCATTGTAGTTACAAATTCATTATTTCTGCAAACAAATCAACACAGTATTGATAGTCATATAAGTTTTATAACGTTTTCTACTGGACGTGGAATGCATTAAAATTTGTTTTAGGTAGACATGGGGAGTGCTATTTAAGAAATAAATGTTTGAGAGACATAAATTCTTTTCAGATTAATACGTTAAACTTTCTTGGACATCTCATTATATCGATTTAGTGCTTTCAAATGGTCTCTAAAAGGTAAATTTAGTCGCTAAGGGACTCAATAAATTACTTATTTTATTCATGGTAAGTAATTTATCTAATAGTCGAAAGCTATAGAGAAACACAAAATAAAATTATATTGTATATTCAGGCTCAAACACTGAATCGAAGTAAATAAATCAGAATTTTAATACAAACTTGTTAACTTTTTATTATGTATAATTTCATTAATATTTAAAAATGTTCCATAGGTTCGTCGACATAAAGTGTAAAAGATAAACACAAAAACAAAACAAAGAATAAAAGATCACCGCTGTATTTACCTTAGTATTTACATAAATACTAGCATTGGAACCGAAGTCTCGATTGCCTGGGAGTGCTTTTCCAACAGAGTTCGCTATGCTAAAAAGCAGGCAGTGGTTTTAATGCTTTTCATATGAGCTACAACGGTAGTGAGTTTAATATTTAATACACGTTCAGCAGTGACTTAGGGTCAGCCAACCTAACCTTGCGTAGAAGAACCTCTCTGCAGAATCTGCTACTTCGGTTGCAGCAGCCACTGCACGTCCCTAAAAAGCCAGGGCTGGTCGTTTTTCTGTGCGTACAATGAAACTGTAATGTGCTGGGTGCCCCAGACTGGGTCGGTGCAAGGTCAGAGTGCATGGAAACGGGGTCACCCAAGCGATGGAGATGACCTTGGCCCCGACCGAAAACCCTGGGCGCCCTAGCTCTGCCGGAGTTTGGCATCGTCCTACCTTGGTCTCGTTAGGGAATATCGACCATCGTGACCGGGTTTGTGAGGTCATCGTCCTTCGGGAGGATAGCGTCGGTCTCTCCCCACACTTGCGCAGCCCACCAACGCGCACCCGACGCGACGCTAAAACAGGGCCATGGCCAGAGCTTTATAAAACATCTCTCCTCTCACCCCTCGAACACGTACACACAACCGAACTAAAGATTTCCTTCCTTTACTGTCACAGGGTGTCACTAAAACACATTCCAATGACACTACAAGGAGCATCGCATGACCTATATACATAGAAGAACGCCCTTTAAAATAGTAAGCTAATCTTTCTTCAACATATGCATATGATGTGTTGAGCTTTATGCATTGTTATTCATCATCACCAACAATAGTTGCTGATAGTTTGAGCCTATTGTCCTGTTCCGGCTTCTTTCAGATCTAGCTCCAGCCATTTTACAGGTCTCACTGTTACACACACACATATCCTCTTGGGTTATACGAGTATAGCATTATTACTTTTGCACATTTTTCTTCTGGCATTATCCTGTTATTTCAATATATCAACCTATAAATCAATCCTAATTTATTCTTTTGTTCTGTAATAAATTACACTGGGCAACAAAAAAATAATTTTTGAATGTTTCGAGCACTTCATGAGGCAATTCCTACTAATTTTGGGTTGAGAAAAACAAATATGACAATGAAAAAATTTTATTAGCTCTAGTTTCTATGATATACACAAGGTGGAAGTATTACATATTAACGGATTGAGAGAAAAGGATACATTTTAATTACATACATGCTAACAACAATGAAAGTGCATTTGATTTTTTTAACTGGTGATTACATGCTAAGAGTTCTAAATTGCTGGAAAAATACTTCGCAGATAGTCGTGTCTGAAGAGAATCATGTGGTGGCCTATTGACTTCGTCGTCTTTTAGCTTGCCTCTTGTGATGGAGTTCCGCAGAATCCCTACACAAAGACCAACCGCAAGCATTACTTCATTCCAACGGCCCTGATATCTTTGTTCCATAACAGAAATGTCCTGATGGAATCTCTCCCCATGTTCATCACTAACAGCTCCACAACTAGGAGGGAAAAAGTCTAGGTGGGAGTGGAGAAAATGGATCTTAAGGGACATGTTGCATCCAAGGTTACGGTATTTTTGCAGGACCACTGTCACCAAATGCTTGTAGTTGTCATCTCTTTTGTTGCCTAAAAATCCATGAACAACACCCTTGAAGGCTTCCCAAGCTTCCTTTTCTTTCCCCTCTAAAACTTGGTCAAATGCAGGATCCTTTACAAGTTCTCTTATTTGTGGTCCGACAAAAATACCTTCCTTAACTTTTGCATCACTTAATTTCGAAAATTTCTCTCTGATGTACTTAAAGGCCCGTCCTTCTCGGTTCATAGCTTTGACAAAGTTTTTCATCAAACCCAGCTTGATATGCAGGGGTGGAAGAAGAACGTCTTTTGGGTCCACAAGAGGCTTGGCAGTCTTTACAAGAGGCGTCAGATTGCGTTTCTGTGAGGAAAATGTTATTTCACCACAAATATAACAAAAGTTGTTCACCATATTTACACATTTTCGTGGCATTTTTACAAATTTTACACTAAAAAAGCACTCGCGAACCAGATATTTTGCATTAATTTGAGTAGAAATTACATGTAATTCACAGTCACAGCAACAGTATCTATGTTTATGACTTACAAACAGCTGAAGAGCATTTGTGTTTTGTTATCTGACAGGTGTGCCAACTCCCAAAAAAAAAATTCCCCCAAATTTAAAATCTTCACTCTAAAAAATGAAATGGAACTTTATCTTCAAAACAGAGCTAATCTATCACTTTTATGGTGATTTTTAATTCAGCAGATGGAAATACATGTAAATTCACTATTTTTAAGCCCGAAACATTTTCATTGTTGCCCAGTGTTATGAACCTATGTTCTGCCACTTGTTGAAATTTCATCTATGCCGATACAATCACTTTTTACTGTTGTTTAGTCAAGTCCAACTTTTATTCCATGTATTGTTTATTTTTTATCCTTAATGTAATTAAATGAAATTCACAAACTATCTAAACTTGCTAAATTTAATTTCTATGCCTTTAAATTTCCTGATATGAACCAGCCCCTAGTATAGCGATCAGTGTTCGTCGTTTCTACTCCTGGGATCCCGGGTCTGATTCCCGGATATACCTTGGGGCAATTTATTTTACACATATTAATACTTGTTTAAAATTTAAAGTGTCCAGTTTTAGACTCCCAGAAATGGATATTACTGCAAATAAAAGCATCCCCGTTAGACTTTTGCATTTCTATAGGCGAGGAGGATGATTTCGCTCGCCGTGATAATGGATGCTAGTACTTTTCTCGGCAAAGCTCCAAATACACTTCACAACAGATCTCTAGCTGCTTTTTGCATTGAGAAAAATAGCGGCAGCCATCTTGCATTGACAGTTCATGTGCAGAGTTCTTGAATGATCGATGCACGATAATTTTTTTAAATTTTCAAGATTATCGATATTACCTTTTTTCATTCAATTCTGCCTCCTTCAATTGAGAGAGAAACACCTCCAATAATCAGACAACACGCTTATCATTTTTCGATGCTGTCTCGGCGATTCAAAGAAAAGATTTAGTCGTTAATTTTTAGTTGAACAGAAAAGGAAAGGCTAATTACATGGACCTTCCAAGTGTCGTTTAATTTTTTTGAGTGTAAGTACTTTCTGTAGCAGAAATATAAACATTATTGTTCGTCAAAATCGTTAATAAAATACTACATTAAATCACATTAGTCACAATAAATCATTAACTTGTTTTCAATGCTAAAATTCTGTCACCAACTAAATATTATGTTACGATAATATAAGGGATTGATATATTATTGAAAATATAATCAATTTACTTTATAAAACTGCCACGAGTGGCCGAGGTGGTTAAGGCGCGGACTCGTAAGCGGGATGTCTGGAGTTCGAATCCCACCAGAACCGTCCGCCCTGACTGAGGTTTTTTCCAGGTTTCCCTCTGTCCACATTAATGACAAATGCCGGGTAGGTACTCTAAACTTAGGCCTGGAACGTTTCCTTCCTAAAATAAAAAAAAATACTTTCCAATATATTATTTCATCTCATGTATCATCAATGTCCACCGCTCGTGGTGTCTCAGTAGTAAAAATTCGTGTTAAACACCATTAAAAAAACATTACAAAAAGACGAAATTACAGAATTAATAAAAAATGAATAGGTTAATATTAACTACCAATGGAATTATAAGATTTTGATAGTTACTTAACCAGTTCTGAAATATCTTTTAAAAACTTTTAATCCAATTATTGAATTTGTCGTATTCCTTGGTATTTTAAGATATTCTCGCCTTTTCAGCTTGGGATAGTATTTTTTGCGGTAAATCTATCTTCACTAGCTAAAAACAGAAACAATAGACAAACGAATTGTTCAATCTTCATCGACGCAATGACTTCATAAGTAGGTATTTTAAAGAGAGCATTGTCTTCAGGGTAACTAATATTAATATTAATCTTATTAAATTATTACCTACTCTATTATAATTCTGACATACAGAAATAGCGAATCAAATACGTTTCTGATTCATACAATTATTGAATTTGCAAATATTAGAAACTCCTTTGCAGGTTCTTAATTTACTCATGCAACACAGTATAAATTATAAAATAATATCACAATATTCTATTATTAAAGCTGATACTAGTATTTCAGTTGCAATATATTGCACAACATTTCTAACCCAAAAAGACTATTTAAACAAATTAAAGTAAAAGAGCGAGAATACATCGCATTTATTTCAAAATAGGTGCTGTTGTAATAAAAATGAAAATACAGAGGGTGCCAAAAAATGCATACACACTTCAAGCAAAGAAAAACACTGTGTTAACATAACAAAACTGAATTCACACATACAGAAAATGATGAGCACTAATTATCTTAGACTTTTACAGTTAAAACAGTTGCTCAAAATGCCCACCATCAGCGTCGATACACTTCTGAGTACGTTGAACTACTGATTGAACAACGTTTGCGAAAGTGTCTTCAGCGATTGCAGCACATGCCGTTTCAATTTGTTCCTGTACGAGGTCTTCCAGATCTGCCCTTGCGAACATCGCATACGGTACCATGAGTCTCAAATTTGTCTGGAATGCGTGCAATTGTTACTCGCGCTGGCGGTTTTGTTCTGTACACATGCCTCCATTGCCTTTGAACTTCAACAACATTCTCGGTTTTCCAATACCACTTCAAAATTACTTTCCGCTGTTCAAACGATAATCTTGGCTCCGTTTTGTTGTAGCAACGCTAGCATAACATAATGTGAAGTCACATCTGTTTACAGAACATCATACTACACATTACTGTTGTTTTTCGGTTCAACTTTGAAATATATTAAATAGATATCTACTGTGAAAGTGTGCATACATTATTTTGTCACCCTCGATATTTCAATCAAAAGTTTGTAGTTTATGTTTGTGTTATATACTGTAACTAAGGAAGCAGTTTGTGGTGTGCCCATCTTCGTGAAATCTCTTCGGAATTCAAATTATGTAATTATTCATTTTTTATAAAATATTAACAGGAATGAACTATTTGTATTCTCCATTTTCAAAGCCTGACGATCTTTCCACAATATTTCATTTTGTATTTTCTAAAGCTAAGGGCGAGACAGTTTATAAATTTACTCCCCAGAAGCAATCTCGGGTACCTTGGTGGGCACTCCGGAACAGCTGAGGATCTTGAATTCTTCTGGATACTTGGAAATAGTGGTTTTGTAAATAGTATTTTTCTCTTTTTAGGCGCGTTGCGTCTGCAACATGATTAAGCCTATCTCTGTCGTTAGTTCAGGGAGTACTTATTTAGCAATAATTTTATTTCCTTATTTTTCTGTTGTTACTGGATATAATCTGTTATCCCTAATCATAAGGGCATATATTTCACTACAACTGTCAAAAGAATGCATTTCCACTTTCTTAATGTCCCTTATACTTCTCTAAACCTTACACTAGTTATATACCTTGTCCGCTCATGCGGTGTTTCACGTCTCGACTACTAAGCGTGCTGTACCCGGCAGCGTCCATACTACAACTATGTTGTGCATTTTCATATCCTTTGCTCTATTGCAGGATAGGGCGTAGACAAATGAAGTGGTGAAATTGTTCTATAGTTTTATTATTTCTCAGTTTTTAGTGGACATTTAATGCTAAGATTAAATTATACAGGATGGAAGGAAACGTAATAAATTTCTTCTCAGATTCCTTTAAATATGATAACCAAAAATCTAATGTTTTCCTTCTTCTTCAACTGTTTAAAAAATCATACTTTGCGTTAATTTTTAATTTTGTTTTCATATTACTGTATTAAAATGATTTAGATCATTATACTCAAACGTTGTGGCTTACAGTAAGCTATTTAGGATAATGTTTTTGGTATTAGATTACTCATTGCCTAAAAAGGAAATTTTAAAACTTGCTCATCAGCTCCAAACAGATAAGTGTGTAAACTGGCAACATTGTAGTCAAAGTTACTTGATCAAAACGATGCACAATCTAGGAATATTAAATATTGTTATTTTGATTAATTAAATTCTTTTTTTCTGGTTATCATGTGTGGTTGCTGTTGTATGTTGTAAATTATCATTTATTATTTGAACAATTTAAAGAAAAATATCATGATCCCGCTTTAAATTTTTGTCAATATTATTTTCAATGAACATTTATTCGTCTGTCTATCTAAATCAGATGCCTGCAAATTATATGTATTAAAGTAATGAAATCTTTCACGTAAAAATTGGCAAAACATTAAAAATGTTCATAATTTTTTTTACTTTATTCTCTTTCAATTGTTCATTTATTCGCATTTTAAAAGAATGCAATTTTCTGAAAAAAGACAATATCTCAGTAAATATTGGTCACATCAAGAAAATTATTTTAAAAAATTTACCCGTAATAGTTTTATACATAATCTGTGTGGACTAATGCATTAGTTTCTTTTCACCCTGTACATTAGCTGACAGATTATCTGAAGACTCAAATAAATAATTAAATGGATGAATATTCCGTTTTTGTACCATATGGGGGCAATATCAGTTTGTTTTAATTTTCGTAGTTAAAAGCACATCTTAACAGTAGGCTATCATATTAAAATGGAACTTTTTATATATTAAAACAATAACTTGTAATTAAATATTAAACAAGTTTCAACTGTTCAAACATTTGATAAAGTAATAAAGCTACATTTATATAAAGAAAGCATAAAATTAAATAAATTATTTCAATGTTTATTTAATTTTTAAATGTTGAGCAGCTATTTAAAATAGCGTATGACAACATATTTTAAAGTGATTTTATTTTTTAATGCGCTTGCTATACTGGCAGTCTTTGCTTTGCTTAGTGCCATTCTTACTGAAAATCTGAAAGGCAACTTTTATTTGTTTTATTTTAAGTAACCAGCACTTACAACTTCAAAAAGATAAAACTCTTGCAAATAAAAGGCTACAACATCGGATAGGTAAACTACTCTTTCTATTCATTTCACTTCGTGCATTATGGGAAGTAGAAAAATAAAACAGCTGAAGAGTGGCTTATTTGTTTGTTTGTTCGTTTGTTTGTACTTGAGCCTATCATTCCTTCCACTGGAATCTGCATAGCTTTTCATTCATTTACCTCTTTCTTTTCTATATCCCAATCTGTTATATTTTCCTGTGGTTCTATCCTGGTTTTTTTATTCTTCTATGTATTTATTTACATTTTATTTTGTGGTCCTACTGTAATGTTGTCATTCTGTGCTGCAAATTTGACATTATTCAGTCAATGACAACTATAGCAGATATTTGGCACTGGTTTAGTCAGCGTATACTTTGATGTGCTAAAGGTCAGAAGGTAATAAGGTACTAACAAAGGAGATATGAGACAATTTTCTCCCCCTATATTA
Organism: Metallyticus violacea; assembly: GCA_030762175.1. NCBI lineage: Eukaryota > Metazoa > Arthropoda > Insecta > Mantodea > Metallyticidae > Metallyticus > Metallyticus violacea. The sequence continues at coordinate 13,793,209 of CM060841.1, forward strand.
CATGTTGCCTGCACAAGCAGACTTTTGTAATTTTTCAATAAAAGTGCACTGCTAGAGCTTCTTAACCTGGAAAGTCTACAAGACGCGCCACATCTTGCAGCGCATATTTGGTGCTTAGCAAAATTGGAGTATCAAGAGAGTTAATTATAATGAATTGTTCCAAGGATTAGATCAATGTATCAAGCATATAGCAGCCGCAAACAATATACAGGAACAAATGGAATGTAATTATAAATAACATATTTCAAACAATATACAGGAACAAATGGAATGTAATTATAAATAACATATTTCATTTTCTTTCCCCATTCACATAACTTTGGAATTGCAAACTACAGCATGAAAAATGCTGCTTTTGTGAGTAGTTACTTCTCTTTTCCAGAATTACTTCTGATGACAAGTAGGCCGGACTCCAAGTCGTAGTGAAGACAACCTGTCTAGGAGAATGTAGCCTAAAAGACAAATTCAGGGGTAGACAGGACTCCAAACCATGATGAAAGTAACCTGTCTAGTGGAAGGTTACTCAAACGTTAATCGCCAAGACAGTGGGCCAAAGCTCTATGACGCGAGTATTTAAAATTGCTAAAAATATCCAACAAATAAAAAATTGGACAGTTTTAAATAATCAAACTTGGAAAACGAAAAAAGGCAAAAGATATGGAAGTGATGATAACTGGAAAATTTGTATTTGGAATGTGAGAGAAATTAATCTGAAATATCAAGAATTAGAAACAGAATACGGGAATTATAAAATTGATATTGTAATTAAAATTGAAAAGAAATACTAAAAAGAAGCATGCATTTAGACCACTTTTCATCAATTTATACTAATAGCTTAATATGTGCTGGTGTAGGTGATCGTATAAAATCACAAGAAAAAGATAAATGAACGGATAGTAACAATAAACCTTAAAAGAAGATCATTTAAACGCAATTTAAACATTTCTGCAGAAAACCAAAAGAAAGATATGCGACAGACTTTTTTAAAGAACTACAAAAAACTACAAATTCCTTAAATATTCGAGGTGATTTAAATGCAAGAATAAGAAACGTTCCAATTCTCAAAGTAACTGAAAGGTATAGGGAACAGACTTTATATAATAATGGCAAGAAATTGATTTATTTTTGCTCCTAAAATAATTGTAAATTACTAACTCTTATTTTGATCACAAAACTATTTGTAAATTTACATGGACTTAAAGCACAGTAAATACATATTTGACTATACTCGTACATTGGTTAAAAATTAATTAGATGATGTTAAGGTACACCTAGGAGCTAATGTAGATACAGATCGCATTCTATTAATATTCAAAATTAACTATATGCACTATAGAGAAAGAAAAAATCACTAAAGATACAGAAAAAACATATTAAATAAGTTTACTTCAAGATTAATCTATTAGAAATATTCATCAAAAAGATTAAGTCAATATTCATGAGAAACTAAATATAAAAAAATATCGATGAAGAATAGAAGCAATTTATATATTTAATAATAAAAGCAAGAAGAAGGTGCTTGAGTTAAGGAGGAAATGCAAAAGAAAGAGGGGTTTGTATTTAGGGAATAATGAAATAAAAACTATTTTAGTCAACAATAAAAACTATATAACATTTATAAATAATCCAGCAATTAAAATTAAAACAGAAAACAAGAGATACAAGGTAATAACAAGAAAATAAATGGTAAAATTAAACAGAACTGGTTGAGAAAAACATATAACAGGTGTCGAATATGATTTACATAAGAAACAAGGCTATGTCTATAAAGTAATTAAACACGTTTCTAATGAAGAGAGTGTCACTTCGAGAATAATTCCCATTCCAATTAAAAAAATGGGAAGAGAATTATATAAACTTTTAGAAACAGAAAAGTGAAAAGGTAATAAAGAATAACTAAATAATTACGCTAACAGGAATAGTATAAAATTGTATATTGCTTTAAAAATGTAAAAATAAAAAATCGGAAGGATGTCATTGTTAAATACAGAATTTTTAAAATATGCCCCATGTAAATTTAAAGAGTGATTCTAAAATTATTATTGAAAAATTATTTTCATAAGAAGGAAATATTCCGGGAGTGTTACATAGCCTTATTATATCCATATGTAAAAAAGGAGATAGAGCTAACTGTGATAATTATCGTAATATTAGATTTTTTTTGCAGCGCATATAAAATTTATATCAGATAGCTACCAAAAGATAAGAAAAGATTGAAGAAATTATTCTATTAGAATAACAAACAAAATCTCGTAAAGGAAGAGTTTAATAGACAATATTTTATCTCTAAATCAATAAATCCAAAAACAATCAAAAACATATTATATTCATATATTTTATTAAAACATTTTATAAAGTAATTAGAGATAAGGCATGGATTATTTTAAATAAAAGATTAATATCTTATATTTAATTTGGACAATTAAACGTCTATACAATGAAGCAAAGATAAAAATAAAACTAATAGATAAAACAATTGCTAAACTCATAACAGAAAATAAGGGAATAAAACAAAGGTATAGGTTGTCAACCGTCATAGACGTTCAATATCTTGAAATCTTATTAATTACTCTACCAGGAATTATCTTAATTTTTTTGTATTACCCGTTTTTACATCGACGAAATTCTATAAAAGTGGAAAGTTATAGTTAGTAAGTAGTTTTATTGAATACGCGTAAATTATTTATGTACTTGCGGACGATTCAGTTATAATTGCTGAAAATGAAAGAATATTCCAAATGAAAAATTCGAACTGGAAAAAAGTATAACTTCATATAATTTAACTGTTTTTTTTTTCTCGAAAGACAAAAGATATGGCATTATGGGATTCTTGTATCAAAATAACTAAGAATAAATTAATTGAACAAGTTACGCCCTTTAGTTTTCTTAGCTATGAGGTATCTTATAATTCTAATAATAAAATATATTAAAATGTTTATGAAAATAATAAAATGTTGTACTATTAATAGAATTTAAAAAATAAAGTTAGAAAACAGACATAAACAAAATTACATAAAGCTATTGCTCTTTCTATTCTTTATATAGAGGAAAGATTTGGAATAAAATACGAAAACAAAACTAAAAATACAAAGCAACTGAAAATAGGAAAAAAGGATTGGATCAGACTGTGCTGGTGACAAAGCGGACGTATAGCCAAACGCGTGAAGTTGCTGATGATAACTTCTGGTATCAATTTCGTAGTTAAAACTCACTACTAAGTCTTGCGACATTTATAGCAATAGACAAAAGTTGCCTGCTGTGGCAGGAAGAAGAATGAGAACAAAGGTTAGGATAAAGAATAAAAACAAAAGGCGGTGAAGCGAATGAAAAAAGGGAAAAGAGCCGATAGTGAAGATAAATAAGGAGAGGTAGGAAGAAAAATAAGACTAGATGATAAATAAAGATGAAAGTCAAAAGGAAATGGAAAAGAGGGGTGAAAAGTTAAAGAACAAGAGAAAATTCAAAAAAAGAAAGAATCGGAAGATACAAAAAAGAAGTGTAAGAAAACCTACAAAGAAGAAGAATGCAGGCAAAGAAGAACATGGGCGCTGGTAGTGATTTTGTCTTCTCACAAGGAGTGAAAAGAACAAATTGTGGTGCAAATAAAATCAGAATCTGTCAGATATGAAATTATAGAAATTCGCTTTGTCCTGTAACTTCCGATAATGAACTAATTCCTATCGGGAATTCCTAGAACCTTCTATTTTACAAAGAGATGATGGTGGCTGTGGACCTTCATCGTTTTTGTTTTTGCTACCAAAGTTGGCATCTCGTTTCTGACAGGATAATATTGTAAATTTCCCATGGTAAAATGTGCAGTGGGGTGTTTCGACTTTTGGCACTGAGTTACAGCACTTTCGCCCCAGTGCGTATTCACATATTGCACTGTTTTGGATAAAGCAAGCAAAACCAGCAGCTATAGCCGTGCTTACTAGGCAACTTCTTAGTCAGCTTTATGCTGCAAGTAACATAAACATCAGGAGTAAACAACCTTCCTCGTTTCCCTATTTAATTAACCACAGAACAACTTGCATTACAAAGTAAATACAATAATTAGCCAATGTATGCTATTTGTGTACCTTTTTATTTTAAACAGAAGAGTTTATATATCTGGTTTGCTAATAAATGGTTAATTTCTCTTTTAGTATATGGACAGACGTGGGGATTTTATACCACCATATATCTTCTCGATACTATATAATTGTTCCGAAAACGAGGTTGGTCAGGGAAAAAGTGCTGCAAAACTACCGAATTTACGATTCGCGAGCAACATGGGACTGTGAAGGCAGCCAGAGAACTAGCATTAACGCTACTGGAACTAAATCAGACTAGCAAGATATTGATCTACTTGTATAATTATGAAGGATCTAAAGTCAAATTAATGACAAATGTAGAAGAGCTACCAATATCAGTTGAAAACTCAGAACTTACATCACAAAATAAACTATTTCGCTTGTAGAAGCCCATACAACGTAGATGACAATAATGAAACAAGAAAGTACAGCCTGAGAAAAATCGTGCAGTGTCCTGTCCATCCTGGAAGATTGTTCCCTAAGCCTTCAGTTTCGAAGCAAGTGAAAGTTGACACTTCATGCAGCAGCGATGACGAAGTTTCTGGTGCCACAGGGTCAAGAAATACTAGTGACAGATTACGGTGGAAAATATTACAATAGAAGAGCGGCAGTAGGCTTCAGTATACAGCCAGGTTGCACGATTTTACTACAAACAAATAGCAAGTTTGTAGAATCTTAATAACTTAATAATAAATAATAAAAAAGTACATTCTCCTAGTTTTCATGTTAATAAACTTATCACTATATCTTTGATTAAAGTCTGCAATCAGCAGGATGATGATTTGTCTTCAAAGAAAACATTGAATGCTCCCTTTTGTTTTAAAATTACAGTTTGACTCAAATAAGTTCTTGGAAATGGTCAACCTAGTTTTTAATTTCATTTTTTACTTCTAATGGACGCAAAAAATTTAGAAGTTTACATTATATTAATACAAAACGAAATAAAGCAATTCATTCATGGAGTCACACGAGCCTGCCAGTCATCAACAGCTGACTACTATCGCTGCTAGATATTATCTGCATGAGAGCGTTGTTACATCATATACAACATTGTTTGGTAATGCAATAACTAAGCTTTTTATACTAATATACTGTGGGCGATTGTTCCTTTGCGGAACCGCTCGATGCGTACAGCCGGTCGGTCGGTTCAAATTGTTGCCGCGGTGAGCGGGAGTCATAAAGTTGGCAACAATGCGTGTCACCCAAGTTATTTTTAACACTTGCACATAAAAGTACATTTACTCATCATTATGGGCCAGAAGGTGCTGGATCTGCCTCTCTTCATTTTTCATATATTTGTAACATCAACTTATAAAATTAACCATTACCCTCTGCAGTTCCCTCTAGGAAATTAAATAAATTTGCTTACGAATGTTATTTTTCAGTTTATCTTATGTGTGTGGATTTGTCTTGTGCACTTTTCATTTTAATGCTCCCCAGAGATATAAATCGCAGGGCGTTAAATCGAATATTTCATGAATTGCATGCATGAAAAAAAATTGGTCGTCTTTGCCGTTGCAGTCTTGTTAGAAAATCATGATAATTTAATTCACAGAAAAGGGGTTGCAAAATATTCTGTCCATATCTATCACTATTAATAGTTTCTTTTAAAAAATAGAGTCTATATTTCTGCCGTTACTAATAGTGCACCACACTCCAATCTTTTGACCGTTCAGCGGTTTCTTGTTAAGCAGTTCAGGTTTTTCTGAACTCCAGTATCGGTTGCTTCGTTAATTAACATACCCACTTAGGTAGAACCAAGATTCGCCCGTAAAGAAAATTAGATTAGCGTCAATTCTCCGTCATGCACAATATTCTAAATCCATTCACAAAATCTATTCCTTGATGCAGGGTCGCCCGGTTTGAGTTCTTGCACTACAATAACTTTCTAGGGTAGCTTTGTAGCCGTTCGAATAGAGGAACAGGAAATTCCCGTTTGCTGGAAAAGATATCGAAGTGCTTTTTAGGACATGCCCAATATTATCTAAAGTTTCTTCTGCGAGTACTGTACGTGGCTGAGTGCGCTTTTTATCAAAAATACTTCCAGTTTCTGGAAATTTATTTACCAGTCTATAAATCGAACTTCGACTTGGAAAATTAATATTAGTGAATCCCTCTTGAAACAATCACCGGACATTACGAGCCGAATCTGTACGCATGTATGAATCTTAAATAAATACTCTTTGGGAATATAATACCTGAATTGAATAATATTAACGTAATTGATACAATGTTTTCATTTACGGACGCTCTTCAACATCTCAGGTCATCGACGTCCCATTCAATTCAGGGCGTGAAACGGCCGACAAATTTTTCTCAGAGACCTCTTCTTTCAGGCTTGAGGTTCTTTATCGTGCCGTAAATGTACGACACGGGACCCACGGCTTTACTTCCCTTCCGAAGGAAGCCATACTAGGATTTTTACCCCCGAAAAAAAACCATCGATCTTGGCCGGGTTTGAACCCGCGACCTTGGGTTTAGAAGGCAATTATAATAACCACTATACCACGAGGACCGACCCGCCATTGTTTATCAACTCCATTAATTTTCTTGTTTTAATGTAATAAAGATGTCGTACACTTCTGAAAAGCAGCAGTTTCCAAACACGTACTAATGTTATGTATTTAAAACAAAGTTAATATTTTAGCTGATAGCACACATTCTACAAATCTTTATGTGTCATATTTAATATGAAGTTTTAACAGGAACATGAATCAATTCATTCATATTTGATTTACAGGCAACTTCCCGTGGAAAAACATAAAAATAAAAATATTCGCTGATTGCTCTGCCTCTGGCCAAAATGTGTCAATATTGTTTTGATTTTCCATCAAGAAGAATCGTTAAATTATAGTTAGAACATGCGGGTCATGCTACTAGCTGCGTCCACCTATGGTCTTGGGAGTCAAGCGAAAAGTCATTTGTACTACTTTGATTTGAGAGTGCCAATCGTACAAGATATATATATATATGGCATGTATCTCTAGGTATAAATTTTTATCCTCGTTTTTTCATCTTAGAGTAGAAATATGAAAACTACATTTATTGATTTGTCTCTAATTTTTAAGTTTATAACAATTTTGTTTTCATTGCTTCTGATAAAATCGTTCAAATATGCACAAAATATATTTTCTTCCACACATTTTTATGTTGGGTAAAATATGAACTTCAAATTGTTGTGATATATATGTTAAGTGGTTGAAGAGCTATATCTATATAAAAAGGACAAGAAGTTAAGAAAAAATTAAGGTAACTTAACAAAATTATACGAAAATTATTAGACCCAGGAATATCATATTTTACAAAATGTTACTTTTCTCTGATGAAGTATAAAAAATATTAACATTTAAAAAATGTTAGATTGATTCTCACAAAGAATCGTCCTTATGAATATCAAAATAGGCTTTCAAAATTTAAGAGAGCTATCATTGTTAGAATATTTCTTTTTTGTGGTGTTGAGAAAGTATTTTTTTAAGGAAGGAAACCTTCCAGGACTAAGTTTAGGGTACCTCCCCGGCATTTGCCAGTTATGAGTACTGAGGAAAATCTCAGTCAGAGAGGACGGTCTTGGCGGGATTCGAACCCCAGACCTCGCTCACGAGTCCGCGCCTTAACGACCTCGGCCACCCGTGGCGGTGTAGAGCATTGTAGAAGCATATTCTGAAACAGGGAAATTCCAAAGTATAATTTAGTTATGGTTGAGTAAGGAAATTAAAGTTAAAAGTAACTTTATTTGGTATGTATGTCAATACCGTTAACTAGTCAATTCTTCTTTTTGTATCCATATCAACCATATTACAGCATTAGCGCTTCAATTAACTTTACAAATGTGCTTTCTTTTCATCTTTATTCCCTTCTGAACGGAGAACTGAGTGACATTCATTATATTCCACTTGTTAGCAGCTAAAAACAAATGAGGCTTGAAAAGTTTCCTCGGTTTCTTTTTCGTTATTCTCATCATCTTTTGCCGTCGCCCTTAGAAAACAGAAAGGATCAAAGGATTTAATGATCAGCTAGAAAACATTCTGGTGTACAATCAAAACGGGTTGCGCCTTGACCTCTCTGTCAAATAACCCAGGGACGGAAATTCATTTCCCGTTCCGCCACATCCAACCCAACTTTTCCACTTGTTTTCCATTTTCAATTACAGTTGCAGTCTAGTTCTTGGCCCCTTTCATCTCTACTAACCGCTATTTACGGCATTCTCGTGGTGTTTCTGAATTGCAGTGTCGCAGAAGAGTGAATATAAGGGAATAAAGCTTTGTGCTTAAATTCAAAGGAGAAAATTGGAAGTAATAGAGTTAGAGACTGATCAAAATGAGACCGGTATAGGGATACGGATAATATTAGTGCAGGAAATAAATGCAATTGAGATAATGACATTTCTGTTAACGCACCGAACGGCACATGCCGTTAGCTTAATTTTATTGGCTATGACTTTTATATCACCCTTTTCATCAAACTGCTTAAAAATTATAACCCAAGGATTAGTTTGAAGCATAACCACGGATTTTTGAGGTTTATTAATAAGTAATTAGGCTAGGTTTAGACAGAGAGCGAGCATAATATTAAATATAGGAATTAATAAACATATTGTACACTGTTTTTATATAATTAACTATTGTCATCATTGACGTACTTTTGTACATCAAGGCAGTTTTTGGTGAAAATGGAAAAATGACTATGATAACTGTTAAATGTCATCCTTTAGATGCCACACTGTAAAGTTTCTGACGCGTAAGATTGGTCACTTGTTTATGACGATCGTGTAAACAACTTCTGTTAGCATTTTGTACAGAATGGATAAAACTGAAATAAGAGATGTGATAAAAGATGTTGTTTTGAAGGGTTTACCTCCAAAATAAATACAAAAGGAATTACATTCCACATTAAAGAATTCTTCCCCTCGTTTTAGAAGGTTGAAAAGTGGGCTGCTGAATTTAAGCGTGTTCGTACATCCATTCAAGATGATGAGACTAGACTGCCGACTAGATTGTGACAAAAATTCACAACGTCGTATTCAATGATCGCCTATTGAAGGTGCGCGAGTTGGCTGACATTGCAAAGACCTCGAGAGGCCGTATCCACTATATTTTACATGAAATTATGGGTTTGAAAAAACTTTCCGCTCGATGGTTGCTACTTTTTTTTAACAATGGATCAAATGAACATTTTACAAGAGTGTTTAGATTTATTTAAACGCTACTCCAGCGATTTTCTCCGATATTTCATAACAGTAGATGAATCAGAGGCGAAGGAGCAGTCCAAACAGTGGGTTGCAACAGGTGAAAGTGCACCAAAGAAAGCAAAAACTGTTCCATTTGCAAAAAAAAAGGTCATGGCTATGGTTTTCTGGGATTGTTTGGTGTGGTGCTCGTAGACTACCTCCATAAGGGCAGAACCATCACTGGGGAATATTACGCTTCACTAATGAACCAACTGAAGGATGCTATTCAGGCTAAAAACGTCCATATCTTTAATAACGATAATATGCTTCACCACTTCTGGGATTGTTGCTGTAAAACTGCATGACCTCTCTTCTCAGCGCTTCTGCTTTCACCATATTCACCGGATTGGCTCCTATCGATTAATTTTTGTTCCCAGATCTGAAGAAATGACTGGATGGATTCTCATCAAATAATGCGGTTTAAGTTGAGTCAAACGCTTATTTTTTACAGTTGGACAAATCTTATTTCACTGAGCGTGTTGCAAAGCATAAAAGTCATTCCATTAAATATAATAATTTTCAAGGTGACTATGTTAAAAAAAAACAGTTCTCTTAAATCTTGTGTTTTCTTGGTCAGGCCGGGAACTTTTAGAGCTCCCTATGTGGAACTCTGTTATATATACGGACTGTTGAAAAGTTTATTAATACGATGACCTGGAAGCAACAGGATTTGCGCACTGTACAGGAAATCAAAGTCTCCCGAAAAAATACATCAACCCTGACCAAGATCTTGGGTCTACGAGTCAAGTATGGTTAGTATTTGCTAATATTGTTGGTCCGTTCGGCGCATTAACAGAACAGTACCTACCTATAACTTAATTTTATTCTGGCTAAACTCATTATTCTTAATGGACACTATTGGCAACCTTCATTTCCATTGTTCAAATATGCCAATATCATTTCAGTTTATTCGGTTGCTCAAAAGAGATGAATTACATTTTGTGTGATGGTTGTATTGTTAGCTTTGTCCGTTATAGAAATTTCACTGAAAGTAGCGATTAGTTTCCTCTTCTTCTGCTTCTATTTCTCTTTGTGATTTAGATTAGGGATGCAAAACTCACGAAAAAATTTTACCTCTAGGAGTTATGTACATTTTTACTTCAACCACTTTGGCGAAAGTAGGACGTTAGTCAGTTGTCATCGGTATGTAAACAAAACACTGGCTATATCGTAACTTTCACAGATCTATGATAACAATTAGAGAAACTCCCTTATTTTTCGTGTTGGACATGTCTTGCAGAGAAACGCTTATGCCTTTTGATTTTAAAATTATTAATGTCGCGATGAATATCTGGACACAATCTCTTGGCACACTAAATGAAAGTCGCTAATTCTATTGTGTACATTGCTTTTAATGCTATAAAATTGGGGGAAAAATTAGCTTAATTTGACCCAAATATTGCCACCAATCGTAGTATTGAAGAAATGTGACAGAGTGTTATAAATATCAAAATCAGACTTTCCAAAATATAGAATAGTATTGTACAATTCACAGGAGCTTTAATGAAAGAACATGAAGCAACTGTATCTCTTTCTCCAACAGTCGTAGTATTTTCAAATGTCATTTAAAGTCCTCGTTAAGAGCCTAAGTACTTTTTTTAATGTTGTGGATCTATAATAATGTATGCACATGTATTAAAAATGATCTTAGTAGCCAAATAAGGTGTAGTACAAACATTTTGCAATTATTTCGTTTTGGTCGTGATCTTATTTTTTGCTTTTGTGACACATCGCAGCATACAAAAGATAGGAAATTCTCAAAAGTTGCAAGCTCGGTTATATGGTAGGAAGCACGGATAACTGCATGTAGTAAAAAGTACAAGCATAAGGGCGTTTAAAGTTCAATCACATAAAACACAAAGTTGCACACGGTAAATGGCAAGGAATAAAGGAAGAGACAAAATAACAAATAGATGCCAATGAATGAATGATTTATTTATGGACGCTCTTTAACAGCTCAGGTCATAGGCGTCCCATTCAACTCAGGGCGTGAAACGGCCGACAAATTTTGCTCAGAGGCCTCTCTTTCAGGCTTGAGGTTCATTTTCGTGCCGACACGGGACCCACGGCTTTACTTCCCTTCCGAAGGAAGCCATACTTAGGATTTTTACGCCCCGAAAAAATCCATCGGTCCTGGCCGGGTTCGAACCCGCGATCTTGGGTTTAAGAGGCAAGTATGGGATGCCAATGAGAGTGAGCATAAAATAGCAGGCTGAATTTAAGTATCTGCTTGGGTTAAGCTGCTAAATTGGAAGCCTATATATCATCATAGATGGCTATGGCAACAAATATTTATAATTATAAAGATAATAGAATCAAAAGAAATAAATAATTCCTGAATAGAAATTCTAAAATGTATTTAACTATATAAAATAATATTTCTATATCAGAATTCCAGAAAAGACGGAAAGACCAGAAAAGACTCTGCCCAAAACATGGAGAAAAAAATATGCGAGAAGATATCTGAGCATTAGTGTCAGCAGCAGTACAAATTAGCTTGTGCTACAAAGTTACTCTCACACTTCTAGTCTCTCAAGGGACTGATCAGAGGCCGAAAACTGCACAATTCATAAAGAACAGAAAGCCTGCAATGGTTCCGTAATACAGTTTGTCCTGTGAAATTAATTTTTAAGGAAACAATAACATTTGTAATGAAAAGATAGCTCTTAATACAATGCATAGCTGTAAATACCTTTTTGAATATAGCTAAAACAAGCGAAACTGTACTCCGTTCATTCTTAGATTGGTCCTAAAGTGAACAAAACAAGCTGTGTTTATCAAATTCTTCTATACACAGCAGACCGAATAGGGACAATGAACTAATGATATACTATTTAACACATTACTAAGGGAGTTAATGTACTACACCGAAATAATTTCAGAGTGTATAGAGATGTCATATATAAACTATTTAAGATTGACAATGTATGGTCCACAACTAAACATAACACAGTTTTATGGTATTAAATATTTTTGCATCAGATGCTGATAAGTTGGTGTTAAATCCAAGCCGGGTAAAAAAAAAATGGCTTAGATTGTCTTTAAAATTGCCTTAAGAGCATAGAAATATCGATTTTATGCAGCATGTTATCAGCGTTTTCAAGATTTAGTACCATAAAAATCCACCAAATCTCGAACTAATCATTTGAGAGTGCGACACTGAACATCTATTAACTGCCTCCATGCATTACATAGCCTACTCTAAAGGGAGATTGTGTGGCTTAGTGCATAACGCAAAAGCTGATGTTCCGCAAGCCGGGGATTCAATTCTTGTCATGCTGTTATTTCTTTTATTTAAATGCTACAATATACATATAAAATTATAAATGAAATGTAGTTAATACTTTCACGTTTTCTTCTCTTTCCCAACAATGAGTGTATTGCCAACAAACAATGGCTAATAAGCTTCCTATTAATATGATGCCTAAACTTAATTTATGTAACACACACTCAGGACACAATTCTGATTGATAAAGCAAAAACAAGTACAAGGGTTGTGATTATATGATTTGATGTGTTACGATTTAAGTGTACCTTATAAATTGAAACATTGACTTTTAACGTAGGTTAAAAGCTATATTATTATGACTTAGAAAACAAAAACAAAACAAAAAACAAATGTGATGAACGAGACTGAACTGGAAAACAAATGACTATCTGTTACTCGAAAGTTAATATAACCATAGCGTCAGAGTGATACGTTGTGAAACTTCCCTTAGCGGTCGCTTGTTATGCTTTAGAAGGCCAGTGGCGTACTGGCGCTTTAAAAATTTATAGCCATAGCTTCGAAATTTGAACAGATTAAGTTTACTATATCAAATTATCTAAGACACCTTCACGCTCTCTGAAATTAATTCTGTGTAGATAATTAACACCCTAAACAGCATGATTATATCAATTGAACAACAAGGAAAAATAATAATTATTATTTCATTAAAATTATAATAATTAAATAACTGAATAGATTACTTTATGCAAAATAGCTAATAATCTTCATTCATAATTCTGTCACAACATGCTGAAAGCACTGTTATTGCGAGTGTGGAATAATTTTCTTCAAATTTGTTAAACACATTTATTTATCTATTATTTTCTCCTTATATGGCAATATATTTTACTTAAACAAACAACCGTGTTTTATCCTGATACGAACGAAAAGCTGTTAGTAGGCCGTCATTTTTATGAATATAAAATATTAAAATATTGCAAGTATAATTACAGTTTATTTCCATTTTTACATGTGTGTAGAGTGTGCACTACTTTTGTGTCAGCGAGTGACACGTGGTACATTATTCTAACAATGAACGAGTATAAATAATGAGATGTTGTTTTTGCGATATTAAAAACATAAGAATTTCACTGTTCTAAAAAGTATAAGAATGGTACATGCTATTAGAATTGAAAAAGGAGCTAAATAACTGTTCGTTACAAAGCGAGGAGTTATGTCATCCAGAATCAGATATAATGGAGGAAAAAAGGGGAATTTACGCTATAGCGATGGTCGGGTCATTAGTGAATGCAATTTATGACAACCGACGGCGTCTGCATAGAAGATAAACTGCAATCGATGCACCTAAGTTTAAACGAATGAGTTCAGACATAATAAAAACTAAAACACTGAAAATTTGTACATAAATTAAGTGATCTTTTGGATAGCTGCCTATCTTTCCTATTTCTCTTCAGTCCATGAAGAGAAATATTGGGCAATTTGTGTACAAACTTTCAGCCTTTCATTTGTTTTTATCTGAAAATCGCCATTTTGTCACATAGTTGCAAGTGAGCGTTTCCTATTTTCCATGTTTAATACGAGTAGTTTGTCAATTAGTAGATAATAATTGACAAATTCCAAGAGTACTTTGTGCCATCAATTCATGTCCACTTTGCCGGCATAAATGACAAAAATGTATAACAAAATGAAATTGTGCGCAATAATGAAACAACGAGGTTATACTAGACTCTAAAAACATTAAAAGTGTCCTTCTTGGCAAAACATCCCACAGAACAAAAAGGATAATAGATCAAATATATTTCGTTCATTTTAATAATAATAAGTAATGTTTTTGTTAGTAATATTTAATAAGTTTTATAATGATGGCATGTCCATCCTTGTGGTGTACTGGTAACCGTATTCCAGAGTAAAAATCCGAAGTATGGCTTCCTTCGGAAGGGAAGTAAAGCCGTGGGGTCTCATGTCGTACATTTACGGTATGATAAAGAACCTCGAGACTGAAAGAAGAGACCTCTGAGCAAAATTTGTCGGCCGTTTCACGATGAATGGGACGCTGATGATCTGAGATATTAAAGAACGTCCATAAATAAACAAAATCAAAAAACAACGATAGCCAATTACAAAATGCAACGAATATTTTCAATTATAAAATTTACTATAAGTGGTATGAACTGCTGAAAACCATTCCTCCTGAACCAGACATTGTTCTTCTTTTAGGTGTCTATTCTTCACTTCTTTTTGGATGCCCTTCATCCACGTTGTCTGTGACCTTCCTCGTTTCCGTCTTCTCATTTTTGGCAAACTTTGTTCACCAACTCGCATTAAATTACCTTACCATTTCAATTGTCTTGTTAAAAAGTCCTACTCAATATTATTTTTAATTCCCATTTATTATATTACTGTATAATTTCTGATTCTATCTCTTTGCATCCTCCTTACTGACCGTAATCCATTGCCAAAAATCTATTTTTGTAGCTATTAAGTTGCCATAGTTGTACTTTTAACTATGAATTTATAAATATCATGTTTTTCTTTGTTAATCTGTTTATCCCATAATGTAGGATTGAGTCGATATTGCAACAATTTCTTTCTTTATGCGTTCTCAAATTTCTTTATCATTTTTTCCATCATCACTAATTATAACCCCTAAATATTTATATGTCAATATATTTAATAGACTCTTTTTTTCCTACTATTACCATAAAGTTAGATTTTTCCAAATTAAACTTTAAGCCCACCTTTTCATACTCTTCAATGAGCTTTCTGCTTATGTATTCTAGATCATTATTATTTAATCATATGAAAATTGCAAAGTGTAAAACTCCTGTTATCAAACTTGGCTCTCGTACATACATACATACGTACATACATACATACGTACATATGTACATACATGCGTACATACATACATACATACATACGTACGTACATACATACGTACATACATACGTACATACATACGTACATACATACATACATACATACATACATACATACATACATACATACATACATACATACATACATACATACATACATACATACATACATACATACATACATACATACATGTTTTCTTCCAGACTTTAAGTCCTCTTCAAGATATATTTTGAACAAGACAACATCCCTGACGCAAGTCTTTGGTAGCATGGAAGTCTGGTGACAATCTATTTTGTATTTAATTTTTTCTTTAATTTTGATGAATTTGAAATTTACCATTAAATACAACAGACAACGTTAATTAAGGTAAAATTTTAAAATACTACGTCGGTTAGTAATACCAAATATTCAGTTACATTATAAAATATATGATTACTAAAATTACAAAAGTAATCGTATGAGTTTTACATGGAAGTTTATTAAATTTAGAAAATGGCAGTGGATTTGTACCAGAATTTTGATTTTACTAGTCTAAGCTGTACAGCAACAACAGATTATTTCTTGTGTTATAGCTATATACATTCCTTATATAGTAATTGACATATTTGGCTCTTTTTTCATTTATAATAATTAGACAATGCACTTTTAGACATAAAAACAATAGTTTTGGCTCGGAAAATAAGCTCTAAAATACAATAAATATGCAGTAAAAAACTGAAAATAGGCATTAAAATATATTACATTTTTTAACTTGAAAACCGTTTAATTATGAACTTAGATATTAAATTTCACACACATATATATATATATATATAATTCCAATTTTATTAATATAGTATTTTAAAGTTAAAATAGTAGATTTTGGAAGTGTTTTATTAATATTATAGCACTAATATACAACCTGAAAAATTAAATGCATTTGGTAGCTGAAAAAGGCAATTAAAAAATTTTCATATGTTAATATACTTTCATAAGAAAAACTACAATCTCACTTTCTAACAGACACAGTTTATAGTTAGTTTTATTCTTCCAAATAAATTTTAAATAAGACATGATCTGGCTTATATAATTAGCAAAAAAGAACAATCACATTGTGTAATATTTGTCACTTATTCCCCGTAGTTTGCCTCACCGTAAATTATAATATTTTGCAAAAAAAAAAAAAAGTATATCTTTTGTTCATAAGTCTAAGCGTAGAGGTAGATATCCTTTCACATCTATAGATGGTACTGTACCATCTTTCACTTGAGCAACATGTATAAGGTAAACAGCATAGTCCAATCATTTTTATATCTTGGCAAAATAATCGCCACAGCACATAAATAGGAAAACCCTTCGCTTTTAACACAAATTCCAATCTTTTCTTATTCTTCCTCCAATTTCCTCGACAGCTTGACAAATTTTCACCAACTATTTCAGTATATTTTACTGAGTTATGCCTGAGCTTTCTGAAGCTAAAAGTTGAAGTTTGATCTGAGGTATGATAAGGTATGAGGTATCTGATCTGAGGTATGCTAAGTCTTGACTGGTCGCAGCAGCATCTTCAATTATATTGTTTAACCATCTTATGCTTTAAGATATTCAATAGTATACCTGAGTTCCGCCTTTGACTTGTGCGAAATTCATTCAATGATGTATGAATTTAAATACTGAATTATGAATTACTTGCTTTTGGCAGTTTTATTCATAAATGTACATATTTTAAACATGAAGCTAAGGAATGGACATTAACATCAAAACAGGCATTTAATGTACTATAAAACTACAAAGTTTAAGTTTCTATTGCTACAAAATATAAATGTTCTATCTTTATCACATCTATTAAGGGAAAAAATAGGCACTTGCCTGATAATCTGCTATCTAGTAATAAACAATTAAAATGCAAAAAATTCACAACTGTTACAATCCCTTCACTTACAAAAAGAATTCTGCAAGGTTAATTATAGATAGCGCCCGTCAATATAAGTACAGCCTTCATCTGGAGTACATTCCTTAAATGACCTAGTACATACCTGTATTAATTTTGAGTTAATAAGTGCCTACCTAAGAGAATGCACTATCTAATATAACACACAATATCTAAAATTGTTCTGTATTCCTTAAGCTAAATAAAATGTTGTATTTGCAGTAATTAAGAATAAACAATTAGCTGTTGTGGGAGGGGTGGGCTCTTATATATAATTTAGTTATTTTATTTGCCCAATCGCTCTGCTGTTACTTTTTGTTACTTAACGCGCTAAAGAAAAACTTAATAGATCCAGCGGATTGGTGAAAAAATGTGTGTGGTTTTCTAAAAGGAAATGAGAGCTCAGAAACATTTATGAGAAAACAATAATTAGCTTTACCCTTTTTATTATAACAATTAATGATCCAAAATATGTGTTGAGATAAACTTGCGCACTGTACATATAGGTTATTAAAGTTTTAATTCAATAATTTATAAAACATTAAGACAATAAATAAGAACTATTTTCAATTAAATTTTTAAACCTTTCTAGCGAACAGTTCCAACCACTGTGAAATAAGTTAAAAATGGATGACAAAGAACTTGCCTTACTGGACTTGCAAAATTTACCATCAGTTATCTGATAAAAATATCTATAGCAATAAAACCTAGTTATTTCAAAGCAAAATAATATAATTTCTCTTGAGAGAGCCAATATTAAATCCATCATAAATGCATAAAATAATTATAAAAACCCCACAATAAACCTCGGTCACCTAAGAAGCTCCAAAGCTTTCTAGAAGAAAGCCCCATTCCATGGGAACTTCATACCTACGTCCTATCGCTTCGGCAGCTCAGAAGAGAAGCCTCCTTCACTGTCCCCGGACTGACCAATAATTAAAATTGCTCACAGTACCAATTAAGAGATGAGTACTTGTAATATCGATCGGCGACAAACTACATAAAATACTACTTACATTAACAGTAGGTATTCATTGCCTACTTTTAAAAGTGTAGTGCCTAAAACATAAGCTTTTAGTATCTTAACATCTGGTTATAGTATTCCCCTGAATCTTTTAATAAATCAGATAAGTTTACTCAGAACGTTGTATTTCATATTTTCATTTCCCAACCCCTTCCCCTGCCTCTGACTGAAGAAGTTTTTCAGTATTAAACTAAAATGACTTGACCGCTACGCTGTGCAGGGTGTGAAAGGTTTGAAGTTGGAGATACAGTGAGGTTATTTGAGTTACAGAACGGGAAAGCACGGCTGCATAGTGGGAGAAGTCGGTCGTCAAGACTGTATAATATAGGCGCAGTAACAGATTTGAGTTAGATTAGGGAAGGCTTTGTTAGTGAATGGCTATGCGCTTGTGTGTTACTCTATGCTTTCATTGTATGTAAATTGTGTGCTAATTGTTATTCGTTAGTTATGTCCCTTCATATATAAACTTTAAAGAACGGGTTTTTATGTACGAAATGGATTCCTGTAGAGAAGTGATACGGTGATTCGTGAGAAAATATCCTGACAGGTAGAGAAACTGTTCGCCAGCTTGTTAGAAAGTTTCGAGAGTCAGGTCAAGAAAGGTGTTCCGAACGGGAAATATACTTGCCCCCTACACCCAAGAACGCGGGTTCGAACCCGACCAAGACCGATGGATTTTTTCGGGCGTAAAAATCCAAAGTATGGCTTCCTTCGGAAGGGAAGTAAAGCCGTGGGTCCTGTGTCGTACATTTACGGCACGAAAAAGAACCTCAAGCCTGAAAGAGAGGCCTCTGAGCAAAATTTGTCGGCTGTTTCACGCCCTGAGTTGAATGGGACGCTGATGACCTGAGATGTTAAAGAGCGTCCATAAATAAATCAATCAAAAAAAAAAAAACATCGAACGGGAAATATAAGTTAGATGAAATACAAGAATTTCCTGCGTAGATACCAGCTGAGAGGCTTCTTTTTCAATATATATTCTAATAAAGACTAGCGCTTATAATTATCAATTTTAAATGCATCATCATTTTCGGCCTTAATTAAAAAGTAAAAACTAAAATAAAAATACTCTATTTCTCCATTTTCTAGTAGAGGCCACTGAACTTTCCCAAGCAGTCCGTAACTTAAATAACCTCACTGTAGATGTATATGTAAGGAATATTCTTTTTCTGTCTCCTATTGTTATAGGTAAGGTCGTTCGGCTTAAATTCCTCCGAAAACTTGAAGCGAACTGATATTCACATGGTAGGAATCCATCATACCATAATCTTTAACAGTAACACTGGGATTCTGTTTTAAGATCCCTGCTTCTAGACGACTTATCTTTCAGAGTTTCGACCATTTTAGCCTTAGATGCTATTGCATTTTCTTATAAGCCAGTAAGTTCCCCTCTTCAAGATTGATGGCCGTTCTATCTGGAAACCAATGTCACCTCCTGCATAATTAGCTATATCTGCAACGGTGTAATCCTTAGAAACTTGTTGCTGCTTACTCCATCAATAGTTAAAGAACAATTAAAAAGCGTTTAGTCTTTCTGAAAGAAACCCAGAATAAATTCTTATAAATATGTTAAACGAACAGGAGCACACCATACATAACAGATATAGGAGGAAAGGTCCATACGTTTACGGCCTAATCATTTTCTAGGTATGATAAGGTCAATAACTATATTTAACTTTTCAATATAGTTATTGCAATACACTTCTCACATCTTTGAATTAGCATTTAATCCCTCCCTCCGAAAAATAACCAGAAGTCGTATCTGAATAATGAGCATAAACAGCAGTCATCACTTCTTCGTCACACTTAAATTTCCTTCCTCGAAGGTGCTTCTTGAGTTCTGAGAAGAGGAAATAGTCACTGGGAGCTAGATCTGGGCTGTAGGGTGGATGGTCGATCTCCTTGAAGCCACATTTCTCCACAGCTTCCTTTGCAACAAGAACTGTGTGCACAGGCACGTTGTCGTGAAGAAGAGGCACATCACTATTCAGCTTTTGATGGGAGCATGTAGTCTGTGCAGTAGGCCAGTACAGTACTCCCCATTTACTGTGGTGTTCCTCTCCTTGAAGTCAATGAAGAGTATTCCTTCACAGTCCCAAAAGATTGTAGTCATGATATTCTTGGTTAACTGAGTGACCTTGGCCTTTAAAGACGGTGGTTCGCCAGGTATACACCACTTCATTGATTCTCTTTTGGAGAAGTGATCATGGTAGTGGACCATAGTTTCATCTCCTGTAACAATGGTTTGCAGAACTTCTCTCTCGTTGCCGCGGCAGAGCTCCAAAAATGCCTGACAACAGATGACTCGTTGCTGTTTTTGGACTGAGGAAAGAAGTCTAGACACCCATCTTGCACTAACCTTACTCATGTTTAAATGTTCATGAAAAATTCGAAGGACTCTTGTTTTAAAAAGGCCCAACTTTGCTGCTATTTCTATAACTTTGAACCGCCGGCCTTCCATAATTTCTCCTTCCACAAGAGCGACGTTTTCAGGAGTGAACACTTCCAAGGGATCGACCTGCACGCTCTTCGTCTTCAATGCTTTCACAGGATCTATTCGAAAAAGTTTGACTCATTCTTTTACGGTAGAATATGAGGGGGATGCTTCCCCATATACACCGTCCAATCGCTGTTTAATTTTATTTGGAGTTGGTCCTTCTTTTGTGAAGAACATAATAACAGCTCGACACTGCATTTTGAAATCTTCTTCATGCAACTATATCTGAACACCTGAGCACAACGGAGCTGAAGTTACAGCTCCAGTTATTTACTTAACATGTAAGGTATGACACCAGAGAAGGCTTTTGTGAAGGCCCTCGTAGGTCTGAGAGCTATACAAAGACCACGGAGTAATATAAGGAGAGCTTATTTTTTTTTAAACTAGAAATGGATAAAGGGTCCAATCCTTGGAGTAAAAAAAGTATAAGATTTATATTTTGGACAAACATAACAAAGGAAAAATCTTAAACACTTCGATTGTTCAGGTTATTGTCATGCAAATTGTGCACAGAGGTTAGAAAATTAATTAAATGTTAAGTGAAATGTAGAATTTATCAGCACGTTGCAGCAACAGCCTTCGGGCGCAGGTATGCTAGCTATTTACAATTCAAATTAAAAGAAAGTGAACGCAGCAAATCTTTGCTTGTTAACTCAATGAGCAACTTTATCTAAGCAAATTCGAAATAGAAAGCAAAAATGAGAAAAGGGAGGTTGCTATTGATTTTAGCGTGGGTATTGCTGTATGGGGTTGCGCTGCGCGGAGGAGCTCACTCAAACCGGAGCTGGATAATTTTAGGAACAAACCATAGTGGACGGACCGTTGCTTTGGCCTTGACCTGGTGATTGAGCTGCATCCCGGGGAAGTGAATGGAACACTGTGCGACCTCCAGCAACCCCGCGACCTTTAGTAACACAGGGTGTCTTTAGCGTACAACAATCCTTAGTTCATGTAAAGCAAACTGCCTTTTCTATCTGGATGGTAATATTTACGAGTCAGGTAGAAATGAACATGTTTCGTACATTTGGGGTAGTAGGATTAGTTTTTATTTTGGCTTTTTTTCCTATTTTGGCTTCTGTTGCCTCTTTTAAGGTTTAGAACTATTGTTTTAGCCAGTTTTGGATCATTATGGGTTTTTTCTACGATTATTTACGCATTTAAAAAAAAACATATAAAGATTTTCAATATATCGAAGTAAAAACAGTTTTAAAAATTAAATGGCACGTTCACCTTACAAAAATATCTATTGAGAAATTTGTTATTCAAGCAGTGAAAATGTTTCTCCTCAACCCATTTACTTAAGCTCTTTAAATAACAGAACCTTCATCAACGAAAGCAACGCGCGGTTACCTGGGGCATAAAATTACCAGGAAATGGAGAAAATGAGGGAAGTACTATACTTTTAATAGTCCTGTAAAATGATCTGTGTGTGACAATTCTACGACATTTGTAGTGGAGGATACATTCTCAGTAGCAGAAAGGTAACAAACAATTGCAATCGAGAAAGATGAGAGCGGTACAGCTATGCAAATAAACCATTCCTACAATGTCCTAAGTGTGGAAGTAAGAGAGACACTAATCTGATTCCCCTATAAACGTAAAAACAGAAAATGAACTCGACCAGAAACCTCTAGTCATCGTTTGCTCCTTCGCCAGGACTATTCAAAAATGCTTTACTTTATCTTGATCAATATTTCCCGAAAAGGGAATGTTCTGTTGTAACTGGTATGAATCCTTCCGAAATAGCTTGTTTTAAATAAGTTCCAATCAATTCAGTGGAAGTAGAACTTCTTTTTCCATGATGAAAAATGTTCTCTTTGACAAGTTTGAAAAAACAACTTGTTGCTTGTAACCAAGAAAAGTAAGCTTAAGTACATTATGTGTTAAAGAAATTATTAAGTATCTTAAATTCTTATTTTCATTAATAATGAGTGATTTTACACTCTGTTTTACTTTAAATAAGTGCCTAGTTTAATTATATTACTACCTATTTTAACCAAAATAAATGCCTGAACTTCCGAGCTCTGGTTATTAGTTGTAGTGAAAGTGCAATCTTCACAAAAGAGAATTCAAATGGAATCAAAATAGCTATTTCAGAGATAGTGAGCTACAATTGTAATAACAATGCATATTTGTATAATTTTCAATAACAAAGGCAACACTAATACACTAAAACGAAAACCTATATAACTACGAATTAAAATAAATTTGGTCATGTTACAATTACGCAATAAAATACAAATTAAACAAAGAATACTATACTAAAAATGTTTTTAAAAGTATTCAAATCTCATTTACGCACTGGAGTAATTATTTATTTAAACGTCTATTATTTTCTATAAACTGTACTCACTGCTTCTTGTATACCACGATGCTTTTAGAGTGTGGAAAAAATATGTATCTGCAGATAATGTACTAGTAGAAAGGGGGCTTAACATTAAATATTATGAGAACGAGAATAAATGTTCCAGATGCTTCAATAAGCAGCTACAATGGTATAGAAATTGCGATGTGACGTGTGTTTATAGCTAGTCAAATGTACACCAACGTTATTGGCAGAGACGCAACACTTGAGGTATCATTGCTTTGCGTGGAAGTGGTAAGGCGTTTTGAGTAGTATAGTAGATAAGTTTTATGAACGATTACTTTACTTGAACTTCAATTAACTACTGTCTATGATTCACCGTGACCGTGAGCTAATGCAGCGATTGAATTTGTTTTTGTTCTTTGAGATGCTTATTTTTTTTACTCCTTTTCGACTCGTAAATATCTATACACGTTTTTTCCATGTCCTGTATTCACTATAAAGCTTATTACTACGCCGCAGTGTAAAAAGTATTACGTTCTCAGTTTATGGGTTTATACATATACTACCTCTGAATAGGAAATTATAACAAGAGATAAATTAATTTATTAAAAAATATTACGCATTGAAATATGGTAGCTGTGAATGTTATGCTTATGACCAATGGCCCACTCATTTCTACCTGCCGAAGCAAAAGTAATCAGCAACTCCATGAAGATATACAGGATACAATAAAATTAGCTCTTTCTGTGCGAATAGTTAATGTTATACACAACAAAAAGGTTTATTCGCGACTAACTGGGTAACACCCATACCGCATTAAAATCGCGCAAGACCCTTATTGTAGTCTATGTGACTACATAGATATGGTAACATGCGTTACCATATCTACACAAGCAGCAAGATATTGGGAAACACGAGGTTTATTACAAAGTGTATGACATACGTTCTGTGTAACTTGCCATTGGAATGAGCAAATAAATATATAACAAAAAACCAACCACTACATTCTGGGAAATTTATATTTTTATGAAAAATTTAATATTATCGTTGCTGTAAAATTATTGCGAGCAAGCTCTTGGATTTTTGTCTATATTGATAGAGAATATAACACATAATTATTTAATTTAGCTTATTTCAATATAGTTGTCAATTTTCATGTCAACCAAGTTTTAAAAATTCACTCATTTGAAACCACAATATGAATAAAATAACAAGAAATTGCAACATCGCAGGCGGTTAGGAGCTTGAGACTCCTGGCTTCTTATGTATGTATTCAGTATTACAAGGTTAGCAAAGCGTGTACATCCTTATTTTTTATGGTGTTTAACGTCCGTTTTTACACTGATGGTATATTAAATTATATATAGGGAAAGAAAAAAATTTAAGGGAGAAAACGTTCCAGGCCTAAGTTTTAGGGTACCTCCCCGGCATTTGCCAGTTATGAGACCTGAGGAAAACCTGGAAAAAAACTTCAATCAGGGAGGACGGTCCTGGCGGGATTCGAACCCCAGAATTCCCGCTCACGAGTCCGCGCCTTAACGACCTCGGCCACTCGTGGGAATTTACGTTTGTTAATATTCAGTTCCGAGTGTGTATGACTTGTCGCAATGTAGGTCTTGGCGACGTTGCCATACTGACGAAACTACCATCTTCATGTTCTAATTAACAGCGGGGTTAATCATAAAATGTAGTAAGCAGCTTTTATAACTTATCGTTTACTTTACCGTTCCCTTCAATTTGCCTGGTTATTTCATTACCACCTTGTATAAGGGTTCGTGAATTGAAAACGCGCCACTCATACAACCGGATTTAACGACGACCTATCCTAAAAGTAATCCCGAAGCGGCGCCTAGCGGTCAATGACCGTATGCACAAAATAAAAGGTTGCTCTGGGAATGGTTTTGCAACTAGGCTCTTCAAAAAGGGTTACCATATGTCAGCTTTGGAAACTTCTCTAATTTTTCCACATGAAAGTCTTATTTAGTCATTTTTGTTTCGTGGGCAGGAAGCGTTCTTTTTATGTTCAATGACGTACCATGAATGGCTACTTTGTCGGTTTCGAAGTGTGAATATCGGCGATATTCTATAAATATTTTGATCACATGGCTCAAGCGTAAGGCTTGGAAGGTCCTGGGCTCATATCCTATGGGGACGGCCACCCTGATCTTGGATTTTTCCTTTCCATGCTTTTTTCGTCCTTCCATTTTATGTTATTTTATAGCGCTGGTTCTAGTACAGGGTCGAAAGTGCCACGACGAGGTGGGTTGGCGTGGTGATGCAGTAGCTTGCGCTTTAAAAAAGTGTCTTCCTTGGCATCTTGTATGGAGGGGCTCAAGCTTCGTAGGGGAGAGTTCCGCCGGCGTTGAGTTGTTCTGTCTGGAAATAACACTAGGGACTTCGTACCTCCCTGAGCAAGGCTGAGGTGCCTCGGCCCCTAACAATCCAATCCAAAAGTTGGGCCAACTTGCAAGTAGCTTGAGAAACGCTGAATAAGTAGCCTAACAGAATGAAACAACACAATACCAAACAGAGAGAGAGAGAGTACCGGTAAGTAACTGCAGCGGACCTCTTTGAAGTATGTACATACTAGCTGCTCTATGCATATGCCTACATCTATTAAGTGACTAAGTTTTTTCTTTACTGTCCTCAAAATGCTATATACTTGTACCTACTGCATAACTTTTCCTCTTTTGATTTTCAAGCAGTAAAAATAAATAAACAAAAGTGGGATATGTTCAATAAATACGCACCTTCATAATGCAGTAACAGTAAGAAAAATTAGCAGTTTTATAGTTTCCCTAGATCTGATATACTCAGCAAAATAAGAATATTCGATATATTATTTCCAATTTAAACAATTTTGTCAATTTGCAGAGTTGTAAATTTGGTTCTTCAATTTAAGCTGAAGCACTTATAAGCGATCTATAAATATAAATGTAATTTATATTTCTAAACTCCGGAGGAATAGATGTAATCATTACATTTTTCAGGTTTGCACATCTGCCAACCTCGTTTTCTGCTCTTTCTAGTGGTGTATGTCACTATGACCAATAGACAACAATTGAGGAAGTAATGGGCTAAAAATAACGTTATGCCCAATTCCGTGCAGGGGCAAATGGCACTAACGGAACATAGTCATTTCCTGTGATTCAACGTGGAGTTCTTCCTGTTTACGGAGTACCTGTGGCTCACACCGAAAGAGACATAGACAGATTTGTGCTGAATAAGAAAGTAAATAGTAACATTATATACTCACGTTTGAGGCTGTTCTTGGCTCCCATCAGTTATAGAGTAATTGAAATAATCAATATTTATAATTGTAGAATAAGTAACTTTGTAATTAGGTGCAAGTATGTTATGCATTTCCTTATAGTGGAGGAACTTTAATGAAATATGTAGAATTAATATTGTATAGTATTTAAATGCATTCATAAAGTGTAATTTTCGTAATATTTAAGGAATGATGTGTATGAAATGTAACCAGGTAAGGGAAATCTCTCGCCTCTCTCCGAACGTAGAAAGTCTTGGCAAAAGTCAGACAATGCAAAGGTAATCCCTTCTGGTATGTAGTTAGGGTAGAAAAAAAGTCCCCGCCTCAGGGCATAAACTGGCCTGTTGCTGGCAAAGTTGCACGTGTCCAAGTAGAAAAAGTCGTTGACAGTAACATATGAATTTTGTTTAAATTCATATTACTGACGAATAGCGAAGCATTTGGCTTGATCAAATTTTTCCAGCTAATAGGATTGGAAATTCAGTTACACGTTAACACAAAATTGACGGGACTATTTCGCGCCGTTGCTCATGGATACGTCATTTTGTGTTGTGTATAAAAGGGCTAGATTTTTCCCAAAACGAGGCAGTCTCAGAATTTTCCAGGCCCAGAGACGTGCGGCTGCCGTCGCGCGGAGATCAGCGGAAGAGCGGCATAAGTATCAAGTACCGGCACCTTTTGGTCAGCGCAATAAATATACACGTTTGCCAAGATTATCTCGCCGTGGTTCGACGAGAGACTGAGTTCACCCGGATATTCACGTTAGAAGAATAAACTATATCAGCAAAGTAAATAACGAAGCGTCATTTGTCGTCCCCTTCGGAATCCCGTTCCACTGAGGCCCGCCTGGCACATAGCCGCCAAAATACAGCGAAACGTCCTCGAGAGAGTCTCATCGAAGAAGAGTGGGGTTATTAATAAATATCTGCCACCCACAATCTTATTTCATGTTTCTGAACGCACTTTATATAGATATTTCCAATGTTATCTTGAAGAAAAAATAATCAGGTAGGCTGGTAGAACCAAATCGAAGGGTTAAGCACACGCCAAGTAATAAAACTGCGCAAGTGCATGTAGATTAACATTAGCAACCATATTACTTTCTTTTCTAATCTATGATAGTCATACCCAGCAGTAAAAGGTTGCAAAAAAGTTCTCATGGCCGCATTGAGAAAATGCACGCTTTATGTGCAAAATTCTACGCGCAAAATAACATTGGACCTCAGAATGTGGTTAAGAAACACATTAAACAATAAATGTAATTCAAACCGCCAGGGGTAGCTATTTATGAATAATTTATAGCAATACTTAAAGTCAGCCTGACTCAGCAGAAAATGGCCGACGTGGGAA
Organism: Metallyticus violacea; assembly: GCA_030762175.1. Lineage (NCBI taxonomy): Eukaryota > Metazoa > Arthropoda > Insecta > Mantodea > Metallyticidae > Metallyticus > Metallyticus violacea. The sequence goes on from CM060841.1 coordinate 13,820,974, forward strand.
GTGTATATGATGTACATCTTTTAGAATCTAAAACATATTATGACATGAAAAGCAGTTCACACAATCAGCAAAGAACAACCCAAAACATACGGTCATGTGCACCATTCTCGATCAAATCCGTGCTGATCGGAAACGTGACCAAACTTTGAAGGCGGTGAAATTGTAGTTGCGGTGTATCATAGTTAATTCTCGTTAAACGAACCGCCATCAGCTGACCGGGCGCTAGGTTGCTGAACGATCGCGATTCTACGATAATTGCTCAAAGGAAGGCATCTAACTCTACAGCTAAAGAGGAAATGGAAAACAAATAAAGGTCTCCAAATTTTTCTCAGCAGGAGATAGACATTGTGTTGGAACTAGACTGGGAAATAAAAAGACTGGTTCATATTCTTTAAAGGAAAAGAAGGAGGCGTGGAATGATTTAACCATGCATTTCCACATAACACCAGGCGAGTTCTAATTATCAAAAAAAAAAAAAAAAATCGCTAATTGTTAAAACAGCGTGAGTGTAAAATTCTATTCATGGGTGAAACAGGGCGATTGCGATTAGTAGGAAGCTCTAACCTCTCAGTCATTTCATTTACACTATCCTTTAACAGCTGGAATCTTTCTTCAAATTTCCTGTCCCCATACTCTTCTAAAGGATCACCTCTTTCCACAATGATTCAATTTTGACGCTGGTCCAGATTTAAGTAATTCAGATATATTTTTCTTCCTCAATACGTTCAAGAAAATCGAAACGGGAACCATTTTATGTAACTTGACTGTAATCAACGGAGTTAATCGGTCCAGCAACCGCGGTCAAAGTTGACCATGATCAATTACCTCGTTTAACTTTGATCATTGTCGATGCACCGAAAAATCGCATTGAACGAGGATGATGCACATGGCCAATAAGGTTGTAACGACCGATCTTCAAATCAGACCACTTTTCTTTTCAGTGCTAGAGTAAACTTTCACAAACAAAAACTTAGGATACACTTTTACAGGGCTTGACTCCTTTGATAGTTCTTCTTATTATATTAAATGGGATGAGTCCAAAGGAAGCCGAGGTGGCAATGAATTAGCTTCAGTTGTATTGAATGTACTAATTGTACCATTCCAAGTTTAGATATTAATTAAATAACTTAAATACTATAACTGCCATGCTCAAAATAAGAATATGTCAATGGTAATGTGTTCTTTTTTGGATTCTATATAATTACCCTCAAATATAAGTCATAAAGCAGAAATTCTTTCTCAAATAACACGCACATAAAATGACTTGACATGCTATAATTGAAAGAAAATGAAAGCACTGGTTACACTACACAAAACAAAAAAATATTAATATGTTTCCTTAATGAAAGTAACCAAACCTTACTAATTTGGCGTCGAAAAAATTAATCTGAAAATAGACTTTTTAATAACTCTAATTTCGGATATATACAACTTGTCCTTTATGTATAATGATAGCGAAAGAAAAAAAATCAGTAGTATTATATTGTACCACTACAACTTAAATTAAATTTATTTTCATTCAATCAATCGTAAATAATGCAAAATAAAAGAAAATATTATAAAAAGCATATAGAAATTGAAATTACTACATGAAAGACAGAAATAGCGACTTACAAATGCCTTCTCTTTGCTTGTCGTCTGTAATCCAGGGCATCTCTTGTCAATGTATGCAAGAATGGCACATTCCACCGACCCTCATATCCTCAATCCATTGTTGAAATTTCTTGTTGGAAGCGCTCACCATCTTCGTCACTCGCCGCGCTGCAGTTTTCTGGAAAGAAATTTAGACAGTGCAGAAAGTGCATTTTAAGGAACATTTGCAGCCTATGCAATGATACTCATCTAGGAAGTTGTTCACAAACTCAACATAATTTCTCGCTCTTTGGTTACTTAAGAAGACATGCACAACATTTGTAAATGCTTCCAAAACGGGTCCCTCATTGCCCTAGACTAGAGGACTCGCCCAAACTTTCACCCGAGGTTTGCGTATTCAAGAATGAATGCATATACTAATTTTAGTTTCAATGAGTCGCGGAAATTGACTCCCCGGTACTTGAAAGCCTCTGAAACGAAACGTTGGAGTATTTCATGTTCAACTTCTTATTCATGATATACTTTAATAAGAGATGCCACGCAGTTATTTATATGATTTTCCTGCTGTCTCCTCGTCATAGAGATGCCAAAAGACATTGAACCCGTTTTTACGAATCCATTTAAGTAGATTCATAGAACAAGAATCGCAGTAAATGTGAGGTGACTACGTTTTGTGATCCCGTACTTTCTCGCCAATAAAGTGGTAGGCAGTTTTCACGAGCGGAGAAATTGGGCGTTTCTGGACGGCAAATGTCACATCACCAAATAATAACATACATTGTCAGATTTGTTTAACAATTTACGTAGTATTCCGGTTTTTCAAGTTAAGAACTGCCACGAAATAAACCTTCAAACAATGAAAGACTCTAACCTCTAACTCCAAGTAAGCTGTAAACAATGAACAAAAGAATATCTAGAGTGATTACCGCTCAGATTTACCGACCTCTGCGTACTGCCTTACCTAGCCGCTCGGAATACCGCAAGCACATTTCGTATCTTAAAGCATCAATAATGGGCTGTCTACGAAATGAAAGCTAGCTGAGCTTTTTAAATGTAATATTTGTTTTTAACATACTGAAGTCAACTCTAAATAATTGTTTTCAAATCAGAAACATTTTCCTTGTTATTCTAACGCCTTGAGACTGGTAGCAGTTGGTTCGTCACTACTCGAACAGATAACAATGTATATCATAGAATTACAGGACTTTAAGGATTTTAAAAATCTTTACACTATACCTCAGCATCCAATATTCCGAAAGGTAACCATAAGTAAGAAACCTATTTTGCTTTCAACATATGTTCAATTACAAGTTCACCAAGAAAATGTTGGTTCACTGTACTGCAAGACATGTTTCAAGGGGAAAAATAATGTTGATTTTCTAGAAGTTAATCTAAAAACATATATTAGGAAATATCCGAAGCTTCCAGTAAACCTAAAAATGATTAATGAAGCAACTAAGCCAATCTCCAAGAAAGTATATAGTAATCTTATGTTACTATTATAATATATAGATACCTTTAGAGTGCTATGTCTTACAGAAACCTGAAATATGCTAAGAATACCCAAAGAAAACGATAATTCAAATTTTGATTGCATTGTTGTGTATTGTTGTTGCTATGTTTACAGAGATTGGTTCACTTTTTTCTATTGCTATGAATTTTCTAATGATAGCTGATTATTCTTGAGATTCTAGGTTAATTCACACTTCTGAAGTTTCCGTAATAATAATAATAATAATAATAATAATAATAATAATAATAATAATAATAATAATAATTCCGTTTTGTAATATTATACTAAATTAATAAGTAACACACGTATTTACAATAAATATCACAATAAATATTGGCAGGTTTAAAATAAACTATATCTTACGTCGTTAAAATGTTTCATTATCATAATCATTATTATTATTTAGCGATTTTTCTCAATAGTGTTACGAAATTTTCCAATATACCGTTTGAGTAATATCATAATTATTATTGTGAACTATGAATAAACAATTCATTTCCGTACCAAGTTTATTTCAGTGCCTACATATTCAATTAATGCTATTCATACTCTTATTATTATGGTCATCAATTATCACAAGAGTCATAAATTTAAAGAAAAGATACTACTAAAATAAGGATCTATGAATTATCAAATATGTAGAAAATAAAGACTTTATGTATGTATTTATTAATTGCAAATGGGAGTAATATTCGGTGATAGTAAAATGCACATTTGAGTTTACAATTAAATATCTACACAATTTTCAAAATACAACTATATCGGCCATGAAAAAAATGATTAAAATAACATTTTATTTTACATAGTACTACCATTATACTCCAAGTATTTATTATATTCGATATGAATTCTTTCGGGATCTTTAAAGACTGCAGGCATATTATTCCAAACTACTGTTGTCCGATTTAGAGAGAATTTCCCCAAAGCAGTTCTTTGGGTTGGACATCTAATTTTATATCTACGATCTGCCTTGCAATGTATGTCAGCTCCTGTAAATGCTGTTGTATTTCTTCGCATGCTTTATGCCCGTTATGAACTTGAATACAGTCTCGCTTTCGTCCTTCTAGTTTCAAGAAGTTCCCAACCTGATTTCTTCTCCTTATCTGTTCATTTTATTCCCACGGGTGGCCGAGGTTGTTAAGGCGCGGACTCGTGAGCGGGAGGTGTGCGGTTCGAATCCCGCCAGGACCGTCCTCCCTGACTGAGTTGTTTTTTTTTTTTTTTTTAAGGTTTTCCTCAGTGCTCATAAATGGTAAATTCCGGGGAGATACCCTAAACTTAGGCCTGGAACGTTTCCTTCCTTAAAAAAGAACTTTTCCAATATATCATTTCATCTAATGTATCATCAGTGTGTCCATCGCCTGTGGTGCCTTAGTAGTAAAAACGAGCGTTAAGCACCATTCATTTTCATTTTTTCACTTGGCTCTCTCCATTGTTACATAGTGTACTTTGCCTCGGGGTACAGATTTATTTAAATTTAGATAAATTAGTTTACTTAAACCAAGATGTCATCATACATAATAAGATAGTTAAGCCCTGCTGTAGCTAAATTCTTGTCTTAACATAATTGGGGTGTTTCCTACTAAGTATATCACAGATTAGTCCATTAGTCCCTTTCCTACATCAGCTGTCTATCATGCCTCTCGCCCACGTCATTTATAGTCAGAAGTTGACCTATTTGATTTTGTGTCTATATCTTTATTTGTAAAAGTTGGCAGGAAGAGATTAACAAAGCACAAATAAGATAATTTTGCACCAAATATACCATTTTTTTTAGAAATAACCTTAATCAATACCTATTTTTGTTGTTGTTTTGATTTATTTACGGACGCTCTTTAACATCACAGGTCATCAGCGTCCCATTCTATTCAGGGCGTGAGGCTCAGAGGCCTGTTCTTTTATTCTTGAGGTTTTTTATCGTGCAGCAAATGTACGACATGGGACCCATGGCTTTACTTCCCTTCCGAAGGAAGCCATACTTAGGATTTTTATGCCCGAAAAAATCCATCGATCCTGGCCGGGTTTGTACCCGCGATCTTGGGTTTAGAAGGCAAGTATGGTTATCACTGCACCACCAGGACCGACTATCAAGACCTAACCAGTACTTATACTTTTAAATTGCATTATCCAGAATATGCAACAAAATGAACAACTATTAGCAAAGATGGAATTAGGAATCGTCCTGGCATCAAAGGTTAACTTTTTTTTTAACCACCTACTGAGAAAAAAGAATCTCAAACAAAAAAGGGCCAACTGTTCCGAGAAAGCGCAACAACCCAGCAGTCTGAACAACATCTGCCAAATATTTTCTCCCACTTCTCTAAATATAGCTGAATTGCGTGGTAAAGAACATCGAAACCTCGACACTGAAAACAAAAGACTCCTGGCACATCGTTCAAGTCGGTTACGCGTCTTGCTCGGCTTGGTTTCTTATTTTTTCCTGGCAAGGTACTGCCTATTGCCCAGCCCGCTTGGCTGCAGTTTAATGAACAGAACATTCCAGCTGTTTGCGTGTCATCTTGAACGTAGGGGACTACAAAATGGTGTGCATGTGTGAATGAACTTGTGGAGGGCAAAGAGGAGACAGTTGGTTATTAATACACGCACATACACATACGCGCGCCCGCTCCGATGTACAGTATGCAGCGAAATTCTTCACTCTTAAAGAATAATGATTTATGTATCGAAGTAAACTTTCATGTTCTAACTTTTAGCTTACACGATACGCTCTTATCGACATACCAATATGGGATTATAGTTTTTTGTAAAATAATACTTCATTACATTACGCCTGATCTATAAATATTTTCTTATATAGCATTTTACTCTCACGTGCACCTTAAAGAGAATTCTGTTGAAAATATATTGTAAACTTAGATGATAAATAACAATAAGACAACACTGTTGTTCACATCACTAATTACAGTCTCGTTTAACTCGAAGCTTTTAACAAGCTGTAATTTTAAATAACTGGTGCAAAAATAAAGTTCTGTGAACTTGTTTGAGTGAAATGCATTATTTCTTAAAGCCCAGTTACTTGCTGACCGGTGACACTATAAAGGAATAGTCTAAACTTTTTCATAATAAGCACCTTGGGCGATTTTAATAACATTCTTCTTATCCTCTTAGACATCTATCCATAACTAGTGCCGAATGTGCCAAAAAAATGTATACACACTTTCACAGTAGATATCTATTTACTACATTTCAAAGTTGGATCGGGAAAAAAAACCAGTAAAGGTGTTCTGTAAACAAATGTGACGCACATACATTATGATAGCGTTGCTACGTGTTCGGTAAATCAACAATGAACAAATAATGATGTTCGGTAAATAGATGTGACTCACATTACGTTATGCTAGCGTTTCTACAATAAAATGGAGCCAAAGATTATCGTTTGAACAGCGGAAAGCAATTTTGAAGTGGTATTGGAAAACCGAAAATGTTGAAGTTCAAAGGCAATGGAGACGTGGTACAGAACAGAACCGTCAACGCGAGTAACAATTGCACGCATTCGAGACAAATTTGAGACTCATGGTACCGTATGCGGCGTACACAAGGGCAAATCTGGGAGACCTAGCACAGCGACAAGCCCCGCGCACTGGGTCCTAGACGCTATCCAAGGCACTGGATAGGTCGAAGAGGTCCGATTGAGTTTCCACTGCGTTCTCCGGATCTAGCTTCGTTAACTTCTACCTATGGGGAACTCTTAAGGATGTTGTATACCGTAGAAAATCAGCTACACTGACAGCACTTCGGGAAGAAATTGAAAGACTTGTGCTACAATCGCTGAGGACACTTTCGCAAACGTTGCTCAATCAGTAGTTCAACGTACTCAGAAGTGTATCGACGCCGATGATGGACATTTTCAGCAGCTGTTGTACTGTAAAAGTGTAAGATGATTTGTGTTCATCATTCTCTGTTTGGGTAGTTCAGTTTTGTTACGTTAATAAAGTTTTTTCTTTGCTTGAAGTGTGTATACATTTATTTTATCGCACAGAAAGACCTTGACTAAAGTTGATCATCGAGCGGGGCAGTTGAGGTTGTAACTCTTGGGGCTGGTATTCTGGAGGTTCAGCTTCATATCCATTGAGGCGGGCCATCCTAGCCTTCATAGTTTCTCCTGGCCGCTTAGGCGAATGCCTGGGATGGAGCTTTACTTTTCTCGAAAATTTCGCTCTCCCACTTCACCATTTCATTCCACTGATTCTGTGTGGCGGTGCCTTGCGCTTATGCAGGACTCAACTTCTTTGGATGAGGAGGTCCGCCGAAGTCGGGGTACTCTATCTGGAAACATGTTAGGGACTTGGGTTACGTCCGCGCTCCACCGCTCCTAGATCCCGGCCGCCAGCTTTCAAAGTGCTTCTTTAGGGGGTGTAGGCACAAATGGCCAAGCCTTGAGCACAGATGAAGTATCGAAATTCCCTCCTCCGTTCATACTAATCCAAAATTGGCATCTGCCAACACCAACTCCAACCCCCTTAGTCAGACCAATTGCTCTAATATCGACAGTACACAAAATGACGGCGACCGAGGTTCATAAACATTTTGCTGCCATTAAGCACAGGGATTTTTTTATTTGGTTCCTGAAGTTACAGTGGTTTTATAGTGTTTTTATTACAGTGGATTTTAGTTGTAAGTAAATAAACTTTAGAGTTAGTTTTTTTGTTAACATACTGTTGATTTGGTGAAAATATACCAGGAATTTGTATAGTAGAAAATTTTTAATACAACATGGGTCGCTATTGTGTACCCAGTTGTACATCAAATTATGGCAGTGCACCACATCTGCCATTTCCTAAAGAGTAGTCATTAAAGGAGAAGTGAATAAAGAGTATACACTAAGAAAATTTTGAAGTTAATGATAAAACTGTAGTATGTATTAAACATTTCGAACCAAAATGTGTGGTTGTGGACATTTTTCCAGTACGGTTTTCCTAAAGATACCATTATATGCGACATTAAAGCTTAGCATTGAAAGAAAAGATCCGGAAGAACGTATGAAGCGGGTTGGGAGCGAGATGACGAGAATTTTAATGAATGTTGTGAGCAGGATGTTATAACACGTTTCGACTCTTTTGCAAGTGAGGTTAAGTAAAGAAAGTTACACCCTTTTTATAACTATACGTCGGGGTAATCTCTTTTTCAACCATTATACAACATCAAAAACCGCTTCAAAATTGGCGTTCAGCGTTGGGCCACTATACAACAGTACCAGGGCCTTTAGCTTAATCGCACACATGTTTATAGACTAATGGCTATGTGCACCTCGATCAATGTTTGAAAGCGACCAAACAGGCATTTGACCGCGTTTAATGCGATTTTTTCCATGCATCGACAACGATCAAAGCTAAAAGAGGTAATTGATTGTGTTCAATTTTGATCACGGGTGCTGGACCGATCAACTCCGTTGATTGTGGTCAAGTTACACAAAATGGCTGCCCGTTTCGATTTTCTTGAAGTTATTGAGGACGAGATAATGTATCTGGATTACTTAAATTTGAACTAGTGTCAAACCAAATTATTGAGGAAAGAGGTAATTCTTTCGAAGAGCATGGGCACAGGAAATTTTGAAGTAAGATTCCGACTATCAAAGGATATAGTGTGGTGACTTGTAAGTGAAATGACTGAAAGGTTAAAGTTTCCTGCTAACCCATGAATAGAAGTTCATACTTCATGACTCACGGTGTTTTAACAAATGGCCATTTATTTATTTATTTCGTAATTAGAACTCGCTTAGTGGCCTATTGAAATGCATGGCTAAATCATTCCAAATCTTCTTCTTTTCATTTAAAGAATATGAATTACTCTTTTCATTTCCCAGTCTATAGGAATATGAGATAGCTAGTTCCAACAGAATGTCTTGTCTCATGCTGAGAAAAATTTGGAGACCTTTATTTGCTTCCCATTTTCGTTACCTACATTTGGTAATCAAGCACAAAACAAAAACAAAGCGATATAGACAAGGAAATTGTAATTGCACTACAACCTGTTTGGCTATAGAGTTAGATGTCTTCCTTTGAGTAATTATCGTAGAATCGTGGTCGTTCAGCAACCTACAGCCCGGTCAGCTGATGGCGGTTCGTTGAATGAGAATTAACTACGATACACCGCAACTACAATTTAACTGCGGTCAAAGTTTGATCACGTTTCAATAACCTCGATCAGCACGATTTGTTGAAGAATTGTGCACATGGGGTAAATAACGGTAAAAGCTTCAGTTGTTCGATGGCTGTCTTGGCAAAAAAAGTTGCATCCTCCGGGAACAACCATGGAAGCAGTCACACCATACATTTTAGAGATGACACCGATCCCCTCTTATAGCAGAATGCATCATCTTCTTCGCGACACCCGAAGTGATAGACTCACTTTCTCCTTCACAGATGGAAACAGGAAAAAGCCACAGAGAGCCAGATTTGAACTGTGTGGTGTGTATCATTCCTAATTTTTACACAAATGTTATTGTTCTTAAAGCGGTGTGCACATAGACACTGTCACATGAAGCAACAATCCTCGCAAACTACACTTCGGTCTAGTGTTCTGAAGATCTTTGGAAGGCAAGTTTTGATGTACCAATTGCCAGTTACTGTCTTCTGTTCCTGGAATGGATTGGTTCAATATGACCACTTGCTGAGAAGAAACTGGCAACCATTTTTTCGGCTTACACTTACCCTTCATTCGGCATCGTCATTTGAGAATACCTAGATGGCAGACTGACTTTTTAATTCCGGGTCGTATTGGTAAATCCAGTCTTCTTTACCTATGAAGATACCATGGACATGGTAGGAGCTGCAATTATCGAAACGATGAAAGTTCTTCTTTAAATGTGCGGCCACCTGGGGACAATAAAGTGTCCTCATACGAAGATATTTGTGCAGGATTTGCGAATTGTTCTTTACTACTCTATGCAGGCTAGTGTGCGTTCCTCGTCTAAAGTCTGCAAACCAATTTCGTACTTAAAGGAACAGCGTCTTGAAAATCTCTCTTTAATCTTTCCAGGTACTCTTATCGGCTCAGGCCGCTGTAGTATGAATAATTGCACAAATATGCTCTCATGTGATCTTTCTGCAACAAGTGATGTTAGGCGCTAACTTCTGCTATGGTTACTAATCAAGACACTCTCTTTCCATTGCTGCCAACAAAATACTTGTATGTCTCACATTTTTTCAAATCCCAAAAATTAAATATTGACCCTCATAGTTCATGACTTCCAGCATAACTTATGCATGATACGAAAACTTTATAGCAAACCTCTGAGGAGTGTGAAAAATGCAACACATAAATTATTCCATTAACAAAATTTTGTAACGAGTTATTTTATTTTAATTAATTTTGCTCATTTGATGCTACCGTTAACTTTAAAAAGCCAGCTATTAAACAGAATCTTAAAACACTATTTACTCATAAAAATGAATTTAACACCATAATTAAATTTGGACGAAAATATTTTATAAAATACTTCAATTTCAATATCATTTATAACATACATTTTTATACATAAATCAGCGTATAGTGTGTCTTCCAAAACATCAAAATGCAAAGAATAAAAAAATAGAACTGGGAAAATAATCTATTAAGATTTATTTAAACATATCATGGAATGAGTCAGCCCCATTTCAGAAATCCTTGTCAGAAGTATTAATGTTCTCATTTCAGTTGCATATTTTCCTTTATAAATTTTATCATACATGTCAATTCGGTACTACAAGGATTTATATTTTCAATTCCCTTTCATATAAATAAATATTAGGGCAAAAGCTGGTAACTTAGATAGGGACGTAATTAAAAGACGCCAAGTCTCTCAAGAAAATAATTGCATCATACTTTCATGGGCAGCAGCACATTACAAGAGAGAGGTGTCGAAGTGAATACAAAAATTGAAACAATATAACGAATGTTTTCCCACATCGAGAGATTACAAGTGTGGGCTGTCTTCATCCTATAATTGGACAACATGCCTTTGTCTTGTTAATTTCTTTTTTACAATTAATGTGTGAAGAGAGTGCCGACAATTAGGCGCGAGATTGTCGTCTCTTGAAACAGGACATGAATTAGCAGGCAAATGAAAACAGTTAACAGAAGATTTTGACTTTCAGAGCAGGTATAACGAATCAGAAAGTAATAAAAACCCATTACATAGATTCAGAATTACATATCAACACTTACTGCAATTCAGCAATGCTAATAGGTATTCTGAGTGCTGTATATGATGAACTTATTTTAAAGTTAACTGACCTTGACGTTTATTAATCAATATTCACATCGCCTGTGTAGTTTACAACATAAATTAGAGAATTTAAAAGAAAAGGGGATGCACTTGTAATGAAATATCACTAGTACAAAAAGTTACAAAAGCTTCAAAATAAGCAATATTTTAGTGCATTATTATTCTGGGATTGGATTGGACAAAATAACAGACCTTCCTATCAGTGCCTAATATACTTGTTTTTTTGTTTTTTGTTTTTTGTTTTTTTTTTTTCCTATCCTAAAGGCGATCTCCTTTTTCCTTATATGTTTTAAACTCTGTGCTACTGTTAACAGCCATCAGTATAGATTTGATATCATGCCAGATCTGAAGACTAACAAAGAGGACAAACTAATATGGGGCTAATTGATAAGAACATGAATACAGTCACAAGGTTAGTGCTAAATCGGGGGTCTCTAACTGGCGTCATGAGGAATTAATGGGAAAACGTCACAATAGTGACAGGATATTGAAATTAAGTGACAGTGACGAAAGGACATTAAAGGATTGTTACTGAAGAAAGCGATGCTGCACTCATCATCGTCTATAGACGACTTCTATTGTAAAAGGAACAAATGTAACAGAAGGAAAAAAAATCTTTATTGCCAGATCAGGTGCGTCCTGAAAGAAGACGACGACAATGGTGTCAGGAGCATAAAGTCTGAGTTACCGATCGATGGAAACTTGTAATATTATTGAATGAACACGAACAAAAGCGTACAGTCCACACATAACGGTGAAGCCTGCAGGAGATAATATGTAGTTTTCAGCAACATTGAAAGGAAAGATGATCAGTAGGTGCGAATTAGTTCATTCCATGGTACAGACAAAGTTTCCATCAGGAATAAATCTTCCAGTAGGGTTAGTCCCAGTTCACACAGTAAGAAATGTCCATAAATAGTTTCAGGAGCATGCAAACAACTTTCCGCGTCTTTCCAGACCTGCAAAAAGAATCTCAGTTGGTCTGTTTTGGAAAGCAAAGAAAGGTTTCATTATCCTCCTATAACATCTACATAAAAACCTCATAATATCCAGGACTTGTATGCATGCATTCCTTGGAACTCCTACATGAGGGTCATGCAGTAAGTTTCTCTACTGCGGGAAAACTATTAATTTCAATTTAATATTTTGAAATAGTTCACAATATTCTAAACCTCCTAACATATTTCTCCACACAATTGCCACCTTCTTTCAAACATTTTCAATATCGTGGGTACTATTTATTGTTCGATACCTTGCTTGTAACAGGTTGGGTCCCATTTGCATAGTGTGACGGTATTACTGGGGGTGTGCTGTGTCGTCGCCGACCTACACTAGTACCACACGGCTAGTTCACTGTTTGTTATTATAGCTGGAATTTTCAGATTGATACTTCTGGGGTGAAAGGGATTTGAATTTCAGTATATCACACTGGATAGCAACTACAAAGTTAATTAATGTCTTGTCATTTACAACTACCGTACACTTTTCTGATAAAATGAACTCTGAGAATATTATTAGATATAGACTGAATACGAGACAGGCGTGAAGAAATTTATATTTCTCTTCCAACAAATGTGCTTTAGTGGCAATGTTCCTATCTTGGTTGTTAATACCGACGATAATATGTTCGATTTTACTCGATACTCACGCAAATTCTCTTTTTATTACCAATAGATCTTTAACACACCTTATTTTATCTTTGTCCTGGTATAAATTATATATTCTAATACGGATACTAATTCGAACTCGTGATTATTATTATTCACCATGACTGATAATTTGTAACTTCTTCCCACGAAATATAAATCACAACTTCTCTTTACGGAATACGAAGCACGACTTCTCCTCATGGAATACAAAGCACATACTTTCCCCCACGGAATACAGAACACAACTAACTAATATTTTTAAATTTAAAGGTTACTTATTACTTATTATTGTAATAACAATATTCATTACGATGAATTATTTTCATTTAGTATAACTAAACGAATAAAATTTGTTCATTTCTATTGAATCTCAACAAAGCTGTCTGTCTGGTACTTCATTCTTGGTGCATATTATTAATGTTATGTTTGCCACTGGTTGATTATCTTAATGTTGAACTTTTCTTTGTAGTTAATGTATTCATATTCTTGGCTATGTGTGTGGTCCTTTGAACTGTTATATTCATATTATTGCATAGAGACCAACAAATAAACATACATTGTAATAGCCTTTATCTGATACACGAAATGTATACAAATGAGCTTACTAGATTTATACGAGATAAAACATATTACGAACGAATTTGTTATTTGAATTAAAAATTAAGCCTTTATCTAATATAAAAATGTTCAAATGAACCTGTTAAATTTATATGATTAAAAACATATTTTCAATGAGTGTTTGGAGCTTTAAATAATAGCATACGTAAATGAACTTTTAAATTAACATAGCTAAATAACTATTACCATTAAATGTTTGGGACTTTATATTGAGCATTATATCCTTTATCTAATACAAAAGCATATGAAAATGAACTTATTAAATTAATATAATTAAATAACTGCAATCAATGAATGTTTAGGGCCTTAAATCGGATATTTTCCGCTTCAACAGTCATCTGTTCGCTGAGATTTTCACTTCATCACCATTTTCAAATCGCTGGCCTACGAGACTTTTGAATTCGGTGTAAAAATGAAAATTACTCGGGGCAAGATCAGCAAAATATGGTGGATGGCACAAAGTTTCCTATTTGAGTTTTCTAAGCAAGTCTTGCATTGGGGTGGTTCCGTTTGATCGCAGCTGCTTCAGGACCTCTGTATTTTTCAGCATTCGTGAGATTTTGTGAGGCAAATAAAGAACAAAAGGAAAAAAAAAAAACTGACAGTACCAAAACACCGTCACTGCAACCGGTTTTCCTGTGTGTTGTTCATCATTGCACAACGTCGAACCACCTTAATGGTCATACAGCTTTCTCCATGAACACAAGGCCATTCGCTGTAGTGTCATTATTTTGCTACGAGGGGGGGGGGAGTATAACTGCATGTAATTCACAGTCGGATACGCTTTGTAAGTGGCACCTCCATAATGTCTGATTAACTGCTGCTAAAGTAACGCCCGCCATTTAATGAAAATGCTTCTTATTAGAATCTCTGTTATATGCACATTGTGCGGTATTTTGTGCATCTTCCTTGCTTCCTGAGAGTTTCTTCTTTCTTCTTCCTTATGATGCTAAGTATGCATAGTGTAATGAGCTCACCAGGCACTTCTTGACTTCTCTTCCTAAAAGATGCAGTAAGGAGACCCCAGCTTAGGGTAGGGATGTATCTTTTGGCTTCTCAATTCTAAACTTTTAAAGTATTAAGTCTGAGGACTTCTTCACTGTGTACACCCAGTGACCCAGGTAAAATGTCTTTGTAAAGTGTTTTTATTATAATGATTTTAGTGTATTATATTAATCTGACATATGGTACATTTTTGTACTTTTCCTAATTGAGAAACTGGGTATGTCAAGATATTAATTCATGATAATTTTGGAACAGCATTAAAATATTTTATTTCTTTTAAAACTGCAGATTCTATTACATGTTTGTACTGTAATTTGTTTTGCCAATAATTAATTGAGTATTATATGCTAAATGGGGCAAACATTGCAAGAGTTACAGTTTAAAATTTAATGGTTCAAAGTTCACATCTCAATGGTTCAATTAAGTTATAAAGACCTCAAAGGAGTATTGCTACAGTGAAGTGTTCATAAGAATCAGTCATAATTACGTCTCAGCAAATATGGGCAATTCTGTAAAATGTTACGTCAACATTGGCTCATGGGTTACTTTTATTCAGAAGCCCTGAACAAAAGTAAAAATAGGAAAAGCCCTGGGATTTGCAACATAAACTTCTACTCTGGAAAAAATAATAAGTTGATTTGTAAAATTTGTAGATAATTGTTAGAAATCAGGATATTGCACCATGTCTCAAGTAAATAATTCAATTAGTGAATTCAACATCTTCCCATTACCGCCACGGGTGGCCGAGGTCGTTAAGTCTCGGACTCGTGAGCGGGAGGTCTGGGTTCGAATACCGCCAGGACCGTCCTTCCTGACTGAGGTTTTTTCCAGGTTTTCCTCAGTCCTCATAAATGGCAAATGTCGGGGAGGTACCCTAAACTTAGGCCTGGAACGATTCCTTCCATAAAATCCTTTCCCAATATATTTCATCTCATGTATCATCAGTGTCCATCGCCTGTGGTGCCTCTGTAGCAAAAACGGGCGTTAAACACTATTCATTCATCTTCCCATTAATGTCAGACAAGTTTTAACCTTAGGAACATGCTGCATATGGCCATGGAAAGGTAACTCAGCAGTACAGGTGGAAAAAAATTATAATTCACAATATATAACAGTAGTATTTCTATAACTGAGATCGGTTAGTCATTGAATGGTTGACAATGTGAGCAAGTGACTCAGGAAACATATTCAGTTTATTTTTAATTAAGTTTTTAAAAAGTGGAACATCAAAAGAATTTTAATGTGTTGACATAACTTTTAGTTTAAAGTAGTAGTTTCTTTCAGTCTAAACCAGATTTTATGATAGTTTCACTGTGTGGATTGCTAAATTCAGTTTTAATTGAATAACAATGAATATCTACACATAATAGAAGCAGCTAAATCCAATGGGTTCAACAAACAGATGATTAACCAAAAAATTAAAAAATTCCAGAAACAAAAAAGAATCAAACAAATAATTTTGGATGATTTATCAGGGGGAAAAAAACAATTAAAAAGTTTGCTTATCGCCCATCAACCAATATGAAATTTAAAAAAATTTTCAAGCAGTACAATATCATCTTAGCATCTCAAAACTGATACAGTGTAAAAAATTTATTGAAATTAAACAAAACAGATTTTAGGCCCAAAGAGAAAAAATGTGGTATTTACCAGATTAATCGTAAGGACTGTAAAAAATCTATGTAGGGAAGACAAAAGAGAAATATAGGCATTAGGGTTGAAGGAACATTGGAGAAACATTTGTTACAAACAAAATGATAAATCAGCTGTCGCAGCACATTTTTGGAATGAAAACCATAAAATAGAAAAAGGCATCAAATTATTAAAACCTGTACAACAACCAAAAGAACAAAACATATGGGAAAAGATTTATATAAAAAAACATGAGCATAATCTTATGAATTTTGACATCCCGGAAGCAGACAGCTAGACTAGACCACCAGAGTCAACCCGAATACCTACTTACCTGGCTTCTACAAATGATCCAACAATCATTTAACAGCTGATGATGTGGAAAAAGTTCCATGGAACATATGTCCTGAGTAAATCTCGTGTAAGTGAAACCCTAAAGAGTGTTCTAATTATCCTACTCAGAAGAGATTATTAATGTGTGTTTATGATGAAAAATGTGTTGAAAATTCTACAAAGTTTCTTTGCATTTTACTCGATACTCTCTTTTCTTGTGTATCTACAATGTTCATAATTTGAGTTCCCACCAACTCTTGCATTAAAATTTCTTTTTAATAATGGTTGATTGCTAGTGGCCATAATGCTATAATCATATAATCATTAGCATTACAGTTATTTTTTCTTGTAATTGGATATTTTAATTTAAAATTTGTTATTTATAATGTTTTTATTAATCCATTTATAACAATGTAATCATTTCTTCCATATCTTATTTATTAAAATACCTGAGCAGTATTTTAACTTTGGAATCTCCTGTATATCATTGTATAGTTCTTAAGGTGCAAGATCCTTGTAATTTCATTATGCTTTTACTTAAGACTACAGTTTGTTTATAGTTGGTTGACAATCATTTCTCAAGTTCTAAAATTCTGTTTGTCTTCTTACATTCTACATTGTCATGTACCAAAATGCCAAATCATTTGTCATTCATCTACTGTGAAGCTTTTATTACAGTATTTGTTGACTTCCAAAACAAACCAATCTCTTTCTTTGAAGCTGATTAGTGTAAATATTTTTACTATGGGGACAAGCAAGGACCTCTCACATACCTGAAGGACCATGTTTTATCTTTTGGGATTTTCCTTTCTCCTGGTTAATGGTTTTTGCTACACCTAATATTTCAACCTATCCTCCATGTAAACCTGTGATAGGGGCCCATACCAATGCTATCCACTGAGCTGATGGGACCTGGAGCAAGCAAAAGAGCAGTGATGACTATTTCCTGTGATGGATCAACATAGCTGTGCCCTACCCTGCTACCTAATTGCCATAAGCTGTCCAATTGGTAAGGAGACACCCCTTCTTATAAAGATTCTATGATATTGCAGCTTTAAAACCAAAATAAATAGTATTTTATTTGAGTTCATTATCTTCACAGTTTCAAATTTTATGGATCTAAATTAGTAAAAGGAATATAACTATTTCCTTTCTTGTTCTACAATGCATATTCTGGATTGTATAATGTATTTTATAAATCCTCTGTATGTAACATAATTGATAAGCCAGTATCCTGTATGCAAGCTAATGAGAATAAAGGTATTGATCTTAAATGAAATATTCATATTTATATTTTCTTTAGCTTCCACAGCAATAGCCAGGAAGAATCTCAATGTGAGATTGAGCAAAATGTTAGCAAACACAGTCTCAAGACATGGCACTCTCTGGAAAAGCCAAATAAAAACTAATAGTTGACAGTGATCATGGATGCCTATAATTAGATATATCCATCTTTGTTTCATTCTGCTTTTTGCTGTTCTTAATTTGTTTTGCTATTTGAAAAGATTATAGACAGTATGACATGATGTTGGTTATCATTTCCACTAGATAACTTTCAAAATAATTGCTTTTCTCTAGCTACTCTCTTATTTAGTTAAAGCAGATTATATCTGGTAATGAGATCAGCAGAACTATGTAGAAGCTTGCATTTGTTTCAACATTTATCACAAGTAATATCACAAGATGTTCCGATGTTACTGATAAATTGACCAACTTAGCAAGTTGATGGTCAATTATACAGTTTGATTTATCACTAATGCCAACTGAACAAAAAATAGGTAACAATACTAATTGCATGTATTTCACTTTTCTTTTATTATTATTATAGAAGTACATTTTCACAATCCAGCTTGTGCCATGTGTAATAGAAGAGTCGATTGGTTAGAGGCCAGTTATTTTTCTGTTACCATTTTGTGGTATGATTGTTGGTTGTTGCAATTAATAATTATTGCTCATGGATTTGAGGGAAAACAGAATTGGTGACACTGAGAACACATTTACATTCATGCAGTAAAATCATTACAATAACAATTACGATAAATTTACAGCTACAGGTTGCTGTGACTCATAGAAATTCTCATTTCATTGGTAGAGAATATGTCACATAACTGAAATATTCACAAAGAAATATGATAAATGAAAGGATTTTGTGTATCTAGTAAGCGAGGAATGATTCTAAAAAGATTGAGGAAAAACTATTAAGAAACAGATGGAATACACTTTCAACATACCTGACTGGCCATGAAGGAATGCAGTGATTTATTTTCTCCTGACTCTAGGATATGATTGCTTAAAGAAAATCTGTTACACTGCCAGGTTTGTCCTGGTGTCAGACTGCGATCATTACTGGGAAAGCTGGAAACATTGTAGTACCTTAGGTTAAGCGTAAGACATTCAAGACATAAACATTTCCTGACACAACAATTATAAGAAGCCAAGAAAAGAACCAATATTAATCTTTGAACTAAATACCAGCTACAATTGCCTTGCAGCCCACCTGCACATGATAAAAATCTGCCAAAGTAAACACCATGTAATATGGAATCAACCAGACACATTAATGAACAAGGAGCACCTACTGGAATGAATGAATGAATGAATGAATGAATGAATGAATGAATGAATGATGATGATGATGATGATGATGATGATGATGATGATGATGATGATGATGATGATAAAAACTTGGTTGAGGTTATTGGGATGCCAAAGAGAAATGAAGTTAATCTTCAATATCAAGCCATTAGAAACCAACCAATCTTTATTTATGCTTCCATATTCATGAATATTTTCTATTTTATTGCATTTACTGTATTTTTATTTGCCTTTTGTAGTTGTGTACATCATTTATATAAGGCTATTTATCTACTGTTTTATCATTTTGCAGGTTGTAGATAATATGGTCAATGACTTAAAACAATAATTATAAGAATGCTGTAAAGCATGCGATTGTAGCCTAAGGTACAAGGAGAAAGTAAGAGAAAAAAGTGTTTTAAATTTTTAAATCTTAATGCAAGTACACTTTTTCTTGCAGCACTCTCTTTTTAGCATTAAGTTGGCTATTGAAAGTTTAGTCCAGTGCTGATACTTTAATATTCAGATCAATTAGTTAAATATAACTATATAAAATAATAATAATAATAATGATGATGATAATAATAATAATAATAATAATAATAATAATAATAATAATAATAATGAATTTATAACATGGTTATCATCTTGGAGAATTTGTGCTATAATCAAAAGTTAATAAGTTCTGAAGATGCCAAACAATTTTTCATGCCCTATGGGCTGGTGAAAAACTCTGGAGATGTATATTTAATTTCTGTCCTTTTAAAATAAATGAGTTGAAAGCAGACAGTTTTTTATAATTATATAGTAAATCTATAAACAATATTAAAAAAAAAAAATTATAGAACTGCTTCAGAATCCAATCAGACACTTTAGAAGTATTGAAAAATAGTGGCAGTTTCAAAAAATCCATATTGAACCCCACATGTTAATTAAAATGAAAAATGTAGTTTGCAGGTACTAACATCTTTTCTTATTCTACTTTCCCATAATTAAAAAATGGGCAAGCCCTGTAAAATTCTACTAGAAAAATGGAATATTGACAATATGAAATAGACAATTGATGCAGTTAAGGAGGAAAAATTGCACCACTTGTGATCCTCAGCAGTAAAACATTATTAAAAAGAAAGAAACAGAGAGTGAAAGAAAATAAAAAAGAAAGAAAAATTGCAGAAGCTGCAATAAATTTCCCTTTTCTTCAATGAACTCTTTGAAATCAGAAAGGGAGGTAAATATTTTAAGTTATGCACCCCATCAAGAAACTTTGCCAAGAGAAAATTTATTAATGTGAAACCCACGATTCTGAGTAGAAAACCATTCAGTACAGAAATCCCATTGATATCAGGTGATTTTTCAGGTAAATGATACAAAAAAGAAAAGACTGAATTCAGTGTACTGAAAGTAAAGTATCACTAGATCTGTGACAGTAAATTTGTGTCAAAATAAGAACTGTGATAATTGTATCAGAAACAGCTGCATACCATATTGATAAATGGCAATAAATGTGTGGTTATAATTAGGGTTGTAGGGCTGTACTTTAATCATCTTGAGGATGGCTGTATATATTCTGTTAATTTTCCCTTCTATTTTTATTTTACTATGAATGTGATGTTTACTTGTGTTTCTTTAAATTTGAAGCTAACATGAGTTATTAAATATATCAAAATAAGTAAATTTCAAAGTAATACAATGAGGCATTATTATTAAATGACTAAATTGTACTTACAAAGCTGAAAACAATGGAGTGTTAATATATCCTACACTAGTGTATTAAACATGCTCACATTAACTCCACTTACTTACATAACTTTGGAGGCAATTGCTTCCATCATCAACTGTTGACCGACTACTGGAATTGGTGACTGGATCCCAAGATGCTTTTGTGATGGTCTCTGATGGTTCTAGTAGGAACTTACTGAGTTTGTCCATTGGTGGAAAATCAAAGTTCATTGGGTTTTTCTTGTTTTTAAGATAAAAATCTTTTCCAAAGTGTATAGCTCCATTGGGTTGCGAAGTTCTTTTAGCAGCTTAGTCTCTTGTTTAATTTCATGATTTTTGGCCCAAAAGTGAGTTGCTATTGATGAATTATCAACTATTTAAAATGAATATTCCAAAAGTGTTCTTTTATAAGAATTTCCAAATTTCTCTTTGTTTTTCTGATGTATCTCTGATCACAATTTGCACATTTGATTTCATAAATTCCTGATTTCTCTTCTGTTGTATGGTGTCTTTTACTGTGCAATCTAATAAATTTCTGATATTATGTTTGTTCTTTAGGGCTAACATTATGCCATGTTCTTAAAATATCCTTTTAAATTTGTTGTGGTAAAGTTGGTAAGTGAAGCTTTTGAATTTATATCTTTCCTTGAGTTCTTCAGTGTGGAAACCTTTCCTATAGATTTTTGTCTATTAAATTTATTGATACTTTTTATTACTGTGCTTTTGTTGAAACCATTGATTACTGCTGTCTTAATTATCTATTGGTGTTCTACTTTGTACTCTGTTTCTGTCAGTGGATACTAATTATTCTCTGTGCCAATCTATGACACACTGCATTTTTATATGGAATGGGGTTATAAATATAATTTTTTATGTAATTTTCTGTGTGCATTTCTTTTCTATGAATTCCAAAGTTCAGACCCTCTCTATTCCTTATGATTTTTAAATCTAGGAATGGGAGTCAACCATTTTTCTCTTCTTATATGGTGAACTGTATAGATTTATGGTGTAGATTAAAACGTTTCAGAGCATCTATTGAATGTTTTTTTGGTATTTTTCAAATACCAAATACCAAATCCACATACCTATATTATGCCTTGAAATTTAAAGGGAAGGCTTTGGTGATATGTATTTCAAAGGAGCTCTAGCTCATCTGCTAGAAATGAAGACAAGGGGTTTCCCATAGATAGACCTGAAACTTGTTGATAATATCTTTGGTTGAAACTGAAGAAATTTTGTTAATGCAAATATTAGTAAGCTTCTTTATTCTGAATGCAAATGTAAGTAGATTAATCATTTCTTATCATTCTCTATTGGCATGCTCGGGAACAAGGCTTTTACATCAAACAACACCATTATGTACCCTGCTGCAATTCTCCTATTTTTAAGTTATTCAACTAAATCAAATGAATTTTTGATGTTTAAGCTTTGAAATCTTTTAAAAGAGTTGAAAATATCAATCAATTTTTTACTACCTGGTATGTGGGTGAATTGATATTGTTAATTATTGGTCTCATGTTGTTATCACAGAAGAAATAGAAGACATGCTGAAGCTTACTAATACTTGTATTCAACAAAATTTCTTCAGTTTCAACATTTTTAAGAAATTAAACATATTACCTGTTTCCTCTAACTATATTTTACAAATGTGCTTTGTCCATCAAAAACAAGGATTGTTGTAAAACCCAATTTTGATTATCATGCACATAACACTAGATAGGCAACTCTCACAGGATCAGCAACATCCATACAGAAATATATCTGTATAATTAACTACTTGATCAATTTAAACAAATGAGTGAGCAATACTTCAAAAACAAATCAATTACACTTTCATTAAATCAAATTCATATAGCATAAAGGAACATTTAAATATGAAATTTATCTGAGTTTGAATTCATCTATAGCCTTCTTATATGTTCCAGTTATAGGCACTATTCATCAAAATATAATCTTCAGGTAATTTTTTGTAATTTAATAGATTTATCTGTCATTAATTTTATAAATAAAATATGTATGTTTGCATGAATCTTTAAAGACTGGTTGATTCTGTTGGTCCTGGTAGTCTAGTGGTAACCATACTTGCCTCATAGACCCAAGATTGTGGATTCGATCCTGGAAAGGAATATATTATTATGGGTGTAAAAATCCTAAGCATGACTTCCTTCAGAAGTAAAGCCATGGGTCCCATTGTCACAGATTTATGGCACATAAAAGAATCTCAAGAAGAGGCATCTGAATTGAATGGGATGCTAATGACCTGAGATGTTAAAGAGTAAATAAACCAAATTAAAAAAAAAACAAGTGAAAGAAAAGGTCCTAAGGCCTTAACTGCACCAGTATAAATAAATAAATGATAATTGAGGTTAAAGCCAGCTGGCTATTGCAATGCCATTAATGGGAAATCCAAAAAATATTATTGTTAAGGCAAATGTATTAAAAATGGCTTAATATTTTCAAAAATACTATGTCATTTATGATTAAGCTCATTATGTATTTATGCATATTACAATCTTTAGGAATTAGATTAGAAAATTGAGTTATACATGCCAAACATTCCTTCACAGCCAATATATTATATAAGATATGGCCATTATCAGAGATACTTTTATTCTTATATAAATCCATAAAATTTGCTTTCAATTTTAAACTTATTATCTGCATCAACAAATAACATCATCCTTTGAAATTAAAATGGAGGCATTCAGTTTCAAAATCCGATGACCTGTGTGATCATAGGAAATATAACTTATATTTTTGTGTGTAGAAAGTAAGTTATTTACTTAATGCCTTCATATTCAAAATCTGCTCTTACTTATTATGCCTATTAAAATCATATCAAGAAGACAGAAAGTTAAAAACTAAATGAAAATAAAGATTTTTATTTAATAAATGCATTTATATTATCATTAGCACACTTCATTAACAATGATGAAACATTTTTCTGCTTAAAATCACTTTTCAGTCACACAACTCACTCAATATTTTGTGATTTAGCAAAGGCTTTCGACTGTGTCAATCATGGAATTGTTGTAGATAAATTAGCTTTCCATTGAATAAAAACCCAATATTTAAAATAGTTTATATCCTATCTTGACAAAAGGAAACATAAAGTAGTAATAAATTGTCCCTTTAAAAAGAAAAACAATGCATCAGAGTGGGGAATGATTAACCATGGAGTACTTCAAGGATCTATTCTGGGCCCTCTTCTTTTTCTAATATACATAAATGATCTCTCCTTGTCTATCCAAGATGTAGGAACACTGCACATGACACAAGCATATTCATAAATTGTTGTGCTTTTAAAATCTGGTTCTGAGTTCTTTGTGTGTACGGTTTAAAGCAAACAAATTGTCTCTAAATCTAGATAAAACAAATGTAATGAAATTTATCACTCACAGATCTCCAGATGCACTATTACAGATAGGTTATTATAAGAGTGCACTTCTACAAACCAAATATATTAAATTCCTTGGTTTAATAAATGATAACCATCTGAATTAGAAAGATCACATTCATCTTATGTCTAAACTTAGCAGTGCATGCTATAAAATGTGTGCAACAGTAATATTGGAGTCAATTAAGATTTTAAAACTAGTTTATTATGCTTATTTCAACTCAATAATGAAATACGGTATAAATATTCTGGAAACTCAGTTAAAAGTGAGCGTATTTTCCTATTATAGAAAAAACCCATATGAATAGTCGCTGGTACATATAGCAGACCTTCTTGAGAAACCTCTGCAATTTGAAATTTTAACTCTTCCATGTGAATATATATTATCCTCCATGAATTTTTATATAAGAAATAAAGAAATATATATAAAAAATCAAAATATACATGACAAGAATACTAAACAAAAAGCAAATCTACATAGACTGGTTTCAATAATTTCTTGCCATCAAAAAGGAATTTATTATGAATGCATTTTAGTACAAAATGCGCTTCCCTTTAATCGAAAAGCCTTAATAAACAATAATTCTTTTAAATCTGCTGTTAGAAAATACCCATGTAAAAGGTCTATTATTCTGTAAATGAATATATGATGATACATATTATACTGAGTTAAAAACACTGCAATAATTTTATATCAATGAATATGTAAACATATATATAGTAAAATTTGTGTGATTTGAATTATCTTTCTGTTTCTGCTTTTCTGGTTTTTGTTATTTTGGCTGAGTTGTTCTAGGTATTGCTTTTTCATTTTTAATTTAACTTTTTACGCATATGTACATATTTTTTGAAATGTAGAATGTGTGCTACTGTGGAAATTCTATGTTCATAAGTCTCTGTGACTGCCTTGCAAACTCACTGAATTGCTCCAAGAACAAAACTAAACTACTCCTTTTGTATAGGACAGTATGAATAATAATACATTACACTGATTTAAAAACAATGTATTGATTTTATATTAATGTAAATCATATGTATAGATATATACTATTGTAATGACTGTAAATGACAAATTCTATGTTTGTAAGTATTTATGACTGTTTTGCATACTCACAAAAGCTCTAGGAACTAAAACTAACAAAAGTTTGGATTTCACAAATTTCTTAAAGCATAACTAAGGTGAAGCATTGGTTCAATCAAGTGCAGAGCATATAGTATTTTTAATGTTACTTGAATAACAATCTTACAATAAATTTTTTGACCATGCTGTTGAATTACTCATGTCATAATATTCCCTGATTCACTAAAATTAAAGTTTTTTTCACTTGTAAAGAGTTGGTATACTTTTCCCTATGAGCTACAACAGTAAGCATCACTCATTTCTTAAGAGTCTGCCTAACCTCATTTTTCTCACAATCCATGAAAACACAATAAACCTCTTCTATATTTCTGAATAATGACTACCTACAAACTGTTTTTGTTCACTAATGTGTGCTACTTCATAGCTATAATGGTTAACAAGTAAATAATAATTACCTATTCTTTATGCCACAATTAAAACTTCATTCTCCCTTCTACATAGTGAATATTTACTATCAACTGTTTTTTGTTCATTAATATGTAGCATCTTGCTGCCTTCAACTACTTCTTTCCCATGCAGAGCAAAACATTCTCCTTAATAAGAAACTTAAAAAGAGTATGTTTAGGAATTTCAAGCCCTAATGATAAAACAACTTGAAATAAAATAACTTTTTCTACAATGAAAAAGGATTTTGAAATATAGTAAAAATAAATTCAGGCTAATTTGCTGCTATAACCATAAAGCACAAAATAGCTGTACTGTTTGTATTTGTTATTCATATTCTCCATTATTGCTGCTTTCAATATGATAAAATAACAACAGTAGAGTACACAATTAATAAAATTCCTTCTCCAACACAGCTTTTGATCAGATGCCTTGGATATTTTCAGAGTTTAACAGTTCCATGCTTCACTGTTATTTTTCTTCTCACACAGCTTCTGCATTAAACTCCCATGAATTTTAACAACTTCAGTAACATTACATTACTTAGGCATTTAATTACATATTTTAACCAAAAATACTTTCATCTCAATAGAAAATATTGACATTTTTGGAAATATTTCAAATGTTGGGCATTATAAATATATTAAAAGTAAATTAAAACTTTCTTTTGTTACATACTTTTGCCTATAAAGTTATATCAACATCCATACAAGCCTACCGCTTCTATAACCAGACCTCAGTGAAAATTTTTATACCTTCCACCCGCTACTCTAATTCTAGCCAGTAAAGGACTGCTTAGCTATGAAACCAAGAATAGCAGATGTTTTTCTGAGCCCAAATACAATGCAAGTTTTTCTATCAAGGACATGGTTTCATTCCATCCACAATGGTGAAGGCATTTTATGCCTGGTATGCA
The DNA here is from genome assembly GCA_030762175.1 of Metallyticus violacea. NCBI lineage: Eukaryota > Metazoa > Arthropoda > Insecta > Mantodea > Metallyticidae > Metallyticus > Metallyticus violacea. Next base: position 13,847,675 of record CM060841.1, read on the forward strand.
ATGTGTTAAAATTGTTAGTATATCTTTAAACAGCAGTTGGCAAAAACTCTATAAATTATAATTCCTTTTAGAAAAGGAATTTCAACAGAAAATGCAATCTACAAACTCACTAATGAAATTTTAACTGCATTTAATGAAAGAGCACATGTAGGAGGAATATTTTGTGACTTAGCTAAGACTTTTGACTGTGTCAATCATGAAATTCTGATAGATAAATTAGCTTTCTATGGAATAAAAAACCAATATTTAAAATTGTTTATATCCTACCTTGACAAAAGGAAACAAAAAGCAGTGATAAATTATCCCTTAAATAATAAAAACAATGCATTGGAGTGGGGAATGATTAACCATGGAGTGACTCAAGGATCTGTTCTGGGTCCTCTTCTTTTTCTAATATATATAAATGACCTCTCCTTATCTATGCAAGATGTAAGAAATGCTGTTCTATTTGCAGATGACACAAGCATATTGATAAATGGAAAGAGCCTTAATGATTGTGCCATTAAATTAAATTTGGTTCTCAGTTCATTGTGTGTATGGTTCAAAGCAAAAAATTGTCTCTAAATCTAGATAAAACAAATGTTATGAAATTCATTACTCACAGATCTCCAGATCCACAATTACAGATAGGATATTATAATAGTGTACTTTCACAAACCAAATATATTAAATTCCTTAGTTTAATAATTGATAACCATCTGAATTGGAAAGATCATTGATATTATTACACCTAACCTAAGCAGTACGTGCTTTAGTAATGTTGGAGTCAATTAAGACTTTAAAACTAGTTTATTATGCTTATTTCAACTCAATAATGAAGTATGGTCTAATATTTTGGGGAAATTCAGTTAAAAGTGAACATGTCTTCCTGTTACAGAAAAAAGTCATACGAATAATTGCTGGTACACATAGCAGACATTCATGCAGAAACCTCTTTAGGAAATTTGAAATTTTAACTCTTCCTTGCAAATATATTTTATCCTTCATGAACTTTTATATAAGAAATAAACAAAAATTTGTTCAAAATCAAAATATACATGATAAGAATACTAGACAAAAAGCAAATCTACATCGCCCAACTTCAGCACTTTCATGCCATCAAAAAGGCATTTATTATGAGTGCATTTTAGTGTACAATGCTCTTCCCTCTAGCCTAAAAGCCTTAATAACAATGACAATTCCTTTAAATCTGCTCTTAGAAAATACCTATGTAAAAAGGCCTATTATTCTGTAAAGGAATATATGAGCGACAATATTTTACTGCACAACATATCAATGTATATACATAAATATGTATATAATAAAATTTGTATGATTGATTTGTCTGTTTTTGGTGTTGGTTGAGTTGTTCTAAGTGTTCTTTTTTATTTTTATTGTAATTATTTATGTAGATGCAAACAAATTTTTGTAAATACAGATTGAAAACTACTGTGGTAATTGTATATGACAAGTTCAATGTTCGTAGGTCTCTGTGGCTGCTCCACGAACTCACTGAATGCTCCGAGAACTAATTAAATGCTTACATCTCTCTAAAGCATGTAATATGTAGACCTTGCCATTACTTGCTTTAATACCTTAAAGTTTTGTATGTATATATGAGTATTCTAAAATTTACAGCTAATACTGATTTGTAAACAAGAATTTGAAAAGGTTTTCATTCATTACAGTATACTCATGTGATGACCAGGAACATGTTTCCACTTCATTTAAGAACTTTCGAAAAATATGAAATTTTTAAAAAATTCTGTTAGAACTCACATAGTGAAGCTTCTTAAATGCAAATTCTATCTAATCTGTCATCTAACACACTCTTATGCTTCACTTTGTCGCCAAGTTGGTTGAAGATGAAAGTAAGTGAAGTATAAGAGCGTGTTAGACCACAGATTAAAGAGAATTTACATATGTTTCCACTTACTGCTATGCAATGTCATATATAGAGATAACTCTGGCTCATGCAGAATTAACAGAAGATACTGCTGACAGTATCTGATTATATAACTCTAATAATTGAAAAGCTGACATTCATTACTTAGTTCTAAATGTGATAACTCTCATAGCAATACTTTGATCTTGAAATAAACTTTGCAAAGATGAGAACTTCATTTCACTGGCCAATATTTTAAATGCTTTGCTTCAAAGCATGAGATCTGAGTTACTGATGTTAAAGGCCTTCCATGTTGAGATTTTGTTTGGTTCTATTCCTGTGCATTCTGTATAGATTTTATATCAGTTATTCTAATTGCTTACAGCTTTCTCCATATGAAGTATGAAGTAGGCAATCAATATGGTATACCAACCAAGTGAAAAAAAGGTAAGTTACTTTTCCACTCACTGCTATCAAAATCATAGATGTCCCGAGGTGCATGTTTTACTTATATATTTTCATCAGAATTGGCATCCATGAGCAAGCAGTACAGGCCATCGTTTATCTGTACAAGTAAGTCATACAAGAGCTCAGGAATATATATCAGTTAGCTGTCCAATTCAGAATGAAAAAGCCTGGTTGATAAAGGTTAAATAAGCCAAAATCATTTAACTTCATAAAAAACAAAAAGTCCCCACTCCCCTACATTCCCAAGGCAATGTCATTGTTGAACTGAAGACTATCTTCTGCTTTTAAAGCTCCAAAGATAGAACAAACAAGTTCTTTTGATCCTAAAATTTGATGGAGCAGAAGATATGCCTGTTATTAATTTGAATTATTTGTAATCATCAATCCCAGCATAGCATGAATGCAAATCGCCTTTGCACATACTTCCCTGTGCAATATAGTTGAGCTAATTTCAATATTAATTCTAACACAGTGAAACACGCATTAATAATTTCAGAAGAATCTAAATATTAAGGATACTTTTTATGATTTTACTTATTGGAGATCTACTCAGGACAGTTTTGTGGACCCTTGTCCACATCCTCAGTTGTTGAACAGCTGAGGATGTGGATGAGGGTCCGCAAAACATGTGCTGAATAAATTTCCAATAAGTGAAACAACAGCTGAGGATATGGACCAGGGTCAGCGAAACATGTCCTGATTGAATATCCAATAAGTGAAACCATAAAATGTTCTTAATATTTTGACTCAGAAGAGATTATAGTTATGCTAATTACTTTAGCGTGTGAACAGGGCAAAATAAAGAAATGTATTAACTTTATTTCAAATTTTCTGTTTACATAAATCAATGATATTGTACATAGTATACAGAATGGAATAAAGAATGATGCAAACGAAAAGCAAACACTTGTGTAATTTTACTCTAATTAAATGCTGTAGTAATTGTATCTTTATTTCTGGTTATACAAATCTATCATTTTACCTAAGGTTCTTCCACTTATCTTATCAATATAAAAGATCCCATTATACCTAGGGTAAGAAAAGATTCTATCGTGGCTATTAAACAGGAAAGAAAATGAACAAGTTTAAACACACCAACTGACACTCATTTAAAACAAGAGTGTGTATAATATGTTTATAAAAGCAGGTATACAAGTCCACTAGAATTTGTTTAAAGATATGGTTAATGGAATAGAAAGCAAACACGCTTCAATGGCTGCTGCAGCCTCAGTCTCGGCGATTCCGCTTCTGCTGTTCCTGCAACAAATTCAAATCAGAGTTAAGTGGACAAGTTTGCTTAGATCAATATTATATTATTTCATTTACCTTCTATTCCCTCCAGTCAAACTACAATTGTGAAAATTTACTAACCTATGGGGGGTATTCCTTGTGAAACATTTTAATCAACAAAATTGGAAACTTAATTAAAAGTTTGTAACAAAAAGTATAACAATAAAGGATATTGGTATTAAATGAATACTTGACTGGTTTATTTAACAGAACATGTTTCAGAAGCTATTGTCCCATCATCAGCTGGGGACCAACTAGTGTTGGCATATAAGTATAGATCTCTATTGGCTCCAATGTTTGATAAAATTATATCAGTGGTAGGATATCAACATTCATTACGATATGTTTATTTTATTAGATGAACCTCTTCTATACTGTCAACTCTAGAGATTACTGATAGCCTTCAATGATTTGGTTTCTTTTGTGACATTGTGGTCTTTTGTCCAAAAATGTGGCTCAATCATGGATTTTTCTACCTGTTTATACCTATAATTTCTAAGTGTTCTTTTGTCCTCGTTTCAAAATTCCTTTTTGTTCTGCTTTTGTAGATTTGATCACAACCCAGTTTTGTTAATAAACTAGTCAAGCCTAGTATAATTTAATAGATGTCCCCTATCATTATTTTCAATCTAAAAAATAAAAATTTACAACTGTAAAAATCATGGATCATTATTATATATTTGAACTACTTAAGCATTATATAAATGAATACTTCTTTACCACATCACAACACATAGATACTGAATATTTTTAAATTTTTGTTTGATTAATCTAATTAATATATTTCATGGCTACTGCAGCATTAAATGCTCCAAGATTTTATCCCAAAGTTATACTATAAAACCAGTTATTGCTCAAAATTACCACCTTTGTTGAATGACAAAAATACCATTTCTTTATAGAAGAGGTAATTGAACTGATATTAATGCTTTTGAATAGCAGGAAATTTCACAGCGAAATATAGTATATTATAATAAATTATTATATAGAGAAAATCACAGCTTAAGGAACACGTGGGAAATGTGCACACTGTGTTGCAAGAATCTTTTTAAATAATTATTTAAATAAAGATTCTGTTTGTATAAAGTTGACCAATAAACATTCTATTGATTTTCACTCAATGCTCAAATTTAAGCATTGGCAATAATTAAATATGCCGATTATACAAGGTTTTATGCTCTATTAATTCATATTGGGAAACAATGTAATTGCAGTAGTGTTAAAAACATGCCATGCCTTCAGTACTGATGCTGTGAATAAACAGACAGTGCAAAGATGGTTCGTGGAGTTCCAGGAAGGCAATGAAACCTTCGAGGCTGAGCCACAGACAGAGTGACCAATAGTAATGGATAACAGATTTCTTTTAGTGACTAACGAGATGCAAAAGAGCCAGACTTGTGAGGACAGGGCATAGCAATTTTACATCAGTATAGAAACCATGTAGCTCCATCTGCATAGTTTGGAAAAGTATATAAACCTAATCAGTGGATTCCAAATATTTGACAAATGCTCAGAAGGTAGCTGATGCCTATTTTGTATTGTTGTCATGTTAGCAGAAGGATCTCTGAGACACAATCATTTGGTTGGCAGCCCATGAATTTATTCCCAAACAACTGAAACTACCAGTGAACCAAAAGAAAGTTTTGCTCCATGTTTGCTGTATTGTGCATTGTGAACTACTGCCAGCTGGCCTGATGGAACATGTCCATGAAAAGCTGAAAACTAAGGAGCCCGCACTCATGAATCACTAGATGTTACTTCTTTATCATGAAAATGTAAAACCACATACAGCCTATGCGAACTGTGAAACAATTACCCATCTTGGTTGGGAAGCTCTAGTGCATTTACCATATTCTCCATATATTGCACCATTGATTATCATCTTGTCCTTTTACAGGATAATAATAATAATCTCTGAGGACAGCAATTCTGAATCTTTGCCAAGTAGAATGATAATTTTTGCTTCCCACCTAAGAAGTTCTATTTCAAGGAAATTTGCAGTTATTCACATTGACAGAAGGCCCCTGATAGTTAAGGTGACTATAATTAATATTCAAGATATTTTTTGTTCAGAATATGCTGCTTCAAAAAGTCTGGACTGAAATTTGGTCACTTTACAGTATTGCAATGGAGTATGTGTACAATTTTTCAAAATAGTTTTATTTTGAGCTATCTATTCAGATACTGATAGACAATTTCAGACAATTTGCTTATATTATGCCCTTATTCCAGTGTGCAATTGGGGTTTATATGCACTAGTGGAAACTAGCTGAACTTCTGTGGATGTGCAACTTTATGGCTAGAATTAAAGTTGCAGACAATTAAACTTGCTCAGTTATACTCAATTAAATGTACTTACAAAGCTGTTGACAATGGAGTGGTATATATATAAACAATGTAATACAGTTTTTTTCACACTAACTCCATTCACTTACATAAAAATCTGGACATATGTTTCGGGAGTGATCCCTCCCATCTTCAGCCTGTAGATAAACTCTGTAGATAAACTTGCTCAGTTATGATTATTATGCCAACTATTTAGTTGCATGGAGTGTGTTATTAGACTTTCTACAGCTATCTGTATATTGTCAAGAGTGATACATGGTGACTGAGGTCATTAAAGTGTGGACTCATGAGCGGGAGGTCTGGGGTTCGAAATCTGCAAAGACCATCCTCCCTGACTGAGGTTTTTTCCATGTTTTCCGTCCTCATAAATGGCAAATGGGAGGTACCCTAAACTTAGGCTTGGAAAGTTTCCTTCCTTAAAAATAAATCCTTACTCAATAAATCATTTCATCTCATGTATCATGAGTGTCCTGTAGCAAAAATGGGTGTTAAATACCATTCATTCAAGTTAAAACAAAGAATATTATATATATTTATGATTGTTTTGGTTGGTTGGTTGCCAGTGGTCATAGGGGATGCTGATATTTATCACTTTTTCCCTAGCTTCCCAATAAAGAACTTCCAAATTATTTTTCATTTGTTTGTTGCTATCAAGTTGGCTGCATTTCAGCAGATATTCTTTGTTTAATATAGTATTGAGGTCCTTATACAACAGGCAGTGGCTGTTCTTGATTAATTTCATCCTGAAGAGATGTTCTGACAGGCAATCATGCCCAACAATTAAGTGGAATTGGGCAACTCCAATTTTTCTTGGTTTCAATACAAAATATTTGAAAATCTTTAGATCTTCATATAGTTTTCCTTTAATTTTTTTTTTTTTTTTTTTTTTTTTTTTGATATTACTGTAATTATATTTCTTTACATTATATGAGAAAGAATAATTACAAACCATTCAATTATTATTTCTGTTTAAATAAATAGATCAGTTGAATGAAATCACAATTTCTCTCCATCCAATGAATAACATGAATTATTTGTTCTTCTTGTTCAGTTATTAATGTTTTTATGAGTTTCAATTTAGAAGGAATTTTAAGTTTAAGAGATGGTTTTAATTTTATGGTGGCTCCTTTCTTTGCTAAAATATAAGCAATCTCATTCCCTTTTAATTCCAATTGAATGGGATGTTGATGACCTGAGATGTTAAAGAGCATCCATAAATAAACAAAATCAACAAATCAACATTAACTCCACTTACTTGCATAACACTAGGACATCAATATCAATTCACCCACATATCAATTACCAAAAAAATTAATTGACAACTTCAACAATTTGAAAAGATTTCATAGCTTGAGCATTAAAATTCATTTGACCTATATGAAAAACTCCAAAATAGCAGAATTAGAAGAGGAGATACAATGGTGTCATTTGATGTAAAAGCCTTATTCCTGAGCATATATGTATGCAAATGTTAAAGAAATGATTAACCCCCTTAAATTTACAAATTGAAAAAAATAAAAGACTTACTGAAACTTACTTTTTTTGCATTGAACATTTTTCTTCAGTTTCAACCAAAGATAACAAATTTGGGGCCTAGCAATGGGACCCCCCCCCCATCTCTGTTTTTAGTACATTTATTCGAGAGCTACTTGAAATACCTACCACCACAGCTTTCCCTTTAATATTCAAGTCATGGTATAGATTTATGGATGACATATTTGCAACACCGAAAAAAACACTCCACAGATGCTCTGAAACTTCTTAATTTACAACATAAATCTATACAGTTTACCACAGAAGAGAAAAATGGTTGGCTCCCATTTCTATATTTAAAAATCAAGAAATGGATGTAGACGAACTTTGGAAACCATAGAAAAGAGATGCACACAGAAAATTACATAAAAAAATAATAGTTATAACCCCATTCCACATAAATATGCAGTGTTTTACAGGTTGGCACCAGAATAATTAATAACCCTTTCTCAGAGATAGAGTACAAAATGGAATATCAACAGATTATTAAGACAGCAACAACCACTGGTATCAACAAAGACACAGCGATAAAAACAATTTAAAAGACAAAAATCGGCGAGAGGTTTCTACACTGAAGATAAGAATTGAAAAGTTTCACATACCATCCAACTTAGCACAACAAATTTAAGAAGATATTCAAAGAATTGGAATAATGTTAGCCCTAAAGAACAAATACAACATCAGAATTTATTAGATTGTACAGTAAAACACATCATACCAACAGAACAGAAATCAGGAATTTATGAAATCAAATGTGCAGATTGTGATCAGAGCTATATCTAAAAATGAAGAGAAATTTGGAAATTCAAAGAAAAGAACACTTTAAGAATATTCATTTTCACCAGGTTGATGAATTAGCAGTAGCAGCTCACTTTTGGACCACAAATCATGAAATTAAATTAAGGTTAAGCTGCTGAAACAACTTCAAAATCCAATGGAGCTATCTTCTTGGAAAAAGATTTTCATCTCAAAAAATTAAGAAAAACTTAATGAATTTTGATTTTACTCCTATGCATGAATTAAGCAGGTTCCTACTAGAACCATCAGATACTACCACGGGAGTATCCTGGTATCCAGCCACCATTTTGAGTAGCAGTAGTCAGTCAACAGCTGATGATGGGAGCAATTGCTTCTGAACATGTCCTAGTGCATGTGAGTGGAGTTGGTGATGTTGAATATATTGGTGTAGCCAATATTACCACTCCACTGTCTACAGCTTCATAAGTACATTTATTTAATCCTCTTTTTATTCTTAATGTCCTAGATTGTATCGTATCAAATTTACTTTGAAGTTGGCTGTTTACTGTGGATATCTCACTTCCATAGAGCAAACTGGGCTTTATATAGCTTTTGTATGTATTATTAGAATCCTCTCCATTTGATCCCTGCTGGTCTTTTTAATATGTTCTTATTCACTTTCTTAGTTATATTTTAGATCTATTCAGAGAAGGAGATTGTTATGTGCAGCAGAAATCAGACGAATACTGTAGGATACAATTTTGTGCTTAAATCTCCAGAGTAATATATCCATTGGAGGAGTGCAATTTTCAGATTTGTGAGCAAAATTTGAGCCCATAGAGTTTTCACTGATAAGAAGCCAAGAACAAAATATTGAGTTTTAACAAAGAAGAAGTGTGATGAAATAGGCTATCAATTAGAAACTTTCCCTTGAAAAATTTTAACACTATTAGCTCAAAAAATTGGTACATCTGTTAGTAGTGCATATAAATGCACTCAACTGCTGCAACTTCGTCCATATAAAATTACTGGTGCACCTGAAACAACATATTATGGAGGAAGTTGAGTGCCTCAAAATGCTTTCTATCGAACTCAGGCATGTATCAAAGTGGAGGGCAGGCACTTCCAGCATCTATTATGATTAGGAATAAAATATAATATTTGCTAGTAATAAATGGTTAGAGAAACAAAATGTGAGCTATTAAATGCAATTATGCAATATTTTTTCCCTCAGCAGATGGCAAAACCATTACACCATAAATTCCTTTTGGCAAAAATCTATTTCTGAATGTAAAGGGGAAGGAGGACCTTGTATATTAACATATCTTTGCCAGATCATTTGAAGCCACAAATGCCTGTACTTTTACACAGCTTTATATGATCATGTTAACTGTAATTTAAATACAATCTGAAGCATTACTTAACCGAACAGTATTTTACTAGACCATTAGATCCACATATTGCCTCTTTCTAATAAAAAATCTGATCAGAAAACTTACCCTTTGTGTCAGAATGACCAGAAGGCGCCGGAAAATTCCAACAAAATCAATGAAAAGATCTACAGAATGAGCAACGAAATCTTTGTCACCATGCCTTCGCTTTTCAATGATGAGCTGTGTGTCATATAGTACGAAGCCACACATCAGAGCAAGCCCTAGATACAGGTAAGTCTGCACGATGAGCATTGAGCCTAAGAAGAGATTGGCAAGTGAGAGCAGGAGCAAAGTACTGAGCATGGTCATCAGTGTGCCTCCAATATACAGCCAGCTACCCCTCTCCGCCAGCAATGCAGAGATGCTGAATGATGCAAAAATTATTGTTGTACCAAGCAGTGCCGTCACTATTATACTGGGATCCACATCAATCACCATATCCAGCAGAGGACCCATTCCCATTCCTGCAAAAGATAAACTAATTATTGTATTGGCTGCATAAAGTCTCATTAAATACCTTAACTTTTTAAATTTACACAATCAATACTTAACACAGAACAAAATTTTATATAAACATTTTTTTTAATATTTAGACTGCCACAGGTCGGTCCTGGTGGTGTAGTGGTAACCATACTTGCCTTCTAAACCCAAGATCGCGGGTTCAAACCCGGCCAGAACCGATGGATTTTTTCGGAAGGGAAGTAAAGCCGTGGGTCCCGTGTCGTACATTTAAGGCACGATAAAGAACCTCAAGCCTGAAAGGAGAGGCCTCTGAGCAAAATTTATAGGCCGTTTCACGCCCTGAATTAAATGGGATGCTGATAACCTGAGATGTTAAAGAGCGTACGTAAATAAAACAAATCAAAAAAAAATCTGCCACAGGTGGCCGAAGTCGTTTAGGCGCGGACTTGTTAGTAGGTCTAGGTTCGAATCCTGCTAGGACTGTCCTCCCTGACTGAGGTTTTTTCCAGGTTTTCCCATTAAAAAAAACAACACCTTTTCCAGTTTATCGTTTCATCTCATGTATCATCAGTGTGCACCACCTGTCCTGCCTCAGCAAGAAAAAGAGAGGGAGCTTTTAGGGAGTATCAGATAAAATGAACATCATAACAATAAATCAAAACTAATGCTGAAGCTCTTATCTTTGTCAAGTTTGCTGGCAATATACTGCCACTGAGGGACATCATTTTCAACATTTATTACAATAAAAGTTAATGATGAGTCAGAACAAACATCAAAATATCAAGATCAAATCGCTGTGAGAGTTTGTTATAATACAATGAGGTTATTTGGGTTACAGGCTGCCTGAGCAAACTAATTACTGCAGCCATCACAGTCAGAAAAATAGAGATAGTGTCATCATGCATAAAGTTAGTACTTATGATTTTATTGAAAGTCAAAAATGATACCATGTTTAAAATTGATGCAAAGCATTTAAAACATTGGACAGTGAAATAACGTGCCAGCAGCTGATAGGAAATTCCCATATTTCATTTATAGGTCCTTTTATGCCAGGGTGAAAACTTATGGACCACACTTTGTACAATGACTCCACCAAGTAATTGTCTCATCATATTCAACATGTTGAAGGAAAACTATTATGAAAATAAAGATAACAGAATAGAATGATGTTTTGTTTCACTCAAATTGAAACTCTTAATACTGTGGCTTACCCAACACCAAACAAGTATTTGACTGGTGATTACACTTTTAATAATTCATCCCACTAAGCAAAATATGCTTTAAAATATTAGTATTCGTAAACAGTTATGAGATAGTACTCTACTTTGCAAGAGCCTGTATGGATAACAGGAAAAAATTGGAGCATAGTAAAAGTAAACTTTATACATGGTGACACTACCTCCCTTTTTCTGGTTGTGATGGCTGCAGTAAGTAGCTGCGCTCAGGCAGTCTGTAATTCAAATAACCTTGTTACATTAAAAAAACTAATTTGAATATCAAGATTTCTTTTATTAGAAAGTTTGGACAGCTGTTTTTTTTTTTTTTTGAGTAGTGTTTAACGCCCGTTTTTACTACTGAGGCACCACAGGCGGTGGACACTGATGATACATGAGATGAAATGATAAATTGGGAAAGGATATTTTTTTTTTTTTTTTTTAAGGAAGGAAGCGTTCCAGGCCTAAGTTTTAGGTACCTCCCCGGCATTTGCCAGTTATGAAGACTGAGGAAAACCTGGAAAAAACCCCAGTCAGGGAGGACGGTCCTGGCGGGATTCGAACCGCAGACCTCCCGCTCACGAGTCCGTGCCTTAACGACCTCGGCCACCCGTGGCGGTCTGGACAGCTGTGGAGTCATGTCTAACAATACGGGTTTGTAGCATTTAAAAGCCATATACATAATTCACATTTTTGCTTATGGGCTGTGCAGCCTTTTTTTGCTGAACTCATTTTAAATGATTATGATATCTAGTCCTATCACATAATGTAAGCTGTCACAAATGATAACACAGTGAAGAACCTTGAACATGAATCTGCTTACACTGGCTCGGTCTAATGCACAAGAATAGCAATTATCCCTGGTATAACTGGAGCAGCAAAACTCAAAAAGAAATTTCAAGTTTGTTAGTACTTCAAAAGATTCCAAGGAACTTCCTTCTATTGAGGACAATTGAAATTATTACCTGTACTACCTGTACATCACATACATCCTGTTATATAATTATGAGAACATAGTTTTGCTGAAATATACTCTGTAAGCAAAAATTATAACCAGGAGTATTTTCATTAAAAATATGTTCAAGGATATTGAACTAAGCATAAACATAAAAATTTATCCGTGATCATTGGGACTTATGCTAACCAATTAAACAATTTAGGCATTAAAAACTAAAATGGTCTCTTAAGTGGCTTGCATAAATGAACAGGACACTTTAGTGAAGAAATACTGCTCTCACGAAAAATATAAAACAAAATACAAAATCAATGTATGAAGTTCAGATGGTTACCCAGGTCCAGAGAGGGCATCACTTAACAATAATGCTGTAGATTAGGCTGTGACAACACCTCTCTATTTCTGTAAACTAAAGGTAAAACTAAGTTAAATGATATTAGGAACCTCTTGATATACAGTGTACTACAGTGAAAGACATTTGATTTTTTAAAAAGATTCTACTCTGGGTTATTGGCATGGACAACCCAAGAATGACTATGGCATAATGTCCTTGAATTAATCACAACAAAAGACTAATCCTAATAACCTAAACCTTATTTATTGCACTAAAAGTTGGACAGTCAAGGTCTATGCTAAACCTCACTGCAATTTAGAATAACTCAAGCAACTGAAAGTAGTGAGGGTAGTATCTCTGAGCATCATGTGTATTTTCTACTTTAAGAGTGTGTAGTTCAACTGAATCATACAATGATATCAATTAATCATTGTGTATGCTTACCAGTCAGTTAAATTCATTCTTCATGATTATTTCAGTGGGCAATGGCAATTCATCTTAAGGTGAAAAATGAAGATGAAAAAAATTCTGTTTATTTGTGTTGTCAGAAGCTAAATTTTTTTGTATTACAGGGTTAAAGGTATACGACAAATGAGCTATGTTTATTGGACTGTTAGGTCCAAACAGTCTGATAATTCCATGTGTCTCTGCAAATTACCACCGATCTTTTGCCCTTGAGCCATAGTGAACATTTTGGGAACCAGTGCCTTATGCCTAACCACCAGATATTTAGACTGATTTCTTTGATGCTTATTAACTATTTTTATGCAGTGTAAGTATGGGACTTAAAAGGGTTTAGCTACTTATTGTTTATTCTTTGGGTATGAGAAAACATCCATTATAAAAATCCTAACCTTGATTTTAACACAGGTTCAAATTTGGAACCCAAAATGATGGCATATTATGTAAGAATAAAGTTTTAGTATTGAAGGAACTTATACTTGTTATTTTAACAGATAGAGAAATCCGAGTAGAATTATAATCTGCACAATGCGTATGCAACTTATGGCATTTGCCAGAACTATGTCAATAAGGAGAGATTTTATAATTAATGTTCATTAAGGGATTATGTATCTTTGAAACTTAAAATTTTATATTTTTCATATTTTCCTTCTCTATTTCTATTAAGAGAAAATGTTATAAGAGTGCCTGTTTAACATCTAAACCTTGCTCTTAATATAAAATATAAAGCATTCCTCTACAACATAAAATTCTTATTTTATTAACTCTCAATGTTTTGCAAGGTAATATCAAAATTTACAAAGTGAACCTTAATAGTTAAAATAATATACAGTGCAAATATTTGGAAAAATTTGTTCTGAATTTTAAACATTATTTTAATTCGCATGATAACACTTTTAAAACTTTTTTCTATTTAACATGTGATAAAGATTGAGGTTTAAATTGTTGACCACAATAACAATAATGTCAATGCAAAGTTTCCTGTAATAATCTTGAAAACTACAGGAATTATGTATGATGTAAATAGTTTTGAATAAATACACTGTTGAAAAATGAGTGATATAATGACAATTGCAATTCTAATATGCAATTTTTAGATAAAAATTATATAATAATAATAATAATAATAATAATAATAATAATAATAACAACAATACACAAATAAATAAAATAAATATAAATATTTTATATGCTTTTCTTACAAGTTATAGTTACAAAATGTGAACAAAAAATAATAAAAAATAAATAAAAATAAATTGCCATCTATGTTTTCAATTTTAAAATCAGCATTTAATGCTGAACAGGTACTTCCTGTTTGTAACAGGACTAACACACTGCTAACACATTCACTACACTGGTAGAATGAACCGATTTCAGCAATTGTACAAACTTTAAAATAGTAAAAGATAACTTAAAAAATCCTCAAGTATGGGGAAGGGGCATGATTGGGGCTTAAAAGATTTAACTGCGATTTTAGATTAAAATGCTTTAATGCATAACTCAGTCAATTTGTAGATAACTGAAAAACATTTTGCTGACCTGAGGCCAAAAGTTTGTTTCAAATTAACATAAAAAAAGAGGTATCTGACCTCCTGAAGGTATGTGTATACCTGTAAGTTCGAAAAGAAAGTTTTAAGACTATAAGTAGCATTCCAAAGAAGACAGCTGTAGAGAACGTTTTACACACCTGAATGAGTCATCTTTCCCTTGTTTATACTTTTACATTTTAAAAATTCCTAATTCACTGTAATCTTACTAATGCTGAAGGTCATTCTGTAACACCCAAAAAGTAACAAATACATAATTACAGCATGCTTAATTTTGTTCAATTGATGAAATGTTGTAAATATGTTAAAGGGAAGAGATAAAATCCATTTACTATCTACAGCTATTAATGTGTATATCTGTTATAAAAACATAATATATAATTGATCCCTTGTTAGATTGACCTATGACATTTCCGTGTAAATCATACATTGCCTCTCTGCAAGTTTTATTATTATTCTTTTATTATTTAATGTTATGGACAATTACAATGATGCCCTTATAGATTAAGTACTGGCAACATTGAAGATTCACCAATTTCTATGAGTAAAATTGTAATGCTCAATTAGAAAAGAAACAACTTTAATAATCAATGAAAATGATTGACATAAAATTAATAATTGCATATATTTTTACAAGATAAATGTAATAAACCAGTAAAATATTTAAAATTGGTGTTAGTAAGAGTAAGAGCTATGGATAATAATGTTGTTGCTTATGACTTATTCTTCAGTTTTCTTGCATCCTAATATTACATAATGTAATTTGTAATATACCTCCTTTTGATGAGGATCTTTATACTTTTTAAGCGTGCAGCTTGGCAATTATATCCTTGAGGCAGAATGAAGCAACAAGCACTCTTCTTGGTTTAATTTTGTTCCCAAATGTCTAAATTTTTTCAAATTTTCCATTTTCTTTAATTGCTCATAAATCCTTGCAGCAGTTTTAAACATAATTTTACAGAGTAATATGAATGTTTACATTATTTAAATTATTACATTTATATGCAACAATGCATTAAAATTTGGTGCTCTTTATGTATATTTCAAGTGCTTCTGCTCATATATTATGAACCTAATAATATTTTCAAACATATTTAAAAATGCCTGTGCTTATAACTATATTTGGTTGAAACTCATCAATCATTCTGTCACTCACAGTGGTTCAATTTTGGTTGGGTATGTAAAACAAATGGTGACAAACTGCCTCAAGATTAAACTTCTCTTTCCTTCTATCTGAAGAATGGTACAATATATTTGTATACTGTCTATGCATTGCCAAATGCATTGGGGACAGAAACCATACTGATGCAGATTATGTATGCACTTCACTTACATTGAAGAGCTTGCTAAATGAGGCTTATACACAAAAGGATTGTAAGGGTGAAAGTTTAAGTAAAATAGAAAATGTTCCTTGATATTTTTTAATGAGTAACAAAATGGTTGAATGTCTTCCAACCAATTTCTGATGAAAAATAAGATGCCTTTTAGATAAAGCTTCATTAGAGACTTACTAGTCTACCTCTTGTAATGATATTACACTTAGCAGAACTCTTATGCTAGCAATGAGTTATGCCAAGCTCTTGCGCAATAGTTATATTTCTGCTCTGCTATATTTTTTGTAAATATTGTACAATGGATAAAATGCCTAGCTACTTCCTCACTCAAGCAACACAAAAATCATTTTGAGACTGCTAAATAACTTTATGTACATATTTTGATATATGCCTGCATCATAGTTAATCTGACATGAATGGTCGAGGTTATTAAGATATATTGTGAATGGGAGGGTCTGGGATTCAATTCCCGCCAAGATCGCTCTCCCTAACTGAGGTTTCTTCTGGGCTTTTCTCAGTGCTCAACAATGGCAAATACCAGGAAGGTATCCTAAACTTAAGGCTGGAAAACTTTCTTCCCAAATAAAAATCTTTTCTTTTCCCAACTTATAATTCAGTATCAAATGCTTGTGATGCCTCAGGAGTGAAAATGGGCATTAAATACCTTAAAAAAATTGTTAATCTGAATGCTGTGACAGATAATATTCTAAGTAAATCTGGAATTACTTTTAGATTCCACAAATTTTCCCCAATTTTGTTTTATTTAGAGTTCTCTGTTTGTTGTTATACATTCATAAGCTGTTTAATCAGACATTTTACTGTAACAAAAGGCTATTTTTTCATCTATGGAGATATGTTAAGTCTTTTATTTGCTGAAATGTCTACCAGTGCATTCCACATGACAAAGTGATGTATTCATTGCAAAAGAGTTATTTTTAATTTTCTTTAATCATGACATTTTAGAACACACCATATTCTTGGAAGACTGCATGGAAGCCTGTATAGCAATTACAATAATAGGTGCTCAAATTTTAGTAGTATTAGGTTAATAGGGAAGTATTGGAATAGCATAAAAGACTAGATGATCAGAATTCTGGAAGGAAATAGAACTCAGGATTGAGAATAAGGAAAACCAATAAATATGAGAATCATTTGAAAAGATCTCGAAATTACCCACACATTGCAGCAGCAGTTTTGTTATCAAAACCCACCATCTTCCATAGAAACATTTCTACAATAATACATGGATTGATCAACAATTGTAGTAGCTATAACTGCTTTTTGCAAAGCACATGTATATGGGAAAAATGGCAAATATTGAACATTATTAGACTATTAAGTACTTGGTAAAGAAGGGTGTGAATGCAACAGTAATTCATACTGATATAACAAACACTATAAGGGACTTTGCACCATTATTTTTAACCATTTCCAAGTGAATCACTTGATTGTGAAAGCTTGGAAGATGACCCATGCAGCAGAAGACCAAAATTTGTCACATCAGAAATTATCGATAAGGTGCACAACATGGTTATGGAGATTGCCAATTAAAGGTGTCTGGAATTGCTGAAACTCTGGGCATTTCAGGGGAATGCACATTTTACATTTTGAGGAAAGAATTGAGCTTGAAAAAATTGGCAAGAGGCTGCTGCAACTGCTGACTCAGAATCAAAAGTGAATCAAAGCGCAAATTTCTCAATAAAGTTTGGCCCATTTTCACAGAGATTTTGCCAATTTCACATGTCGATTAATGATCAATTATCAAACATGGGTGCACTAGACACCTGAAACAAAACAACGGTCTAACAATGGAAGCATCCACTGCCAAACAAAGCCAAGTGTGTGAAATTGGCTGGGGAGATCATGCCATGGGTATATTGCTAATTGATTATTTTTCCACTGGAATATCTAGCACTCGAGTGTATTATGCTAACCTTTTGAATCTACTTAAGACAAAAATATGTCAGAAAAGGCCCGGTTTATTAAAGAAGACTAACTTGCATGAAGATTATGCTTACACTAACACATTTTGTTGCAATGGCGATCGATGAATTGGAATACGGGTTGCTGCCATAGCTGTCTTATTCTCCTGACTTAGCTCCACTAGACTTTATCCGTTTCCTTACAATTCCTTGGTGCAAAGACATTTTTGTCTGATGAAGAGCTTAAATCATCAGTTGAGGCACATTTTGGCAGGCATGGAAGAATCTGACTTTCTTGTTAGCATAAAGACTTTGGAGCATCGCTGGACAACTTGCATTAGTGTCAAGGGAGACTATGTGGAAAAATAAGAATTTCAAAAAGTTAAGCCATAATTTTGTGCTTCATTTTGAGAACTTTTAAAATGATGTTTGTATTTAATAATTTTGTGGAGAAAATATCTCTAATGTTACACACAGATTAAATAGTGGACAAAGTACTGAGCTTTGTAGCAAAAAGGAAGGGAAAATATTTGCATGCTGTAATGGGAGAAATAAGTGAAAAGAATTGCCTTTTGTGTACGGGAGTAGACAATGGCTTACATTATATACTACAATGTGAAGCAACTAGAATGGAGGAAACAAATATTAATTTGTTGGGATAATTTAAATCTAGAAATAAAAAGGAAAATAAATTTGAATTAAAGACAGAAAAACCTCTTAAGATTATAGAAAACTGTTTTAATTAAGTATACAAGCACATAATTGGATAAGGAAAATTTGCACGCAGGAAAGTGAAGATAAGATACTGGCAGTTAAAAGTCATTACAAGAGAGGAAGTTGATAACATAGTGTATGTAAATAAATGAAGAGGATCTACAATGTATATTGGGGCTTTAAGGGATTCAAAAACTTGCACAATAAATAAAAATTGCAAACTACTAGTTTTTGAAGATATTAATTCCACAGATCTTCTAAAAGCTGAAATTATGGCTTCTGTTTCTCAATTACAAGTTCCAAAACATAGAAATTTATTAGAGGAAAAGAGTACTTGTATCCCTTGAGGAGCTATCTGTATATTTGTGCCAATTTTCAACAAACTTTCCTATTAACTATTTCAAATGATAATCTTTTCATTATACTTGAACTTCTTTTTGTTTGTTCTGATGATGCTCTACAGTAAAAAAGCATAAGGACTGATATTGTATAAGGGAAGATAAAAAAAACCCAAAAAAGTGATGCACAATTTTTTGCAAAATATGTCATGGGTAGAAAAAACAAGCAAATTGTGCACAAAAACTACAGGTCTGACTTATTTTTCAATATATGAACCAAGTCTCTTGAGGCATGTTTTCCATCGTGACACCAGTTTAAATATGCCTCGTATATAGAACTCCATTCATTGAGAATATAGCCCCCTGCATACAACTGATTTCACTCTTCATTTGAATGGAAGCATGGGACTCCTAGGAATTTCTTCAGTGATTGAAGAGGTAAAAGTCAGATGCTGCAAGGTCTCTTAAGGTGGGTGACTTAGTACCCCAGAGCCATCCATACTTCTGAATTTTTGCATGAACAGATGCTGCCAGTGGGGGTACCAAGATGTCTGACTTTCTCAGTGTCTCTATTAGGGTATTTGTCTCTACGGGCACATTGCAACTTTGCCAGTGTTGGAGGATAGGTTTCGACATTCACAGTACTCAAAGCTGGAAGAAACTTCACCAAAAGTACACCATGCATATCCCAGAATACCATCACCAAGAGCTTTTTCACTGATTAGGTGACCTTGAATTTCTTCGGTTGTGGGGAGTTTCAATGTTTCCCCATCTTACTGGCCTGCTTTGTTTTGTACATGAAGTGGTATGCCCAGAATTTAATCTTCCAGAAAGCCATGGACTTATTTAGAATAATGAATCAAGTGGTGCAAGCATTATATCATTCTATGCCCTTTGGTAACAAGTCACATTGACTACAAAATTCTAATCTGCCATACACAATACTTTATGCTATGCCATGTGAAATGTTGAATTGTTGTACTAAGATTCACAAATTCACACAATAGTTTTGAATTGCATGCCGCAATGCCTCTGACAGTGGGTGGTGTTGAAACAGTCTCAGGTTGGCTTGAGCACAGTTCACCGGCGAGGTTTACTTAGCGCTTCAAAGAGTCTGCACTATATGAAGTTGTTGCTGTGAGTTTGTCCAACTTAAATCTAATCTATGAATTGCATGCCTCAATGCCTCTGACAGTGGGTGGTGTTGAAACAGTCACAGGTTGGCTTGAGCACAGTTCACCGGCGAGGTTTACTTAGCCTGCTTCAAAGAGTCTGCACTATATGAAGTTGTTGCTGTGAGTTTGTCCAACTTAAATCTAATCTAGGAGTTAAATTTTTTATTGTTATGAATCACACATATGCAAGCATACTACAATCAATAGCAAACTTAACCATGTAACTCCTAAATTAGGTGGATGTTAATGCTTTGCATTAGTGAGGTTAAGAGTCATTTCATCAACCTGTGACAACCCTGCATACCAATACACTTCATGGCAGCTGAATCAGCATACTTTATAGAAGTGATCATTTGTATTCTCAAGAGAAAATATCTGAGGACTGAATAACTCTAAAAGCAATCACACTGGAAAGCAGTTATTATTTCCTCCTACATGTCATGTCAGATGCATAATATATGCTTTCTAAATTGTATGAATACACATCAGAAATTTATACAGTTTACAATTACTTCTGTATATAGGTATGCATTTTATTTCCCAACCAAAGTCCTTGTAACACCATAACATTGCAAGCCAATATCAACTTTGACTGGGAATACAAGAGCACTACAGTACATTATAACAATGGAAAAAATGTTTCAAATGCAATTGTACCATCTGATGAGTGGCAAAAATCATAAGCCTTGCATAAATAGCTTATACAATAGAACCTCGATTCGTTTTTGGAAGGACCAGGTCTAACAAACAATGGATATGGAAAATACTTAAATCATATCCAAAAATTAATAAAGGCAGTATATAAGCAAAACTTTTTATGTCAATTTTACGTGCTACTGTGTACATATTTTACACTTTGTTGTCGGCACATTCAACGCCACACTACCGTTCATACCGTCATTGCCATGTGCAAAGAATAAGCTCGTAGTTCCACATACTCTCATAGTTTCGTCAAACATCGCTATGGCTTCGGCTGTTGCCTCATCTTCCCCGTCTTCCTCACTCCCTCCCTTGTATCAAAAATACTTGCGACTCCTCCCGCTTCGTCGCACTCTTCATCAACACTTTGAACGCCACATGTGACATCCTTGTCCACTGCCTCGTAGGTGTCAAAAATAAAAGTAACGAACGGCTATTCTGGTCCATTCTCCGCATTATCAGCTACTCCCAAGGCGTTTACTCCGCCCTACAAAACTTTTCAATTCATGCATTAACTTCTGCTATTTTCCACATATGTGAGAAAAAACTGAAATTATTTGAATTTTGAAAAAAGGGAAGGACCCCAGTCCACCCTTCCAGCTTGTTTCCCACGGTGTCCAAAGTTATTCCGGAGCACCAGTTTGGCTTCAAACCGAAAAACTCGACCACTCAGCGATTACTGAGAGTAGTGGAGAAGGCCGCATTGGGATTCAAACAGCGCATGTTCTCCGCCGCTGTGCTGCTTGACATTAAGCAAGCGGGGCTTATTTATAAGCCCATGCGAGCTGGGCTATCGCGTGCGGTTAGAGATGGTTGATAGTTTTTTCTCAAACCGCGCGTTCTACGTCAAAATTGAAGGTCGAAGATCGGACATACGAATGACACAGATGGGATTACCAGATAGAGCGTGTTGTCGCCAATACTGTCCTCTGTTTACATGTCCGATTTTCCTACAAGATCCAGCACGTCCACTTATCAGTATACAGATAACGTTCTTATTTTTACTCAAAGCAGAAAATCACATTTCGCACTAACTCAACTCCGCCGAAACCTTACCCAGGTGGAGGAATGGGGTGAGAACTAGCGCATGCACTTCAGTGGTGAGAAGGGAGAGGCAATTTTCGTCACCAAGCGCGGCAGACCAGCTAATTCGGGGGCTCTGAGTCTGCAGGGCCAGGCAATTAATTCTCTGGAGGAACCGAGTCAAGCAACTCGGGGTTACCCTCTTTCAGGGATTGACGTGCGAGCACAGGGTGCAAAGGTTCGAGCAGTTGTTTCAAAACTGATTCCAATTTTTAAATAAACTTCGTTCCAATCGCATCAAATTGCGAATTTATTAGGCCGTTATTCTGGCAATAATGTTGTATGCTAGTGAGGTTTGGGGCTATACAGCTCCATCCTACGTTGCCTATTTACAAAGGTGCAAAACACCGCCTTAAGGAGTAGTTTTGGTACTGATTTTTATGTTTCCCACAGTTTTCCTTCATGAAACTTCTGACCTCAAGTACATTAATGATACCATAAGGAGACTAGCGTAGAAAGCACACGCACTTTACGGTAGATGTCCAAACCGGTTAGTGTGAGGTCCCATCCGACTCATAAGTTACTCAACATGACGAGTCAGCAAACAACAGGTGACAGGGAGTTATAGTCACCTAGTGG
Organism: Metallyticus violacea; assembly: GCA_030762175.1. Taxonomy (NCBI): domain Eukaryota; kingdom Metazoa; phylum Arthropoda; class Insecta; order Mantodea; family Metallyticidae; genus Metallyticus; species Metallyticus violacea. The sequence goes on from CM060841.1 coordinate 13,870,165, forward strand.
CCAGAATGCGACTTCACAACACCAAGGAGTCGGCCCGGAAAAGCATCGGCTATTATCATCCTGCGGCTTTAAAAGTATCGGCAACTACGGGGAGTCCGAGTCACGCTTTCTTGGATCAAGCGTGATGCGAACTCTGTACATGCGATGATTACTGCTTCACTATTCCAGTTTGAAAACGATCATTCGAGGATATAATTTCTTTGGGACTGAACTTTTTGAACGAAAAATGCGGGAAAACAATACTTCGAGGGACAATGATTGCGGATTTTATTTACATACGATTAAAATAAACCGTTTGGGACCTCATAAAATAAACGATACATCCGGAAAAAGGATGGTTTCGGGAAGGATAGATCGAGGTTTTACTGCATTTTTAATTGTTATAAGCTAAGTTAGCAATATTTTATTCTCGTGTTTTACACTGTTGGCTACTTAATTTTTTTCATAAGCTTTATGAAAAATCAAATTTCATTTTGCATGTAGTTGATCCTATGAGTCATTAAAACTCACCAATGCAATAATATATAAAATAATCTTCTAATGTCCATCTCATGATGAAAATAATGAATGCATGGAATTATATAAACATTTGTCAGATACAATATAGCAATATGGCTGGTTCAACCCAAGTTCTATACCAGGCCCATGTTGAATCTTATACAAAAACACTAGTAAATAATAACAATATTTTCAAACAGCATTTAAACACGAATTCTAATAAACTTAGAGCCTGTTCTTCCTTGTCTAACTCCATTTACCAATTAATTCCATAGGGAGTTCATAATTAAACAAAACTCTCCAACCTGGGTCTGACTCCACCTACATCTGTCCACTTTATCACTCACTTCCTCTTTTGTTGTTGATTTGGTTTATTTATGGACGCTCTTTAACAGCTCAGGTCAACAGCGTCCCATTCTATTCAGGGCGTAAAACGGCCGACAAATTTTTCTCAGAGGCCTCTTCTTTCAGGTTTGAGGTTCTTTTTCGTGCTGTAAATGTACGACATGGGACCCACGGCTTTACTTCCCTTCCAAAGAAAGCAATACTTAGGATTTTTACGCCGTTAAAAATACTTCGATCCTGGCCGGGTTTGAACGCGCGATCTTGGGACTTCCTCTTTGATTGAGCTTACTAGATTCATCACTTTGTGGTTTTTCACTAAGTCTAAAGACTCCCAACCACAAACCACAAAATCCACAACACTTAGCACTTGCAATAATAAACAAGAACTCATCTCTCTTCTCATTCCCTGAGGAGCCATTTAAGATGACTAAAACCATTTTCTCACAACACTAAACAAATTTCAAACCTTCTTCATTTAAACGTTTATGCTGAAATATTTGGCTTAAATGAAGGACCATACCCATAGAATTTACATATTTCTTCTTTCTCAGCCCACGGTACAATGTTACTCAAAAATGAACCATATATATGCTATATGATCTTAACATTTACAATTAATGCTGTGCCTTTTAATTACTATTTTACATGAAAATATACTATTTTCCTGTACTTAGTGAACAATAGTACCATTCCTTTGTGCCAAGCTATCCATATGGCTTAAGTTTTTTGCTGATAGATAGCATTACGGTAGGATACATATATTCCACTATTATAACATACATTACGCTGATTTATCTGCCACGATAGCAGGTTCGATGCCCAGTAATGTAACAGACATATATAAATACTGTGAAATAGGATAATACCACTCATTAATTTAAACCTAAGCTCTCATTAAGATAATGCCCCAAAGCAATCTTAAAATGTAATTCTGTTACAGAGGGATCTTGTTATAATGAATAAATGCTTATGTAAGGATTAACTGTTTAAGGTTGATTTAAGAAATTTGCCTTATATGTGTATCTGGAGATATTTCTGCCAAAGCCAGATTTTTGCACAACTCTGCTTTGTTGATTGATGGGAGGAGATATAGTTATATAAAAATGTATTCTTGTGATGATTGTGGAAGCAGCTTAATAGCTCAACACATCTGTGATGAAACAGCACTCTATGAAAAAACAAATAACTTTGGAATTAGCTTGTTTTGTTCTATTTCGCATATATTAACTTGCTTCTTATTACAAAACTGATTTTTAATTCAAGTTTTAACATAATTGATTTCTTCTTTTGTGTGGGTACATTTCTTTCAGTTTTATCAGTTTACTTTATTTAGCACTGTATTCTCAGAATATAAGCTGAATGCCTCAATGCACAGAACATTCCACATCAATACCTCTTTATTATGAATGTGCAGTATATTTAATAGGCAGACTAACATTAAATTGTCATTATTTGTCTCACAAGCAAAAGTATATTTAAGTTTATGCTACAAATGTATGGAACTACTTTTTTTTTTGCAGATAGTCTTTTTATTCTAATCAAATGTTATTTAAAAGATAGCAGGCCTTACATATAATGCAATACAGTACTCAACACAGAAGCCAATACTAGAGTACATTCATGATTCCTGAAGCTTACAAGGTACCAAATGCTGGCTATATGTATGAAGCTATACAAAGAATTATTAATAAAAATTAATATCATAACAAGTATTATTACAACATGTACCCATTGGGTTTTCATTTTGTTTTTCCCTGCATCTGATTAGGTTGCACATGTATAATTTTATTTATTGTATTGGAAATTTTCTTGGTAATATTCCGAATAGTTCATCCAGCACTTACGTTCTTGTTGCACTCACTTATTTTGTTGATCATGACTAGTTGCTTATGATTTCTGCCCCTAGATGACAACATGTACATTTTGGTGGAGTTAAAGGAGATTCGCCACCACTACAACGATTTACCCACTAACATAGTAACACACAAAATCAATTTATATTTATGAAAAGGAGGCGAGCATAGGCCATCAGCAAACCACTGAGTCCTTTAGTTTCTAGCTTTTACCAGAGGTTAGCCTAAGAGTTAGGTTAGTATGTGCGTAAATGAATTAATTGTAAATTGAATTTTTTCCTAATCTCCGCTAAAATTGCACAATAATCCCTGTTATGTTGCCCATTCTTAAAGTTGCCCTGGTGGGGTGCAATCATCACTAGTAGGAGGAGCCTGTGGCTATATAAGTATTGCACTGCTTGGAAGGGTGGGAGGGTTACTAGATAGTAGATCCAAGTGCTGCAGCAATATGTTTATAAATATAAAGGTTATACTGTTTTTACCTTTCTGGCTGCAATATGTTGTTCCTTGTTATAAAATAGTTTTTTTTTTCAAGGAATGTTTCAACTTTATTTTATCAATTTTTATCACATGTTGTCTTATTGGGCCTGAATTGCGACGGAACCATTACTACATGCAAAAGTGACTGGTGTACTGGATGAACTATTCACAACTGTTGCCATTTTCATTTTTTTCTCATTTTTTCTGATCTTTCTTTCACAGAGGTTTTGGTGAATATTTTAATTCTACTTCAATTATCAACTACAGAAGACAAGTGTTCTCTGCAGCATCCAGTATACAGTTTCATTAGCAAAGTACTGAAGATGCACTTAAAGTGTGGGACAAACCTTAACAATCTTGCCCCATTCCACAAAGTTCCAAATATCTAGTGTTGTTGCTTTTATCAAAACAGCAACACATTGCCATGAGCTACCTGGTAATTCTCCACCATTGTCACTATTACTTTTGTCCATCAAAGAATAGCAGAAATATTTTCTGTTTCTCATATTATTGAAAATATCTGAGGGGGCATAATGAATAAATAGTTTACTTTCACTTCTACACACCATCTCTTTTGCACTAACAGTATTTTAATAGATTCCAGAAAATCTATGGATGACTGTAATCTCAGTTCTATATAAAAAAAAAAGGACATCGAGGTGTATCTCATACTACACCTTTTTCATAGAAAATGAAATTTCTCCTTCCCAAGCAGGTGGTATGTAAGGCATGCACTTTAGTAACCTTTTTGGGACTATTCTTTAGCAGAATCTGGTCTATAGCTGATCCCCCACATTGTCTAACTATGCAAGAAATTTTTGCACTGATTGTTGTAATTGAGCAATATCTCTGGTCATTTCTCTTTTAACACATGATGCCTGATGATTGTCCCAAAATGATTGTATTGTTTTGAATTGAAGTACTGTTTTATGAACTGTAAATCTGACAGATGGGTGAAACCCTGGAAAACATTCTTGAGACTGTACAATACAGAGCAGGTCTCATTTCTTAAAAAGTTACAGAAAATGAAAATGTGTTTTTCTATGTTAAACCTTTTAACCATGGCAACCAGAGAAATTATAATATGTCACTGTTTGAGCCTACAAACACACTAACAGGACTTATCAGCAGCAACACATGTTCCAGACTGTCAGTGTGTGCAGTTGTGACCTGTCAGCTTTGAACCCTTTCGCCAGCAGGAAAAAAAAAAAAAAAAAAAAAAAAAAAAAGAGAGAGAGAGAGACGGACCCTATATTATATATGTATCATTTCCCAGAAAAGATGATATTGCTGCAAAATAGTGTAATTTTACAGTAATAAAGAAAAGGGCTTAGCAGAACAGGTGTGCATGAAAGATGCAATATTCCCCAAATTTCATTATTGCTATTTCCTCTATTTTTCTTCCCATATTTTCCTTATGTCTACACAGTCTTCCCTTCTTAATAGTTACTATACTTATAATAGTCAGTTTATTTTCTACACATTCTATATACCTTGCATATGTTTCTTCTCTGCTAACATAAATTCCTTCATTTTCTGCACAATGTGCTAAACCTAGTCTCATGTCTATATATTCCATTTTTCCCATCTTGACAACTCTGTACCAACAATCTTAAAATTTAACATTTTTACAAGGATTTGTAATAATGAGTATTTGCTTATGTTAGGTTAGATATTTGCTATAAACAAAGTTGTCTTTCTAGGTATCTGACACAGCCAGTCTTTTTGCCCTATTTTAACTGCACTGCAATCTATTGCATTTCTTGATTTTGGCAACAACAAGGACCCCACCACTCTGATGCCATTTTATGTTTGAGAAGAGGTCTTGATTCATGTTTTTGTTTCCCAAAGCTGCCACTAGGGGATAAGCACATTGTAGATATGTGAAATACATGTCATAAACAATGCAAATACACTGGTATGCTTGAATGAATTTCTCCCCAGGAATTCTTGAGGATAATTACCTTCAATGCATAGGATGATGTCTGTGATATAAAGAACTAGTTTCTTTTGCACCCACACCTAACAGAGAGCAGATCAGAATAATGAAAATTACCATCACAAACAGTTCATTTCATGGAATTGTGCTCATTAAGCACTTAAGTATTGCTGTGGGTAAGTTTACCAGTATTACTGTTCGAATACTCCAGGAAGTCATTTCGCACCTCGTTCGAATATCCATCTCTTTATACGAATATAAACACTGATTAGACTCCAGCAGTTTTACTTCTACAAATCCTCACATCTTCTGGGGGGAATAAATAAGGCACCCTATTCTCAAAAATTACTAAATTTTTCCTTCTTGCTGCTGAAATCTACTATAAATTCAACCTTTCCCATTGGTGAATTAATGGTTTTCCTTCTGCTATTGGTTTAGGTAAGTTTTGCAACTTTTTTCTACCTTTCATTCACTTTTTAGTATTGGGTAACTAGAGTTTTACAATTTCATCAATTTCTATGTGCAAAGAAGCAATATAGTATTCATGAAGGAGCCTTTAAAAGAGTCAAGAAAGTCATACAATAAATGGATGCTGCTATAACAATTGTTCCTAATTAGTATTATAATTGGGTGAAATATTAATATTTTCTTACATTTCCTGTAACACTCACTAGTTCTTTTTAAAACTGTATATTAACTGTCATTTTCAATTTCTACCCATGAAAGTCGTGCCATTTATGCCCTACCATTGGGCTGACGCTAAGAGACAAATTTCTTACATCACACAAACTAAAGCATACCTGTGAAAAAGGCAAAGCCAAGAAGATAGCCCAATCGGAGTTTTCTGTTTTTCCCATTATCAGGAGTTGCCATTAGCAGCATTAGAAGCCCCATTGATCCGATTACAGTTAAAAGGCCGGCGGAAAGCAACTCTGTGTAGATATGTATGTAGGCTCCCACACTAGCTGCAATAGCTGACATGGTCAAGCAAGCATATACGTTTTTCAAATGCAGCCTTTCATCGTTGGTACTGGAACACAATGGTTAATATAAATACGATAAAATATACCCGAAATATAATTTCTAATGAGTACATATTTTAATAGCAGATCACAGGTTATATAAATTACAATGTAAAAGAGACACACCTCTGTCGTACCAAAAATATCTTTTGTTTACAACCACCAGAAAAGTTCAACCTTATACTTACAATTTCGAGTTAAAGGATTCCACAAAGCTTTTAACTCTGTGTGCCATTCTGAGGATAACTTATCCACAAAAATACTGACGAATTTTCAATTTCTGCAACTCTCGTATTTCCTGTTTGTTATCCTTCAGCGTGAGCTGTTACTTTTCTGGCCTTACACGTCCTCGTTTACTAGTGACGTCATTAACTGATTGTTACGTCGCGACGAAATACTCACTGAGTCTGCGCAATAGGTAATTGTGTTATTTTGGAGCTTACTTTCAGGACATTCCATAGTTATTATTTCAGTTAAATAGTACATCCAAAGGAGGCTTTTGACAATTCTTTAATAAAGGGACTTTGTACCTCGCTTAGCTGCCCCAAAAATAAAAGTAATTTCGTTATCTCTTACGTTGCAGCAGAACGCGGGTAATACGAATGAGTGCTTTAAAATCGTTTACACAAGCTTGTACTTTCACCTATATCTTTGTCAATTTACGAGAAGGTTATCCACAGGTATCAGAAAAGATTGGCATTAGGCAAAAATCATGTAGCAATATTGACCATGGGTCAAGAATGGGCAGTGAGGGTAGATTGACCTTCCCTTAAAATGCATTGCCAACTCTATAAAAACAACTGGGGAAATACATCCTGACAGATCTCTCATAAAGTTGCACTCTAAGTACCATATTTATATTGTTTTTTTTCAAAATTTGTAAATGGAAATCTCTCAAGAGTATATAATAAATTGCTCACTGTTATCTACTCTAATGAATGCAAAGATATTTCTATTAAAATAGGCTGTCCACAGAGATCAATGTTAAGAAAGCTAATGGCGAAATGAGTTCCCTTTTCCAGCCACATAAAGTGAAGTTAATATTCTCAAGTTGTTGAACTTCCAATTATCTCCTCTTCATTACTGAACTGTTCACCATTTACATTCCATAAAAATGTAACAGGATTACAAAAGAAAGTAATGAATATCATAATAATATATTTCGCTGAACACCATAGATCTAACATGTGTAAACCTGAATATATATAAAACTGTGCTTTAATTTTGTGGGAGTGTTTTTTATTAAAAACAAAACTAAATACATATAGACAGACTTGTTTTCTAAAGATTTAGTATTGTGCAGTGAAGCTGAACATCAGTACAGTTAGGCAAGAAAGGCTCATCTCTTTATTGTGACAATATTAATTTTAAATGCACTAATTTTAACCTTAACACTTTAAATGGTAATGAAAAATATTAGCGTAGACATATCTCTCTGCTAGGCACTTATTAGAACAATGAATAATATGCTAATGAATAAATTAAACTAGATCTTAAGAAAACATTGATTTTTCCCATGTATTCCTACAACCTAGTAAATGATGAGTTTAATACATTTTTAAATACTGTATAGTTATTGTGTGAGGCTAATTTTCCTTAGAAAAACAAAGCTAAATCTTCCAAAATGAAGATTAACCTTAGGTATTATGTAGATATATCTGGGTTAAGAAAAAAAAAATATATATAAAGCCCTCATTCCACTATGCAATCAGAAATTGGTTTTGCTGATGGGAAGTTACAGCATAATCGTCTCACCACCTGACAAGGGAAATCATATTAATTGATATCATTGTATGATTCTGTTGAACTACATCTACACAACTACAATTGATATCATACAATGATATCAATTAATATGATTGGCTTCACTGTGCAAGTTCTAATTTACATTTAAGGGAAATCATGTTATGTGGTAGGAATTCACAGTGCACATTTTTTGTTTTTTACATTATTTATCAGCAGTAAATATTAATTAATGTTGTACTTATCATCATAGTAAATGCTCAAAGTGCCTGCCTTCTGCTGGGAGACGATGGGATTCTTTTGAAAGATTTTGAGACCCTCACCACAATTCATTCTCTGGAATATTGTAAACTCCCACCCTGATATTTTTATTCAGTGCCTTCATAGGTTTTATTTCAAGTACAGCAGTGATTTTATATGGATGAAGATGCAGCAGCTAAGTGACTTTATACAACTGCCAAAAGACACACCTATTTGCTGGGGCTAATTGTGTTAAAAGACTTTCGAGGAGTTTTCTAATTGATAACCTATTTCATCAAGGTTCTCCTCTGATAAAATTCATTTTTTGGTCTTGGCTTGTGAATAAAAACACCAAGAGTTCAAACTTTGAAACTGAAAACTGCACTACCCAATAGAACTCTTGGAAATTTAGCATGAAATTCTCTCCTATAGTATTTGTACGATTTCTTTTGAACATAACATCATAAATAAGTATTCTTTTTCTAGCACACATCTCACTCTTGGCATTCCCAAAATTCACAAATAAACAGCAGAACAGCAACAATACTTCCAGCAGAAATGGAACTGAAACATTTTGCGTGATAAGTACAATTGAGCAAGCTCACCTACTTGTGTTAGCAGAACTTTAAATTCAATCTTGTTGGGAATTGTACATCCACTGACATCACTGATTTCTACCATGTACACAAATTTCAATTGCACAGCAAAATGAGGGCATGATATTTGCAGTATTGTACTAGCAATTATGGCTTCCTTCGGAAAGGAAGTAAAGCTGTGGGTCCTGTGTCGTACATTTATGCCACAAAAAAGAACCTCAAGCCTTAAAGAAGAAGCCTCTGAGCAAAATTTGTCGCCTGTTTCACGCCCGGAATTGAATGGAACACTGATTACCTGAGATGTTAAAGAGTGTCCTTAAAAAAAAAAAAAAAACAAAAAAAACAAAAAAAAAAAAAAAACAAAAAAAAAAAAAAAACCTAGCAATGACCAGGAATAAAAAGGTATTAAAAATTATATTGAAAAACATTCAGTAATCACTGAAGCTGTTAGGTGATATTTTTCACAGGTTATTGATAAATCTAGTAAAAAATAAAAAATTATAGGGAAATTATGCAACATGAAACAATAGAGTTAATGAGAATATTTTCCAAGCAGCTTTTCGCAACATTGATGATGATGACACTGCTAATGCAATCAATTCAATTCCTTAATTGCTGCAGAAGGAAGAATGGACAGAACTGTTCTGAATGTTATGGCACTTGACTTTTCTTTTTCTGGACAATTTTTTTAATTACTTTATATAAAACCAAAATCTCTTGCTTTTCAATATCCTCTATCCTTTGTCTCACTTCCTTCCAGAATCCACTAACATTACTTTCATCTTGTCTCCATATATCCCCCATTCCTATTTCTTCTAGCATCTTTCCCACCTCCGTCTTCCCAACATGTCTCTTTGATACATGAGGCATTCCTTTAATACATTATTACTATCTAGTTTACGGCTACCATTCCAATACTTCAAAATTCTCTCCACAATTATGCTTTTCCTTCCTACCCTTCCTAATTAAATCAAACTTACTCCTCACGGAGAACTTTTTGGTAATCCCAACAATTTCCTGCAGAACATTCTATGTACCATGTCGATCTTCTTCCATCCCTTTGACTCTCCCAAATTTCTACTGTGTACAACACCTTAGCTTCAACCTCTGCCTCATATAATCTTTGCAACCATTTCATTGTTAATACTGGGGCCTTATACATGCTTATTATAACCGCTTTCATCACTGATTTACCTTTAACTTGCTCAAGTTTAGATTGTATCTTCCATTACTTCCAAATCTCACCCCCAAATAATCAAATTCCTTCACTACTTCTATTAACTCTCCCTGGATAAACCATCTTTCGTCTTTCCTTAGCTTTGTTCCTTTTTTAAATACTGTTATCTCTGATTTTTTGCCATTACTCCTAAAAACCCCATTCTCCATTATATCTGCTAATCTCATCAATCGCATGCTGCAATCCCATCACTGTTATTGCTTCTGCTATGAGATCACCAGCTAAAATTAGTCCTGGTATTTCCTTCTAACCAATTATTTGGGCAATGTCTATTATTTTCCATAATCCTTTCAAGAATATCATTGATAAATAAATTGAATAATATTGGGCTCAATTTACATCCTTGCCTCAATTCAATATATTGAGTCATATAATCTGTAACTCTATTACCATCACACCTAAGACAAAACCTACTTCCTTCATATAATTTTTGGAGTCCTAAAACAAACTCATTACTCACTCCTTGAAATCTTAATTCATATACTAAAGTGTCTCTGTTTACCGTATCAAATGCTTTCTCAAAACCTGCACAAAAAATATATATCCTGCCTTTTCAGAAACCAGTTTGAAATTCTGAATGTGTGCTTTCACTCTCTGCCCATCCGTGTTCATACATATTCATCTCTGTCCACTTGTGGAGCCTTCCAGCTAATACCCCCATGTGTACATTTACCCAATATAGTTAGCAAACTAATTCCTCTATAATTACTTGGATTATTTTTATCCCCTTTCCCTTTATACAATGGTACAATCATGCACACTTTACAACACTCACTTATTATCTTCCTCTCTTTAATTATATTAAATAACTGTTAGTAACCTAATATCACCTCTCATTTCTACAAATACTTTCCAAAATCCTCTGGAATTTCATCTACTTCTGGGCCTTTTTTCTTTTCAATGCTTTAATCTGGTTACCTACCTCCTTCATAGCCAAGTCCTTGTCCAGACATTCTACCCTATTGTTCAATTCTAGTGCATATCTCAGAACCTTCCCACTTCTTATCAAATTTCTATAATAATTAGTCCATTCCTTTGGCATTATTTTATTTCCTTCCCTTTTCTTCCTCACAATCTGCTTCACAACTGGTCATATTTACTATCCTTGACTTATACAGCTTCATTAATTTTTTTCACTCATTTTCCATTGCCACTCTTCCTTTTTCTCTTGTACTAAGCCTTTATAGCCCCTTTATCTTGACAAAAATGTTGTCCGTCTTCTTCCTTTTATGACTTCCTCTACCTTACTAGATCCTTAAACATTTCATTTTTTATTAATTGATATCATTGTATGATTCAATTGAACTACACACTCGCTTTTGCAAATTTCCCATCCAACTAACTTTTTTTTCAGTGCCTCCAAAACTCCATACACCCTTATTTCCCCATTTTAGATAACAAATTGGCCTAAAATGCCCTGCATACCCTTCCCTCCATTTATAACAACTTATATTTTCCAACTCTATTATTTCTTCTTCTCCATTATATTTCTCTAAACTCAACCTCATTTTTAATGCGAAGTGCCCATTACCTACTATCACATCCAAAACTTTGAATTCTAACACCACCTAGTCCAATCCTTCACCACATAGCATTTAATCAATTACCACATTTGTAAAATTTAATTCTCCCTTGAACCATTACACATAATTAGATTATTCAATTCACAGAAATCAATCATTAAATTAATTTTTAAACACTTTATCCCTACTCTTCCTTTCCCTCTCTTCTCTTTGCATCCATACTCTTTTATTTTCTAAACCCATAAATTTTATATCACATTCACAAACTCTTGCATTAAAGTCACCGGCTATTATAAATTCCATGCTGGGATAGTTCCTGCCTAATTTCTCAATATTTTCATTTATACCACCCAGTAGCCAATAAGGGATTTCAAAACATTTTAAAGCAGTATAATATTTTAGACCTCAAAACCAATAGTTTGAAACATTTATTGAAACTAAACAAAACAGATTCAAGGCCCAAAGGGAAAAAATTTGAAATTTATCAGATTAATTATCAGGATTGTGAAAAAATCTCATAGAAAAAATAAAAATACCGGCACAAGGATGAAGAAAATGGAGAAAATCCATTACAACCAAATAAAAAAATCAGGGGGTGGCATAGCATTTTTGGAATACAAACCACAATATAGAAAAAAGCATCAACTTATTAAAACAGTTCATCAACCAAAGGAACTGCCCGGGTGGCCGAGGTCATTAAGGCACGGACTCATGAGCGGGAGGTTTGGGGTTCGAATCCTGCCAGGACCATCCTCCCTGATTGAGTTTTTTTCCAGGTTTCCCTCAGTCCTTATAATGGCAAATGTCGCGGAGGAACCCTAAACTTAGGCCTGGAACAATTCCTTTCTTAAAAAAAATCATTTCACAATATATCATTTCACCTCATGCATCATCAGTGTCCACCGTCTGTGATGCCTCAGTAGTAAAAATGGGTATTAAACACTATTAAAAAAAAAAGTCAACCAAAGGAATTAAATACATGGGAAAGGATTTCCATAAAAAAAAAAAAAGCATCAACTTATTATAAACAGTTCAACAATTAAATGTATTAAACACATGTGAAATGATTTAATAAAAAAAAAAACATGAGCAAAACTTAATGAATTTTGACATTCCAGAAACAGACAGCTCTGTATTCAAGTTTATCTCAAGGCCACCAGTCAACCCAGACACCTACCAACCTGATTTAAACAGTCATTTAACAGTTGAAGATGTGGATGAGGATCCTGAATAAATCTCTAGCAAGTACAGCCAAAGGAGTATTTAAAATTAAGAATTTAAAATGATTGTGTCAAATTTGTAACACATCGCTAATATTTTAAAAAAGGAAAACTAAGTTTCTGGAGCTAATCGTTCCCATCTTTAGTTCCAGATTGACTGGCGGCCTTGTTCTTGATGGTGGTTTGGTTTGTCTCTGATGGTGGTTGGATGAACTTCTGTATTAAAATGTCACATGGCAGGATTTCAAAGTTGAAACATTATTTATGTTCTTCCAGATATAAATGTTTTCCCAGACTGTAAGTCCTGTTATTCCTGTGATATATTTCAGTAGTTTGGGATTCCTGTTAATATTATGTGGTTCCTTCCAAAAATGCCAAGCTCTCGCTGACTCTTTCTCCCTGTCTTTGATTTATGCTCCTGATGTGTTCCTTTGCTCATGTTTATGTTTCTTTTAGTCGACCATATTCAACTAACCAAAGAGTGTGTTTAAATATAATAGTTTGACTCAAAAGAGATATAAATACAAAGACTAGTTCCTAAGCTCAGTTTTGCCTTCTTTGCTATGAGATGTTTAGATAATCTTGTTAACCAAAATGCATTAAGATTAGATACTATGCATATTTTAATTCCATTGATATGACACAGTTTCTTTTGGGATAATTCTGTTCAAAATAAGAAAGTGTTCATCATGCAAAAAAGAGTTATAACAATCCTCTGTGATGTTGATTCTCGAGAATCATGTAGATTATTATTTAATTTACTCTCATAACATAAATAATGATTATTCAGTATAAAAGAGAGGCACAATATACTTTCAAATGTTGACATACCTGCAAACACCTTTTGATCTACCCCAAAATAAGGGTGGAAAACAAAACAATTTCTGATTTTATATACATATATTCATGTTTTTTATTACAATTTAAAGTGTAGGTAGATATAAAATGGAAAGCTTACTTGGTTATTTTTGTTCAATAGCAACATATTAAAACACACTTCAGTGACAAATTAAGATCATAGAGAATAGGATACACATAACACTTATGGATTAGTGAAGTCATCATATGACTCTTATTTATTCATAAATAAAATTGTACAGCTGTCCTGCAAATTATAAAATGCACATTCAAGGTAAAGAAACTGGACTCAAGAGAAGAGCTTATCCAGATGTCCTAATCTTCATGGTCTATGAGCTGAGCTTCATTCTTCCTCCTGAACAGATGCAGGTCATGTCTGGACAGAAAGTGTGAGACAGGACTATTTTCTGGGCTGTTCTGCAGCAAACCATACACTTCAAGGAAGCCAACATATGCTACGCCTACGACAGCAGCCAATGTGAGCATTACAAGCAGCATCCCCAACAATAGTCCACATAGCAGTACTGAAGCCATTGTAAGAAGAGTTCCTGAAACATATTGACAGTGGTGGATGTTATCAATCAACATGCAAACTAAAACATCTGAGATATTGGAAACTTAATAGCAAGTTAGAAAAGTGAGTGCCTAAATTGATCATGTATATAAAGGAGTCTCTATTAGTGACACTATACTTTACTACTGATTAATTCATCAGAATATGTATCAAGAGCTTTTGCTCTCATCCTTAGCTGGGAATTGATTAATGCTGACAGGTGACAATGTGACTTCTGGTGGCTCCAATATAAAGTGAAACAAGAAGTCCATTGGCTGGAGTCAATGCATATTTTTTAAAATTAAAATCTTTTCCCATATTGCGAATTCCTTGGGATTGTTATTAGCTTTCAACAATTTGGTTTCTTTTGTGAAGTTATGGTTGTGGGGTATATTACTCATATATAGTTAAATAATATTAAAACAGAACATGAGATGTACGTTCAAAAATGATCTGCAACTGCTGATTTATTTACCAGTTTGTCTTACATTTCTAAAGCGTTCTTCTGTCCTTGTCTTTAAATTTCCTAATGTCCATAAGTTTTTGGCCTCGCCGATAAGGATTATTACCTTTATAAAATTCTTATCTTTTGTTCTACCTTATCTGTTAAGTAAATAATTGCAGCTGTAACTTCTGCTCCACTGAGTTCAGTTGTTCAGATATTGTTGCATAAAAAGGCTATGTGTAGAAGATTGTTGTTTTTTTTTTTTTTTATTGATTTATTTATGGACGCTCTTTAACAGCTCAGGTCATCAGCGTCCCATTCAACTCAGGGCGTGAAACGGCCGACAAATTTTGCTCAGAGGCCTCTCTTTCAGGCTTGAGGTTCTTTTTCGTGCCGTAAATGTACGACACGGGACCCACGGCTTTACTTCCCTTCCGAAGGAAGCCATACTTACGATTTTTACGCCCGAAAAAATCCATCGGTCCTGGCCGGGTTCGAACCCGCGATCTTGGGTGTAGGAGGCAAGTATGGTAACCACTACACCACCAGGACCGACGTAGAAGATTGTGACATGCCCAAAATGGAGCATCGAGCTGTTATTGAGTTCTTTACAAAATAAGGCCTTGCTCCAAATGAAATTAAACAGCAATTGGACAGTGTATATGGGGAAGCATTCCCTCATATACTACCATAAATGAATGGGCCAAACATTTTCAGATTGGTCGAGAAAGCACTGAAGACAAAGAGCTTGCAGGTCGCCCCTAGGAGGTGCTCAATCGTTAAATCATCGCTTTTTTGGAAGGAGAAATTATGGAAGACCAGAGAGCTCAAAGTTACAGAAGTGCCAACAAGGTTGGACCTTTCTAAAACAACAGTCCTTCGAATTATTCATGAACATTTAAACATGAATAAGGTTAGTGCAAGATGGGGGTGCCTAACTTCTTTCCTCAGTCCAAAAGCAGCAACAAATCATCTGTTGTCAGATATTTTTGGAGCTCTGTCGTGGCAACAACAGAGGAGTTCTGCAAACCATTGTTATAAGATGAAACTATGGTTCTCTACTATGATCCCATGTCCAAAAGAGAATCAATGGAGTGGCATAAACCTGGTGAAGCCCCGCTTCTAAAGGCCAAGGTCACTCAGTCAGCCAAGAGGATTATGCCCACATTCTTTTGGGACTGTGAAGGAATACTCTTCATTGCCTTCAAGGACAGGAATACCACAGTAAATGGGGAGTATTATGCTGGCCTAATGCACAAACTATGTGCTTCCATTACACAGAAAAGGCAAGAAAAGCTGTTTTCAAGGAGAACGATAATCCACCCTTCAGCCCAGATCTAGCTCCCAGTGACTATTTTCTCTTCTCAAAACTCAAGAGGTATCTTCGATAAAGAAAATTTAAGTGTGACGAAGAAGTGATGGATACTGTTTATGCTCATTTTGATTACAAGACTTCTGATTATTTTTGGGGGAGATTGAAATATTAATTCAAAGACGTGAGAAATGTAATACAATAAAAGGTAACTATATTAAAAAGTGAAATATAGTCTTTATCACACCTAGAAAATGGTTAGGCCAGAAACTTAAGGACCTATCTTCGTATATTTGATCACAATTCAAACAATTTGACATAACTTCCTTTGGTATATATAAGAAACTCCAGCATAGAGATAATTACTTAAAGAATAATAGCTTCAACCCTAAACCACACCAGCATGCCATTATTAACAGCTTGGCTCACATATTAGTCTACATCCCACTCAGTAAGGAGGAATATACAACAGAATACCAGCATGTAACCAATACTGTCCTCAACAACGGATTCAACTGGTCTTTAGCAGATAAGAAGATCAGACATTTCAAAACACTTAAAAGATATTAAAGATGCCACCACATTCCCCATGTTAAAGATGGACATAAGTTTTAAAAATTTAATATTATGTTGGTTGCACAAAATAAATTTAACATTCGGAAACTTTTGAATAAAACTATAAAGGATGTTATCCTATCCCGCAAAAAATCAGGAGTGTACAGATAAATTCTTTGCATTGTGATCAGAGATACATAGGCAGAATAAAAGAAATTTAGGATAGGAACAAAAAGCACTTAAGAAATGTAAGAATAAACGGATGTATAAATCAACAGTTGCAGATAATTTTTGGACATACAACCATAACTTCACAAAGAAACCAAAATGTTGAAAGCTACCAACAATCCCTAGAAATTAGCAATACACAAAAAGATTGAAAAATCTTAAAAATTTGACATCTTGCCATTGAACTTCTTGTTTCACTATATTGGAACCACCAGAGGTCACATTGTCACCTGTTAGTATTAGTGGTTCCCAGCTAGGGTTGAGAGTGAAAGCTCTTAAACATATTCTGATGGGTTGAAATTGTAACATACATACCACTAAAATTCAATAAAATGGAAGACTAGTTTCGGGAGCCATCACTCCTATCATCAGTTCCTGGTCGACTGCTGGTCTCATTGTTTGTGGTAGGTCGATTCATCTCTGGTGGAGGTTTAATGAACTTTTGTATTAGTACATCACTTGGCAGAATTTTGAAATTAAAAACTGTCTCTTTATTCTTCCAAATATAGATGTTTTCCCAGACTGTAAGTTCAGTTTTTCCTTTAATATTTTTAAGTAATTTGGGGTTTTTATTAATGTTATGTTGTTCTTTCCAAAAAGAACCCCAAATTACTTAAAAATATTAAAGGAAAAACTGAACTTACAGTCTGGGAAAACATCTATATTTGGAAGAATAAAGAGAAAGTTTTTAAATTCAAAATCCCGCCAAGTGATGTACTAATACAAAAGTTCATTAAACCTCCACCAGAGATGAATCGACCTACCACAAACGAGACCGGCAATCGACCAGGAAATGATGATAGGAGCGATGGCTTCCGAAACTAGTCTTCCATTTTATTGAATTTTAGTGGTGTGTATGTTACAATTTTGACTCAATTTTTTAAAAATGTTAATATTTGACACCACTGTTACAAAAGTTCACTATATTTTATACATATTCTGATGGATTATTCAGTTACTGAAGTATTCTGTCACTTTATACCAATTTCTATTATGTGTATGATCTAAGATGTAATAACCTAAAGTGTGCAAGAGGAAACATCCCCAACTCCAAGCATGATGATAATGGTTTTGTTAACTTACTTGCATTTATGACATATTGTGACTGGAAATTCCATGCATTTATACCACTCTGACAAATAACTCTGGGGTCGGTCCTGGTGGTGTAGTGGTTACCATACTTGCCTCCTACGCCCAAAACGCGGGTTCGAACCCGGCCAGGATCGATGGATTTTTTCGGGCGTAAAAATCCTAAGTATGGCTTCCTTCGGAAGGGAAGTAAAGCCGTGGGTCCCGTGTCGTACATTTACGGCACGAAAAAGAACCTCAAGCCTGAAAGAGAGGCCTCTGAGCAAAAAAAAAAAAAAAAAAAAAAAAAAAAAAAAAAAAAAAAAAAAAAAAATTGTCGGCCGTTTCACGCCCTGAGTTAAATGGGACGCTGATGACCTGAGATGTTAAAGAGCGTCCATAAATAAATCAATCAAAAAAAAAAAAAAATAACTCTGGTCTAGCTAGATGTTTGGCACAGTAATAACAATTAAACCTTTTTGATGAAACAGTTTGAAAACTTGTTACATTTTTGATATTGGCTCAAGATGTTTTTGTATTTATTTAAAGTATTTGAGATACTGTTGTATAATGATTCATGGATCAAAATTTTTGCAGTATGTTTTTCTTTTTTGCTGTTAATATGTCATAATATGCCTTGATTATTGTTTATTTGGCAATTGTATTGTGTCTAATCGTGTCTGTAAATATGGATTTTCTGAATTTTTTAATTGCTCATGGATGGACCTGACCCAGTAAGCTTAGTACAATCAAGGCATGAGTGCAGGAGTGTTTTCATATAGCTCCAATATCTCACAAAATGCAAAAAAGTCAGCAAAACCATTATCACTACATTTTTTATTAACCTCCAAATGACCTATATGAGTCATTCCAGTCAGTCCTGGTGGTGTAGTGGTAACCATACTTGCCTTCTAAACCCAAGATTGCAGGTTCATACCTGGCTAGGATCGATGGATTTTTTCGGGTGTAAAAATCCTAAGTATGGCTTCCTTTGGAAGGGAAGTAAAGCCGTGGGTCCCGTGTCGTAAATTTATGGCACGAAAAAGAACCTCAAGCCTGAAAGAACAGGCCTCTGAGCAAAATTTGTTGACTGTTTCACGCCCTGAATAGAATGGGATGCTGATGACCTGTGATGTTAAAGAGGTCCATAAATAAATCAAAATCAAATCAAAAAAATTAGTCATTCCATATCAAATTGCGTAAATGGAACACTTTTTGACCAATTTTAATATAATTATTTACAATATTTTTTATGATTACATTTTTTCAAGTTAGATATCAACATAACTTTATGTTTAAGAATGTGTAGTTCAACTGAATCATACAATGATATCAATTAATATTACGTATTTATGGTACAATACAGATGAAAGCTACTTATTTAACAAAACTAACTTACACTTGGATTTACACTTAACTTCAAAATGTATTTACATTTTGCATTTTAAACAAATGTTTCAATACACCTAACACTTTACATTTTCACTTGTCAACCATCTTTCTTGACAGAAAATTGTTTCACTAAAGCATCAGTTTTTGAAAATGGAATGAAATAATGTAATTTTAATATGTTATTTATTGATTTTATATTTTGATATTGCACCTGCAAATTTTCAGTATGGTTTTTGTGTTTATTCAATGAACAAAATAAAATTGAAATGTTAAAATGCTTTTTATAATCAAACAGCTCTTTCAGTATTGCTACAGGATCTTGATCTAGTTGTAAGCTGGTTCTAATAGCAAGTCTTTCAAGAATTTCGCCAATCTCATCACATAAACATTTACCATATGATGTTGCAAAGAAGTGCAATTCAGCACTAATTACATAATCATCTTCTTGTAAGCAGATGTTAAAAATTTGTGTTTGTTTTTGTATTGTGAATATGAGTCATAAGTTAATACTTTTCTTTACATTGTAAAAATCTTGCTTTATGGGGCTGATTGCTTCAAATTGTAAAAAGTGAAAGGAATCTGTTTCAAGATTTTAGAGATAACAATACTTTTGTGATGAATTTCTGCTCTTTCTTTGAAATATGTACATATAGTATTAATGTAATGTGGCTGGACAAATGTTCCAATACACACCCTATGCAAATTTTTTACAATATAAGAATAATGTTCATAAAACTCTGCAATAACAACATAATATCCAAGTTGTAAATTTTCAAAAATTGACTTTGTTGCTGAGCTATGAAAACATGCGGCAATAACGAGAGAAGTTTGCTTGATAATTTGTTTAAAAAGTCACCATTTGAAGATTGAGACATTTCTACTATACTGAAGTGATCAACTGTAACCTACTGTTTGTATTAACTTAAACATTAAGGTAACAATAAGGTGATGGAGGACTTAGATAATGCTTCTTTATAGTTACATAACTATGTTAGAATATGTGTTAGTTATGAATGTTTGCACCATTTATAAGTAATGTGACATTTTCATGATGTGTACAAACACAAACACAGTAGTCGGTCCTGGTGGTGTAGTGGTAACCATACTTGTCTTCTAAACCCAAGATCGCAGGTTCAAACCCAGCCAGGGCCGATGGATTTTTTGAGGGCATAAAAATCCTAAGTATAGCTTCTTTCAGAGGGAAGTAAAGCTGTGGGTTCCGTGTCGTACATTTACGGCACGCAAAAGAACCTCAAGCCTGAAAGAAGAGGCCTCTGAGCAAAATTTGTCAGTCATTTCACGCCCTGAATAGAATGGGACGCTGATGACCTGAGATGTTAGAGCAATTAAAAAAAACAAACAAAAAACAAAAACAAACAAAACAAAAAACACCACACACACACGCACAGTGCATTCCAGTAGTCCCTGGCAGAATATGTTTTTTTAGTCTCAATTCAGCAAACTTGGAAAAAATTATTTTTATTGATGGATATCTAACCTATAAACACCTGTATGTTTCCTTAAGATTGCACAAAATTAATATTTTCTTATTAATTGATGTCATTGCATGATTCAGTTGAACTACACACTCTTAAAGGTTCATTAACTTTTCATAAATGTATGGAACCGGTTTCGAGAACATTTAGTTCCCATCTTCAGCCAGGCTAAAGTTCAACTGTCAGATTATTCATTGAGCTGTGGGAATGTGTATTCTGCTCTGGTGGCAGTGTGATAAACTTGTAGTTTATGTTTTCATCTCCGGCAATGTCGAAGTTCATTAGACCTTCTTTGAATTTGTAGATGTAGATTTTTTCCGAGGTGCTAGTTCTGTAGGTCCTTGTACCGATTTTAATAATTTTGCTTTATTTATTATGTCATGATTTTGTGTCCAAAAGTGACATGCTACTGTTGATTTTTCTATTTATTTGCACTTTATGTTCCTGAAATGTTCCTTTAACCATGTGCCTATGTTTCTCTTTGTTTTTCCAATGTATATTTTTTCACATTCTGCACAATTTATTTTGTAAATACCTGCTTTTTCCTCTTGTGGAAAATTGTCATTAACATTATCTATCAGTAAGTTTTTAACATTAAATCTTTAAAGATTTTAATATCAGGTTGGCACTGATTAATAGATTTAATTTTAAAAACTTACTGATAGATAATGTTTAATGACAGTATTCTACAAGAGGAAAAAGCAGGTATTTACAAAATAAATTGTGCAGAATGTGAAAAAATATACATTGGAAAAACAAAAAGAAACATAGGCATATGGTTAAAGGGACATTTCAGGAACATAAAGTACAAACAAATAGAGAAATCAGCAGTAGCATATCATTTTTGAACACAAAATAATCACATAATAAATAAAGCAAAATTATTAAAATGAGTACAAGAACCTACAGGAATAGCAACCTGGGAAAAAATCTACATCTACAAATACACACAGTCTAATGAACTTCAACATTGCCAGAGATGAAAAACATAAACTACAAGTTTATTACACCACCACCAGTGATTAGTTTCACTGTGCAAGTTCGAATTTACATTTTAATTAATATTTTCTGCTTATGATTTTTTTGACTGCTCTGTTTTACACTAACGAGATTCTTTTTTCCAGGTATTTCTGTAATAATTTTGTCTGATTTACAGAACTCCAACAGCTTTATCATTACTGACAGTTCCAAAGATTTACCTTGTCAGGAGAGGATAAAATTCCATTTTCTTTAGCCAGTTTTTTTGCTACTCTTATCATATGATCAGCTGCTTCAAAATTTCATTTAATTTTACTGGCCAGCTTTCACAAATTTTATAAATTTTAATTATGACCATCTTGTCATCTGCTGTGTGAAAGGATTCAATTAATTTGCTAATAATGATCAACTTTTTAGTGGATGCTGATACGTTATCTTCAACATGACTTCTTTGCTGTGGTACAAGTCACTTTTTGAAATTTTTCTTGGGGTATCTTTTTGTTGTAATTTCTTTTGATTGATAGGAATGCTCCTATTGACACTAAACTCTTATTTACATTCTCAGTATTACTAAGTATTGTGCATTGTTACTTTCTTCCCTGCAATGCTTTCACTTTATTATATTCATAAGAACCAGCTTCACATAATGTTTCACTTAACATATCCAGAAGCTGATAAACCTTTCGTAAATATGAATCACATTTTAAAGACACCACTAAATTGAGTTTAATTAGTAAGTAAGCATCTTGTGTATTTTTCTTAAAAGAAAGGTCGGAATTTCAATATTAATTCAATTTAGAATCAAACATAGTGAAACATGCATTAATCCCTCTGAGTCGAACATTTAGGACACCTTTATAAGTTACTTAAGTGAAACCATACAGAGCGTTGCCGCAGTGAGAGGAAGTGTGCGAGAAAGTTCTGGATGGGTCTTAACCTAGAAACATATCCGGTCAGAATAATTGGGCGTTATGCAAATAGAGGAAAGAAAAATGAAGGGAAAGGTATATTAATGAGTAACGAGCAGTTGTGTTGTTAACTATATTAGCAGTAATGTTGATTATTGGGTGCAATGAGATAAACCCAGGTCCCGAAGACATGAGTCAGAGATAGAAGTTAAAAGTGTGTTACATTCTACGGAAAAAGAGCATGAACAGCTTCATGTATGCAAAGAACAAACAGAGAGGATGGAGAGAATAATGGCAATACAGGTAAAAAGACATAATCTAATATTATTTGGAGTCTAGAAGAATAGAGAGAAAATATTGCTACAACGAAGTAAAGGAATTAACATTGCTTATTAAGGCTTTTAAGCTAGAGGGAAGAGCATTTTGTACTAAAATGCATTTATAATAAACTCCTTTTTGATTGCAGGAAAATGTTGAAGTCAGTCTATGTAGATTTGCTTTTTGTCTAGTATTCTTGTCATGTATATTTTGATTTTGAACAAATTTTTCTTTATCTTTTACATAAAAGTTTGCGAGGGATAATATATATTCACAAGGAAGAGTTAAAATTTCAAACTGCCTCAAGATGATTTGAATGAATGTCTGCTATGTATACCAGCAATTATTCATATGTTTTTTTTTATTTTTCTGTAATAGGAAGACACATTCACTTTTAATTGAATTTCCCCAAAATATTAGACCATATTTCATTAATGAGTTGAAATATGCATAATAAACTATTTTTAAAGTATTAATTGACTCCAACATTACTAATGTAAAAATTGCATAGCATGCAATGCTAAGTTTAAGTATGATAAAATTGATGTGATCATTCCAATTCAGATGGTTATCAATTGTTAAACTAAGGAATTTGACATATTTGATTGTAGAAGTACACTATTATAATATCCTGTCTGTAATTGTGGATCTGGAGATCTGTGAGTGATGAATTTCATAATATTTGCTTTATCTAATTTTAAAGACAATTTGTTTGCTTTGAAACATACATATAAAGAATTCAGAACTAGATTTAGTTTAATGGCACAATCATTAAGGCTATTTCCATTTATCAATATGCTTGCATCATCTGCAAAGAGAACAGTATTTCCTACATCTTGGATAGATAAGGAGAGATCATTTATGTATATCAGAAAAAGAAGAGGGTTCAGAACAGGTGCTTGAGGCACTCCATGGTTAATCATGCCCCACTCTGATGCATTGTTTTTTATTTTTAAAGGGACAATTTATTATTACTTTTTGTTTTCGTTGTCAAGGTAGGATATGAACCATTTTAATTTAATTTTTTTTTTTTAAAGCTAGAAAGCTAGTTTATCTATCAGAATTCCATGATTGACATAACGGAAAGCCTTTGCTAAATCACAAAATATTCTTCCTACATGTACTCTTTCATCAAATGCAGTCAGAATTTCATTACTGAGTTTATAGATTGCATTTTACATTGAAATTACTTTTCTAAAACCAAACGGATCATTAACTAGAATATTGTTACTTTTAAGGTAATGGTAAAGCACTTACTCAAACACCTTAGAAAATGTAGGTGAAATAGCTATAGGTCTATAGTTAAAGACATTTATCTTTTCTCTCTTTTTGAACAGAGAATTCGTCACTGAATATTTTAGTCTTTCAGGAAATACACCCAATGTTAAAGACTCATACATAAGTGACTTAAGGGGAGAACTAATATCCTTTGCACAGACCTTTATAACTTTTCTGTTAATCTCATCATAACCAAAAGAGCCCCCCCCCCAATAATATTACTAATTTCTAGTGGATTAGAGGTGCTTGGTTTAATTCATTACTTTAATTAGAATTTGATGATTGTCAAATCCTTAATGCATCTCTTTATTACCAGCATATATATTTATTTTTTTTTGTTACAGTATAAGAAAGTAATCATTAAACAGATTTGCACATCTGCAGGGTGTTGCATTTCTTTATTGTTAATGCTTAACATTATTGCATCATTTTGTCACAAATTTCAGTGTGTTTATTTTATTATATTCCAAGTAGTTTTAATTTTGTTTTTTGACTGACTGATAGTGTTCAATAATGGAACCTTTTACTGCTTTTATGACTTTCCTAAGCATCTTACAATACTTTTTAAAATTTATTTTTAATTTTGTGTCTTTATTCAGCTTTAGTTCATTATATAATTGTCTTTTATGTTGACAGGATTTTTTAATTCCTTGGGTTAACCATTCCCTGCTCATATTATAGCTTTTTTTTTTTTTTTAATTCTTAGTGAAAATATGCCTCAAAATGCAATTTGAAAATGTGTAAAAAATTGTTGAATTTACTGTTAACAGCATTTGCACTGAAGGCAATACTCCACAATTCTTGTTGAAGTTTATCCACCATTTAATTAGGTTTGCATCATTAATATCTCTATATTTTATATATCTATAACATTCTTTGAGTTTTATTGTAAAATCCTTTTTCACTATTACTTGAGCATCATGGTTAGAGAGACCACTGATCAATGGAGACACAGAATATCATGACAGTTTACTTTAACAGATAAAAAAGATATTATCTATTGCTATGCTAAGAGTTTTTATCAATCCTGGTAGGAAAGTTAATTGTATGAGATGTAAAAAGGAGAGGATAATGCGATTAAACAAAGCATATAGAAAACATAATGTATGAAGGGATATCACAATTAGGTTAGAAAAACCAACATACTATGGTAGGAACGATCATAGTTATAAAATCAACAGTAGGCAACAGAAAAATGATATAGGTAAATTCATTTGTAAATAAAACCATAAATGACTGAAATGAATTACCTGCAGTTGTCTTTGAGGGTTGTCATTCCCTGACAAGAACCTAAAATTGTATGTATAGAAATATTTCATTAATATAAGTAGATATGAATGTAATTAGTGTTCAAATTTTTAAGTTTTTCCTGGACTACTTGAAACATTGTTTAATTCCTTAATTATATTTAATTGACTATCTTTGCTTATATTTTTTATATTATTATTCAAACGGATGTGTTTAGGCCCAAATTGCTGAATTATATTTGATAAAGCTAATCATTTTATAAATGTATTTAATAAAAGTAATTAAATCAAATTAAATAGTGGAAATTTTTACAGTGAAATAATTTTTGCATTTTTTTTATGAGGAAACCACTCAAATATTTAATTTTGATCTTCTAAACAACAGTAACCTCATCATTAAATTTGTACAATCAAGAAAGCAACATGCTGGGAAGCTGACAGTGGAACAATGCTGATGATAAAGGTAACAGTCTTTGAAATATGTCCAAGTAAATGAAACAAAATTAGTGAAATTTGAGTGATTTCCTCATTAAAAATTGCAAAAGTATTTAACTAAGTTAATATGTGTAAAATTATGTTGATGTATGAGGTGGTATCCACAATATTCGAGACTGGTGCTGCCATCTCGACAGTAGTTGCAGTAGAGTTTTGTAGCGCTAGGTGGCAACACTAGCACATCTGATGAGTGAGTGTTTAAAGTTTCATGCAGCTGGGTAGATGTGTTGAGATTCATACTTTTCATGATACTCTGTGTGTAGTGTGTGGCGATTTTACGATGGATCCAAGATTAGAACAGAGTGAGCATCAAATTTTGTGCAAATCTCGGGAAAAATGCCACGGAGGCCCTCGCAATGATTCAACAAGTATTTGGGGGACAAAGCATGAGCCGTATACGTGTGTTTGAGTGGCATTTTCGGTTCAGGGCCAGCCGTACAGCTATTGAAGACGATGCTCACACCGGTAGGCCCATCAGCTGCACGCCTGACATTGTTCCAAAGTTCGACACCTCGTTCGTGAGGATCTAAGTCCAACCACTGAAGACCTAGCTCATGAAGTGGGGATTGGTTAAGGGACATGCCAACGAATGATGAATTGGGCCTGCATCGTGTCGTCGCAAAATTTGTGCCAAGGATCTTGACTGCTGATCATAAGGCGCAGCGTGTTGAAGTTTGCACGGAGCTTCGTCAGGCCGTATCCAATGACCCTACCTTCTTGTCCAGGGTCATCACCGACGACGAGAGCTGGGTGTACGCTTATGACCCTGAGACAAAACAACAATCCTGCCAGTGGAAGAGTCTGAACTCACTAATACCAAAAAAAGCAAGACAACTGATGAGCAAGGTCAATAGCATGCTCCTCGTTTTCTTTGAAATCAAGGGGATTGTGCACAAAGAATTCGTCCCACCAAAGCAAACAGAGAATTCCATGTACTACTGTGACGTTTTGCGACGGCCCGAACTTTGGTAACAAGGGAACTGGCTGTTGCATCACGATAATGCGCCCTGTCACAATTCCTTGTTCAGGTGCTTTTTGACGAAAAGCATACATGACAGTTGTTCCCCACCCACCGTACTCCCTGATTTGGCATCCTGCGACTTCGTTCTATTCCCCAAACTGAAAATCAAGTTGAAAGGACGTCAGTTCGACACATTTGAGAGGATTCAAGAAGAAACGCTGTCTGTGCTAAACACTCTCAAGGAACATGACTTCCAAGATGCACCTGGAAAATGGCAGAATCGCTGGGACTGGTATATAAGTGTGGAAGGGAACTACTTCAAGGGTGATGGTGGTCATTAATCTCAAAGTAAGTTTATGACCAGATGGCAGCACCAGTCCCAAATATTCTGAATACCACCCGGCATAATTAATTAGTTTGATGAATTTAACTAGATTAACATGTTTTTAGTCAGATGTTTAATTAAGTTAACTGATATATGAATATATGTAAATTTAATGACATGTATTTAAATCAGGCTGGTTTATTTAATTCTAGATTGGCATATATTTAATTAAGTTAGTTGTTTCTTTTTTTAAGTATTTTGCTATAAATAATCATTATATTTTCATTATTCTTCACCACCATTGGTGTAAGCCTAGTCGCATTTAATAAATACATATGTAAATACAAAGTCCATGTAAACTCAATGGCATAAAAGGCCGCCCCTGAATATTCGTTGTGCAGGGAAGATCCAAGTTAGGCAATCTCAATTTTGTATTCCAAGTATCACATAAATTACATAAAGAAGTCTTTCATATTTTGTTTCTACAGGGGGACTGAGAAAATCTGCTATGCCTCTAGTCAAAATACAAATTATACAAAGATACACAATCAAATTGCCCTAAGATGAGCTATTCTTTTGTTGACTGCCAACTAATACGAAAAAAACTGTAATCTATTTTATTAATGTATAAAGTGTTTAAATATTATATTCAATTTGAATATTATTTATATAGTGTTTCCACAAAGTCCTTTCTTGGAATTCAGCAGAATGCATATGATAACTAAATTACACTCTTTTTGGCCATATGTGACAATTACTTTAAAATTAATTAAATACTAACCTTCAACTACAAGAAATCCTGTAAAGGTGAGCAGAAATGTAATAACTGCAAATGCCACAAACATCAAAATGGGTATTCCACAGCACAGAGCCATGACAAATACAAACAGTGCTATGATGGGATGCTGGACCAAATAAACAGCTGCTGTGTCCATTAGCTCATTGATCTGGCCATCCTTGAAGATGCTCTGCACTATCAATGCAATCTTTTGCCCTGCAAAAGATACTTATTTCTAAAATAAATACAATCAGAGATTAATTTCAGATAGTATTTCAATTATTTGAAACAATACTTTATGAACTTTCACAAGATTCTCCTATGTGTTTCTGTCATACTAAAAGGGGATAAAAGCACAATAGGACTATGTGAAAATACAGGTTACAAGATATGAATAAATCATAATGTTGCAATTATTTATATTGTGCCATTTTGCTTGGTTCTTGTTTTCCAAGGCAGGTGTTCTGGCAGAGGATGGATGGCCCTGAAAAAATGTGCTCCACTTAAACTTGGTCTGCCTCAGACAATATGAATAAACACAATAATTAATAATTATGCTATATTCTACTCATTTAAATATTTTGTAACATAATTTTGCATGCTTTGTACCAATTACTATAGGTGGGTCGTATTGACTTGAACATTATATCTGTCCAGTAAAATTGAACAGGACTGCCATGTTAATAATGGTTATAATCAGTTGGGTATAGGTACATGCTATTTAGTGCTACTGAGTTCTGACATTCACCCCATATATAAGAGTAACGGAAGTGAGAAAAAAAAAAAAACCAAATAATCAGGGGGTATTGCTCTGTTATTCAACTTTGGAAAAAAATGTGCCAAAATTATAGTCAAGAGATTTCAGGATTTGGTTGAAGGAAATGGAATGTTGATAAATATTTATTAAAGAAAAGCGACAGATTATATGCTGTATTTATTAATTTGGAAAAAGCTTATAATAGGGCGGTTAGAGAAATGCTTTGATATAAATTAAATAAAAAAGGCTTAAGTGTAGATATGACCAAAATACTTCAGCAATTAAATGATCAAAATAGATTTTTTTTGAATTGATATAGAAAGGTAAGAAAGAGATTTCAGGCAAGAAGTTGAGCCGAGCATTGTTTCACTTATTTATTGATATCTTGGATTTTTGAAAAATATTAATATGCCTGCAATTAAAAATGTGGATATTCCAGGGCTGCTTTATGTGGATCTTGTGGCATGCTCATTATCAGTAATTGGTTTAAAATTAGCTATAGACGAAACTGAGAGGCTCTGTGGAGAATGGGGACTGAAGGTAAATGGGACTAAAATTATGGCATTTAAGAAGGGCAATAAACTGCTTAAAGATAAAAAACGGTTAATAGAAGATAAGAGAAATTCAGGTTGTGAATTTTCATACTTGGGAATAAAGTTGAGTACTAATACAGATAGGGAAAGGTACAAGCAAGGCTTTGGCTAAGAGGAGAATGACATTGACAGTGAAGCATATATGTTTATATTTAGCACCAAGTATGACTATTAAGAGGTTTGAAAGAATTTATTCTGCCTTGGCTGAGTCCATGGATTTATGAAGCAGAAATCTGGGGAATGGATGGCATATTATGGATTTAATTAATTTTTTTTTCTGTAGGCTAATATTGGGATGTTCCAATTATACAGTTAATGCTGGATCTTTGTTAAAGTGCAGACTTCACATAAATTTTAATTGACAAGTGTTCAAAAAATTAGTTTTTTTTTATTTGGTTTATTTATGGACGCTCTCAGGTCATCAGCGTTCTATTCTATTCAGGGCTTGAAACAGCCAACAAATTTTGCTCAGAGGCCTCTTTTTTCAGGTTTGAGGCTCTTTATCGTGCAGTAAATGTATGACACAGGACCCATTGCTTTGCTTCCCTTCCGAAGAAAGCCATACTTAGGATTTTTACGCCTGAAAAAATCCATCGGTCCTGGCCGGGATCGAACCCGCGATCTTGGGTTTAGGAGTCAAAAAATTAGTGTAAATCTTTTATCAGACATAAAAGTAGATAGGTTGGGATTGCAGCACTAAGCTTTTTTCTACTGCTGCTCTTTGTATTTAGAATAATAAGACTGCTTGAATGTTAACGTAATTTATATTAATTCAAAACAAATAAATATTCCCTACTGAAGAATGACTTTATATTTTTACTGAGGGATCCCTATTGCTCATTCAAAATGATGCACCTGCTAGAGCTATATGCCACTGTTTTCATATTATAAATACATAGATTATGGCATTTCAAATTTTGATGGAGAAATTGAAGTGCTCTATAGCACTTCATAATCTTTTATATTGGCTTTGTTATTTCCAACAAACAATTATATTTTCTGATTCTAAGGTGGCTGACATTCTGATGCAAGCAATTTATCACCTAAAAGCAAAAGAATCTTAGAATTTTCATACATACATCAGCTAATCAAACTTAACAAAAGAATTGCTTTTCGGTTTAGTTCCTGGAGCATTCAGTGAGTTTGCGAAGCGTCACGGAGACTTACGAACATAGAACTTATCATTTACAATTACCACAGTAGCACACAATCTAAATATAGTGTACATCTGCATAAATATTTACAATAAAAATGAAAAAGCAACACCTAGAACAATTGAACCAAAACAACAAAAACCAGAGAAACAGACAAATCACTCTCAATCACAGAACTTTTACTATATACATGTTTACATATGCATTGATATAAAATGATTGCAGCGTTTTTAACACAGTATAATATATTGTAACTCATATATTCCTTACCGAATAATGAGCTTCTTTGCATAGGTATGTTCTTAGAGCAATTTTAAAGGATTTATCATTGTTTATTAAGGCTTTTAAGCTAGAGAGAAGAGCAGCGGGTACCATCAGATTGTGGTTTGTAGGCATTGAGACTGCTGATCATATTGCCAAAAAGGGAAGCAATATTATTCAAAACCTGTGAAAAATTTAATATTTTATGTGCTTAATATAGATTAATTACCATTTTTTAAATACACTTTACAGTATTTTCATAAATATTAAAAAAATAAATAAAAGATAAGAATGTCTAGGCAGATGACAAACTTTAATTCCGAGATTACCCTTACAACAAGGCAGTTGCAACCCTCTGATCAATTACAGGTCATGATTCTGTGCAAAATACTTGAACAGACCTGGACTATTTTCTTCGCCACTTCGTTCACTGTGCAACTACTATTAAAGCTACTTTGCAAAATTCTTGATAAGGAGATTCACTGTATATCCTTTAATTACATTTTCTGAATTTGAATTGCGGTTTACCTCCATGGGTGGTCGAGGTCATTAAGGCGCGTAGTCGTGAGCGGGAGGTTCGGGGTTCGAATCCCACCAGAACCATCCTCCCTGACTTCGATTTTTTCCTCAGTCCTCATAAATGGAAAATGCTGGGGAGGTACCCTAAACTTAAGCCTGGAACGTTTCCTTTCTTAAAAAAAAAAAAAATTCCTAATATATCATTGCATCTCATGTATCATCAGTGTCCATCTCCCGTGGTGCCTCAGTAGTAAAAACGGGCGTAAAACACTTTTTTTTTAAAAAAAAAATAGCGGTTTATCAAATGATATTACGGAATGGACATTAAGGAAGTTGCATAAGAATGTTGAAATAACTTGACATGCTGTTTGTATTTTTGCACAATAAAATAGATGTGCTTTGTATATTTTTTTTGGAGAGCAAGTTCTTTGTTTTCTCTCCTTCTTTCTCCTGATTAATCCACTTTTGCAATCAGCTTGCATGCAACACAAATATGCGTTTAATGAATCCCGTAAACAGAAATTCAGGTTTCAATTGGTTAATGTCTTAATTTCAAAGAAATTTGCATTTGACTAACTACTAAATTATTCTGCAACTGTCTCTAGTGAAAGTAGTTCAATTTGTGCATTCCATGTTCAA
Source organism: Metallyticus violacea (assembly GCA_030762175.1). Taxonomy (NCBI): domain Eukaryota; kingdom Metazoa; phylum Arthropoda; class Insecta; order Mantodea; family Metallyticidae; genus Metallyticus; species Metallyticus violacea. The sequence goes on from CM060841.1 coordinate 13,901,979, forward strand.
AGATTTAAATATCATTCACGCAAATTCTGCGGCCTGCTCTTGTTACCAATTCATTTAAAAAATTCTCGTACTTGGAGAATTTATTGGGCCTATGCAGGGAACACTTACATATGTTCATCAGCTGTACTACACACCAGGACAGAAAATCAATGCGATTAGGCTTTGGGCGTCCAACTTCCGCCTGTAAACAATCATTACATTTTTGTCCTTTAAAATTAAATCACAATTAGCAATCTGCATTCATACACTGCTTGTAGTACATACATTGTATCTACAGTATCTATCTAAAATAAATATTGCATAACCTTTGACACTTACCATTTGCAGTTATTATGAATTTCAATGTAGTAATTTAAACGATGAAAACTAGTACTGAGTTATCAGTGCAACGCATAACATACTTTTCTAAAAGGCCGCAAAATAGCCAATACGGGAAAACGCACTGTTTGGCTAAGTACGAATCGGTTACAGGTCTGTTTACATTACCATGCTGGCAACCTGCAAAATGCAAAGCGCTAAACTTCCAAGGTCAAACAATAACATAATAATCATAATGATAAGAGAGCTCGTAAGAACTGAAAGTTCAAGTATAATGCTGTCAGCTAAAACTTAGTTCTTTTGTACATCCCACAGGTGATGAAATGGACTTCGACCCATAACGTAATATACTTGATAGTTTGACTGTACGGGGTCATATTTACATTTTCCACAAGCACATTTGTAAGCCTGTATAGCGCTCTATTTGACTACTTAAACTAACAAACACTACGCCCCATTTTGTATTTAATCGTTTATTAGAGAATGCTGTACGTTATGCTGTTAAAAAAAAAGGTGTGCTGGCAATTACTTCATTATTATGCTAAATGAACAAAAATAAAAAAATAGAACAAAACGTTAAATTAACTAGCTAATTTACTTCTCAAGCATGTATTTAAACCTGTATATTAAGTGACATTCACAAAAGTGTTCTTACCCAATGTTTCTATTTCATAGTAATAATTATTAACATATGATAAAATTCCTCAAACTTTTGCAAAGTTCAGGTTTTATGGCTTCTGTCCAAGAAAACGTATTTATAATTACTTTTTTAACCTCACCTCAACCAAATGTGCAAATGTTTAAAACTCTGTATTAAATTATCAGTCCACAAATAGCAGGTCTCATAACGTATTCTTTATGGGTTTTGGTCTGCTGCTGTGCTGGAGGAGATTTGAGAGAGGTTACATGGTTATCCGTTAGCCCTAATCTCTATTTATTATAGACAGATTTGACACCTAATGAGGCTGTTAGTAGCTGCTAAAGACTGGGTGAACCCTTTTCTAAAATCAAACATTGAGGATCTGAAAATAACTACCACCATCACAGCATTTTATCCTGTAAACTAATGAAGCTTATTTTAAATATAATTTCTTATTACATAAATTACAAGTAAAAAGAATTCAGTAATAGCATTTTATATTCATTTTAAACTGTTTAATCTTCTCTATTTCTTTAACATATAACAATTATCTATTATAAATGAATAGAAAAAGTGCAAAATATGCAGAAAGCTAATGTAACTGTCGTATCAATTTCAGAATTTTAGCCAAGGATTCTTGTTGTTGTTTACACATCATCACATGATATCTCTCGCAAACTTTCTCACATTTGCACATGCAATCTGAGTTTAGCTGGCAGAATCTTGAGCTTTCACAGATTGATCATGAAAATCATGTGTTTTTTTTTTTATTTGTTTTATTTATGGACGCCCCTCAACATCTCAGGTCATCAGCATCCCATTCAAATCAGAGCATGAGACGGCCAACAAATTTTGCTCACAGGCCTCTTTTTTCAGACTTGAGGTTCTGTATCATCCATAAATGTTCAACATAGGACCCACGGCTTTACTTCCCTTCTGAAGGAAGCCATACTTAGGATTTTTACGCCCAAAAACATCCATCGATCCTAGCCAAGATTGAACTGGCAATCTTGGGTTTAGGTGGCAAGTATGGTTATCACCACCAGGATTGACAACCATGTGCTGCAAATCTGGTCAGTTTCCTGCCAAGACATTCTCCCTGACTGAGGTTTTTTCAAGGTATTCCTCAGTCCTCATTAATGGCAAATGCCGAGGAGAAATCTTAAATTTAGGCTGAAACAACTTCTTCCTTGAGAGAAATCCTTTCCTAATTTATCATTTCATCTCCTCTATCATCAGTGTCCACCATCTGTAATACCACAGTAGTAAAAACTGGTGTTAAACATTATTAAAAACATTCCATTACAAAGATGATTAAGCAAAGGAGGACCTTCTCAGGATCTATTTTCTTGTTACTTTTATAATACATTTAGCACTTACTTTTGTAGTTAAGTGTAGCAATATGTGGTCTCCACTTTAGATCTTCATGCATTTGTATACCAATAAATTTTAATTCATTTTTGTACTCAGTACTATGCCCATTCACTTCAATTAATGATTTCATTAGATACTTCTTTTACTTGGCTTATATGGAAACTCATAGCCACTATTTTTTTCTCTATTAATTAATGGACTATGAACTCTAAACCATGGATCTAAGTCTGTCATGCTAAATTCTGTTTTTCCTTGCAGTTTCATTTCATTTGTTACTTTTGTAAGTATGTTTGTATCATCTGCAAATAACACTATTTGAGCACTTATTAACATTTAATGTAATCTAACTTACATAAATAATAAAACAGAAGTGAGTCTAGTATAGATCCTGAGGGCACTCTCTTGATATGTCTCTCATTACAGATTATTTACTTTCCTTTGTACTAATTTATATTTGTTTAGATGGCATATTTGGATATCTATATTTTTATGACAGGCAAAATTTAAAGCATGAGTGTGCCTCTTCTTTCATGACATAAGCATACTTTTTCCATGGCTTATATAGTTAAATATGTATAAAGTAAATTTTATTGATTTGTTTTTCTCTTCAGCAGAATTTAAAATATTTTGTAAAAGAGTACCAACATACAATAGCTAATAAGCTAACTATTAACACGATACCTAAAACCTTACATATTCCTAACTGCCTTCTTATATGTAACCTACTCTTGAGGGAACTCTTTTCACTGCCACGGGTGGCCGAGGTCATTAAGGCAAGGACTTGTGAGCGCGAGATCAGGGGTTTGGATCCCGCCAGGACCGTCCTCTCTGGCTGAGGTTTTTTCCAGATTTCCCTTAGTCTTCATAACTGGCAAATGCTGGGGAGGTACCCTAAATTTAGGCCTGGAACGTTTCCTTCCTTAAAAAAAATCCTTTCCCAGAATATCATTTCATTTCATGTATCACCAATGTTCACTGCCTGTGGTGCCTCAGTAGTAAAAACAGGCATTAAACACCATTCAAAAAAAAAAAAAAAAGAAAGAAAAAGAAAAAAGAAAGGGAAAAAAAAGAACTCTTTAACTGCTTGTATTACATAATGCACAATGCAAAAGCTGATGCCCCATAGGCTGCAGGTTCAATTCTTGTCATGCTGTTAATTTTTTTTTATGTAATGTGAAGTTCTGCAATATGCATACTACAGAATTATGAATGAAATTTAGGTAATCTTGGAATATACAACACTCAACTCATTAAGATTACCCATAATTGTACCTTTGGTAAGCAAGGTTGTAATTACATGGATTAATATTTAAATATTAAATATTTAATATTTAAGTGTATAAATTTAAACATCAACTTAAAATGTAAGCTAAAAGCTGTATTATTAGGCCTTAGTTAGAAAACGACATTAAAAAAAGTGATGAACGAAACTCGAACTCAAAAGCTAATGTCATAGCTATAGCACTAGAGTAAAACCTCAGAAACCTCCCTTCATTATTGTGTGTCATGCTTTCAAGAGACATCTTCATTAGCCAGAGGCATAGTGGCGCTTTAGAAACTTATAGCCATAGCTTTGAAATTTGAACAGATAGGCCATACATTTTTCTATCCCAAATTGTTTATAAATGACATCTCTACACACTCTGAAATTATTTTGGTGTAGTTCATTAACACCCTCTATATTGCTAATGTGATTCCCTGGAGCTCTGAATTGGAGCACATGCTTTTTTTGCCAGTTCACAGTTTGTTTTTCTTCTCTCCAAGTCTTTCTCTGTTATTATCAGTTCAGTTCCTAAAGCATTCCATGTGAAACAGCCATAAAGACTTAATGAATGTAGAATTTGTCATTACAATGATTACAATAATACATTTTCTTCTACATTTATAAAAAAAAAAAATATATCTATATATGTTAAAAATAAAGTAACTCCTAGAACAATTTAGCCTAAACAAGGAGAATTAGAGAAGCAGAAACAGACAAAATATTCAAATAGTCACATGTCACTCATATATTCCTTTATAGAATAATAGGCCTTTTTTCCAGGCCTATTCCACACTCAGGTATTTTTAAGAGCAGATTTGAAGGATTTACTATTGTTTCAAAAGGCTTTCAGGCTAGAGGGAAGAACATTTTGTATTAAAATGTATTCATAATAAACTCCTTTTTTGACAGTAATATGAAGTGTTTTGCTACAGAGGCACCACAGGCAATGGACACTGATGATACATGAGATGAAATTATATTTTGGGAAAGGATTTATTTTTAAAGAAGGAATCATTCCAGGTCTAAGTTTTAGGGTACCTCCCTGGCATTTTCCATTTATGAGGATTGAGGAATACCTGGAAAAAACGTCAGTCAGGGAGGACGGTCCGGGCGGAATTCGAACCCCAGACCTCCTACTCACCAGTCCGCGCCTTAGCGACCTTGGCCACCCATGGCAGTTTTTTTGTCAGTAAGAAAGTGTTGAAAATGGTCTATATAGATTTAATTTTAAATATGTCGAAGTAAGTGGAACTAAACTAGTGAAATTTCAGTGAATTCCTCATAAATAAGTTGTTATATGGTCTATGTAGATTTGCTTTTTGTCATGTATATTTTTGTTTAGTCCAAATTTTTTCTTCATTTCTTATATAAAAATTTATGAGGGGTAATTATTTTCATGGAAGAGTTAAATTTCTCATTGCATAAATAGGTTTCTTCATTAATTAAAAATGCTAATTGGAACATGCACAGTAAAGCCAATCATATAATGGAAATCATAGTATGATTGTGTGGAGCTAAACACTATTATTTAATGTAAATTTTTTTCCATTATTTGAAACAATGTCAAAAGATAATTTGTTGTTAGAGATAGCAATCAATGTAGGTAGTTTTTTAAATAAGTTTTTGCATGAATGTCTGCTACTCATATCAGATATTACATACAAAATTTTCTTTTTTCCTGTAATAGGATGATAAGATTTACACTCAGCTGATTATAAGTTTATACATTATTACTGAATTAAAATAAGCAAAATAAGTTAACTAACATCCTCAAAGATTCCAGCTTAAATAATGAACTCGTGCAACTGATTATAATTCATACTTTAGTACTTATTAAAATAAGCTAACTAATGTCATCAGACTCCAGCTTAAATAGTGAATGCATTATATTATACTCTGAGTAAGCTTGGAAATGATCAAGTCAATGTAAACCGCCACGGGTGGCCGAGGTCGTTAAGGCACGGACTCGTGAGCGGGAGGTCTGCGGTTCGAATCCCGCCAGGACCGTCCTCCCTGACTGGGTTTTTTTCCAGGTTTTCCTCAGTCTTCATAACTGGCAAATGCTGGGGAGGTACCTAAACTTAGGCCTGGAACGCTTCCTTCCTTAAAAAAAAAAAAATATCCTTTCCCAATTTATCATTTCATCTCATGTATCATCAGTGTCCACCGCCTGTGGTGCCTCAGTAGTGAAAACGGGCGTTAAACACTACTAAAAAAAAAAAAAAAAAAAAAATTCAATGTAAGCATTCCAGTTCAAGCAGTTATCTATTTCTATACCAATGAATTTAATGTACATACTTTTTCTATCTGCATTTATAGATCTAACAATTTATAGGTGATGAATTTGATAATTTTTATTTTATCTAAATTTAGGATTACCTCAAGCTTTGCATATATGTACACACACATAAATAAATTACTAGAAAAGCAGAAAAGGATAAAACACTAAGAAAAAGTCACAAATTATAATTCTATATTTCAAACTGCTTGAGTTCTTCTATGGCAAGAAGACAACTCATCTGTGACTTTTTCTTAGCGTTTTATAATTTTCTGCTTTTCTAGTAATTGTTATTTTAGTTACATTGTTAATAGAATAGTGTTACATTATTTTTCATTTATATTATATATACACAAAAAGTTCAAAACATAATTTATTTTTATATCAGAAATTTAAGTAACTACCTTTACAACATGCTGATTTCATGAGCTCAAAGAATAGTATTTGCTACAGGTAGAACTTCGCCTTATTATAATCCTCTTATTGTTACCAAGGTGCACCACTAGGTGGCGACATTACAGTGCATCCAGTTTAATAAATGAGAAAACTAATATAAAGCAGCCAAAAACAAATTCAAAAGTATCCTTGTTGGATACTGGACATATAGCCTAGCCTTGCAAAGGAAAGAAACTGCAGTTATATTAGGAAAGAAAGCACCAGTAGTTACAATGAAATCAAATTCTAAACTAGATTTCTTATCCAAACTCAGATGGGGATTAATAATAATAATAATAATAATAATAATAATAATAAGGGGGGGGGCAGTTTGTAAATCCAGAATGAAAGGAAACCTTGGTGAAGACTTACTGAAGTATAAAACTCCTGTGTTCAAATCTAGCAAAGTTGAAGCTCAATTTGGCCAGTTTTATACCATGACTTAGACAATTACTAATGTTTTTGAACATATAGGAATAAGTGGTCAACTATAATTTGTCTTATTATTTAAATTGTACTTGGGAAGCTATATACAATGGAGTAATAATATATATTATTAAATATGTTAACACTATTTCCAATTACTTATATAGCATTAGGATATGTTTGGGGGCAGATGCTCCCATATCAGCTGTTGACCAACTACTTCATTTGGTAGCTGGATCCCAAGTGCTCCAGCCACCACAATGAATACTCAGACCAAAGCTGATGGTGGGAGTGACTGCACCATTATCTTCCCTCAGCAGTTGCATTTGCAAGTTGATGGAACATATGATTAAGGTGCAATGGCGACTGGAATCTCAAATTTTTTTGACCAACTTTCATTATGGATTTTACAGCATCTTTCTTCCATAAATACTCTTGTGTCACCCCTTCCCTAGTTTGTGGGCTGTAGGCATGTACTTCAGTAATATTGTAGGAATAAACTTTTTAGCAATTTTGTAGTAGAATATGCTAATCCTTGTGCTAATTTGTCAAGAGCTTTTCACAACGATTTTTCTAATTGAGTGGTAATATCATCCAGTTTTTCATCAGTTAACACATGATACCTGCATCTTATTTTCTTGTCCAACACTCATCCCGTTGTTTTCAATTTAAGCACTATTTTATGAACTGTAGATCTGTCAGGTGAATTAACCCCCTGAAAATGTTCAAATTCTGCATGACACTAAGCATTTGATTAATTCTTAAAAAGTTACAGCAAATGGAAATGTATATTATTGAGTATGGAAGCAGAGAAATGAAATGCAATAACACAGTATCTCCTCACTGTTCCAAGCCTAACTCATTCTAATGAGCCTTTTCAATTGACAACAAGCATCATTGACCTCAGTATGTACAGCTGTGACCTGCCAGCTTCAGACCTGGTCTGCTTTGAGGAAAAATAAAATGAAGATTTGATATAAATCTTGTTACATATTTGCTCATAATTGCAAGGGGATTAAAAATAAAAAACATATAATTAACAAGAAACTGTTTTGCTTTATTCATGGTAGAAATGTTCCAAAGCATCCAAAAATGTTCAAATATTCAGTCCTTATTTTACATAATTAAAAAGGGTATAGTTGAGTAGCAAACATACAACTGTATAGAATAGAGCACATATGGTACATATTATAAATAATGTTTACAATTGTTACTACATTTATACAGCTTCTTGAGCACCAATTAATACAATGGTGTCTGAATTAACACAGTTCTGTCATAGTTAAACATGCAGTAAGTTGAACAAAGATTGGAATATTTGTAACTGTCATTAAAAAACCCCTAAATATTATAAAAAAGACTCATACAGATTCTAATTCAAGTGCTAATATAATATTACAAAAATACATGAGAAAAAAATAGATAAAGACAATGCAAGGATATATTTATATTCTTTTCTGTGTAAATACAACTGTTACGCTCTAAACCGTGGATGTATTTTTTGTATGTATTGATAAAATTGAATAACACTCTGCTTTGATAGTTAATATTTTATACAATATATTTATTTATATGTAATTTTTGATTGCTGGACTAGATCTTGTAATTCTGGAATTGGTTCAAAGTATTTCTTTGAAAGAGTCTAGGAAAATTTGTTTATTACAGAATGTGTATAAATACTTGCACTTATTTGTTCTAAAGATTCAAATATTTTTTTTTTTTATATACCAGAATTATAACATTCTTTATTGTTGGTCAAAATCTTTGATAAAATACATTATGATATTGTTGCCTAAAATTACCAGTATTAATTATGTCATCAAGTGAATGTTGCATTACAGTAAATGTTAAGGAAAACAAAATCATTCACCTTCATTGCAGAATATATAATTATTAAAAGATTAGTAAGTTAAATTTAGCTACTGAATGAATTAGTGCAATTTGATTTAATCTTTTCTGAAATATCCTTATATATTTTATTGTTCATCCAAATGATGAATCTGCCATATTCCTTCTGACAAGTACCAAGGTTTTCTCGGTTTCATAACAATTCAGGCTTTTTAGCTTGAGCTACAATTTCTTGCATATATCCATCTTTACTCCTAACAACAAACGAAGTAAATAATCTCCATCAAGACAATTCATTATAAGTGAAGAAGATATAACTTCAGATCATTTGAAAACTGACACTAACATTATTCTTTTATAATTCTAGTATACAAAAAAATTGTACATGAAACTCATTTGTTTAATTTTGAAGCTGTTTACTGTGAAGATTAAACTCAGGTTGCTATTACTTAAACATTTCCTAATGCAATAAAGTATAATATTCAAAACTAACCATAATGTACTATTTGAACTCTCAGTAAACATTAAACATTGTCTTCATGCTTAATCTCACTTTAAATTTACTTTTTTATTATTACAAAATTCTGATATGATTAATTTGTTCTAGATTTCCTAGCACAAATCCTTCCCCTTCCCATACTGTCATAGCCCTGCTTTAGGCTGAAATGAACAAATACACAAACTTCTGTTGGATCATTTGTAGGTGCTGAGTAAATCTCATTCAAGTGAAACCATACAACAGTGTTCTAAACATCCCACTCAGAAGAGATTATTTAATATATTTTATATATAACACAGTATGAACAAGGCTTATTGCAGTTCACATCCAGCAAAAGGTTAATCAACTAATGATGGGGCAAAGAAATAATTACACTGCCAATTGTGGGATGTTTAAAGGCTTACTTTAATAATTTAAACTTCAAATGTAATATCAGAACATAAACTGCCTAATTATGATTTCAAAACAAGAATATTCGGCATAATTCACCATTTTTGTTTCAATTTTCCAAATGGAATTATAAAACTTCTACAGCAACCTGTTGTTAACAATAAAGGAAAAATCATTGAAATGCACCTGTTATAAAAAATTATTTATTATATACAGGAAACTCAAGAAAAGTAAGAAGCAAATGGTCATGCTAAGGATTTGCAATTCAGCTTTAGATATAATTTATTATACATCTTATTCTTTATATTTTTAAAGTTATGTCATTGTTCTGTAACTAAAATAAAAGATGGGCCTGTAAATCATGCTTGTGCTATCATGATCGGAATAATGACTATACAGTGAATACGAACATTTCCCTATATATTTTTTTTGACAATCTCTCTAGTTTTCCCAATAACTTATTGTAATTTAGAGTGCCTTATTTAGAGTAAATTTGAAACTAGATTAAACAAAGGGGCTTCACAGTCATTTTTGGCTCTATGTCACAATTGTGATAATTATAAATGGAATTTTCTTGATAGCAGTTGCAGCAAAATCACTTAAACATTAGAAATCTACCACAAAGCAATATAGCATAGCACCAAAAACAATTACATACTTAAGATTACTTTACAAATAATACAGTGCTTGCATTATGCTTATGATTTATCTCATTACAAACAATGGAAAGGAACAAAATTTAATGAAACAAATACATTCATTAATATACAGGTACATACTTTCTCATCCCAGCTGAAAAGCTCTGAGTGGGTATGGATAAGTGATGTAGAAAGTTGGATGTTTTCTGGTGCTGAGCTTTTCACTCTAAGGGGACACTGTGTTATGTAAATCACTTGTGCTGTTGATAGCACTAAGGCCAATTTTTAGATAGCATTTATCAGTACAAGTGTGTTTGGGGGGGGGGGCGCTGAGATGGGAACTGTATGTATTATTGAATAAAATTAACCATTTCTTAAAATATATATATTTACAATGATAGGAATGCTTATAAATGGTCATTATTATAATAATGATACTGGAGATTCTTTTGTGGGAACTTAAAAAAAACTGGAAAGATAATTTAATTAATTAGGAGTTAAGTGACAAAAAGGAAAGGCAGGTAAGGAAAAACTTAAGCAATATTTTGATTATGCATTCACAGCATACCTTAAGCTGTACTTATTTACTGAATTGTAGTAAATAACAAGAGTAAACTAAATCAGAAGGTGAATTAACTAAACCTTCAAAAATGAAAATATATTTAGAGCATAGAAATAAGATCTAGGAATCAAATATATAGCATATCACATCTACAAAAAGTTTTGAGAAAACTCGCTGAAAGAAAAACAGAGGAAAAAAGTTTACATTTAAAATATAAAGTTTGATCAAGATTTTTAGGAAAGGCCCATAACCTATCATTTCAGAATATTTGCACTAACAAGGATAACCTCCAGGCTCAAACTAACAAATTCACCCAAATTCAGTTAAGAGGCATTTACTTATCTCTAATTGCAATATTGATATTTGTTTTTCTATAAAATATCAGAGTTGCTCACTAGTGGACTGTGTTTAGTTACCTTGTTCAGGTTTGTACAAACAAAATCCAATTAAAATTCAATTATATACCATTTACTTGCCTCTGAATTCAACAGTAATATTTGCTTTTCCATAAAATGTCACATTTAACCACCGAAGCAAGTAAAGCATGACAAACAGAGTCCTCTAGCAACTGTGGCGTTTTACAGAAAAGCAAATATCACCATTGAATTCAGACAAAATAAATTACCTGTCTGAATTTTGGTACTGGTTTGTTTCCCAAACAAAAGGTGATTAAACAGGACCCTTTAATCTGGTGTTTTACAGAAAAATAAACATAACCCTTGAACATATAATTGAAGTAGGTGGATTTTCTTTGTTTAAACCCAAGGATTTTCTTTGTTAAGTGAAAGAAGTAAATTGCAAAATGATTGTTGTAGTGATATTCATGATAATTATTTAATTTTTTTTAAATGTAGACAGGTCATCATCAGCTTTTGATCAAACATTTTTACAAAATATTCTGTTGGTAATGGCAGAATAGATTTAATGTAAGCTTCGATTTCTCCTTTAGGCTGTGGCCCAAAGAGAGAAAACCATGTTTTAACTTTACCCTGTCATTTGTTTCTGTTGATCTCAGAAAAATAACAGTAATAAGTGAAATCTTTTAGTTAACAAGTATCACTGTATGCTCAGTTTTGGCTCATTAAGAACCTGCAAAATATGCATAGGATTCCATATAAATCATACACAACAAAGAAGCTAAGCATGCTATGAGAAAATCTGGCATGTAACAAGAATATTTAGAGCAGAAATAGATGCTCAGGAACAATCCATTAAAATAAAATAAAATAAAATGCTCTACTATATTGCATGTAAGTGTTGCACTTTACTACTGCTTACCACTGGATAGAGTTGGATTTTAATTTTGTTTATAACTAGGAAATAAACTGCTATCTGTAGGAAAATCTACTTATTCAGGCTTCCATATTACACATGACTGTTGACCACAACTGCAATTACAATTAAAAATGTATATTTACAAATATTGTTCCTGAAATATCTACATGCAGATATTTTCCATTTCAGTTGTCTCAAAATATTTTTTGTTTCAAAACAATATTTCAAATTATGAAATAAATATCTCGAATGCCTGGAGCAAGTACCAGTTCCATCCAGAAACTAGGGAAAGTATAAGAACCATTAGTTGTTTGAAAGGCATTTAGAAAGTTTTGCAACCAGCCTATACATTGTTAGACATATACTGAGTAAAAATGTATCTAACATGGCTGATAATAAAACACTTTAAGCTATTGATTTGGTTTATTTACAGATATTCTTTAACATCTACGGTCATCAGCATCCCATTCAATTCAGGGTGTGAAATGACTGATAAATTTACCTCAGAGGCCTCTTCCTTAAGGCTTGAGGTTCTTTTATATGACATAAATCTACAGCTCGAGACCTAGGGCCTTACTTCCCTTCCAATTATTTAGAATTTTTGCACCTGAAAAAAATCCATCAATCCTGGCCGTGAATTAGTGTAAGTTTAAGCTTGCATAGTCTTGGTAAAATATTTTGTTAAATTCAATCATGTATCAATACCTGCAAAAAACTATTGACATTTATAAATAAAGATCAAAATTCTACCTTTTCAGGGGAGAAAAAAAATCATTGAGAACTCTATTCAATTTCAAACTGGATTTAATAATTTGAAGGGGAAGTGAGAGAATCTAAAATATAACCGCCACAATTAATGAAAGGACAATTCCAGAGCAAGGCACTTGGAAGGAAAAAAGAAGAAAAAAGTCATATCAGTATTGAAATGCTAAATATTTCAATTGGTATATGTACTGGCAGCATTAATACTAAACTCAAACATTTAAAGGTACACAAAAACTGTACAAAGTGCCCCCCACATTTCCTAACCAATTACACTTGACAGTTACCTTTTCAATTGGCAATGCTACCCATTATCCTTCTGGACAAAGTAGCATTATCGGTCACTCAGTCATGACATGAAAGCTGCTCAGTTGCCAGCTTTAACTAATGTGTTTGCAGCTGATTTCTAACCATTTTTGCTGTTGAGTTACTGTGATTAATTGAACTGGTTAATTTGGTAGTTAGAAAATATCCCAAAGATCATTTGCAGAGCGATTCACGGAATGATACCTAATCCTATGCACCCAGGTGTTACACGCATGTAAAATGCTCTTAGAGAAGGGGCATGCAATGGCTTGAAGCTTCCTCCTTACAACCATGAGCAAAGATCTACATAATAGATCTTTCAATGTCAAAAGTTTATTTTTTATTAAGTTTACATTACTAAGCAATAATTTAATTGCAGTTATAAAAATTATACAGCAAAGTAGTTCATTATTATTACAAACACTTCAAAGTACATTTACTAGGCAAAATTTAAAACTCTACCATATCTACCATTAAATATTGGTGACTGATGCAACTGCAGTGCACCCGGCATTACATGAACTGATGTTAACTGTCAAGTTCAATGTTTCAGCGGCCAAAGTATAGAAGATTAGGAGGAAGGAATAAGCAAGGAAATTGTTCAGAATGTTTCCACGAAACAGTTTGCAAACAACTGATAAGACATACGTACTGGCGATGAAAGTTGGTTTTATTATTATTCCACTACAATGACTCAGTATTGAATTGGTTAGCTGAAAAGGATCTTTGACCAGGTGTTCTTTGATAAGCTTTTTATTCTCAAAAACTAAGGTTTTTTCTAAGTTGAAAAAGATGGAATGACAACAAATGGTACTTATGTTCTGAATCCTTTTTTTTTTCTAGGAACTGAGGCAGCAATGGCCAAAGATAACTGCTGTTTTTGCATGGCAATGCATCTGCTTACAGAAGAGCTGCTTTGAGGAAAGTGGAGGTTGGAAAAGTCCAGGTTCCTGATCATCCATTCTACAGTGTTTACTTTGCACCTTGTGTCTTCTATTTATTTCCTCAAGTTAAATTTATTATTGCTTAAACCTTTTAAATATGTGCAGGACCTTACCAAAGCTATAAATTCAGCTCTGCTGACAAGCATCAGTCAGAGTATGCTAGTGCTTCAATACAACTCATAACTTGGATTTTAGAAATGCCTTGCAAATTTTGAATGTCCCTTTATAATTTTCTAGCTTCCACACAAAGGACTAATACAGTATAGCAAGTGAGAGGAGACCTCATGAAATTGAAATATTACCTGAGATTTAATCATAACCAGGGAACAAAGTGACAAACAGAAGCCTTTAATCATAGACAATTGTGAAGGTTGTAAAGACTTCAGAAGGAATGTGTGCACCACTTAAAAGCATATATACAACATCCAATGGGCTACTAGAGATAAGGAACATCGTTAAAGAAGAAGAGAGGAGGAAAAAAAGGGCAATGGAGGAGGAATAATTATGCATAATTAATAAGAGTTACAAGATGATGTTAATAACACACATCGCTTATAAGAGACATGAATGTACATAAGAAGTCATAAAATGTAAAGACATATTCAAGGGTTTTAACTAAAATTCATCCTTTGTTTTAAAATCTCTGAACAATAACAAAGGCTATTAAATATTGTATTGCAATTATAACCAAGAGTTATGGAGCATTAAAGCATAATATTTCTTTAACTCATACAGCAACTGTCATTTCACATCCTTCAATTGCTTGAATTACATGGCTTGTAATATAAAAATATAAGTATTAAATACAAATGCATTAGAAGGAAAAACAAAGAGTATGATTAGCTCTAAAGTATTTTTACATATATATTATTTTGAACATTATCAACACATTTACAAATAATATAAACAAAAATTACTATTATTTACAGACTATTTATCTCAAACATACATATGAAATATATACATTCATCCTCACTTCCTACTTCAGCAAGTATGGCAGTGCTGCTTTCAGCATACACAGTAAATGTTAAGAGTATGGTGTTTGAAATGGAGCATGTGTAACTCAGATGTTACCTCATCCAATATTTGGCTTTCTGTTTTAATGTCAGATTTTACATACTGTTGAGTGTATACTTTGCATTGCTATACTAGTGTCTGTAGCAGTGAACTTAATTATACATAAACCTGAAGACTAAAAAATATAAAATTGAGCATCAAACTTTATAGGAAGATAAGGCACATCACAAAGATGTAGACTGAAAGATCACAGCACACATGAAATAACTTGGAAAGATATTAAAAAAGTAATATTAACTCTTAGAGAAGGAATGATGGCTTGTCATCTTTCTTAAAAGTCATGGGAGTCCTTTTAGTGTTGACTTTTATATTTTTTATGCATACTAAAAAGTGATGGAAGCAGAGTTCTGATCCCCAAAATAGTACATATAAATTAGTGGCCATTAAATAACAAAATCCCACGTGAACTGTTACATCACTACTACAAAAGCACCGTATATCTGTGTATCTGTTCTGTTTTTATAGGCAAGTCATAATCTGCAACATTTTTTGTTTTTAATATTAAATTTTAGGATTTAATAAGATTACAAAGAAAGATGACAATTTTTCATAATGAACAAAGAGGTAGTTCTCTCCATTTTAAGGCTAAACATAATCTCAAAGTCTAGGGCACCAAGAATAATAAAAAGCTGTGCTTTTTACATTGTTTATGTGCTATTTCCATTGTAACTAAAATTCTCAATTTAATGATAATGCTAATAATACAATTTTGTTCTTACTTTCACATTCTGCATTAAGTGATACACAGAATATGGTTTCATTAAAACTACACATTGAATACAAAACATATGCAACCAAACAAAAAATAATTTAGTTCTGCTATTATTTCATTAAAGTCCTCAGCTGTTATTATTTCCAATTTAAAATCTACTTTGTGCAAAACTGAGCTTAAAATATTAATGTTCCAACAAAGGCTTTCCAAGTTATATCCTTCAATAACTGAAAATGCTATATTTTAATTTTAAATAAAGCTCACATGAATGCAGTGTAGCAATTTGCATAACTAATTTTTTAGTCTGTATACAAATTACTCACCGAATTACATTTGTTAACTATATAGTGAAGTGTTTTGTTAGAATGATTTATCAATACACTACTGATGCAAAGGACCTATAGGTTTCAGTAAAAGTTTTTAATATCCTCTGCATAATAATAGAGAGGGGGGGGGTCCTATTTAAGGGGGAACAAGTGTGATTCCTGATAGGTACAAGATATTTTCTTGAAGATTTATTTTTAAAACATGAATGGCAGGAACTTAGATGCTAACAAATTCTGGGTCACTGGTATTAACTAAAGCTTTTTCTTTTAAGTAATTTATAAAACAGTTTCAATATTAATTCAATTTGGAATCGAACACAGTGAAACATGCATTAATAATCTCTTCTGAGTCAAAATATTTAGAACACTCTTTATAGATTTACTTACATGAGATTTACTCAGGACACGTTTTGTTGAATAATTTTCCATATCATCAGCTTTTAAATGACTGTTGGATCATTCATAGAAGTTGGGTGGATAGGTAGGTAACTGGGTGGTTCAGGTGGTCTTGTGATAAACTTGAATGAAGTGGTCTGCTTCAGCGATGTCAAAATTCATAAGGTTTAGCTAATATTTTTGTTTATATAAATCCTTTCCCATATGATTAGTTCCTTTGGTTGTTAAACAGTTTTTAAAGATGCAATGGCTTTTTCTATTTCATGATTTTTATTCCAAAAATGTGCTGCCACAGCTGATTTATCTATATGTTTATAATGGATGTTTCCCCAATGTTCCTTCAACCTAATGCCTAATTCCAGGCCCAAAGAGAAAAAATCTGGTATATACCAGATTAATTGTAAGAACTGTGAAAAAATTATGTAGGAAAGACAAAAAAAAAATATAGGCATTAGGTTGAAGGAACATTGGAGAAATATCCATTACAAACAAATAGATAAATCAGCTGTGGCAACATTTTTAAAATGAAAACCATGAAATAGAAAAGGCATCAAGCTATTAAAAACTATTCAACAACCAAAAGAACTACATATAGGAAAGATTTATATTAAAATACATGAGCAAAAGCTTATGAATTTCAACATTCCAGAAGCAGAAAGCATTTTATTCAAGTTTATCAAAAGACCACCAGAGTCAACCCAGATACCTACCTATCCAACTTTTATGAATGATCAAACAGTCATTTAACAGCTGATGCGGACAATTGTTCCATGAAACATGTCCCGAGTAAATCTCAGGATATGTTAAGTGAAACCATAAAGTGTGTTTTAAATATTTCAACTAGAAGAGATTAATACAAAATAGTATTTAAAATTTTAAGCAAGATAAAACAATGCATATTTAATCAGTGTCTAGTCAACTCTTAAAAATTTTTCTGGAATGCAGTGCCTCTGTAACATTTATTGTTTCATTACAAGAAGCAACCTATCCTTAAGCATGAGATTATATGCATGATTTGAAGGGGGAAAAACAATAAATGACAAAAATGAAGAGTTTTATACGAATAATTACAGAAACATATATGCATTCTCATTTTCAAATCATGCCTCTTGGATCTGAGCTCGGTTTAACAAGTACTTTGGAACACAATACTTCTTTATTTCAGTACTAGTGTATAACAGAATTAAACTAGAGTACAAAAAATCATAAATGCTAGTAGAGATTGCATACTCATCCACAGTTTGTGAACACACAATAAACATGGGGCACACAAAATTGCTTAACAAATGAATATACACAGGACGTTACGGTAAAAGTTTTTCAGCTTATGTCACATGAAACTTAATGATAATACCCCATTCAATAATTAGAAGAAAACAATCTTCAATGAACAAGAGAATGTCAATCATCTTGGTAAGGCATTTCCTAACCAATAGCTCTTCTTCTTAGGCATATAACATGAATAGAATTCATTTAAGAACTTTCAAACAATAATATTTTTTAAAAAATTCTGTTGGAACTTACACAGTGAAGCTTGTTAAATGTAAATGTAAATTATAATTTACATGAATAGAATTGCTGAAAAAGCATGGCTCTCTTATTTATTTCTGGACAGTTAATCATGTTAATAACACGCTTCAAAAAATGAAAGATCACCATCATTAGCTTTTCCAGGTGTCTATAGCATCCCCTATTCCTGTGGTAAAGTCTATAGCAATTATACAGTATTGTATTAACTGTACAGTTAAGGAACATATATGAGGAAAAAAAAATTTTTTTTTTACAACCAAACATACTATATTGTGTGGCCAGATTAATATAATTGCTTCAGTACAAAAATACAAGCTGAAATTAATTAGAGAAGCTTCAGAAATTTTCAAACATGCCCACAACTTCAATGGAGGTGACAGCATAAAAATCACTAACATTTGGTTGTCATTCTTAGGACTGTCTAAAGGAAAGTTTTCATCAATCTGCCTGGTAGCACTGCAAGGTTTGTTGACTCTACATCATGACACTCCCACTCCACCCCCCACCTTCTGGCACATTTCAATTTTGAATTCATAGCTCCCTGAGAAGGAAGGCTGCAAGGTCCTCAAAACACTGCATGGCATATTATGTTTAAGTTTCACGCGGCATAAGCAGAAAAAGTTTACCATGATAAACTTCAGTCAGGAAAACCTACATCATAAAATATAGGATTTTATACATATCCAAAATTCTTATGATAACTTAAACATCCATATTTCAATTTACATTTAAACATATCATGAAACACTTGGAAGTACTCATAATATATGAAAAAATATAAAATTTGCTTTAATACAAATATATATAAGATGCTGTGAAGATATACTGTTTAAGGCACTAATCCATAAATGTCATTCATGTTTGGTACGCATTACTTCTTAAATATATTGAACTAAAGAATTTAACTGCAACAATACAATATCTTGTATCTAATAAAATAATTTTTAGAAATGACAAAAATGTGCTTAATTTTATTACCACTTTTAAACCTGCTATATAAGCAGATTAGAGGCATTCCATGGGCAATATTAAACTGTCATGGCATATACTACTTCTGTAAATTGCAGTTTATATTCAAAATGCAACTGTAATGGAATATTAATGTGCTTCTGTATTTCCCTTTCAAGTAAAATAATAGCACAGTAACTAAATATGTGATTTTTATTTCCTATTGATATTCTTTAACAGAAGCTTTGCATTCTTGCACAAAACCAAGAAACTGGAAGGGAAGAGTCCCTTTTCACTTAATGCCACTAGTACATCTTGCTCCCTTCTCATTTAATATCTCACAAATATGCCCAATTAATATGCAGGGGCAAAAACAAATGAGCTATAAAGTGGTGATTTACCAGTTACTGTTTTAAGTGACAGGTATACTACATTCAATCTATTATTGCTTGTTAAAAATTTGCAACCCTAGAAAAGAAAAGGCTCTCTCCCCATTTTAAATGTATAATTTGACAGGACCACTTTTCATCATGGTCTGAAAATATATGCAGTTATAAAATTTATGCAGATTAGGTGCTGATCACTCAAAATCACTCACATGGGTTCTCAATGCAGATATGATCATTAACTGTTACAGTCTTCTTTTGAAGAAGAACAAGAATCATCAAACATTTTCATTAATGTCATAAACATCTTTTAACCTACAAGTATTGTATGACAAATCACAAAAACTTTCTGCCCACTGCACCATTCCTTCCAGTTTCACAAAAATGTTACATTTTAAAGTGCTTACATGCTATTAGTTTCAGGTATAGTGTGAATAAGGCAACAACCAGTCTTACAGAGTTAATATGCTTAACATATCAATTCACTACATAAGTTATACAACAAGTGAAAAAAACCAATGTTAAAAGAGTACTGCTGCAGTCATTGCAGCATCAAAGATTCAAGGTTCCTCTTCAGAATTGTATCCTTGACAGCATTGAAAACTATCTTGATATTTTCTGTGTCCACGGCAGTAGTGAAGTGATGGAAGAGTGATTTTCTGGGATCACGTTTCACTTTTTCAAACAGCTGCAGAATAAATTTTTGGACATGCTCTATATTACGAGGATCTCCTGTAAACTGGGGGAAGTATGTCCGAAGATCTGAATTTCCTGAATTTATTTTCTCAATAAGAAGATCAGTTTTGTTCAGAAACAGAATAATAGAGACTTTTCGAAAAACTGAATTGTTAACAATTGTATCAAAGATATTGCGTGATTCTTCCAAACGGTTTGTACGCCTGAAACAGAAATACAGACTTCGTTAGTGAATTAAACCTTCTTCACTCCTTTTAAATTGAATATATATATAAGCTTGCTATAACTAGCCACAAGCAAAATTAAGTCAGTCTGCCGTGTTTGAATATACAGCAGGAGAGTCTTCTCCCCACTCTTTCTAACATGCTACAATGGCTTGTCAATCTGTTGTTTTTGTATGCATATGGGGGGAGAGAGAGAGTTATATTTACTTAAATGTAAATTGGAACTTAACACAGTGAAGCCAATCATATTAATGGATATCATTGTATGATTCAGTTGAACTACACACTCTTAAAGCTTCACTTACTTTTCATAAATGTATGGAACCGGTTCCATACATTTATGAAAAGTAAGTGAAGCTTTAAGAGTGTGTAGTTCAACTGAATCATACAATGATATCCATTAAGAGTTATATTTGTTACTTTGTGTGAAGATTCTAGTCTATGATATTCTGACATTAAGAGTGAAATATCTGTGGTATAAGCTGCAAGGAAATGAATTTTCAACCATCCATATCCTCTTGTGTTTTCAGAAGGCTTCTTATAGGTCAACTGAGAAAAATCTACACAATTTCATTCACTATTAAATTTGATAGTGTAAGTAGTTTTTGTATCGGGGATTTCCACAGTGAAATATAGTATAATAATTTATCATATTGATAGCCTAAGTTTAAAAAACTCCACGGATTTGATAAGCAAAATTAAATGTAAAATATTATCAAATAACACATTGCCTTCATTTGATGTTAAACTCGTGTTTCCCAGTATATCACTAAAGAAATTATTACATTTTTTTTTTAAAATGGTTACAATTAGCCAACCAAACTGAGGAACACACAAAAGAATACATTGATCTCACCAAAATGATTTTTTTTTATGGCAAAATCTTGAAACAAAAAGCAGGACTAGTAATGGGCAGTCCATTATTGCCTTTCCTAGCCCATACTTTTTAAGTTTGGTACTGACATGTGGAGAATGTACTTGCCATAACAAACGAAAAATTATGTAAAACTTTTAAATTTACAAAAATCTACAATTAAAATCACCATTGAAACAGAAAATGAATTGTCATTTTTAGATCTGATGATGATAAAATGTAAAAATAAACTTGAATTTTGCATCTACAGAAAAAGCACACATGTATACACACATGCAGAAACAATTATATTAAACCCATTTAAATTGCCAGGCTGAAATGACATCTTTCTTGCTCTGCTGCAGAAAGGATTTGACTCACTTCATATCCTTATCTGTAACCCCTTTTGGGTCAGTATAATCTTCAGCTATATTCCTCAGATCTGGAGAGCCACCAGGGTTGTGTTTATTCCTAAGAGCAATTGTAATAATTACACCAAAGCAAAAGGCTATTGACCAATTAGTTTTGCATCTTTCTTTTAAAGACTGACTGTAGAAAGACTGATTGATAGATATATCTGAAGGAGGGTGTTAACTGACATTCCCCTCCATTGAAATCATCATGCCTATCAGTCATCCAAGTCTTGCTTAATGGTGTTATTACACTACCTTGCTAAAAAACTGGAGGACTCCATGTCCCTAACGGCTTTCCTAGACATAAAGGGTGCTTTTGACAACACTTCTTGTGAGTCTATGGTTCTGGCTGCTCAGAAATATGGAGTTAATGACACCCTTTATAGTCGATAAACTCCACACTTACGAGCAGAAATATTACTGCTAGTCTTCTTGGGGAAACGAAAGGAACTGGGGCTGCCCACAGAGGGGTATTCTTTCCTTGGAGTCTTCTTTGGAGTCATGTGGTGAACAGTCTACTTCAAGATAAGATGCAGGAAGGGTATTATTTAAAAGGCTACGCAGATGATATAGAACTGATACTTTTTAGAAAATTTCCAAATACAATCTCAGACATGATGAACAATGGGCTTAGAAAAATTCACAGCTAGTGTATGCAGGAGGGTCTATCCAAAGTTGTTGTTCCATTTACGAATGGGAGGAATCTCAAAGGTTTAGGCAATCTTAAGCTTGGTAGTTAAACCCTGGAATATTTTGAGTTGATCAAATATCTAGGTCTCGAACTGGATAAGAAAGTGACCTGGAACAGTCATATTAATAATATTCTTCCGTAGAGCCAGGATATCTCTTGTAACCACCAAATGCACTATGGGATCCACCTGGGGCCTTAAACCACACGTTAGCCATTGGCTATATATTGCAATAGTCAGGTGCAAGATATCTTACGGCTACATTGTCTGGTGGCGGACAATTTGAAAACCACTATAGCAGGTAAGCTTGCCAAGCTACGGAGATTAGCATGTCTATGTGTTACAGGTGCCTTCAGAAGCATGCCAATCATTGCACTGGAGACTCTCCTGGACATCTGTTTACAAGTGGAGGTTAGGTTCACAGCACATCATTTGTTATACACAAGAAATTGTAGAACTAGCTTCATTGCAACTGGACTTACTTCCATCCTAAATTTCTTGGATATTCCAGAACTAAGGATAAAGTCAGATCTTGAATACTGAATACTACAATTTCCCACCATTTAAGGTTACTCTCAGATCTTGAGAAGACCAGATGGAAGGAAATATGTGTACAAAAGAAGATAACCAGCTTATATGGTAAACTGATGGATCCCGTAAAGGGATATAATCGGATGCAGTATACATGGCCAACCTCCAAGGACAAACTTCAGTATAAGCCTTGGCAAATATTGTACAGTCTTTCAGGCAGAAGTATTTGCTATCCTGAACTGTGCATATAGAGGACTTTTTTTTTTTTTGAATGATTTATTTATGGACGCTCTTTAACATCTCAGGTCATCAGCGTCCCATTCAACTCAGGGCGTGAAACAGCCGACAAATTTAGCTCAGAGGCCTATCTTTCAGGCTTGAGGTTCTTTATCGTGCCGTAAATGTACGACACGGACCCACGGCTTTACTTCCCTTCCAAAGGAAGCCATACTTAGGATTTTTATAACTGGAGAAGGGTTATTACCAAAAACATATTCTCATCCTCTCAGATAGTCAAGGTGCTTTAAAAGCACTTCCCTCAAACCAGATGAGATCTAGACAGGTTAGGAGTATCAAAATGTCCTCTCTGCCCTAGCATCTTGCAACAGGCTTAACCTGCAGTGGGTGCCAGAGCGTCAGGGCATTTATGGGAATGTGATGGCAATCATTTGGCAAAAAAGTCCTCAGCCCATGGCCAGAATTAGTACCCATACTACTAAGACCATGGTAAAAACATAAATTGGGTATAAACATCAACTAAAGTAGCAAACCTATTCTGGATAAATCCAAGCTAGTAAATTTATCTTAGGTCCTAGCAATAATCTCTTCACATCCCTTCCCTAATTGGCAGAATAGGAATAAGGAAAGTAATTGCATTAATCACTGAACATGGTCACTTCAGGTAATATCTACGAAAAGTGGGTCTCTATAAAGATGAACCCACTTGCAGAATGTGCAAACAGGATGAGGAATCTGCCTCACATATCCTTTTTCAGTGTTTAATCCTGGAAAGAAAGAGATCATAACCAGGGAAGATCTGGGAAAGGATGCCAACATTGGAACCAAAATATTGTAATTCATACAAGGAACAGATCTTGGAAAACAATGAAGGCATACCTTCCAATGGGGTAGCACAATAAACCTGGCTGGCATGCTGAAGGATGCTAAAACTTCATTAATCTCCCCAATAACAAATCCTAGATCACATAAAGCAGCAGCAGCAGCATGAGGTTGAATGAGCATTGGAGAAACATTCATTACAAAAAAATAGAATAATTGGCAGTGGCATTGTTTTTGGAATAAAAGCCATGAAATATAAAAAGCATCCAGTTTATGGGAAAATTTAAAAAAAAATATATACCCCACAAATAACACCTAATGAATTTGGACATTCTAAAAACTGACAGATCTTTATTCTAGTTTATCACCATGCCACCACAGTCAACTCATTCACCTATCAATTCAACTTCAATAAATGCCCTAACAGCCAAGGATGTGGACAAAGCTGAGTAAATCTCCAGTACGTGAAGCCAGAAAGAGTTTTTTTTTTAAACTGTTTGACTAACAAGAGATTATTAATGCATGCTTCAATGTATAGTTTCCAAATTTAATTAATATTGAAAATGTAAAAAAAAAAAACTTCTGCGCAGTAAATTAAAATCTTTTATCTGAATAAGAGAACAATTGTGCAGATTAAAGCTTAGTTAATGGAATTTATGGCTACTCTGCATTAATATTGATAACTGTTTATTGCAGAGATATAAATTTAAACATACATTGAAGAAGAAGTGAGTTGAAGATGTTCAGATGCAGTTACCATGAAGGTATCATTCGAAAAGAATTTAAAAATAACTGAGTCGCATTTGTAACATTTACATCACTAATATTTTAAAAAAGGAAAACTATCTGGAAAAAAGAAAGTGGATATGGAATGAAGATGGGAATGATTAGCTCCAGAAATAGTTTTCCTTTTTTAAAATATTAGTGATGTGTTACAAATTCGACTCAATCATTTTAAATTCTTAGTATTAAACAACAGTGTTACAAAAGTCCACCATATTTAACTAATCAATGAAAAAGTTCAAATTCCATTGTATCAAAATAGATTAACTACAGACTAAAAATGTATTTTAAAGGACAATGATATATCTGGCAATTTTAATTGCAATGGTGGATTTAAATTTTGCCTATTCACAGCCATGGACAAAACTTGAATCCACCATTACACTCCTGAATATAGTAATGAATGATGGTCAAATGAGAACTAAGCCAGAGACTGTTTTGTTGGTAGGGAAAGTTTGGGGGGGGGGGGTGTTCTCAAGGAATTATCTGGCAGCTTCTTGGAAAAGCTTAAAGTAATAGCAGAGGCATTACTGGATATTTGAAGGATGACCTGAAGGAAAAAAGTGAAGTTTAGTGCAAAATAAAGTCCCCAGGCATCATGTTCTCCCATAGAATGACAGAGGCTAATTCTTGTTCCTAACTTTAAAATTTGTTTTGGTGGGAACAAATTTACATTGAATGAGATTATGGTACTGTCAGTGACTATTGCAGAATTTGAAAAAATCTATTTTTTTGATAGAATGAATGGAAACTTGCTGGACCAAGTGTATACCCCCTCATGCTGTGCTTTTCCCCTTTAAATTTCAAAAGAAATTAGCATTTTTAGAGAGTGGGATGAATCCTTTTCTCAAATCCAAATCTAAATCCTTTTTTTATTTTATTTATTTATTGACACTCTTTAACATCACAAGTCATCAGCGTCCCATTCTATTCAGGGTGTGAAACAGCCAATAAATTTTGCTCAGAGGCCTCTTCTTTCAGGCTTGTTTTTCATGCTGTAAATGTAGGACATGGGACCCACGGCTTTACTTCCCTTCCGAAAGAAGCCATATTTACAATTTTTACGCCTGAAAAAATCCATCAATCCTGGTCGTGTTTGAACCAGCGATCTTGGGTTTAGAAGGCAAGTATGGTTAACACTACAGCACTATAACCGACAAATCTAAATCATAAAAGGTCCTCATATTTCCTAAATTGCAAATTCCTTTCATCATTACCTTCAAAAGGGAATTTCTATCTTTCATTTTTTGAAATTTGCATAAACACTTGGCTTTTACATGTATTTACATTACTGAAGTAGTATAAGATTTTTTTCCTCTTCACATTTTTGCAGAATACATGTTGTAATCACTCATAATTTTCATTATTTGTAATTTGGAAATAGTTCAAGATGTTAGAAAATGCTTGAGATGATGTCATCTCTTGGGCAGTTGTTTCTTGCAGCTTATAGAAGATGCAATGGGTATGTGAGAGACACAAGATATTTTGCTTCTAAGTATACGTTAATTCTGTGGTTAGCATTTACACAGAAATAAAGGTAAGAAATACTAAAAATGAGACAAAATATCCAAGCTGTACTAATAGTGTGTACAAGTTAGATGCTGCAGAGAGTTAGAAGTGCTGAGTAGTGACCATCATCTTGATCTAGCGGTTAGTGCTGCTGACTGCTGGCCACGAGGCCCAAGTTTGATTCTCAGAATCAGCTTATGAATTTTTCTAAGTTAAGGAGGCATGGAAATGGGGTCCACCTACCCCATGAAGATAATTGGGTAGCTGCCTGATGGAGGGTGGAACTCTTTAATTTCGAGAGCTGCATTATAGGTGACTGGTGGGGTTCTGGCATGCTTATCATATGCCCCCATGCGATAATGCTCTCTATCAATGTAGTTGTAAGACGGAGTTACAGGACACAGCAGCTGCCACGGCAGGCCCAGGCCCACCCCAAGCTTTAATCTGATGAAGAAAAAGAAGAAATGCTGAGATGTACGAGTAGTGTTGAGTAGTTCAATTAACAGACAACTTACGTCATATATGCAATGCAGTGTTCATATGCCTTGACATGAGTTGCTGGAAATCTCTAGAACTTCCCAGAGTTAATTTGAAGAATTTTCAAGAGCACAGCATATGAAAGTATCATTAATAGTAAGTTCCTGAAATCTGGGTACCACCAAAATTGCAATGTTTGTTTTTTTTTTTCTGTTGTGAATGCTTCTATTCGATGTCAATAGAGTTAAAACTTATCTTATCAAAGTTTTAACAGTTTTTTTTAGATTGAAAACCATTTTTAAGATTTACTGGATTGGGGAATTCGACTGTCTCTTCCTAATTTTTTAAATAATAAATGCCAATTCTTCATATACAGGCTTTACATAGCTCATGTGATTGTTTGTCCTATAGATTGGAATACTTAATTCTTTGTGCTGCAAAAGTTGAGTACAGATAAGAAATTTGTTATTCCATTTATCTCTCTCTTTTCTCTACACATTCATTCAGTTGCCTTCTCAATTTTATAGAGATGACCTTGCAATTAAGTGTGCACCTTTATCAATTACACTGCTCATTCAAGTTTAATTCTGTCTATTATGAGTTCATACTTCTAGTCTTTAATTACATTCTTTAAGAATAATATGGAGTGTCTAGTCCTGCAACCAAATGTTAATGCTCCTTATGTTTCTTGCCATTCAATTTCTGGATTACTCCCCTGGCATGTCTGTAGGACAGCCCAAACCTAGATTTAGGATATACCTACATAATATATTAAACTTACCAGTGTAAGAAGTAGTGATACAACCTCCATACTAACCTGTCTTCAAGAAGCACTTGATCGTATTCAGAAGATGAAACAAGAAAGAGTATTGATGTTACACAATCAAAACACTGAAACCATTTCTGCCGTTGTGATCTCTGACCTCCAACATCCACAAAATGAAATGGTATGTTATTTATTGGGATGGTGAACTCTGTTATTCCTTTGGTTGCTTTCCGTGCATGTAGAATATCCAAATGTGATGGAATGTAATCCTGGGAAAAAAAAATATATATACATACATACATACACACACAATGCATTTATAAGAGCTATGCCTCATAGATATTTTACATTGCATATTTAGAACACAAAGTGCAAATATCATAAGAAAAGTATTTTAGCATATAAATGTATTAATTTTTTTACCACATTAAAATTAAATATTTCCAAAGTTTTAATAAATGTTTGTGATTTTATTACATTAAAATAACTATTTAAAAAAATTATCTCTCAAAATCTGCTCCCTAGTGATTACTAGAGCCCTGTCTTTGACACTGAGAAGCTCCAAACACTCTGCAACAGTGTAAATGTGCATGAATTATTGCTGGACAGCAACACACTTCACTTACACAGCTGCTCTGCAGGTAGTAGAGGGGAAACATCTTCACTGTAGCTTCAACTGTTTTGACTGACCATGTTCTCCTTTTAAAGTGAAGGTTCTATTATTGATGAACATGTAACTGTATCCAAAGTGACAAAGGCAGGGCTCTCTCTATTGATAACACTTGATGCTTATAGCTGTATATTTGTCAGGGTTTATCATCTGAGAAAGATAGGTACTGCTTGGAAGTAGCTACTGGTGCAGCCATTTCAACTTTCTTTAAAGTGTGGAGGCTAGTCATCATTGGATGGATGAGAAAAATTGGAATATGTCTCATAACAAAGGAACATCATTTAGACTAGTTTTCTCAAAACATTAAGCATTGCCATATTCTATTCTAAAGATGTTACATTATCTTCTTGTGATCATTACTGAATTTATTTAAAGATATTGTGATTCCATATTAAAAAAATCCTCAATTTCCCATTTTTGCTCAAGTTAAGAAAGTAAGATTTGAATAAATATGAATACTTACACCTTTTGCTATCCTATCCAATTCATTGAAGAAATACTGGACGGAGTCACTCTATGTAACAAAATAGAAAGATAGAATAAATTAAAAAAAAAAATAACAAAATGATTAATACTTAGATATTTAGTATCTAGGCAAATGTGTCTTTCAGAATTGAGCTCACAGCTTTTAGGCTTACCTTTAAGCTATAAAAAGTATAAATAGTGAATAAAACTACATCTATGTATTTGCACAAAGTTTCCCTGCATGTTACGTTGATAAATAAAGCAATCAGCCAGTTGAACTTTCTATTCCATCTGCTGGGGGATCTAATTAGACATTTGTATTTGCATTTCATATATATAAAGAAATATCTTTTATATAGAAAATAGAAAGCTATGTAACGAAAATGGTATTATTTTACCTTGGTGATGCCTTTTAATTTCTCAAATTGCTTTTGCAAGTGTTCTGGAATTAAATGAATCATAAACAGAGGAAATAAAACACATTTTGCTTATCTTGATATTCATGAAATAGGGTACAGATTCATAGATTTTTAACTGTTATTTCCTTTGCTATTTAACATATTGACTTTGGGATATATAAGCATTTTGCCTTCCTGAAGGAAAATAAATTGATTTAATTAAACCTAAAAATGCCACAATGAAGTGTTGCGATCTAAAATGTCCTAAATTGCTGTCTTAGGCATTTTTTAAATGATAGAAGTTATTTTTCCACACTGAAAGTTATTACACTATTTACACTAATTCCAAGTAGTGGAGTAGAAATTGTTCAGCTTACAATAATAGAATGAATAGTGTTTAACGCCGGTTTTTGCTAGAGGCACCACAGACGATGGACACTGATGATACATGAAATGAAATGATATATTGGGAAAGGATTTATTTTTGAAGGAATTGTTCCAGGCCTAAGTTAGGGTACCTAACTTAGGGAGGTACCCTAATGCATTTGCCATTTATGAGGACTGAGGAAAACCTGGAAAAAACCTCAGTCAGAGAGGACGGTCCTGGTGGGATTCGAACCCCAGACCTCCCGCTCACGAGTTTGCACCGTAACGACCTCGGCCGCCCGTGGCCGTCAGCTTACAATAAAATGCAACACTTCCCACACAATACAACCCACATAAATAATTAAGCTGGTAACTCTTTAGAACAGAATTCATGGGATAATTCAGCAGGACGTTGTGAAAACTTGGCTGCTATTTGCTCTGCATTGTTGTATTACCTCTTACTTTTATTGCAATACAGTGATACTAAATACCTAAATCACATTTAATGAAACAATGACCCATACTTTACTAGAGATGGTCATGTAAATTCTTTCAGGCATGCCAAAAACAAGTAAGTATTTTAGACATCCTTTAGTCTGAATCTCAAGAGTGCTAAATAGATACAATATTTTTCATGTTTATTATTTATATAGGAGTAGATATACAGTAAGATTGCCAAAGGATTTTTATTTTTTATTTCAGGTTAAGTGTTAGAAGAAATATTATGTTATGCAGCTGTGCATATTGCTAATGTGACTAGGAACAAGAAACCCAGCAGCAACATTAAGCACTTTTTTTTTCTTCCAGAGTTGGCAATGATGATGTCAATTTTTGTATATGCCCAATGTTGGTATCACTGGACATTCTAACTAATCGATCCTGGTGGTCTAGTGGTAACCATACTTACCTCTTAAACCCAAAATCACGGATTCAATCCCAGCCAGAGTCGATGGATTTTTGGGGGCGTAAAAATTCTGAGTATGGCTTCCTTCTGAAAGGAAGTAAAGCCATGGGTCTCGTGTCATAGATTTATGGCACAAAAAAGAACCTCAAGCCTGAAAAAAAACATGCAGTTTCACGCCCTGAATTGAATTGGATGCTGATGACCTGGGATGTTAAAGAATGTACATAACCCAAATCAATCAAACATGTTAACTAACTATGAAGAATTTCTTAGAAGATATCAGTGACTGCAATATATCTATGGAATCTACTTTGAATAAGAGTTGTTTGGTTCCTGTATACCCAACAACTCAGGATGAAATGAGAAAAGATATAGATGACTACCATATCTGATGTTCTCTCGTTGAAACTGGCAATTGTAGTCCCTTCATTGTGCACCTGATGGTAAACTGGAACTAAATCTTATCTAATTCTTTGTAAAGAAATAGTAAAAACTAACACTAGCCTATGTAGTTAGGTTTACTTTTCACTATTGTGTCACAGGTGGCAGAGGTCATTAAGGCCCAGACTCGTGAATGGGAGGTCTGGGGTTTGATTCCCACCAGTGCTGTCCTTCATCAGGTTTTTCTAAGTCCTCATAAATGGCAAGTGCCAGGGAGGTACCCTAAACTTAGGCTTGGAATGCTTCTTTCCTTTAAAAAAAATTCTTTCCCAATTTCACTTCATCTCATGTACAGTGTCCATTCTGTGATGCCTCAGCAGTTAAAACAGGCATTAAACACTATAAAAAGGGGGGGGGGACCTATTCTGGCCAGCAGAGAATGGAGATAAGATGTTCCTGTTGTTTGTGACAGACAGTGCTGTCTACATATTAAAGATAGGGGAAGTTCTACAGTCTTTCTTCCCAGCATGCTGCATTATACATTGATTGTTCTATGGTCTGCATTGTCTTGCACAGGAGGGTAAAAACCACTTCGACAACATGATCAACATACACGTCGTGAAGTAGCTTTCAAAAGGGAATTTTATATTCACTATCTTTAAAGTTGCAGTATATACTCCAAAAACTAAAACATACCAAGCCCCTTCATGTTAGGATCTCTATATAAAAACTAGGGGTTCTTCTTTCCCTCCATTTCATCACCCTAATATAATGGCATATTGCTGCCTTTCTGCCATCTTTATAACTTGCAAGTTTTAAATCATATTTTCTTAATTTCCTTGGTTGCATGTCACTTTTGATCACTTCTCTTCCAGCAGTAAATTATTTAGAATACTGTGATAGGATAGATACTGTTTATTGCAGAAGGTATTATTTTTAATATTAAGCTAAGTTAATATAAAACTGACTATTTCATGAGAAAAACACATTATTCTCATGAGTTAAAGATGCCACCTAACAGCAGAATGTAACTATTGGGTTGTGCAGCCCATAGTACCATCTATTTACTTACATTTAGTTTCAATTTTGTAATTTCAATGATTTGCACTTAAAAAGATTTTCATACCTACGGGGCCTTTGATGAGTCATACTAAATGGTAAGTTGATACAATGAGCAATATGTGTTATATTCCACTCAATTACATGCGGATTTCTAGGGTACAGATTGCCCAGATAATATTTATTGCAGAGTTGTCCTTTTTGGCCCAAAATGTATACATATTTCAACATTAAAAATATATGCTTTAAAGTTTTATTACCAGATATATAAAGATATCAAAGGGGAGGTTTAAATCATGTGTTTGACTTCTATAATTACATAAGATGCTCTAAATGTTCACTATTAGCATCCAAACACTTCTGATTTTGGTGAACTACTGCATAAACATTGCCTATAGTACCCATAGGGAAATGACATTTGTGTAACATTTCAGCTTTTTCATGTAGTGCACCTAGTTTCCTGTGGAATAAATATCTTTTAGGATTCTCCAAAGGTAAAGGCAGGAGTTATTAAGTCAGGGAATGTACAGTGAATTCAAAAGTAGTAGTCCATCCTATCCATTGTCCAGGCAGAATGTCATCCAGTTAAGCTCTCATGCTTCTGTGGTAGTGTGGTAGTACATCATTTTGCTGCAAGTATAATTGCTCATTCACATTAATTGTACCAATTGCTAATATAATGATTGTTTGCAGCATTCCAAGATGCACTGGTTCCTATAAAAAGAAAGACCCAATTAAACCCCTGGATGACAGTCCACAATAGACATTAAGCCCTGATAAATTGATTGCTTTGTCTATTAGGAGAACTTCTGGAAGCCCGATATACATAATTAGGACAATTTACCATACCATTTTATTTAAAATGTGCTTTATTTGGTCAACCAACTCAGAAATTCCACATTCTCACTACCATGTACTGAAACCACTCAGACAATTACATTCTTCAATCTGGATCATCTTCATTTATGGCACATCACAATCTTGGGATGTTAACTTTCCAATATGCTTTCTTAAGAATGTACTGAATGCTCAACCTAATAACTGCTGTCTCACGCACATATTGTTTGACTAAATTCTGTGGTGAATTGAGTATATTGTTGCACCACATATCTGCAGAAGTAAGATTTGTTGCTGTGCGACTCCTTCCAGTTCTTTGCTTGGCACATTATACACAGTGCCTTTGATATCAAATTTATCATGAATGAGTGAGATTGTCAGACATGCAGGTGGTTCTGTAGCAAACTCACATTGCCACTGTTGCTGCACTTCATACACATTCTCAAATTTCCAACATCATTTCAGAATGGTCTTGCACTCTCAAAAGTCAAATGAATCTCTGCCATTTTTGTTTTATTTGTTGCTTTATTGATTTTAATTATGGCCAAACATGTTTGCTGCAGCAAACACTACTAACAACTTTAGGGACAACAAAATGCTACATATTGATGCCACAATTCAATTCAAATTTTAAAAAAGTAAGTACAGATAACCACTATTAAATGTGTATACATTCTTTTGGGACCCTCTGTGCACCAGACAGATACATGCATAGAAGTTTTAAAACACTAGATCAAAGTTTTGAATAAATTTAAAATTAAGTTGCCTTATTCATCTGTTTTTGTTTCCCAGACCTGACACTAGGACCATGTGGTTTGCAGAAGTAATACTACGAAACCAAATCTCATACATGGAGATTTAATTAAAGTTATTTGATGAAGCAAAAAATTGTAAAACTTTAATGGTGAAGGAAATGAAAGAGGTCTTCATTTTATTTACATGGTTCAAAAATGAAAGAGCCTAATGTATGCAATGGTAATTTGCATTTATTAGCTACTGTCCAGTCATATTTTAGCATTCAAACAGATAAACAGAGATTCTATCATGACTTTTATTTGTAAAAGCAGGAAGAATTTAATAAAAAGATAACAAAGCATTCATAATTTTTTATGCAAATATAAGTGACATAAATTGCAGCTATAAAAAGAATCTGTAATTATGGATACTTACACATTTGGTTTTTATATTTACAATGGTTTCCATTTTTGGGCTATTATCTCGAGAGGAAAGATATCAATGAGTTATGCATTCAGTTTCTAATAATTTTATCAAACACACTTAGATAAGAGCAATTAGAAATGAGGACTAGCCCAAAAGGTTACAAATTTAAAGAACAAATAATGCAGGATTTTTAATAGATTTACATTATTAAATATTTATAAAAGGTAGTGAACAAAATAAAGACTAAAAAGCAAAGATGTCAGCTTATGCTCACATAAAAACACTGGGCAAAAGAACAAGAAAGAGGCAAAAATTTGCAACAAGATTTTGCAATAATCTTAAGCAGTATCAATAAGGAGATATAACACCCTGCAGATATGCAAATGTGTTTAATGAACATTTTCTTATGTAACAAAAAATTTAAATTTATACTCTGGTATTAAAAGAGATGCATTAATGATTTTACAATAATCAACTTCCAATGAAAATAATGAATTAAACCAAGCACCACTAATCCACTAGAAATTAATAATATTATTGGGGGGGGGGGGTATTTTGGCTAGGATGAGATAAACAGAAAAGTTATAAAGGTCCGTGCAAAGGATATTAGTTCTCCCCTTAAGTCACTTATGTATGAGTCTTTAACATTGGGTGTATTTCCTGAAAGACTAAAATATTCAGTGACGAATTCTCTGTTCAAAAAGAGAGAAAAGATAAATGTCTTTAACTATAGACCTATAGCTATTTCACCTACATTTTCTAAGGTGTTTGAGTAAGTGCTTTACCATTACCTTAAAAGTAACAATATTCTAGTTAATGATCCGTTTGGTTTTAGAAAAGTAATTTCAATATAAAATGCAATCTATAAACTCAGTAATGAAATTCTGACCGCATTTAATGAAAGAGTACATGTAGGAGGAATATTTTGCGATTTAGCAAAGGCTTTCCGTTATGTCAATCATGGAATTCTGATAGATAAACTAGCTTTCTAGCTTTAAAAAAAAAATAAAATGGCTTATATCCTACCTTGACAAAGAAAACAAAAATAGGTAATAAATTGTCCCTTTAAAAATAAAAAACAATGCATCAGAGTGGGGCTTGATTAACCATGGAGTGCCCCAAGCACCTGTTCTGAGCCCTTTTCTTTTTCTGATATATATAAATGATCTCTCCTTATCTATCCAACATGTAGGAAATACTGTTCTCTTTGCAGATACAAGCATATTGATAAATGTAAATAGCCTTAATGATTGTGCCATTAAACTAAATCTAGTTCTGAATTCTTTATATGTATGTTTCAAAGCAAACAATTGTCTTTAAATCTAGATAAAGCATATATTATGAAGTTCATCACTCACGGATCTCCAGATCCACAATTACAGACAGGATTTAATAACAGTGTACTTCTACAATCAAATATGTTAAATTCCTTAGTTTAACAATTGATAACCATCTGAATTGGAAAAATCACATCAATTTAATCATACTTAAACTTAGCATTGCATGCTATGCAATCTTTACATTAGTAATGTTGGAGTCAATACTTTAAAAATAGTTTATTATGCATATTTCAACTCATTAATAAAATATGGTCTAATATTTTGGGGAAATTCAATTAAAAGTGAACATGTCTTCCTGTTAGAGAAAAAAAAAATATGAATAATTGCTGGTACACATAGCAGACATTCATTCAAAACCTCTTTAGGCAGTTTGAAATTTTAACTCTTCCTTGTGAATATTATTATCCCTCATGTACTTTTATATAAGAAATAAAGAAAAATTTGTTCAAAATCAAAATATACATGCCAAAAATACTAGACAAAAAGCAAATCTACATAGACTGGCTTCAACACTTTCCTGCCATCAAAAAGATGTTTATTATGAATGCATTTTAGTATAACAATGCTCTTTCCTCTAGCTTAAAAGTTTTAATAAACATAATAAATCCTTTAAATCTGTTCTTAGAAAATACCTGTATAAAATGGCCTATTATTATGTAATGGAGTATACGAGTGACAATATACTATACTAAGTTAAAAGATTGCAATAATTTTATATCAATGCATATGTAAACATATATATAGTAAAGTATGTTACTTGAGTGATTTGCCTGTTTCTGCTTTTCTGATTTTTGTTTTAGTTGAGTTGTTCTACGTGTTGCTTTTTCATTTTTATTGTAACTAAGACATGCTTGATATTTTTTTTAAATGTAGATTGTGTGCTACTTTGGTAATTGTAAATGACAAGTTATATGTTTGTAGGTCTCTGTTACTGCTTTGTGAACTCACTGAATGCTCTAAACTAAACCATTGTATATATCAGGCTCTTGCATCTTGTAGGTACCAGGTAAATAAATTAAGGGTCCTTTAATTTCATTTAACATAAACATTGAATATTTTTGGCTATATCAAATAAGTTTCATTAAATCCCTTTACATGAAAATGAACTTTGATTTGAGTCCAGTGGTTTTACTTATGCAAACTATTTTGGAACCCGTAGGTCATAGTACTGTCAGATCTGGGATTAAAAAGGAGAGGGGGAGGAGAGAGAGAGAGAGAAAAGAGCCTGCTTGCTTTCTGGCTCTTGGACTTAAATCTGTGTTACATTATACATTTTATGAAAATGAACTCTGAATATTAGTTGTGTGCGTTAAACATGAAGTAGCAAAATGTTATGCATTTTTTTTATTTCTACTTTAGTCACAAGAGCACCAATCTTTCCTGTTCTGTTCTATATAGCATATATGTTGTGATGTTTACTATATGGCAATGATATGTGTATTTTCATTTTGTATTTTTAACTCTTAAAATAATAATCTTTTTATTCTTTGCACTTTTCTAGCATGAGGATTAGCATGCTTTAGGTTTAGTTAATGGTGGTATATATGAATGAGGGTGAGAAAGTATATTGCAGATGCTAAAAGACTAATAATTATGTTTTATTGCTGCTATTAATGGTCAGAATGGCTGTATTATTAGCTTGATTTTAAATATTCCTATTCACATATGAATTAAAATAGACCCTTATCTTGATCGCCATGTTTGGATCACATTTATTTAGTATTCTAGATAATTGCCACTTATTAAATTTATCTAAAAACACTAGAATCATATAAGTTCATTTACGTTGCAAAATGTCAAAATCATAAAGACTTTTACTTCAACGTCTTGCAAAATGAAAACAAACAAATATACATTAGAGTATCTGCTTTCATCTCTGGGTGTCAACGCCCCCATCGAATGATTGCAGTCTGTCTTTTAATCTTTAATATGCTTTTATTATGCTTACCAACTGGAATTCCCTTCTTCTATCGTATGCTTTGCGAATGCCCGAATCTTTCCATAATCTCACCAACGAAGAAGCATAATGCAAGAAGAGTTTGTCGTCTAACACCATACTATTTTCGAACTTCAGAATGTGGTTGCCGTGATCAGCATTATTTGGATTTTCCCACGGTATATTAAGTTTGTCCCGTGCATCCACAAGTACTTTCATACCTTTGACAATGTTTTGATAAATCACATGTTGGTATTCTCTCACAAGCTCAGGTTCGAACTTTATCCCATGAATGATTCTCATTTGTTTTAAAAAGGTGGATTTCCCACTTTCACCAGCACCAAGTAACAATAACTTCACTTGTCTTCTTGAGGCTTGCTTGTCCTTTTCAATTAATTTATCTATTTCTTGGCTTTTATGCCGTTGTTCTAGTTCTTCTGGACTGATTTTAAATCGCAGGCAAAATTCACACGACCACAACACCGCAGCCATCTTTACTCTTTGCTACCGCCTATCAGAAACATTTCATGACGTCATTGAACTAAACGCCATTATTAAAAGCAGACAATTCACATTTTCGCTCACTATATTGGAAAACAAATTGACATAGCTCGAGATTGTTTGACCAAAGGTATACATTAACAACCGAACTGTTTAGTTGTCGCATTTCATTAGATCATTTCTGGTAATAACATAAAGGATGCTAACTGACAAAGTACAATGAGTCACTATCCGGTGTTACACTTTTATAACATGGTCAGGATCACACAGAAAGTTGTCGTGCTTATGAGAACTTATTCTTACGACGGAATATTAGACATGCTGTGCTTTATTCATGAACATAAATATGTTTTGTTAGCAGCCCACTGAAGGAAAATGCTCAGGGAAAAGCACACTGTCTTTATTTTCAAATTATACTATTCTGTCAACTATATAGGAGCAGAACAGTTAAAACATTAAAAGGAATTTTATATTACTTTATGAAATATGGTTAAAAATTAAGTTTCCTTGTGACATTAAACTATGCAATACATTCAGAGCAAATTCCGCAGGGAAATCGAAAAAAAACCTGCTCTTGCATTCCAAGTTGTTCAGGAAGTCGCGTAACCAACAAAGGCGCTGACTCTTATGCCCGAGGCCAAAGTTTTCGCTGAGTGCGCTGACCCTCCCATATTTCTAAGAGGTGAGAATATCAACATATATTTAATTTTTAGTTTGAATGTGTTAAATTTGATCAAAGATGTAAATTTGTTTGTGAGAAATTCCCATCAAAAAAGTTCATTCTTCAAGCAGTTAATACGACCATTTTGTCCAATTATATGGACAGTTAGCGTCTCATCATTCCAATAATCAGTAATTGGCTCAGTTTCTTGAAGACTTTTCAGAAACGTATTTAATTTCTATTTCTACTTATGTGTTTATTAGGCAAGATATTTTGAAACGTTGATGTAGTTAGCATTGTGCTACGGACCCCCCCCCCCCCGATTATTTTCTATGGTTCAGTGCCTGACAGATGTATCCTCTTACATAATAGATCCACTTATGACACATTTTGGGAAGAAATCATAAAAAGTGTCCAATCTCTTCTCTTATAACCAAGGGCGTCAGCAGAATGTTTTTGAGAGAGGGACAAAATATTTTTGAAAGTAGATGATGATTAAATTTACCAGGTTTGAAAACTCAATGAAACGATCTAATTTTTAAAATTTATATAACAAAGAAAACATAATCAGTCATGTTCACCTTAAATGCTTTATTTTAAAATATGAGTGTTTTGGGTATTAAATGAAAATGTATCACTTTTTAAAACTTTGAGGTGCACTCCAAAAAGATTAGATTTTGGAACTGCTCCTTACAGCTTTGCCACCCCTAACGATATGCGCTACCTAATGCTTTTTAAATAAGCAATTCATGTTTTATTCAATGGCTTCTCTAGATTTGAAAGTGTCGCTTTTCGTCTGTTGGCTAAAACAGAACAAATATAAGTGATGATACGAGAGTAGGTCATAAGTTTCATTCCTAACCACTTTCTAGGTATAATAAAGACAAAAACTATTTCCTTTTTCAATATGGTAATTATTTGAATTAACATTTCAACCCAACCCCAAAAATAGTCAGACGTTTTGTCAGCAAAATGAGCATAAACAGCATCCATCGCTTCTTAGTCACACTTAAATATCCTTCCTCGAAGGTCTTTCTTGTGTTATGAGAAGAGGAAATATTCACTAGTAGCTAGATCTGAGCTGTAGGGATGGTAGATCTCCTTGAAGTCACGTTTCTTCACAGCTTCCTTTGTAACAAGAGCTGTGAGCACAGGTGCGTTGTCGTGAAAAAGGCGCACACCACCACTCAGCTTTCCTCGCCTTTTCTCTTTGATGGAAGCATGAGGTCTGTGCAGTAGGCCTGCATAGTACTCTCCATTTACTGTGGTGTTCCTCTCCTTGAAGTCAATGTGTATTCCTTCAGAGTTCCAAAATATAGTGGCCATGATCTTCTTGGTTGACTGAGTGACCTAGGCCTTTAGAGGCGGTGCTTCGCCAGGTTTACGTCACTCCATTGATTCTGTTTTGGACCAGGGATCATAGTAGATCCCTTGCCTGACAACAGATGACCCGTTGCTGCCTTTGGACTGGGGAAAGAAGTCTAGGCAACCATCTTGCACTAACCTTATTCGTGTTTAAATTTTGATGAATAATTCGAAGGACTGTTGTTTTAGAAAGGCACAACTTTGCTGCTATTTCTGTAACTTTGAGCCGCCAATTTCTCCTTCCGTTGGAGCGGTGTTTGCGGTAGTGAGTATCTCCAAGGGTCGACCTGGACGTTCTTCGTCTTCAATGCTTGCTCCACTCATTCGAAACAGTTTGGCCCTTTCTTTTACGGCAGAATATGAGGGGACTGCTTCCCCATATCACCGTCCAATCGCTATTTAATTTCATTTGGAGTAAGTCCTTCCCCTTGTGAAGAACTTAATAACAGCTCGACGCTCCATTTTAAAAATGTCACAATCTTGAACACATAATCTTCATTATGCTACTACATCTGAACAACTGAACACAGCGAAGCGGAAGCTACAGCTGCAATTATTTACTTAATAGATAAGGTATGACACTAGATAAGACTTTTGTGAAGGCGATAATCCTTATCGGCGAGGCTGGAAACTTATGAACTTTATCAATTTTTAAAAAGACTATATTGATCTTGACAAGTTGACGTTGCATTGTAACGTTATGATGAGCATCTTGAAATCAAACGTGAATAAGAACCTTCTAGGTAACTTTTCCTGTTCTTCCGGAATTAACCAAATGTATACGACTTTTTTTCACTGTTTCGATGTTAACTGTACAGCTTGGATCTTAGAAGGCTAAAGAACTACTTAAGATCATCAGAGGGACAGGGAGACAGAGTCGTCTTAGTGCAATTGATATTTTAATCATCTCTTTGAATCTCGATGGTATAGATGACCAATTCACCGGAAGAAGTTTTCGTAGCGCCAGACATTCACCAGAATTTTCTTAAAAATAGGCAATTTTAAAGTTTTTCGTCTTACATTATTTTATTGATTTCATGCTTTTGATTTATAGATTTTTTAAACAAAATCTTACTTAATTTTAATTTGTGTGCTTATTAATGCACATCTCTAATAAATAATATTTAGTCACATCAAGGTGAGCATTTTCAAAATTTGTGTTTTGGTTGATGTCGCTGAAATATATATTTACAAATCTCATAGAGAATTTATTATTATTATTATTATTATTATTATTATTATTATTATTATTATTATTATTATCATCATCATCATCATCATCATCATTAGTTTATCATAATCATTTTTATTATTATTCAAGCATACTTTTTAACATTTTTGGTCATTAGAGTCCCATTCAATTCAAGCAGCCGATAAATTTTGTTCATAGATCTCTTTCAGGCTTGAGGTTCTTTTACGTGCCGTACTCGTAAATCCACGACAGGGACCAAGGTTCCCGCCCCCTTATATATTATAGAAGTCGGCGCCCATGTTCCTCAATATATGTATCTTTTTATCTGGTTAACTGAAGTTTATTCGGAGGCCAAGTGAAATGTAATTATTTTACGCGATGAGGATCGCAATCTATTTTAGGAATGTTAACGGGTAAAAATTGCTATCGGTGGGTATACGTTTTCAATATTCTTCTGAAAAGCCCCCTTTTCCGGTTGCGACTCTACTCTCCCAGTCCCTTTATACGAAAGAGTCGCCTAGCGTTAAGTTAATGATATTGTTTTACTATTTACATTTTTACCTAAAGCACAAAATGATAATGCATTTAAAACTGTCTTAGGATATTCTTATATTTCATCTAATTTTTCTTCGGCCAGAACACGGGGGCTGGGAACACTTTTTTGTCATTGACAAATTCCATCTCTATTGGTAATTGTCT
This sequence comes from Metallyticus violacea, assembly GCA_030762175.1. Lineage (NCBI taxonomy): Eukaryota > Metazoa > Arthropoda > Insecta > Mantodea > Metallyticidae > Metallyticus > Metallyticus violacea. Next base: position 13,943,248 of record CM060841.1, read on the forward strand.
AACCACTTCTTTGCAAGAATCCCTTTACACATAAGTATCGTACATAAATCTCATATTTCAAGGTTATGTTTATGTAGTGGCAAAACTAACAAAAAGAGTTAGCACAGAATGAAGCACTGAATAATATATGAATATACAGTTGCTCACTGACAAAGCCTCTCTCAAACTAACTACAAGCTTCTACCTGCATAAGCATTACGGCACTGTCTATTGGCTACTCCCAGTAGCATCCGCGCTCTGCCGGCCCGCAACTGCTATAATCTTACTGTACTGTAGTGCATTCTCGAATTTCTAAATATGCTCCTGATCACAGTTTACTTTTTTAATTTAACCCCCGATGCTAACTGCCAATTTTTATGATATGATGAATTGAATAAATGAATTCATGGTACTCAAGTTATCTGTTTTATGATTTTTGTCTGTATGAATTAGAAGCAAACTTTAGGAACTCCATCCAAAAACGTTCGGAAATTGCTCTTCACGGGTAAGTCATTAAATAAGTTACAAGGGATATAGAAATTAAACAAATAAGAGTACTGATTTCTCAACACAATCTCACGTACATGGAGGTACTTATCCCATCGTTTCACAAGCCCTTAAAATGCAACAGCACAAAAATCTTTGGGCTGCTGTCCGAACCAGGCCGTGACTTCCCTTTCTACAGCGCCATGTTGGGAAAATGTTCACCCGAAAGGTGTTTTAAGAGGGCCGAACAAATGAAACTCACATGCAGCAAGGTAAAACATTTCGTAGCGTCTCATTTGTCTAGTTGGCATTATGGCGACGCGCGGTATTATGCAAGAGCAATACGCCTTTGGTGAGGATTCCTGGTCACTTCCGTTGAATGGCCTTACAAAGTTTCCTGAAGAGATTAAGTAGGAGTCGGTTTTTACGGTTTGTTCTTGAGGTTGGAATGCGGTAAATAGTATTCATTCGTGATCCCAAAAATTGAGCATAACTTTCTGGCGAATGGTGTCACTTTAATTTTTTTTTTCTCCCGCAGACGGTGCAGGGCGTTTTCACTGTATTGACGCAAGAGTCATCATATTTGACAATCTGGCAATCTGGGCTAGTACATCGTGCCCATCGTGGTAGTGACTGAGATGCTGCAATACCATACCCATTCTTTGCATTTTGCGCGGGGTCAGAATTCCCAGTACCAATCGTGCACAGATTTTGTGATAACCTATCCTGTCATGCATTACAATGTAGGCCATGTCGTATGAACAATCAATAGCAGTGGCTATAGTATCTATAGTTGCCCTTCTGTCTACTTGGAGTAAGTCTTCAATTCATTGCAAATTCGCGTCTGTGGCAATTCTCAATTAGCTGGCAGACGCGGTGATTGTCTTCAATTGGTGCCCGCCCTTCAAAGAACTTCTGCATCCAATTGTAAACAGCCTGACGTGACAGGCATTTCTCACTGTAGATGGGAAGCATTTCTTTATTAATATCCTTGATTCCATACTTTTACTCACAAGCATTGCTCGAGGTTGTGCATTCACTCAGCAGCGCCGCCATATTGCAATGTTGTTTCGCTATTGTAAACATCGATTGTGTCGAGTCGAATGTCATCAATTACCATCAGACTATTGCTGCCATCTAGTAGCAATAGTCTCAGATGCCTCATTCTAGCATGTATTACCCCACATTATTTTTAAAAGTTTACAACGGAATTTTCCTGTCCAAAAAACATGCCAACATAATAATCAAGGTCAACTTTTTTCTCTTTTTCCCCCTTGCTAATTTGATTTCCTTACTTGCTCATGGTTTGTATTAACATTTTGAGCCAGATTTTCAATACACATAGCACATGAATTACAAGGTAGCTTGTGAACTTGATGTGTTGTTTTTCTTGAGGCCAGCACTTTTTAAAAGCGCTAACATCTCTAGGCGTGGTAAAGTAATTGTTTATACGTAGCTTCAAATTCAATACAAATTTAGTAAGTTCCGTGTGTGTAAAATCTTTTTACAAATACACATTTCGTCGCACAACAGAGATCGATCATCAGAAACTAAGAGAAAGCAAGTGTTAGTTGTTAAAAGTAAAATCTCCTAATCAAAACGGTTTAAAACATATACAATTCTGAAATTGAAGTGGTTAAAAGTATTATTCCTACGACGTGCGGTTATATTTTTAAAAAAATATTTTTGACTATATACCATAATGTAAGTTATATAATTTTTATCAGAAAGGTCAAAATACTGTTTTAGCTAATACTTTGGAGATATGCATATTTTAAAGTTTTTCCACTCCCCACAAATATAGGGTGTCAAAATAAAGGCAATTTTTGTTTTAATAATAAAACACAATTTATTTGAAAACTACTAGTATTATGAAGTCAATATAAAGCATAAACACTGTCATTAACCACGAAGCAAACATCAGACAAATGTTCTCCACGGGTTCGTTGCCACACCTTCACTCTGTTGGCAAATTTTTCAACGACTTTAGAGCAAAGTTCCGGCTGAATTTTACCCATGACACGTTCAATTTCTGCCTTGAATTGAGGGACAATTCGTGGATTGTCCACATAAATACCAGATTTTACACACACCCATAAAACATAATGTTAAATCACACGATATCAGGGGCCAATTTTGACCGCCGTTGCGAGAGAGGTACATGTACGACGCTGCAAATCGTCCGTCGGATTCAGCCCTTATATTAGTTCGATGTTAAAAGAATGCATATGCAGATATTTTTGTTAAAATTCGCTGCAAACTGCTTCTCGGAATGGTTAATTGTTGAGAGCAGCGGCGAATCGACTTCATTGGGCTCATAGCAAAGCTGTCTGACGAGGGCAACATTCTCTTCCGATCGACGGGAACTCCAGGTGATTTGATGTTCTCTGTAAATCCAGTATCTGCAGATTTCCGTACCAGTCTCTACACTGTTGACACGTTAGGCGCATTTCGTCTACCAAAAATTACACGAAGTCTTCGAAAGGTCTCTGCATAACATTCACCGTACTTAAAATGCACTTTCGAATCTGGACGCGTTGAGCCTTCGTGTATCGTCCCATTTTAGCTGATAACAATACACACAAATGACAATCGTTAATCGCAATACAAACAGATGACAGTTTATTAAATTTCAGGTTCATCAACGTAACAAACCGACAGAAACAGTCCATTTAAAATTGCGTTTCTTATGGTACACGCTATAATTTTGCTTGAGCTTAGCTGAGGTTAATTGGGGCTTTTCAACAGAACATTGCTGCAAGTTCATGGGCTCATGTAGCACAATGGTTTCTTCTTTATGCTCAGCAGTAAACTATTATAGGATTTCAGTGCTCGATAAATGTTCCATATAAAGAGCTTGGAAAACGTTTTAAAAGAGCCAGGAAAAATACGTAAGTTTCATGGACGTTCAAATACCTGCTGTGCACTACAGAAAATATATGCAGTATTTCATAAAGGGTAAAAAAATTAAATTATATCATAGAGTGTGTCAGTAAGAGCGTTGATAAAAAAAAAAAAACAAGAACATAATCATTCACTTGCAGCGCTATGTAAAATGCGCTAAAATGTTTACAATCACTGACTGCACTATAAAGCAAAATACTGATGAAGAAGAAAAGCCTGTGAATTTATATTAGTGTCAATGGAACACTATAGAGGTTAAAATATCATTTTTCTGTACTTGCATGTGGTATATTTAATAATAATAATAATAATAATAATAATAATAATAATAATAATAATAATAAACCAATAGAATTAAGCCCAAACAGTGATTGAACTGATGTTATTATAAGTAAATAGTACTGTGAAAAACATGAATAAGGAAGTGATGAAAATATTAGTTAAAATCCCTAAATATCATGAAAACAGCTTAAAATTTTTCAGATGTTAACAAAGATCACCAGAACAAACTGTTGACGCACATCATGCCCATGATCTTTAAACACATTAGGCTTTTACGTAAGCAACATACGTGTCGGTTTGCAGCATTGTACAGAGATTTGATTGGCAGACCTTTTGTGCTTGTTAGTTCGACGATAGCGGTTCTCTTTTGATGGTACAGTATTTCATGAGCATTTTCCAGGAATTTACAGTCCGCTCACAAACAGAAGGTGTCATCTAAGGTCATCATTTGTTGTGATAGTGGTTTTAACAAGTTCACACTGGAAAATAATTACATTAGAAACATTCGGACCATTTAATTCCTTAGAAAAATTAATGAGTAGAGGATTTCTGTTCCACCTCATAAACGCTATCCAGATCTTATAACATAGTTATAATGATTTTCATAGATTTAGGAAATGGAAGATTGTCAAATAAGTATCCACAGATCAAGGAGTCGACATATTCAAACTTATTTTATATACGCGGTGTCCAAAAATCGCCATAAAATTTCTCATGTTATATCTTCAAGTATTTTTATGGCATACATGCCATGTTGGTTGCATCTCACATGAGAATAAAGGATGGAAAAAATTAAACATGTAAATACGTTTCTTTCTTTTACTTTTTTTCTAATATTTCCAACATCAAATAAAGCACAATGTAATATTCAATCGATGCACAGTTATTAATGTATATTTATTTTCTCCTCTATTTGTGTGCCTATATTATATATATATTATTTGTTAGTAATTCTGAGCTTGTCAATTCACGTTTATTAATGTATATTTATTTTCTCCTCTATTTGTGTGCCTATATTATATATATATATATATATATATATATATATATATATTATTTGTTAGTAATTCTGAGCTTGTCAATTCACGTTAGTAAAGTAATTATACGTTAAACAAAAGGAACAATTAAAATAAATCAGTACGAAGTATTGTAGCACGTTCTCATAATTAAGTGTTGACAGTTTAATTTGGTTGCATATTACGAAAAGCTAAACGGTCGTTTTGGGATATAAATGATTATATATTTATATGTATATATAATATGTACTATATATCATATTTGTAAATTATACATTATATATAATCGAGAGCATGAATATTTGCGATAAAGATATGTAAATATTAAAGAATATTATTATATGCGATCGATCAAATGATTATTGAACAGAACGAAAATGAATTATAGAAATTTATGTATACTTTCAATTAAATATGACAGAAATACAATGTTAAAATATGGAAAATAAAATCAAAAAATAGGAAACATCCAATGAGAGCGAATATTTAATAGATAATAATGTTAGAAAATAATCACATTTGAATAATTTAGGTTGTACTGTAACTGTGAAAGACCAAAATACTGAACAAAAATATTTTATATATGAAACAATTGAAAAAGCTTTAAAAAAAATAAGACATGGTGAAGAATAAAGTTAATAATTCCACTATTGATGTATGGAAATGAAAAATGCGCCCGAAAGAAGGATGGTGTTTCAATACAGATGCATTTGAAATAAAAGTTTTAAAAGCGGTTGAGATTATATTTCTAATATAAAAGAATACTTCAACATACGAGGGTAGATCCATAAGTTTCCTCCTCGCCGATAAGGATTATAGCCTCCACAAAAGTCTTATCTGCTGTCATACCTTATGTGTTAAGTAAATAATTGCAGCTGTAACTTCCGCTCCGCTGTGTTCAGTTGTTCAGATATAGTTGCATAAAGAGACCTATGTGTAGGATTGACTGATTTATTTATGGACGCTCTTTAACATCTCAGGTCATCAGTCATCAGTCATCATCCGGTGCAACTCAGCGCGTGAAGCGGCCGACTAATTTTGCTCAGAGGCCTCTCTTTCAGGCTTGAGGTTCTTTTTCATACCGTAAATGTACTACACGGGACCCACGGGTTTACTTCCCTTCCGAAGGAAGCCATACTAAGGATTTTACGCCCGAAAAAATCCATCGGTCCTGGCCGGTTTCGAACCGCTATCTTGGGTTTAGGAGGCAAGTATGGTAACCACTACACCACCAGGACCGACCTATGTGTAGAAGATTGCGATATGTTCAAAATGGAGTAACCGGCTGTTATTAAGTTCTTCACAAAAGAAAGACTTCAAATGAAATTTAACATTGGATGGTGTATAGGGGAAGCATCCCCCCTTATATTCTAGCGTAAAAGAATGGACCAAACTTTTTCGAATGGATCGAGAAAGCAATGAAGACAAAGAGCGTGCATGTCGGTCCTTGGAGGTGGTCACTCCTGAAAACATCGCCCTTGTGGAAGGAGAAATTATGCAAGACCGGCGGCTCAAAGTTACAGAAATAGCAGCAAGTTTGGACCTTTCTAAAGCACCAGTCCCTCGAATTATTCATGAACATTAAATATGAATAAGGTTAGGGCGAGATGGGTGACTAGACTTATTTCCTCAGTCCAAAAGCAGCAACGAGTCATCTGTTGTCATGCATTTGTGGAGCTCAACGTGACTACGAGAGAGAAGTTATGCAAACCATTGTTACAGGAGATGAAACCACGGCCTTCTGCTATGATCCCTTGTCCAAAAGCGATCGAATCAACGGAGTGGCGTAAACCTGGCGAAGCACCGCCTCTAAAGGCCAAGGTCATTCAGTTAACCAAGAAGATCATGGCCACAATCTTTTGGGACTGTGACGGAATACTCTTCATTGACTTCAAGGAGAGGAACACCACAGTAAATGGTGAGCACTGTACTGGCCTACTGAACAGACCTCGTGTTTCCAACAAAGAGAAAAGACGAGGAAAGCCGAGTGGTGGTGTGCGCCTTCTTCACAAGGCACCTGTGCACCTGTGCACACAGTTCTTGTTGCAAAAGAAGCTGTGAAGAAACGTGGCTTCAAGGAGATCGACCATCCACCCTACAGCCCAGATCTAGCTCTCAGTGACTATTCCCTCTTCTCAAAACTCAAGAAGGACCTTCGAGGAAGGAATAAGTAATAAGTAAGGAATAAGTAATGGATGCTGTTTATGCGCATTTTGCAGACAACACTTCTGACTATTTGGGGGATAGGGGTTGAAATGTTAATTCAAAGATGTGAGAAATGTATTGCAATAAAGAGTAACTATATTGAAAAGGGAAATATACTTTTTGTCTTTATCATACATAGAAATGATTAGGCCGGAAACTTATGGACCCACCCTCGTAGATATAGGCAGAATAAAAGAAACTTTCTGATATTTGCATCATCGCACAGATAAATGATATGATGATAATAATAACAACAATAACAATAATAATAATAATAATAATAATAATAATAATAATAATAAAACAAGAAAGACCATGGAAAAGATAGAATCAGTTGGAAGTTGGATATTGCCCGGGGTGGAGGAGGATACTTCGGCGCGCTCACGGCAAGAACTATTAATGTGTCGCCACAAGAAGCACTTTATTAAATAAAAAGAGGTAACACTACTTACATGTGGTTAAGAATGCTGGATCTTAAGCGAGAAATTATTACAAAACATGGACGCAACAGAAATTATATTTTGGAAACAGGTGTGGTCATAACTAATCTTGCAAGGAAATATTCTCAGAAGTTAGGAGAAGATTTAAAAATTTCATATTATTGTTAAGATAAAAGAGTATCAAAATAAATATTGTGTACACCAGAAAATGGTATTCCTAAGAAACTACTCAACGATTGAGTCTAAACTACAACAACTATAGGATATAGTTAGTCGCAGGAAAAAAGTGCAAGAATAGTTCACAAAGTAGAGGCTGGCACAAGTCGATCCTAATGAAAAATTAAATTTTTGGTAAGGAAGCAAAGTTGGGTCAATAACAGTCAAGAATCTTACACAAGCAGAAATGATATTTCTGGTAGAAAAACTTGTTAATTATGTATATGAAAACATAATTCAAGAACCGAGAGCTATTATCATGCGTGGATGAAGAAATGTGCTAGAGGTCGACTGGAACGTTCCGCGTTATCAAAATGAATGCTTCATTAAATTTCAAGATTGATTTAATTTATTGTTTTTTTATTTTTGTAGCATGAGTAAATACCTAATTACTTTCTTTTACAGCCAAAAGTTTTTCGGGAAAATAGCTTCAAGATGTCGTATAGTGCTGAATCAATATCACATGCGATCCTTACTTTGTTATAACTCCCTGGGAGGCGAGTTTACTTTAGTTTGTTAACGTTCGACATAGCTCATACCCATAGATAAACGTTTATGACACGAATAAACAATATTTTCGTTTGAATTATTATATTCTATATGGTGTCATATAATATTTCAGCTCAAATGTGATGCTTTTAATATAACTAAAGTACTTCAAGTGGCAGGAACGTTGCCAAATTAGAACTTTAAGACCGCGTGTGGTTAATCTGTCAAGAAAATAAAATCATATTTAACGTACATAATACAGCTTTGTTTTTAATCAGCCGTTCAGTATTTATAAAGAAGTATATAGGGTCGTCCAATTATCTGATGAACGACGCAGTGTTGAAGATTCGTACGGTTGATAAGTCATCGCTCCCGGTCAGCCGAGTTGGCTGGGCAACACAAGAGTCGGTGGTAGGAACACAAGGGAGACTATTACAAGTAACTTCTAATACACTTAAAAAGTTATTTACTCACCCATGTCACGCAAGGAGATGCTGGAACTGCCTGCTTTCAGTTTCCATATCTTTCTGGTATCTGGTATCTTTCTGAAATTACTCTTTACCTTTCTTAATTCTGTTAGAGACATGAAATTGATCTCTTGACGGATGATATGCTTTACTTTGCCCAAAGTGCGTGAATACTACTAATACATGAGTCGCATTATGACTTGGAGCTCCATCAACTGGAATTTCCCTTCAAATAATCTCCTGACAGCATGGGAGTTTTTTTTTTAATGGTGTTTAACGCCCGTTTTTACTACTGAGGCATCACAGGCGGTGGACACTGATGCTACATGGGATGAAATGATAAATTGGGAAAGGATATTTTTAAGGAAGGAAACGTTCCAGGCCTAAGTTTAGGGTAACTCCCCATTTGTACCAGTTGCCAGTTATGAGGACTGAGGAAAACCTGGAAAAAAAAACCCAGTCAGGGAGGAAGGTCCTGATGGGATTCGAACTCCAGACCTCCCGCTACGAGTCCGCGCCTTAACGACCTCGGCCACCGTGGCGGTCACAGCATGAGAGTAATTTGTGGATTAGAACAATTGTGTCTAGTATTTGAAATTTGATATTTATAGTAAACTTTGTCATTAGACACTCACTTTTTCAAATAATGCTGATTAATTGGCATGAGACTCAAGTCCAAAGTATCAGTTCAATAAACTCATCCACTCTGACTGGCCTTGAGCATGGATAACCGGCCGATATAGTTCTTTGTGGCCATGTCATTAATCAATAATTGGATGATCCAAAATTTGTTGTAATGTACAGCATTTTATTTCTCAAGTAAGAATGTGCTCAATTTGGCCTCCATTGCAAAGAACCTCTTGTAAGCGAGATATACTTTTTGTATTGGAATATTTCGGCTTATTATGTTGTATAGTCAAAAAAGGCATATTTTTTTCTCCAAAATTCAAGAGACCATCTCTCTCAATGAATGTCTATTTTCTATTTTAATTTTATTATGCTGTTTTTTTATTTTTATTTTGCTATATGATTATTTTATAATGCTTTTGGAGGTGCACAGCATATAATTTCTATGCATGAGTAAGTTTTAATATTATTTTTCACAACAAACATTATTCCTTGTATTTTATAGAAGTTCTGTCTAGCCTCCTCTGTTTTCTTAAATGGCTCCCTTGTTCCATAAAAGTTACATGTAAGAAGAGACAGTCCATCCTTGGACACATCTGATATGTCCTGAAAAATTGGAATACAGATTGCTATAACTCCATTTTTTGTTTTTATAATATATTTTAATTTGTAGAATGCTTTCTTTTAGAATTTTGTTCCATCTTTCTTCATCTTGATGAAAATGTAATCATAAATTTAAGCAGAAACTTGTTCTGGTCTGTCTTAATATGCATTTGAATTTTCCCATGGAAATCAGTACATTAAATGTTAACTCAGCTGCTCTGAATTCTTTACCTTCTTTCCTTTTTGAGGTGAATGAATTCTGAAGTCCACGACTACATTTTATGAAATCTATTTAATCTCTTCTTTTACTTCTTTAGTTGGTACAATAATTTTTCTTCAAATTTTTGTCCTTAATTTTGATGACCAGAGAATCAAATTCTGTATCTTCATGTATTTCTTGCTATTCTTATGAAAGACTTATTACATAGATACAGAGGGATGAATTAGAAAAAAATTATTTTATCATGCAAAACAATAATGTTGCCAACAATAAACAATAAGGAAAATATCAAGTAATAAGTTGCTAGTAGTCTTTATGAAACAATACATATATATTTCATAGTACTAGGAGGAAAACCTGCATGTATTTAATGCATCATTCTATTTTAAGTTAGAAGCAATATGCTATACCAAGTACTGATAAACCTGGTTTATATTACTATATACATCTGCAAATATAGATTTTTGTGAAATCTGACATTATAGAATTATGAATGGCATAAATAACAGGTTGATCATATATATTACATTTTAATTCAAAATTTAGTCTCTAATTACCTTTGAAAAAAATACTTCTCAATGGAAATATGTATATAAAATGAATGAATTTAATGTCAATATAATTGTGTCAAAAAACTACTATTAATGTTGATACTGAAAATTTGTCTATACAGGTCTATAAGCAAGTATATGGTTGATATTGTTATTATAAAGCATTATCATTGTTTGTTTTTTTTAACTCCATTTGACATTTTCTTGTGGAAAAGACAAAAATCAAAAATTTGAAAACTAAATATATAGACATTAGAAATTCTGTATTCAAACTTTTACTAATCATTTGTTTGTATTAGTTGTATTTTAAATTTGTTATTTGCAATACTGCAGATATAGACATGCATTGACATTGAATATCTATATGAAATGCAAGTTTTAACAATATGATTATTTTTCAAGTGGCTCTTGCCAAATTGTGCACATTTTAGTTGGTCGGACCAACTTATAAAAAAATAGCATTGTATAGAATCTGTGAACAAGAATTTATCACACTGATCTGCAAAAATATGCTACCAGGCAATCCCACCCCCATCCCCCAAAAAAACCCCACTTTAACTTTTTGCAAAAATATAGTTGAAAGTAATGTTGTATACCAATGTACCAGTATTCAATTTTTATTTAGTGCAAAATATTCGCTACATGCAAAATATTCAGTGGAAATCACTGAAATTTCACTAATTTTGTTCCACAAACTTGGACATATTTCAAAGGCTGTTACTCTCATCTTCAGCATGGTTTCACTGTCTGCTTCCCAGCATGGTATTAAGATATTGTTCTATGGATTTGTTGCTGTTCAGAACTATTCACTACATGTTTACTAAACTATTCACTACATGTTTACTAAAATAAACAATTCATTTTTTTTTTCCTTCTTCTCCTTGGCAGTGTATTAAATGTTCAACAAATCCATGCTGATTAGTTGGGTTACCTTTATACTGGAAGAGTTACTTATAGTTTAGATATCTCATAAGTCATTTGCATGAAAGAGCAAACAGCTGATAGTAAGTAATAGTGTTAAGCTCCTCTTGCAGACACTATGATAAGGAGGACACACTTAGTGGACATATGCATGGAAAATCCATGGATTCTGTATGCCCTCCATGAAGCTTCAGTGTGATACCCCTCTCATCCCCTTGTCAACCAGCTTCATAACAACTCCTTTTAAACCAAAGTATCTTGCCATGCTAAGCCTGGACACTAGGAGAATGTATCCTAGCCTGTTTTTTCACACATGTACACCAAGTTGTCTCCATTTGCAGAAGCCATTTATACCACATGCCTCTCTTGTCTACTACATTGCAGATGCTGAAATATTCAGGGTTAGAATCTATGAAATTATTTATAGGTACTTATGGTTCAAAATTAAAGAGAAGGCAAGTGCTCTTGTGCCCTTTAGAGTGAGCCACCACTGGCCCTTGCAGTAAGGTTGAGTGTTAGCATTTTCATCATGCTTCTTCACACCCAACTCCAGATTCGCTTCATCATCTGGAAACTGAATTTTGGCTTTAGCACCATTGCCAGAGTCTTGTTCTTTCTTCTAATGTGTATAAATTATCAGTGTCAAGTGTGACTTTGGGAAAGTAACTAGTGCTGTGGGACAAAAGAAAGGGCTCAGGCAAAGTTGTAAATTAATTTCCATATTGTTTGTTTATTGATGATCTTTTGGATAGTTTGAAGCATGCCTGTACTCACATGCCTGCAATCAATCTTAGGTCACTTTATGCATATGATCTGGTGGTATGCTCAAATCAGTGAATGGCTTAAAGGTAGCTATAAGGGAGATTGATAGATATTATGAACAGCGGGGATTGAAAATGAATCAAGATAAAACTAAAATTATGGTGTTTAAGAAGAGTAATATATTGCACAAGGATGAGAAATGGCTTAGGAAAGAATCAGGTGAATTAAATGTACTTACGAAGCTGTTGACAATGGAGTGGTATATATATATATATAATATAAATGAAAAATAAAAATACAGAAATACTATTAACAATGTAACAAATTAACACTAATTATAAAAGTAGATAAAGATAAAACACTGAGAAAGAGTCACACTTGAAATTGCTATATTTCGAACTACTGCGAGTTCTTCAATGGCAAGAAGTTTTTAACTTTGCTTATTAAGCTTTATTTACTTTTGTGTGTTTTGCTTTTGACTTCTTTACTATTTATCTATTATTCTTTTAATTTTATTTCTGTGTTTTCTAAAAGACTTTATTGTTTATGACCTTCACTTGTCTAGCTTCTTGCCATTGAAGAACTAGCAGTAGTTCGAAATACAGCAATTTCAAGTGTGACTCTTTCTCAGTGTTTTATCTTTATCTACTTTTATTACTTGTTTATATAAAGAATCAGGTGTTAGTGAATTCTCATATCTGGGCATAAAGCTGAGCAATAATGGAGGCTGGAAGAAACAATAAAGAACTGCAATGGCAAAGGAGAGAATAGTCATGACAGCAATGAGAACATGTTTATATCTGATGCCAATAATGAATATTAAGTGGTTTGAAAGACTTTATTCTGCTTTGGTTGATCTTATGGAGGGGGAAATTTGGGATATAGAGGAGGGATGATGTAATATGATTTAATACTAAGAATTTTCTGTAAACTAATTTTGGGAGTTCTCAACAATACTGCAAATGCAGGAACTTGCTTGAGTTAAGAAAGGTAAGTATGAGAGGGTTAATGATGGAGAAAGTATTGAAATACTTATTTAGGGTTCAAGAGCTACTTGATATTGACATTGTGAAACTATGCCTGAAATATAAAGAAGAACATTTTGGTAGTATGACAAACCCTGGTTGAAGAAAATCAGAGAATAGTTTTTAGAAATGGATTAGGAGATTTTTGGGTTAAAATTGGATATTTTAGAAGAGGTTGTTGGGGGGAAGTGAAATCATGAAAGGAAGACATGGATAGAAAATTTTATTTGCCCAAATTAGGAAGAAAAGATCACTAGCATATTATAATAAATTAAAAATGACCCAGAAAGGAGAAACACATTTTAATTTGCAAGAAAAATGAAAGAGAAGCATGGTTTCGATTAGGTGTTTGGAAATTGAGGGGAATGAGGGGAAATGTTATTCTGGAAATGTGTCCCATCTGTGGGGAGAAGGAAGATGAAATTTATATTATCTTCTAACATAAAGTCAAAAATAATTAGTAAAAAATGGTTACTGAGGAATACATGATTTGCATTGAAAAGATTTATGAAGATCATAAACAGTTGCCTAAATTAGGAGAGTTTTTATGGAAGGTAAGAATGAAATAGAAATGGTCAGTTGAAAGATATGTCACTTAAATAAATTTTAGATGATAAAGAATATCTATGTATAATTACCTTTTCAGATTGAGTTAGTTATGGCTCTGGACAATTAATTAGACCATAACCATGTATGTCTTTAGTACTTTAATATATTAATTAAATTAATAATGTGTATACATTTCCCTGTTGTTTTAGATGGAGTCTATGGTTGATTTAAGGGTTTAAAAATTCATTTACTTAAGAGAGTGGAGAAAATCCACAGATGAAACTGTCTTCACATTCCTGCAGAAAATTTCGCTGCTTGAATTTTAGCTTATATCAAAGTAATGATTGTTCTTAAGTGAAAAATTTTATTCTTAAAACATCTATATTTGTTTCTATGTAAATAAGGAATTCATATGAGACACATTAGAAGGTTCAATCACACAACATATACCTAGTATGCTATGATTAGTGCATTATTGGGGTGAGGTTGGTTAAAGGTAGAAACTCTACTAAGGAAAGGTTCATGAGAAGAACATACTATTGTCTAACACAATGATCACTGAAGCCTTTATTTTTAGAAAATATCACATAAAATTATTTACATTCATTCCTAGTAGAAGCAAATCCTGTAATATAGTTAGCAATGTCATTTGATTTTAGTAACTATCTGTAGCACTGTTTTGAAACATTTTATATCAAAATATTATAAATATGCTGTGGATTTTTACTTTTGTGAATTAATATGACTATATTTATGATAGTAAAAAATTAGGTTAATTATTCTATAGAATTCTGGCAGAAGACAGTTCATTAAATGTATTTTATTGAATAAAATTTTTTAAACAGATATTTGAAAATACACAACTTCTTATATTAGCATCACCTAAAGACAGATACTTCTATCAATTGACATCTCTAACTGCTGCCATCAGTTTTTCTTGTCAAATCCCATATTGATTTGATGAAGCAGGACCTTGAATTGTCTTTAAAGGCCCCTGTAAAATTTTAAATCACACGTATACAAAAGTTAATTCTGTACCATGGACAAAAGTTGGTGCTGGTATGTATTGTATATATGCATATATAAAAACAATTTTAACATTGTCACACAAAAGCAACAACAACTATAGCAAACATGTTTTCTGTTGTATAGTTATGGTGGAATCAGTAGTTTTAATGTAATCTGTTTAACCAGAACTGTAATTAAATTTCTCATCATTTTAGGACATCGAGAAGCAGCATGTTAATGCAAGCTTGATATATCTACCGTTTCTTATGGCTATTTTTTTTAAAAGCAAGTAGAATAATTAGCACAGATATTAACAAAACCATAAATATTTAATTAGCAATAACAGGAAGCAATGACATTCACATATATAGGTGGATTAGTATGCTGATTTAAATGCGTTATTTTATGATATTTATCTTAAATGAAAATATTATTCCACATCTAGAAGCTAAAGAATACTGGATATGTATGAAAGTTTCCAACATTTTTTAGACATACACTTTTAAAATTATAGTGTTTCATTTTGTAGACACATTTGTGATAGTATAATAAAGGACAGTAGCTACATTAATACATAATGAGCTTATATGTTACTTTTTCTATTGCACATATTTAGCAAGGAAAAAAGAAGTTATTTAATTGATAGTTATAAGTCAAAGGTGCTATTACTTACATAATGTTTTGAAGATTAAATCACAAGGGAATAGTTTTCATAGATTTATATTTTTTGATGACATGGAACATAGTCACTATTAAATGTTCAACTTATGGAACTGAACATTATCTTAAAACACCTTTAGGTGCTAACTTTTTTTATCATAATTTGTATGAACTAAACAGACAATAATTCTGACTTATTTCTATGAATAATCACAACATTAGCTGCTTATATATTGCATATAACTACATCGTTTGTCCGCTTAAGTTCCAATTATTTTGTCTCTTTATCTTATTTAGCAGTCATTCTGTTTCAGTTAAGGTCATACACTGTGTGGCAATCGCAAATTTTAAAGCTCTTCACAAATGTTACCATTTGGTTTGCAATCCATCAGCATAGAAATAAGTATAGCTACATCATCTACTTATTAGCCATACTAGAAATAAATAGTATAACATTTTCTTCAATTCAACAAAGACAGCTGTAGTCATGAATGAATATGTAATGCAGCTAGCATTAGTTTCAACCGCTGCTTCACCATTCAGTTCACAGTTGTTCATGACTAAGGCATGACATATCATGAATGCAAAATTTAGTTGCTGTGAGGCTGTGTCAAACATAATTACATAGGTTAGGGATGTTGGACACATTTAAACACTCTGTATTTGTTATCTGGTTTTAAGACACATTAAAAAAATCAAATGTTTAATACTTAGAAAAAGGACAGTACAATAGTACCATGCTTTTATGACCATTGTATATGAATGAATAAAAGAAAGATATGAAATATGAGATTTAAGTTTAAAAAAACCTAAAAACAACTAAACAAATAAATATATTTGTGGTTAATGTGTTGTCAAGCTAGTTAATTCCAAAAGAGAGCCAAAGGCAATTTGCAAGTAGATAGCAATAGCCCTTGAGTTCCTGGGATTTAATCATTAGAATGCTGAACTCTCCATCATTTTATATAAAACCTAAAAATTCCACAGTCAATATTGCTATTAAAGTATCTTGGGTTAGTTGGGTATTGCCACATTGCAAATAATTTCTTGCCATCCTTCTTCATAGTAGCAATACCTCCAAAGAAGGCCACTGCAAGATGGCAGAAATGTCATTATAATTAGTTATGACATGGCAGTACCAAGCTAACCCAAGATAATTCAATTCCCAACATAATTTTTATAACAGCAATCATTTTAACCACTTTTATCAACAGAATACACCCTGAGTATAGCATACAACTTCCAAAGGCATAGACACAGAATAGAATTTCATTGCATTGTATTCCTGGATTCTACATGTCTATCTGAGTGTCTGACTAGAGTGATGTCCAGTTCCACATTCCAATTCTACTTTTTTTCTGCAATAATTGGTTTTTGTGGTTCACTTAACAATTAAAAGAATATATGAAAATCATATTAAACTTTTGGGGGGGGGGGGAGGATTTGAAATGCTGCACTTTAAAAGTTCTAGATGCTTGCAGTCAGTGTAAAGAGTCCAGGATAATAATTTTTCAAGATATTAGAAGTTCATCATATACATTACATTGCAAGATTATTACTGTAAATGACCAAGCACACTAAATATATTGCTGGAAGTAGCATTTCATTCATTGTTATGACACCATTATTGATTAAATGTTTTTAGCTTATGAGTTGATTACATACTCTTGTCTCCACTTATTAAATTTTAATGGCAGAATATGTTTATTTGATTCTTATCCATATTCTTGGTTGCTGAACTGAAGGATAATTTGAAAGCATTTTGAATGCATACAGGCTACCTCTGGCTGGAAATTACAAAATTTTATAATTAAGGTGTCATCAGTTGGAATTTTTGTAATTAAGGTGTAACTAAGGTGTCACCAGGCATATTTATTTATGTAGACTTTTTCCCATAAACTAACTGTAATGATTTTAATGCATTTTTTTTACTTTCAATGGAAAATTGTATAAACTAAAATCAGGTGTAGCCATTAAATACCAGATTTATATATGAGTTATTTTAAAATATTAATAATGCATTAAAATTGCTTAGCTAGTAAAAATCTACAAGTTCACAATTGAGAGTGAAAATTAACAACTCTTTCCGTTAAGATCATTGTGTGATTGAGCCAAACTAATACAAGTTTAAACAAGTGGAGCAAAAGAGTGTTACATAGATATGACATATGACATATGATATGATTTGAAATTTTTCTAAAATAAACTCACACTGATTACTATAGTAAAGCCAAGAGTTTCAATCCTAGATTTCACCAGTATGCTATAAGCTACAGCTTAACATACAGATTAATAAGTGCTCCCTTAAATAAAACAGGATATAATAAGCTTAATTATAAATTGCAGAATATAATGCCTGAGGTAAAGAACTACTGGTAAAAGAATACAGAGTTTCAAAAAGTGAGAACAGATAAAGGAAGTTATTACATTATCATTACAGAAAGAGAAATCAAAAAATTCACATGTCAATCTTTGATTTTTCAAAAGTTTTAAACACTTTTTAAAGAATTTAATATCATCTTGGCTGCATAAAACAATTACAGTATAAAAAATCTCATAGCACCAAATCATATAGATGAAATTCTTTCAGCAAAGAAATTAAGTATTCACCATATTAATTGTTCATATTGTAATAAAATGTACAATGGAAAAGCAAAAATAAATATAAACATAGGACTTAGAGGACATTATAAGAATATCATATATAAATAACGAGATATATCAACTATAGCCTACCATTTTTGAGAAATTAATCAAGTAGAAAGAAAAAACAAAATAGTTAAAATATTCTGATCATTAAAATTAAGTTTAAGGAAAAAGGTCCGCATCAAGTAATATAAAGATTTCATGATACATTTTGAAATTCCAACAAATAATAGAGAGGTCAACTATAAGCATCCAAGATGCAGTTCATATCATTTGTCATGTGGTTAGCAACTTAGGGTTCATGTTCTGTCAATAAACTTTGGTAAGAGGAGACTTAAGAGTGATAATCTATTCATCAGCTAAAATATTAGATGGTATGTTCTTCACTGTAAAAAGTTATACAAATTTTGTATTTGTAATCATTATTGATTTCACAAATAGTTGTTCAGAAGCTTAACTAGGGTTTTTACTTTGTTTTGGAAGTAAAATAGACTGTAAAATTGTATTATTATGATTTTAGATCATGCAAATGTCATTTTGGATCAGAATTATGAGAGTATAAATTAGAGTGTTCTTCCTAAAGGTCAAGGTAGCTTCTTAAATTTTAAAACATTACTAATCACTATTTAAAAAGTCAATATGATATTTAATCTGTCAATACTGACTCTAACACCGCACATTGACCCAGAAGCAATTCAGAATCACCTGAAATTTTAGTTGCTAAATAAGTGAACAACTATTTATGATGTGCAAGAAAGATAATGTGTTTTTCACTAGAAACACAATTTTTTTTTTAAATATTTCAATACAGTTTATTAACTTGTACATCACAACTAAATATTATTGTTCATGCATTATTATTATTATTATTATTATTATTATTATTATTATTATTATTATTAACACTCCTTAAGCCGTCATATTGTAATATTATGATATTCATACTTTTCTATTTGTAATAGAAGTACCTTCAAATTTAGCTGTATTAAATGATAGACTCACATTTCCTTACAGTACTGTACAGTTAATATTAAGAGAACCTCATTATAGGCAACAAAGCTACCACAAATAATTAAATTCTAAGTATACCTTGTTAATGGGTCTTCAACTGCAATCTTTGCATAATTTATACTTCTGTACAGTTCTGAAATTTTGTTTGACACCACAAAAATAATGTTTATCCCATAAGTAAAACACTAAAATGGGTTTTATTTGCACGTATACTAAAGATTGATGCATTTGTAATTACATTAGGGATAAACAGCCATCAACAGCACTATTGCATTACTGCCCTATAAACACTGTTTTTACAGAATCATTTGCAGTTCAGCATTTATTAAAAATGTTAGGCCTTCATTAATCTAGCTTACATCAATAGAAAAACTAATTTTTTCTAAAAACAGAATGTAATTTACGACACCAAAAATGGTTCAGCATCTGTGCAATTGATATTGAAGCTGCATATTCTAAATCTAGTAAGTGTGTGCAATATTTATGTGATCCACTTTTGATGTATCAGATGGCATTTCTTTCATACTTCTTCAGGAGGTTTCAGATTACATCTAGGAGCTAAAATCTAGTTGATAAAATAAAAAAATCCAAATGTTTATATTAAAAGATTAGCAAGCAGACGCAAAATAGGATGTTTTCAATGTGTCAGAAAGCAAAAGCTGTCATTATGTCCAGGTTGGAGCAGTGAATTATTTTTGCTAGAAGTGACAACAAGGCAAATATTAGAAAAATGCAAAAAAGATGTGAAAAGAAAGGAACACACTGGTCCTCAAATTCAGCTCATGCAGTATTTCTTAATTGAATTTATAATCACAGGAGTTTAATAAAATACCTGGTATTATCTGTATATTTCTCTAAGTGAAAGTGGACTGGGTGTATTCTGTTTGCTTTGCTTTTCACTTTTGAATTTTTATGCTTTCCTGCACATTTAGAACTTAAGAAATACTACATCAGCTAGACATAATCTTTGATAAATTTATGCATAATGAGTTGTAAGATGCAATAAAATATAAAATCATGAGGCATACATAAAATGTACCTTATGCAGAGTTACAGCAGATAATAGGATACAATTTTCCACTTATTACTCTATTGTTTTTTTAACATTCTGAAACTGCAGAATATGAACATTTTAAATATTAAATCTTTAACCTGTATAGCCACACACACTCATACAAGAACATAAACAAGTATCTACAGGTACAGAATGAATAAATAAACAAACAAAAGTATTAAATAAACACTTTAAATGCAGTATTATCCGAATGTTAAACATGTTAAACATGAAATTTTATAGCAAATAAGCTGCAAATTAAACATTAGCTAAGTATATTGAAGATAAGCTAAATTAGATAGTCACCACAGATTTTGAATTATTTAAAAAATATAATTATTAATATAAATAGACAAAGTAAAACATACATTGTTCTTTTGGTTGTTATTTAAACATGTGTTTGTTGCACAGCCTAAGGCTATTGTTTACCTTAAGCCTAAAATATAACTTTTTATTTCCTGTACTTCTTGGCTAAGGATGCCTGATTTCTTATCATTCCTATTATTTTTATAATAACATGTTTGCTTGATGAATGTGTGTTAAGCTTGGGGTGAAAAAGAATTTAAAAAGTCCAGCAATTAAACATTATAAAAACAAATAAGGGGAAATTATGCTATGAAAATGCTGTTATACATTGTAATGCATGTATATATGAATCAGAAAAATGAATTTTAAAAAAAAAATATATATCACTCATACCATTACTTTTCTTTCATTATGTTATGAAAATGTGTTATACATTGTAATGCATGTATATATGACTCAGAAAAAAAGAATTTTGGAAAAAAATATCGCTCATACCATTACTTTTCTTATATAAATTTGTGATTAGCTGGAATGTGTTTTCTCATCAGCTAAAATTAACAAAGGAAATAACCTTCCTCCACCTTTTCTGTATTTTTTAAATTCTGAATGTAATGGGAGAAACCATTGTAGGCCTTAACACTAGCCTACCAGTTTACATTTTGCATAATTAATTGACTTAAACATGTAATCATTATTTGTATAAAAATAAACATTATTAAATGATAACCTTGACTACAGTCATGGGTATTTTCAGGTTGTCATCCTTAGTCATGATCAGATACAAAAACTTAATTTTTAAACCTTTTCTATCACTTCTTCTAATTCCATAAATTTAGATTCACTGTATACAAGATCAAGTTTTACTTTAAAAAATGAAATAAATCTGTACAGGTAGGTAAGCTCTTTAAGTACATTAAATTGGATAAATGGCACTTGAGGGAACATTTCATTGCAGCTGCTGAGCTCTTAGTTTTATTTTAAAAATTAATTTTAACAAGTTTTTTAAAAATATTGAAAGGTTTTAAAACAGTTTATTATTTTAATGCTCCAATCAACCACATCTCTTTTGTTCAGGACATTAGAATGTGTAAAATTTGAGCTGAACTAAATTTAACTTCAATGCTTTTAAAATATCATTGAGCTTCTTTTCTCTCATCTTATTTCTGAAATTTTTAAATGAAATACTTTGAAGATATGAATAGGAAGAGTTGTGTTTTATACTAGATATAACAACTCTATCCGACTTAAATAACAATGTTTCTGACTCATAGCATATTGTTTTAAAAGCATTAAATTACAAGTTCATTGTCCTTATTATAGAGTATAAAATAGAAATATAATTGTATTTATAGGCTTATAAGCCGAATAATATTTAACAACAATTTTTCATTCTTCCACTTAAGGTGGAAAATACAATTAATACCACACTGATTTCTTTAGTGGCAGTGTTCAAAACTGTCTAGTAATAACAATGAAGAAATGAAAGTTTGACTTGAGCTAAGCAGCTGCTTTACATATTATAGCAAATTATTATTAAGAAAATCACTCAAATTTCACTAATTTTATTCTATTTATTGGACATGTTTCAAAGGCTATCTTTATCATCAACATGATTCCACTGTCAGCCTCCCGGCTTGGTATTAAGATGTCACTTTGTAGATTTTAAGAACTTAGTGATGAGGTTACTGTTGTTTGGGAGATCAAAATTAACCAAATTTTCCTTGTTTTTGTTTATGAATATATTTTCCCAGGCTGTTAATCCTATAGGTTTTTGAAGGGCTGTTAAGAGTTTTTGTTCTTTTTGGATTTCATGGTTCTTCTACCAGAAATGGTTTGCTATAGCTGATTTTACTGTGTGTTAATAAAACAAGGAAAATTTGGTTACTTTTGATCTTCCAAATAACAGTAACTTCATCACTAAGTTTGAAAATTAACAGAGTGACATTTTAATACTACGCTGGGAAGCTGACATGGAACCATGCTGATGATGAAGGCAACAGCCCTTGAAACATTTCTAAGTAAGTGGAACAAAAGTAGTGAAATTTGAGTGATTTCCTAAATAATAATTTGTTATATTATACTATATTTCACAGTGAAAATTCCCACTATTCAAAACTGCTTTACATTTGTTATGCATTTTCTCTATTCTATGGCATTTTTCCCAAGTTAATGTACTTAACCAGAGTTATCCTTCCCCAGGTTGCATCTTTTCTCTAGGAGTAGTAACTGGCATAAATGGTGTTTGTTGTTCGAATATGATGAATGTGAACTCCATTACTGCCATTGCAATGTTGCTACTAGCATGACCTCACTTGGAATTGGGCTCTAAAAAGAAGAAAAGAGAGGAAATAACATTATAAGCTCTTCAGACTATAAATGAAGGGTGAAAGGGCAAAACAATCAAAGTCCATTTTTTATTTTTTTACCTGAATATAATTTGAAGTTTAAAAATGCTATAAAATTAAGCACATTAGATAGGTAGAAATGTTTTTTTCTAGAATAATTCTTAAGGTAGTTTTCTAATAGACCCTTCTTTTTAAATTAGTGTCATGTGTTATTTGTTCAAGTTAAAAAGTCAAAGTATACACACTTGTAGATAAAAACAATCAAAGTTCACTAACTATATTATGGAATGTGCCAAATTAAACTACATATTTGCTGAGGAAAATATAAACATTATATGAAACACTATTGAGAATAATCATTCATTATTCATTGTCTATTACAGGTAACCTTGAATGATACAGCTAAGCATTTTTGGTACAGAATCTCTTCAGGCATTGTAAGTCATCATATTTTGCCTTGCAACATGGAATTAAACTTAAATAGGAAGAAATGACTGCTCATCAGGCTGTGTACAGCTGTTATAGCTGGTTATAGTTATAGAAGAGGTTTTGCCAGCTACAGTTTCTCGCATTTCTCTTATCTTCATTGGAAATGTATTTCAGTATTCTTTATTAGGAAATGAAGACTACAATTAAAAATATCCTGCAACACTGAATGATATTGAATGCAGATGGTTTCATGCAGCATCTTACAATATACTCATTCCAATCACTGGGTGTTTCATTTATTAAACCCATATCTTTGTCACATTCCATATAACTATGGCCTTTTATGGGAAAAGTCACTTTTACTGATTAAAATATTTATGAACCATAGCATGAATGAAGTGAATAATGGTATAATTTTTATTTTGGCTGGGCATGAATCACAAAAAATTTTCATATTTCGAACTGATGGTCCAGGGGATGGAAACAAAAGTCAAACAATATTGATGCAACTTCATCAGTTCCCTTTCTTGCTACGGTGTCATTGTAGGCATTTTACAGAGGACTGTGATTATTTTTCCCCTGGACACTAATTTTCCTATGCTGATTTTTGTGGACTACATCTGGTTTTTTCCTGTATGAATGTGTTGGAATGTAGTGCTACATACCTATAATCCATTGGCCTAAAATCTCAAATTTCACCAAAAGTTGACTTTGATTGTTTTGCCCCTGTACTCTTAAAATATAATATGAAATAGTGTTTATGCTATTTAATTTATTTACACTTTATATTAACAATGTGACTTTATGTTTTTAAGTATTTAAAAAAATCGAGGAAGGGAATGATTGAGTTGCAGTCTTAAGTGCTGAAATTAACTTAACACTCTAACTTTTAAATTCAAAATGTTTTACTTGGCAGAAATGCCTATACATTTATTAAGTCTAGGATAAAGAGATGTCATATATTTCCTGCACAGGTCCTGAGTTTTAACTGTGTCCAGAAAAATAAATAGAAAGGAAACTCCTATATTTAAAGAAAATCTACTTCAGTATTTTTAAATTAAATTTTTTCATGCCCCCTCCAGTATATTGGAAATATAAAAAGGTTAAAAGTGAGAAAAATGGTGGCATTTAAAAAATGTTTAGTATAATAGTCATTTAAGATCGCTGGGAGATAATTCAAATAGGGCAAAGAAAGAATAAGAAGGTTGATAAAAAGAAGGGCAGGTAATAATGAAAATATTTAGTAATGTGGCAATTATATAATGGAGTAGAATTTTGATAGTTTGTTGGTCAATGTTGGATGTTTTATTTTGCATTATAAATATTGTATGAATATGGTTTTCTTGAGAGAAAATGACTTAGAACAGAAAACCCCTAGACACCATTTGTATCCCATTTAGCATTTAAATAAATACATAAAAATAATTGAAATATAGAAATTCCACTTATTTATCCCTTGTCATCAAAATCCATTTTTTAAAAATAAAATAGAGAAGAGAAAAATCATGTTAAAAATTTATAACTAGGTATGAATGAACAGCTAAATACCCTTTGAATGAATTGCTTCCCTGAAATATTGTAGACAATATACTTTTTGATGGAAGATTCATGGTCTCTGGTATCTCAAAAGTAAATTAGTAAGGTTACTGATGCATGGAAGAGCTGCATACTTAAGCTTCAAATAAAGGAGAATAAAAAAAATCTGGAATGAAATGAAGTAAAGGAAGAAAAAAGGGACACCAATATTAAGGTTAGATGGTAATGAAGTTGAAGTAGTTCTAACAGTGCTGCAGCATATTATACAGTGAGCTTAGATTTGTTTTATTAATATTTGGAATAATTCACAATGGTAAAAATGGTAAATTAGAAGTACAGGAAGAAATGGGCATCAAGAGGAAATATCTGCATGAATTAGAAAGTTCTAAAACTAGTTCTAGATATAGTCAAAAATGGTAGGTCCATAAGATTACGGCCATACCATTCTCTAGGTATGATAAAGACAAAAACTATATTTCACTTTTCAATATAGTTGCAATACACTTCTCACATCTTTGAATTAACATTTCAATCCCCCCTCCAAAAAAATAGTCAGAAATCTTGTCTGTCATTTGGGCATAAACAATATCCATCACTTCTTCGTCACACTTAAATTTCTTTCTTCCAAGGTCCTCCTTTTAAGTTCTGAGAAGAGGAAATGGTCATTGAGAACTAGATCTGGGCTGTTGGGTAGATGGTCGATCTCCTCGAAGCCACATTTCTTCACAGCTTCCTTTGTAACAAGAGCTGTGTGCACAGGCAGGCACGTTGTCTTGAAGAAGGAGCACATCAGCACTCCGCCTTCCTCGCCTTTTCTCTTTGATAGAAGCACGTAGTCTGTGAAGTACTCGCTTACTATGGTGTTCCTCTCCTTGAAGTCAATGAAGAGTATTCCTTTACAGTCCCAAAAAGATTGTGGCCATGATGTTCTTGATTGACTGAGTGACCTTGGCCTTTAGAAGCGGCGCTTCTCCAGGTTAACGCCACTCCATTGATTCGATCTCTTTTGGACAAGGGATCATAGTAGAGGACCATATTTCATCTCCTGTAACAATGGTTTGCAGAACGTCATGGCAGAGCTCCAAAAATGCCAGACAACAGATGACTCGTTGCTGCTTTTGGATTGAGGAAAGGAGCCTAAGCATCCAGCTTACACTATCCTTATTCACTTTAAATGTTCATGAATAAAAATGAAGGACTGTTATTTTAGAAAAGCCCAACCTTGTGGCTGTTTCTGTTAACTTTGAGCTGCCAGTCTTCCATTTCACAAGAGCGATGTTTTCAGGAGTGAGCCTACCTGCACGCTCTTCGTTTTCAATGCTTTCTGGACCCATTCTAAAAAATTTGGCCCATTCCTTTACGGTAGAATATAAGGGGAATGCTTCCCCCTATACACCGTCCAATCGCTGTTTAATTCTATTTGGAGTAAGTCCTTCTTTTGTGAGAACTTAATAACAGCTCGACACTGCGTTTTGAACATGTCACAATCTTCTGTCTAGACTTAACCTTCCTTATGCAACTATATCTGAACAAGTGAAGACAACGAAAGCTACAGGTGCAATTATTTACTTAACAGATAAGCTATGACACCAGATATAGATTTTGTGAAGGTTATAATCCTTATCGACGAGGTCGGAAACTTATGGGTCTCCTCTCGCAACACAATTCATAAGGTTAGTCATTTTTTTCATGATATAGAAACATTAACCATAGTTTAGGCCTAAAATATCTGCACATCATATTTAATCCCCTTTGTACCCTTTTGAAGGTAATGAAAAAGAGAAATTAGAATCAGATATATTTGATCTTTTTTTGGGTTTCTCCATGCCAGGGATGGTAGGAATATCAGACTATGGAGCATAAACTGGAGCTAGAATTATTGATATGGTGTTATCTACTTTCCAAGAGGTGATGAGAACAATACTGCTATATGTTGGTAAATAGAAGAGCACATTAACTTAAATGAGCTAAACACTTGGTGCCTTAAATTACTTGTAATTTTTAAAACATTTTATCCACAGTTGCGTTTGTCTGTGAAGACACATTTTGTAGGCTGCTTGTAAATAGTCAATAGTGATGCACTATTCTATAGCCATGATGCTTTTATGAGAGATGCATGTGTGGTATTCGTGTCTGTGTATCTTTAAAACGATACATAATTAGCTGTAAGCTAGATTTAAATTTTTAAGTTTTCTTTGTGCATTATTGTGTTGTGAATCAAGAAAATTTTTGGTTTAAGCGCTCCATTTCACAGCTCACATGCAGGGATTTTATTTAAAAACTTGTCAGCCTGAATATACCTATTTAAAACAAGTTAATTTAAACACAAAAAGTCAATTTAGATATTGAGAGAGCAGTTCAAAAGGAATATTTACTACATTTAAGATTTCATCTATTGTCATTTTGAAATTTAAAATGGTATCCCTGCCTTATGATGCTTACATTTTAAATAGCAGTCAACTGTCATCACATCTTTTGTTTTGTATCATCACCTGGCAACCTGAATTGTTGTTTGTTATTTCAATATGGACAGAATAAAACTACGAAAGCTATCCAGCATTTAATGTAATAGTTATGTTTCGATAATAAATTATTTCAAAAAAGGTGTATACCGAACAAGAAAGAACATTATTTAAGCAAACGATCTGGGAGTCCTGATATAGGTATGTTACTGTAATATTAATAATTGTATTATTACCCAAAATAAATTTTGTTTTCATCCTACAACTAACTGGCTTATTTTTCTTTTTCTGTTCGAATTTAAACAGCAGTAACAATGATATAGATTGCCAGGCAATGGTAGCAAACAATAAATGTCGTAACAATTCAATCCTATTTAAAATTATTATAAGATAGCCAAGGCGCCATTTGAAATATCAAAGTGGTGTGAAATCTCAAATATAAGCCGCATTAGTTTTAAACATAATCCCAAAAATGATATATTTTTCGTTTTGATGTCTTTTTCGTTTAGAGTAAGTTAGTTTTAAATAAGTAACTATTCAGATTGGGAAGTTTCAAAATGAAAATCCTATACAATATTTTTCAAAAGCAAATCATAATAACGCAAAAGCCCATTAGTTTAACAGGTAGGAAGATTTTTAGAAAAATGCAGACTGTCAAATCTTATTTCTAAAAAGGATTTATCTTAATGTTGCGAAATCTTTCCGTAGTCATTATCATCGAAGAAAAATTTAAACCAGAATCAACGATTTCTTTTCCTCCCCATATTTTCTGATAAAGCGTCTTCGATCTTAATCATTCTGAACCTCAATTGGTTTTGTACAGAAACGTAACTTAGGACTAACAAATTTAAAAACAACGACTAAAATATTGCTGCCATAGTTAAGGACCTTTCTAAAAACGCTGTTGTAGTGTCTTCATAAGAAGTCCAAAAGAAGTCAATTCAATGTGCCAGTTTAGAGCTCGGATTCCATGATTCACTGTCAATAATTTGTAAACAAAATATTACATTTACGAGTCTACAAAATTCAGAATTACCAACGAATCTATCTCAAAGACAATTAATATAAACGGTAGATGTTTGTTGAAAAGTTCTGGGTAACAATGAGGAGAGCGATGCTTTTCTGAATAAAGCGTGCTTCTCTGATCAAGTAATTAGCGGGAGAGTTAACATATATAATTGTCGTATCCGGAGCGAATATCCTCATGTTCGTGTAGTCGAAAGAGTGTGGCTTGCACTAATGAAAGTTATGATAATAGCACGTTTTCATTTGCTGAAAAAACAGTGAGAGGAACAAATTATCTGACATTTATTTCCACGCATTCCTCAGAAACTTTCCGTTTGCTATTCTTCGCACGGTTAAACAAAGACTATCAGTTTCTTGTAATTGCTTGTTCAACTTGATATTGCTCGCGAGGGAAAAAATATCGTTAAATTCACGCCAAAATTTGCATTGCATATGCTTCATAGATTTCGTTTCAACCAGCGCAAGAACACACAACACTTACTGTTGAGGCGTCCACATGGCCATCTTTGTGCAATATGATTATTTGCGTCACACTAGTGTTACAGCATGATATTTTTCATAAAATGCCACTGATATAATGGTCATTTACACAGGACTTTCAATCGGAATCTAATAAAACGGAATCGTATAATGCCAAGCCTACAAGCGGGACACTGTATATACGAGAGTAGATCCATAAGTTTCCGGCCTAACCATTTTCTAGGTATGATAAAGACAGAAACTATATTTCACTTTTCAATATACCAATTCTTTGAATTAACATTTCAACCCAACCCCAAAAATAGTCAGAAGTCTTGTCTGCAAAATGGGCATAAACAGCATTCATCACTTTTTCGTCACATTTAAATTTCCTTCCTCGAAGGTCCTTCTTGAGTTTTGATAATAGGAAATAGTCACTGGGAGCTAGATATGGGCGTTAGGGTAGATGGTCGATCTCCCTGAAGCCACATTTCTTCACAGCTTTCTTTGCAACAAGAGCTGTGTGCACAGACTTGTTGTCGTGAAGAAGGTGTACACCCCCACTCACCTTTTCTCTTTGATAGAAACACGTAGTCTGTGCAGTAGGCCAGCATAGTACTCCCCTTTTACTGTGGTGTTCCTCTCCTTGAAGTCAATGAAAATTATTCCTTCAAAGTCCCAAAAGATTATGGTCATGATCTTCTTGGTTGACTGAGTGACCTTGGCCTTTAGAGGGGTGCTTCGCCAGGTTTACTTCACTCCGTCGATTCTCTCTTGGACAAGGGATCAAAGTATGGGACCATCTTTTCATCTCCTGTGACAATGATTTGCAGAACTTCTCTCTGGTAGTCAGGGCAGAGCTCCAAAATGCCTGACAAAGATGACTCTTGCTGCTTCTGGACTGATTTTTTTTTTTTTTTTTTTTTTTTTTTTAACTTTTAAAGTTGAGGAAAGAAGTCTTGGCACCCATCTTACGCTAACCTTATTCATGTTTAAATGTTCACGAATAATTCGAAGGACTGTTGTTTTACAAAGACTCAACCTTGCTGCTATTTCTGTAACTTTGAGTCGCCGGTCTTCCATAATTTCTCCTTCCACAAGAGCGATGTTTTCAGGAGTGAGCACCTCCAAGGGCCGACCTGCACGCACTTCGTCTTCGATGCTTTCTCGATCCATTAGAAAAAGTTAAGCCCCTTCTTTTGCGGTAGAATATGAGAAGAATATACCGTCCAATCGTTGTTTAATTTCATTTGGAGTAAGTCCTTCTTTTGTGACGAACTTAATAACAGCTCGAAGCTTCATTTTGAACATGTCACCATCTTCTACACAAAGCCTTCTTTGTGCAACTATATATGAACAACTGAACACAGCGGAGCGGAAGTTACAGATGTAATTATTTACTTAACAGAAAAGGTATGACACCAAATAAGGAATTTGTGAAGGCAATAATCATTATCGGCGAGGCCGGAAACTTATGGACCTCGTAGCAAAGAGTAACGGCATTCATCATCGCCCAAACCAAAACCAAAAAAGTTCAGTGCAGCTGTGTCATCTAGCAAAGTGGTGCTGACTATGAGAACCATTTGTAACCTGCAATCAAGTGGAAATATCTAGATTTGGTCACAACTGGTATACTCTTATAGCATGGCAATGCAACACTTACGCAACTCATGTAACAGCACAATAAATGTAAGATCTTCATATTGAGTGTATCGTCTTTTCCACCGGACATGGCGCCTTCCGCTTATCACGTGTTTGAATCATTCAAAGAGGCACTAGGCGACACTGAAAAGTGGTGAAAGACGCAGTACATGAAGCAATCAGTCACAAGAAAGATTTGCTCATGGAATGCAGACACTAATGGGACGCTGGAACATCTGCATTTCAGTGATGGATACTATGTTGAAATAAGAAGGGTTTTCCATCCCAAGGTATATATTTATATGAATGAAAATATTAGGGTTAATTTTACACACAGCCTGAAAGACTTAACATTAGTGGCTATACTTTAAAATGTGCTCATTAAATAGTCATTTACGGAATCAGTAGGTTTTTGCCCCATTCGTGCATATAAGAAGCATTCATAATTATTTATTGACATGGCTGCCGAAGGGCACTAGTTCCACGTATTTTAGTTACACCTATTCAATTTAAATATAAATGTTAGATTTGCGCCATATTTATGATTTTCCTGAGATGCGTTGGCATATTTTATTGGTGAAGATGTTTAATTTAGCACTTACACATCTGAGAAAAAACAGCTTATGTTTAAATTTTACATTGCTTTGTGAAAAGCAAACCAAGCTTAATAATACAAATGAAAAATGAAAGAATGATAAACTGAGTTAAGAAATTAACGATAACCTGAAGTAAGAGTAGGAGTCGAGCATTCCAATATTACTATAAATTAAAATACATCCATTTGTCGTAAAAGTATTTAGGGCATATTTAAAGAAGCACTTAATCTTTCTTGCCTTCTATTATGTATGGACAAATTATTAAAACTTCAGAATATTATGCGAGCCTATTTATCATATTAACATATATATTTATTTTGTATTATGAATTTTTATCTTTGAATCTTATCTATAAATGTTAAGTATATAACTATAAATATAAAGCGCATTGTGACATACGTCTTGTTTAGATTGGTGTGTTTTCGTTAATTATTGGGTGGGGGGCGTTAAGGAGAAAGTCCGTTAGTGGAGGTTGGTTGTCTATTAAGTAGAAAATTCTAGAAGCAAGTCTTGTGCTTTAACCTGATTGGTGGTTGAAAATTCCCCCACCAATGTAGCAAATCGTGGGGAACGCCCAGAGTAACGGAATTGTGAATCGACCGCCAAACAGACAGGAGGATTGTATTTCACACATTTCTTCCTTGCCTTCACCTCGGAACTATGTAAGATAGTTAAATTAGCTATCAAGCAATTGTAACACTCACTCTTTAATAACCTGGAAAAAAGTAACAAATTTAAAATGTATCTAGTGAAAAATAGGAGTTTTCACTTAACAAATTCCCTTTCATATTTTTAGCCAAGCTAGTTGTTTTAATTTAGTAAGCCTACGTTCTTATACAGATGTTTTTAAAATGTAATATTTGAGAGACAAAGAATAATTGCACAGAATGCAAACAAGTAAAAGAAATAGACAAACCAATATCTTACCTCCTTTGGGTGGCGTTTTAACTGGCTTGGCTTTTGGTGGCTCAGTTTTTTCTTTTTCTGGACTTTCCTTACTCTCTGATTTTCCTGTAAAGAAAAGAAATGTACAATTTAAACTTCTGAATAACAAACTCAGAATAATTCAAATAAATCGGGCATTTTTTAAATAGCGTAACTTTGCATACACCATTTCGGACAGGACTTCGTTTAAATGACATGGGAACTATAGTAGTTTGGTAATATGTTCGAGTAGTGTTACCCTTCTATTTGCTTCTTGTTGTATATACGAGGTCTCTTCAAAAGGTATCGCGAATTTTGAATTTCCGCGGGCTACGTATATTCGATTTTCGATTGTTTTGTAGCGTTATGTTGGTACTCATGTCCCTCACTTATGTTGACAAGCTCGGCCATTTTGAATGTTCAGTTAATTGTTGACAACTATTTTGCTTGGACGTGTTTTGGCTCGTCTTCGATTTTTGTCTATTCCAAAAAATGGAACAAAGAATCTGTATCAAATTTTGTGTGAAAAACAAAATTAAGTGCGCGGATGCATTCCGAATGTTGACTGTGGCATATGGTGAAGCTACCTTGAACCAAAGCAACGTTTATCGGTGATACAAAATGTTCTCAGAGGGTCGAGAAGATGTGAACGACGAAGAGCGTCCCAGACGCCTGAGCTCGTCAACAACAGACGAAAACATTGAAGCGCAGAAAATAGTATTAGCCAATGGTCGAATCTCCGTTAGAGAAGTTGCTGAGAACCTAAACATATCAATTGGCTCGTGCCATTCGATTTTTACCAATGATTTAGGCATGAGACGGGTCGCCGCAAAATTCGTACCAAAGTTGCTCAATTTCAACCAAAAACACCATCGCATTAACGTTGCTAAGGAGCTGTTGAACTCTGTCCGCGACGACCCAAATTTGCTCCACAGGGTCATAACTGGTGACGAATTATGGGTTTATGGTTATGGCGTGGAAACTAAAGGTCAATCATCTCAATGGATGCTGCCACACGAGGCAAGACCGAAAAAAGCGCGCCAAGTCAGGTTGAATGTGAAGTTTTGCTTACAGTTTTCTTCGATTGCAGGGGCGTGGTGCATCACGAGTTCTTGCCACAGGGTAGAAGGGTCAATAAGGAATATTACCTGCAAGTTATGCGCAATTTGCGCGAAGTAATCCGCCAGAAACGCCCGGATTTGTGGAAGAAAAAAAATTGGCTTTTGCACCATGATAACGCCCCTACTCACACATCGTTGCTTGTGCGCGGATTTTTGGGCAAAAACAACACACTTATGATGCCGCAGCCACCGTACACCCCAGACCTGGCCCCCTGTGACCTTTTTTGTTCCCAAAACTGAAGAGGCCCATGAAAGGACGACGCTACGCCACGATTGAGGAGATAAAGACGGCATCGAAGGAGGAGCTGAACAAGATCACAAAAAATGATTTTTTAAAGTGCTTCGAGGATTGAAAAAAACGTTGGCACAAGTATATAATATCTGGTGGGGATTACTTTGAAGGGGAGAAAATAGACATTCATGAATAAATAAATACTTTTTGAAAAAACACAAAATTCGCGATACTTTTTGAACAGAACTCGTAGATATAGATGTCATACATTTGTCTCGCGTGTTTTTTGAGGAAAATTACTAGGTATCGAACTTCACCGTTGCCACTACTTTTCTTACTGAGGAATGAGGAAACAACAGCATCTTTGTTGAATGAAACAGGCAGACATGGAGCCTCTTGTTTGGTAATTGTACCAGAAAACGTGGTACTCTCTGCATAATTACCTGAACATTGTCACATCGTTTGATCAGGATGTAGGGTACTTCTACTCAACATGTCAACGAGCGAGAAAGTGGAAGAAACTGAGATCATACAGCTGTTCTCTAGTTACAGGAGCCAGATAAGAGTTTGCTGCTGGTCGGTTCGGTCTTTCTAAACAGAAAAATCTAAACGTCGTTAGTTTTGGTAACAGACGTCCGTGCCTGCTTTTATTACTCATGTTAATTTTGCTACATCAGTAGCCATTGCCTGAGTTAGTAACATTATATGACAGTCCATTTTTTTCATATCTATTAAATATTGCATAATAATTTCGCGAGCCTTGCCCCCTAGCACTGAATTATCGTGGATTAATTTATTTAAATGTCGAGGCGGTAGCCAATGAAAAAATTAAAATAATTAAAAAATGCATTAATGTTACTAATAAAAATTTTCTTTGCACGACACCAAAAAGTGTAAGACAGCATTCAAAATTGTACAAAACTCTTGTAGCGAATAGCTCTTACTACACGTCAGTACCCCACAGGTTGTAATGATCAAATTACTACTACTTAAAAGAGTTTCGTTTCCTTAGAAATTGCATCTTATTCCTTATTGACTCTGATGCTATGTTTCTTGTTGATCAGACAATAATATAAAAAATGCATTTTCAGAATCCAAGACGGCATTTTGCAAGTGTTGCCTGTATTCTAAACAATAGACCAGCAAAAGTATCTGGTACCCTATGTCGGAGGAGCACTTTCAGAATATTTATTTAATACAATACGCTATGCCTTTTCATTACTTTGCAGTTTAGGAATTATTAAAATAAACAAAGCAAAGAACGGTATATATAAAAGAGTATACATTCCGACACGAATACGCATGCTGCACTTCCCACCTCCCAGGGTCAGCGAATCACGGAAACGAAGTTATCGTTACGTTGACCTAGGAGGGTAGGCGCTTTAGTTTCCGGCCTAACCATTTTCTAGGTATGATAAAGACAAAAACTATATTTCAGTTTTCAATATAGGTACTCTTTATTGCAATACACTTCTCACATCTTTGAATTAACATTTCAACGTCCCCACAAAATGGCCAGAATCTTGTCTGCAAAATGGGCATAAACAGTATCCATTACTTCTTCGTCAATCTTAAATTTCCTTCCCCGAAGGTCCTTCTTGAGTTTTGAGAAGAGGAAATAGTCACTGGAAGCTAGATCTGGGCTGTAGGATGCATGGTCGATCTCCTTGAAGCCACATTTCTTCACACCTTCCTTTGCAACAAGAGCTGTGTGCACAGGCAGGCGCGTTGTCTTGAAGAAGACGCACACCACCACTCAGCTTTCCTCGCCTTTTCTCTTTGATGGAAGCACGTAGTCTGTGCAGTAGACCAGCATAGTACTCCCCACTTACTGTGGTGTTCCTCTCCTTGAAGGCAATGAAGATATTCCTTCACAGCCCCAAAAGATTGTGGCCATGATCTTGGTTGACTGAGTGACATTGGCCTTTAGAGGCGGTGCTTCGCCAGGTTTACGCCACTCCATCGATTCTCTTTTGGACAAGGGATAATAGTAGAGGACCATAGTTTCATCTCCTATAACAATGGTCTGCAGATATTCTCTCTCGTTGCCATGGCAGAGCTCAAAAAATGCCTGACAAATGATGACTTGTTGCTGCTTTTGGACTGAGTCTAGGCACCCACCCACCTTGCACTAATCTTATTCATGTTTAAATGTTCATGAATAATTCGAAGGACTGTTGTTTTAGAAAGGCCCAACCTTGTTGTATTTCTGTAACTTTGAGCCGCCGTTCTTCCATAATTTCTGCTTCCGCAAGAGCGATGTTTTCAGGAGTGAGCACCTTTAAGGGCTGACCTGCACGCTCTTCGTCTTCAATGCTTTCTCGACTCATTCGAAAAAAATTGGCCTATTTCTTTACAGTAGAATATGAGGAGGATGCTTCCTCATATACACCGTCCAAATTGCTGTTTAATTTCATTTGGAATAAGTGCTTCTTTTATGAAGAATTTAATAACAGCTCGATGCTCCATTTTGAACATATCACAATCTCTACACATAGCGTTCTTTATCCAATTATATCTGAACAACTGAACACAGTAGAGCGGAAGTTACAGGTGCAATTATGTATTTAACAGATAAGGTATGACATCAGATAAAGCTTTTGTAAAGAGTATAATCCTTATCGGCTAGGCTGGAAACTTAAGACCTATCCCGAATGCCCAGAAACAAAACAGGCAGAGAAGTATGGTTGAGATAATGGGACAATTTTGGAATTATATATATATATATATATATATATATATATATATATATATATATATATTGGAAATGGCAGTAAAAAGTTTTCGAGAAAATTGGAGGAGAGAGAGAGACATTCACTCCCTCTGTGAAAGTTGATGTGTAAATTTAATTGTAATGTTTGCTGAAATAAATTCAATTCATACCAGCAAATTTAAAATAAATAGACTTAAAAGAATACATAAAAGCAAGGGGATATTTAGTAGTTATACATGGCTGTGAATATATGTACTGGATGTCATCGGTCTATAACAAAACATTTTCCGCAATGAAAATGAAACATTAAAGATGTATTTAGACGTCCAATAGGGACTTTAAATGGTATTCGGAAACCAACTCTGCATTTTTATAATACAGGAAGTTTTGAAATACTGCATAAAGTTAAAATAAAAAAATTGAAAAAGTTCATCAAACTTTTACAAAATTTACTCCTGATTTCCTTAATGACATTCCGTCGCCAATATTTCTAAACTTATTCGTAGTTATTAACTTTCTGCAGTTAGAAGTGATAATTATTACATACATGTAAAGATACATTGCGATAATTATTGCAGGGGAAAACTATTTTGACTTAACAAAAAAACAGATTTTACAGCAATTATAATTTAAGTAAAATATTTATATTTATATACAAAGTAAACATTTATAAAATTTTATTATGGATTTTTAATATATATTACAGATTTTATCATTTTTGCTAATATTTTTGTTATTCTTTTAATCATCTTAGTCAACATTTGATTTCATCATTTTCGATATAATATAGTGGTGCACAAAATATTTTAATGTTGATAGCAAAGAACTTTTATAACGTTAATTGGATTGCCTAAATTATTTCAAAAGTATTTATTGCTAATGTCATGCAAACGGTTTGGAATTCTATTGAACTTTCATAATCCTGCACTTATCTTCTTTAGTGATGTGTTTTAAATTTCGTAATTATTGTTTATTTATTTTTTAAATAAAAATTAAATATTTTTAAATTCATAATAATATCTAAATGTTGCTTGAATTGAAGCGACCTTGAAGCTTAACCTTCATCAAGGTCATGATAGAACTGCCTGGGGGCTGAAGGGTTTGTACATTTGCTAAGTGTTATGTATATGACAGGAACATCCCAAACAATAGCTGCAGACAATGTTGGGGCTTCACAGACAATCCAACAAATTATCGCGGGGTGTGAAATGCTGTCAGCAACAGTCATGATATAAGTGTAGGTTAACTCGGTTGGGAACAAATTCATTTCATGCTTGCGCTATAATAAAATAGAGTACAAAAGATTTATTACGAGGGTAGTTAATCATATATTCTCTCTCACATACACGGCAAAAATATTTCGCAATATAATTATCTGTGCACTTATACAGGGTGATTTCCTGGCTAGAAGCCCCAAACTATCCTCTATTATTTTTTATATTTACATAATGACTTGCAAATTTATATACTCACACTTCAACGATACAAGATAAGCTCATACGCTGAGAATCTCCACGCGCATCCAAATGTTTCTGCAAATTCTAGAGCACTTCTCCACAAGGGGGAACGTCAATGGTTTCAATCCCTTCGCAAACATCTTTTAAGCTGTTCGATTGTACGGAGGTTAATTTTTGTACACTTTTCTCTTCAATAGGCTCCAAAATATTTAGATCCGAAGGTCTGGTTAGACGAACATATATTTTTTGCCTCACATTAAATTCTTGAATACATTACACACAGTAAGCGCGTAATTTTACTTTATTTCTGTTCTTTCTTAACTAGTCGCTTACGAATTTTTTATTTTAATAGTGACAGCAGAAATTGCAATTTTACCTCGTTTATGTTTCTTCAGCCAATTTGCGGCCTTCTGAACGTCGAGTGTGAAAACCTTCTGTTGTCTCTAACTTTTTATTCAATTGTTGAGAGCAACACTTTATGATACACGTCTTTTTAACCAAATTCAGCCCAAATAATTACCTGGCAGGATTTAAATGAACATTTTGGCAGTATTTACAAACGAGGAACACGCGCCGTGCATTTGTGCACATTGTTAATCATGTGACATTCCAGCCACAACTGCCGAGATGGGGTGACGCAGAACAATGAAGGTCACTGGACGAGTTCATTGTACCGTGGAGGTTCCCGTGTTGTTTAGTATCATTGGATGTTGTTTATATAGATAGCAAGATGTTATCTGTTTATGTAGACAATAGTTTGGAGCCTCTAGCCAGAGAATCACGCTGTAATTGTAGTATTATGCTATTAGTGTATTGTTGCTGATAGAAAAAAGATACTTTGTTGACAAAAAATGGAGCACTTCGAAGATTTTTAAATATTAAGCAATGACTAGTAATCAAATCACTAAAGGGTTAGTGAGACGAGTATTGGGAATATTTTAATGTAGTGAAAAACAGCTAAATTAAATAATATTCTGATTAAATATCTGCAACTACCTCTTTTTTTCCCCTCTAAAAGTATGATGTTTAGAAAAAAAATTAGAGAATACACTATTGTTGTACTTTCTTCCATGTGTTTAAATAGTTAACTATAATAATTGCTAATGAGAGAAGCTGTAGGTATGCACCTATCTATCGAGTAGATTTTCTTCCATTCCAACTTCGTATTCTGTGGATAATACGTAGGTCTGTTGCTCACTCAATGAAGTTGTGGACCTTTCTATTGCAGCATAGTTCGTTTTCATTTTTTCAGCATGTCTAAGCATGGTCTGATTGAACTTCTTATTGGTGAAGATGAACAGTCCACACATGCGTACCAGACATCAAGTCTAGCCCATTTCATCTGGTAAGCGATATGTAAATTTCATATTACTTGTAGATAGATATTCACTCGTCCACTGGCATGGAGAGCTGTTTCTTCATAGTCTATGAAACACGAACCATTCCCAATGATTGACATCCTGCCTGAACACGTTGCATGTGTCAGTGATAGAGTTTTACTTCTTTCCTAATAAGTTGGTATTTTGTTTATTAACCATGTTACTAAGTATCTGCTTTGTTTCTTATGCAATTTAAGTGATATCAAACTTCTGCATTGCAATATTATCGTTAAACTAAAATAATTTATAGCTTCTTCTATTCAATTTATACAGATTTTATTTTATCTTCTCATACGGACCAGCCTACATTTAATTTATGAATACATATAAAGACTTTTATATCTGCAGTGAATCTTTTTTCCTGTTAAAGTTGGCTGTAAAGAACCCATGTTTTAATCTTAATTCTTTTTAACTCAAGGGACTCTTAATAGCAGCCTTGCAAAATAAAGCAGCAAGACCTTTCTGTTATCTTGAGATAACTTCATGATCATTTATTCCTTCAAATGATTTACTGTGGCAGCTTAAATCAGCGAAATGTAATCAGTGTCCACCGCCTGTGCTGCCTCGGAGCGGGCAACGCAGGCGTTAAATAATAATATGGAAGGGAGAATCAAGGTGGAACTGTTGCGAGTGCCTGTGGGCAAGCGATTTATTGGGAAATGAACCCGGTAGGCTGTGGATGATGAGTATATGGTGATTTTAAATACAAAGTATGGTAGGGAAATTCAAATACTACATATGATATTTAAAATGTTAATGAACTTAACAATTTAATGGAATATTACCAATCTGCAACTTCAAGATAAATCATTTGCGTATGAATAAAATATTTATTATTACAAAATACATTTAAATTGCAAATTAATGAAGTGCTGTTTTAATTATACGTACATTACAGCTGATATAAGCAAATAAAAATAATCACTATCTTAACAACGAATATTTAGCATACAAACTTCTCTTACAAACAGTTTCCACCTGGAAGAATTCGTTTAGAAAATAGCTCCATTATTGAGCATAACAAAAGCAAACCGCGTTGAGTCTACCCACAATCGCAATAAAAAAAATTTACTACAATACAGGAAAAAATAAACACAAACAATTATGCATACAATAAATAATTAATTATGTCTCAAGTCACCGCGTCTTAACTGAAAATGAGTCAGATTTCATATTTACTAGATTTCAAAGAAGATGGGTAAACCTTGCTGGAGGATACCACCACGGGTGACCGAGGTCGTTAAGGTGCGAACTCGTGAGAGGGAGGTCTGGGGTTCGAATCCGACAGGACAGTCCTCCCTGACAGAGTTTTTTCCAGGTTTTCCTCAGTCCTCATAAATGGGAAATGCCGGGAGGTACCCTAAACTTAGGCTTGGAACGTTTCTTTCCTTAAAAAAAGTCTTTCCCTTAATTTCATCTCATGTATCACCAGTGTCCATCGCCTGTGATGCCTCTGTAGTAAAAACGGGCGTTAAACACTATTTACTCATTTTCTGGAGGGTATCGTCGCAGAATGGTGAGACACAAGTTCCCACCCAGTTAAACGAAAACTTCGAGAAAGGCTAAGGTCGGCGTCTAGACTTAGTTATGTATATTAAAGACGATAACCGACGGGTATATGTCGGCAAGAAGAACGATTAAGAAAGAGCAGGAAAGCATGGACACTGCCTTGCGGTAATAAATGGAAGAAAGATATGGAAAATTCGAGAGGAAGGTAAGTTTCCTAGAGGAAAGTTCAACCTTCTCGTAATCAAACGGCTTAGTAGGGCAGAAAAGAAGAGAGACGTAGGAACATACAGTAAGGAAGAGTATTGATACAAATAATACGAGAGATCTGGTGATGAACGCGCAAATAAAACTAAAGTTATGGTTATCTGAAAGAAAACTGTATCACACCACAAATACAATAACTTACAAATACTTATTACTGCTGACTAAAATAGAATAGAGCCAGTATTCATATAGTACTGCTAAAAGAAGAAAGAAAACTACTTTTAAAAAGTCATCGTCCCACAACTTTCTTCTAAGTAGATCTACATGCTTCGTCTTGCAAATGTAAACTGGCAAGCCCTGCCTGTAGAGAAAATATATTTGATCCGCTTTTTTAGAGACGTTAATGACAATATTATAAGACTAGCTAAGAAAATAAGCAAATAAGGTTGGACTCAGAATGAGAGGTCATCTTCATGGGGCTACGCATAAGGGAACTTTGGAAATTTCAGTAGCCAAGAAGAAATACTTTATTTGCTTATATAGTTGAACGTGACAATTCTGGGAAAGTCTTCCAGGCGGAGAGGCAACAAAAAAAAGGAAGAAGGATAAAATGTGAATAACTAAACCTTATTTGTACTGGATTATGACAATAACAAAGGGAATTGTTGATTTTATAGTTACATTTTACTAAGTATAACATCCCGGAGAAATATCTGTTAAATAGCTAAATAGCTAAAAAGAGTATTTTTTTAATTTATGAATTATTTAAGTGAATGTTGTCTGTTTATTTTTTAGAATAGACAAAACATTTTGAAACAGTTTTCTGAAAAATATGTAAATGTTTGTAATTATTGAGCTCAAAGCTTTGAAACATTTTCCCAAAAATCCAACATTTTAGTTGTTATTTGAACTACCGAGAAGCGACTAATGCGTGCAATTTTAAAACAGCTATATCTTAGTACATCGGTTTCGATCGTATCCAAATAAGAGAGGATATAATTAGTTTATTTGTATCACCGATAGTAGCTATAGCAGCATTAAAAATGGCAATTATTCTAACCGTAAATAATATCTCATGTGGAGGCAACTGTTCCTCGGAAAGAGATTGCAGTGTTAATGATGGCAGGCATGAGTCCGTTTTTAAGGATGAGCAAACTGCTGATAATCTCATGCAACTCATTAGTTAGTAAGTAAAACCTGGGGGTACATTTGCTGCTTGTGTTGATGCTACTTAAGTTTGCTTTCTCTCTCTCTTTTCGTTCTCTCAGAAAAGCTTGTTTGTTTGCTTTTCCTACTTTATTTGTTTACTCCCAATTATTGCTGACTACAAAGGATTCATTTTGACCTATGCCTGCGACTGAAAGAAGACCGCGCGAGGCCAAGGATATGCCTCAATGAACAAGCTCCCCTTGCAATTCTACTCACACGGCTTTGATCAATAACACTTTTCACTTATTTAGGCATCGGGATTTCTAAGCACTGAAAGCAGAATAAGGCAGAATGAAGTTATGTTGGTGCTAGACTGTAGATAATAGATGGAAGGGGTACAATAGGTCACGAGCTACAAACTAGCCTGTCCCTGTACTCCTGTCCTTCAACATTTCTTGTTTATCTGCTGGGCGATGGCTCATTGCTTGTTGTTTGTATTTGAATGTACCTAACTTGATATTAAGTGCTTAAGAATTCCGATGTCTGCACATAATATTAGGCTTACAACCCGCAATGCCTAATTTTTGAGTTGGGACAGCAACGAAACACAGTCGATCAATTACGCACTGCGATTCTTTGCTGCTGTGCTTTGCGGTCATAGTATAATTCGTATTTGAATCGGCGTGGACTCCCCTACTCTTCAGTTACTATGGGCTATTTTTCTCTGTTCTAGTGCAACATTTGTATTAAGTAAAATTTATTTCACTAGCATACAGTAATTAACAACAAAAGCGCACCAATAGCCTGTATTAACATAAAGATTTGAATCATTAATATCTCTTATCACCGAACTGAGTGATAATAGCAATGCTTTTTTATATCAAGCTGAGACCATCTGCTCACGTGCAGCCATCAGCGCGGAAACTCTGTTATTACGACAGGCGACTGGCGTGACCTTGGGTTAGCGCGCGCTGCGTTCACTTGCGGACGCCGGCCAAGAATTATAACTCTCGGTATAAAGAAGATCAGGTCAGCTTGTCAATGTGTTGTAGTGCTGGAGTGCATTTAAGTTGCAAGGCTATGCCTTTTCCGGGATGTTATATCCCAGGTTGTTTAACAAAACAAAAAACAAAAGGAATACCTTCGGTCCTTATTCTTGTAACAGAAGAAAAATTGCTTCTATTTCTTCCTTTCTGCTCTTAAGTCATTCTGTAATATTCATGCAAAGTATTAGACATTGTTTATGTATAAACTCTAAGAATATATATTAGCTTTAGCTTTAGCTGAAACCTCAACTAAGAATCCGTAACAAATGACTATTCCGTGCTAGTGGTGAGAATAGTGTGGCTGAGTTTTGCTTTTACTGATACCATCATGATCATTATTATTTAAATATTTCAAAATTCTAATAGAGAAAATACTATTATTGGTTACTCCACTGATTTCAAATAACACAGTATACAATCAAAGCATGAAACATAGGAAAAGTCAATGTGGTTTTTTGTGTGTTTTGAAATGTACTATGCAACTCCAATAACTCCTTACATTAATTGAAGCACAGTGGTAATGCTTTTTGCAAATTAGGTTTTTACTATACTGCAGAATCTACAACAGATAATACAAATTCACATAAAATATGTTCAAATATTTTATTCTTTTATCAACGTACGAGGGAGTGTCCACAATACTCGGGACTGGTGCTGCCATCTCGACAATAGTTTCAGTACAGTTTTGTACCGCTAGATGGCAATACTAACACATCTTATGAGTGAGTGTTTTAAAGTTTAATGTAGCTGGGTAGATGTGTTGAGATTCTGTAGTACTTTTCATGATACTCCGTGTGTAGTACGTGGCGTTTTTACGATGGATCCAAGATTAGAACAAAGAGTGTGCATGAAATTGCGTGTAAAACTCGGGAAAAATGCTACGGAGACTCTCGCAATGATTCAACAAATATTTGGGGGACAAAGCATGAGCCGTACATGTGTGTTTGAGTGACGTGGTCGGTCCAGGGCCGGCCGTACAGCTACTGAAGACGATGCTCATACCGGTAGGTGCGTCAGCTGCACAACGTCTAGCATTGTTGCCAAAGTTGAACACCTCGTTCATGAGGATGACTTCGAACCATTGAAGACCTTGCTGATGAAGTGGGAATTGTTTATGGGACATGCCAACGAATTTTTACTGATGAATTGGGCATACATCGTGTCGCCGAAAAATTTGTGCCAAGGATCCTGACTCCTGATCAGAAGGCGCAGCGTGTTGAAGTTTGCACGGAGTTTCATCAGGCGTTATCCGATGACCCAACCTTCTTGTCCAGGGTCATCACCGGCGACGAGAGCTGGATGTACGCTTATGGCCCTGAAACATCAACAATCTTCCCAATGAAAGAGACCGAACTCACTAAGACCACAAAAAAAAAAAAAAAAAAAAAACGGCTCCGTGAAAATGTGCGGAGACGACGGCCCGAACTTTGGCGACAAGGGAACTGGGAGCTTTTTGACGAAAAACAACATGATGGTCGTCCCCCACCCACCGTATTCCCTGATTTTACACCCTGCGACTTCACTCTATTCCCAAAACTGAAAATCAAGTTGAAAGGACGTCGGTTCGACACAATTGAGAGGATTCAAGAAGAAACGCTGTCTGTGCTAAACACTCTCAAAGAACATGACTTCCAAGATGCATTTAGAAAATAGCACAATCGATGAGACCAGTGTATGCGTGTGGAAGGGAACTACTGCGAGGGTGACGGCGGTCGTTAGTCTCAAAATAAGTTTTTGACCAGATGGCAGCACCAGTACCGAATATTCTGGTTACCACCTTGTATGTTAACACAAAGGAAAGCTACTTTTAAACTTGCTTTAAGAGTTCCTAAATTTTTCTTTTTCTCTACCAGCCACAACAAAAAGCTGAGTGAGTCATCATCATTGGGTTTAAGAATAAAATCTATACAAGTTCTACGCGTTTTCTGGTGCTTGATGTGTTCTTGGTACCTCATTTCCTACTCCAAATATTGCTAACGCAATGCTTCGATTAGTACTTGCAATCGATACTTAACACCTCATCATTGTTTCATGTGCTATCGCGATATTCTCCTTGCTGACCTTTCCCATTACGTGTCCCTCGCCTGTACCAGCCAGCGATGCACGTGGATAACGCTCACAACACGTGATTGATGACGCCGTTTCTTTGCATGTGGGGCAACCCGAG
Source organism: Metallyticus violacea (assembly GCA_030762175.1). Lineage (NCBI taxonomy): Eukaryota > Metazoa > Arthropoda > Insecta > Mantodea > Metallyticidae > Metallyticus > Metallyticus violacea. The sequence continues at coordinate 13,988,070 of CM060841.1, forward strand.
TGTAGCCACATTTCACTGTAATCTATTTCGACCTGGCCAACCCTTTGCGTGCGCTCTCATCTTGTTCCCAGTTTTCAGTCGTCCTCGTTGAGGAAACAAAGCCAACTCCCCAATTATTTTGCACTCTTAAAACACTTGCCTAAATCACGCAAGAGCTCCTGCTTTGAACATGAGGTGTCAGGAATTAAAGAGCCTTAACTTTAGAGTACTGGCGGGAAATGTGTCAAGGACAAACTGTAAGTACTTGTGTACAGAAAGGTTATCTTTAATCCTACAAATAAAGGGCAAGTTTTGCATAAATAAAGATTATATCTCCTGATTGTGCATATGAAATGAACTAAACCCTTTTCACTTGCATTTACTCACTAAGTGCTATGCACATTACTTTTGCTACTTTATTTGTCGCGAATTTGTAAGTATAGAGAATTTTTTCAACAACAATGCATAATTTGTTTTACAGGTAGATGGGAAATTAAAAAAAATGCAAATAAGAACTTACAATCTTTTACATTTTCTCATAGAGTGGTTTCGTTTTTATCATTCTGCACCTTCCTTTGTTTAACACTGAAGCATGTTTTAGTATTTTCACACTCAAGGACTAACAATTATAAGGACCCTTCCATGGTCTAATAATAGCGCTCGAGATTACTAATTTCGGCCCTGTTTCATGAAAGTATGTTCTAATATATTACAAGTGTACGAACTTGTAGTTATTAGTAAAATTCTGTTCCACGAAATTATTAGTATTAGTTGGGCACTGGTAATTTGTATAAATTTCTCTACAAGTGTAGAAACATTGTTAACTTCAAATACTAAAATACTAGTACAAAATTTATTATCTCTTTAATGTTTTTGGGAACCAGTTGACCCAAATGTGCTAAGTATTAGTGAAAGTTATGATAATGATGAGTAGGAATATGTATAAACAAAGAATAAATAAGTTTTTGTGTAAAGTTAGGCTAAGTTCAAATAAAGCACGGCATATGATTGATATTGAGGTTTCCTGTTCCAAATGCATATATCAGATCAATCTCTTAGTTAATGTATTTTTAAGGTTCTTGCTACTTGCCACTAAAATACTTTCTTTTCGTTCTCTTTTAGAATTATTTCTTTTGGCACAATTTTCCCAGTTTTTTTTTTTTTTTTTTTTTTTTTGCTCACGAAAACTTGATTGTTAAGCAATATAAACAAATATAAAGGATTGAATGCATTAATAAAATGACCTGAGAGCAATTGGGAAGCTCGATTCTTCTGCCATCTCTCGACGACTGAAATTGATGCTCCTAAATTGTAGGCTTATGGAACCGTCATCTCATAGTCGATTATTAAACTTGAATATCGATAAATATATAATAAAATATTTAAATTATCATTATGTCTGAGAAGAAACAAGATCCATTTTGCAGAAATGACAATGATCATTTAATGCTCTATGCATTAAAACTCCCTAAAGAGTGAACGTAACCTAATTCAAGGTATGACCAACTATGGCGAACAGCTGTTCCTCCATCTTGCTCTTATATAACGTCACTTGTAACTTTTCACTAATACTTTACCACTGTAGAATTTCTTTCGTGGAACAGAAAGTTACAAGACCATACTTTACAAAAACCTGCACTAATACACTTGCGTGTTATTAGACCATACTTTTGTGAAACAGGGTCCTGGATTCAAATTCCGATCAGATTAAACTTTGTGAGCAAGGTTTTATTTTTCGCAGTTTTTCCTCACCGCGAGAAGGTGAATGATAGATTTAAAAGGACAAGGACTCCGAGCTCATTTGCGCCATTATTAATTTACTTCATCCCTACAGACTTATACCTACAGTGTAAGGTATAAATCTGTACCTAAAGACGTCGCGGGAATACCAACAAAGTCAAAGAGACAATAAATAAAGCATTTAAAATTATAAAAGACACATATTACAGTGAGACAAATATTGCTGTTATAGTAGCTTTCGCTTCTGTATAAAGCAAATTATGGTGCATATTGCTATTAAGGAAATAGTTGAATATATTTTATATTTGACCGCCATGGGAGTCCGAGGTCGTTAAGGCGCGAACTCATGAGCGGGAGGTCTGGGGTTCGAATCCCATCTGAACCGTATTTCTTGATTGCGGTTTTTTTCCCAGGTTTTCCTCAGTCCTTATAAATGGCTAATGTCGGGGAAGTGCCTTAAACTTAGGCCTGGAACGTTTCCTTTCTTAAAAATAAATCCTCTTCTAATATATATTTCATCTCATGTATCATCGGTGTCCATCGCTTGTGGTGAATCTGTGGTAAAAACGGGCGGTAAACACCGTTCATTCACTCATATTTATATAAGCTCGCCATCCGATTGTTACATACATAGTAAGCTGTTTGACAGTTTGCCGCCACACCATAACGACCGGTTACGCTTGAGTTTCGTAATCGAGGACTCCTGGGTTTAAATTTATTGAGACCGGCCATTCTGACCTTGAGTTTTTTCATGGTTACCGCTGGTCGCTTAGGCGAATGCTGGGGTGGATCCTTCCTTTCTACGAATCTCTCCCTCTCCCATTTCATATCAGTTCATCCCGTAGCTAGAGGGTCAAAAGTTCCAGGCAATGAGGGTTTGTGCGGTGTGGCAGTGACTTGGACTTTGGAAATGCCACGTCTGGTATGGGAGCGAACCTTCTGAGGGGTTCCCCTGGTGTCGGGGGTTTCTATTTGGAAAAATTATCAGGGTCTCCGTCCATGTTCTGCCTCACTGCTCCCTGGGTCTCTGGATCCACCTCTTCCTTTCCTCCTGGGGCGGGGACACAAACGTTGAGCAAGGCTGAACCTTCTAATTGCCCTCTTCTATTCTTATCAATCCAATTCAAAACCTATTTATGCACGAACATCTATTTATAAATAGTTCAGTAATTACGAAAATATTTTAATTACTAAAATATAAAAGTCTATAAAGACCCGAACAACATTGAATGTTGGAATCAATATATGTTACTGGATTTACTTGAAATAACATTTAAAATTAATATATAAATAGGTACAGAACTCTGTGGGCTTTTTCAGTGTCTTAATGTGGCGATGTATGGTATCTTTTGATGCATCAAGTTCTTCTGAAAGCCTACAACTATTTTTTTGCGGATTTGTTTCCAAAACTCTGCATATATTCTCAACATTCCTACCTTAGATCTTCCAGGGCGTGGTCAATCTTTAATGTTTTCTTCTTCATTATTGAAACGCTGGAACCATGATTGTGCTACACGACACTTCCTCCCTCCTCTTTACAACTTTTTAAGCCGGTAGCAGCTTTATTACCTTGTTCCCAGTAGTGTTTTAGAATTATTCTAATCTCAAACTTTGTTACCTCCATTTTATGATTGTGCATTATCAATTGACGACTGACATACGCTCACAGCATACAAAATAATAACCTTGGGATACTGTAAATAGCATTGCTAAACAAAAGAAAGCCATTAAAATCTTACGAAATTTAAAAACCGATATTTCTTATAAGACAGCCCAATAGTTTCCCCATTAAAATAAAATAACTAATGTTTTTAAGGAAAAAAACGGCCTTCATATAATCATATATCTCTTAAACCTCTTTGTATTATTTAATTTTTTCAAGACAGTATTAATTTGTAAGATTCATTAGTGCTCGATTTCATATGAACTGGCCTACGTCTTTCATGCAATGTTTCAAAAGGATTTCGCCTTGCATGCGCGGCAACTTCTCTGACAGATAAACCATGCGGTTGCATACCTCCCGATGTGTAATCTCTACAACTCTTAACGATGGTGGAAAGTGGATATTATTGTTCACAAGTAATGCGAGTGTTGGTATTTTGAATCGTGTGATAGACTATTGTGTTTATACAGTGAGGTTATTTGAGCTATGGACCGTCTGAGAGGCTAACTACCATCCAACCGGAAAAAAGGAAATAGGGTCGCCTCGTGTAAAGTTAATATTTTAATTTTTGTGTTTATATTTTTACTGAAAGCATAAAATGGTACTATATTTAAACCAACAACAATTACTATTAATAATAACAATAAGAATAAAAACCTGTGTAATATGAGATAATAAAAATGTTGCCTCTCAGCGGCAATACCTTTCCGGAATCTGCGTAGAAACTTCTTATATTTCATCTAAGTTTATTTGCGTAAGGACACGGTGGTTCGGAATGCATGCCTTTTCATGGAGAGATCCTATCTATCATACGAGTAGCTGTTTAACTAGTTGCCGAACAGTTTCTCTATTGGAACACAATTGTCAGAACATTTTCTTGCGAATCGTCTTAGCACTTCCCTTGAAGAATCTGTTTTCACATATGTATCATATGCAAAAATCCGTTTCTTCAATACTGTGTTCATGCAGTTGCATACTAACGAAGAACACTTCGCACACAATGAAAGCACCGATTTATACATACCACTGACTGACAAAGTCTCTCCTGCTACCTGTATGTGCAGTATAGCTTCTTCCAGTACACACCAGCTCGGCCGGTCAGTAACTCAAATAACCTCACCGTAGTTTTAATGCTAGTATGTGCATGCTGCTAATTTTTAAATAAAAGAATACTTGTTTATCTCAATCCAGCACATCTGCAGCTCAATATTTGCCAAGTTTGCATTAAAAAAATTAACGACCTTTTGCTTGTGTAGAACTCACAAATTCATTTTTTATGAGAGAAACAAGTTTACCAATAAAATGGTGGTGATACGGACATCCGTTCAAGACGGGCAGAGGCAGTGGCTTAATTCACTCAGTTCACTTTTACCTCATTATGAATGCTCAAGCTGAGAAACAAAACCGAAGTTTCACTTCCGTAAGATTAAAAGAAATGTTATTGCGACAGTGAAGTTACGTGAAGAGAACGTTCTACCCTTCATAATGGTTTTTATATTTGCAGAAAATTGAGTAGGTGTTCCTTTGACCATAATTTTGTATATCATCCCAAATATTTGAATTTATATATTCTAACTTTATTTCTTTGCCCATAAACTTAAAGTTTCTACCTTTTTGCTTTACAGAAAATTATATAAGCCAATAATGTATAGCCATATGTTTCTAATACTTTAATTCTACAAGAATTACTCGTTTAGGAAGTAGATCTGTAACATTGGCTTCAACCATCATTATTTATGTTTATGGGGCAAACATTTAGCGTGATTCCGTTAATGAAACGATAATAAAAATCGGATTTTGATGTCTTTAACTACTAACTGTTACATCTGATTAAGAATCAAAATAGGCAAGGAATATGTGGCAGAAATTTCTAAGATTTTATCTCCACTGGAAAATTAATAAGAGAAAAACATTACATTTTTCGCATGTTCATATTTATTTTTTGTAAATGAACTATAGATTGTCATTCATTATATGCAGTATATGTAACACTAGGCTTTATTTCATTTTTATCTTGTTACTAGAAATATGCATATGCGCAATTGGATGTTATTGATTTCGATAGATAGGAGAAATTAATAATATGCCTTCCTCCCGCAACTGTAGTTACTATTATTTAAAAAAATGATGGTCATTGAAAGGTTTATTAAGTACATTCCAAGTTTTCGACACACTACACAAAATCTTTTACGCAATTATTGTAAATTATAAAAGTTCTTCTTCCTTCTATTGAATAGATTGAGCTATACGATCTTCGTGTGACGCATTTTCAGTAATGTCAAGAACCTGTAAGAAGGGCGCAGCACAGCTGATGATTGTCACTTGAAACCTAATACCACACATCACCATGGCAACTAATTCCACAGGCTTGTGTATGTGTTCCGAGCGCTCTGGAATAGGAGTGGGGCGGGGCACCGCGAAGCTTGTTGGGCGAGAAACTGCGCACTATTCTATTCGAGGGAATATTGACATATAGTTAACCTATGACATTTATTATAAACAAAAGCGAAAGCGGCTGCCATGGGAATATGTGCATTGTTTGGTAACTATGTAGTTATTTCAATTTGGCAGCAAGTTGTTTTGCAGGTTATAAGTTGTATATTACCTACAAAAAATCTTGCTAAGTAAAATTTTCAGTTTTGGTAAAATGGAATATTGGTTAGTGATAAGGACGTTTTCGACAATAACATGTATGTGGACATGGTATATTACATTAAGATGTCACGTCCTTCGTACGACACCATAAGATGGTGCAGAAAGTTATTTCAACTTCTAATACTGAACAAAATCGTATCCCTCAAACTCAGTACGAATGCATGTGTTGCAGCATAAATAAAAACTCCCGGATTCACTCTGATGCTATCACAGGAAAGCAAAAGCCTTGCTAATAAGTTAACTGCTAACTGCCAACAAGTGTCTCGAAATAATATTTGAGCTAATAATGCTCCTACAAAAATCAACCTAAGAATTGCGGTGGCCAAACAGCAGAACCACCTCTTCCAATCCACTTAAAAATCAACAAATGTGAATTTGACTGTGTACCTCAAGGGTAAGATTAATCCGGAAATCTTGAAAGTGAAATTGGCACAACACGGCTAAATGGCAGGCATTCTATCCAGATATATCTAAAATAGTCATATATATTAAATAATTTAATGCAACATTAACATTTAAACGGACTTTTCTTTCCAAATGTAGGTTACTCTTGAAAATTGGAACTTCTAATCTTCTCTATCATCCCTAGCAATTGCTAACAGTCATGCAACCATTTCAGAATTTCGCACTAATAACTACTTCCTACGTAAACCTAGAAGAAAATATTTATTTGTTTAGTTGGTGTCGACAAGATGACAATTTTTGTATATGTATAATAGTTAAAATATAATAAAAAGAGCATGCACAACGTGAGTTTTATCTGCATCTAGTTTAAATACAAATTTATGTGGTTACAGATGATAATTTTGAGGAAGTGGTGGTGAAGATAGTAAAAAACCACAACATAAAAAGGACACGCGACTTATGTAGCATTTATCAGAACAAAGTGAAATGGGAGGAAATGATAAACAATAGAATACTCAAGAATCTTATATCTGTACTGTAGTTTTATATGATTTTGTCAAATTAGCTTTTGTACAAAATAGATGGTTAATATTTACTTACTATCAGTAGGAACCATTCCTCAATCTGTGTAGCATTTATATATAGATACACTTCAGAAAAAATGGCATTTTAATACGTATATTACAGATTATTAATATCCTTTTTTTACCGTAGTTGATATAAATGAGAACACATTAGCAAAAACTTAAAAACGGCCACAGTTACCGAAATTACTTAAAATAAAAGAAAAGAGAAGAAAGGCGTTGATGATTAATATAATTACATGACAACGGATGTAACAACTCCAAGGATCTTAATTGTTGACATAAATGTCTTAACTTGTTTATATTCTATATACCTTATGCGTATTTTCTTATAAATAAAACCTTTAAGGCATTCGGGTAATAAAAGCGTGTACAAGTGTTAAATCATTTGTTGGAAACATTTAGTAAGGGGCTATTTTTACAGTCATAGTTACACTTACATTTCGGAAATCTCGTCAATTTTTTTATTTGTTTTACTTATGAACGCTCTCTAACATATCAGATCATTGGCGTCCCCTTCAAATCAGGGAGTGACATTTTACTCAGAGGCTTCTTTTTCAGGCTTGAGGGTCTTTTACGTGCCGTAAATGTATGACACGGGACCCACGGCTTTACTTCCCTTCCGAAGGAAGCCATACTTAGGATTTTTACGCCCGAAAAAATCCATCGGTCCTGGCCGGGATGGAACCAGCGATCTTGAAATTTCAGCAGTAGTGAGGAAAAGTATCGGTGAAACATGCAGTAGAAACAGCAGTCTAATCGGGGTAGGTATATACGAAATGAGATTCGAAAACTGGAAAACAACTCGACCTTAGTTTTTAGCAAACAGTTTCCGGCGGGGATTGTATGATTGTGCTGTTCAGATATTCAAAATCACGGTGCTATTAAAAACAATAACATTCATTTCGAGACAAATTTTATCAAAGTGTTGAGTGCAAACAGAAATAAAAAGCTAATAATAAAATTAGTGATCACTGGAGCGATAATTTCACTTGAGCTGTGAGTCGATTTTGAATAAAAGAAAAAAGAGAAATTTAATAAATCTATCTGTGAAAGCTTCAGGAAATGGATAGGGAAAATGTAGATAAATAAGTGACCGCTCGTGTTTTTAGAATTGCGTAAAGAAAACGAACCATTCTTACTTGTGAAATGCAAGCATTGAACGGATATTGGAATCATGCTTAATTCAAATCACACACGTGCAAATAGAATACATTTCATTAGTTGACATTACCTCCCCTATCGGAGTACATAGTTCAGCATGGTTAATATTTATTTTATAATTATTAACAACTGATGATGAACCAGGCCTGTTTCCTGGTGTTACTTGGTCTTACATTTCTTAGAGTCGTTGTCTTGTACAGTCATCTCGACCACTATGCATAACATCTAAAGTAACCATGCAGCACAGTTATTCCATTTTGTAACAATTTGATATTTTTGACACTGTTATTTTCTTGCTAGTGGATGTAGTATGGGAACTGGTGCGCTTTTAGAAAACTTTCACCTACTATTAAAATACTCTAATTTACAGCCCCCTATTCTCCTAATAGAAAAACATAGCACACAAGTAACCTAATATCGTAAAAACAGTAACTTAGCCGCCTATGCTCACCACATTGTTTGTGACATCAGTTTGTTTTCTGGAAGATAACTTTTTTAATAAGTAATAACTCAAGAGGATCTGAGATTGCCGATAAATTAACGAACGTAGTGAGTGGTATTTATTAGGTTTATTTCACGAAAAAAATTAGACTTTAAATATAATTCCCATAAACTTGATTTACAAGATTGTATTTGTATTATGAATACTTAACCTTTTCAATCAACAGACGAATGTCGATTGTCAATAATGCCTATGGAAAAGAGCCAAATACCGATTTAGGACCATTTCATGAACAAAATAAGAATAAAAGTAATATATATTAGAAATTCTCTCACAGAATATCAACAATTATATAAAATGTTATATTTATGGATATCTAAAATATTCAGAAATCGCAAAACAGAAATAGACGAAAATCGAAGATTACAATCGCTAACGTTCGATTTACTAACATCAACTGAGAAAAACTAAACAGCCATAACATTTTAGCATTCTGCACAACTTGTTTATCAAAATTTATGGTTGCTTTTGCAGATATTGTTACATAATTTTCAAAGGGAATTGGGGCTGTTTTGGTGATTACGCAAAAACAATTGCTTGAGAGAATAAACATTAAGTTAGCTAAATGTACAATTTCTGAAAACACAGAAAAGTGGTCAGTGATGCCTGCTCAGGAATCGTATAGTGCGAGTATACAGTGGCTGCGCTGACCATAAGACAAATGCAGCGTGATAAAATGTATTTGATAACGCTTTACGATAATTTCACTGCGATATCGGGCTGTGATTGGTCAAAATTCAAAATGTTGTTTCAATTCATTGGTCGATTTTGTGATGACGTTACTTAAGTGAAACAGTCATTATAGTTTCATTTGAAATCAATAATGATTATGGACAACCCAGAATAGTTGGCGGATCTACGGAGACATTAACAAAATTAATAACAAACTAAAGTAGATCATATGCTTATAGGCGCTATTTGGCTTTTTTTTTTTAGACCCATATTCATTTCGCAAAAGTTTATGTAATATTCTGCTAACTGGAGACACCCGACCTGATGTATTTTAAGTATTAAATTGCACAAGAAGCAGGTATAGGTATAAATGTTCTTGTTTTATTTTATTCCTCTACTTTCAAAGGGGTTGTTAGGTTGGTTGGTGCTCGATTTCCTTCAGGTGCAATTAGGCCGGTCAGACTTTTTTCTTCAGAATTTTCCTCACTTATAAAAGGCGAATAAGATTCTACTTAAATGTATCACCAGTGCTTTCTTTTATTAGTTTTGCCTTAACTGTTTAGGAATAAACTCTTAGAAACTATTTAGAATGGTGCTTTCTCCCCCATACTATTTGTATAATGAATATACAAACTGCGTATTACTTGATTGATGTAAAAACAAGGCAAGCTTGTGTCGCAACACAAGCAGATAAAAAGGCAATTTATTACTACGCGTCTGTGCCATATGGGAGGGAGGACTCGCTCGTCGGGCAGAACAGCCGGAATTAATTAGCAAGAGTAAAAACTTAGAAGTGGGGGAAACACTCTGTGCTCAGTAAACTCTAAGAGCTAAGAGGTGGACAGCGGTGTTGAGAGAAAACAAACAGGAAAGAACTACTCAAAGCAAATTGTGGCGGTGTATAAAAATAGAAAGATAGTGTTGAAGGAGCTGTTTCACCTCCCAGGGGTGGGCGGGACGCAATGCTCGCCTCGTATTGATCGAACCTGCCCGCCCGGGGAAGTCCCGAGCAGATCGCCGGTCGGCCGTCCGTCCGTCGACAGATGCGCACAGCCTACACATAGCAAGTGCTCTCTACCCTCACCCTATTGACTTGAGGGTGTAGTAGTATATGTGTATGAGTGATGTCTTCAATCTTGAGAACTGAGAAAGCAAACTTTTTCATTATAACTTTCCACCAGACTCCGTTGTCATTTCTACCCTACGGTCATGCACATTAGAAGCAAATTTAATGCTGCACTTTTATGTTAGTAATCTAAAAATACCGAGCAGATTCTTCTACTTCAGATGTTTTTTTATGAAAACGTTGAAATACTAAAATAAAGAAATGCGCAACATTTTAAATCTGAGCCATTAACTGAAAACAGATAATATGTTGCAAGCAATATTTTTGTAAAAGTAATATCTGGCAGCAAAATTCGACTTATTTTATATTAACAAATATAAAATAATTTACATGTGAAAAATTGCTTCTTATTCATATTATTAACACTTAACCGCTCTGTAAAATTGCACATGAGACGTGTTTGTGCTGATTCCGAAACAAAAAGACGTTCGCGTGCAGGTTTGCTGTATTTGAAGATATGGGGTTTATATCAAAGGTAATCATCCACTCCTGATGAATCGGCCCTGGTGGTGTAGTGGTTACCATAAACCTCCTAAAACCAAGATCGCCAGGACCGATGGATTTTTTCGGGCGTAAAAATCCTAAGAATGGCTTCATTCGGAAGGAAAGTAAAGCCGTGGGTCCCGTGTCGTACATTTACGGCACGATAAACAACCTCAAGCCTGAAAGAAGAGACCTCTGAGCAAAATTTGTCGGCCGTTTCACGCCCTGAATGGGACGCTGATGACCTGAGACGTTAAAGAGCGTCCGTAAATGAAGCAAATCAACAGCAAATGTTCATGAAACTTGGCTACATCACTTTGATCCTGAGAGGAAACAGCAACACCAAAAATAGAAAAAGTGGTTGCTTCTGCCCGGATTGTTTTCGGCATGTGGTGCCTGCACACACAGCTGTAAGTGGGTAGCGCTACTCTGCAAGACCGTAGCACTTGCAAAAGGCCACATTTCCATGCAACAAGCTGCACCACTTTTTATTTCGTTTATTTATGGACGCTCTTTAACACCTCAGGTCATCAGCGTCCCATTCAACTCAGGGCGTGAAACGGCCGACAAATTTTGCTCAGAGGTCTCTTCTTTCAGACTTGAGGTTCTTTATCATGCCGTAAATGTACGACATGGGACCCACGGCTTTACTTCCCTTCCGAAGGAAGCCATACTTAGGACTTTTACGCCCAAAAAAATACATCGGTCCTGGCCGGGATCGAACCCCGCGACCTTGGCTTTAGAAATTAAGTGGTTACCACTACACCACCAGACCGACAATGCTGCACCACGATAATGCACAACCGCACATCATAAATGTTGCTGCTGATATCTCACAAAAATCACTGTGAAGTTTGTCCCTCGCCCCCTACACTCCAGATTTAACCCATGTGACCTTATCCTTTTCCCCAATTTGAAGAAACACCCCCATAACCAACAAATTTCCCTTTAAAATGGCCTCAATTTTTCGAATTTTCACATATTAACGTTATATTTAATTAGATGAGTTGATTTCATCGTAGAATATACCGCCACGGGTGGCCCAGGTCGTTAAGGTCCGGACTCGTGAGCGGGAGGTCTGGGGTTCGAATCCCGCCAGGACCGCCCTCCCTGACTGAGGTTCTTTCCAGGTTTTCCTCAGTCTTCATAAATGGCAAATGTCGGGGAGGTACCCTAAACTTAGGCCTGGAACGCTTTATTCCTTAAAAAGAATCCTTTCCCAATACATCATTTCATTTCATGTATCATCAGTGTCCACCGCCTGTGGTGCCTCAGTAGTAAAAGGGGGCGTTAAACACTATTAAAAAAAATCGTAGAATATTCAAATCAAAGACTAGATAGTTTAATTATCTTGGGTTTTTCGTAAAAAAAATACCCTAATACAGTATCAACATTTATTCTTACTCCATTACTCACGCACCAGTTTTTGATTGCTCATATAAAGTTTTCGAGATTTTTTAGGAAGCATATCCAAAGTTGCATGTTCTACTACTTGTAAGATTGCAGCTGGTGGACTGTCAAATTCATCTTCTTCCCTCATTTTCACTTTTTGAAAGAAAAAGCGAGACATAAAATGAAGATTCAGCAACAGTGTTAATTGATTTGTCTTGTTATTAGGAAATTATTCCTCAATCGTATACACGTAAAGGATTAAGTAGGCTTTGGCCCAGTCGAAATAACGGCAATTTATATTACATTTATTTCCTGAATTTTGTAAATGAATTTCGTTAAGTATACCAAACGTAGATGAAATATTATATATAACATGTTATAAAATTAAATTTAGTAACCAGTTGACTATTGTTTTTCTCAGCCTCTGTTCTCGTTTCTCGTTTCTCAAACGTTTTCTTTAAACGTCATAAGCTATTAATAGAATATCAACAGACATTGTGAAATTTTAATCTATTGGTATATGTACATTAGTAGGCTACATAATGTCGTTGAATTATATATAAATATTTTATATCCCCGTTTAATTCGTAAATAATATATTTGACAGCATGTCAATCTCAACTGTTGTAGAAAACAGAATTCACTGCTGCAGCTATGGTCATCATAAACAACTGTTGAATAATAGAGTCATGGAAAAAACACCGCCGCGGGTAACTGATGTCGTTAAGGCGCGGACTCGTGAGCGGAAGGTCGGGGGTTCGATTCCCACCAGGACCGTCCTTCCTGACTGGTTTTTTTCAAGGTTTTCCTCAGTTCTCATAAATGGGAAATGCTGGGAGGTACCCTAAACTTAGGCCTGGAATGTTTCCTATGTTAAAATATTCTTTCATTTCATGTATCATCAGTGTCACCGCCTGTGGTGTTTCAGTAGTAAAAACGGGAGTTAAACACTATTAAAAAATTAATGGGAAAGACTGTAAACATTTTTATGTTTTCCACTATAGTTTTTCAAAATAATTATTTAGTTTATTGGAAACAAATATTTTCCCCCATACTAGCATCTAAACTGGCATTATTTTCATTGTCCTTGGCAATCTAAGCAATAGTTTTGTTCACTAAAGTGAATTTAACATTTTTGGTAGTGAAAGAGAAGTTTTAATTCCCTGCTAATATTGTAACTCACTTCTTGATATACCATTTAAATTAAAGATAATTAGAGGAAAATAAGTGCAATTTTGGGGTAGCATATCCTTATTAAGAGCTAAAAAAATTAATGAACAACCTTTAGTTAAAACAGCCTACAAATTAAGACTTCTACTAACATTTTTTACTTTTTCTGAAAGATAAGCCAATGTAATTTGTGCATTAACTCCTTTCACACTTACTACATTCTCAGAACAAATTATACGACTTTTCATATAACGAAGAAGGAAGAAAACTTCTTCAGAACTGATGAAGGGACAGCAATTTTAACATAATTTAAAACATCTTCCCAAATAAATATACGAGAGGCCCAAAACTGTATACACATTCATCTGTAAAGCTGGTCGGTCCTGGTGGTAAAGTGGTAACCATACTTGCCTCCTAAACCCAAGATCGCAAATTCAATTCCGGCCAGGGTTGATATATTTTTCGGGCGTAAAAATCCTAACTATGACTTCCTTCGGAAGGGAAGTAAAGCCGTGGGTCCCGTGTCGTACATTTGCTGCACGATAAAGAACCTCAAGCCTGAAAGAGAGGCCTCTGAGCAAAATTTGTCCGCCGTTTTACGCCCTGAATTGAATGGAACGCTGATGACCTGAGATGTTAAAGAGCGTCCATAAACAAACAAACAAACAAAACACTTTAAATCTTTATATGAAGGCATCAAAGAGGATTTTTAAGTCCTGTTTGACTTGTGCAATCACATAAGACGCTCAAGATGTTCACCATAAGTACCCAAACACTTGAACATCGTTACCTATAGTGGCGGTAAGAATTTCAACTTTCTTGCAGTACAGTAGGTAGAGCAGCTGGTTTCCTAGGGTGTAGCACATCTTTTAGCATTCCTTACAGGTAAATTTTCCAATATCAGAATGGTCTTGCATTTCTTAACAGTCAAGTCTGTGTCTACCATTTTCATTTTTTCATCATGGTCACATGGTTCTATAGAACCACTGCTGATATCTTTAGATACAACATAATATCACATTTTGTTTCCATACTAAATTTTAATTAAACAATGAAGTATAGATAGCTACTAATAAAGTGTGTATGCATTATTTTGGGCCACTCTGTATCATTTCTTTGGATATTTTCATTCAGCAGGTCCATACCTACATTTACAAAAAATGTTTCAAGTTATTTATTTTATGCACCATAACAACCAGCACTTTTGTTTTCGACAATAGTCGGCTCTCATTTCATTGAAATTAAATATTATTTTCGTGCTAGTAGTAAAAAAAATATTCCATGGAACAAAAGAGTAAACAGCTTTTATTCACTCCTGGAAATTACCCCCCGAGGCGTCAGTCACTCCTTCCTTCTCAACAAATTTCCGTCATTCATTTCTATCACATATTCATTGGCTTCCACTTATATGTTTCCTTAGATACTTTTTTTTTTCATTCTGTTCATTTGACCAAGTCATCTATTTTTTTGAGAGTTAATAAAATTTATAATACCTTCATTTTTGTTTAATAGTTAAAACTCATTGTTATGTGGTATTCTCAAAATACCATTTATCTCCTTAATTGTTCCATAGATTTTCTTTAGTACCTTCCTTTCAAATATAATAACTTTTGTATATTTTTCTTTTAATATCCATGTCTCACATGCATAAGTTACTATAGGTATAATTAAACTAGCACTTTAGATATTAGCTCACTTCTGAACAGATCTAAGTTTGCATAATAGGCTCTGTTTCCTAATATTATTCTTACTTTTATTTCTTCTTCTATTCTGCTACTATAGTTCACTATTGAACTGTTTATTGGAGTTAATCTGCTCAACATAACTTCCATTTATGGAGATGGTAACTGGAATACTTTCGTTTCTTCTTCTAGATGTTTTGTTTTCTGTGTTTACTATTGGACCATATTTGATTCACTCCTCTCTTAGTAACTTATATGCTTCACTCTATGATTTTTCACTTCTTGCTATTAATATCATATCGTCATCATAGCCTAAGCATAATTTCAGTCTTGTGGATATATTAGCTCTTAAGTTTAACAGCAGAACAAGGTGATAATTCGACTTTAAATTTCTCAATAATATCATTGTTCCTTGTCATTAGTAATGTTAATACTAGTTTATATGAAACTTGATAAAACACAAAGCAATTTATTATTTTAATTTGTATACTGTATCGAAAGCATGTGAATAATGAACAAAGATATAAAAAACAATGTTATATTCATAACATTTCTCAAATGCTGAGGGTGCGAAAAAACGTATACACCGTTTCACAGTAGATATCAATTTAATATATTTCAAAGTTGAACCGAAAAACAACAGTAATGTGTAATATGATATTCTGTAAACAGATGTGACTCACATACATTATGATAGCGTTGCCACGTGACAGGTAAATCAACAATGAACAAACGATGCCAAGAATATCGTATATGTTCTGTAAACAGATGTGACTCACATTACGTTATACTAGCGTTGCTACAACAAAATGCAGCCAAGATTATCGTTTGAACAGCGGAAAGCAATTTTGAAGTGGTATTGCAAAACCGAGAATGTTGTTCAAGTTCAAAGGCAATGGAGACGTGTGTACAGAACAGAACCGTCAACGCGAGTAACAATTGTACGCATTCGAGGCAAATTTTGAAACTCGTGGTACCGTATGCGATGTTCACAAGGGCAGATCAGCTACACTGGCAGCACTTCGGGAAGAAATTGAAACGCCATGTGCTGCAATGCTGAAGACACTTTCGCATACGTTGCTCAATCAGTAGTTCAACGTACTCAGAAGTGTATCGACTCGATGGTGGGCATTTTGAGCAACTGTTGTAACTGTAAAAGTCTAAGATGATTAGTGCTCATCATTTTCTGTTTGTGTGAACTCAGTTTTGTTATGCTAACACAGTTTTTTCTTTGATTGAAGTGTATACATTTTTATGGCATCCTCTGTATTTGCCTTTGCATGAAGATATTATTTATTGTTCATTTTTTTGGTCTAAATGCTGCTTATACTTAATTTAATTTGTTTTCTACATATTAGCAGAATATGTAGAATTGCATTTGTTTTATATGCAATATGAAACATAGTGATTGGTCTATAATTATTGTCTTTTTAAACACAGGACATACTATTCCCTCATTCCAATCTAATATTAATTCTTTTTCTTCCTAAATTGTTAAGCTTATAGATTTTGGGTTTTAATGCTTGTCCTTTATATTTAATTACTTTTGTATCTGATCTAAGCCGCTTTATTTATTTTAAAATGTTTTATTATTTCATGTATCATTATCTACCAATCATGAATAAAGTGTTATTTGCTCTCTTGTTATATAAATATTATAAAATCCATAAACAGCACGTTCCTATCTACACTTTTCACTAAATGAAAAACCCATTGCTTTGGTTAGTTTACCTTTGCCACCGCGTGCATACCTTACACACTTACAGGCGTGGCATTTGGAAAAGGGCTCTATTAGAGGAAACGACTTCTCGCTATTGTCGAGGAATCCCCGACTCGATAAGAAGGGCGTCGCTTCATCATAAAAAGAGGAGTCAGCTTAGCACACAACGGAGATCGCCAATAGAGGCGCTTGTTAATGCCCTTCTAGTGGGCGGCAACAGTGCTCTAAAAATAGACTTCTAAATGAACTAAATGACGTAGCAGCATTCGAAACTGCGGATTTGCCTTTATGTTTTATGAATGCCCTACATGCACAATGGCTTACGTCACAGCATGGGAAAGAAATTTCTCAAGCCTTCGGAAGTGTATTGCTATTGCTGCAATTGCGTGATAACAGCGCATGTATGTTTTTCTTTGTTTAATTTACTCTCGCAACCTCCCGAATATTGACAGGCATACTTCGGTGTAGATTTGTCATTTTAGTTTCATTGTTTCTCATTGCTGATTAGACAACTTTCTATAGAACTGACGAGGAATAAAATATAATTTATATGCACTGGAAATAATCCACAAAATTGCCTAAATGTTTATATGCACAAAATAAAACAGCATCAAAACATATTTTTGACATCTGTGTATTTAATAGTTTCGAGTTTCATTAAGGTATTACAGTCTTGTTTTTAATTTTTTTTTTTTTCATTTCGTTTCATAATAGTAAGGAACAAATAATAATAATAATAATAATAATAATAATAATAATAATAATAATAATAATAATAATAATAATAATAATAATATGTTGTGTTTTCTTTATCACCCTATTTCATTGTTTTCGAAAAATGCTTGTTTTTTAATTTTTTTTTTAATTTGGTTTATTTACGGACGCTCTTTAACATCTCAAGTCATCGGCGTCCCATTCAAATCAGGGCATGAAACGGTCGACAAATTTTGCTCAGAGGCCTCTTCTTTCAGGCTTGAGATTCTTTTTCGTGCCCTAAATATACGACATGGGACCCAGGCTTTACCTCCCTTCCGAAGGAAGCCATAGTTAGGATTTTTACGCCCGAAAAAATCCATCGGTCTTGGCCGGGTTCGAACCCGCGATCTTGGGTTTAGGAGGCAAGTATTTTACACCACCGGAACCGACTAGGAATGCGTGCTATTGACTACGTATATTTATTGGAATTTTCGTTTTCAAAAAGAATGTAATACATGTAGACTTGACTACCGCCGTAGTCTATTGGCAGCATTTGCGCCTCTCATGCTGCGGGCCCGGGATCCATTCCCGATTGGGTTATTTCCCTGAGGTTTTTCATGGGGTTCGTCTCAGTTATTTATGTGAATGGCTGGAAAACTTAGTCCATAAAGTCCCTTAAACTCATTCGACCAAGTTATCTTCTATTATTCATCATCTAGAAAATTAATGTGAACGAGCAAGTAAATTTAGTTTTATAAACAGTTGATTTCTACACCGCATTATTAATAACAATTGTCGAGACATGTAATTGTGGTTATATTTTAGTGGTTTTATTACAAGGTGAAAACAAATGTTTGTGTTTCTGGCTGTTTAACGTTTTATTTAGCAAGAATCTTTTTATTCATAATGGACATCACACCTAAGAAGAGGACAGGTATCCCATCATGAATTTAGTAATATGACTCCGAGACAAATAGCAGATGAATTTAATGAAAGTTTGGGTGCTCTTAATAATTCACAAAGGACGATATGACCCTAAACGAAAAACGTCCAGGAAAAATTAATAAGAACCATTAAAATTAATTTTGTAAAGAACATTTTTTATTTATAAAAAGATTTGGAGGTTGTAGTGGAGAAAATGGATGTTTCGACAGTGCGTGGGCGGCTTCTGGAAACTGAAAGTTCGAAGACCGATGAGGAAACACCTATTGACGTGTCTTATGAAGAAAAAGAGTAGAAAATATCAGAACTGGACACAAGAAGAGTGGAGGAGGGTGCTAAAAAGTTCTGATAAAAGTGTAGGGGTTGAATATCTCCCGCGTAAGGAGAAGCGATGGAGAAGAAATCTCGCCGAATTACATCAGACGGTAAAGTTTTCACACAAAAACTGTTTTTTGGACTGTTTCGCATTCACAGGCACTAAATAATAGACGGAACCTTGCGACTAGTATATCCCATTTTTATACAAGAGAGATCCCTCAGAACTAAAGAGATTGGCAGAGGAACTGAATGAACATTGAAAACGAGATTTTCCTGCAAGACCTTGCCCCATGTCTTGGCATCGAAGAGTGTTAATGATTTCATGGCAAAAAAAAATGGTTTTCATTGTTTCGATTGGCTTGGAAATTCACCGAATCTCAACTTTATAGAGGATTTTTGGGCGCTTGTTAAGAAATGAATGAGGAAAATAGACTGCGCCACTAAGAAAAGATGATTTATGATGTGAAAATGGTAATTAAGGCCAAGGGTGGGCATATTAAATACTAACAATATTATTTAGTTAAAAGTAATATTAAAAATTTGTGAAATAATTGAAAAAATAAGACAATATCTCTGTTCACGTTAATTTTCACAAGGGTGTATACAGGATGAACATTACTTCACGCAACCGGTGTCGCGGCGTGCGGCCGGCCGGTGAGCTGGCTGATGTGTCGGTGGTGTGCTACTTGCGCAAGATTTCAACTCACACTGAAGTTCCGCGCAGCGGAAGGAAAATATACTCCCGCCGACACAGTGCCGTCGACCGGTCCCGCAGTTGCGCAAAGCATTGCTCACTCTATATAACGAGAACTTGTCTGCTTGACATGAGCAAAAAGCAGGGAATGGTGGGAGATATCGAGAAAGCATTGAAGACGAAGAGCGCGCAGGTCGACCCTTGGAAGTGCTTGCTCCTGAAAACATTGCTCTTGTGGAAGGAGAAATTATGGAAGACCGGCGACTCAAAGTAACGGAATTAACAGTAGGATTAGCTCTTTCTAAAACAACAATCATTGGAATTATTCATGAACATTTAAATACAAATAAGGTTAGTGCAAGATGGGTATATGCCTAGACTTCTTTCCTCAGTCCAAAAGCATCATCTGTTGTCAGGCATTTTTGGAGCTCTGCCGTGGCAACGAGAGAGAAGTTGTGCAAACCATTGTTACAGGAGATGGATACCTTGTCCAAAAGAGATCGAATCAATGGAGTGGCCTAAACCTGGCAAAGCACCGCATCTAAAGGCGAAGGTAACTCAGCCAACCAGTATTATGGCCACAATTTTTGGGACTGTTAAGGAATACTCTTCATGTGCCTTGACTATTTTCCCCATTCCAAAAGCAGGAACGAGTCATCTGTTGTCTGGCATTTCTGGAGCTCTGCCGTGGCAACGAGAGAGAAGTTCTGCAAACCATTGTTACAGGAGACGAAACTATGGTCCTCTACCTTGTCCAAAAGAGATCGAATCAATGGAATGGCATAAACCTGGCAAAGCACCGCATCTAGAGGCCAAGGTCACTCAGTCAACCAGTATCATGGCCACAATCTTTTGGATTGTTAAGGAATACTCTTCATTGACTTCAAGGAGAGGAACACCACAGTAAATGGGAATTACTATGCTGGTCTGCTGCACAGACTACGCGCTTCCAGCAAAGAGAAAAGGCGATGAAAGCTGAGTGCGCCTTCTTCACGATAACGCTGCTGCCTAGGCACACAACTCTTGTTGCAAAGGAAGCTGTGAAGAAATGTGGCTTCAAGGAGATCGACCATCCACCCTATAGTCCAGATTTAGCTCCCATTGACTATTTTTTCTTCTCAAAACTCAAGAAGGACCTTCGAGGAAGGAAATTTAAGTATGAGGAAGAGGTAATGTCTGCTGTTTATACCCATTGTGCAGGCAAGACTTCTGAGTACTTTTGGGGGGGGGGGTTGAAATGTTAATTTAAAACGTGAGAAGTGTATTGCAATAAAGAGTAACTATATTGAAAATTTAAGTTTAGTTTTTGTCTTTATTCATACCTAAAAATGGTTAGGCCGGAAACTTATTAACCTGCACTCATATTTTGTATTTTGTAATGATGCCTTAGTGTACTAATCGCTAACTCATTTAAAAATTGTATTGTTAAGGTCTTTTGCAAGCTATCATGTGATGATTCCATATACAGTCGTATATGTTGTGACTTCATACAACTTTAGATAACAAATTTACCCGTACAGACCGATGAAACTTGGGCTGCACTCACACCTTCTTTCACGAACACCATCGGAGAAAACCGAGCCCGATTTCAGGTAGACTAATATATAGTGCTATAATTGGGAAGATAGTGGGTTCGAAGTCCTCCAGGGGCTAACGTGTTCATAATTTGTCTATACTGTTCCAGTATAATAAATTTAACTTTTTTATATGAAAACATATAATCTTAAAACAACGCATAGGTTGTATATTTAGGTTAGGTTAGCTTAAGTACAAAAGAAAAATATGCAAAACTTTGTATTAAAAGCAAAAGCGTTTGCTAGGTTAGGTTAGCAAAACTATTAGTGTTAAAAGCAAAAGCGTACGCCTTTTCCGCTTTAATTATTATTTACTTTAAGCGTTACATTGCTACATTACAGTTTCCCATTTGGTTTCGCCAAATATTAAATATGATTAAGTATTAACAAGCATCTAAAAAAGTTAATTTTTGGCCTACGATAGCTTGTTTCAATGCGTTACAATTATTCTATCCGCCTGCATTTGTTGCACCCAACTTGGGCTCTGCTCTCTACGTTGCCGTTCATGCCAGGAGGGAGACTGTGGCAAGTTTTGTCGGTTTGTACGGGTAAGTAGCTAGCAATAATATGCGTTTTTGTCAATTGTTCATCAATTAAATGTTGCGTTAATTTTTAATACAATCGCAGAAGTTTTGCCAAGCGCGACAATCTAATAATGACAGCAAGTATAAAACGAGCCCGACTGCAGGTTATATTTGAAGCAGAAAGATATCTTTTATTTTAATTTTTAGAGTAAGCTGAAATATAACAGTACAGCGATGAATAAGTTTATTGCATCAGCGATAGATAAGTGTAATAATTGACTAGCGCATATCAAAGTGGCATCATATCTAAAGAAAAGTGGTAATAGTCACAAAAGGGTTCAATAAATACGTTTTGCAAGTCTGACAAATTACTTTTTGCAATAGCAATATGTACAATCTAGCGACTAGTTAAAACTAGCTGTTCTATAGGAGCTGAAAGATCGGCAGCGTAGTAGTAACTGCGTATACCAGAAACTAGTTAAGTTCATACTCATTCTTTTAAGATGTCTTGGAGACCAGGAGGTGGGTCGTGCGATGAATGGTAACGGGGAATCTGTTCGAATAAACATACATAGTGTGTGTTAGCCACCTTGAATAATCAACTTTTTTAAAATTAGTATAATATTAACATAAATACATTGGTAGATATTGAGGGGAGAAATTTTAAAATATAAATTGAATATATTTTAGGTTTCACACCTTGGCACACCTATCCATGCTACTAAAATGTTATCATTGTCGAAATATTTGTTTGTTTTCTATCGTTGTCTGGCAGCCTAGATATTGGTGTCTGAATTTGGACAGAATAAAGCTACAAAAACTATTGAGAATTAAATGTAATAGTTGTGGTTTTAATAAATTGCATATATATATATTTGCAGATTAGTCAGAGTTCCGAAATAGACTGTGTTATTGTAATACAGAGGGTGCTATATATACACACTTCAAGCAAAGAAAAAACTGTGTTAACATAACAAAACTGAATTCACTCAAACAGAAAATGATGAGCACTAATCATCTTAGACTTTTACAGTTACAACAGTTGTTCAAAATGCCCACCATCGGCGCCGATACTCTTCTGAGTACGTTGAACTACTGATTGAGCAACGTATGCGAAAGTGTCCTCAGCGATTGCAGCACATGCCGTTTCAATTTCTTCCCGAAGTACTGTCAGTGTAGCTGGTTTTCTACGGTATACAACATCCATAAGAGTTCCCCATAGGTAGAAGTTCAACGGAGTTAGATCGGAGAAAGCGGTAGAAACTCAATCGGGCCTTTTCGTCCTATCCATCATCAGTGGAAGATTGTCATCAAGATACATCTCGGTGGTAATGTGATGGTGCACCATCCTGTTGCAAGTAAAATTTCTCGTTTCCATAGAGTATATGAATGCAGGGTAAGTACGACGTGCGTGTCATGTACAGGTACTCTGGGCCAGTTACTGTTCCTTCAAAAAAGAACGATCCAATTAGAACCCTAGATGACAACATTGCTTTCCGCTATTCAAACGATAATCTTGACTCCATTTTGTTGTAGTAATACCAGCATAACGTAATGAGAGTCACATCTGTTTACAGAACATCATGCGATAATCTTGGCTTCGTTTGTTCATTGTTGATTTATCTGTTACATAGCAACGCTATCGTAATATATGTGAATCACATCTGTTTACAGAACATCATACTACACATTACTGTTGTTTTTCGGTTCAAATTTGAAATATATTAAATAGATATCTACTGTGAAAGTGTGTATATATTTTTTGAAAACCTCGGTATTACACAAAATTAAATACGTTTTCATTCTACAACTAACTGACTTTTTTGTTCACATTCAAACAATAATAATAATAGTCCAAGTTGCCAGGCAAAGTAGAAGAAATAAGATATGATAACACTTTAAATTTTAAGAATTGCATAAATTATTTGTAATTTCCAACTCATTTCTTAAAAACAATACCTTCTATTTATAATTTATAATATAGTTTATATAAGGATCTAAAAAAGGAAAAATTGCAGACATATTATGAATAACATTACAAACAATAGGGTTATCGTAATTATCCTGTCGTTGTTTGAAGATGCTAGCGTTTTGTTATAGACTTCAGCAATATTCGTAGACTCTGGCGCAATCTCTCAATTCAGCTGATTTGCATATATAGCTAAGTGGTAGAACACTGCTGTGAGTTTCGATCCGTTGTTCTGTACATTATGCTTTGAAATTATTTTTTTATATTTAATTTATATTTACATATATGTTGAGTGCGCATATTATTCGACTCCCCAAACGAGTAGCTCTGTTAAATTAATTTTAAAAATTATGAGGCATTCAAATTTAAATTATAATTAAGTGGCTACAGGAAATAAAAAATGAAAATGATTTAGCTCATCTAAAGTTTTAGTTTAACCTCTCTCTTTTGTAAAGCATTGGTCTGGTGGACTTTTTATTTTATAATGCTTACAGACACAGGCTTGCCCACTTTCGAGCACACTGTATTATTGCTCATTATTGCTACATTTTTTTATAAAAACACTTCAAGAATATCAACAAATTTAAATATAATGGAACGATATTCAGGCCGTAGTAAGGATGAGGAAGAAAATTCCACTTCAATTGTGTATTGTTTGCATCATTCAAGCAGCAGTAAGGGCTCAGCGTTGTCCAAATGAGGGGAGGGGAAGCTGTATACCGATTTCTGCCTGTATGGCTATTTTCTTCTCGAGGAGACTAACATAGGATAACCTTGCCCTCAAAGAGCGCTCTTCATACTCTTTGGCTTCCGACAAGAACTGGTGCTTTTTTCTGTTTCTGACACCAAATTGTACACACATGTCTTATCTGTGTAACCCTATAGGGATGGCTCGTGGATAATGCTTCCGAGAGGTCCCATTGGTATCATTCTGATTTTGGTGGTTTCTCTTGGTCGCTTAAGCGAATGTTGGGAGGATCTTTTTCTGCTCTCGTGCTTATTTCCGTTGAAAGTGCCAAGGCGAGATGGGCTATGGTGTGTGACAGTGGCTTGCGCTTTCTGCCTTGGCATTTG
Organism: Metallyticus violacea; assembly: GCA_030762175.1. Classification (NCBI taxonomy): domain Eukaryota; kingdom Metazoa; phylum Arthropoda; class Insecta; order Mantodea; family Metallyticidae; genus Metallyticus; species Metallyticus violacea. Next base: position 14,012,798 of record CM060841.1, read on the forward strand.
ATGTAGAAGTAGCTAGAAATTCTTGAAGGGCGCGCTGCCGGAAACATTGTTACGGATCTACTCCGTGTCTGTGGCTCACCGTTCCTGCATTCTGGTCGCTCAGTGTGTTCCTCTCGGATGTAGCCTCCATTGGGGTGTCTGTGCGAGGCTAAAGTGCTGAACATTCCTCTTCGGTCTCTATCAATTCAATAAAGTAGGAACATCGTACTGTAAGAATTGCTTGTTCTCTTTCTAATAAGGCGCCAGCACTCTGAGATCAGCGACAGTGTTTTGTTCAATCTGGTGTTAGCCGATCTGTAATGATTATGTCTACACTATCAATATTGATTCTTTAAGCATATATATTAATCAAATGTGTTAACACTTTCTGCCATACTGGATGTACTTCGTTGTCTATCTTCTATTTATTAATTTGCTTAAATGCTTGTATTTAACAGTTCTTGTCCATACTTTTTCTTTATTCTTATGCATATATAGAGGGTTTTATTCTTTCTTTGGTAATAAAATTAACGACAATACATTGCTCCACCTTGCATGGGCTATTTCGCCTGCAACTGCCAACATGCACTGCTTGTTCGTCATAGCTCGAGTGTAATTTTAGTTTAAACTTTCCTTGTAGTTAGAATCGACCAAAACACGTTGAAAAGTATATTTACATGTAACTTTTAAAATTAAATAATATATCATATGACTTGAACTTTGGAAAATAAATACATTTCAACATTCTTAAACATTGTTTTTTTATCAAATTAATTATTAGGATTTTCTAACAGTTTTTGTCTTATTTATAACAACGATTTTTATTGATATAGATAAACCCAAAAAGTTATTCAATAACATACTATACGTTCTGGAAAAAGTTTTATAGGCGTTCAATAACATATCTACACCTGGAGCAGAGCTGTGCATCATCCCTTTAGAATTATATCGTTATGAAGCACAAGGATTTAAAAAATGTGATGATATTCTAAAATAGAAGCTATTCAAAAATTGCTTGCAAAATTAACAATTCACATACCTGGTCGTTGGCCATATGGAGATAAGGAATTCCGTCTCGAGATTTTTGGTGATTCTGTGCCTAATAATAATAATAATAATAATAATAATAATAATAATAAATAAACATTAACATATAGCATTAACATAAAATAAAGTTTTGTTAAACAATTTACAATAACAGAAATAATAATCTACAATCATAAAATGTCCATAACTTCAATAACGATTTTCACTGTAGAATTGAAACGTGCACTTTAAAGCTTGTAATTAATAGTTCAGGTCCATTAGTCAATCAAAGAGTCGAGTAAATTAAAATGCATGCGTTGTTATACTCCAAATATAAGAATAACTTCACTGAACTTTAAAATTAACACTACTGTTAATAAATAACATTTTATCTAAGAAAAAAAAACTCGACTTTTTATAATTAGAGCTAAGTAAAGACAAGCAAACTCATTCACGTATTATCTTACAAAATGCCAATCTCTGCAGTAATAAAGTAACAAAAACATCAGCGTTCTGTAAATAATATTTTCGTGGGTCTTTTAGAATGTCATTTTTTTTTAAAAATTAGATTGCAATATATTTAAGACTAGTCATGATTTTTCATTTTTATCTAATGCTAGAAAAAGTGTAGAAAGATTCATTCAAGTTGCGTTAAAATTACTTATCCCATTTATTAAGGCGATAGCTCCCTAGCAAAAGTAGTAGACCAGTGTGGATAAGCTGAGTGAAATCGGAGTTATCTCGTATTATGCCCTTAAAGCACAACAGGGGAGAAAATCAGAGCGATATCGATCGATGTTATGTGATAACGATTCTGGATCACTGACCGTCACATAGAAATGAAATGTTGCAGGTTGCAAACCTCTCTTTCACTCAGTGCTCCCTACACCAGGAGTATAACATGTGGTACTTGCACGATAGTGTACCACCTCACTTTAGATATGCTAAAAGACCGGTATATATACGGAAGGGACACTTATGTCATGGAAATTATTTTTTTCCCCTCGCCAACAAGGGACAACACGAAAAATTCAAGATATACGATTGAAAGTGCATTGTTGATTAGTTTTGTTTATGGACACTCTTAACATCTCAGGTCATCAGCGTCCCATTCTATTCCGGGCGTGAAACGGTCGACAAATTTTGCTCAGAGGCCTCTTTTTTCAGGCTTGAGGTTCTTTATCGTGCCGTAAATGCACGACACGGGACCCACGGCTTTACTACCCTTCCGAAGGAAGCCATTTTTACGACCGTAAAAATCCATCGATCCGGCCGGGTATGACCCACGATCTTGGGCGTAGAAGGCAAGTATGGTTACTACTACATCACCAGGAAGGACAAATAGTTGATTTACTATATATCTGACAATCCTACAACATGGGCCGAGCAGTCGCCTAGTCACACACATTACGAACGCATGTGCGGCATCTTGTAGTAAATTGATCGCTTTTTTTTTTTTTTTTTTTTTTTTTTTTACTACTCACACCCTGAAAAGAAAATTTCAAAATAATTTCACTTCTAAAAATATTGAAACAGAGACTTATTTGAAAATTAAAGCCATGCATTTGCAGGCCCGTAAAGAACAAAAGTAATAAACAAAGAGCATAAGGTTGAAAATAACATTAAAAACTACAGAAGGCAGCATTTCTCGTGATTGCTTTTGTGAAATGCGTTTCGTGTTTAAACAGACTCCTCACATGACAACCATTACAACTTTTAACAGTTTTTAACAAATTTTAATCAGCACAAAATTTTGACAACCCACAGTTAAAATCATACACACAAATGTTTAACACACCTCGTGCATATTCGCGTGAGAGTCCGCAGTCTGTGAAAGGACCGCCACGGGTGACCGAGGTCGTTAAGGCGCGGACTCGTGACCCGGAAGTCTGGTGTTCGAATCTCGCCAGGACCGTCCTCCCTGACTGAGGTTTTTTCCAGGTTTTTCTCAGTCCTCATAAATGGCAAATGTCAGGAAGGTACCCTCAATCAGGCCTGGAACGTTTCCTTCTTTTAAAAAAATCCTTTCCCAATATATCATTTCATCTCATGTATCATCAGCGTCCACCGCCTGTGGTGCCTCAGTAGTAAACACGGGCGTTAAACACTATTAAAAAAATCTTGGTTGGCTACTAGCATCCAAAACTTTATCTACTAATTCTAGGTATACTTCTTTCTCTTTGGACTTGTAAATTTCCAGTTATACTCATCACTATTGGGTTTTAAGTGAACGCTTTGTGTATTATGCAGAACTAGGTTAAATAAAAGTTTCCTGACCCGTATACGGCATTTTAATATTTTCTTCTTTCTTAGTTTTTCCACTTTCTTAACGCTTTGCACTCTTTGCCATATTAAATCTATCAAAAATACAATTACAACATTTAGAAGAAAAACAATTAAATTAAAATTAGATAAATAAAAACATTTACCTTAAAATTATGACGCAATAGCTCGCGGTGTAAGACTATATAAACTAGATTTGAGAATCAAATTTCATGAAAAACACACAGAACTAAAGAAGGTTTGATCTGATGAACTATTTTTAAAATTTGTAGGTCTTAACATTTTTTTTACGTCAGAGTTCGATCTCAATTCAATTTATAAATATTTTAAAACGTGTTTGTAAAATAATATTTTTCAGGATTTTTTTTACTAACTTATTAAATAGAAGCTCTGCTGAAGTGTATACAGGAGGTAAAGCCCTTTTCAACAAAAAGGAATAGTAAGGCCAGAAATTGCAATGACTGAAATGTTTATCAGGTTAGAAGAATCGCCTGACGGAACGGGTTACAGAGGCTGTGCCAGAACTCTGCAGAGTCTGCTTTAAGTAGTACTTTAAACACATTATAGACAAAGCTTCTAAAAAGCGTTGAGAATGCATGCATTACCGCGAGGAAAAAACTTGAAAGCCCTTAAGAAAACGGGGAAGTATTGTAATGAAAGCAGAGAGCGAGCGAGCGAGCGAGCTTTTCATACCTAGTCGATTGCGATTGCATGGGGACAAAGATCCCGGTCGTGAGCTGGTTGGTGATGGAGTATCTGTGTAGAAAAGAAAGAAAATATACATTAATTTATTACAAAGTAGTTATGTGAACTAAATGTAATCAAGCTTACATTATAATATAAATATTCAGAACTGTCCAAAAGCATTAAGATAAATCTTTGCAGCACTAGATTCACTGAATAAAATTAATTATACATGAGTTCGTCTTCTCGTCCTGCGAATTGGGAAGTGGTACAATCCCCTCATTTTACAGACAATGCCGTAAACACTGTTCTCTGCGTCGTTTCGATTGGCTGCTACGTGCCCCTGCGTGTTCTGACTCGCGTTTGACTATGCGCGCTTAAAGCTTTAGCCGTGAAAGTCTGACCTTCAAACAACTCATGAAAGTATACCTTTTTTGTTTGTTTTCAGGCACGCAAGAGAGAAATAATGCATATTCTGTGGCTTATTAATGCAACTTTCAATTAAATCACAAATTACCGTAAGAATCTACTTTATTGAGCATATTAAGTAAACGCAAATGCCTTTATATTAATGTGACATGACAAACATCAAGCAGTGAATGATATTTCACTCCTTGTAGATATTTTTACTTACAAAACAAACACACAAAAAACATAGGAGTTGTTCTGGAGCATATGCAAACGTAGGTAAAGGCAAACACTTTTTTTAGGAGGTCTGGTGAATGTGGAAGGCCATTTGAAAGCACTTGCATTTCCCATCGACTGTGAAATGAAAGTTTGCCTAATTACCAATCCGCAAAATGAGAAGACTCGCCCGGTATATATGTAGAACACCCTCAAAAGTATTAACTTGTCTTATAGCTGGATTTTGTTTAAGAGACCATTTTGTTCAAACAGTGTATATATCGCAATAATCGGTGCTTTTACGTCAAACACACGAGTTAAGTACTTATTTTGAGTTTTAAAGTGCAATATATGCAGAATGGAACGGAATCGAAACCAGCGGCAATGCAAAACAAGAACCAAATAGTCCATGCAGTTTTATGCGTTGCTTACAAGTTTAGGGAAACCGATAATTTGGTCAAAAACAGCTGACAACGCTGCTTAGTTCTACTTTTCCTCTCCAGTCCTTGACCTTGGAATCATATCAGTACAGCTGTCCGTAAACAAAAGAACGTCTATGTCAAAAGTTATGTTGATTTACATCCGTGCTGTTACAACGGGCAAATACATTCACATAAACCCTCTTAAGTAAAGACATTTCACTTTCCAAAAAATAAAAAAGATAATATATTTTGTATTTTATTTTTAACTCCGACATATTAACAAAACAAGGAACTCGAGAAGAGAAAATTCTTATATTTTTATAAAATGATCTGTCCATGGTCAATTTTTTTGTTTCATTTATTTTACAGAATCATTTCTTAACTTTTCGGTATACAGATCCCTACAACACTAAATAGGCTTAGACTTAGCAGTTGTGCTGGTTTGTAAATTTAGTTGACTATTTAACTCATCTTAAAATCGACCAACGAAACGAAACAAAATGTTGAATTTTGACCAATCACAGCCGAATTACGCAGTGAAATTACGAAAAAAATTATCAAATCCATTTTATCTTGCGACATGCATTTGTCTTGTGGTCAGTGTAGTCAACTCTATACCTCCACTATATAATTCGTGAACACGCATCTCCGACCACTTTTGCTAGAGGTGGTGGGAAACTATTGATAGCAACAAAACATGGACAATCGACAATCATAACGCAAAATGGAGGGTTCTTCAAAGCGTTTTGGTGATGCGTCAAAAGTCAAAAGTGCAAATTGGTCTTATCATTAGAAATTTCAAACTACAGATAAGAAAAAATAGAGATACTATATGTTATCTTCTCTCTCTTTCTCTCTCTCTCTCTCTCTCTCTCTCTCTCTCTCTCTCTCACACACACACACACACACACACACACAGAGTTGGTGTTAGAAAATCGAACGGTAGCGATTGTAATAGTCGATTTTTGTCCATTTCCGTCTCACGGTTTCTGAATAGAATATATATTCATAAGTATAATATTTTATAAAAACGTTGCGCGAATTTCAAATATATATATTATTCTTGTATTCGTGTAATAGTCCTAAACCCGTATTTTGCTCTTCTCTATTGCCATTGCTGACAATTAACATTCTTCTGCCAAAAGATTGTTTGAAAAGATTATGTACAAATATATATAATTATTACAATTTTAAGCCAAACTTAGAGGGATTATATTTAAATTCCTGTTGCATTCGTGAAATAGTCCTAATAAATATCATGATATTAATTGTGATAATTTCAGTTTTAGAGCTGCATTAAAGCGAACACTTGTATTAAGTGATTATATAATATCGTTATATGTTTATATGACTGTATTAATAAGAATTAATTTTAGTAGCTATTTACCATACTTTTCGCGTAATGTTATATGGATATGCTTTTCTACAGTCCGAAAACGATATCTCTAAATTTAAATTGATGTAAGTATATGTTACAATTAAAAACATGAAAATTGTAGGAAAGTTTGTGCACGTGTATGCACAGAATAGTAAACAAGTATATTGTTATGGTAATTATTTATTATGCACTTTTAAATTTCGAAAATTCTCCTCCATTTAATTTTTATATCTGTGGAATCGAAGAAAACCAGAGCGCTTGGTATGGGCTGCCCGAAGGCGGTTAATGGGCTATTTTGCACATCAACATTGTATCCAATATTTCTACTGAATTCACTCATTTCTATTAAGGTTGAGTGAATGAGGGGCTTGTGGCGGTAGAAGAGTGAGTTGACACATACATACATACATACGTACATACGTACGTACATTAATACATACATACATATATACATACATACCTACATACATACATACATACATACATACATACATACATACATACATACATACATACATACATACATACATACATACATGGTCATACCTTAAACATTCGAAATTTATATTGTGTGTTTCACTTGGTCTCGGTCCGTAATTTTTCCTTATAATTTTCAATCTAGTGGTAATAGTTTCTGAGAAATTTGATAGTATTATCTCTTGGTGTATGAAAGAATGGCAAAATCCACAAAGCTCTATTGCATGTTCGCTGTTCTCAACAAAGTATGAAGCATTTTCAATCATCGTACCTTTGTGTTACTAGCAAACAGTATGTACAACATGCACTGTTTACATGAAACAGTCCATTAAGTATCTGTGAAGAAATCATAGAAACTTAAATGAATGTCAACGAATAAGGATATTCGAAACTACCAAAAGCAACGGTGCAGGACGTTCTCCCAATACACAAACTGTCGCAAAAGATGAGGGTTTTCGCAAGAAAATGTTAATTAGCTGGTTAAAAAGAAAAACTTCATGTATATCGTGTTTCTACTGTGCAATAATTGAAACCTCCCTATCATTAGTGCCAACAGTTTGTCACTACACGTTTGAGAATGCTGATAAAAACTATGATATGTCGACAATGATTGGATCAAGTGAGCACATCTCAAGCTGTGGCGTCCCAACTTCTTCCACTCAAAATTGCACACCACAATCCACTTGGAAATGTACCATGACTTTGTAAGTCAGTGGGACGATAAGGAAATTCATAGCTCCTCGTTGGATAATCCACCTGCATTGTCAGCGTGTCTGAAAAGTGTTACCTTTGAAGATCGTGTCTTTTCTAAAGGACTATGGCATCATAGGTCGCCTGACGTAACCCTGTTCCTTTGGACACGGCATATCGTAAGAAGCCGTGCACTCGGTAAAACTTACAAGAAAATGTTTGGCGAAAAATTGATGCTGTGACTCGCGAGAGGTGTGTGTGTGTTCGAGCACGCCTTGATGCTAATGGCAACAATTTGTAAGATGATCATGCTTATCATTCATGTGTATACTTGGGCATTCTAAAAGTTCTCCACCTGACGAAGAAAACACAAAATTTAAGAGAAATGTTTTTTTTTTCAACATCGTCACCTTGTAAATCAATACAATTAGTTCAACGACTTTCCAAGTATTAATACCCTGAATAAAATAAGCGTCTGTCTCAGCTTCAACCTTCAACCTCATCACACAGACATTTCTTCAGTTTTTGGAACAAAAAGTAATCCCTGGGAGCCAAATCAAGCACTTTTGCAGCAACAATCCCAGACATATGTGAAGGCGCATTATCGTGATGAAAGAGAACTTTCTTTTTCTCAAGGTTTGGATGTCTAGCCTGAATAGCATCCTTCAGTTGGTCCATTAATGAAGCGTAATACTCCCCAGTTCTCCCTTCCTGGAGGTAGATAACGAGCACCACATCATGAGAATCCCAGGCAACCGTGGCCATTACTTTTCCTGTAGATAGAAACGTTTTTGCTTGCTTTGGTGCACTTTCACCTGTTGCCATCCACTGTTTGGACTACTCCGTCGTCTCTGGCATGTAGTGATGAATCCATTTTTCATCTATTGTTATGAAACGTCGGAGAAACTCAATATAATTGCGTTGAAACACTCTTGCAAAATGTTCATTCCAATGCGCTTTTGATCCCTTGTGACACCCATCGAGTGAAAAGCTTTCTCATACTCAAAATTCGTGTAAAATGTAGTCGATATGACCTATCGAGGTCTTTTCAATGCGAGCTAACTCATATACCTTCAGTCGGCGATCACTGAGTACGATATTGTGAATTTTTATCACAATCCCGTCGATTGTGATAATCGAAGCAGTTTTGGGACGCCCTCAGCCCTCATCGTCTTAAATAGATGTACGATCACGCTTAAATTCAACAGCATATAGTTTAATCTTCGAAAATGAAGGGGAAGAATCCTTTAATGTGAAATCTAACTCCTTTTATATTTCAATGGAGTTAAACATATCAAAAGAATTGCTTTATCATAGGTCACATTTCAATTTTATCCATTTTGTAGAAAATGTTAACACTAGTTTGTTTCGTCACAAACAAGTGACTACACTTACTCGTCTGAAACTTTACAGCGCGCCATCTAAAGGAGGATAGTTTAAAATTCTCACAGTAAAATTTGCCATATTCACATCTTTAAGTCTGACCGAGAACTCCTAGTAGTTGATGTATTAGATGTCGCTGTTTATATGCTGTAGCATGAAAGTCTAAAAGACCAGGGTACACAGATAAATGCGTTCAATTTCTTGCCAAGATCAGGAGCGTGGGTCATGACAATATTCAACGGTTAACTTTATTGGTCGAAATTTTGAACAATAGTGATCGCGTGGTTAGAGTTATTATTATTATTATTATTATTATTATTATTATTATTATTATTATTGAATGGTGTTTAACGCCCGTTGTTACTACTGAGACACCACAGGCAGTGGACACTGATGATACATGAGATGAAATGATATATTGGGAAAGGTATTTTAAAGGAAGGAAACGTTCCAGGCCTAAGTTTAGAGTACCTCCCCGGCATTTGCCAGTTATGAGGACTGAGGAAAATCTGAAAAAAAAACTCAGTCAGGGAGGACGGTTCTGGTGTGAATCGAAACCCAGACCTCCCGCTCACGAGTCTGCGCCTTAACGATCCCGGTCACCCGTGGCGGAGGTGGTTACAGATAAGGGGGGAATGAAAATGATTAGGTAAGACACTAAAAGGCTCCAAATAATAGTTAAAAACTGTGAAGATTACTATGTATATATACAATTGGCGACAGAAATTATTTAACTTAGTTTTATTTCTTCAAATTAGTGTAAGATTTGAAAGTACTGCGGCAACTTGCTAGAACTAGCTCACCTAGCGAATGCCGATAGAGCTCACCCTGCCACCAATGTCCTTTTGAGATTATACATATACTTTATTTATTTATTTAGCATGAAAATTATAAGGGAAATCACCGAATTGAGTGAAACACCATAATCGTGTTATTCTAAATAATATATATTAATATTTTCTTATGTTTTGCTGAAAGCAGTGTCCTATATGTAATTAAATAATTTAAGTCTGAATATAATTAAATATCTTGGATTTGCAAATTCATTCTATATATCTGCTACTTTTGGATATACCTATAGCTTGAATAAACAATTATATTAAAGGATTATTAAAGGGATTTGAACATAAACTCATACCTATTCTAGTACGGTCAGACGAAGATTGGCACATGCGGCGTAGGCTGGCTGGCGAAGATGGGTCTGTTCACATAAGCAATAAAGTATATGTTAAATATTAAAATATTAAGCGTATAAAAATAACAAGTGCAACAAATTAATACATGCGAAAAAATAATAATTGTAGTGTAAAACTGGAAACAAAACACAACGGTTGTCTAAAAGGTTAGTGTTTTATTTTTTCAGTCTGGAAATAAAAGAAAAAGAAATGCTTTCACATCACTGGACTGTTTTCATAACACCGAGATCAAAATTTACTCCGACTTTTAGCCAAACACTTTGCATTGAGACTTTTTGAAAATGTGTAATAAAATCTTGTTTTAAAAATACTCACACTTTCTAATTTATCAATAGATATTCAACTTTTTAATCATTTTTTGTGAGTTTTATATATCTCGTTTGGCTTAACTATAAATGAAAACTCCCCATTATGCAATATTTAGTGTGTATTTTTGCAGTATTTTTCATATTATTTGTTTGAACTTTCTCTTTTCTATTTTTTAATTTGAATGCATATATAAATGTTTAATTTTAGCATGTATAAATATGTTAGTTTGCTACTAAATTCAAGATACTAAAATATGAATATACCGCCTCCTCATTGCCGGATGTAATATTCAAAATATCACATCGTTGGTGCATGTTGGAGGCATTGAAACGGCATGCAGTAATTAAATTCTTCCGCACACTTAATGACCTTATTGATAAATTAAATCTCTAATAGAGAAGGACAGATGAATATGTTAAGTCGTTAGGCTGCAAGTGTTTAAGAAAGATATCATGCTGGAGTGACAAGCTATGCAGCCTTGCCGATTAGACCCATCCGGTTCTTGTTAATGAACTCGTCACACAACATCGACACATTTCTCACCTAGAGCTGTCACAACAGTATGGTGTTGGATTGGGCAAAATCCATAGCATGAGTTGACTAACATTAGCTGTATGAATATAGTGGGGGACCGGACTGCAGAAGCAGTGACACTGAAAATAGTGATGGAGCCGAAACACCGTGCATTTGTCACGGAAACTTGTTTTTATGACTGTATCAAAAATGCCTCATCCCCGTTTTGCATTGGGCCATTAAATCTAACTCTCTGTTCTCCAGATTATCGACTAGAAAATTCACTGCAGGCGCATAAGTGTGTGTCAAGGCATCACATAGTTTGATATCATAGAGGCGTGAGTGTTTAAGCATGACTGTTGAATGAATTTGTCTTTCTGGATAACAGCTGAGACCTACCTTAATTACGGTTCCAACACGATGGAGCATCAGTCCACACTTCCCCCAGCTCATGACATTTTTCTCATTGGATTACTTTCCATATTTGGGTAAATTCTTTGGAGAATGCGATCAGAGAATTCCACTCCCTCATATTCTAGCGTAAAAGAATGGGCCAAACTTTTTCGAATGGGTCGAGAAAGCATTGAAGACGTAGAGTGTGCAGCCCGGCCCTTGGAGGTGCTCACTCAAAAACATCCCTCTTGCAGAAGCAGAAATTACGGAAGACCGCGACTCAAAGTTACAGAAACAGCAGCAAGGTTGGGCCTTTCTGAAACAACAGTCCTTTGAATTATTCATGAACATTTAAACCTGAATAAGGTAAGTGCCTTGACTTCTTTCCTCAGTCCAAAAAAAGCAACGAGTCATGTGTTGTCAGCCATTTTTGGAGCTCTGCCGTAGCAACGAGAGAAAAGTTCTACAAACCTTTTTACAGGAGATGAAACTGTGGTCCTCTACTGTGATCCCTTGTCCAAAACAGAATCAATGGAGTGGCGTAAACCTGACGAAGAACCGCCTCTAAAGTCCAAGGTCACTCAGTCAACCAAGAAGATCATGGCCACAATCTTTTGGGACTGTGAAGGAATATTCTTCATTGACTTCAATGAGAGGAACACCACAGTAAATGGGGAGTACTATGATGACCTATTGCACAGACTACGTACTTCCATCAAAGAGAAAAGGCGAGGAAAGCTGAGTGGTGGTATGCGCCTTCTTCACGACAACGTGCCTGTGCACACAGCTCTTGTTGCAAAGGAAGCTGTGAAGAAATGTGACTTCAAGGAGATCGACCACCCACCCTAAGGCCCAGATATAGCTCCCAGTGACTATTTCCTCTTCTCAAAACTCAAGAAAGACCTTCGAGGCAGGATATTTAAGTGTGACGAAAAAGTGATGGATGTGTTTATGCCCATTTTGCAGACGAGACTTCTGGCTATTTTTTGGGAGGGGGATGGAAATGTTAATTCAAAGATGTGAGAAGTGTATTGCAATAACGGATAACTTTATTGTTAAGTGAAATAAAGTTTTTGTCTCTATCATATCTAGAAAATGGTTAGGCCGGAAACTTTTGGACCTACCCTCGTACCTCCTGCTAGAGGCTGAGATGAAACGTCGTGCGTAGCATTAGCTTGTAAACAATATAACTTTTATTCGGCGCTTGATAAAATATCAAGTTCCTAATGGAGAGTACGTACCCATTTTTGACGCGAGTAATATAAAAAAGGCTTATCTTTGTGTATTTTTGCTTTATAATTGTGTAGCAATCTTATTTTGCATCTTGCCCAGCTCTGTGTTTCATATGAAAGAAAATAAACTACAGCAGTCTTCTGTGTAGTGGAAAATACTGAATGCTGTTTCATGCTCACCAACATATTATCATGCTTTCTCCCCAACAATGTAAGAGATTTCTGTGGTCTGCCCCACCCCAAATCCTAATCTTGCATAAAACTTTGTAATTTGAAAACTATCTAGTTCTACTTGTATACTAAAGGAAAATAAACGTAAATAGAATTACTTTTCTGTACACGATCTTAATTAAATAATATATTGCTTAAAATGTATTGAGCATAATATAAATATAATATTATACAATTTAAGCAAATTTCAGCTTAGAATTAAAATACTATAACTGAAAAAGAAAATTTAACATTAAAAGCGTTAAAGTGTGACTAAACAAAAAGTGTAAAAGAGAAGACAAAAAGAATGAAACACAAACAGAAATAAAATCCTACTGTAATCAAATTTAAAAAAAAATAGAAAATAATTAATAGATATAATACTCTAAATGAAAAATAATGAAGCATATAGTAAATAAAATACTTGTATAACAAATAAAAGTTTATACTGATGAAAGGTCGAGAGAAACTACAATTTTAGTCATGACTGTGCATAAAATTGAAGCAGAAGAAAAAGAAGGAGAAAAAGAAGAGCACGTTTTATCATCAGCGCTAACCCAAAAGCTCATGAAATGCAAATGGAGCTAATGGAAGGGATTCAACTATTCTGCCATCCTTAATGGAGAGATCTTCTTGGTATTTGCGAAAAAATACACCACGTTTCATAAGAGTACACACAGAGACTTTCTTCACTGGAAAGCATGGTGCGATGTTCTCAACAAAATATTTTATTATACAAGAGGGAAGCAAACGGTGGCGGGCCAATTATTGTCTGTTCACAATCTCCTGCAAACGAAACCATACCGATAGAAATAACATACGAGTATATATAACGAAAACTACTGCTGAAAGTTTATTGTATGAAATACAATTGCACCCTCCATTGTTAAAAGGGCCTAATTATAAATTTACAACTTTTCAGGAGGGAGAGAAAACATAGCCATTATGTGTGTATTCTTTATGGTGTTATTAGGAGTCTATTAGACATACATATATGTACACTGCTTGATGTATTGAAAAAAATCTAAATATTTCCGATTTGTAACAAAATTGTAAAACTTGACTTGGTTCTTTTTATCATGATTTTAAATAATAAAGGAAGCAAAGTTAGTGTTATTATGTTAATAGTAATTTTGTAGCATGAATACTTACTGAACGCTTATACATTGCTAAGCATATTAGTTTAGAAAGACAATTAACGTAACAAAAACACAAATAATATTGTATCTATGTTGTCCATTATAAGACTTTTTTTTTTCCTGCTCGAGTTCTATTCGTTGCTTGAAAAGCTGCACTTGAGTTACTGTTTGGGCCAAACCAGTATTTCATCATAAAAATTCCTTTGAATCTTCAGAGCATTGATAGACACTTTATCATAATATGCCTTAGGAATATTGTGTATATTCACAGCAGGTAGACGCTTGTATGCAAGGGAAAAAGTGTTGTACATTGCTATCAATGAATGCTTTGAACTTAACTGTGTCTGTTTTTTAGCATCAAAAGCAAACTCTTTAAAAGAAATAGTCCAAAATGCATTTTGCCCACGGAGTAGACTTTTGTTTCATCAGAGATAACATCCCTTTTATACTTAGTACGCCACCAGTTGGTGAAATCTAGAACATCATCAGAGGTGACAGCTTTTATTTGGGAAAGTTCTTGTAGAATGGGCCAGAATTTCTACATAATCTTTAAGGGTGTATATTCTGTCTACCTGTTTAAGATTCTTCTCAAAAACACCAAACATCCGATCAAGTGGTAGGAAAGAATACCCTCGTTCAGGGAAGTGGTAAGTTGCTTTCTTAAGACGTGCTAAAGGCTACGACACGTTTTTTATTAGTGTGTGTTTTCGGTTCTGACCTGGGCATATAATAAATCAGAAAATAAATTCAACCTTTTAGCACAAAAGTCAAAGTGTTGTTAATATATTCAACAAAAACGATGATATTTCATTCCCTCTCCCTTGTGATATAAAACAGCTGACTGAGTTTTCGGATCATACACATAAAAGCAGTTTACCAAATTTGCCTTAAATAAAAAATTCTTGTACAGCAATGTGTGTCAAAGGCAGGTTTTACATGCAGTCAAACAACATCATCTTCTTTTTGTATTCTTCACCAACAGCTTTCAGTTTCTAGTAAAATTTCTTACTTTTCTTGCAGCAGATCGCTTCATGGATTCACACAGATGAGATGATTGGGATCCAGCCTTCAGTTTCTCACATGTGTCCCATACGTCGATTTGTGAATTCCCAAACGATAATGTTCTTGGTAGAAGTCTCGAAATATTTCACATTTTACATTGGTGTCCGGATGTTTTTCATAGAGCACGTTATGTATGTGTTGTTTAAACGGGCATCTAAATAAGAAAATTCTTTTCCACAGTAGTGCGTTGTGTTAAGTGGAAGACGGTCAATATGTTCTCTAGTTAATGTCACAGTATTTTCAGATGTTTTATTGTCATTAGGATGTTTAGGTGAAATCCTCTTAAGCAACAAACAGTTCGGCCGGTTACCACATGAAGACTCAGGAAAACTTTGTTGCACACTTTTCTCTCCTCGCTTCTAACAAGAACAAAGCAGTCATTTCGCTGTGTTTTGTTTTTTGGAATGCCTTTGTTTAAATATTTTCATCTCAATCAAATGCTGTATGTGAATGGATTGTTCATTTCTATCTTCACTTTTGAAATGATGTAAAAATCTTAGTATGTTTTGCATTCGACATTTACAATCTTCACCTGTTGTTCTTTGTTCGTCGGTCCTGGTGGTGTAGTGGTTACCATACTGGCCTTCTAAATCCAAGATCGCGGGTTCGAACCCGGCCAGGACCGATGGATTTTTTCGAGCGTAAAAATCCTAAGTATGGCTTCCTTCGGAAGGGAAGTAAAGCCGTGGTTCCGTGTTGTACATTTACGGCACGATAAAGAACCTCAAGCCTGAAAGAAAGGCCTCTGAGCAAAATTTGTCGGCCGTTTCACGCCCTGAGCTGGATGAGACGCTGATGATCTGAGATGTTAAAGAGCGTCCGTAAATAAACCAATCAAAAAAAAAGTTCTTTGTTCAATATGATTGGTGTACTCTTCTCCAGAATCTCTGCAATTATTAATAATATTTCTTTGATACTTTTGGGAATTATTCCCCATTATAAAAGTTATCCCCAATAAAATCTCCTGCTTCTACAGCTTGCAGCGAAACAAATGACGTATGAAAACAAAACATTTAGGGGGAAACAGAACACTAAGTACTGTCAACTTAAAACAATGCTGTGTTAAAAGAAATCAAGTCAATGACTCAGTGCTTTTTAACATTGCGTTACAAATCGCATTGTGCTGAATTACTGTGTTGGGGAAGTCAGACTTGGTGCTTTTTAACAGCTTTATGCAGTTTGGCCTTTAAAATGATTTCTAAGAGAAAAATGGAAACTGCATTTTTTGACTTAGTTCCTTTTAACATTGGATGATTCAACTGTTGTAAGGCTGAGTGGTATTTTCGGTCAAAAATGTCAATTCTCTATTTGTGTGTGTGTAGAGATATATATATATATATAATATTTGCGTATACAACATTCAATAGTTCGTAAATAATTTATGTGGTTTAATCATAAATGCATTTATGAGTAATCGCACTAGATTTGTCTATGTACCAACTGTTTATTAATTAGTTGTTTAAATTATGCTTATTTAGCCCCTTTAGAGAAAGGAAAATATAAGGGCTCTTTCCTTGCGTTTTTTTAAAAAAATTAATAAAACGCGGTTTACATCAGTGGCATGCAAAGAAATTTCTGTTGGAGTACCGATTAATTTCTCATTTTAAAGTTCTGCATTCCCTAAAATCTCAATCCAGCTCAAAATATTCGCTTTGCTCACGGGACACTAGGCTAACTTGGGGTGACGAGCAATTCAAGTTCGTTCATTATCTTCTATTTATTTGTTTTATTTAGGGACGCTCTTTAACATCTCAGGTCGTCAGCGTCACATTCAATTCAGGACGTGAAACGGCCGACCAATTTTGCTGAGGCCTCTTCTTTCAGGATTGAGGTTCTTCATCGTGCCGTAAATGTACGACACGGGACCCACGGCTTTACTTCCCTTCCGAAGGAAGCCATACTTAGGATTTTTACGCCCGAAAAAATCCATCGGTCCTGGCCGGGATCGAACTGGCTTAAATTTATTTGTTGCGCATTTAATTGTTGTTAAGGCTTGAAATTTTATTATTTGAAAAAAGTAGGCAATAAAAAAAACACATATGAAAATGATGAAGTTTTCGAACTATTAATGAAAATCTGAAAACACAAGCCAAAAATGTTTGGAGGCAATGGCCGCTTGTATTTTCAACAGAGTTTTTCATTTGCAACTCAATCAACAACTGCACTCATGCGTGACAAATATTCATTGCGTTATATTGTTTGAATATCAATAAAGCCGTCCCTATTTTGCCTGCTTCTTTTGTTTTGGGTTATGAACACGAGAGAACATTCTGCTATTCAATACTCCCACGTTTTGGTTTAGACAGTAAATAACCTCTGTGTATTTCTTAATGAGCTGCTTTATAGCAATTAATGTTTTGCGGGAGGGCTGGAGGGCTGCTAACGTCATGTTTCGTTAGGATTAAAGCAATCTCTAGCTTTTCATAGCAGTTTTGTAAGAAAAATTTGCAGCACTACAGGAGTTATGATACTATTTTGATATCACTAGGCAATTCTTTCCGCTTTGTCCTACCTGTTCGGGTACCACTACATGGAGATACGGATCCAGGCCTCATGGCGAATGGCGGCGGAGAATCTGTTCATGGAAACAACAGGTCTTTACTTTGTAATCTCACAGTGCACACTTTACAGAGGGACAACAAACATTTTTGGACAAGGAACTGTGAATCCTTCATGATGTACTTGGGAGAGAGAGTTTCATGGTGCCATTTCCTCATTAATTAAATTTGCACCAGTTACCAAGTGATATCTTCTTTGTGATTATTCCTCTGCTCTTATGGCTTAGACCCATAGTTCCTAATCCAGCGTTTCTACGTGTTACCAACTTAGCACTAAGTTTGTAAATGTTTTGCTACTTTTACATATACAGGCAGAATCTCCAAGCTGCTAGCAACTATAACAGGAAATTACGTTGACACCTTTGCATGTTCTACTGAAAACGGATATTATAAAGAGGGGTGGGAAGAAATTAGTGTCAATATGCTGCTAATGAATGTATAAGAATGTTGTTATTTTTAGCTGTCATGAAGAAGGGCATAGCTGTTCAACACATTCAGCGTCACTAGTGCACTAGAGGAATTAATACGAAGCTGTCAAGTAGTGGTATAAATTTGGACGGCCCTAAAGCAATGCTTTTCAAAAGTGGGAGCATGTACGGATTAAAATTGAGGTGACGCATGGCAGAAACGCAAGGGAATGTAATGCAATAAAACCTTGCTATATAGGGCGGTGGCCTGTTGGGTGTCATCCTTTCGACAAAACATGATAGTGTGGAAGATCTGCCACATGTAACTTGTTGTATTCTAGATGGCATTACATTTATTTTGTTCAATGACTGGTGAAGGTGGATCGGAGATTTACAGCGAGGTAGCTAACCCCAGAAGTCGGAATAAGTTACATTACAACTTTGCAGTAGGGAACTGTTTATCAGACATCTAGTAAAACAGAATGTCTGGCATCTTCCAGAAATGTGGCAAAGAATGTTAAAGTCTCCAGGTTTTAGAATAAATGATTTGCTATTTGTGAATACGTTGGCATTACTTTCTTTCCAGCCCTCGTAGTTAATTGTTGCTTCAATTCTTGTTAAGTAAGACCAAGAAAATAGAAAGTCAAAGTGGTTCTTAGTTGAAAAAAAATATTTCAGCCAATTTTCGGTCGAGGCGATGAAACTAATATGAAAGAAGCAGCGAATTTTATCAAGAGAACTTTTATAAAGACCCACTATCAAGGCGTACTGTCTCTGTTAGTTAATTCAAAATAAATGGCTCATTTCTATGTTAACATAAAAGAAGAAGTGATACGAGAAATACTCAACAAGCAACGTAAGCGTAGGTTTTATATTTGGAAAGTGACTGTTCGTTTGTGCTCAAACGCTTGCAAGGGTTAACTCCACCTCCCTTTCCCAATAAGAGAGAGAGAGAGAGAGAGAACGGGAGACATTTATTTTTCCAATGTATCATATTATATTAGGTGGATGCATAAACAAACATACAACGAAATTTGGGCCAACCATCTGTAATACGTTCTAATTACACGAACAAAGCTATTATGAAACAGTAAACTAGAAATAATACTAGCACCAAGTAGCTGTTCAGAATCTTTTTTAAACTTTTAGAAGATTTTTGCCGTAGAATAACCTGGCTTTTCGCTACAGAGGTTGCAACAAGATGGTGCTACCTCACATGTTGCATAAGAATGACTCTAACTTAACCTACAATATTTTCTAGAAGTCAATTTCCAAAAACTAGAAAGTATTTCTTTACTACGTAACCTCCTAACTTCACACTCCTCAATGCGTATTTTTTTGAATAGGCATCCTAAATGAGTGAATATGCAGATATCATTCCATACGTACCCCATAATCAAAGAGGCTACTAGTCATATTTACTAACGCTTCAAAACATGTACAGCTAGGTTATTTGAGTTATAGTTCAGCGGAGCGTACCAAGGCTTGCAATGCTTGTGCAGGTAGCAGCTTGTAGTTAGTTTGAGGGAGACGGTCAGAGAGTGGATGTGCATTCGTGTTAATGTAGCTTTCATTGCGTATAAATTGTGCACCCTATGTGTTAGTTATACCACTACATAAATGTAGTTTTGAAGAACGGCTTTTTAAATATGATACACATGTAAAAACAGATTCTGAGAGAGAAGCACTAAGGTCATTCTCAAGAAAATATTCCTGTAAAGCATATTCCAGGTAGAGAAACTATTCGCCAAATTGATAAAAAATTACGATAGACAGGATCTCTCAAAGACATGAAATGCGTTCCAAACTTCTGTGCTTTTACAGAGGAAAAGTTAGACTAAATACAGACATTTCCTATGCAGATGCCGGCAATGTATTGCCGCTAAGGGACATCATTTTCAATATCGCTTATCACACAAGTTAGTATTTATTATTAGTTTTAAAAATAGTTTCATTTTATACTTTCAGTAAAATGTAAGTAATAAAATAAATGTACTGTCTTTACTTGCTGCGACTATCCCCCTTTTTCCGGTTGCGGCATTGCACTTCCTCAAAAAGCAGATGCGCACAGACGGCTTGTGACTGAAATAACCTCACTGTATAGTTAATGCCGAATACTTTGTGCAGTATGTGCACATTATAAATGTGTAATTAACTTATGTATATACCAATATTTGTTTACTTTATGTATGCTTTATTCTGAATATAACCATCAATGAACTTTAACTTTTTGTTCTAAGGTATGCGTCATAAGGAAGTGAAACTTTGAAATGTTTGATAAAATGTTTACTTTTGAGCTTTTACCAGAAAATGTCGGTAAATCTGTGCTCAGCATATTCAAATATCTTACACAGTGTGTAATTTTAAATACCAGCTCGTAGGTTTGTTCATACGATACTCTTTATGAAAGAAGTTGCTGTTACCAGGGCGATCACGTTAAACTGAACATTGCAAGGTGAACATTTGGTTTGGTCTTGGTAATCATTTATGGGATCGCATACCTTGCTGCAGAGACGCTCGAGTACATGAGAATTTTATGAAGGTATGCTATTTAGATTACTTGAGCACACCGGCGTGATTCAAAGCATGAAACAGTCTGAAGTCGATGTCTGCAACACGATGCAAAGAATGCAAATCAATAAAAACATTATAATAGTCATACAAAGGTCTAAGTTATAATACTGACGTCAGTGACGTTGCAAGACTCTGCATGCTCCATGTTTATACCCGAAGACTAAAACAAACCTCACTCCAGTTTTGCTGCTTTCTGAACATCAGCAGCCTGCATGACTTGCAGTATTGCGTCACTATAAGAAGGTAGTCTCAATAAACCGTGCCAGCATTTATTTATTTATTTTAATGGTGTTTAACGTTTGTTTTTACTACTGAGACACCACAGGCGGTGAACACTGGTGATACATGAGATGAAATGATATATTGGGAAAGGATTTTTTTTTAAGGAAGGAATCGTTCCAGATCTAAGTTTAGGGTACCTCCCCAGCATTTGCCATTTATGAGGACTGAGGAAAACCTGGAAAAAACTCTGTTAGGGAGGACCCTGGCGGGATTCGAACCCCCGACCTCCCGCTCACGAGTCCGCGCCTTAACGACCTCGGCCACCCGTGGCGGTATGAATGAAGATGAATCAACATTAAATTAATATGGTAGTTGGGAAATTTCCGATAATATATTGATTATTCATTACTAGGCCTCTCAAACAAGGTCGAACTCGATAGAGCTTGGCTTGGTGTATCAAAGGAGTTAAATTTAAGTGGTAAAAAGGCTACGATGATTAGTACACTTGTAGCGCAAAATTAATGATCATGCTGGGTACACGAAATATTGAAATCATACACCCACTACCTTTTTCTCTTGTTGTACAATTTCATTAAAATTGCCTTCACTCGAAGAAACCCATGATATGGACCAGATAAAAATATTTACTGATGCACACACGTTATTCTCCTCTATGCGGTTTGTGTGCATTTTATGAAGGAAGCAGGAATGCAGTGGACTTGCTGACTTGAGGCATACCGATGTGCAGCCTCCCTCAGAGTTCATGCACGATTGTTTTCCTGTACATTTTATACACAACGCAAGGAGATCTTATTTCATAACGAATTGCTCCGTTTTCAGGCTCCCTAACTGTAACTCTATCTGTCCAATCATTGTTCAACCTGTATTTCACAACATTTCATTGCGTCCCTTACTCCATCAAATCAAACTTTGCTAGTTTTCTCTGTCAGTCTGCATATCATTAGCAATTTTGGTAGTATCCTTTCTTCCATGCCGAGTGGGGTGGCTTAGGCGATAACTTTGACTCGTAGTCGGGATATCCTGGATTCTATTACCCTTTGACGGCTATCCTGACTTTTTCATGGTTTCCTCTGGTCCCTTAGGCAAATACTGAGTTCGATATTTACATTCTATGAATTTTCCACTCTTTCACTTCATATCATTTCATTCCGTTGATTTTGTTAGTGTCAAAAGTAACAGGGCGAGTTAGGCTGGTGCGGTGTGACGGTAGCTTGCGCCATGGAAATGTTTATGCCCCGATTTGTGAAGTGTGATACAAAAGGGGCTCAAACTCTTTTAAGATGGTTTATTTATCTGAAAACTATGTTTGGGACCTCATCCCGTCCGTTCCTCACAGCTCTGTATCTTCCTAACCACATATTTTCCTCCGGCACATGCTGCGGCTGCGGGCGTAGTCACAAACGGTCAGCCCTTGAGCAAGGCTGAAGTACCGAAATACTCTCCTCAGTCACGAACAGTTCTGTCTTTGTACAGGTATAATCGTATTAATTGCTTCTTTTCTACATGCTCTATAATATCCAGGTCTTCGTCCACCTTCATTATTTCTCTTAACTATTTAAGTAAATGGTTTGGTGTGAGAATCCAGTTGGTTGACTGGAAAACTCGTCGGAATGCGTCAGAAGATCAATAAGGTGTCAAGCATGTCTGTCTACCGGCCAAGGAAATCCTTTTAAACAGCTCTTATATGCTTTGTGATGTTTGTAAATTCTTTAGGAGGAGCAACGTTCTATTTACTGTATTTATTGCTGTGTTTTGTTGCTCAGTTGTGGAATTGTGTGTTTTCAGAAAAACGATATCTGAGGTATTTGTCTTAGCTTTATGTCTGTACTACAAACTCAGTATTTACATTTACTTGTGAATCACTCTGTATATTTAGCAATAAAAAAATTTGTTGAAAATAAAATATTTCTTAACAGACTAACCGTAAGCTAGACTTTGTTAAGTACTGTATATAAAGAACAGATTAAATGAAATTGAATCAATATTTATGAAGCGTAAGGACAAGGACAGAAAATTCAAAACTATTGTTAATTGCTTGGATAAGATTTCGTGTATTTGTCGTGTATCGGTAAAGTACTGCGCATGCGTCATATTGCTATTACTGAGAGTAAAGTTGTTAAGAAAAAACGTTGTAAATGAATAGGAGGTACACGTTAGGCTACAATTGAAATTAATATTTTAAATATTCTGCACATTTGCAATGCCATCATCATTGGAATACTAGTTTCTGCTAAAAAAGTAAAAATCCAGGTTTTTCTCAGTGCTTATAAATAACAAATGCCGAGGAGGTACCCTAAACTTAGGCCTGGAAAAACTTCTTTCTCAATATATCATTTTATCTCATGTATCATCAGTGTCCACCGCCTGTGATGCTTTAGTAATAAAAACGGACGTTGAACACTATTATAAAAGCAATTACTCAAAAAAAGTTTTTGTTGCGTTTTCAAGTATATAAATGTGAAATATAGCTAAAGCAAAGACTTCATAATTTCTCTCTGCTCTCTACTGTAACTTCCGGGAGCAAAATTCTAAGTAAATCAACTGCGAACCCTTCAGCTACAAACGTGGGAAAAGCAGCTTTTCCTGAATTCCAGGAAGAAACTACACCTTCCTGCTACATCAACAAACACCTCAAGTTGTTCCCTAGAAAGCAAGGGTAGATAGTGACGTGTGGTTTATCTAAAAGTGAAGCTATATACCTTGCATCATGTTCTGCTTCCTCCTTACATATACTTGCCTTTCTCATCGAAATACCTATAGTATTAATAAATCAGTTATCTCAAACAACAATCATCACACAAATAGCAACCACAAGCAAATGGCAATGGAGCGGTCACGTCGCAACAATGCAGGACAATAGATGAACCTACAAAACCTCTATGTGGGACCCCCGGATAGGAAAAAGAATACAAGGCAGACCCAGAAGAAGATGGATAGACCTCTTCAAGGAACATGCAGGTCCAGATTGGTCAAGAGTAGCAAGAGGAAGAGAAAAATGGAAATCTCTCCATAAGCAACTAGTGCAGTGAGAAATGGAGTAACCAAAGAACAAATCCCTGAGAGTGTCTTAAACAGCATACGAACAACTAGCGTGGAATAGCTCACCACGTTAGGAAAAAGCGACCTTTCCCTACTTGTTAGAAGACCTTTGCCCTTATGGGACACAATAGGCTACCTCCATCACTTCTAAGTTTCTCATACATGTACCAGGTATCCGGCCTTTTCTGTATTTCCCTTCTTTACTCGATTCTTCTTTACCTTTATTGCAGGTAAACCTGTCTTCATTTAAAATATAGGCAGGCCGACAACCATGCTACACCTGCCTAAGAAAGTGTTTATTATAACGATATATACAGAGTAAGCACAAAATAAGGTTCTTATTTCAAAAGTATACATATCTTCCAGCATATATCCTTACCGCTCGCACGGGGTTTTGCATCTCGGCAGAGTACTTGCCGCAGAAGGCCGCACTTGTATCAGGACTTCGCTTCCTTATAGCATATACTGGAACGTTCAGCTTTGCATGGGTAAACACATTCCGATCAACAAGATGTAGTTCGACCTTTGATGTTTCTGATTTCATTTCGTAGTTTTCCTTAAATATTTCCAATGTGTGAGGATTTCTTTGTACACTTCGTCCTTCAGGCTACCGCACAATTAAAAATATCAGATGTTAGATCTGGGGAGCGAGAGGGCAAAACACCAGCACTAATCGCTACATCTTCAAATACTTCCCTAATTTTACGCATGGATTCCTTTGCTGTATGAGCAGTGGCAGAATAATAATAATAATAATAATAATAATAATAATAATAATAATAAATAGATGTTACGAGGCCCACCGCGATAGTTTACTTCCCTCGGAATTCACTTAAAATATAGCAATTGAATCCTGTTTAAAATTCAGGTATTAAAAGATAAGATATCATTTAAAATTTAAAAGTGAAGATGGTCGGAGATGAGCATATAAAGCCTAAAATATAATCAACATTTGTTTTAAACTTCCCCCTAATATCTAAATTTAGTGTTTTTAATCAATTTATATTAAATAGGTAGTTGCACACGTTCACCTCCTTGGTCTGGTGGTTAGCGTTGCTGACTGCGGGCCGGGAGGCCGGAGTTCGATTCCCGGTAATTGGGGTTTTTTTTTAAGATAGGAAGGTCTGGAACGGGGTTCACCCAGCCTCGTGAGGACAATTGGAAAGTTGCCTGATGGAGAGGTGGCGATCTGTGATCTAGTAAACTGCGATATAGCGATCAGTGAGATGCGGTGTGCTGATCACATCCCCGCTGCAATACTGCACTCTACCGGTGATATCATGTGATGGAGGCAGAGGACGAGCGGTCGGCGCGGTAAGCTATGGGGCTATGAAAAGCTTAGAAAAAGAAGTTGCTCTGACTGGCAAATTTTTAAATTAAAGTAGCAAACTTCGTTCAACAGAGTGATCCGAACCAAAACAAATTCACGTGACTCAAGTCTCAATACACCAAAGCACAACAAAGAAGCAACACATAAAGAAAGAGTTCCGTGTTAATAGTATAGCCTAAATTTAAGGGTTTTTTGAGTAGTGTTTAACGCCCGTTTTCTCTACCGAGGCACCACAGGTGGTGGACGCTGATGATACATGAAATGAAATGATCTATTGGGAAAAGATTTTTTTATTTTAGGAAGGAAACGTTCCAGGCTTAGCTTTAGGGTACCTCCCGGCATTTGACATTTATGAGGACTAAGGAAAACCTGAAAAAAAAAAAAAAAACTCAATCAGCGACATCGGTCCTGGTGGGATTCGAACCTCAGACTCCGCTCACGAGTCCGGGCCTTAACGACCTTGGCCACCCGTGGCGGTAAATTTAAGGGTGAATTCCTTAAATAGCACACGTATACCATCAAAAATAATAATACTTATTACTAGGAAACGAAGTCTGGACATCAAAACATCTTGGATGTAGCAGACTTAAGGCGGTAGATGTCTATATGGTGGTTGTGTTAAACAGTCCTTGACCGGTAGTCATGTTTATCAAACGCTTGAGTCGTTTGAAACTGAGAGGTGCCCTTTGAAAGTTGAGGTGGAATGGTTCTAGGAAAGCATCAAGAGACCTCGGTCATCAAGTTTATAAAGAACACACACACGTGCGCGCGCGCGTAAATATATCTCAAAGCCAGACCGAATCACCGTCTTGCACAAAAAATAGTCCTACTCATAGTACACAAAGCTAAAACCATCACAGAACCCGAACATCTTAAACGTGAGCTAAACCAACTCCGTAAAGTTTTTAAGACCAAGGATAAAGCATCAAAGATACGGGCAGAGCCAGAGGCAAACGACAGCATCTAATACCCACTCAAGCAAAAACCCCAAAGCCTTTCTATCACACACAGAGGACTTTACTATAGTATCGCACGTGTATTAAATAAAAAAGACATATAATCTATTTTCACACTAACTGTGAAATTAGGGCAAAAGCTTGGTAATGCAAAAGTTGCTAGGCATTCTCTTGACACTGGAACGGCATATTTCCACCCCCACATAAATTAAATGTTCAGGGAATCACAGTGGTGATAAACAATTTAAAATGTTATTATAATGATAAGATGTTGCGCACAAATTGAAAACGTGAAGACAAGTAACGGCCAAAAATGACATTGTCATGGCATATTTCAACTTATTGCTAAGAGAAACAAGCGGAAGTGATGTTTTGTAGTCCGAAGTCATCAAATTAGACCCAACTTTCGTGACCCCGAAGCAGGAAAGTAGTACCGTCAGGTCTTTGATATGATTCATAGAAGGGAAAATTAACCGTTCGCACCTCAATATTGCATCAGAAAATGTTTGTACCCTGGAGAAGTAGCACGCAACTTTTTTAAGGTATATACAAAAGCGGAGTTACGGTATTTTTCCACCCCCAAGGACCAGGGGGGAGTTATGTTTTTTTAGGTCAACGCCTTGATAGCGTCAACCCCGCTCCAAGCCAGGGACCCACGTGAAAGTAACAAGCAATCAGTGAAGTCCATAAGTTAGAGACGCAAAGGAATAGCCAATGGAGAATAATTAAAATATTAAGATGGAGAGACGCCCGTTTTTACTACAGAAGTACCACAGACGATGGAACACTTATGATGCATGAAATGAAATTATATATTGGAAAAGGGTTTATTTTTAAGATAGGAAACGTTCCAGGCCTAAGTTTAGGGTACCTCCCCGGCATTTGCCGAGGTCCTGGTGGAATTCGAACCCCAGACCTCCTACTCACGAATCCGCGCCTTAACGACCTCGGCCACCCGTGGCGGTAAGATGGAGAAATAAGGTTCATCAAGGATCATGATGACCGACAAACCCTTTCCGAACTTTGATCAAGGCAAAACTAGACAGTTGCAGTGGGTAGATGGTTAGTGTACGCTGTGTGTAGGCGGTAGAATTCAGGACAGTTTGAGGACTATTTGTAGGAGAATTGGAAATAAAGTAGTGTTTACAGTGCAGTATGAAAAGGTAGAAGTTAGTTGTGAAATAATTAGCAGTGAAATAATAAGTAGAAAAAATTAGAAGTTGTGAATAGAACGCGATATTAAATAATTAATGAACAGTAAGAAAGAACGGTCTTAAGAAGCAAGAGTCATAGTAAATTAGTACGAAAACAGTTAGAATATGTGGAGTAACAAATTTTCGTAAGAATTAATAAACGCGACAGTTATAGTGAGAATAATAACATTAAGAGCAATAGTTGAGTCACATGTGAACGGGTTTTGGACTAGGAAACCTATAAACAACTCTCTAGAAAATATGTATTACCGAACATTCTAGGTTCCTCAAAGATTCTGAAAACTAAATATTTTCTTACAGTGTATCACTACGTATAATAAAAAATATTTAGCGCACTTAACAACTTTCATATCATTTAAAGTGATCTAGAATAAACCTTTCCAGTTCCTTGCTCGCGAAATGTTTGTATTTCACTTCCATAAAGACCACTAGTTACTATTCACAACAACCGAAAGAAAATACGGGCAGACATCACACCTTCATCAACCTGAGATCTACAAATGAGAAGAAGGAAAGAAGCTACAGAGTATCGTAAAATAACATCCGGTTAACAGTCCCTTTATTCATAATTAACTATTTCCTGTCTTAATCAAATATAATATCTATTCCAAAATAAAACACTGTCCTCATTCCAACTTCCCCTACCCCCTTTGCTAAAACTGCAACACCTACGCAAATACATAAAATAAAATAACCGTCCCAACACAACGGGAACTTACCATGTGAGTGTGGCAAAGTATATACATAGGCATGGCCGGAATGAAGGAACGACTGGAGCAACATCAGCGATATCTTCGCCTTACTCAACATCTGCTATAGCAGAGCATGCCCTAAAAGAACGTCATTGTATACACTTTAATAAAACAGAGTGGTTACAAAAACACAACGCCAATCTAGCCAGGAGAAATGCAACAGCATTCAAATAATTTTAACAGAGAGCGGATATCACCTAAGTAGCACATGGACACTAGTTCTTAAAACAAACAACTACCCTCTTCTCCCACCCCCTACACAGTAATAATGATGGAACTTCCACAGTCAGAGAGAGACGAATCAGCATCAGTTTCTACAGCCGTCAGTTGTTCGTCGTCCACTGATGATGCCAACCGCAGAAGTTGGTGAAAGTTATAGTAGCACATTAAACCATGGACCATGGCAAAATAACCCGAAAACTTTTAAGTGAAAGTGCAAGAGGTAGCATGGTCATGTGACAAATGAACGTGATGTCACAACAGATTGTGGAGACGATACCTTGTGAAAGTGGATAGAACATAGCAGCAAGGAGGTGAAAGGGGTCAGCCCCATATCTGTACTAATTCCACCAAAATGTGCTGGTGGAGCGGTAGAACCACAATATCTTGGAGGGGAACATCCCTTGTTTACATTAATCAGCTATTCATTTCCTTGACTGTACCTGCACGCTCATGTAGAAAAGGAAAGACGTAACGCGAAAGGAACTCTGACTTGATGTACACAACATGATGCGTATAACACGCAACGCAGTTAACTTTACATGTTCGGTGTCCGAACTTCCATCCCTAATTATGGCATAGTTTATTTAATTAAATACAATTTCAAAGTGGCATGTTTCTGCACACCAACTCGCGTGTTCTCTCTCTCATTGTCCCTCTCTCTTTCCACTTGTGTGCCGCGTGTATTTCTGTAAATGGTAGTATTTCTGATGGTAGCGGCGGAAGGATACATTGAGTGTTGTTTATGCTAGGATAACTTTGAGTGAACATAGAAAAGGTAATAATTATCATACTATCTACATATGTCATTCATAAGTTAAACTTAGAGCTATCATAATAAGCAAATACAAACATTTTATTTCGGATCCCAAATCTCTATGCTAATCTTCATATTTCATTGCAGATAACCAAAAGCAAATGCACTATTTCGACAGCCTGATAATCTGTTTTGCAAAAAATTATGGTTTCTAATATATATCATTGGAGTTCCACTCTTGGGAGGCAAAAGGAAAGTTATAGTCCATTTTTATGCAGCGCACTGGACTTTGACTAACCACAAGGCACTAGATGATGGAGATTGCAAGGCGATGGAGCAGGAGGGAAATAATAAGGCATCTTAAGGAAACGTTGCTTTGTTTTGCAAGCAACACGAGCACGCTACTGTTATACCATAAATCCTGGGTAAAAGTATGGAATAATTTTCAAGTTACGAAGGCTTCCACATGCGCGATGTTTGATTTATATCGCTGCGTTTTATACAGAGAGATGCGCATATCTGATAAACTTCATCACCTAATGGAAAATATCCTGTTTATGTATGGAAAATTTCTCTCTGGCAATTGCAATTTGTGACAAACAATGTTACATAATCCAAATTAGCTTGATACAATATGACCTTTTTAAAAAAATTAACTTCTGTACATATATTTAACAATCTGCTTGTACAAAACATATATCCTATAAAAGGACATATTCTACAAGGAGGATTCAAATAGTAAGTTAAATATGGTAGCACTGCCTTCATATAGAGCTACCAGGATAGGTCCATAAGTTTTGGCCTAACCATTTTCTAGGCATGATAAAGACAAAAACTATACTTCGCTTTTCAATATAGTTAACCTTTATTGCAATACTCTTCTCACATATTAGAATTAATATTTCAACCCCCCCCCCCAAATAGTGAGAAGTCTTGTCTGCAGAAAGGCATAAAAAGAATCCATCACTTCTTCGTCACACTTAAATTTCCATCCTCGAAGGTCTTTCTTGAGTTTTCAGAAGAGGTAATGGTCACTGGAAGCTAGATCTGGGCTGTAGAGGGGATGGCCGATCCCCTTGAAGATACATTTTTTCACAGCTTCCTTTGCAACAACAGCTGTGTGCACAGGCAGGCGCGTTGTCGTGAAGAAGGCGTACATCACCATTCAGCCTTCCTCGCATTTTCTCTGTGATAGAAGCACGTAGTCTGTGCATTAGGTCGGCATAGTATTTCCCATTTACTGTGGTGTTCCTCTCCTTGAAGTCAATAAAGAGTATTCCTTCACAGTCCCAAAAGATTGTGGCCATGATCTTCTTGGTTGACTGAGTGACCACCTTGTCTTTAGAGGCGGTGCTTCGCCAGATTTGCGCGACTCCATTTGATTCTCTTTTGGACAAAGAATCATAGTACCGGATCATAGTTTCATCTCCTATCACAATGGTTTGCATAACTTCTCTCTCGTTGCCACGGCAGGGCTGCAAAAATGCCTCACAACCACCAACTCGTTGCTGCTTTTTGGACTGAGTAGAGAAGTCTAGGCACCCATCTTGCTTTAACCTTATTCATGTTTAAATGTTCATGAATAATTCGAAGGACAGTTGTTTTAGAGAGAGCCAAATTTGCAGCTATTGTGGAATTTTGAGCCGCCGGTCTTCCAGAATTTCTCCCTCCACAAGACCGCCACGGGTGGCCCAGGTCGTTAAGGCACGGATTCGTGAGCGGGAGGTCTGGGTTCGAATACTGCCAGGACCGTCCTCCTTAACTTAGGTTTTTTCCAGGTTTTCCTCAGTCCTCATAAATGGCAAATGCCGGGGAGGTACCCTAAAACTTAGGCCTGGAACGATTCCTTCCTTAAAAATAAATCCTTTCCCAATATATCATTTCATTTCCATGTATCATCAGTGTCCATTACCTGTGATGCCTCTGTAGCAAAAATGGGCGTTAAACACTATTCATAATTCCCTCCACAAGAGCGATGTTTTCGGGAGTGAGCACCTCCAAAGACCGACCTGCACGCTCTTCGTCTTCAATGCTTTCTCGACCCATTCGAAAAAGTTTGGCCCATTCTTTCATGGAAGAATATGAGAGGGATGCTTCCCCATACACACCGCCCAATCGCTGTTTACCTTCATTTAGAATAAGTCTTTCTTTTGTGAAGAACTTAATAACAGCTCGACACTCCATTTTGAACATGTCACAATCTTCTACACATATCCTTCTTTATGTAACTATATCTGAACAACTGAACACAGCAGGGCGAAAGTTACAACTGCAATTATTTATTTAACAATGAGATATGACACCAGATAAGGGTTTTGTGAAGGCGTTAGTTCTTATCGGCGAGACTGGAAACTTATGGACCTAGCCTCTTTCGTTGTAATAAAGATAAGAGGTGCATCGTAGCAGGCGTCAACTGGAATCGAACTTCATGAGGAATGATACAATTTTTCTAGGCAAAACGTTTCAATTGCACGGAGATTCATTATGAAATTTTGGCGGTGTAAGGGCCAAATGTCGCTTCCAGCCATAGTAAAGTATGGACAAGGACGCACAGAAGGGACTAATTGTAAGGAAGGTCAACAACCTCAAGTACAACATTGTGTTGCAGGTTGATGTATTGATTCAAAGTAACTTCGAGAAACTGAGCAGGAATAGACGATCTCAATTCGAGAGATAAGAATTACATTGCTTTTCACTCGAACACAAAGAAGCAAGTGTTTGATTTCTCTGGACTTCCTTCAAGTTCCTCTGTGAAAGGCAATGCTTTCTGAAGACGTGCATGTATCTTTTAACCCTAAAATCGAAGAGAGCGTCTGTGGATCGAGATGCACATTTCTCAGCTGTGCGGAGAAAGCTCAAAGTTGCACGGTCAGCGGCGAGGTCATTGCCCCTGTCTCTTCTTCCTGTGGAGTTGTTTACTCCGAGTTTATGTGAAAGTCATCAATATCAATTCTTAATGAAAAACACTGGGGATGTTGCGCAGAACCGTGACAAACAACAGGAAATGGGAAGTTAAGCAAAAACATTGCTCTCATGCACAACAAACAGAGCCACACAATGCGCGCGCAACACAAACTTTGCTTCAAATATTTCGCCTGTCGATTATCATGTGTTCGACAAGCTGAACGAACATCTTCTTGGACAGGTGCAAATAGCAGTCCTGCAATGGCTGTATGAGGCTTCCATCATTTGAGCATTGATTTTTTTTTTTGATTGATTTATTTAAGGACGCTCTTTAACAGCTCAGGTCATCAGCGTCCCATTCAACTCAGGGCGTGAAACGGCCGACAAATTTTGCTCAGAGGCCTCTCTTTCAGGCTTGAGGTTCTTTATCGTGCCGTAAATGTACGACACGGGACCCACGGCTTTACTTCCCTTCCGAAGGAAGCCATACTTACGATTTTTACGCCCGAAAAAATCCATCGGTCCTGGCCGGGTTCGTTTGAGCATTGAAAAATTATGAAAAGTTCAGATAAGTGTTTATAGAAATTAGGTGATAATATCGAAAAACAGCGTTGTCTATTGCATTGTAATATCTTGATCAAGATTTTTCTTTATTCAAGTAGCTTGATTTTTGAATCTCCTTTATAAGAAAACAAGTTTTTTTTTAATCGGTCAAGCCTTTCAGAGTCAATTTTTAATAGAACTTTCTTTTCCATTTTACGTGCATGTTAACTTTTAGGTTAACTTTTTTTTCAAAGTAATTAATCTTTTCACGCAGTTTATCAGATTGATATAATAAAAAACACCGCCGAAAATTATTCCATACTTTGCCTCTTTATGCACTATAATTGGGTGAAGCGATGTTTGGCTGCTACAGTAAACTGCACAAGATCTTCTCATACCTATTCTAGTACCGCTGCACGGAGATACGGATCCCGGTCGTAATGTTGTTGATGCTGCTGTTGGAGAATCTGTTCACACAACAAGAAAGCAAATTAAATGATCGGTTCTTGGCAGAAAGTGTGCAGGCACTAGATTTAAGCTTTTTCGCTAAACACACTGAATGCTAAAGTTTCTAATAGTGTGTAGACACAAGCAATGCTGTCAGTAAGAGTACATAAGCAAGTATATGACCTTGATTAGTTTAAAAGCAGACTTTTTGAAGGTACCTTTTTTTTTTTAAATATTAACACGCAAAGAGTTGTTTGTCATTTCTTGTACTGTAGTAAAAGTAATGTGAATAATAACTAGAAATGCTGTTTATGTAAATAATACGCAACTGTTAATCTACTGTCTCATTATTACGTCACATAAGCTATGTTATTTTAAAGTAGGCTTTAATTTAAAAATGCCGAGAGTGCCAAAAAAAAATATACACACTTTCACAGTAGATATCTATTTAATGCATTTCAAAATTGGACTGAAAAACAACAGTATTGTGTAGTATGATGTTCTGTAAACAGATGTGACTCACATACATTATGATAGCGTTGCTAAGTGACAGGTAAATCAACAATGAACAAATGAATCCAAGATTATCGTATGATGTTCTGTAAACAGACGTAAATCACATTACGTTATGCTAGCGTTGCTACAACAAAAGAGCCAAGACTAACGTTTGAACAGCGGAAAGCAATTTTGAAGTGGTATTGGAAAACCGTGAATGTTGTTGAAGTTCACAGGGATAGGAAGAAGAGGTTTCCACCGCCTTCTCCGGATGTAACTCCGTTGGACTTGGGCCTATGGGGGACTCTTAAGGATGTTGTATACCGTAGAAAACCAGCTACACTGGCAACACTTCGGGAAGAAATGAAACGACATGTGCTGCAATCGCTGAGGACACTTTCGCAAATGTTGCTCAATCAGTAGTTCAACGTACTCAGAAGTGTATCGACGCCGATGTTGTGCATTTTAAATAAATGTTGTAACTGTAAAAGTCTAAGATGATTATTGCTGATCATTTTCTGTTTTTGTGAATTCAGTTCTGTCATGTTAACACAGTTTTTTCTTTGCTTGAAGTGTGTATACATTTTTTGACACCCTCTGTATACTTGACACTCTTTGCATACCTTGTTGCAAACTAGTTTAAGGGTAGAGATGGGTCGATACCAAAATTTCTCGAAATTCGATACCAGTCAGGTTTTAGTTTCGATACCAGATATTTGATATTTTTATCAATTAAAGTAAAAAAATTTCATTGTATTATTTTAGAGCATTATATATCAAACAAATATATCTGAATTAGAGTTATTTTTATTAAGACATTCAACACTTTACGATTATATTGATGAGCTTCTTCAGCGGTTCAACGTGCTAAATCAATTCCTTAAAACTTCCTAGATCACCTCTGTGCTCTAGTGGTACCGTTTGCGACTTCTAACCCGGATAAATGTTCTTAACAGCATAGAGTTAATAATAGCAAAATTAATTTTATCGACACATTTTATTAGCTCTTACTTAAATGTAAATTTCGTGTTTGAGATTTCACGAAGAAAGCCGTTTGCTTCCCATTGTTAATGTAAAATAACAGTTGAAAACAGTAATTTTTGGAATTATTTATATTCTTTTTTACGGTTTCATATTTTATTCTTGAGGCACAAGCGAAAACAAACATGAAGAAGTTATCCTAGAAAGTAAGTACTGGGTAGACCCATAAGTTTCCGGCCTAACCATTTTCTAGGTATGACAAAGACAAAAACTATATTTCACTTTTCAATAAAGTTACCCTTTATTGCAAAACACTTCTCACATTGGACGGTGTATATGGGGAAGCATCCCCCTCATATTCTACCGTAAAAGAATGAGTCAAACTTTTTCGAATGGGTCGAGAAAGCATTGAAGACGAAGAGCGTGCAGGTCGGCCCTTGGAAGAGCTCACTTCTGAAAACATCGCTCTTGTGGAAGGAGAAATTATGGAAGATCGGCGGCTCAAAGTTACAGAAATAGCAGTAAGGTTGGGCCTGTTTCCATAATTTCTCCTTCCACATGAGCACTGTTTTCAGGAGTGAGCACCTCCAAGGGCCGACCTGCAGGTTCTTCGTCTTCAATGCTTTCTCGACCCATTCGAAAAAGTTTGGCCCATTCTTTTACGGTAGAATATGAGGGGGGTGCTTCTTTATATACACTTCATTTTGAACATATCACAATCTTCTACACATAGCCTTCTTTATGCAACCATAGCTGAACAACTGAACAAGTTGAGCGGAAGTTACAGCAGAAATTATTTACTTAACAGATAAGGCGTGACACCAGGTAAGTGATTTAGTGAAGGCGATTATCCTTATCGGCGAGGCCGGAAACTTCTGGGCCCATCCTCGTAGCTTTTCATTTCTACATTAAGAGCATAGTGCCATAAAAAAACTTTCTCTTAAAGAATATGAATGAATGACTATAAAGGCATAAAGGCCTAAAGTTTTCATTCAACAATAGCTCTTAAGTTTAAGCACATGTACATTTTATGATATATATGAAGAACGATTCTAGAAGGCTATAAAAGAGTTAACACAACTTAGCAAGTCTACCTTAATTTCCTTATACATATTGCGATGTGTTGAGCTATCAAGCAGCCTATGGATAATTTGAAGTGTAGTGCCCAGAGCTACAAAATACAGTTCTTGGTAAAGATGTGAGCTGATAAATGCATACATTTTATCCACATTCCTTGCAGTATAAGTAAAAGAAAACTGAAATGTATTATGCCGCATAAGCCAGTACAGTTCAACTGCAGTCTAGAGATAGCGCTAAATGCTAGTAACTAAAAATACATACAGGGGATAGCTAATAAACTGATATGCTTTTGTTTACTTATGTTAAACTTTATTACTGTGATAATTATTGGAGTGAGAACCAGAGTCAAGTATTGGCAATAATTGGAATTTAATTGCTAATAAGTTGTAATATTCACTTTGGAATTAACCAACCGCTCCACGAGCCTCATCTGTCAGCCGCCCCCAGAACCACCACCAGACATGACACGAATCCTTATAATTTAACCGAGCGCAATGACTCAGGTGAATTTCACCAATTTTCAGCTCTCCCGTTTCACATCGTTCGTTGCAGAGTCAAAAATTACAAGGCGAGGTGAACTGGTGCGATGTGACGGCGGCTTGCGCTGGGGAAAGGTTTCTTCATCGGCGTTTGGAATGGAAGCGGATCTTTTGAGGGGTTCGCAAAACTGGAGGAGGAAACATGTTTCTGCCTTCTCAGATCACCGCTCGTAAATCCAGGCCGACCGCTGTTTCCCTCACAAATCCCTTCCTCCCGGACATAGGCACAAAGAGACAGCTGTGAGCAAAGCTGAAGTACGGAAAGTATTTTATTCCTCCCCAGAGAATTCATCCTCATCATCACTTAGGACATCGACAAGGGACCCAGTTCTAGAGAACAACTGACTCGAGCCTATTGGGGGATTTGGGTGACGAGACATCCCAGTTCAGGAACAACATTCTTCAAGATCATAAGAGAGGGGCAGAACAAGAGGCTCATCCACTAGAGTCGACAAGATGGCTTACGAAGTGGCAGCCAGCCACTATGACGAAATGAAATGAACAAGAAACAGACGAGGAAAATGTAATGTAAAGAAATCCGTGAAATTAGATAATGCCGAAAATAGAAACAGAAAACCTGATTTTGTTCACTACAAAAGCTACCTGAGAGCCGAACTCTGTTCCCCAGTCATAGAAAGAAATGCTGATAGAATTTAGCAATGTTGTCTTGGTGCACTTACATTCTTCATTACTTTTATTAGGGGATTAAGAATATTGCTTTTAGCTCATCAAAAAGGTTTTTCCTTTCTTTGTCGGAGGACAAGGGATTGGACATTTGGCCACTGTCCTAACAATGTGTGTGTTAAATTCACTGACTCGTCTGCCAGCTGCAGCATTGGATTATAAGGTCGGAGCATATTTCGGTACTTCAACTTTGCTCAAGGGCTAATCTTTTGTGTCTAGGTCCCCAGTTAGGGCATCTCGGGAGGAAGTGATTAGGCGAGAGCGTTCACTGCTGGAGCCGTAGCCAATTGTTGCGCTCGACACGTCGCTCTTGAGTATGACTACCAGCGTACCACTCTGTTTTATCCCGTTGCTCTCAACGTCATTGGCTTCCGATCATTTTGATATGACTTAACTTCGCACTTGCAACACTTTTCAAGAGAGTGCTCCTATTTAATTACACTGAAGTGTTCCAACATTTCTTTAGAATCCCTCCAATACTTCAAAATAATACATAAACCCTGATTGTAACGAAAAAATACCTAAATGAACAAACAAATAATAATGACTATTTCACTCATGTGACGTCATCTTAAAATCGACCAATGAAACAAAACAAAATTGTGAATTTTGACCAACCACAGCCGTATTACTGAGTGAAATTATCGACAAAAATTATCAAATCCGTTTTCTCACCGGACGTGCACTTGTATTGTGGTCAGTGTAGTCAACTCTATACCCACTATATAATTCCTGCATACGCATCACTGATCACTTTTGCTAGAGGCGGTGAGGACCTACTGATAGCAACAAAAACATGGACAATTGACAATCATAACGCAAAATGGAGGGTTCTTCAAAGTGTTTTGGTGATGCGGCAAATATGCAAATTGATCTTATCATTAGGAATTCCAAACCACAGAATTCAAAGAAAAATAGAGACAATGTATGTTATCATTTTTGTTTTTCTCATTTGGTATTAGAAAATAGAGGAAGCGATTATAATAGTGGACTTTTATCCATTATATATATATAAAATAAAAATAAAAATAAAGTAACAATGTAACAAATTAACAGCAATAATAAAAGCAGAAAAGAATAAAATACTTAGATAAAGTCACACTTGAAATATAGCAATTTCAAGTGGGACTTTATCTAAGTGTTTTATCTTTTTCTACTTTTATTATTACTGTTAATTTATATACATATATATATATATATATATATATATATATATATATCTTTTAATCTTATTCAATTCATGAAATAGTTCTAAACTCCTATTTTGCTCTTCTCTATTGGCATTATTGACAGTCGGCATTATTCGTTGCAAGATTGTTTGAAAAGGTTAAATACAATATATAATTATTACAACTTTGTAAGTCAATTTTTAGAGGAATTATATTTAAATTCTTATTTTATTCGTGAAATAGTCCTAATAAACATCACTGGAGGGTCTGAGTTTTCCAGATAAATTCACCCACTAAATTTATTGATAATATCAGACCCTCTCGTGATATTACTTGTGATAATTCCAGCATAGCTTGACAGATATTAAGTAACATTAAGAATATTGACTTTATCGCAACGTAATTTGTCATCAGCTGATGTCGCTAGCATTGAGCAGTTTCTGGTAGCAAGCAATCTAGGTCTTGCAACATAGATCTGCCCAATATTAGCACGTATACGCTGTTCTGTTACTAATGAGTAATCATGTATTTTTGAGCGCAAGATCAAAGTTCATATTATGCAGTACAGCTAAACAAGCTATTGCCAGCAAGTTTCAGATACAGGGGTAACATCGCGAGGAATGCATACGTAACATTGTGTACTTATATCGAATCTTGTGCCGCAGCATGGGGACACGAAGCTTGGCCTGAGAGAATCTGTTTACTTAAATAAAAATATAATTCTGAAATACAATGATTAAATGTTAACTACTTTTTGGAAAATGTTCACTACGATTTCCTGAATACATCTTCTGCTTAAAAGAACAATTACCTAATGAATGGTATGTCTTTACATAATAATAATGTTGATAAATTATTATATGGATAGGTAGAAAGGTAGCAGAAGCGTCCAAGTTTAGTTTAGAATTGAACTGGTGCGTCCTATAGCGGCGCACCGCATGAGTACTGCATTTATCTCATGGTTGGTGTGCCGTATTCTTTTAGATCTGTTACATTTCTTTAAATTATATTATCTCATCTAATCATCCAATAATTTATGACAGTTCATAAATTCAGAATTTCTATTCTATGGACTGACATCTAGTAATATATCCCACATTCCTTATATTTATTTTTCTTTCTCACCTAGCTGCATTTGAGTGCAAAATGGAAAAGAAATTTCCAAAACTTTGAGTAATGTGTAACTTGAACGAAATCATTCAACGTAGTTCTGCATTGCTATTCATATTAAAAGCAATCTTCCATAAAAATAATTCTTCTAACACTAGCTCACACATCATGCAAAATTCTCTACATATGACGTGTTTTCAAATGACGGTTCATCCGCTAGAGCGTGTAGCGACACCAGAGAAGGACATGCTGCTACCAGTTCCTCTGATCCTCTTTATTCCCAAAAAATTGATCAGAAATCTTGTCTGCAAAATAGGCATAAACAGCATCCATCACTCCTTCGTCATATTTAAACTTCCTTCTTCGACGGCTCTTCTTGATTTCTGAGAAGAGGAAATAGTCACTGGGAGCTAGATCTGGGCTGCAGGGTGGATAGTTGATTTCCTTGAAGCCACATGTCTTCACAGCTTCCTTTGCAACAAGAGCTGTGTGCACAGGTGCACGCCAGCACTCAGCTTTCCTCGCCTTTTTTCTTTGATAGAAGCACGTAGTCTGTGCAGTAGGCCAGCATAGTACTCTCCGTTTACTGTGGTGTTCCTCTCCTTGAAGTCAATGAAAAGTATTCCTTCACAGTCCCAAAAGATTGTGACCATGATCTTCTTGGTTGGCTGATTGACCTTGGCCTTTACAGGCGGTGCTTCGCCAGATTTACGTCATTCCATTGATTCTCTTTTGGATAAGGGGTCATAGTGGAGGACCATAGTTTCATCTCCTATAACAATGGTTTGCAGAACTGCTCTCTCGTTGCCACGGCGTAGTTCCAAAATGCCTGACAACAGATGACTCTTTGTTGCTTTTGGACTGAGGAAAGAAGTCTAAGCACAGATCTTGCACTAACCTTATTCGTGTTTAAATGTTCATGAATAATTCGAAAGACTGTTGTTTTAGAAAGGCCCAACCGTTCTGCTATTTCTGTAGCTTTGAGCCGCCGGTCTTCCATATTTTTTCCTTCCACAAGAGCTGGCGATGTTTTCAGGAGTGAGCACCTCCAAGAGCCGACCTCCATGCTCTTCGTCTTCAATGTTTTCTCGACCCTTGCATTCGAAAAAGTTTGGCCCTTCTTTTACGGTAGAATATGAAGGGGGTGCTTCCCCGTGTACACCGTCCTGTTTAATTTCATTTGGAATAAGTCCTTCTTTTGTGAAGAACTTAATAACAGCTGGAAACTCCATTTTGAACATGTCACAATCTTGTACACATAGCCTTCTTTATGCAACTATATCTACAACTGAACACAATGAGCGGAAGTTACAGCAGCAATTATTTGCTTAACAGATAAGGTATGACACAAGATAAGGCTTTAGTGAAGGCGATAATTCTTATCGGCGAGGCCGGAAACTTATGGACCTACCTGCGTATGTGGTGCACTTAGTTTGTATGTTTTGTTAAACCAATGTTAAATAATATACAAGCATAGGCACACAAACAAAAATCGAGTAAACAGACAATTAATTACAGACAAAAAAAACTTGTACACAGAGAAAAAGGTAAGAAACGTTACAGCGTTTACACTGTTTCTAAATGAGTAATATATTGAATCGGGCTGGGTTGTTAGGATCGGAGGAGCATATTTCGGCACTACAGCCTTATACAATGGCTGGCCTACGCCCCCAGTGCAGGCACTTCCGGGAAGAAGCGATTAAACGAAGGGTAAACTGAGTGGCCAGAATTCACGGGCAATGAAGCACGAGCATAGACTGGTCCCTAACATTGCTTTTCAGGGACGCTTCCCCCTTCGCAATAGCTCCCTTAACCTTGGCATTTTCAGCCCTGTGACAGAACCAACGCAATGAAGATATGAGATGGGAAAGTGGAAAATTTGTGGAAAGGAAAGATCCATCCCAGCATTAGTCAAAATGATTGCTCTAAGGGAGTTGAACTGAAGACCTTCTAAAAGCGAGCCCTAAGCGGTACCATCTGAGCCATCTCGTTAGTTAATTATTAATACATATGAAAGATAAGTCAACGCTATCACCACGAAGGTTGAGTGTGTCCATCTTCGCTATAAGGAATCTTGCTACAAGACTACAAGCCAGTTTCTCTTGCTCATGTTATATTCAGATATAAAACAGTGAGAGCAGTTAAAAAGTCTCTCAACCTAGATGGGCCCACCAGCCTTGAGATACCTGGCGCGGCACGCGCGGCGCTGTTCTCCCTGCTAGTCAGTTGCGAGCGGAATTTCGGCAGCGCCGGGCAGTTATGTTATGCAAAAGTGAATTCCACAAAATAGTGCAGTGTTGTTGATATGGTGAGATATTCATAGCGTAATACTCTTCAAGGCATACATCAGGTACAGAAAGTCGTGTGGCAGAACGAGACACGAAATACACAAAATACAATATTAAAGTAAGTACAGAAGTTTAATGAACAAATTCTCTGACTGTCAGGGAAAAAGTCGAAGGCTGCTCATCAATCCATGACGGAATTGCGCCGTATATTTAATCCCAGAATCATTGGCTCTGGTTATAGCCTCCTCGTTCCCCAGATCTTTGGACTTATGATTTTTACCTTTGGAGGATATTGAAAGACAGTAGTAGTAGTAATAGTACTAGTAGTAGTAGTAGTAGTAGTAGTAATAGTAGTAGTAATAGTAGTAGTAGTAGTAATAGTAGTAGTAGTAGTAGTAATAGTAGTAGTAGTAGTAGTAGTAATAGTAGTAGTAGTAGTAGTAGTAATAGTAATAGTACTAGTAGTAGTAGTAGTTGTAGTAGTAGTAATAGTAGTAGTAGTAGTAATAGTAGCAGCAGCAGAAGTAGGTGTGACTTTATCGTTATAAATTCTATATGCACATTAGAAATATTTTTTATGCATGAGTCGTAGACGATACATGCCTAAGTATGATACACAATTAGAAAGAGGAACAAATAATAATACAAATAAAACAACATTATTAATAGTATATAAATAAACATTAAAAATGGGAAGAACGATATTTACAGATATATGTATGGAAGCATATTACATATTATTTATAAATACACTAATTGTTGCATTCTAACTAGAAAATAAATTGCTTCTAGCTTCGCGCACTTTGGCTAGGAAAATACCCATATTCAATCGATTAGTCCCAGCATGCCAGTCGACCTCTAAATTACCTTAAAATTTTCAGGATACAGCGTTTTTCTCAGGTGTTCCCAGTGGGTACCTTCTGCGAGAATATGTACTCATTCCTCATTCCCTCCACAAAATAGGCAGATTCTCCTACCAGAACTATCCGTTATTTCTTTCAACTTCCTAGTCGAAACTAGGTCATTCTTGGTCTTGTCTTTCTCTCTAGAATGAGCACATATATCTCTTTACCCCATGTTAATTTCATTTCATTCAATAGGCTCAAGGAGACTTTCGTGTTACATCCTGCCTCGATTTCCTGCCTGCTGATATCCTCTAGCTTTTGTTCTAAACTTCTTCCATGCGTTTTTATTATTGGAATAGCTTCGTCGGCATATTGAACCTGGGCCAATTTTTCTGAGTCTTCTTTCCACCTCTGCAGCCCAAAACGTTACTATTGAAAAATAGAGTATGTTCAACTAATCCCTCACACCGGGGGGGGGGGGGGCTTAAAATGTATTCAAAACGAAGTTGAGTCCATTAGTGATGGGGAACTGAAGCATGTGAGTGTATACTTTCCTAAGAAGGTGTAGTTGTGTGTCCGGAATGTAAATGGTGAAGCACTTGAATGCCGCGAGTCCTCGCAAGAACACAACCGGCTGAACTGTGTATCGTGACGTAAGCTGCTCTTACTGTGTGTTTTATTCCATCATGTTTCTCCTTACTAACCGGCGCTCTAAATACTCTACAATAAAGTTAATTAGTGATTATGCACAACTCTGCAGCTAGTTCTACCTTTTAGTCTACGGGTCTCTATGGCGTTAACACAACAAGGTTGTTAAAATATGAAAATACATTTGATGCACGTCTCCATGCTTCACACGTTTCATACCTATACGACTGCGACTGTACTTTCTATTGCATGGGGACATGGACCCCGGTCGTGTTCCAAGCATTGCTCTTGAACCTGATCAAAAAGAAAAGTAAAAAGAAACATTATATATTAAAACATTGAGGTATAAATTTAAAAAAATATATAAAAGTAAATAAATATGCATTAAAAGATAATTGTGTAGGTATATAAACAACATGCGTGAATAAAAGTCCCATTAATGTCTGTAAATAATAATACACTTAAATACAAAAATGAAATAAGTCTTTTCTGAATGTCTCTTATCAGCAGTAAATGTCATTCTAATGTAATAATAATCGGACCGAAACAGTCTCAAAGTGCCAAGGCTGTCACCACTGTGGAATGATATAATTATAACCTCGGTTCTCCAGACCAGATTTGCCACTTTAATTAAATTATTTCCCAGTTGTCCTCAAGAGTGCAACCAGTCCTCAATTCTTTATAGTTGTAAATTCGACTCCACACCGCCTGGATGCCTGGAAAAGAGTTGAAATAGGAAGTGTGCTAGAAAGAAAACTCCCAGGAAATGGCTGGGGAAAGGTAACAAATACTGTAGAAGACAAGCACCAAATATTGTGATTTATTCCACTTTTAACATAACTTAATTAATGTGAAAATCAAAATTTAACTGAGTACCAGGTATTAAAATACGTCTTCAAAAAGTTTAAAAAAATCAACTTCATCACCCAATAAAAAATTTACAAAATCTTCACTTTAAAAGAGCTCTAGGTTACCCACCAGAAATTTAAAAATGCATTAAGTCTTTACTATATTGTGAAATCAGCCAATCAGAACAAGCTGCTCTGTTTGTAGAGCTCTATGATAGAATCTAACCTTACACGGAACATGGGAATCAAATGCAGCTCTTGCTGCTAGTCCGCCACTAGTTCCGAGTATGGCGGAGAGAGCCGAAGGCAGTGAGGCAATAAGGCTTTCAAGCGAATAGTACCACGCACAGAATGCGCTATAAATTTATGTTTGTGATTTTTTATGCAATCAAAGGAGATTTGCCACCATTATAGTGATTTACTTGTCCCTATCAATTTATATTTACAAAAAACCATGGGCTCACCTGTTTATAGGATTTACCCGAGGTTAGCGTTAGAGTATATATGTGTGTGTGTGTGTGTGTGTGAGAGAGAGAGAGAGAGTGTGTGTGTGTGTGTGTGTGTGTGTGAATTGAATTAGTTGCGAATTCCAACAAGAACAGATTTGCCACCGTTGCAATATTTTACCCACCTAACAATGCCCTATCAACTTATATTTAAAAGTTACGGAGGACAACGCATAGGTTACATTGTGTTTAACAAATAAATGCAACATTTAGTGG
The DNA here is from genome assembly GCA_030762175.1 of Metallyticus violacea. Lineage (NCBI taxonomy): Eukaryota > Metazoa > Arthropoda > Insecta > Mantodea > Metallyticidae > Metallyticus > Metallyticus violacea. Next base: position 14,057,150 of record CM060841.1, read on the forward strand.
TCACGCACGTAGTTCGGCTCTTTCCGCTGTGGCTCAGGACTTGCAGCAGCTAGCAGCAGGAGTTGCACTTGATTTTCGTGCTCCGTGTAAGGGCAAGTTATGGTAGAGAGCTAAAGATCAGCGACTCTGTAGGCAGAATGGCATCAACGGGCAAAACATTAATTGCATGATAAGAAAGCTATCCTTGCTCATATTACTCCAAACAAATTAGTTAGTGCACTTTGCATATGCATAAACGCTATCGTCGTCTGCTCAGAAGCAGCCATTTTCAATCAGCTGTTAGTTGATCCTGGTTTGCTCTTATTTTTGATTGACTGATACGTACGTTTGCGTCTTTCATTGTGAATGCCCACATACTACTAAGTTAACATGTTACGTCTTATTTTGTTATGTTTAATTTTCATTGCGAATGTGGCCATAATGCTAGCCTGTCCATACAATGTCGGGTAATACACTTCATCAAATTATGTTTTATTATGGCTCAAGCTTTTCCAAAGGTGGATTGCTTTAGGGTAATATTTCGTAGATATACTACCAAGAAAATTTAAAAGGTTAAATTAGCATGTTAGCTATTTAAAATTTTATTAGACAGTGGTTATTCCATTCATTTGAGAATGGGCGTAAAAATCCTAAGTATGGCTTCCTTCGGAAGGGAAGTAAAGTCATGGGTCCCGTGTCGTACATTTACGGCACGAAAAAGAACCTCAAGCTTGAAAGAGAGGCCTCTGAGCAAAATTTGTCGGCTGTTTCACGCCCTGAGTTGAATGGGACGCTGATAACCTGAGATGTTAAAGAGCGTTCGTAAATAAATCAATCAAAAAAAGTGAGAATGGTCATTACATTTTTTTAACAAAGATTCCTCGGTGATTTATTACTCACGTTGGTTTAGTATCTTCAAAAGCCATTTTGAACGGAAGTGGGCACCAATGTTAGGTAAAACTAACAGCACTATCATGGTTGCTCTAGTATTGTAAACATGTAGTTTGAAAGTATAGTATTTCCGTAATAAAACTAAGCTAGGACTTGGACCTTGAACAGCTAGTGCGAACTACTGTTGTCATTACTAGAAATTAGTTGTAACTTTTACTTTTAGGTAAAAACACACTTCGTGGTTCTTAATCAAAATGTGAATCAAAGATAATTTAAGTGATGCACTTTGAAAGTGTATTGACTAAAATAACTATAAGAAGACTGCTCTCTAAGCAAGTGTTATTTCTGTGTTTCTGAAATGATTAACACAGCTTACACATGTTTAATGTGTAGAACAGTTCCAGATTATCAGTGCTCAAATGGAAATCGCTATAATTCCAGTTTAAGTGCTATTATTTATTATGACAGATGACAGAACATTGGCTGCAGGCTGCAATCTATATATCCATTTCTTACGACTTCAGTTTTCAATCCAAAAAAATTTTTAACTGGATATAATTTATAAAAAACATATTTTCAGTAGTTTTTCCCCTAGTAAAAGTCATTGCGATATCGAAATTTTGGTTAGTAATTGGGAAAATATGAATATAATATTGAGTTACTGTTTATTTAAAGTTAAAATTTTCATAATCTGTAAAATTAAAAATGAGTGAAACAAAGGAAGTTGGGAGCGACTCTAGAATCACGCTAATCTATTATGAAGGTACTCTACGGTTCCTATCCGTAGGCACACCAGTGCCATCAATCCGGTATGTGGGTGCTGAAACCTTCAGAAAACGTTTCCCTAGTTCAGAGGCCAGAAAAATCGAAACTGTGACATCATGATTGCATAGAATAGAATAGAATCGGCAGATGTCACGATGTTCGGAATGGCGACCAGCCATTAAAGAAGAAATGATAGGGGAAAGGAAAGTGGATTATTGGGGGAAACGGAAGAACCAGAAAATCTCGACTTTGCCCACCACAAATACCACTCCGCAATAGAACTCGGGTTTGCTGTTATAGCAAGGTGGTGCTAACTGCATGGTCAAGACGAGTTCTGAAATTAGTAAAATGGAGTCGGTCCTAGTAGTCTAGTGGTAACCATATTTGCCTCGTAAACCCAAGATCGCGGGTTCAATTCCGGCCAGGGTCAACGGATTTTTGGGCATAAAAATCTAAGTATGGCTTCTTTCGGAAGGGAAGTAAAGCCTTGGGTTTCCGGCACGGCACCTCAAGCCTGAAAGAAGAGGCCTCTGAGCAAATTTTACTACCCGTTTCACGCTCTGAATTAAATGGGACACTGATGACCTGATATGTTAAAAAGTGTCCGTAAATTAAAACAAATCAAGAAGAATAGTAAAACGGAGATATGACTTTTTGAAAACAAGCTCTTCATGTGTTTTCTTTATCAGCTAATAGAACTCCAAAATGAACAAGTGCTATAGTTTACAGTTACAATAATCCCCTACCTCTGATATTTAATGTGTTTCTATATACGCCTATTAGTATGGAGTCAATTATATTTAAGTTCTGCGAGATTTAGACGAAGTCAGTATACACATATATGATTAAGTTGCATGCAGTAGTGAGTTATACTACCCTCTCAATATAGTAGTATTCACTCTGTGCATGTAATAGCTAGATTATTAAAAATGTTGTTATATAATTAAAAATATTTTTATTTTTCTATTTAAAATATATACAGAGTGTAAGAAAAATACCGGGACAAGTTCCTAATACCAAACCAAGAGAAAAAGGCATATGCTCGAAAATGCCTATTGAAAGATAGCATTGAACGTAATCCAATAACTTATAAAGATATAGATGACCCATTTTGTCCCATAAGGGTAAAGGCCTCCTAACCAGAAGGGAAAGCTCGCTTTTTCCTAACTTGGTGAGCTATTCCACGCTGGTTGTTCGTATGCTGTTTAACACTCTGACTGATTTGTTCTTTGGTTACTCCATTTCTCACTGTACTAGTTGCTTCTCGAGAGATTTACATTTTTCTCTTCCTCTTGCTACTCTTGACCAATCTGGACCTGCATGTTCCTTGAAGAGGTCTGTCCATCTTCTACCATGTGTTCTTTTTCCTATCCGGAAGTCCCACATGGAGATCTTGTAGGTTCATCTATTGCCTGCATTCTTGCGACGTGACCGCCCCATTGCCATTTGCTTCTGGTAGCTATTTGTGCAATGTCTGTTGTCTGAGATATTGTTAAATTAATAATTAATTTTTTTTAAAAATAGAGTGACGTTACCGATTCAAGTCAATTTACTGATGTACATTGTGAGTGTTGTCATGCAGACTCGACCATATTTATCATTTGTGTACATTCACGGTTAGTCAGTTTCTTATATTTGACTAGTGTGACATTCGACCGCCACAGTGGCTGAGGTCGTTAAGGCGCAGACTCGTTCTGGGGTTCGAATTCTGCCAGGACCGTCCTACCTGATTGAGGTTTTTTCCAGGTTTTCCTCAGTCCTCATAAATGGCAAAACCGGGGTGGTATCCTAAACATAAGCCTGGAATGTTTTCTTCTTAAAAAAAACTCTCTCAATATATCATTTCATCTCATGTATCATCAGTGTTTACCCCATGGTGCCTCAGTAGTAAAAACGGGCGTTAAACATCATTTAAAAAAGTTACTTTTGAGCGGTAGGATAATTATAGCGTGAGCAGGCAGATATGATTTTTGTGTACATTAGGGCGAATGGTAATGCACACAAGGCTGCACAGCTGTGTGTGATGGCGTTCCCAGACCCAAGGCAGCCGAGTCATTAAATATTTCCTGCAGCATTACAAATTGCAGATCTAATGTAACTGAACTGCAGCACAAGTTAACGTGAGAAACTGGTTAATCACGAATGTGTGCAAATGACAAATATAAAAGGTCTACATGGCTAGGCTAGATATCGTCTTCTAAGATACAAAGTATTTAAGCAGATTGATTCGTAACGATAACATTAATCAATTATCTGAAAAAGTTAATTACTATTTTAACAAATTTAAGATATTGTATTGTATCTCGAAACGCAGAGAATATTATCTTTCATTAATAACTCACAACTCAGGCATTTATGAATATGTATTTATAAGAATTATTTTTATCCTTCTTGTTTTGGGTAACAAACTCGCCCCCCCCCCCAAAGGTCGTCTTAGTATTTTGTTTACATTCTGGGTATGCTACACATTCGTCTCACGTGCACCAGTTCTGTTGAAAATCTTTGAAAAAGTCCTGCATAACAAAGTCCACAAGATCTTGATAAGTGCGGCATTCTACTCCCAATACAAATTGGATTTACACAATTAAATATACTGGAGAATAAGAAATACATTTAACTGATCAATTAAAGCATTTGCTTGTATTAAACGCAATTGTTGACCATATAGAATTATTTTTTTCCTACTTTTTATTTGCGCATTTTCAAATTTATAAACTAATTTTATCTTTTAGTTTGCAGAAAACACAAATATTATAATTATATCTAGTTACTTTAACACTTTGAAATTTAAATCGTAGACAATTCTCAAAATATCCGGGTCGATAAATTATAGTCAAATACACATTTAAATGTTATTAAAAACTCACCATTGAAGTTTTAGACACGTTTTCAGATACAACAAGCAGCAACTTTCTTGACTTACATGTTAATATATTGGACAAAATCGATAATAAGAAACTTCCAAGTTAGGTCAGCACATCACGCCTAAGCATGCAGATTTGGTGACAATATCGTACGCATACCTGCACTCTGTTCTTTGTAATAATATTTTAGGAAGGTCTGTAGTCTGTAAAGATGTTCTGAATCTATTGTGAGGTTATTCTATTTAAGAGTCGGCTGATCGCGGCTTCTTACTGCAGCCGCCGTAACCGAATAACAGGAGCTACATACCCCGCGTGCAACATCAGTATTTCTAATTTTACTGAAAGCATACAATTATACTCTATTTATAACTGATAATAATCACCACTAACCTGTACAGTAAGAGATTTTGAATATGATGCCCCTCAGCGGCAATACATTGCCGGGATTTGAATAGGAAATTCCTGTATTTCAACTATTCTTCTGTAAGAACACGGTGGTTCAGAAACGCTTCTTGTCATTCAGAGATCTTGTCTCTCCTAACTTTTTAACAAGTTAGCGAGTAGATTCTCTAACTGACATTGTAGAGGTATAACTAACAATTAATGCACAATTTACATACAATGAAAGCAACAACTAACACAAGAACGCACAACTCCCTCAAACTAACTACAAGCTGATACCTGCACATGCATTATAGGCCTTGACGACTGCCTTCTCCCAGTAAGCAGCTATGCTTTTAAATAACTCCACTGTATAAAATACTGATTAAATTTTAAAAAAATTATTAGCCTCTCTGTGAATGTTGAACGCCTATTAGAGTTACAGTAGGAGAAATTGCTAACAAAGTTACTTCACATGAATATGAATGTGGTAGTCAGAGCAAATTGATGACTTAATCCTTCAAGGTAGATTGAGGAAATATCTTCGGAAATATTTAAATGCGTTTATTTAAATTAAGGGTAAGTGTTTTTAGAATATACCTATATATAAATAAATTTAGGGTTTAATCTTATGAAAATGAAACAAATACTCGAGGCAATCTAACAGGGTTGTTTTAACACGTAATTTTGCACTCGATGGGCATCTACATTAAGACGATTTCTCTAAAATATCAGAAAGACTAGTAAAACTGCAAGCTTTTCTTTAAACAGTTCTACTTCTTTATGACATCTGTTTTTCTATTTTTTACGTTTATCGAAAGCAACACCAAAGCAAGCAAAAATATTTCATGCCGAAGAGTAATGATTAGCTAATTTAAATGATTTAAAAAAGTTAATTATATAACACACCTCTCGATTGGTGGAATTTCTTCTGTCTGTCCTGTTCATTGGCCGTCGCCCGTACCTGCTCGTGGTCGTGAAGGGCCAGCGTCGGAAACACGGCTGCGGCAGAAAAAAAAAGTTTCAAACTATATCTCTTCAAAATTTGATCGGGTTTATCTCTATCTGCCATGCCTCGAGTTATTACTTTTTCCTAAAGACGGGTCTTAGGTCTATTACAATTTTTAATCTTACAATATTATTCTACTTTATTTTTAAATATGAAAGCTGAATAAAAAGAAACGCCTGTTTAAGCATAACTTATCATTCATTGGAATTAATTGAATAACTGAAGCACAGATATGTTGGAAACGAAAATGGCGTTCAAAATATCCAATCAGGAGGAGAGTTTCACAGAATGAATTTACGTATAATATTATAGTTTGGCTGTATTAATTTCCATTGATTGAACAGCAGACTAAGAAATGAACACACTATGGATCTCTCTTAACCAGAGAGCAAGGACATTTTGCATCGCATTTTTGACAAAGAGAATACGGATCAATACTGTCGTCGTGTTAACAGTTAGGTGTCCACTGAAGATGCCAACCGGAGTAGTTGGTGAAAGCTATGGTAGTAATTTAAACCTTGGACCACGGCAAAACAGCCCGGGAGATTTTAATTGTTTTAATGACAACACCGGCCGTGAAAGCCTAAGAAGTACTAAAAAAGAGAATACCTTTGCCATCCCTTCACTAGCGCGGTGGCGCAGGCGGTAAAACTTGAGACTTGCATTCGGTAGGTCTCAGGTTCAATTTCCTTTGAACGGGCCATCGTGTCCTCAGGTTTTTGCGTGGTTTTCCTTAGTCGCATAGGCGAATTCTGGGGTGGATATTCGCTTTCCACCAATTTTTTGCTTTCCCATTTCACTTCATTGGTTCTGTTATAGGATCGAAAGTGCCAATGCGAAGTGGGCTGGTGCGGCGTGACGGCGGCTTGCACTTTGTACACGTTAAACATATTAGGGATCCATGTAGTCATCTCCTGTTGATCCTCGCCGTTCGGCGTATTCCTTCTCTTCATTCCTTCCTCCTTCGCCCCAAACAATCCAACCTAACTCAGTCATCTCTTAGTGTTAAACTATGCACCATAAAACAGCTTGTTAAAATTTATCCAAAAATGAAAACAGCTTTAAGTACCTCTGCAAACTATCAGAAACCAAATTAAAGTAAGGCGTAGCAGCCATAAGGAAATTGATATTAAATGACGAATTCCAGTGCAATAACTGAAGTTCAAAGAGGGGCTTTGGTTTCCTTCTAAAGTATAGTAACCAAATATCTAGAAAACGATAAAGACTCTGATTATGTGAATATATTATGAATTGTCTAAATTCATAAATTCATACTTGAATGTCTTTCTAAATAATCTTGGTGCAGCGAGCGAAAACAAGGGAAGCATTCCTGTCAGGACATTGCGGAAATAGAGAGACGATGAATTGTCAACAGGATTAGAGATTTCCGATGGATGCTACGATGAGAAATTCTCGAAACTTCACACAAGAGAGGAAACAAGCAAGATACAGAACTTCATTGCCAAGAGGAAAAGGAAAAACAAGACGTTGCAAGGCCTCATATAAATTATACTTGGGATTTATGATAACTTCATTGTTTTGTAAAAATTCCCAAAATTTTGACAAAAATGTTTCATTTTGCTGTAAATTATAATCCTACGCGGTGTATTCACATGGTGAAAAGTGCCAATGAACATTATGAAAAAATGATACATGATAGAATATTAGAATGAGAAAACATTGAAGATAAATCACATGACCAGTAGACGTGCTGGCACTGGGAGCCGTAACTTGCTGAAGAGGATGTGTTGCGTGACAGGAGACCAGAACTAAAATAAACTATTGCAAGGTTACGCCTTTCAAAAGTAATCATATTTAGGATTCCGCTTGAACATCTCTATATGGAAAAGGTTGATGCAAGATGGGTGCTATGACTTCTCTAGGCAGTGGTACGTTGTCAAACAAAAGGAGAAAAGTTCTGCAATCAATTGTGATAGTCCTGTATAATGATCCTAATGCAAAAAGAAAGTCCTTGCAGAGATAAGATAGTCCAATCCAGAAGAAATATCACGACTACAATTTTCTGGGACTGCAGGGGGATTCTATCTTTTAAAAAGAGTAGCATAAGCGTCAATGCACACTACTGTGACCTTATAATAAAATTTTGGGCAGCAATTAAAGAAAAGAAGACATGCTATGCTGAGCCGGTGTTTGACATATACTAGTGCACACCTAGATTGCAAATGATGGTATGAAACACTGTGGATTCAGGAGGAAATTAGATCATTCACCCTAAAGCCCAGATCTAGCCCTCAATAATTATTTTATTTTCTCATAAACGAAGAGGAAGTAAATTTAATGATGACAGTGGGGTGAATAAAGCCGCTTTAGAACATTTTGCAATCAAAAATTCGTAATATTTTTTTCAAGAGCATAGAAACACTAATTAAAAATGTGAAAACCGGTAAAATAAACATAAATTATTTTAAAAAGTGACAAGATGGTTTCCTTTTACTTTAAAAGTAAGTTACGCTGGAAAAGTATGAAAGTTAACTTGTACATATTATGTAAAACTTCCATTCTCGCTTTCAGTGACACTGATTGTAATTGTTTAGCAGTGTTAAACAATCATTTGGTGTAATAAATTAAAAGTTATCAATTTTAACGACATCCTGTATTTAATCTGCCACACAAGATCATCGTAACAGAATTTGAGATGACTTATCAATTTAGAAATATGGTAAAGCTTTTTAAATGCGTTAAACGCAAAGGAGGTTAATGCTGCTAATGAGATATTAATGAGAGTTTAAATACAATCCCGTTGCCGTTATATACACACGTAACGGAAAACATATCATTAAACGTAAAAAATTGCAAACTCGCTTAAAGTTGTTCCTAACGTGTCGATTTGCACAGGTTAACAGTGCAGCGCGGTGGCGTGTGCCCTGCATTTAAAGGGCTTATTAGCTTCAAATGGGATCTAAAACTCCCCTGGAGTAACCATAAAAACTGAATGCCCCATCTCCTGAAGTGGAAAGCAATGCGCTTACACGCAAAAACTGGAGTTTTGCATCATAATACATACATACGAGCCACACGATTTCCGAGTACATGGCCAGACTTTCTTAGAATGGTTTGTGCTTTACTAATACCAAAAAGGTACTTTGAAAACATTATATTTTCACTTACTTTTTAAAGATCTTTGATACTATTACAGAAAAAATGATTTTCATGACTGATAAATCTAGAATTATTCATTAAATTAAGCACAGAAATTGGTGTTTCAAATACTTTCAATATTTAAATGCATTATTTGATCACATAGGCTCAATTTACTTAAAAAATTCATCACAAATAACATTGAAATGTAATATTTATGTGAATGGGGAAGAAAGTTTCGCTCATATCAAATATTCTTATTAACATTTGTATCAGTTCAAATTACAGGTAGTATTTGATAATAAAGTATATTTTTCCATTAGTAAATATTAATTTCATTTGGGATTATCAACGTTCAGAAAACAAAAATAAATTGTAAATGAATTTACTATATTTGCACATCATTATTTAGCTCCCAAGTTCAGTGGCATATCCTGAATGAATATTCTAAGCTAAGAAGAACAACTGAATGACATAAATATTATCGCATATATTAATTACATTCGTGTAAATATATTAAATCATTAATTAATGTTGTAATATCTAAAAGAAATTTCAATGTTTTATAAGATATAAACATATGTTTACAATCTAATAGTATGTAATATGCTGCAATTGTTATCCTCTCTTGGCTAAATAAGTACTAGATGTACACCAATTTCGTCTAATATTTCCTATGTTAAAACTGCACATTTCCGCTTAACGTTTCTGTTTCGTAGTGAACCGATATATTAAAAAAATGTTCCAATATCATGTATTGCATTTCTGGAAGAAAGAAGCTCATCAAGAAAGTTCTGAATAACTTATGCAGTCATACTCGTATTTAAAATAATGTTTACGCACAAAAAAGATGTTGCTCTAAAGTCAACAGTCAACCACTTCGCGGTTTGTACGAGGATAGGTTCATAAGTTTCCGGCCTCACCGGTAAGAATTATCACCGTCACAAACCCTTAGCCGCTATCATACCTTATCTGTTAAGTAAATAATTGCAGCTGTAACTTCCGATCCTCTGTGTTCAGTTGTTCAGATAGAGATATATAAAGAAGGCTACGTGTAGAATATTATGACATTTTCAAAATGGAGTATCCAGCTGTTATTAAGTTCTTCACAGAAGAAGGACGTATTCTCAATGAAATTAAACAGCGACTGGACGGTGTATATGGGGAAGCGTCCCCCTCATATTATACCTTAAAAGAATGGACCAAACATTTTCGAATGCATGGGTCGAGAAAGCATTGAAGATGAAGAGCATGCAGGTCGACTCTCGGAAGTGTTCACTCCTGAAAACATCGCTCTATTGGAAGGAGAAATTATGGAATACCGGCAGCTCAAAGTTACAGAAACAGCAGAACGTTGAGCATTTCTAAAATATCAGTCCTTCGAATTATCCATGAATATTTAAACATTTTTTGATTGATTTTATTTATGGACCTCTTTAACCTCACAGTTCATCAGCGTCCCATGCAAATCAGGGCTTGAAACGACCGATAAATTTTGCTCAGAGGCCTCTTCTTTCAGGCTTGAGGTTCTTTTTCGTGCCGTAAATGTACGACACGGGACCCACGGCTTTACTTCCCTTCCGAAGGAAGCCATACTTAGGATTTTTAGGCCCGAAAAAATTCATCGGTCCTGGCCGGGTTCGAACCCGCGATCTTGGGTTTAGGAGGCAAGTATGGTAACCACTACACCACCAGGACTGACAACACATTTAAACATGAATAAGGTTAGTGCAAGATGGGTGCCTAGACTTCTTTCCTCAGTCCAAAAGCAACAACGTTGTCAGGCATATTTGAAGGTCTGCCGTGGCAACGAGAGAGAAATTCTGCAATTCATTGTTGCAGGAGATGAAACTGTGGTCCCTTGTTCAAAAGAGAATCAATGGACTGGCGTAGCAACACCGCCTCTAAAGCCAAGGCCACTCAGTCAACCAAGAAGATCATGGTCACAATCTGTTGAGACTGTGAAAGAATACTCTTCATTGACTCCAAGGAGAGGAACACCACAATAAATGGGGAATACTATGCTGGCCTACTGCACATACCACGTGTTACCATCAAAGAGAAAAGGCGAGGAAAGCTGAGTGGTGGTGTGCACCTTCTTCACAACAACGCGCCTTGCACACAGCTCTTGTTACAAAGGAAGCTGTGAAGAAAATCGACCATCCACCCTACAGCGCAGGTGTAGCTCCCAGTGACTATTTTATCTTCTCATAATTCAAGAAGGACCTTTGAAGAAGGAAATTTAAGTGTGACGAAGAAGTGATGGATGCTCTTAATGCACATTTTGCAGATTATTTGGGGGTAGGTTGAAATGTTATTTCAAAGATATGGGAAGTGTATTGCAATAAATAGTAACTATATCGAAAAGTGAAATATAGTTTTTGTCTTTATCATACCTAGAAAATGGTTAGGCCGGAAACTTATGGACCTACCCTCGTATCGTGCTGCTCCAAATAATTGATAAACTTCTCTCCAGGGCATCACATTCAAAGAGTAAGATTAAGAGATTGACCACACAGTCTGTAGAGTGCCATTTTCTGGAGATGTTTCCTATTTTTTTTTTTAAATATTGTTTAACGCCCGTTTTTACTACTGAGGCACCACCGGCAATGGACACCGGTGATACATGAAATGAAATGATATATTGGGAAATGATTTTTTTTAAGGAAGGAAAAGTTATAGGCCTACGTATAGGGTACCTCTCCTTTGTCCTCAGAATTTATTGAATATACCTAGAAGAGAGGAATACAGGCCAATACAGTTGTTTTAGAAGAACCTAAAACTACTCTAAGAGCGTTGCTAAGGTACGGAACAAAATAGGAGAAAGTTTTCATGTTAGGCCAAGAACTACCTTGCACATGTATTGAGAACAATCTAGTTCAACATTTTCAAACTGCAAAAGATCAAAAAGTGACATTATTTGGTACGGTACATAATGATCCAGCGACTTATAATTTAAATGAAGCTCTAAAATATATAAAATGATTATTTTAGAATACACATTTAAAGATTGTACTTCAGAAATAGTCACTCAATCAAGCAAGCAATTCATTTTATGCTTTGTCTGTGGCGAAGAATACCGTCGTAGAAATAGATTCGCAACTCTCAAAGCAGTTTCTCTCCATTTCTACGGAAAGTTTTTGCAGCTTGTTTTTCCGCCTTCTTTGAAACAGCTCTACTGGGATTTCGTTGCACAAAAGCCATCTCCCATGGCACTTATGCAATTTGTCTTACACGCGCGCAGGAGGGCAGTCTATTCATGGCGCCGAAGTAGCGCACGAAAGGGCTAGACAGATTCAGTGCAAGTACTAACAGTAACTTTACATAACGACAGATATGATATAGTGAGACAGTTCACGCTCATCAGCAGTGCTTTGCATTAGATATTCTGGTGTTTGCAGGCTGATGAAATATGTCGAGCTACTTCTTCCGGAACAAAGGACTCAATTTAGGAAACTATAGCCCTTAACAACACGATTATAATTAAACATTTACTTTATATTTTTAGAATAGGTAATAAAAATTTTACAACTTATTTCAAAATAAACGCATCTAAAGTATTTAAACTATTTTTAAGGACGCGTACACTTAAGCCATGGTCTTAATCCCTTAAAATCGCAGGCTATGGCCGTGGGACACCAGAACCTTTCCTACAAGCTTAGGCATTACGTATCCTAAAGACTGTAACCTAATACATGTGTTCTTTGTCTTTCCACAGCTTCACACTCTAGTAAAACGAGTTTTTCAGCCCCTTCAAACTATTCACATGGCATAGCTCCGTCTTCCGTTGGGATGACCAATCTTGAGCAATCATTTCAAGGTTTTTCGTGTATTATTTCTGTACCTAATCAGTAGATACTTAGCCAGGGTGCTAAAGGATGTTTTAATAAGACTTTTTGTCCACACAAGTTATACTATCTGATCTCATGTTTATCGTTATACTGCGGTTCTAACAGTTGCTTGGTAGTGCTGCAGAAAAGTCAACATTAGTTCCTTCTTTTGCCATTTCATCATCTCCTATATGCTCATGTTTAGGCATCCAACAAAGTTCTAATTGTGTAAATATCAATGAGAGCTTGAAGACATTTCAATACATGTCTTGAGATCACTTGATGAGATTTAAGTGACTAAGTATAGTTTAACTGTCTATGAAGATCTGTTATATGCTTTCTGTTCTCACAGGAGTTAAGGCAGGTCAGAGGTGCAATTGCTTTTGCCTGAAAAATGTAGCAGTTCTGAAGACTTAAAGAGGTCCTTTCATTTGGAAAATGCATAAACTCCAATTCCTATGATTTTCCTTCTTTTTAACCATCTTATAGTAGCTCAGATGACTATTTGGTAGAGCAAGTGAATTTTCTCCATCCAATCAGATCGTTATCGTATTTTAATTCTGAATGATTTTGTAAAATTGTGCTTTTTGTAAATGCAGTCAGAGATATGTCAAGTACTGTGTTAGGTAATATTGTTCTTATTGAAGAGCGTCCATTTTGTTTATTAGTGTTCAACGTCCTTTTTTGCTACAGAGGCACCACAGGCGGTAACACTGATGATACATGAGATTAAATGATATATTGGGAAAGAATATTTTTTAAGGAAGGAAACGTTCCAGGCCTAAGTTTAGGGTACCTCCCCGGCATTTGCCATTTATGAGGACCGAGGAAAACCTGGAAAAAATCTCAGTCAGGGAGGATGGTTCTGACGGGTTTCGAACCCTAGAAACATTACATTAGGCCTACTTTTTTCATGGAATTTGTTCTTGCTGTATGAGCAAACTATCTACTCAAAATTTGCTGTAGTTATGTTTTGACTTGAACAAAAGACTACTAAACGTAAACTTTCTGTCAACAAAAATTGAATTCTGTAATCATGTGGTCGGTCTATGGGGAGACAAAGTTAACGTGCCATCTGCGCAACAAAACTCGGTGTTATGTATTTTTGGTGGAGGGCAAAGTAACAGGATTGTGTTTACTAATGCGATACCCTCCTGTCAAACAGGATTACAACTGTGAAGGTGGGAAAGAAATGAGTTCTGTTTCCCATTTTATTTCATACCTTGCTTGAAGAGCATGCCTCCAAAGTTCTACAACAGATCGTGAAAGTAGTAAGTAGATAAACGAAACAAAATTTAGGAATATAGAGGTTTTCATTGCAATCTTAATGTGAAATTAGACCGAAAATATAAACGAAATTAGCGATATAAATATTAAAAATGCAAAACGGCTAATGAAACAGCTATAAAAATTAATCTAGCAATTTTTTCGATATTAATTTCTTGTGTCCATTATACAAAATTCTTCGCTTTTACCAATGAGTTCTTTATGAAATAATATACTTGTACATAAAATACCAGGCGAGACAATATCGCATTTCTAAAGAACCGTTCTTGATATTGTGTTGCTGTTTTATGAAGTATTTAATACATAAAATAAACACAACTCTTCCTAGCAAAATTTATGCCGATAAATTAAATAATACTCTAACACAAAGTACACTAAAATGGTTTGATTCCCAGGTTTTGAATCACACCTTTTTTATCTAAATGTTTAAGGCTGTGAGTGCATTTGCAAAATTTTATTTTACCAGAAATAAGCGAATATTAAATTCATAACTACCTCTCTGGAAAATGCGTGAACAACCATCCTATGGTATTGCTGAATAAGTTCCTATTTTCCAGTTGCATGTGATTAAATGTATTTTCCAATACTTCTTGAAATACACGAAAATTCACATAACCCTTCAGAAAGTTTAATTGCTTATTTGATGTGTCTTGTTAACACTAGCTTTCATCGTTGGTATATTGCGGCATTAGCAGTTTCTAATTAGTAATATCAACATCTTTTAGTTTCTTTTTAAGGAGATAAACGTAACCAGGTATGATGTGCCCCTTTTAAAGAAAATACGACATTTTGTTACCTGTATATTTAACTATGGAATAAAACATTCTCTAATTTCTGATTTACAATCACAAGAATTTCTGTAAATCTAACCATTGAATAATAACCTATGCTATCAACTTTGCCTAAGCTATAACTTGATTAAATGATTTGGAAAGTTCAATAAATAAAACGATATTATTCCAAATGCTAATAGCCTACAAAGTCTATTTAAAGCTGATAATAAAATTTCATGAATCTAAGATGTCTTAGTTATACTCCAGCTCACAGAAGCACCAAATGCAGAACGGTTACATATGCACTTTAGAATTTCTAAGCCTGAAATTGAATTTCTCGAGAAAACCAACAAAATAACGAAGCATACATAGAATTAATATGAATAATTATATTTCAAGTAAAAGAGTGTAGAAGAATAGTGATCGTCTTTATTGATTCTTTGAATGGTTTTCTACTGACTATTTCATATATGTGACATCATCTTAAAATCGACCAATGAAACGAAACAAAATTTTGAATTTTGACCAATAACATTCGAATTCAGGATGAAATTATCAAAAAAATTATCAAATCCGTTTTATCACGCGACATGCATTTGTGTAGTGCTCAGTGTAGCCAACTCTATACCTCCATATATAATTCCTGTACACGCATCACTGACCACTTTTGCTGGAGGCGGTGGGGAGCTATTGATAGTAGCAAAAACATGGACAATCGACAATCATAACGCAAAATGGAGGGTTCTTCAAAACGTTCTGGTGATGCGTCAAATGTGCAAATTGATCTTATCATTAGGAATTGCAAATCAAAAATACAAAGAAAACTAGAGACACTGTGCGTTGTCTTTTTCTTTGTTTCTCTCTCAGTTGGTATTAGAAAATCGAACGGTAGCAATTGTAATAGTCGACTTTTGTCCATTTCAGTCTCATGGTTTCTGAATAAAATAGATGTGCATAAGTGCAAGTGTTAATATTCTGTACGCGAATATAAGAATAAAAGTGATATATATATATATATATATATATATATATATGAAAAATAAAAATAAAGAAACACTATTAACAATGTAACAAATTAACGCTAATAATAAAAGTAGATAAAGATAAAACACAGAGAAAGAGTCACACTTGAAATTGCTATATTTCGAACTACTGCGAGTTCTTCAATGGCAAGAAGCTAGACCATTGAAGAACTCGCAGTAGTTCGAAATATAGCAATTTCAAGTGTGACTTTTTCTCAGTGTTTTATCCTTATCTACATTTATTATTACTGTTAATTTATATATATATGTATCACTTTTATTCTTATTATATTCATGAAATAGTCCTAAACCCGCATTTTGCTCCTCATTATTGGCATTACTGATAATCGGCATACTTCTGTCGCAAGATTGCTTGAAAAAAGTTAAGTACAAATATGCAATTATTACAATTTTGTAAGACAAGTTTAGAGGAATTATATTTAAATTCTTACTTTATTCGCGAAATAGTCCTAATAAATATAGCTTATGATAAAATTTGACAACATTTCTTGTAAAGGAAAAGACATAATGCCATTTTTAGTTGCCTGTAACATGCTGATTTTGCTGTTGAGTGATGCTTTCATTATAAACTTACAATATTTATCAATTGTGAACATTTTATCTGCCTTATGAACATTTTTTATTACACTGTGGAAGGAAACAGTGTGCTCGCAAATAAAAACACTGTTTCATCTCTTGGACGCTTGGTTTCAAAGTTGTCAGTAAACACGTTCTAGTACAGTTGCTAGTGTATTCTTTAGGAAATACCTTTCGTGGCCTTTTTTGTGTTCTTTCATCGCATATAAAGTTTCATTTTTAAATTTTGAAAACTTATCTTGAAATTTCTGGCTCTTAAGGAAATTCTGTACTAA
The DNA here is from genome assembly GCA_030762175.1 of Metallyticus violacea. Lineage (NCBI taxonomy): Eukaryota > Metazoa > Arthropoda > Insecta > Mantodea > Metallyticidae > Metallyticus > Metallyticus violacea. The sequence continues at coordinate 14,073,922 of CM060841.1, forward strand.
AATTTTGATCAAACACTTTTGAATTCTTTTATTTGGTGTTTTATATGAATTTTAAAATTTATATTAATATACTACAGTAAATTAGTAATTGTAAATTATTTAGGCTGCAAGATAAATATATGTGTTTGTACATATTTGGGCGTTGCCATTTAATTAATTTACTTAGAAGCAACTTTTTCGCGTTTTTAAGAACGCCGCATAATACAGCTTTTTTTTTCAAATTATTTTTTTCAAAATATTCTCTAAAATTATAATTTTTAAATTCAAAATTATGGTAGGTAGGGAATTTAACATATTCAGAGCAAAATGTAATTGTAAAATAGTTGTATTTCATTTTATAGAGCAGCTTAAATATTCTTCGTTTAAAAATGTAACATTTAAAAAGACGAATGACAATAAATTAATGAAAATTACCACGTTACAGCATGTTCACGTATTATTTACGTAAATGCAAATTTTCAGAAAGCTCCACTAGTTAATAAAATATTTTGAAATAGGCTGATTATGAGAACAAATATTTTGGTATGAGTCAGCTAATAGTTTTTACTCAAGTAGCCTACCAGGACTTTTTGGGGGCACCCATAAAACAGTGTCCATCACCATCCTAGTCGACAAAACTGTCTTCGCTTTCTTCGGCATACTTTCACAAGTCGTCCAATGCTTTGATGCCGCCTCATTATGGTGTTAGATCCTAGTTTACGGTCCTATGAATATCCTACGAATTTCAAATAAACGCACCAAACATTTGTGACAATTCTAGTTAGCCATACATCTAATTTCAGACCCGCTATTTACACTCGCCGCTCTTACTAGAAGGAATTGTTTGTACAGCCTTTCCATTGAAAGTCAAGATTCTCACCGATTCCAGCCCAGATGGGGGAGATGTCTGTAGTCTGACTTCCGGCACGGTTCATTTAACTGCGTGCTCATTGGAAGCTTCTCTTTGGCTTCGCACGGATGTGAGGTAACCTGTTTGGTTGTTCAAAATTCTAACTCTCGTTTTTATATCGGAATTTGTCTCCACGTCCGTTAAAAGTGTTAATGTTTAATATAGAGGAACCTGCTCTGTAATATTTGTCTAATATATTATGTACGATTTCTTTTTAGCTTTGAGTGAAAATGCAATTTTTACTTTGGTGCATTTATTTTGTAGCGGCCACTCTTAATGAGCAGATATTTCATTTTTTCTTGACTTATGTAAATTCTAGCTTTTGTTATAAGTTCTTGAATGACATCATCAGTTGATGTAGCTATTATTCGGGCACTATGCTTTAGTGCTTTGTGTATAGTTAACAAATCTTGTCCCCATTTAATTTCTTTAATGCATTATTATACTTCTTTACATGTGTTAAGAAAAACCTCTAGGGTTGTGGGACATCCAAGTGCTGCCATCGAAGGCTTTTACACATTAGCAGCCCAATGGGGCAGTAGCTAGAACAGACTTGTAGCTGAAGAGGATGTAGTGGATACTATATTAAAAATATCTGCATAGTTAACTTCGTTGGTCCCAACATGCACACAAATTTTACATGTACTTTTTCGTGCAGGATATTATTCATTCATTTATTTTAGATGGCAAAAGTCGCAGTCATTGGGTGCCTGGAGCTCGCTTCATCTGCAGCATATATTCGGCTATGTTTAAACTAATTTATTCAGAAGTAAATACTATTAAAAATGGTGCCCAGTCCCCCTAAACTTCATCCAATTTCCATTTTTTCTTCTTCAAATATAACTCGTCGGCTTCTAGGCAAAAGTGACCAGATTCCCTTCTCTCAGAAAATGACATATTGTGACTAATTGTTTACAAAGGTCAAGTTATAATAGAAAAGATGTTAAATTCTACATATACGGTGCCAGTTCCTAAAGAACATTTCCCATGGTTAAGTCAGCATTTAATTGTCCTGAGCTGTTAAATGTGATCAAGTCCATTTTAAAATGACTTCACCTGTTTACTTGACGAGATAACGAAGACCTTGGACTTAGTTATAAAAGGGTTCTTACAGTAATAAAGTCGCACTATAAAACAAATAAAAAGAAACTCAAAAAGTAAATGATAGCAAAGCAGAGCAAAGCTCGAGTTAAAGGAACAGCATTTAAATATGATAACTTTTTGAGTGAAAACTTGGATTCCCTAAGTGTTTTACAGATCCTTTCTTCAGATGTATCCCATTGTACTGCGGTCGAACATTATGTGCTTGTGCACGAAGACGTTTCCCCTCACAGATGGTAATGTTTTGTAAATGAACAAGGAGGAAGTTGTTCATATTTACTGACACAACTATTAATTTATAGTTAACTGAATACAAAATTCTGGAAAAGAGAAATTGGAAATAAATTAATGCTCAGCGCCATTGAAACAGCTAAACAGCGACTGGACGGCGTCTATAGGGAAGCATCCCCTTCATATTCTACCGTAAAAGAATGGGTCAACCTTTTTAAATGGGTCGAGACGAAGAACGTACAGGTCGGCCCTTGGAGGTGCTCACTCCTGAAAGCATCGCTCTTATGGAAGGAGAAGACCGGCGGCTCAAAGTTACAGAAATAGCAGCAAAGTTGGGTCTTTCTAAGATAACACTCCTTCGAATTATTCATGAACATTTATACATGAATAAGATTAGTGCAAGACGGGTCCCTAGACTTCTTTCCTCAGTCCAAAAGCAGCAACGAGTCATCTGTTGTGAGGCATTTATGGAGCTCTGCCATGGCACCGAGAGAGAAGTTCTGCAAACCATAGTTACAGGAGATGAAACTATGGTCCTCTACTATGATCCCTGGTCCAAAATAAATCGAATCAATGGAGTGGTGTAAACCAGGTGAAGCACCGCCTCTAAAGGCCAAGGTCACTCAGTCAAACAAGAAGAGCATGGCCACAATCTTTTGGGACTGTAAAGGAATGTTCTTCATTTACTTCAAGGAGAGAAACGCCACAGTAAATGGGGAGTACTATGCTGGACTACTGCACACACTACGTGCTTCCATTCAAAGAGAAAAGGCGGGGAAAGCTGAGTAGTGGCGTGCGTCTTCTTCACGACAACGCGCCTGTGCACACAGCTCTTGTTGCAAAGGAAGTTGTGAAGAAATGTGGCTTCAAGAAGATCGATCATCCACCCTGCAGCTCAGATCTAGCTTCCAGTGACTATTTCCTCTTCTCAAAACTTAAGAAGAACCTTCGAGGAAGGACATTTAAGTGTGACGAAGAAGTGATGGATGCTGTTTACGCCCATTTTGCACACACGGCTTCTGATTATGTGAGAAGGGCATTGCAATATATGATAACTATATTGAAAAGTGAAATATAGTTTTTATCTGTATCATACCTAGAAAATGGTTAGGCCGGAAACTTTTGAACCTACCCTCGTATAATTATTAAATTATACATTAGTATTTTGATTTTTGGAATCAGCCTAAATCTTTAAATGCCTTTATTTCATAATCTTCAATTTTAAATGTGATTATTATTACCAAGAAATCGATGAAATATTTAATCTCTTCATTAAATATTTTATCCAGCAAATGCGACTATAGTTCTGCACACATGACTGTCAAATACGCCTTGCACCTGGCTGTAGCTCTATTATAGACTTTTAGAAGAATAATGCTTGCCAATAAGTTTGCCACTAAACAGTTTTTTTCATTCATTTTATTGTAAGTTAACCCTCGTATGATTAAATGTGCTTTAAACAGTCAAGATATCGCAATAATTGTAATCCTCTGTGAATTAATAGTTAATTTTAAAATTAGCGGTTCGTTTGTACTTTTGATTGCACAAATGTAGTGCTAGACAAACGATGCTTTGTACTGACCTACTTTTGCATTTGCAATTCTCGTACTTATACAGAAACACAATGGATGGAATTGGAAATCAATAGGTAGCAGCCAGGCACTTCAGTGGAGGGCATATGTCGCCTCTTTCTGTAGAAGCTTTTGGATACTACTCTGTCGCTTGGTCGTTCAAGAGAACATAGATTACAAAAATCGTTTATTCAATAGATCGTAAAAGAGGTCAAGCCCTAGGGCATTGACCATCTACCTTCAACAATGTACGGGGTGTTCTAAAATAGAATAAACTCCATCTCAGAAGCTAATGCATTTATTACCGCGCGGTTTGCACATACAGAAAGAGAAACTTGTTCAATGCTCTGTAGGAAAGATGCGCGCGCACATATAACTACTTCTTTGTCTTTGTTTCTTTCCTGTTGCGATTGCTGACATTGTGCAGGATATTATCACTGTGAATCTCGATTTCTTTGCAATGAATCCGTCGCAATTGTAAGATTTGGGTCATATATGAGAATCCCTCAGAGATGTGTGGCTGTCGGAAATGAATGTCAGTCAAAGAATGCAACGGCGCAAACGCACTTCTCACGCCTATAATATAAGGAAAGAGTTTGGCCTATGTTATTGTGCTCATATCAAGATGTAATAGGAATCACATACAAAACTTTTAGAGATTATCTTTCTGAAGGTACAAACCGCGAGTTAATAACTGCATTACTTCTTGAAATATTATATCTTTTATTTCACTAGGTTTTCCCAAACACCTTGTATGAAACCACGTCATAAGTCAATTGTCATGGTTAGGTATATTATCTAACGTTGCTCAAAAGCAGTTGTAAAGGAAATAGTTCCTAAAACAAAACGTTCCGCACAACTTTATTGTTTTAGAACGGTCGGAATGTAAATGATTCATAAAAATACATCTAAGGAAATGACAGTATGTGTGATATATGCAATATTTGTTTTAGTATTTAATGCAGCAGCAGTGAGTATTCTACAGTTGGCGTTTGCAAAAGAGTGAAAGAAAGGGTTTATATATAAATTGTAACAAAATAAACTTGGACATTTTTGTTTTTGGTCCTCTAAAACTGAGTTTATATTTCTGAAGCAATATTTATCATTTTTCAGAGCAGAAACGTATCATTATCGATAGAAGAGGTGTTCACATACTCTGGAGGTGAACAATTTAACTTCATATGTTAAATATTTTATCTATTTTTGTGAATATCCACAAAATTATTGTTACGCAATATTTAGTACAGTCATAACTCTCTATATTTGTTAGTATGTTCAAATAAACCCTTTCTTTTTCAAGAGGTATATTCATATATTTACAAAATCTACCCTAATAAGCCTTAGTGTATTATACGTCCATATACGTAAATTACTAAACTGAACAGGGCTTTCATTTCAAAACCTGCCAGTCCGATTAACTACATATGTAAAATAAATTTAAATAAAACAAAATAAGCCAATTTATATGCTGTTACATTTAAATTTCATCCCCAGTTTGAAATTTAAAATGGCACCGCTACTTTATGATAAAATTTTAAACTGGATTCACTTTTATAGATTGTTATTGTTGCTTGTATATAAACATAACAAAACCACAAAAACATTGAACATTTGATGCAATAGCTGTGTTTTGGGTACAAGTTTCAAACTGATGTGAAATCTACTAAAATAACAGGATGAAAGCGAATTAACCAGAAATACCGAAATAGTTCTAATATTGTAATATTAATAATTGTAATATTACACAAATTAAATTGTGTTTTCATCCTATAAATAAATTATCTATTTTTATTCTGTCCAAATTTAATAATAATAATACAGGCTGCTAGATGACGATAGAAAACAAAATATATAACAGTTGAATACTCTTTAAAATTTAAGTACGATAAGAAATGAGTGTCATTTAATCTTTCAAAGAAGGTGACTGGGGGCTAGTGATGAAACTAAAATACAATCAACATTAGTTTTGAACTTCCCCTCGTGTTTAATTGACTGTTTTGTTTACATTAAATTTATTTGAAATAGATTCGTAATTCCAAGTTTTGAAATGAAAGCTCTGGATAATAAAACAACATGTTTTATAGTATTTTAAGATCAACAAGTAAGAGCATAATTATGCGATAATTTAAAAAGTTTCAATTCTAAGTCAAACATTCCAAAATTTTGCGCAAACATTAAATAGTTTCTGTGTAAACTCAAACAAATGACATTAGTTTTGGAAATATTAGTTTTGTTAACTTTTTATTGTAAATATTACGAATAATTTAATTGTTGGTCAAAACCAGTACTCTATTGGCTTTATTAGAAACATTTTTATACTTTTAATATTGAAAGTTTAATAATATTGTGTTACTATTTCAAAACAATTTATTTTAACACTCTTTGTGCAAGAATATGATAGATTTTAGATAAGAGTATAATGAAAAATGAATATTGTTATGAAAAACAGCTTCATACGGAACTTTTCGTGTGTTACAATTGAATAAAAAACACCCACCTGCGCAGAGATTTAAATTGCCATCTTACGGTTTAAGGAAACTCTAATTAACATCATAATCGAAAAGTTTGTTTCTCCCCACTTAATATCAGTAGGTATAATTAATGAAAAAACACCACGGTATTATTGAAATTGATCATTACCGGGCCGTGGTAATTGGTTTAAATTAAATTTGAAAGCATAGCTTTAGCCGAAGCTACGGTCAGCATCATCAGTGGACTGAAAGTGTCTGTAGAGACTGAGGTACCGAACCGTTAGAAGCAGGAGGAGCTAGGAGTGTTGGGAGAGTTGTGGCGCAGACATTGTTTGTTTTCCAGTAACGTATTTCTTGTCTTACTTTTTGATTACCTATGAACGGGAACTGGGCGAGACAATTAGGCAACACCAAACGCAAGTGCTTAATTAAAAATACAGACGCATTAAAGATCTTAGTAATCTCCACTAAGAACAATGGAGTTGGTGTATAGGGCGGTTGTGAGGTCAACTGTGGCTTAGGGGGCCGAAATTAGGGGGTAGGAAAACTCCAAGGAACTTAATCAGATACAAACACAGCTTCTAAAACGGTTGGTCTAAGTAGGAAGGGGTACAGCAAATTGTGGGGCTTTTAAAAAGTAGACATTTCTAACAAAAGTGTGAATTTAAAAATAAGAACAATTAAATACTGGTTATGGATAATACGGGGGAATCAAGCTCTTCTTCGAGCAGTCTGTCAAAGGGAGCAAATAAGGGAAGGATGAAATGCGGGATGAGCATCAAAAGTAAGGAAAGGCTTGGACAAAATTGAATTTGGGTAATTTGGTTAAGGGGAGAGGACATTACACGAAATAATTGAAAAATATTTAACAGACGTTTGAGAGATACAGAGGAGCAAAATATTGAGACTCAATGCGCAGAAAAAGTATCGCTTAACCTACAGGCTCAAATAGATCCGCTGTGTGGGAGGGGGTATTATCTAGATACCTGTGGCAGAGAAGAAAGAAGTGGTCTCGCATGGTTCAGATTAGGGTCTTGGAAAGGAAACACAATAGTTAATGCTTTCGGGGAAAGAATTTACCTATTGTGCGGATAAAGCGATACCTGGAGGTATATTTTGGCAGAATGCAGGGAAACGGAGCTTTTAAGAAATGAGCATTTATCACCGCAATTTTTGGATGCCAATAGAAGTTCGATTTTTTGCCGGGAAGCGTTGGTACATGCGAGATGCTCACACAATTTGGGAATATTTCTAGAGAAGACCCGATAAAGAAGGTTAGTTGCTATAATGAAGAGGGGGGAGTTTGAGAGGGGGTGTGAGTAAATGGACAGGAGGCTCAAGAGTAAGGGTTCCATTCATGTTTATGTATTTATATATAAAATTATTAATAGAAAACGTAAGTATATTGAAGTATTTGTATATTTGTATGTATATATGTAGATTTGTATGTATGTATGTATGTATGTATGTATATATGTAGATTTGTATGTATGTATGTATGTATGTATGTATGTATATTTGTATGTATATATGTAGATTTGTATGTATGTATGTATGTATGTATGTATGTATGTATGTATGTATGTATGTATGTATGTATGTATGTATGTATGTGTATGGCCCTTTTGATTGTTATAAGGATGACATTACCTGCATGGCCTTAAGACCCTTTGCGACAGTTGTCCTTATTTGAGTGTGTTCTAAAACGTCTATTACTACTGCTGCTTTTTGAAAACCTGTGCTTTGTTTATATTATCTGAATGCTGCTCTATTTCTAAGGGCTTATACCTTAATCAGCCAGAAAACTCTGCAATTGTGGACCAGCCCATTCAAAATTACCATGAAATAAAATTAGATCCGTAAACGCAACGATGATTTCAGGTTTTTGCTAGCACTGTTTTGAAACGATTCAAACAATCTATTTTAGTATTTAAATTGTTGATGAAACGCAGTAAAATTGTGAAAGATGCTACTCTGAAAATGTAGAGTGTGTACAGTCATACGATTGTGAATTAAAAATCAATTTTGCAACTTTTCAATCTGCCCTCATAAAATGTAGTTTGCTTGAGGAAGAATTCAAACCTATAAATATATAAAATCTTACAATTTTATCCAGCTTTTCTAGATAGATAACACAATAAATTTGGTACTAAAATAGCGGTCTTTGAAATCGAGAGCAACATAAACTTTAGTTACGTGTTCATCAGGGCTTCTTACTGAAACCATGATATAGTTATTATGATTGCCTTTGTGATTTGCAAATAAAATAAGCATAAGTGAGTTTATCATGGAAATTCTCATGTACTAAAACATTAAGCAAATTTGTTGATTATATTCCCCAGCGTGTTGTTGAATGTGATCAGGTTTTTTACGATGAGGTTGTCCAATGCACAGAATGTCCCTTCACTTTGTGAGGGAAGTTCGCAAATTCAGTGTGATTTAGTTTATTTCAGAACTGATAAACTGCTCTAGGGCGGCTATAATGAGTTGTACTTCTACACGTACTACTCAAAACTGTCAAGTTAATGAGGTGCACAGATAATGGGAGTGCCTCTTCAGATATCTAGACACTTGACTCTTGCTGAGCATCCCGCCAGAATCCATAATGTCATTAAGTACTAGCTCTGCAAAAACACCGCTCTCTCTGTCAACAGTTTTGTATACTTTAAGAAATTAAAGAATATAATATGTTTTATAAATTCAAAAGTGGAACATTTTTGTCAGTGCATAAAAGATAAGTAAATAAGTTAATGAAAGTCCAATAATAATGAAATGTCACTAAGGGAGAGCTGGTAAGTATACATAAATAAATAGTTTGGGAAATAGACTATACATTTTGCATTATTTTTAAAAATTAAGACAACTTTTTTGCACAAATTAAACTTGAACTAATAAGAACTCCTGAACTAAAAGCAAAGAGTAGGTACGTCAAAAATTTTAATGTATATCTGAGCCTTGAAAATGAGAAATGTCAAAGTATCTCAGTTGAATTCATTATGTCAACAGAGGGAAATTGTTGAAACTAATGCTTTCCCAACTAAGGAAGTCACGCTTGCACCTTCATCAATTGCGATCCTTAGGGAAATAACGGTGAAGCCGCTTTAGCTGGGAACAGAGACTTCCTTGGTATGAAATTCAGTTATAGATCTTTAATGCAACCCCTCCATGCACTTGGCCACGTTTTCTAAGACTAAAGCCTTACGTCAGTAGATTTCAAAAGTAGGATATGTCATTCAGTCCTCTATCTCTTAGAACTTTCGGATCAACTCTACCATGTTGTAGTAGTAGTAGTAATAGTAGTAGTAGTAATAGTAGTAGTAATTGTAGTAGTAATAGTAATAGTAATAGTAATAGTAATAATAGTAGTAATAGTAGTAGTAATAGTAATAGTAATAATAGTAGTAATAGTAGTAGTAATAGTAGTAGTAAAAGTAGTAGTAGTAATAGTATTAGTAGTAATAGTAGTAGTAATAGTAATAATAGTAGTAATAGTAGTAGTAATAGTAGTAATAGTAGTAGTAATAGTAGTAGTAATAGTAGCAGTAATAGTAGTATTAGTAGTAGTAATAGTAGCAGTAGTAGTAATAGTAGTAGTAATAGTAGTAATATTAGTAGTAGTAATATTAATAGCAGTAGTAGTAATAGTAGTAGTAATAGTAGTAGTAGTAATAGTAGTAGTAATAGTAGTAGTAATAGTAGTAATAGTAGTAATAATAGAAGTAATAGTAGTAGTAATAGTAGCAATAGTAGTAGTAATAGTAGTAGTAATAGTAGTAGTAATAGTAGTAATAGTAGTAGTAATAGTAGTAGTAATAATAGTAGTAGTAATAGTAGCTGTAGTAGTAATAGTAGTAGTAATAGTAGTAATAGTAGTAGTAGTAGCAGCAGTAGTAGTAGTAGTGGTAGTAGTAACAGTAGTAATAGTAGTAGTAGTAGTAGTAGTAGTAGAAGGTAGTAATATAGTAATAGTTGTAATTGTAATAGTAGTAGTAGTAGTAGTAGTAGTAGTAGTAGTAGTAGTAGTAGTAGTAGTAGTAGTAATAGTGGTAGTGGTAGTTGTAGTATAGAAGTGTATTTATTTACAAAATATATTTTTACAAATCTAACTCATTCGCACAGGTCCTGAGACCTTATATGCTTTCCCAATACATTAGGAAATACAGAAAACTGCACAAACCAACATTTAACTCATAAGAGACAATAGTATAAATAAATAAATTGAAAAGAAACAATATATAATAGAAGAAATTAAATACATAAAATAAACTAAACAGAGAAGAAAACAATACAAAAGTTAATAACCCACTCTCCCTCGCATATGTCTTCTTCTTCTTCTTCTTCTTCTTCTTCTTCTTCTTCTGTACTACAGCTCGGGATGAGCCTTGGCCTGTCGCGGTGACCTATGCTTCCTCTACTTCCCTCTTACGACTTCATTGTTAAAGGTCGCCCATTATGCGGATTTCGTGATCGAAGATCGCCACCTCTTCATTAGCCAGCTTCATAATTGTCCTCACGAGACTGGCCAGACCTCCTAAGTAGTTACCCGGAATCGAACCCGGGCCTCCCGGCCAGCAGTCAGCAACGCTAACCACAAGATCAAGGATGCGACCAAAAAAGATATTAAAATGAGATTTATTAAATCCGTTAAAAAGATCAAAGAAGAGATAATGTAACTAATGAAGTAATTAGACAATAACTTAAAATATTTCCTCCTCACATATATGTACAGAAAACAATGCCTGCCTGTTCCGATTTGAGCTATCTTACTTTATTTAAAACTTTACCTACTCCCTCTTCCTCCTTTCTATCTGCCATCAAAGTCCAGGACTGCCGCTGCCCTCTCCCCCCTCCCCCCGACTCTACCATGTAAGACCCTTCTCTGCACAAACATCGGCCCCAAGATCGTGGGTTCAATCCCGGCCAGGACTGACGGATTTTTGGAGGTAAAAGTCCCAAGTATGGCTTCCTTCGGAAGGGAAGTAAAGCTGTAGGTTCCGTGTCGTACATTTGCGGCACGATAAAGAACCTCAAATCTGAAAAAAGAGACCTCTGAGCAAAATTTATCAGCCGTTTCATTCCCTGAATAGAATGGGACGCTGATGACCTGAGCTGTTAAAGAACGTCCGTAAACAAAATCAGTAATATATAAATAAATTCTTATGACAAGCACAAATGAGTGGTATAATGCTTCAAGTTATAAAATTATAGACCGGTGACTGTGCAGCGGTATGAAGTTGATTTAACCCACTAACATTGTCTAAATACTGGCGAAAATATTACTTAGGATAAGTGATATTAAGTAATTGACAATTGGAATTAGAAACTACAAGGTAAAAAATGGACATTTCTGCTTCATGACTATGCCTCTTCTTACACCCCATAAAACACCCCAAAAGCTGACTAAACTGGACTAAGAAGAATTATATAATTCAGCATATTCACTTAACATTTTAATGCTTATCAATATTTCTAACACTTCGGGTTCCTGAATAACCCAGCATCAAATGATCCAGCATTTTGAATTTGCGTTTGTTTTTCATAAGTGAAAACTACTGCTTTAAGAAAAAATCGCAAATCGACGCTTGGGCCCTGTACATGTGAGTAAGAATAACACCTTAAAATTGTCAGGCAGACTTATGGAAGTATTTGAGTATTTTCACTTGGAGCATATATGACCGTACCCCATTGTTATCTTGCCGTAGGGCACTAAAATTTTAAATAGGCGAAATTCCGCCAAATAGATCGCCATGCTCCCAAGGTTTTGGAATATTGCTTGTGTTCTGTATTTCAACGTTATTTACATCGTTATAATAATGCTACAATAATCTAAAACTTGTATACTACGTTTAATTGCTAAAGAATTTGCTTCGCATATCATCATATCGCGCCATTGTGATTTCTACAAGAGGTGTGAATGAACAAAACCAGCATACGTCAGAATATGCATGTATATTTAATAGAAATGAATTAGGAATTATTATTATTACTAGTAGTAATTGACGTTTTATTGTGCCAGTTTTAGAATACATTGAAATAAGTATAACTATCGCATGGGCCTTACGACCGTACATGCCAATATCGTCCTTATAACAATCAAAATGGCCACACACATACATACATACATACATACATACATACATACATACATACATACATACATACATACATACATACATACATACATACATACATACATACATACATACATACATACATACCTACATACATACATACATACATACATACATACACATCAATATACTTACGTTTTCTATGAGTAACTTTATATATAAATACACAAACATGAATGGAATCCTTACTCTTGAGTCCCCTTCCATTTACTCGCACCCCACTCTCCAACACTCCCTCTTCATTATATTCATTCATTAACCTTCTTTGTCGGGTCTTTTCTAGAAATATTCCGAAATTGTGTATCTCGCATGCACCAACACTTCCCGGCAAATGCTCTAACTTCTATTGGCAAACAAAAATTGTGGTGATAAATGCTCATTTCTTAAAATCTCCGTTTCCCTGCATTCTGCCAAAATATGCCTCCAGGTATCGCTTTCTCCGTACAAAGGGCAAATTATTTACCCGAGAGCATTAACTATTGTGTTTCCTTTCTAAGCCCCTAATTTGAGCCATGCGAGACCACTTCTTTCTTCTGTCACAGAAATCTAGAGTTCCTTCCCCCACACCGAATGTATTTGAGCCTGCAGGTTAAGTGATACTTTATCTGCGCATTGAGACTCAATATTTTGCCTACCTATATCTCACAAATGTCTGTTATCTATTTTCCTACTATTTCGTGTAATGTCCTCTACACCTAACCATAGCAGTTTTGCGCCCTTAAGCAATAATCATCATCATCTCTACACCTAATCTAATTTTATCTAAGTCTTTCCTTATTTTTTGATGCCCTTCCCTTATTTTCTCCCTTAGACAAACTGCTCGAAGAAAAGCTTGATTCCCCTGTATTATACTAACAAGTATTAATTGTTCTTATTTTTAAATTCACACTTTCATTAGAAATACCAAACTCTTCCGGAGTTACGGGTAACTCTAAGAGCAAGGTCTGACCGTACTAAGGAAACAAACATGAGATGAAGGATTATGGTAGTAATTATATGCAGTATTTCAAAAATCTCTCAGTGTGTTATGGTAAAAGTTAATTCCAATTCAACTTTCATCGCTGCATGATGTATTAAATTCTCATCTCCATTTGGGCAATACAAGGTATGCACAATATTACGTCGCTTTGTCATGTCGCTAAACATGTTGAGTTATTTTGAATTTACAGGAGAGAGAAGGAAAGGCGCACAGTGATCTGTTCTGTGGAATTTCAAATAACCCGACGTGGTTATTTAATAACTTCATTGCCCTGCAGCACAATAACAAGACGCTTATAGGAAAATATTCCCTATATGAAAGCACTTCCCCTGAATCGAGCTTGAAGATTGTTCGGTGTTATTCTGACTTCTTCTGTATAGTCTCTTGTTTAAGTTTAAACAGCTAATTAAACGATTCTCCATTCTTCTTTAATCTCTACTTTCTGGCACGTCAGCGAATTTCTCAGTCATAATCTTTTTATTACAAAATTATTCAATCAAGCATGGTCTTGCCATAAATGCGGCTATGAGATTTTATTTAAGTAACTACAACATATTTTAAGCTGTTTTTGATATGATGAATTATCATGCATTCCATGCCTTTAGCGCCAATCAGTTCTCAAAGTGACCCCTTTTTGATCTCACACGACCGACATTTTTTCATGCATGCGCTGCCTTCATTAGGAAATCCGCCACAACACTGGAGACTCTCAATATTAGATGCATTTTCTTGCAAAGTATACCCTCAAACACTCACTACAGTTTGTAGTCAAGGGGTTCAGGTCGGGAATGCTGGAAGGCCATCTTGAATACCCAAAAATCAGGAATATTTCTCTCAAACCAAGTACAGGGGGACCTTGCCTTGTGGGTGGAGGCTCCAAACCCTTTTCTTGACCTAAATTATGTTCATGTTCTTCTTCACTGGTTCCAGCAGACTTTTTTCATGCCACATGATGATTTTTTTCAATACTTTTTGACAGAAATCATCTTGGTGACACCATCATAACTTACTCCTGACCAAGCCATTGCTGAGGCTGGTGGCTTCTCTCAGCCTTCGGAACCATCTCACAAGCTTCTCGTGAAGTTCAGGCATGCCTTCTGTCATTTTCCGTCTCTTCAATATCGAATACTTTCTCAGCAGTAAAAATAAATTTCTAGTGGTTGTCAGCGTAACGCTGTAGCAGGGGTTTGCATCTCAGCGCTCTCTACTTCTTCAGTTCGGCAGTTAAAATATGAACGAAAAGCTGTCAATCCCAAGATGTTGTCTAAGCAATCTGAACATGAATCGTCCAGATATGTTCATCTGAGGAGCAACCACTGTCTGCTTCCAAACCGATTCCACCGAGCACGGGCCGCAACAGAGCGCGGGCGTCCATATCTCGAACGGTCACACTGAAGCGCTGGATTCTGCGGTACACATCATCCTACTGATTTCTGTTAAATCTCGCTTGCTGACTTTCCAACCCTGAGAATTGTTATCATAGCAACACGGCTTTCATAATATTCCCATTCCATGATTAAACCGCCAATATATTCTTTTTGCTGTACTTAAACTCAACTGTTGCCTTTCACCAAAACTTCTGTAGTTTCTTTCAGAATTTTGTATGTGCATTTGTGGCTAGACTAGGTGTATTTACTATATATATATACGAAATATGTTATTCTGAGTCATACCAATTAAACTGGTAGAAATTAAAAAAAAATTAAGTGTTTATTCCCAAAGAGATTACCGCACCATCCATTTCTGGAGAAAACACCTTCAACCTAAAAAAGATGGGTGGGTAATACTATTTAGTAGCGTTTAATAACTAAACAAATTGTACTATCGAACCTAGTTTTTTCCAAATAAGTTTTCAAATTGTAATTAGAATGAAAACAGCACGTTATTCTTTTGTCCCTATAGCATCCTAGGAACATGTGATATGATTAACTTAAGAGGTGTGAAACGGTAAGTAACTACCACTGGTTACTTACCGCAGTGGTAAGTAACACAATAAAAAAAACACACACTATCATCTAAAGGTCCTTTATTACTCTTGTTTTTCGTTCACTCTCTGCTCCTATCAGAAACAACGGCTTTTATTGACTATTATTTTTTGACGTATAGAGCTCATGAGCATTACTAACGAGATTTAATTTATGTTGGCATTAAAACTAGATGCTATGTGCACTAACCTTATAATCAGAGCTCGGAAGTTAAGCAAAATGCTTTTACTAATATGGGTGGATGTATTTGAGAGTCAGATATAAACAAATATGTCTCCTTACACTTTAGGTCGGTACGGCAAAATTTTATTTTACTTCTTTTTCTATTTTGGCTTCTGTTATCTATTTTAAAGTTTAAAACAGTTTTTGCGTGTTTTGTATTGTTATGAAAATGTTCTGCTATTATTTAGGCATTTTAAAAAGCACATAAAGAATTTTAATATATTGATTTGAAAACAGTTATAAAAATTAAATGTTCATCTCACAAAATACCTATTGAGAATCTTGTTACACAATTATTTCCTTTCAAGCAGTTAAAAAGTTTCTCCTCAACTCATTCACTTCAGATCTTTAAATAGTAGAACAACATTGGTTAAAGGAACGCACGGCTACCTCGGACATACGAGTACCAGGAAATAGAGAGAATGAGGGAAGTGTAGTTTTGAATAGTCCTGGCGAATGACCTTGTATCGAACTGCGCGAGGCAATTCTAGGAAATTTGTGGTGGAGGTAACTTTCCACCGCATAAATTTAACAAACAATTGCAAGCGAGAAAATGAGGGCGGTACAACTCTGCAATAAACCGTTCCTACAATGTTTTCACTACGGAAGTAAGAAGATGGTAACCTACTTCCCCTATAAACGCATTAACAGGAAATGAACTCGACCAGTTCCCCATTGCTCATCTTTTACTCATTCGCTAGGATTATTCAAAACTACTTTACTTTGTCTTGATCAACATTTACATGTCCTGAAAGGTGAATATTCTGTT
The DNA here is from genome assembly GCA_030762175.1 of Metallyticus violacea. Lineage (NCBI taxonomy): Eukaryota > Metazoa > Arthropoda > Insecta > Mantodea > Metallyticidae > Metallyticus > Metallyticus violacea. Next base: position 14,090,271 of record CM060841.1, read on the forward strand.
GTAGTTGGTACTTCCTTCCGAAATAACTTGTTTTAAATTTGCTGCAATCACAACGTTCTTTTTCCATGACGAAAACTGTTCTCTCTGACGAACGAATAATTATTTTATAATTTGGAAAAAAAAAACAACTTTGTTGCTTATAATCAAGAAAAGTAAGATTAAGTACTTTAATTATGTGATGAAAAAAGTATTATTTATCTTAAATCTTATTTTCAATAATAATGTGTGATATTATTCTCTGTTTTCACTTTTAATAAATGCCTATTTTAATAATGTTATTTCTATTATCAGTATTTTAAATGCCTTTCTGCTATTTTAACCAAAATAAATGCCTGAGCTTCTGGGCTATGCTTAAAATCTGGGATTCTTAATTTATCTAAACAGTCGACTGTGCAGTGCGCGTCAATTTCGTACCAACAATCCCCAGGCCAATATCAATATTGGCGATGGCGTTGCTGCTGACAGCTGCAATGCAGGTTAGATTTCCGATTGTGTCACTTCCTGGTAAACGCTTCATAACCGGATTATCCAATACATTCGCTCTTTTCGGTTCCATAAATAGTTATCTAAATATGCACACTCCGCTAAACGAGATCCGAATTTATAACGCTTTACATCAATGGCATGCCAAAGGGGAGGAAGTGATGTATCTGGCGTCCAGAAATAACAATAAAGCTCAAAATGGCTTGTCAATCAGCTTCTGGCACAACAATTAATCACTCTTTTTGTCATTTACGGACTGCTCTGCAGTTTTATTGATTGTTTTAGTTGTCTTCTTTCATTCATAGCATCCCGATTTAATTTAGTACCTAATGCGGGCTGGTTATGATTTTTTTTTGTCGGTCCTGGTGGTATAGTGGTTATTACCATACTTGCCTCCTAAACCCAAGATCGCGGGTTCGAACCCGACCAGGACCGATGGATTTTTTCGGGGCGTAAAAATCCTAAGTATGGCTTCCTTCGGAAATGGAAGTAAAGCCGTGGGTCCCGTGTCGTACATTTACGGCACGAAAAAGAACCTCAAGCCTGAAAGAGAGGCCTCTGAGCAAAATTAGTCGGCCGTTTCACGCCCTGAGTTGAATGGGACGCTGATGACCTGAACTGTTTAAGAGCCTCCATAAATAAATCATTAAAAAAAATTATTATGATTTTTTTATGGTTGTTCATTTGTTTATCTACGGACGCTCTTTATCATCTCAGGTCATCATCGTACCATTCAATTCAGGGCGTGAAACGGACGTTAAATTTTGCCCAGAGGCCTCTTCTTTCAGGCTTGAGATTCTTTTACATGCCGTGAGTCTACGACGTGGGACCCATGGGTTTACTTCCCTTCCGAAGGAAGGGAATTTACTTCGAAATTTTCCGCCGCAAAAAATCCATCGATCCTGATCGAGATTGAACCGGCTGTCTTGGGTCTATGAGGCAAGTATAATTACCACTAGACCACCAGAACCGATTTTTTTTTTTGAGGTTTGATCTCAAATTTAGTACTTCTATCACACATATTTTTGCTAATATTTTAAAATAATATTATATTATAATCAACTATAATATATATGCCATGCTGTTAGTATCCAACCATAAAAAATTTTTAAAAAACCTGAAAATAAAAAAGTGTACCAAATATTCTAGAATTCTGGTTCATCGAATTGCCATTTGCCGCCCAAGTGCGGAAATTCAATACTGATCGACAAAAGAATCTAAAGTATAAAAATATAATTTTAAAATTAACAACTGTAATTGATGTTTAAGATGGAAGTGAATCACTGAAATTTAATATACAAAATGTTCCTATTTTTATTTCAACTGTTTATAAAATGCTACAAGATCAAAAATATGTTTTGGGATATTATTTTTAAAAACTGCTTAAAGTCTTCCAAATTTAGTTAAACGTTTAAAAATAAATATTACCTGATTACAATATTTACTTGTAAACTGACATTTTTAATTTATGTCATTCCACACAAAATGGAAGTACCTACAATTTACCCAAAATATAATAAAGCAATCCAAATAAGCAAAAATGTTTAGTTAGCGTAAGTAAATCTCTTTCTTATCCCCCCCCCATTTAATAAAGTTCAACGCCCGTTTTCTTTACTGAACTATCATAGGCGGCGGTCTCTGATAATACGTGAGATAAAATAATGAGGGGTAGGAAGCGTTATAGATTCAAGTTTAAGGTATCTCCTAGGAATTTTCATTGCAGAGAACTGAGGAAAACTCGGTAAAAATCTCAATCGGCGCTGATGGTTATAGTGGGAATGGAACTGCAGACTGTCCGCTCAGGAGTCTATTCCTTAACAATCTAGGTCACCCGTTTCGGTAACGTGGGTAAAAAACTAAATTGCACGCAAGGTGGCGAGAAATTCAGTTGAGAATGAGCCATTTCGTACCAAATTAAGCATCACATAGCGTAATTGTTATAGGTATTATAATAAGTCAAGGCAACTGTATTTTTTCTCACGAACAAGGGAAAACAGGAAAAATATAATATATACAATTGAAAGTGTATGGAATGTACTTTCGAAAGAAGCCACTAGATGGTATATGTGTGCAGAGCTGCTTGTCTCAGCACGCCCCGAAACCCAGTTGGTGGGCTACATGGTCAGAAATGGAAATCACGAAGAGTGGAACAACGTGCATATGTAAAAATTGCATTTCTCCGCGGTGCGAATGCACGAGAATGCCACACAGAGCTATGAGGAGCACTGGATGCGCCTGACCTGCCCCATGAACAGTGGCGAGGTGAAGTTCTTTCTGAAATCTCGTCAGATGTTGATGCGAAATGTTTCATAGAGTGTTCTTCTGCACTTAATTGATGTGGCACCCTCTTTGCGCACTTTTCCCGCAGGCCCAGGTTCTCCCGGAAAATGCAGTGTACTATTTTCCCTGGAATTCCCGTTTTTGCTCTTTTAATCCACAAGTGTCCAGCGCTTATCATCACGTAAACATTGTTCCACCACTATCACCCATAGGTGCTTTTCCGTAGACACAGGACGCCCACTGCGCGGTAGTTCGGCAGTCTACATTCTGCCCCGTTTAAAAACCTCTGTACGCTTCGCCATTGTTCGATAGCACAGGACACGTGCAGACAGCGCTCTGTGTGGCATTCTCGTACATTCATGCTGCGGAGAAATGCTGTTTTCATATACGCACATGTTTATTCTTCATGGCCTCCATTCCAGTCTGCTGTCGCTAACCAATTCAACTTCGGAGCGTGCCAAGATACGCAGCTCTGTTCACAGTGACCAGCTTCCATACACTTTCAATCGTATATCTTAGATTTTAAGAGTTGTCCCCTGTTTGCGAGAAAAAATATTTGGCATAACTGTCTTGTAATATTTTAGAATATTTGAAAATAAGCTAACTGAATGTTTTACAACTTGGGAAGTGAAGAATTTAAATTTCCCAGATTTTTTTTTAAATTTATTCATTAAAGAAAAACGACAATGTGACAAAATATTTAGAATCTTAAAACAAGTAAGTTAAAGTATAAAATGAATCCTCTGTAATAACCATCTACACAGACAAGTGGATAATGACGTTCACAAAATGAATGAAGATAAAAGCTTCAGGATATAAATGTTCCCAGATGATTTCCACCTATCGGAAACAGATTTCTGTTATTTAGGATAGGATAGAGACAGAGGAAGGTTTTCAACACTGCGTTACGCTGATGGGTATTTTGTACCTACGCTTCCCAAGGATACTCCGGAAGGTCAAATCCTCGAGCGCAGGCCTGTGAGTATCACGATAGTATCATCCAATGACAGTCCGAGGTGTAGAGTCTAAGCAGAACCCGCCAGTCAACAGAACAAGAACGTTATCTAAAGTGAAAACCCACCGCCACGCCGCGCCTCATGCATCAGCTCACTTCGCCTGGCACCTTCTACCTTAAAACCAGTGGTATTGAAGGAAATTATATGAAATGTAAAGTATAAATTTCCTGTAAAGAGGAAATCCATTCCAGCATTCGCTTAAGTGATCAAGGGAAAATGAAAAAAATCCAAGGGATTGGATTCTAGAATCTCCCGCATGCGATACCACTTGATCCACCCCTCTCTTGCGTGTATATAAAATATTGTGACACATGGGGATTGACCATGTGGGTTCACTGTTATACTTTTTTTCAGTTTGTCATTTTTGTCATATTCAGGTACCTTGTTTTTTAATTATTTTTTTCTTGTCACTCAATGTTTTAATCGACGAGGAGATCGATTTAGGTGGCCTGGAACAGGTGTAGCATATGGGGATAGACAATGTGGGAAACTAGAGTGCGTATTGTAGCATAGTGACGGTTGGGGAGTTGAATGTGGGGAAAGTAACTCTGCAACGCTTAGTGTTTTTTAACGCTTTATGGGGAGTCGAAACCTGGAACTTAAAGAAAGTGGACGTTGTACCCACTGCTCCGGTATGGCCACCTTTTTTTTTTTTTTTTTTTTTTTGAGTAGTGTTTAACGCTCGTTTTTACTACTGAGGTACCACAAGCGGTAGACACTGATGATACATGAGATGAAATGATAAATTGGGAAAGATTTTTTTAAAGGAAGGAATCGTTCCAAGCCTAAGTTTAGGGTACTTTCCCGGCATTTGCCATTTATGAGAACAGAGGAAAACCTGGATAAAAACCCATTCAGGGAGGACGGTCCTGGTGGGATTCGAACCCCAGATCTCCCAATCACGAGTCCGCGCCTTAACGACCTCGGCCACCTGTGGCGGTGGGCCACTCTTATGATGTACAAGTCGAGGTCAGAACAGTTTCAGGTATTAATAAAGTTATGAGTTAAACTTTATAAATGTTCATATTTGTTTATATTTATTTAGTTTTGAGTAAGAATGGGCAGGTTTCTTACAGACAAGTGACGCAGACGGTCCTTGTTCGGCCTAAGGATGATATTTATGTGGGTGGCTATACAGTGAGCCGGACATATTGACGTTTATGCCGAGTAATTTGTGATAGGCTGCGACAATGTAACCTGCTCAATCACAGCCTCCCCCTCTCATATTCAGCTCCCCTTTCGCATGCGGACAAAATATTCTAAAAGCATGGTTCATGAACCTCGACAGCAACAACGGGGCTGTTCTGCAGTCTGTGCATGCGAGCTAACATTAAGGGTCATTTAACCCCTGCACCTAAATGTTCCGTTTGCAAAGGTTACGGACCTAAATGCTTCCATTATCGCTGACGTTTAAAGCTATGGCCTTATGCGAACATCGACCCTTGAAACGCAGCACGACTCTATTTAATCCTGGAAAGCACGACCAGGAAGATGTCCCGCTGTGTGCATAAAACAGAGCTGAAAGATTTAATTGCCTGTAAACTGCATTTGGACTCCGTGGGTTAAAATAAATATACATGGAAATTTGGGAGAACTTTATCTTGTAGGAATGAAAAGGAAACGAATGATTGTTTACTGTACGTAAATGCGATAAATAAAATTTAAAAAGCAATTTAGAACGAACTGTGTATGTTTTTCTTTGAGAGACTGAATATATAACCTGCCTGTAAAGATTTCTTGGAGTAATGAAATTTCGGTGGTACATATTTTTATTTTTTCCTTGTTTACGCTTTTGTGTCACTGTAGAAGGGAAATCAAACAAGCCTAAATTATCGATAAAAATTTCAAGTATATGATTATGAAGATTTTAAGTTGTTGATAGATAATTTTATAAAAAACTGTAATTTATTTCTCATGGATATTATACCAATATTAAATAATAGTCATAAATGTTGATTTGCAAGATCACTGATATCCGCGGTACTTTTGCTATGGGCAGGCACACCGCTAGTTGCCTAAGTTAAAGATTCAATCGCGATAAAGTTGTGAATATGAGTTAACAATCTGTAAAATAAAAACAAATAAATTACCTAAATACCATTTAAGAAAAGCAAATTCTGAAAATACCTGCTTTTGTGGCTTCGGGTAGATTGGCATCACTGTAAAAGATCATTCATCGATCTCTTTGCCGGATATAAGGGTTTGGTTTTTACACTCTCTTTGTTAATTTACGCTTAGGTCACCACGAAGTGTTTCTAATACAGTGAGATTATTTGAATGTGACAGAGCGCGGCCACATTCTGAGAGAAGCCAGCCGTCAAAGTCGTAATATATATAAAGTACCTGTAGTTAGTTTGAGGGACTGTTGGCGAATGATTGTGCCTTTGTATGCCACTTTAGCTAATTCCCTTTGGATTTTTGTCATTTTCTTCCCAATAACACTCTTGATACTTTTTCTAACATTGAAACTGCTATATTTTTTAGATTCCCCCCTTCCCCTTACTGCTACGAATTGTTCAAGGAGATCAGACACTAATTAGGGCGATCTACTACCAGAAACAGCTCAGAAAGGGGAAAAATAAAACCTGGGTTTCAAAATTAAGAAGGGGTCTGGAAAATATAGGAATGGGCAACATTTGGATAGCAGACCAAAGAAAAAAGAGGGAGGTTTGGACGAAAATTAAGAAACGTTTGAGGGACAATAATAGGCAACCGACTCTTTCCTAGTGTGCAGAAAAAGTTTCGCTAAAGATACAATCGGAGCTAAAAAAAAATCGGACGGGAGATGAAACTTTACATCCAAACAGGGGCAATAACTCTGCAATCAAGGACTCTCTTGTTTTAGGTTAGGCGCGTGGCGGATGATAAAGAGGATATGATAATTTGCCTCTATGTCTGCGGAGAAAGAATCTTGGAAACATATTCTGGCATACTGTAAGGGAACGGAAGAACGGAGAAACAGACTCTACCGGCATCGTTTGTTAACGGAGGTTGAGGGCAGTGGCACTGCTAGACTTTGCTGGCAGATAGAAAGGAGGAGGGAGTAGGTAAATGTTTAAATAATGGGAGATAGCTCAGATCGGAAGACGCAACCAACCGGGAAGGGGGGGTAGAGTATTTTTTATTTTTTTGGAATTATTTGTTCATATATGTGAGGGAATATAGTTATTTACTTTTCTACTGTTTTATTTTCTATTTATTTATTTATTTATTTATTTGTGTGATTAAATTTTTCTATTATAGTTATTTTCTTTTTCGTTTATTTATTTATTTCATTATATATGTATTGTTTGTGTCTTAAGAATTAAATATTGGTTTGGGCAATTTTATGTATTTTCTAGTGTATTGGAAAAGTACGTGTGGTCTAGGATCCGTGAGATATGAATGGGTTAGATTTGTAACAAATATATTTTGTTTATTAATACGCTACTATATCTATTACTACTACATTTTTCCTCAGTCTCACCAAAATGCTATTTACTTTCACTTGATTATATTTTACTCTGCCATTTGGCTACAGTGAAACTCTTTCACTTTCATACTCGCAGTTAAAATTGAAAAGTTTGATGCTAAATGGGCAAATTTCTCTTTTCATTAAAGGGTAATTTAAAAAAAAGCCACTTAAATCATGAAATTTGTTTCATTCATTGTCCATTGAGAAATGCAAACAAAATTCATTCTTATTATTTTTAACCGGCCTTCGTGCACACTGCATACTTTCAGATTAAAAAAACACGAAGCAGACTCTGGTAGTGTTTAACGCCCGTTTTTACTACTGAGGCACCACAGGCGGTGAACACTGATGAGACATGAGATGAATTTATACATTGTGAAAGGATATTTTTTAAGGAAGGAAGCGTTCCAGGCCTAAGTTTGGGTACCTCCCCAGCATTTGGCAGTTATGAGGACTGAGGAAAACCTGGAAAAAAAAACCTCAGTCAGGGAGGACGGTCCTGGCGGGATTCGAACCCCAAACCTCCCGCTCAAGAGTCCGCGCCTTAACGACCTCGGCCACCCTTGGCGGTTCGCATCTAGCAATGAGAACTGCCCAAGTTCAAATACTACCCCTGCTTGAATTTTTTTATTTGCTGTTTTTGCAAGAAAAATAATGTTTAGTATATAAAAATTAATATGGCAAAGGCATATTTAAATTTTAAAGCATTTAAGTTTTCAAAATAAACATGAAAGTAATGGATATTTTTAAACTAAATAAAGGCAAGTTATCTTTTTTGTTAGTTTTTCACTTTAGAATATTTATTAATGTGGCATTCGTTTTAAAAAAAATATGTTTGAGCACAAATGCTTTAAAATTAAAACATATATTGTCTATTAAAATATATAGCATTTCATATACTAAACATTAATTTCAATTGCAAAATCTAACAAATATAAAATTCAAGCAAAACAGGGATTCGAACCTACGTAGCTTTTATTACTAGATGCGTGTTTTTTTGTTTTCATCCATCAAAGCACGTGGTCCGAGCAAATGGAATTTCCTGTGCATTGCATAACTTGAACATAAACTGAAGGAGGCAACGTAATGGTTTCCATGTGGGACCAGCTTTCTCCCCCCTCCTCCTTAGCACCGTCACGGGTGGCCAAGGTCGTTAAAGCGGACTCGTGAGTGGGAGGTCTGGGGTTCGAAGCCGCCAGGCGTTAAACACGATTCAGTCATTCTCCCCTTTAGAGTGTGCAGTACACCAGAAAGTTTTTTATTTGCTTGTCTCAAGACCGCCGGGAAAGAGATCGAAGAAGTCATACCCTGCAAAGCAATTTAACGCTAATAGCATTACTAAGCTATTAAGTGTAATAGTATATGCCTTCCGCACCATTCAATCCTGTTACTTTCCTTATGCCTCTAAGCTATCTTAAGAAACCTAGAATCAATGACTACGTTCCCTGGAAGCGTAGTTGCGATTAAAATAGGACACGTGTGTCATAATCCGCTCGAAACCACAAAAGTTCAAGCACGCTTACGTAAATCAAAGACAAAGGCTTCATGTTTTTGTTTACTTAGTGCAGTTAAGCAGTGAGAAGCTTATTTGCTCTGCATCGTGAATGTGTGGCGATATGCAGCGATTTGACTATTATGTCATTATCGATTGCATATGATGTACTGCATCAGCCAGACATGTAAACAAGCGAATAGTGAACTTCATAAATTTACTTCTGCATTGGCCTAAATGATCAAATTTTTCTTTGTTTTCTATCTGTATTATGTCTCTGTATTGGTTTATCTTTCTTTATTATATTTTCTGTAGTTTTCTTAATTTCCTTTATCATTTAGACTTTTAATACTTTTCTTTCCTTATTCCTAGCTAGTACATACTAATTCAAATTTTTATTTGAATTTAATTAGTGTTTTATTTTTATAAATTGTACGAAGTTGAAAATATTTTAATTTTCTGTAGCACTTCTCTAGTCATGATCATACAATTTTAACTACTTATATTTAATTTATAATCTAATATTTCATTTTGAACCTTCATCTTCTCTCTAACAATGTATTTCTAATTTCTGTCTCTTCTAGACATTCTTGCACTTTCTTGTAATTGTATTAAAATATAACTTTGGTTTTAGAATTTATCTTTTAATAGTTTTCGTCTTTATTAAAGTTTTCTTTTAAGGATATACGTTGTTTTATTTATTCATGTCCATGTTGTAAATTAAATTTTTAATTTCTTCCCTTAATTTTCTGAACCTGTAATCTAAATATTATATTATGCCATCAACAATCGGCCATGAGTTATTAATAATTAGAAAACTATCTCCTCTTCACAGATTAAAATTTTAATTTTAATTTTTCTAGTACATGCTGAAAATATTTTTAAATAGAGTAGTGGGACATAAAAGCCTTGTCTTAAACCTTAAACAGAAAAGCAGATGAGATTTTTTACCTATTTCTTATTTTAGATAAATATTCAGCATATACTTGTTGTTAAATGGATAATATTTATATTTAATTTATATTTTATAGTTAATTATAATTAATTTAAGAGTTTATGTACATTTTCATAAAAGAAAAAATGCCAAAATAATACAAAAAACACGAACTAATTATTGTAATTATCTAGTCATACTTTTGTAATAGAAGCAAACGTTTCGCATCCCTAAAACTCATCACCGTATACACCGGCATTACCCAAATGCTTCATAAATCCATGAGAAATAGGCTGAAGCTAAGCTAACGCTGTTACGTTAATCTAAAAATCGAGTTATATTGACTACTCAAATATTAGTAACCATTAAACCCCAAAATATTAGTGAAAAAAAATGTTAACTGGTCTCCTTAAATCTATAATAATATTCTTACAGTTCGAATGTTATACTTTACAATTATGACGATAAATAAATAAAAATAAAATCAATTCTTTGAAGCGCACAGTTTACACCAGAGTAAAAAATGGTACGGAGCACTATCCATAAAATAAAATTCCTCATTTTCTAAGAGCAGAGATATGTCATTTTTAAGAGATAGTCTGCACTTTTCAGTTTACCGACACGGTTGGCCGAGGTCGTTAAGGCACAGACTCATGAGTGGGAGGTCTGGGGTTCGATTCTTGCCAGGATCGTACTCCATGAGGTTTTCCAGATTTTCCCCAGCCCTCATAAATGGCAAATGCCGGGATGTACCCCAAACTTAGGCGTGAAACGTTCCCTTCCTTAAAAAACTCTTTCCCTCTTCACAAAACAAAAACAAAACGATATAGACAATGACATTGTAATTGCACTGCAACCTCTTTGGTTAAAGAATTAGATGATTTTCTTTGAGCAATTATCGTAGAATCATAATCGATCAGCAGATGGCGGTTCGTTGAATGAGAATTAACTATGATACACCGCAAATACAATTTCACCGAGGTTAAGGTTTATCACGTTTCAATGAGCCTCGATCAGCACAGATTTGATTGAGAATAGTGCAGATGGCCGTGAATGTACCAAGCGGGAATCATATTACCTCTTAGTTCTTGGAACGGAACGAACAAAAGCATTTTGGGATAAACTACTCGTAGTTACTGCATGTTCTAGAACAGTATCGTTATATTTATAAAATTTCTTCCGAACCAAAGCACTGCCCCGTGATTAACAAGAGCTTTAAAACAAAAGAAGGTCTTCTCTTGTTTAAGGAAGGGAATTTACAGCACGCCTGAACGGGTCGCAGGTATTACACGCAGAGAGAATTTGGCAGAACTTAACTATATAATAGACTTAAAGGCATTCGTTCATGCCTCGCCTACAGAGAATGACGTCTTGTTGTTGCTTTTCCAGCTTAGTGTTATTTTGCGATCGATGGCGCGATATACAGGTTTCAACTGTAACCTATACCTTACTCTAAGGTTTAAAAGCAATGCACAATTTTCTCATTTTACTGGAGTTGTTTCGTGAATGCAGCAGAGATGTACAACAGTATTATATATGTGTTAGAAATATTTTTTCCTTAAACGATTTGTGGCTTTTTAAAAAGGCATTACATGATATTCTCCTAACTTTCAGCTGTTGATAACTGCTTTTAGAAATTTAGAAATTACCCTAATCACATTTCATATTCACTTAGGAAAAACAAATAAAGAGGCACATTTTCCTTCAAGATCTAAGAGGATAAGATCTATTAAACGAAATATCGCAAGATCTACATATAACATAAAGTCCGTAAAATAAGAAATTGCTTAGCAAATTGTATTTGTGAAGGTTATTACAGACCGCTATAGCAGAGAAATTGGTATCGCTAGAGTACTTTTTAAATTTTGATTTTTAGGTATCCCCCCACATTCATAATCTTCATATTTCCCTTATTTTCAGACACTACTTTTTTATTTCATAATTTTATGGTGTATACCGAATTTCGTTGCGAAAAACTAATATTAGTGCCGTTAGAGCAAATTTTAACTTTTGAGTTTCAGTTTCAGACACTACTTTTTTATTTCATATTTATATGGTGTAAAGTGAATTTCGTTGCGAAAAACTAATATTAGTGCCGTTAGAGCAAATTTTAACTTTTGAGTTTCAGGTGAACCCCCGCTCCTAGTAATTTAATTTCGCTTATTTTCAGAAACCACTTTTCTTACTTTATTTCAATGGCATATACCGAGTTTTGTTGAGAAGAACTATATCATAGACTTAAAATTATGTTTGTTTTATTCTTTCATGCATCACCTACAGAGAATGGCGTTTCATTTCATGAATTCAGGAGGGACCGCCACGGGTGGCCGAGGTCGTTATGGCGTGGACTCGTGAGCGGGAGGTCGGGTGTTCGAATCCCACCAGGAGTGTCCTCCCTGAATGAGGTTTTTCCAGGTTTTTCTCAGTCCTCATAAATGGCAAATGCTGGTGAGGTATCCTAAACTTTAGGCCTGGAAAGCTTCCTTCCTTAAAAATCCTTTCCCAATTTATCATTTCATCCCATGTATCATCAGTGTTCATCGCCTATGGTGCCTCATAAAAAAAACGGGCGTTAAACATTAGTAAAAAAATGAACGCAGGAGAGAAGTGTACAACAATATTATATGTATGGCTTTATGAAAAGGTTTTACAGAACATTATTCAGATAACTAAAAATGGAAAATGTTATCTAGCGGCGCAATTATCAACAGTGCTAGAGCAGAGAAATTGATGCCGCTAGATGAAAATTCAAGCTTGTCTATCCTCTTAGATCTTAGAAGACATTACATGATTATGCTACCAACACTTTCACCTGCAACATTGTAGAATTTTTTGTCGGTCCTGGTGGTGTAGTGGTTACCATATTTGCCTCCCAAACCCAAGATCGCGGGTTCGAACCCGGCCAGGACCGATGGATTTTTTCGGGGCGTACCCACGATTTTACTTCCCTTCGGAAGGGAAGTAAAGCCGTGGGTCCCGTGTCGTACATTTACGGCACGATAAAGAACCTCAAGCCTGAAAGAGAGGCCTCTGAGCAAAATTTGTCGGTCGTTTCACGCCCTGAGTTGAATGGGACGCTGATGACCTGAGCTGTTAAAGAGCGTCCATAAATAAATCATTCAAAGAAAATTGCAGAATTTCTGTTAACTGACGTGGAAGAAGTCATTATGGAGGAAATTCCAAGGGAACTTGGACAAGTTGATTATCGTAAATCTACTCTTTATACTCCTTCCCAACAATAACATATTAATAGCTCTCTATTACAACCATTTCTGCAAGGTTCTTTAGAACCTTATCGTGATCGTTGTAGATTTCTACATGTTAATTTCTGCAGACATTGCACTTAGCCTCCATTTTGCCAAATGCGTTACTTTCTTCACTTGCATATGTACTGGGTGACTGCAAGGGGTTGTGTTAATTTATCTGATAAAAATTGTTGCATTTAGGGAAACTTTGTATGGCCAGGTTTATTCTTGGGCCCGTCATAAAATGTGTTTAATTATCATAGAAGAAATCTGGTATTGGTTTCAAGATATGAAAACATATTTCCTCTATAAAATCGTCTTTCTCTTCAGGGAAAGCGATATCTGCTACAAAGTGTTCGGAACACTTTAGTGTAAATAAATATGCAATTACACTTTTCAATTTTTTTTCCAATACTCTTTCTGTAGATTTCCAATTAACATTACTTTTGTCAAACCGTACATTCATTTCCTATAAATTCTTCACACGTCAGGGACATTCTTAACATCCGCACACAAAGCTAGCTAAAATACAGTTGAAGCATTATAAGCTGTTTTCAATCACCTTAATTTTGCAACGTTATGGTGGAAAAGCTTCATGTTGAAGCCTTGTTTTAAAGATAGGAGATTCTCGTCAACGATCTTTCGTCATCGTTTCCGACTATCTGCACTAACTCCGCGATCGTCAAAGACCTGCTCCAATCCAATAATAAACTGCTCCATTGTGAATGTGTGTGCAGCTTTATATCGTTCTATATACGAGGGTGGGTCCATAAGTTTTCGGCCTCGCTGCCGACAAGGATTGTCGCCTTCACAAAACCCTTATCTGGTGTCATACCTTATCTGTTAATTATATCTGTAACTTCCACTCCGTTGTGTTCAGTTGTTCAGATATAGTTACATAAAGAGGGCTATGTGTAGCAGATTGTGACATGTTCAACATGGAGTATCGAGTTGTTATTAAGTTCTTCACAAAAGAAGGAATTACTTCAAATAAAATAAACAGCGATTGGACGGTGTACATGGGGAAGCATCCCCCTCATATTCTACCGTAAAAGAAGGGCCAAACCTTTTCGAATAGGTCGAGAAAACATTGAAGACGAAGAGCATGCAGGTCAGCTCATAGGAGGTGCTCACTCCTGAAAACATCGTTCTTGAGGAAGGAGAAATTATGGAACGGCGGCTCAAAGTTACAGAAATACCATCAAGGTTGGCCTTTCTAAAACAACAGTCCTTCGAATTATACATGAACATTTAAACATGAATAAAATTAGTGCAACATGGGTGTCTAGACTTCTTTCCTCAGTCCAAAAGCAGCAACGAGTCGTCTGTTTGTCAGGCAGCACTTTAGGAGCTCTGCCGTGGCAACGAGAGAGAAGTTTGGCAAATCATTGTTACAGGAGATGAAACTATGGTCCTATACTATGATCCCTTGTCCAAAAGAGATCGAATCAATGGAGTGACGTAAACCTGGCGAAGCACCGCCTCTAAAGGCCAAGGTGGTCACTCAGTCAACCAAGAAGATCATGGTCATACTCTTTTGGGACTGTGAAGGAATACTCTTCATTTACTTTAAGGAGAGAAACGCCACAGTAAATGGGGAGTACTATGCTGGCTTACTGCACAGACTACTTGCTTCCATCAAAGAGAAAAGGCAAGGAAAACTGAGTGGTGGGTGCGCCTTCTTCACGACAACACCTCTTTGCACACAGTTCTTGTTGCAAAGGAAGCTGTGCAGAAACGTGGCTTCAAGGAGATCGACCATCCACCCTACAGTCCAGATATAGCTCCCAGTGACTATTTCCTCTTATCAAAACTCAAGAAGGACCTTCGAGGAAGGAAATTTAAGTGTGACGAAGAAGTGATGGACGCTGTTTGTGCGAATTTTGCAGGCAAGACTTCTGACCATTTTTTGAAGGAGGGGGGGAGGTTTGAAATTAAAGATGTGAGAAGTGTATTGCAACAAAGACTAACTAAATTAAATTCTGTTTTGTCTCTATCACACGTAGAAAATGGTTAGGCCGGAAACTTATAGACCTACCCTCGTATCTAGTTGCTATATGACTGCTCAAAACATCTATTTGGTTCCTAAATCACAGCCTGTTGGATCAACTGCTTTGCACATTGGGAGATATTCATCGGTCGGCGTGGTCGTCGAACTGCATTACATGTTAATTGATTACGTGAAAAGTATTAATTACTGGCTATCCTTAAGGATTCGATATGAGACGCCTTATGGAATATTCCTTTACACTTGTACACGTTCGTACAGCTCTTGAGGTGTGCGTAGAAGGAATATATGTTTTTACAATGTGAATTACGATCAAGAATGATTACTATAAATCGAACATACTGGTACTTATATTTTATTTCATCCCATCATTCTAGTGTTCACAATTTATGACCCCGTTATTTCAATTATATCTTCTTCTTTTTTGGGGAGGGGGAGGATTGTTTTACTTTTTAGGGAGTACTCGTTATTCCCAATCTCTATCTCTCACTACCTTGCCAATCTACTTCTTGCATTGCAGTTTTTAAATTGCTGATTTGCTTCCTGCTATCCATGGTAGTCTTGGATGAACACTCCAAAAGAATTCTGGGGCATCGTTCGTCCTCCCTTCTCCTAACGTGACCATATTATTGTACAGCCCACTTCTGGATTCTTTCTACAACTGATTCCTCCATATCCATAACCTCTCTAAACTCTTCATTTCTTTTTCTTTCCAATGTAGACACCTTGACTCCTCTTTGTATGCCATCCATCTGCACAGCCTGAAGTTTATCTGTTTGGCGTTCAGTCAAAGTCCAACCTTCTGCCCCGTAAATTAATATACTCTCCACTAATGTAGGAAGAATTCTTGTTTCCTTGGATATAACTCTTCTCCAGAGAACAGCATTTAGCATCTCAATCGCCCTTCTACCCTGTAAGATTCTGTAGTTCACATCAGCGCCACAGCTCCCCAGTAATGGATCCCAAGTACTAAAGCGCTTCACTACTCTGATGGTTCCCTGTGGTACAGTTCTAGCTTTTCCACCTCCTCCTACTACCAGATGTTCCGTTTTCTTCATGTTTGTTTGAAGTTCTCCAGCTCCAAATGCTACCATATCAAAAACATTGCGTCCTCTCGACTTTAGCAATTAGTACCTGGTCATCTGCATATAAAAAGAGTAATCTGCTCCATGCCCAAAGGGAACTCTCATGGGCGATTCCATCTCACCAATGTATGTTGAATATATCTTTTAAAAAGGGTAGAAGATGTGCTACAACCTTGTTTAAGGTCTTTAGTGGTTTGAAACACAGTTCATAACTTATTTCCTATCTTCACTAGTGCATGAAGCTGTTTCAATCATATCTTCTGATTTAGGAAGCTGTCAGGCGGGAGTCAGTGTGCTCACCAAATGCTACATCTCTCGTAACGTCACGATCAACTGCGGAGGAAGGTAAAGCGGGGTCGGTATAATGTGCAAAGGAAGAATATTCATTATCTTCATCCTGTAGCTATACTTTTCTTATGCATTCTGCAGTGTTTAAGTAATTGCGCACTGGTTCCGCTTTTACAGAATCTTTTGTCTTCTCTCCGAGGAAGGAATAAATTGCTTTTATCGGGGAAAGTGTCGCCTAAGGACTCAACAGTTTATCTAGTAGTATACGCTTCTTGGATGTTTGCAATTAATCCTTGTAAATAGCCCGTTGTATTTTCATTACCACTTGAAACACGGTAATTTTTTTCCCTTTTATACCTATCATTTTATTTATTTTTGCAAAATTTAGCAAATGTCTCTTTTTTTCACTCCCTCGTTAATAGTAATTTTAAATGTATTAAGTGATGAAAATATATATAGTAAGATGTGGCTTTATCCCCTGTATCAGGCATTCGTAGGCTAAAAAAATGTTAATTTAGTACCAATCTAAGTTAATTAAGTTTGATGAAAGTTCAGTAAAGCTGGAAACGATTTACCAAGCTCACCTACATGATCTCAGAATGAGAGTAATACTCAAGTGGGTGAACAACTCACTCCTTAGATATATAATTTCAAAAATAAGTCCTGATTTTGAAAATGGCATGTTATTTTCTGCCTATTATTGGTAACATTGAAATATATTCTTCCTTGAGCGTTGTGTTTCGTTCATATCTATTATACATTTTGCCCAACATAATATTGATAGCGGAGGTAAATATTTTCACCCAATTGTAAATTACTTCTCTTTAAAAGATAGTCTTACCAATAGTTTTTCACTATATTAATAATTATGATTCTTAACTAATACCTGTCGACATAGCCACTTAATTGCACAGTTAAGTCTTTTAAACAGTAAAATGAGAAACTTCCGAACTAATCGCCCTTTATCGAAATTAAGAAACACAAATGTATATTTTAGAAGAATAAAATTCTCCAACATCATTACGAGAAAGAACAAAGTGAATGGAAATTACAATATTAGTATATTAATAAGGTCGTTTTACAAAATATATTAAGTTGTGTATTTACAATTTGTGTATCGCCACTTTTCAATATCGATTTACTTCCTCTTGCTGATTTTTTTTCTGTCCCTAATACGTTCATTATGTGTTAAATTTCACAGGCTTGCCTTTATTGATTTGTTCTCCCAGGTGCTTGTTTTAATATTTATGGGGTAATGTTGTCATATTTCATACTAAGGTCATCCTCTTGTCAGTGGGAGACTCAGTTCTGGGATACTGTAGGGAATAACGTCGTTTAGGGACTCTTCTTTCGGAGGGATGTCATCGTTAATTTGGTTAGTATTCTGGAAATCTTTCCAATTAATGTTGTCTTCCCGCAGAAGATTCTAACTAAGTTTGTCACTCTGTATTTACATCCAGTGACGACAGTGATCAGTAATCCAGTTGTATTTACACAGATAATAGTTTAAATTTTATAAATGGGAAATTTCATTGCTAAATTAGGTAAAATTTGGAATTCCTTTCAGGTAAATTAATTTTTATGTGGGTATGCTTTAACTTGTTTGTTGGGTTACATGAAGTGATTCGATGTTAAATGTGTCTTTCATATTGTTAAACTATTTAGATGGTATTTAAATGAGGAATGCTCTTTAAACATGGTTAAATCCATGGAATATTTCCTTGGCTTACTCCGTCATTTTGGAAACTATTTTTAAATAAACAGGAAACACTCTCTTTCGTGCTTTAAGTGAAATCCCTTTTAACTTTCCTTTTTGTCTACTTTCCTGTATTGTTATGTTGTAATATTTATTGCGCTTTGGCATAATTTTTATGTAATGCTATTTTTAATAATAAATTAGTTATAATTAAAATGATCCAAGAAATTAATAAAATAATTGTTTTTCTCTCGTTTTTGAGGAAATGTCTTTTGTAGTTTTAATTCCTTTGTCTTTTAATGTATTCAATTACAATTGCTGACGTTATATACTTGTTAAAAACTCCTTATTTATTGGAATTATTACCAATGTACACTTTATTATAATAAATGTTTGTAGAAATGTACTTTGAATTATTATCATCCTAAGCCTATTAAATAACTCAGAGAACATATTATTTTTGAAAATGTTCTTTATCTTCTCTTCTCCTCTTACGTTGTATACATCAACATGTCCACGATCACATTACAGGATAAAATATAAAGATAAAGCTAGTCTATTGTGTCCCTTAAGGGCAAGCTCGCTTTTTCATAACGTGGTGATCTATTCTACGCTAGTTGCTCGTATGCTGTTTAAGACACTCTTTGGTTACTCCATTTCTCACTGCACTAGTTGCTTCTCGAGAGATTTCCATTTTTCTCTTCCTCTTGTTACTCTTGACCAACCTGTATCTGCGTGTTCCTTGAAGAGGTCTGTCCATCTTCTTCTGGGTTTGCCTTGTATCCTTTTTTCTATCCGGGGGTCCGACAAGAATATTTTGTAGGTCTACCTATTGTCCTGCATTCTTGCGACGTGATCGCCCCATTGCCATTTGCTTCTTGTAGCTATTTGTGAATGTTCCGTTGTTCACATTAAAGGAGCTTTCTTTAATTCAGTATTTTTCTAAAGTAGAAAAGAATTGATGCTGAGCTATCGGAAGAAAACCAATGAAATAAATAATCGATGAATAATTAATTATTGATCATGATGTGGATAACTGCAGCAAAATTTTCAAAACTAGACTCAAAACTGCACTAAAACTTAAACCGTTTGCAATAATAAATTGTTATTCCTATATTCAATAATTTTGTAAATTATTTCTCTAGACTGTATTAAGTCACTTGAAAGTATCGTTATAAATATTCGTTGTTTTAATTCATATTTGTTTTGTATAATCTTTAACATATTTAATCTATTTGTAATTTACTGAAATAAACAAAATAAGTGTTATTTATTTATTAGGATCTTACTAGATACCTGGAAATAACGTGAAATACCTCAGTATGCTTTTAATTATTGCGATAGCTTTATTAATAGGCTGTAGTAAAAAGGAGAACATTTTATTAAATATTTGACTATTTATGGAGTAAAAGTTTAATTAAGTAGGTCACTGGCAGATCATACCTACAGGGAAAAGATATCTCATATTAAAAGGGAGTAGTTCATTGCTACAAATATAAAACTAAAATTTTCACTTAAGAAATGATTATGAATGCAGTACTTTCTACCTTTACAAAAGCCCGTCATATAAGAGCAGGAACATTTTATTCTGCTATCTGAAAAAATAGCCCTGTTGCTACGGTGAAGTGTTAACTCTCCAACACAAAGCAACTCCTCATCGATATTCTGACGTCAACGAACTCTTGACTGGAAGTTTTAGGTCATTCCCTCTCTATAGATCTCTTCCCTTGTGACTACTGCTTTTTTCTGGCCAAGATAGGTTAAACATTTGAACCTACTGAGAGTATAAACTCAGCTGAAGTTTGTCACATTGCTAGCTTAAGATTGATGAGCGTCTGCATTTCGTTGGAGAAATGCTTAATCAGTAGTTTTAATAAAGCAGAGAATGTTTCATTATTATGTTTAAATATTAATTTTGCTTTTTATTTTAGCAGTAAGAAGTTTATAAGCTATACAAACAACTTTTGAAATTATTTATTATAAATTATCTTCCATGTTGTTTTTCTTCTTCTCCCTTTTCTTGCAATTCCTACTCTGTCTTTTGTTTTTCTCCAAGTCTTAAATTCTGTAACTTATTCCCTGTATATCGGCCAAGGTTATTTTTCTGCTTTTTAGTTTCACTTTTTCGCATATTTTATATTTGGAGAAACTTTATGAACAAAATGTTAAGTGCATTCATTGCCTATGAGTCCACGTTTTCAGTATATTTATTTTAATATATTACATATTATTTATTTCCTGAAAACTACCGCAAAATTATGTGCATATATTTTGAAATTCGTCTTAAATTTAGTTCTCGTCATGACATTTAAGCATATAGAGGTGGAGAATCAAGGCTGTTTTATAAATTGTTCACCAGAATACAATAAAAATAAATAATAAGCATGAGTCGTTTGCCATGAGGAATTTCGATTTTTCACGACTTATAGGTGGAATAAAATTATAAGGAAATGAATAAAACATGATATCGTGCCGTGATTCACTTCAGTATATGCATCAAATGAACATGTCCTCCTATAGCAAGAAAATGTTCTCTAAAAAAATTTAAATAATTTGGCAGGCTTTGGGGAATGTCTAATAGTTAATATTTCATATTGTTGTAGAAATTAGAAAGTGACTACACTATGAAAGTACATGGGTAAGTTTTTAGAAGAAGGGGGTTCTTAGGCCCCATTCACAATGAAAATTAAACGTAAACATAATAAAATAAGACGTAACACGTTAACTTAGTATGCAGGCATTCACAATGAAAGACGCAAAAGTACGTATTAGCAATCAAAAATAAGAACAGGCGAAGATCAACTAACAGCTGATTGAAAATGGCTGCTTCTGAGCAAACGGCGGTAGTGTTTATGCATATGCAAAGTGCAGTATCTAATTTGCTTGGAGTCATATGAACAAGATAGCTTTCTTATAACGCAATTAATCTTTTATCCATTGACGCCATTCTGTGTACAGAGTCACTGATCTTCAGCTCTCTCTGCCATAACTTGCCCTTACACGGAGCACGGAAACCAAGTGCTACTACCGCTACTAGCTGCTGCAAGTCCCGAGCGACAGCGGAGAGAGCCGAACTACTGTGCTTGGCCGCAGTGTAAATGTTTTATGTATTGTTTTTGGTTAAACATAATGTAACCTATGCGTTATCCTCCGTAACTTTTAAATATAAATAGTTAGGCGGGTAAAATATTGTAATGGTGGCAAATCTGTTCTTATTGGAATTCGCAATTAATTCATTATATATATATATATATATATATATATAATTATTTAATTATATATATTAATTATTATTTACCTCGGTTAATCCTATTAACCGATGCACTCAGTGGTTTTTCGTAAATATAAATTGATGGGGCGGGTAAATCACTGTAACGGTGCAAGCAGCATGCAGCAAGAAATGCACATGATTTTCGTACTCTGTGTAGGATAAATTCTACCATAGAGGTTTACAAAGAGAGCAGCTGTGTTATGATTGGCTGATTTCTAAAGTTTAAGTTAGATGTAGCCGCAAAGCCTTGGATCTTGCAAGCTTCTAAGTTTACGTTTAATTGTACGTTTATTTTTATGTTTGCGTGATTCATTTTACAATGCATAGCATCCAGCTTTTACATTTAAGATTACCTTACGTTTAATTTTCTTTGTGAATGGGGCCTTACTGCTATATTTTCTTCAGAGGAACAACATAACTAAAAGTCACTATGCTTCTCTGTTTGAAAATAATAAAAGACACAAGCAAGGTAAATGCCGAGGAAGACTACAGAAAGATCAGAGCCCTGAACTAGCCCATCCCAAATCGCAGGTAGCAATGTCAAGGAACTCCAGCTTTAATTTAGTTCGCACTCGTTATGTTCACTCGGGTTGACTACACCGGTTCTCAAAATTCGAAGGGCAGATGTTTTGTTCAGTTTTGCTGACGTGACTGGATACGAAAGAACAAACAAGTTGTGATGGGATTAAGTCTTACTCTTTAACAAAATTAGAAAAAGTGTGTGGTCCTAACGGTTCTAACAATGTAGAAAATATAAAGTGGAACTAATTTAATATATATATAATTTAATATATATATTATATATAACTAATATATATAATATATAATATAATATATATAATATATATTATATATAACTAATTTAATATATATAGTATATATAGTATACAGTATATATATACTGTACTTGTCTCAAAATTGCATTTATTCTAGTGTTACATACTCACATCATTTCTGGGAAGAAGGGGTTCATAATAAAAACAATAATTCCTATTGCAAAATACATTAATAGACCTTCAAGTATTTTCCTTTGCTCCACCCGGTAGTAGTCACTTTTGTATACGTTTTTACTCCTGTGAGAATCTCTTAGTTCTCTCTGTACATCTTTACAAAGTCTAAAAGCAGTGGTTCTTTTAATTTTAATTTCATCACATTGATAACCCCGAACAATTCCCTGACTAATGTTATCTTTGGGTTCTTGTATGGTGTGCGGGTTCGTCTTGTATGCGACATTTTTGAATTTACCCCAGAGATAATAATTGCAAGCTGTTAAATCGGGAGACAGAGGGGGTCACAAATAACTCTGGCTTATGGAAACACATTGTAAATTGCTCTCATGGTATTACTCGCAGGGTCAGCAGTGGCAGAGCCCTGTTGAAAAAAATGCACAATAATGCTCCCTGTCGGTTAATTATCTGAAAAAAGAGATTAAAATTATATTCACATAAATAACAGAATCAACTGATGCTCAAAAAAATTGGTGCTATGCTTCTTTCACCACTGGGTTAACACATACATAAGAAGCATAAAAAAGACACGCTGTGCCTGCATAAACACAAGAGGCACAATACACTTTCTGTGTAGAACGACTGCGACAGTCAGCAAGGTCAATAAGTAAGAAAGAAGGCTTGCTACCCCCTCCACGAAATAGCAAACGAAAGGGCTCGCTCATAGGAAAAACCCGCGTCGCGGACGAAAGCATCACTGATAGCACTATATAATGCAGAAATAACGAATCTATAAGTCTTATTCGGAATGTTCAGGCTTTAATCCAACTAGGTCTGTAGTCGCGAGGTCAAATATTTCCTTCCCACGAACCTTTAAATAAACTTTTATGTAAAATAAAAACGAAAGAAACGTTGATGTACAGGAGGGAATGTCACGTGTTTCTTCAGTGCTCTTTGACTTAAGGGGTTTCAGACTAAGTCCTGATATACTTAGTTATATTTACAGTTGTAACTGAAAATCTATTAGATCAACATAATATCTGGAATTTACGAAGCAAAAATTTTAATCGTAAATCGTAACAAAATTTTCATCTGATTCTTTGCCTTTTGCAAACAAGATTCACACTAACTGAGCTCCATTCCAAATTTATTTTCAAGTTGCTCATAGTATGACTTCGAACTCTTAAGTCCAATGCAAATGTGGACATCGTTCGTGGACAAAATACAAAACACAAATGCTCATTCGTTTTACCTGAGATATCAACTTGCTAACTTTATTCATTTCAAGTAAGTCCATACTGCTTCAATACTTTGTAATAAAAGACTTCTTTTAGGATTTTGTTTAATAATTTCACTTTATTTACAATATCGTCGTATTTTGATTTACTACGTTGGAAGATACATGATCATTTTTCATAAAAAGTTTTATAAAGATGCATTTTAGTTGTCAATTTTTCAGTCAAACTGCTGATATGGCCGTATAACGTTTATGAGTTGAAGAATAGAGATTTATTGAAGCAAGTGTAGTCGTCAATGCTCTGATAAAATGAAATGAGCTAAACTTTGTTTATTCGGTGCCACTGAATTCGAAACTGGCGTTAAAAACCACATGTTAGTTCTAGTTTTCGAATTGCAGCCACTACCAGTAATGGGAAGTAACATGAAAGGACAACACTTCGCACTAAAAATAAAGAATTTGAGCATTTTTTTTTTTTTAACTGAGAGGGACTTCACATTCTGCAAAGATGTAATTGGCCTAATAGAGGCAATGAATATAGCACACTCCTGATCAATGGGACTGTTCATCGGTGTTTCGAAGACAAGTCTTAAAACAGTACGTTTATCTAAGGGAAATCAGTTTCCTTCCATTCCTGTGGAATATATCACCAATACATATACAAATATGAGAAACATCCTGATAGAAGTAGACTACGCGAGATACCAGTGGGAAGTGTGTGGGGATTTAAAGTTATTGCCATGTTATTAGCACTTAGTACTTAGCGAGTGGGATAGCCGTGCTAGAGACAAACACTATTCTCAGAAAAGTTGGCCTATGAGGGAATCATTAACTCCTATAACGAAAAATGTATATGTATGAACCATTGATAGAGCGAAACAAAGTTTTGCTCCCAGCACTACATATAAAACTGGGACTTATGAAAAATTACGTAAAAGCTTTAGCTGCAAATGGCTCTGCATTCACTTACTTACGTCAAAAGTTCCCCAGGCTCAGTTTAGAAAACGTGAAAACTGGTGTGTTTGTCGGTCCACAGATTAGAGAACTTTTTAAAGACAATAATTTGAATTAGTTAAATGATAAGAAGAAAAGAGCATGAATAGTTTTCTGGGAAACTTCAAAGCTGAAATTTTCAAAGAATTTGTGGATGATCTGATGTACTGAAATGTAAAATGTCACTAAAAATGCACTTTTTGCAATCACACCTAGATTGTGGTGATGTTAGCGATGAACATGGTGAGCGGTTCCACCAGCATATTTCAGTGATGGAGCAAAGATATAAAGGGAAATGGGGTGCTGCCGTGCTAAGTGATTATTGCTGGATGGTGAAAAGGGGCGCTCCTGCAATACGGTACCAGAGACTGGCCAAAAAAGGCTTATTAAGATAATTAATTCTTTTTCACGTAGTCATATTTTGTTAAGATATATAGGTGAATATTAAATACCATTATCTCAAAAACAAGAACCAACAAATAAATTTAAACATTATTTTCGTGTTCAGTGACCCTAAAAACTTACAGGAAACATATTTTTTCACCATAACGCTCAATTTTTGAAAATTTGTAGGACAGTGTAATTTATTGCTTTCCCTATTCGTTAACATTATTGGCTTTTTTAATTGATAATCCTATTTTTTGCATAGTATGAATATTTCAGTCCTATTCTTGCACAGTGTCAATATTTTATTGATTTCCGAATTCAACTCTTTATCAAAAATGCCGCATGCCGTCTGTAGGACTGTGATTTCGTATTTACTTTTGGAAAAATACGTCTATTTAAATAGGGGATATCCCTTTAACATTTTTAATGATCCCTGTCCAGCGTTGTTATTATCAAAATTGATAATTACTGGACTATTTTGCCATGATTGTTAGTTTAAATGAAATTTAAAAACCAAAGCTTTCGCCAACTACTGCGACCAGCATAGTTAGTGTGCTGAGTGAAAGACAGTTTAATTAATTTCTGCGTTATCTTCCTTGTGCAGTAACCGTTCTAAAGCTCAAGCTTCCGTCACACCACACACACTACTTACGACCCTGTAAGAGAACCAACGGAACAATATGAAGTTAAATGGAAAAGCGTAAAATTTGTGGAAAGGAAATATTTATCGCAACATTCACCTAAGTGACATGGGAAAGCTACGAAACACCGTGGTCAGATTAGCCGGCTCCAAGGGGTTTGATAAGGGATAGGATTTTTTTATTATTGATGTCAATTTTAATTTAGATGTGTATAGTGTGTAATTGGGGTGAGCGTGTTGTGCATGGGGCTAACGAAAGGGATTGTTTTTAATGCGGAAGCAAGTGGTGCAGGCTTACTGTTCTCGCTCGAGTTACATATGACCAGCGTTATTTGGGTCAGAGTGAACAGGATTTAAAGGATTTTTATATTTTTTGTTGTATGTTCGGTTGAATATTTTTATTTGCCTAAAAGTGCAATATCGGATAGGTCCAGGCTAGGCAGCGAGATTACTTTTAGTGCTTCATGAAATTGTTAAGAATGTAAGTTTTACAATTTATGCATTTTCGGAGTGTAGCATTTCTTTTTTCCCCAAACCACCCTTTTCTGTATATTTTTATGCTGAAAACTAAGAAAACAGCACAAAAATAGTTGAAAAAATCTTTTTAAATGTACTTCTTCTGCATTCTTGAATTTCATTCTATTTTGAACCCATACCGGCCAATTTACGGTTTGAACTGTTTAGTATATTGCGTAATATCGTCTATCCGTCCTTTTTTGGGTCACCCTATGTTCTTGAGTTAATTGATTTCTACTAATATATTTTCTTTCCTAAAGAAAGAAAATGTTTTAGTTTTATTTATTATATTATTTCCTCCGAATAACTTATATAACAATATGCTATTTCTTATTCTTCGTAAACCGCCAAGGGTGGCCTAGGTCGTTAAGGCGCAGATTTGTGAGAAGGAAGTCTTGGGTTCGATTCCCGCCAGAACCTTCCTTCCTGACAGGTTTTTTTCCAGGTTTTCCTCATTCTGCATAAATGGCAAATGTCGGGGAGGTACCCTAAACTTAGAACGTTTACTTCCTTAAAAATAAATCCTTTCTCAATATATCATTTCATCTCATGTATCATCAATGTCCATCACCTGTGGTGTCTCAGTAGCAAAAACGGGCGTAAAACACTATTAAAATATTCTTAATGTGCCATTTTTATATTTAATTGTACCAAATATTCTTCTTTAGAAAACTAAAATCTTCTGTTTTGCTGCGTCTTTTAACACCCATGTTCATTAATACAGGTAGCAGTTAACCATATTACTGTTTTAGTTTTACTGTTTTAGATATCAACTTTTAATAAACATTTTATTGGCAAAATATGCGTCACTGCTTAATAATGTTCTTTTCTTTTATATCATTATATCCATTTAGGATCGATTCAAGACATTTAAAATATTTCACTTGTTCAGTTAATGTTATCAAAATTTACATTATACTGTTGAGCAAAAATGTCCTTAGTAATTTTCGCGATGCTCAAATTTCAAACGTTGGCAGCAATTAAATGCGCAAAGAATAAAGCAAGAACGAATCGTTGCCGAGAAAGCTGGTAGGTTCCAGTTATCCTACTAGTTTGTATATCTGAATTTAAAAGAGAAACTGCAGCACTGTTGAAAATATGCAAGGCCTTCTGTGCTGAAAGACCAACAACAATGGGTAACGAGGCTCTAGTAATGATTTTTCACTGAATTTTCACACGAGGTGACAGTGACTCAAGCTGAGGTCAGTTTTGCATTGTTGTCACGTCAGCACAAGTACCCCTTTCTTGTTAGGTTGCCCACATGTGACACCCCAAGACACTGTTTTGCAACCCATGAATCCATTCCCAAACAACCGAAACCACCAATACACCAAAGGAAGATTGTGCTCTGTTTGGGGTATTGTGGATTGAGAAATTCTGCCAAAACGATTGACGCCATTGTGTGCTCTAACCAGCTGGAACTGTCCATAAAATACAAAAAGTTAATAGCCTGCACTCCTGAATCGCAAAGGTTCTTTTGCACGATAATGCAAAAACACATTCAGCTAATGTGACTCGTGAAAATAGTATCCGTCTTGATTGCGAGACTCTAGTACTCCTATATATTCTCCAGATATTGCAGCAACAGACCACCATCTTTTCCTTTCTTCAGATAATCGGCTCCGAAAACAGCAATGCCGAAAGTGCAATTCTGGAAACTACACTGGACGTACTTTTACTTTTCTCCCTAGGGAGAAAATGATATTCACATTCTTCTATCGTGTTATCAGAACGTTCTCGATATATTTAATACTAAGAGAATATTCAGAATGTTACTGGACTGAAACCAACAGAGCTTTTTTGATCATCCCAGCATTCTTTGTGGTACATTCTAGATGTTTTGTTTTAGAATTGTTAATTATTAGACCATCAACATTTGCTTTTTTCAGCATCTGAAATGTTTAAATTAAGAGTTGGTTCATTTATTTTAAAAATAATGATTTTAATAAAAGAAGGGCAAATAGTAGAACTTTTTTTGGTTTTGTTTATTTAAGGACGCTCTTTAACATCTCAGGTCATCAGCTTCCCATACAATTCAGGGCGTGAAACGGCCGACAAATTTTGCTCAGATGCCTGTTCTTTCAGGCTTGAGGTTCTTTACGTGCCGTAAATGTACGACACGGGACCCACGGCTTTACTTCCCTTCCGAAGGGAGCCATACTTTGAATTTTTACGCCCGAAAAAAATCCATCGGTCCTGGTCAGGATCGAACCCGCGATCTTGGGTTTAGGAGGCAAGTATGGTTACCACTATACCTCCAGGACCGACTTAGTTTTCTGAAACTGTTACTGTCTTTTGTAACAGATTTTTGGTTGAAATATTTCCTGCACTCTTGCAACAGGGAACATATTTTACGTACTATAAAATAATTATATTAATCTAAATCTCTTGCACTAGTTCGAATCTTCAGCAGTCTTGCATAACTCTATTCCTCCATATCCTGCGACTTGCAATGCTTCTTAGAAGAAATTAGATCCAAGCATCGCCCACACCTCTTTCTAACCTCTGATCTAATGGACGGAATGTTTCCCGAGCGTTGTGTAGGCGAGAGACTGTTTATATTCCTCGCTAACATTTCATAAATTATGTTTGAATGACAGGCATATCTACAAACAAAAGAGTACACAGAGATGCATGCTTCAGGCTATGTAGTTCTTTGTCTTTCATCCTAACGTCTATAAAGTTTGATATATACATTCCTTGGGCGTCGAGAAGAATTCAAAGGTTACAGAAGCTTTTCTAGTAAACTGTGTGATCTTTATTGCTTAAATATTTATTTGTTCATTGTGTAACTTCGGGAAGGTTGTTTATAGATCACGTTGTTAGACCAAACATTTCATTACCAACCACTCGTTTTTTTTTTAAAAAAAAAAAAAAAAAAAGCTTACTCTCTATAGCTTCATTACTTTCTTATAGTCAAGTTTCAGCATGATTATAAAAATAAAAAGCAAATTAAGAAGTATAGTGGCATATTCTGCTGTTTCTTGAAGCTAACAACAATATCTAATATCTAATAATTGCTAGGTAGTCGCAGGTGATAATATGGATAACTTATTTTTGAATCTGAAAACCGAAAAAGAACTTTCATTCAAAAACTGAGTATCTACTTATTTAAAATAAATTTAATAAAAACTAAAAAATGTGAATTTATAAATAGAGGGGGGGGGGAGTTAAAAATGTTGATAGGTTTCACCTCGTCATTTTAACAAATCCCACTTTGAAATTTCAAACTGCATTCTTACCTTCTGATATTTAAAATTTAAAGAAAGTTACATTTTTGTTTTATACTGTTGCCTGTCCATCTGAATTGTTTTTATTGTGTTTGAATTCGGACAAAACAAAAGTATAAAACGATTGAGTATTTAGGGTAATAAATGTGTGGTTGTATTAGATTGTTTAAAAATGGTGTAACCCTACAAGAAATAATAGGATATCGAAATAGACTTTATTATTATTATTATTATTATTATTATTATTATTATTATTATTATCATTTGGCGTTATAGCCTGGGGTGAGCCATGGCCTGCCGCGGCGACCTCTGCTTACTGTATCTCCGTATTACGACTTCTGTGATAGAGGGCAGAATTGCAGGGGTTCATGTGAATCAGCCTGCCGGCACTCCGCCTGGTCGAAATAGGCTGTATTATTGTTTTATTAATAATTTTATTGTATTGCTGTAATACTTGTATTTGGTATATTAAACAAAATAAATTCTGTTTCATCCTATAGCTGACATACATTTTATTCGTCCAAATTCAAACGACAGTAGCAGTAATCCAGGTTGTTAGGCAATAATAGAAAACAAAAGATGTAGCAATAATTTAATC
This sequence comes from Metallyticus violacea, assembly GCA_030762175.1. Classification (NCBI taxonomy): domain Eukaryota; kingdom Metazoa; phylum Arthropoda; class Insecta; order Mantodea; family Metallyticidae; genus Metallyticus; species Metallyticus violacea. Next base: position 14,120,071 of record CM060841.1, read on the forward strand.
CTCTTTAAAATGTAATTTTCACAACATGGAGTGCCATTTAACGTTTCAAAGTGGGTTGACAAAAAATATTTATCTCAATATCCAAGTTGCGTTTTTTATTTGTTTTAATTAAATCGGTAGTTGATCAAATGGGCCAAGTTTTAAATTAAAACTCTTCATATTATAAACATACAAGAAGAGGCACATAAAAGTACTACTTTAAATGTTTCCTATATTAATGCTGATACGACAAACTGTTTTTGGTGAGTAGAACTTTACATGAGGGCTCATAAAACTAGCCAATAGAGAATTAATATTAATAATAAAAATGAGTATTTTCAGCACAAAGTAATTTTTAGTGAAACAATAACTATAGCTATAGCAAAAATTAACTAAATTAAATTAGAAAAATAATGGCATTTACCGTATGTTTCTAATGCAATTAGTTTACAAGTAATCGATTTTTGAAGATGTGGCCATTAAAATTAAGTGAACAGTAATACGACACTTATGAGGATGGTTTTATAAGTTACTTGTTCGCATACTAACAGAGGACAATATCGATAAGTATCCATAAAGTTTGCTTTCCACATGTCAATGGTCGCAAGTTATTCTGATTTTAATTCACTGTTTGACAGATGTTTCGAGTGACGATCAAAACGGATTGTTGGCTTATTTTATTTACGGACGCTCTTCAACATCTCAGGTCATCAGCGTCCCATCAATACAGGCAGGGTGTGAAACGGCCGACAAATTTTGCTCAGAGGCAACTTCTTTCAGGCTTGAGGTTCTTTTTCGTGCCGTAAATCTACGCCATACTTAAGGTTTTTACATCCGAAAATTATCATCAAACCTGGCCGGGATTAACCCGCGATCTTAGGCTTGCGAGGCAAATATGGTTACCACTATACTTCCAGGACTTTAAAATAAAACCCGGATAAGATAGGACTTCCTGATTTTTTTTTAATTGTGTTTAACGCCCGTTTTCACTACTGAGGCACCAGGGGCGGTGAACACTAGTGATACATGAAATGAAATGATATATTGAGAAGGGATTTTTTTTTTTAAGGATGGAAACATTCCAGACCTAAGTCCACCTTATTCTGAAACTGATTACCTCCCCTCTTTAAGCGTTTTGAACCATCTTGGAGCTGTGTAATAGGAAAGAACAAACTCTCCATAGGCCTCAACTGAAGATTTATAGTGACGAAAGCACAATTTCAGAGCAGTATATTGTTCTTCGCGTGACATCTTAATTTTGCTGAACATGTCTCAACTTGCACACCTCTCACAGCGGGAACCGTAAGTTACGACAATGAAACTAATACCACGTTAAGCTAACAAAACATTATAAAGTTAAATGTTTGTGACAGAAATAATGCCTGTAAAAATATGATAATTCGTTTTTGAACAGCTCTTGTGTAAACAAAAATAAAGTAATTTGTAGCGAGTGACACTTTGTAACAAAGCTGACTCGGCGCCTGAAAGGTGACCTTGAACGAGAAAATTAAGAATTGATAACCCGGGGGATTTGATCGGCCGGCTGGCCATTGCGATACGCGCTTGTGATCAGCGAGTAGCTAACTGGGAGGCATTAAAGCGGAGAAAATTGTTGATTCGAGTGAGAAATTTCTCCTCTGAGCCCTCATAAACACCGTCGCTTCCAATAGCGTTAAAATAAACGGACCCTTCCAACATGGTCGAAATGCGAAACCGTTAAATAGATAGGCACAAGTATATGTACAATGAGGATATTAGAATTAGGGCCGCCTCAGCGCTGCTTCTTATTGGGGAAGTATAGCCGACGCATCGGGAAGATAGAGTCGCCGCGCATGAAGTTAGAGTTTTCATTTCAGTTTTATATTTTCGCTGAAAGTGTGCATATAAAACTGATAATAATTAGTGTTAACTTCTGTTTTAAGAAATATTGAAAAGGATGCCCTTCAGCGTCAATACATTGCTGGCATCTGTACGTAGGAAATTCCTGTATTTCATCTCTAACTTTTCTTCCGTAGGGATTTAGTGGTTCGGAAAACGTTCCCTGAGTGAAGATGGCCGAAAGCTTAGTCGACGATACAAACATTACTCGGCTGCAGGCCCGTGAAGTCATCATAAACGTCTCTTGTCATTGAGAGATTCTGTTTCCTGTAACTTTTCATCAAGTTGGCCAACAATTTCTCTACCTGAAAACCCGATTGCCGGGGTAATTTTTGGTTAATTGCCTTACATTTCTCGTACATAAAAACCCGTTCTTCAGGATTATATTTATTCAGTGGCACAACTAACCAAGAAGAATTAGTACACAATTTTCACAAGCACCGAGTGACACATGAACGCACAACGATCGCTGACAAAGCCTCCCTAAACCTGCACATGCATATTTACGGCCTTGACGGTTGACCTTTCCCAGTATTAGCAGTTTTCTCCCGTCCCGTTACTCAAATAACCTCATTGTATATGCATGGAAATCAGCATTTACGTGTCGCTTAACCACTAAACACTTAGCTACAAAATCAATCTCCAACATTTCTGACCTCCAAGAAGATAGTTTTAACTCCCGACATTTGGTTGATAAAATATTAAGTGTCTATTCCTTTTGTAGTGACACCGTATATTAAACAATTTTTTGTAACAGTAACTTTTTCATCTAAAAGTTCTCTAAATGTATGTATGATTTCTTGGAATCTTTTTAATTGATGAAAATAAATACACAACGACATAGCACATAGGGCACAATAGTGGGTCATAGCTTAGAAATTCATCACGCCCAGGTCCTGGCCAAAGCTCGCGACCTTGTCGCTATCGACTACCACTGTTATCGAGCGCAGAGAGGAATTAATTATCAGAAAATATTTGAAGTCAGTGCAGCGAAATGCTCTTTGAGCTACACAGCTGTTTCTCTAACGCTTCAGTTACAGTATTCTGGTGAAAAATCTGGTTTTATTTTATTCTTAAAATCCATAGTTGAGGAGCCTGCTCGCTCTTTTAATTTTCCTGACATCTCTCTCCAGCTCTTTTAATGATGGCGACCTCTTGGCTCGTAAGTTAATGTTTCTTTTGGGATTTTCTCATCTGGTGTTTTCTGTAAATGGTTTCCTCATTTTTTTGATAAATTTTTATATTTACATTTACTAATAGACCCTAATCGTTCTTACTTCACCTTTACTAATTATCCCCTCGCTAATAAAACTTTTAACTGCCTTTAATATCTCATTACAGCAGATTTAACAGGTCTCGGCTTTCTTTCATATCTATTCAAGAATTGTGACTAAAACCTCTAGAATTAGAAGTGACATCACTGAAATAGATTTTTAGTTTACTTTCATAGTATTTTTTAAATTATTTCATTTATAATTTCAAACGTCTGCATACATTTTTTATTTATTTTTGCTTCGTAATTAAACATTAGTCAGTTTAGCATAATGGGAATAGCATTCGTTCTGTACTACAGTTATCTACATTGTCGTGGTTTTCAAAATGATGTCCAGAGATTCGCCGTGGAAATCAAGCGCACCGCATGTCAGTTGACAACAGGATCAATGAAGCCGTGCTCTCTTCGGCCTGCATTCAGATTACAGGACAATACACATATGGAGACAAGAACGTAATCTGATATACAGCAGGTTCACAAAGTCAAAGAAGATAATATCCATGCTCTGGGGAGGAGTAATAGCAAATAAAAAAAAAAAACACATCTCGTTTTGATCCATAAATGAAAATATCGGGGGGGGGGGGGGAAACTATCAAATCCGTTTCATCATGCGACGTGCATTTGTCTTGTGATCAGTGTAGCCAACTCTATACCTCCACTATATAATTCCTGAACACGCATCACTGACCAATTTTACTAGAGGCGGGGGGGAGCTATTAAAAGATACAAAAGCATGAACAATCGACAATCATAACGCAAAATGGAGAGTTCTTCAGAGCGTTTTTGGTGATGCGTCAAATGTGCAAATTGATCTAATCATTAGGAATTCCAAATCACAGAATACACAGCAAAATAGAGACACTACATATTATCTTTCTTTTTTTTTAGCCAATAGCCGCCTTTTGTCCATTTAAGTTTCATGGTTTCTGAATAGAATAGATATTCATAAGTATAACATTTTATACAAGTGTTAATAGTCCGTGCGCTAATTTCAAATATATATATCACTTTTATTCTTATTCTATTCACGAAATAGTTCTAAACTCGTATTTTGTTTGTCTATATTGGCATTACTCACAATCGGCATTCTTCTGTCGCGAGATTGCTTGAAAAGGTTACGTACAAATACACAATCATTACAGTTTTGTAAGCCATGTTTAGAGGAATTGTACTTTATTTTTATTTTATTTCTCCTGATAAATTCACTCGAGGGTCTGAACTTTCCATATAATCTCAGACCCTCTCGTGATATTAATTGTGATATAATTACGTTAAAGTTATTAGAAAATTTAGAAAAATGCTCCATTCCTTAAAATATTAATGTTACTACGTTTTATTAATGTTAATTTATTGTAGAGAGTGACATTACATGTGCAAAATGTTTAAAAAATACAAGTTGTAGTCTGCCATGATACGTTTAACCCAAAATAATTACGCGAAATGAACAAATAAACATGGTAGATGATGCTTTTAAAACATTTCACAAAATGTTTATAGCAATAAAAGAGACAGACAAATCTTGATAACGCTAAAAGTGTATATTCTCATATTCTAGATATTCTGGTGACTGTAATATTAAAATGAAAGATAACTTTAAAGAGTGTAATTTGACCTAAGTCGTTAAAGCATGTCCTCATTAAGAGTTAGGGTTCAATTTCCCCAGAACCATTCTCTGCGAGGTTTTTTTCCAAGTTTTTCTCAGGCCTTAAGAAGGCAAATGCCGGGGAGGTACCCTAAACGTAGGACTGCAGGCTTCCTTCTTCCTCTTCCCAAAGAAAAGACCCTTTCCTAAAGGTCCTTAATGCGAGACTCTTTACCGAGAAGTCTGGGGTTCGATTCTCAGCATGACTTCCCTCCCTGACTGAGATTTTTTCCCAAGTTTTCCTCATTTCTCATAAATGGCAAACTGGGGAGGTTCACACCTAAATTTAGGTGTGAAACGCTTCCTTTCTAAAAACAAAAAAAACAAAAACAAAAACAAAAAACAAAAAAGAAAAGAAAAGAAAAAGAAAAAAAATCTTTTCCCAATTTATCATTTCATTTCATGTATCACCAGTGTCTACTGCCTGTGATACCTCAGCAGTAAAAACGGGCGTTAAGCGTTATTTAAAAATAAATTAAAATAAAATAAAATCCATCGCATCTAATGACTAAGTAGCAAAAATGATAAGAGGAACAAAATGTAATTTGATTGCAATAAGTAAATTTGGAATAAGAGTCAAATAGAAAAAAATTCGAGGTCACGGCCTGCCCTATCATTCCCTGCCCGACCTGAATCGCCAATCTTCCTCTTCGGAGTCTGAATGCCCTAGAGACCTCTAAGGTTATCTCTCTGTCTCTCGTCAGTCCTGGTGGTGAAGCCACATACTTCTAAACCCAACATCGCGGGTTCGATCCCGGCCGGACCGATGGTTTTTTTCGAGCGTAAAAATCCTACGTATGGCTATCTTCGGAAGGGAAGTAAAGCCATGGGTCCCGTGTCGTACATTTGCGGCACGATAAAGAACCTCAAGCTGAACGAGAGGCCTCTGAGCAAAATTTGTTGGCCGTTTCACGCCCTGAGTTGAATGGGACGCTGATGACCTGAAAGGTTAAAGAGCGTCCGTAAATAAATTAAATCATCAAATCTCTGTCTCTCTCTTTATGAAATTATTTCGAACTAAATGAGACGAAATCCCACAAAACTTAAGGCTACCTTGCATTCACCTTTTTAACTGAAGAAAAAGTCTTATCCAGCAAACTGACCTAATGGGATTCAAACCCAGGACCTTCGACTTTGTAGGCAGACACACTGATCATAAGCTCATGAAGCAAACATTTTATCTCGTTGCAGAAATTTTACCAAAGGGGGCGACGGGAAATTTTGAAATACTCGTATTTATGGCACAGGTTTCATAATTAATCAAAAATATTTAAATGTGAAGGTAGCTGAGATGGTGAGAGCATCGGCACGGTAAGTCGAAAATCCGTGCTTTGAGTCACGCCCGTGACCTCGGAACTTATCCTGACTCTGTTTCGAAACCTTTAGTCTTATACATGGCGTGTCTGAAAAAGCAAATCACATTCAAAATAAGTAGCTTGTTTCAGTAAATATTTTGATGCAACAAACGATAATTTTCCTACAAATTTGAATTTGGCTGAAAGTGATAAATGAAGATGAAGTTATAAATAAATGTTGACGAATATAGCACGAAAATAACGATATAGGATTTACATCTCAACATTAGATCAAATGTTGATAGTTATCTACTTGCTATGTCCTTTTGAAATGCCAAAAGATCTGTACGGACTTCTGACAGCAGAGGAAATTATCTAAAAGGGAAACGTATTACGGAATGAGAGGAAATTGCTGTGCTAATGGTTTGGACGAATAGGGGACGCTGTGTTCGCCAAGAAGTCAATAAACGGTTTCGTTAATCTGTTCGTTAGGCAAACAGCGAGTTTGATTTGTTTTCTTTATGCTGATTTTCTGTTGTATATTGCGTTGTTTCTTTCACAATAAATCTAAAATTTGTTTAGTTGTTAAACTTTTGGTACTGTTCTACATATATTACAAAAATACGTCGTTAACTGCTCAATGTCTTCCTTTGCTGCACATCTGAAGTCTGTCAGTAGCTAATAGAACATTTAATAAGTTTTCTTAAAATCGTGTTCTTTTCCCTTAAAAACAATATTTTATTGTCAAACAATTAATACTATTGATAGTGCCATTAGGACACGAATTTCAATGACATATCAAGTTTCAAATGCTTCTAAAGTTGATCCAAAATTTTGTGCATTTCTATAATGATTAGTTCTTTTTAATTTTAATAGGATATTTTAATTCACTTGCACACTTTAATGGCATAAGATAAAAATTATTTTTAAGTTATTTAATATATAACGTTTTTCTTAAAATATCCTCACCGTTTATCTTCCCTATATTTCTCTTCATTTCTTTTGTTCGTTTAAAAAATATAAGAAAAATTACAGAACTATATATTTGGTTTAATTATCTGACTCAGAAGAATTTTGAAAATGAAATTTTGGTGTTTTTAAAACTTTGCTAAACGAAAATTTTTAAATAATTTTTCTAATTTTTACACTTTGCAAAAATGGGAAAGAAAAATGTAAGTTAAAATAGAGGCTACAGTGGCACATAAATTGTATTTTATATATATATATAAATTAAAGAAAATAAAAACGCTATAGTTATGTATTATACCAGAGTTATTAAGCAAGTTAATTATTTTTTTTTTCAGACAATGAGAAAGATTTTGAAGAGTGGCAAATTAAGGGATCTGGTTCATTACTTAACACTATTTCAGATAAATTGTGCTATCTGTATTATTATTATTATTATTATTATTATTATTATCATCATCATCATCATTATATTTAAGCGTATAGGGTGTTTGCTAAACTAATGCTTAAATTAGCACAGTAATTTCTGCAGCATATAGTAGTTTCCTGGTAATGTGCAAAGAAGATTTTTTTAATTTAAGCTGTTAGTATTTAGAGGTTTAGAGAATCATATCAGATTTCTTTTGTAAGAAATAGAGGTGTTGCGTTGCTTAAGGAAGCTAATCAATAAATAAATGTGATAAGCTTTACTCACATATTTTAATTAATCCTAATTAAGAACAGGTTTTTTTACCACTTAATTTCAGTTTCACTCAAGAACATTTTGGAGTGAGATAATTTTTTTATGAGAGCTAAAAATATTATCTCCATAACAGAGCTGTGGATAACGTTGTTTGAATTTCCCTTCCTGTAAGTTGCTCTACAATAATTGATTTCTGAAAGGGGTTCTGATTCTCGTGGTTTTCTCTTTCATGACGGTCATTAGTGACAGATTTAGAAGCCTTTGGCATGTTTTTAGGTCACTGAAATCCGATTCCTATTGTTACCCAGCTGGAAGGGAGAAGATTGGGGTTTTGGAGTTGAGAGTTTACCTTTCTTTCCTCCTCCGGGCATGACATAACTGGGCCGTGCCGTCGGAGCGGAGGTGGAGAGCCAGCAATAAATGGTGACGGTTTGTTTGCACACTCCTCGCGTCGGGGCGGATTCTGGGCCGCCCTAGAACTGCAGCAACACCACACACCACTAGTGGACTGGAACAAACTCCCTGGCTCACTGTCGACTGCCGCTCGAGCTTTCCCAGGTGCAGGCTCGGGTCTCGGCGCTTGCGCACAAAAAGCCACCCCCGTAATTCCGGGAGATGATTCACTCTTGTTTCCACCAGCCCGTTCTGGTTTAACACGGACTGATGCTCCGGAATTCACCCTCTTTGCTCCTCGTTTATATAACCATTGTGGTGTAGGCGTGATTGAAACGTTCTTCCAACGTGGTTCAACGTTCTCCTTTCAGACTGGTAAAGCACATGCCTCCGTGGTCTTCCTCGGGCCTCCCTTCTTAAATAAACTCTGACACTCTGACACCACAACTTAAAATAAATCTCTATCTATAACCCCACAAATCACAATTTTATATTAAACTATTTAAGCTTTATATTCAAATAGAAACAAGCTCTCTTTGTCTAAATGCATTGTTGCGTATATCTATTTTTTTTAAAATCTATATGCTTCCTTCTCGAGAGTTCATGCAGATCAGCTGAGTACTGACAGAAGACGCAGTTTCATAGTATGGATTATCTCCTCCAAATATAATTAGTTCGTTATTTTATGCATTGCTTGCTATGTATCTCCAAATGTAAGCTTATAATTTGTAAGGAGTACTTTTTACTGGTACTCATTTAAGATTTCAAAAATTCTTCACAGGGAATCATTATCGTAGATCTCTTAATGCAATTTTCTTTTCTAGGAGTGAGTTTCAAGAAAAGATGGAGTGCTTGGGACAGAGAAGGATATTTGGATACTTCAGCCTTGTTCAGCGTCTGCCATTTGTACTTTCGGGAGGAAGGGTGGAAGTGAGGGAGACTGTGTCAACTGTGAGACACGGACATCCCGACTTGACGGGACTACCCTCCGAGGAGTTCCAGCCTCAGAAGAGCCGTTTCCATACCAGACACCGGTGCAGAAAATCTTTCCAAAATGTAAGCCATCGTCACAACCAACCCATCTCTCCCTGTAACAGAACCAATGGAATGGAAGAACGGAACATTCCTGTCCCAGCATTCGCTTAGGCGATCGGAGAAATCACGAAAAATCCAAGGTCAGTCAGGATAGCCGCCCCCACGAACTTTTCCAGTTCCAAGCGTTACTTTTTGACCATCCCGCTCGGCAATGTTGAAAATTTGTTCTCACTAAACAGAAGCCTACTTTCCAAAGAAATAAATAGTCCGCTCACACGCACGGGTGACTTTTTATCAGCTGACGCAAATTCTACTTATCGCAAACCTTGATTTTTAAATGTTAAGTTTACCTGGCTGAATTGCTTATCCTTTCTGTTGAAAATCTTCTCCTTGTATACACATCCGTACTCTTCTAGCCAAGCGCTGCAGTGTGCCGTTGATTTCGATAGATGTCTGTCTTCAAATCATCGATTGTTTCTTAGCAGATTTCAATAAACTACCTTTAGAAGTATCTCTATAACAAATAAGTTGATGTTGTTACATCAGCTGACCCGGATAGCCACACACTCTTAAAAACTGGTCCCCATTCCGATTTTAGCCCCATTGTACTTCCAGCGAAATCATCTCGCTGCTTTGCGCAATTATCTGCTGTCTATCCATATCTCTCAAACTGTTTCTAACATTCCTCCATGCGCTCTTTCTATTCCCGTGAACCGCCATTCAAATGGAGCCCAGTCCTATTGTTTCCAGTCCCTTTTTTTAATTTGGATTAAAATCCATAGCATGGCGTCCTTCGAAAGGGAAGTACAGCCGCTGGTCCCTGTCGTAGATTGTCGTTTGAGGTACGTAAAAGAACCTCAAAAAGGAAAGTAGAGTTCTCAGGAAAATTTATCACCCTGAATTGAATGGGACGGTACTGACCCAAACCGTTAAAGAACATCCTTAAATAAAATGTACCAACTCTGGTTACATAAACTGCACAATAGTATTCCAATCTATCTCAAAAAGATTTCAGATTCATGAAATAGTCGCTCCATTGCCTAATGCATGTGCGAACTGAACACCTAAATATATGATAACCCCCAATACTTTACCCATGTCCTAAACACATTTCATATGTGGATCTACGTCCAAAACCTGACAAGTCCATCAACCCTAATTTTGCAGGAAGCATAAATAACTGAAAATTACAGTTGTTATATTATACATTTAATATTTTGTAATCATATTTCGGGGTCTCTAAAAATTAATGTTGTAAATCACATTTTGTTTTACTCAAAATGTCCTTGAGCTATTAAAAAAAATAAGATGTAGAATATATTCAGGTTTGATAGGCAGGGTAGGATTGTTCAAAATTGTTTGGACATTTTTTGTTTATGTTGAAAATAAAGAATTTCTTAAGAAATACGTGTGAAAGGGACCTGTTTAATTTTGGTTTAAAAAGAATACATTGGAATATATCCACACATACCTTGTTTAGTATCGAGTGAAATGGTGTAAACTTTTTATTTTTCAAGTACTCAATGGGCATGTTAGGTTTTGGCCGAAATCTCTCATTTCAATTTTCTATGGAATTTGTTCAAGTTTGACTAAAAATGCATTAGATATCTAGTAAATTATACCAAAACATTTTTAATTTTTTTTTTCATAAAATTGTGAACTTGTTTGGTTCACATGTGCTCTATGACAGATTCTGTCAACTGTCAATGCTTCGTGTATAACAAGGTCGTTGAGGAAAGTACTTATTTTGGGACAGAGGTAGTGTGTAACTGTGGCTATTTCGGTTGTTTTGTGGCATGATTCTTAAAAAAAAAACAGAGAAGCCAAAACAGTAGAAACGAGACCATTGGGGAGATATACAGAGAGGCCTAAAATGTATACATGGATTAATGGATACCGAGTATCAGAATGTAATGAGGGAGGATATAGAAGATATCTGCATAACTTTGTTTATTCTCAGCAGATATATTGCAAATTTAATAGTTGGTAAACCCGATGATACTACATCTTGTAGCAACAAGAGAGCTCAATAAAGTCAATGACCAGTCTATTGCCTTCATTGTATACAAAAGTTTAGCCATGCCTTTTACCGGGACTCCAAAACCACAAGGAATGAATTTCCGCAAGTCAACGTGCTGATCTCCGATATGAAGAAAACTTTCTGCAAAGCTCCATCAGGCCTTACACCCTCCAAGGAAAGACTTCCAGAAACTGCCCTTCCTCCTTAAACTATTTTAACACACACTGAGGTACCTGAATAGAAGCAGTCTATATTTTGCGGAACATTAGAGTGACATCGCTGCTATGACTTCCTACTGAGTGTATAGCTTTTGTTTTGTCTGCAAAGTAACTATTGAAAATTTCAACATTGAAGCGAGATCTTGTTTATAAAAAAACACTTTTTTAAATCTTGCTCTCAACAACAGCAAAGCTGGAATACAAAGGACACCCTTTGTAGGATCAGATGTCAGTGGTACAAGAAACGGATGTGAAAATTAGTGCTGCTAAGGGAGAAGTTGAAGACAAAGTAAGATGCAAGTTGGAGAACGTAATAAAAAAAATCCGGATATGCTGTAATGGTCCACGTGATAAATATTGTGAAGAGGGAAGGTGAAAAATTTGCTGAAGAATTGGCCATAAAACGTGTAACAAAATATAAATTTGCTCCTATAAAATCTGTGTCAGTGAAAATGTCATTTTCAGCCTTTAAAATGATTTTGACAGACAAAAGACAGAGTCTAAATGTTGACAATTTGGAGAAAATCTTGATAATGTACAGAGGGTGCCAAAAATGTATACACACTTCAATCGATGAAAAAACTGTGTTAACATAACAAAACTGAATTCACACAAAGAAAATGATGAGCACTAATCATCTTACACTTTTACAGTTACAACAGTTGCACAAAACGCCCACCATTGGCGTTCGATACACTTCTGAGTACGTTAAACTACTGACTGAGAAACATTTGCGAAAGTGTCCTCAGCGATTGTAGCACATGCCTTTTCAATTTCTTCCCGAAGTGCTGTCTGTATAGCTGGTTTTCTAAAGTAAACAACATCCTTAAAAGTCCCCCATATGTAGACGTCTAACGGAGTTAGATCCGGAGAACGCGGTGGAAACTCAATCGGACCTCTTCGTGCTATCCAGTGCCCTGGAAGATTGTCATCAAAGTACGCATGTCTCGGTGGTAATGTGGTGATCTGCCAGATCTGCCCTTGTGAACATCTCATACGGTACCACGAGTCTCAAATTTGTCTCGAATGTGTGCAATTGTTACTCACGTTGACGGTTCTGTTCTGTGCACACGTCTCCATTGACTTTGAACTTCAACAACGTTCTCGGTTTTCCAATACCACTTCAAAATTGCTTTCCGTTGTTCAAACCATAATCTTGACTCTATTTTGTTGTAGCAACTAGCATAACGTAATGTGAGTCACATCTGTTTACAGAACATCATACGATAATCATGCCTTCATTTGTTCATTTTTGATTTACAATAATGTTGGCTTTATTTGTTCATTGTTGATTTACCTGAAACGCTACCATAATGTATGTGAGTCACATCTGTTTATAGAACATCATACTTACACATTACTGTTGTATTTCGGTCCAACTTTGAAATATATTAAATAGATATCTACTGTAAAAGTGTGTATACATTTTTTGGCACCCTCGGTATAAAAAGAGTGATCAAATTTATTCAGACTTTACCGCGAGTTAAAAGGATAATTTATTGCTTGCTAGCGCATCTTGTTTTCAAGGGTATCAGCTCAAAAATATGATACTCTGTAAGCTAGCAAGTGGTTAAAGAACTAAAGCAACTGCATTTTGTAAACAAATGACTCAAAACTACAACTCTCTCTCTTCTTCCCTAAGGCGCACTCTCGTTCTCCACGCGAATCCTAAGAACTAGATCAACTTATTTTATTTCAAATGATATGTACTTAAATCCGAATAAATATAATCACCCAGTATAAAGGCATCTCCGTGCCCAATCCATAATCTTTAAATATTTGATCAATGGTCACTTTATTTGTTTTACTTGTGCATACCCATTTTATTGGTAGCAAATGATCCGTCTAGTTTACCGACATGAATGGAAACTCATTTTATAAAGTTCATGCGATGTTCAAAAGCAATGCAAATTCTAATCCCAAATCAATAATATCCAATCAATACGCAATACTGCTTTCATTGTGAAAGTTCAACGTATATCGTCGTAAAGCTGTTTTGTTCAGCATTTCCAATATAAGATCATTGCCCTTCTGAATTTACACAGCCACTCATTACTTTTAATTCACGTGCTCGTTTACACGAAGTTGGCATTTAAATCAATTAAGATTCATTATCATGCAATGATTGTTTAATCATTAAATAATTAGTAATTATTTAAAAATATAACTGCCACTTTAATATTTTTATAAAAGGGTGATGCATTTGCTTTAGAGAAACAAACTATAGGAACCTGTAACTGTATGATTCATTGGCTGGGTTAAATGTAACTGGGTCAGTCCTGGTGGTGTAGTGGTAACCATACTTGCTTTCTAAACCCAAGATCGCAGGTTCAAGCCCGGCCCGATGGAGGTTTTCGGGCGTAAAAATCCTAAGTTTGGGTTTCTTCGGAAGGGAAGTAAAGCCGTGGGTCCCGTGTCGTACATTTACGGTACGATAAATAACCTCAAGCCTGAAAGAAGAGGCCTCTGAGCAAAATTTGTCGGCTGTTTCACGCCCTGAATTGAATGGGACGCTGATGACCGGAGACGTTAAAGAGCGTCCGTAAATAAACCAAATCAACAATCTTCAAGTATACAAAGCAAATGAGTTGTTGGTTTGCATGGTAACACTGTGGTATCACAATGAAGAGAGTTTAGGATAGGCTCCAAAACTGTGAACGATTTCGTTCTTTTGACAGAATTGATACGAAAAATCCGTTCAGTGTCTGTGCCAACGGCTGCTTGTGTACGTGGTTTCAGTGTTGCTCATAGCATCAAAATAACCGAAAGGAATCGCTTATTAGTTAATACTTTACAGTCTCTGATGACAATTAAAATTTGAAACTGTAGGGTGTAGCTGTTAAATGCGTCAATACTGGACATTACTTGACAGATAAATGCTACTCAGTGAGATACTCAAGAGTTTTTCTTTGAGGTAACCTTAATTTTACTTTGCATATTTTATCAGCTCATTTCGTCTACCTTTTCATATAAATAATTTAAAATGATTTCCCAATCACTAAATTTACCCTACTTGTAGTTCGGACTTTTCACCCCCTCACCATTTTTAATAGTTTCGCGCACATAACGGACCTCTGTTTGATGGAAGACAACAGAGCCAGTAATAATTAATTATTGCTGTCTTGTAAGTAATGAATGATTCGAGATTTGCAGTGTTTTGTGACACTCCTGATCTGGTATTTGAACAGCAATGTTCCAGCAAGACGGAGCAACTCCACAAGTGAACTAAGGTAACAAGTTACGAAGAACAGATTTTCCCTACCCTTCGGCAATTCCGATATGTGACACACAATTGAAAGAACAGCACTCAGAAAACTGTAACATTTCCACAACACCGAGTCTGCCATTGGGATTCTAACACCGGAATAGTATTCCGATATGTTCAGCACAATTGACACACGGATCGTAATGGAGACATATTGAATATGTTATTGTCCAACATCATACCGATTCTTTCCTAGTTACCTTTTTCCTTGAAATTTTAGTTACTGTAAATGTGCTTTCAATATGTGACAGTCCAACGACTTATAGGGTTTGAAACTACACTTTATCAAGTCTCCTTTTGAAACTGGCACAAACAATGGAGACAGTAGGAGGCGTGGTTGTGACGAAGTCAACAGAAAAGGTCAGTATGCCACGTTTTGCAGGAAGAGGTCGCCCACGTTTCCAGAGGGGGAGGTGTTGGAAATGGGCCAACTATTATTCATATTTATTACTCCGCCGAAGCCAGCCTTATCAGATATGACCGCCTGTTTCGCATTTACTCTCAACTGGCGTATATCGCGGGGAATTTATATACAAAATGCCATTTGCTTTGTTTATAGACACACGAATTAAAAATGTACAAATCGGTGATTAATCAGCATGCAAAAAATGTATTGAATGTATTTGTTTTGAATGCATCAACAACACCCACATAAGCACAGATGTTTTTACACGATAATAATGATCGATTTCCTTATCAATGTCTCATAGTTGTCGATATATTGAAGCTAATGGAGTTCAGAGCATTTACCTAACGCGTGTTGAAGAAATCATTTTCTGCACTGATATGTGAGCTATGAGTTAAATATTTACGACATTCGCCGTTTCCTTCCCAACATATAACCTTCTTTGAATGGCCAAAGGATTCAGTTGCATGCATAACATCTTGTTATGTGAACGAAAATCAAAATAGATGTTAAGTTCTAAAACTGCAATTATCTTTTAAATAGAAACTTATCATAAGTAATAAATATCACGTTAGGGTCAGAGATTACAGATAAATTCACGAACGCAGTGAGTATTAGCACTACTTCACGAATAAAATAAAGATTTAAATATAATTCTTCTAAACTTGGCTTACAAAATTGTAACAATTGTATACTTGTACTTAACCTTTTCAACCAATATATATATATATATATATATATATATATATATATATATATATATATATATATCTTTTAAATTTGCGCACAGAATACCAATATTTGTATAAAATGTTATGTTTATGAATATCCATTCCATTCAGAAACTATGAGATTGAAATGGACAAAAGTCAACTATTACAATCGCTACCGTTTGATTTTCTAATACCAACTGAGAGAGGGGGTGATACAGTGTCTCTATTTTTCTTTATATTCTGTGGTTCGGAATTCCTAAGATAAGATCAATTTGCACATTTGAAGCATCACCAAAACGCTTTGAAGAACCCTCCTCCGCTGTCGATGCTTTTGTTGCTATCAATAGCTCCCCACCGCCTCTAGCAAAAGTGGTCAGTGATTCGTGTTCAGGAATTATAGAGAGGCACAGAGTTGCCCTCACTGACCACAAGACATATGCATGTCGCAAGATAAAATGGATTTGATAACTTTTTTCCTATAATTTCACTCCGTAGTCCGGCTGTAATTGGTCAAAATTCAAAATTTTGTTTCGTTTCATTCGTTGATTATAAGATGACGTCACATCAGTGAAATAGTCGTTTATATTTTCATAAATATAATGTTATTATTTTATTGAAATTCCTGTGATTATCTGAGATAATGTCGAGCTTGAATTCCTGGTAGGTTTATATGAAAACCCCAAAATACACTTAGCACAGTATTAAAAGTAGCATTTGTTACAAAAATGGGCGAAACGTCAATGTCCATTAAGGCAGTATGGCCTATCCAAAATTAGTGTTTGTTCTTTACATTAAATGAAGTAATTCCTTAGTTGAACTAGTGTTAGCTTTTTGTTTGTTTGTTTGTTTCATTACGACGCTCTTTAACATCTCAGGTCATCAGCGTCCCATTCAATTTAGGGCGTGAAACGGCCGATAAATTTTGCTCAGAGGCCTCTTTTTTTCAGGCTTGAGGTTTTTTTATGGTGCTTTAAATGTACGACACGGAATCCACGGCTTTACTTCCCTTCCGAAGGAAGCCATACTTAGGATTTTTACGCCCGAAAAAATTCATCGGTCCCGGTCGGGATCGAATGCGCGATCTTGGGTTTAGGAGACAAGTATGGTTACCATTACACCACCAGGATTGACAATGCTGTCTGTGACGTGCATAATCGAACTCCAATAATTTAATGGAAGGCTCGATCTACAGTAATGGTTTTCCAACTACTCGGGGATCTTGCATTGAGCTTTCGTTACTGTGTAGGCCAGATTTTCAGATTCGCAATAAGAGACACATAAATGTTTCACTCAACGACCAGTAGGGGTCGTTCTCTAACCATAAAAATGACAGTCGGTCCAGTTAATACAATATATGTGTTATATGCTAGGTATTCATGGTAAGTACACTCAATATATACCACAACATAATCAAGGTGGGTAATCATAATTACAGCTGTTCTTGGCATTATGCTTTACTTTGATACTTAGGTCATAAAATCCTTGACAACTAGCATTAAAATATATATTATTTGAGCTTCATTTTTAATTGGATTTGAAGAACTTTTACACTATTCATTGCTCCATTTCTTATTAAATATTGAAAATACTCTCTGTACAAATGCGCTAGAGCCCGTAAAAAGTAGAAATTAATATGCTCAAATTAGGAACATCTGTAGGAAGGTCAATACTGAAACATTTTTTCTTATAATGATTGAAAATTTTGTCCATTTAACAACCTTAAACTATCAAACAAACCCAAAATATTGTTTTCCTTCTCCCATTTTATTAAATATAAGCAAATTCTCTTACTTTTCTTAGGTTAGATAGTATCAAACAGATAAATGACGTCATAACAACGGCACAGAATGATTGGCCGTACCCGTTCACCCACGCCAATATTCACACCCCCACCTTAGGCTACTGACGTTAGCACTTGATTCCGATTTCTGTAAATTGAACGTTTCATGCGTTCTGCTTGATTTCGAAATACAAAAATCAATGAAATTATTTACCTTATAACTTTTAAAAGGGACACAATATTTTCCCCTAAATTACAATACATTTCACATTATACCCGACGTCTGACAAGTTCAATAAACTTGCCCAGCAATCATTTTTTTCTATATTACATTCTCTGTTCTAACTCTCTGTAACAACCTTCACAAACTCAACTTGCTGAAGAATCCGTTTAATTTACTGAGCTCCTGCGTGACGGACTTTAATTTCCTGGCTTCAACGATACTCTCCGTTTCTTAACTTTAATTTCACTCATTTTATACACATTATTTGACGTTGTACATATCGTAAATGTGTTTTCTTTGTCCTCCGCTAATATTTATTTCTTTATTTTCTGTAATATGGTCCATAAACCTATGGTCGCCATTGTTCGCGTTTTGTAATCCATTTGTCTCCATCAGGGCAGCTCTGTGCATCACCTTTATAGGTTCCTCCATTATTTATCAGGGTTTCCAACTGTTAGGTAATTTTACTATATGAATTTTGATACAATTTTGCTATATATTTAAAGAAAAAAATATTTTAAAACTTATAAAAATTATTTTCTCATCATAAATAACATCTTTATAACCCACCAGCCAAGAACGAATTAAAGAAGTTTTCGAAAATTGGTTTTTCGGCATTTTTTCTCTTTATACTGCTATGCAATACAACTGGCACAATATATGCATACACACAGAAAAGAAAATTAGAACAAGTTTTGCGCATTGTCATTGAAGCATTCAAAACGGCTGTTAACAAAACGTTAACCAGAGGCATGTCAATTGTTGGTGTCTAGCTGTGAATGGTTCAACCTTCATTATTGATTCCAATTCGTCTTCCCTTCTATGAGCAAGTTAATTTAAAAATAAATAATTAAATATTATTCATTTTTAGAAATCACTTACTTTTAAACAGTTTTGTATAAAATAATTAAAATGGGCGTTCCTCGATTTCATTAAAATTAAATATTAATATAGATACTAGTAATATAAAAAATATTGTATGCCACACGAGTGTAAACAAGTTTTATGAGTCCATGAAAATTAACACTCTTGACTTCGCCTTGGGTGCTAAACTTTCTGCTTTCTACCAATCCAGCTTTACTATCTTGTACCATAAATAACTAATACAAGCGGTCTCTAAGGGCAGCCATTATGTTACGTCGGATGCTATTGTTTTCATGTAAGACTGACACAAGTTGCGAAACAACTACGCAGTACACGTATTGGCACAACAATTTTTATATACGCAGGAGAATGTACAAATCTCATACTAAGGATGCGTTCATTAAAGTGCCCCAGAAATCACTTCTGAAGTATTGAATGTTTTTCATGTTCATAACCTCACTTCAGTTTCGTAGCTGCTAAGCACAGAAACATTTCCTTTTTTCCGCGAAATAAGCAAACTCGCCATTGCTGTTTGTTTATCGTCATGTGGTAACAGACTTTTGTTTCTGCTGTGCTCATCGCAAAAAGAGAATTTCTTACATTCCTACGGTTTGAAATTATAATTCTCTTTTGCTCATGGAGCGAAGGGTTTAAGAGGAGGGTCACGATACGTGAACTGCCACTTTAAATACTTACCGTATTAAGGTACGGAAGGGAAGAAAATTATAAATGTGACAATTATTACATATTCACTCTATCTAGGATTACCATGAATTGGGAAGTTAAAATATTATTACTTTAGTAACTTATATAACAATAGTTCGTGTTTGGCATATGGGTTATTATATTATTGTTTATTATTATTAAAATGATATGATCACAGTGCCTGTTTTATTGGGCTCTCCCAAGCTTTACAAGTTCTTGAAATATCCATTTTCTGGACGAGTACTTATGGTATCGGCCTAACCGTACTTTTCGAACACACAATTAGTTTCAAGAAAGCATTATATCCTTGATAAGATCGAAACATTCTGAACCATGTGTGAATGAGTATTTTCAATTCATTTTAATCTGAAACATTACTTTCACTGCGTATATATTAAGTAGATTTCTCTAAGGCGTCCTTACACTCTTTATAAATACACTCAGCTTGTACTGATGTTCCTGGAAAATAATAAACAAGTTCTTTAAATATCTGAAAATTTTCACATCTACTTCGGATTGCATGTAACTGATGAAAAATCTCAAAACTAAGAGAGATGTGACAACCTCATCATATAAATTAAGCTCAGATTTTGGTAACTACATTGGTGTCCTTCCCATTACTTGATATTTTAAATTAAATTAATTTGTAAAAAAAAAAAAAAAAAAAAAAAAAAATCACTAAGGAAATTGTTTTTGTGATTTCTTTTATTGCTTCGTACTCAAGTTTAAGGCATAATATAGCATATTTACATTATATAGTGAATCAATCCCGCAATATAAAAGTGTAGACACTTTTAAGGTATTCTCAAAGTGCAGCATGAGTACGGAAGAGACGGTCAAATTAAATGCAATCTGAACGTACTAAACCGGAACAGTTATCAGCTTTAAGAATTTTTCGTAATAATTTAATAATCCATTAACATCCGATGCCTTAGAGAATATATATACATATATATATAATGTAACAAATTAACAGTAATTATAACAGTATAAAAGGATAAAACACTAAGAAAAAGTCACACTTGAGATTGCTATATTTCGAACTCGTGGAGTCCTTCTATGGCAAGAAGACAAGTGATATATATATATGTGTGTGTGTGTGTGTGTGTGTGTGTGTGTGTGTGAGTGTGTGTGAGCGCGCGCGCGCGCCTGTTAACACCCTAGTTGTCGCAATTTTTTTTTCGCATATAATAAATAGCAAACAATCAATCGAGTTCGGTAACCAGCGACACCAATTTATAATTATTTTCTGGTAGTAGACACACGAGTCATTGCACCATCACAATTTCTGTAAACTCAACATATAACTTCTGTTTTAGCGCTCTGTATTACAAATTCGACTTGAGGAATTCGCTTAGTTTGCTTTGCTCCTGCGTGACCGACTTTTTAGGATGAGTGAACATTGCACAAAAAAGCTCACACACATTTTGCAGGTGATAGCGAGCGAATGCAATAACCAATTGAATCATGGAAGTCGCTTCTCTGGCATATGGACAAAAGCGTCTTGCATTTTTGAATGGTATTTAACGCCCGTTTTTACTACTGAGGCACCACAGGCGGTGAACACTGGTATATGAGATGAAATGATATATTGGGAAAGGAATTTTTTTAATGAAGGAAACGTTCCAGGCCTAAGTTTAGGTTACCTCCCCGGCATTTACCATTTATGAGGACTGAAGAAAACCTAGAAAAAAACCTCAGTCAGGGAGAACAGTTCAGGTGGGAATCGAACCTCAGAACTCGCGCTCACAAGTCCGCGCCTTAACGACCACGGCCACTCATGGCGGTCATCTTGCAGTCTTCTAACACTTTCTTATAAGGCTTCTTGATGTAAAACTTAAGTCCAAATTGCACATACTTTCCAATTTTTATTTTGCAAAACATGTTTTACAGTTGCAATAAATGGAGGTGCTTAGGAACCACAGACTTCAATAGAAGGTAATCACAAACTACCTACTTTCTTTCACTGAAGGAAAAAATAACTATTTAATGTAGGGCTTTGTGGGTTTACATGCTACAAAATGATATCGGTTGATTCAACATCTTATTATATAGGTAAATGAGTTGTTTGCACAGTCTAATCGAATACTTTGGTTACAATGTCTCTTATTTCTTACAAAAGTACCGGCTCTTTCATAGTTTTGTCGCCCGTTTCACGGTACTGGCTGGTCGGCAGTTAGAACGGTAACCCCCGGCGAAAGCAGATGTAATGTTCTTGAAACTGATTCAAGTTCTCGCAATTACGTATAAGCACGTATCTTATGACGGGAAATATTGGAAATTTTCTGCTACATTTGTGGCATCCTTTTAGAAAATTGTCATTCACACGCATCAGGTCATATTCCAAAAAGGAGTCAATTTACACTAGAAAACATACAAGATCATTGTTGTCCACGAATTGCAGGCAGGCGATCCTGATATTCGGGTAAATTTCTGTAATTTGATGCCACAGAACAACCAATGATAGAATAATTAACCTACGTTAATATTCTTTACTGATGAAGTATGTACCATACACCGACTTTCTGGTTATGCAAGGGGGTTTCGCGAATAAAATCGAGTTTTTCGTACTTCAATACGTGTTACATTACTTCGAAGTACCAAGTACCATGTTTGATCAGAAAAAAATATTAAGCCTGCATCAATTACTTTATCATAAACATTCCGTAATGTCCAACCACAGAAATTTACCCGAATATCAGGATCGCCTCCCTGCAATTCGTGGATAACAGGAAGTGAGAAACAATTTTCAAAAAATATGCCAGAAATGTGTGGATTATCATTAGGTGCGTGTTTATTTTCATTGTAATTGTAGTTGCGAAAATTTGAATCAGTTGTGCTGATATTACATCCGCTTCGCCCGCAGTTACAGCTCTGACTGCCGACCTTCCAGCTACCGTGAAACGGACGACAAAAATACGAAATACCTAGTATAAGGCTTTATTACAACTTAAAGCTTAAGAACAGAGTTGAAATATTTACGGTTCATTATGAACAAATGCTATTGATAGTTATATTCCTGTTAACGCATAATCTCTCAATCTTCTTCTTGTTCAACTTTAAGCAGACTTGTTGAAAATATCGAAATCCAACTTGCAAAATAAGAGGTTTTGTCTTACGCTTGTGGCTGCTGGAATTCGTTTTTCTCGATATGGGCTTATTTAAAGAGCACTAATATATATTGTGAAATGCTCTATCTTCTGCAATAAATTACTAATCATACTATGACTTGTAGCCTATATTGTTTACACACCTATAGAGTATACATGGAATCTAAGCGCCAAAATATTTTGTGAGGTAAACAGTCAGTTCCTATAGGCTCCCGTGCAAATGGCGGTTTCTGCAATACCACAGATTGGTGGATTTAGCGGTTTTTGCATTATAGTTCATCAACATTTCAAATTGACTTTAAATAAAAAGCTGAGTTTCGCAAACTACAAGTAAAATATAACTGTATAATAGGTCTATGAAAGCGTACACAGTTAAAAATTTTAAAACTGAAATCTTCATTCCTCTTACGTTAAATGGATTTCTGTTTAACAACAATGGGAAAAAAATAGGTTTCAGTTACAAGCATACACAAACAGAAGCGGGAATGATGTTGCCATATTTCATTTGTGAGATTGTTTAGCAAATAAACCTATTAAACTTGAAGTTGTGGATGCAATGCTATATTATTATTATTATTATTATTATTATTATTATTATTATTATTATTATTATTATAGAAACTCATCTGGCAAATATTAAAATAATTTGTTTTCGTTGGGATAGACCTTCAGATTTTATCCTTTTTGAAACAATAATTTCACACTTTTGGCCCTACAGTTCTATTAGGACAATGCCCTTGAATTGTTAACGATCTCAAATCCAGTTCCTACCATCGCGGACTTGCTGTAGACGGTGGGATCTATCTCTGTGGTTTTCCTGTTCCTTTTTTTAAATACGATTTCTGAATTATTCTTAGTTTTTTTTTTTTTATTGATTTATTTATGGAAGCTCTATGGACCCACGGCTTTACTCCCCTTCCGAAGGAAGCCATATTTAGGATTTTTACGCCCGAAAAAATCCATCGATCCTGGCCGGGTTCGAACCCGCGATCTTGGGTGTAGGAGGCAAGTATGGTAACTATTACACCACCAGGACCGACATTATTCTTAGTAAGGAGTAGGAGTATGAACTAGCAAAGAAACTTTCTTCTTAAAATGCCTTAAACCAAAACAGTGCATTAATAAGTTTATTATATGATATTAATTTCGTGCTAAACGTCTATTTGGTTCCTTGGCCATAAAATATAGCCTGTTTAATTTGAAACGGATTAAGTCCTTCAAGTGCCTATTTTGAGACCCTGACCTTTTAAAGACATAAAACAGCGTATTTATTTAATTCCCTTGCTTTTCTTTTCAGTTTCTTTTCTCACACAATGTGGGAATATTTTTAGCGAAGACTGGACAAAGAAGGTTAATGACTGCAGTGAAGAGGGGGGGGGGGTTGGAGAGAGGGTGTGAGTAAATGAAAGGGGGGGGGCGGGCTCAAGAGAAAGGATTCCATTCATGTTTGTGTATTAGTATAAAAAAATTAATCGTGGAAAACGTGTGATGCAAGTATATCGACGTGTCTGTGTATTTGTATGTATGCATGTAGATATACATGTGTGTACGTATGTGTATGTGTATGGCCATTTTGATTGTTACAAAGACGATATTAGCGTGTACGGACGTAAGCTCCATGCGACAGTTGTGCTTACTTGAATGTAATCTAAAACTGGTACAATAAAAAGTCCATTACTACTAAAATAGGTATTTTTCTATATTTCGTATCTATCTAATTTGCCTGCAAGTGGGAAACTTTAATAATAAACTGAGTAACTGAAAATAAATGTTTTAGAACTACTATAACAGAAGCATGTCATATTTGAATATATTTTATCTTCACGTCGGTATCTTCTGGGGACGCTGGGCCAGGTTAGAATACATCAAAGCATTGCTTATTTCAATTATTTGAACCATAAAAACGACGCTTAATATTAGTTTTCTGTACACTTCTTATATTTGAGAACTTTTGCGATAAGGAGAGGCTCCAGTAAGTGGATTATGATGATAATTCAGATACATACAGACTGTTCCGCTTAGAAATATCGAGAAATAAGTGAAAATATGCAATATATGGTTTATCAACATATCTTTTTCCATAATTTGATGTAATAAACATAGGAGCACGATCAATGCAACTCTATGTGTCCACCTCCAGTTACTTTGCAGACATCTAGACTTCATTTATTTCACTCATATTTCTGTTCTGCTAACCACAAACACGCATAACTTTTTGTTGTGGCATCATCAACTTGTTTTCCGTTACGCATCTGTTGTTTGATGCGTATATCGCCAGGCTTGTTCTTGCATTAAACATTGGTACTGTATTCATGATCACGCATGCACACGTCTTAACACCATTTGTGTTATATAAATTTGGAGAGTTTGTGTATCTTGTAATGTGCTGTTCACAGCATTATTTTTCTCTGTTTATAAAGCCTGGGCATTTATTTCTTGATACCTCTAAGTGGAACACCTTGCGTTTTGACTATCTAATTTGAGCTGGGAAGTTATGTTTGAGGAATAGAGTTCAAGGCTGCGCTATATTGGCAAATGGATTGGACTATTGAGTGATACCCCTTTACTACATATAGGATATTTATGTTTTATAACGCCTGTTCTAAACAGGTAACTTCAAAGCAAATCCAAATTAATCTGAAATATTAATACTTAATTTTGTTCTATTTTAATATTTTATTTCTCATTTATTTTTATTTTATTTCTTTATTTAACTCTCGGTGACAAATTAATTTCTCTGGTTTCAGGACAGATTTGAGACGTAAAATAAAAAATAAGCAAGAAGTTCAATCTTATACCACTCAAGAATCTAGGCGGAGAGATTTCTGTCAAGATGTGTAGCCACAAATATTCCCTAGAAGAAACTAGACAATGCAGAGAAAATGTTTGTTGGGTCAACTTTACGCAAAAACTACTTAGGACCGACTATCATTCGGTAAGTTTCCTAAATTTGTGCTACGTACTTATTATTTACAAAATTGATCTATCAACTTAAATTGATATAAAATACTACTTCTAGTTCATTAAAGAGGTACGAGCTGGGCTGTATCTATAGGCTTATATCAGTATATCAGTTGGTTAAAGCATTGCTAACTTTGTGTGTTAGTTTGTTTAGAAAAAAAACAGAAGGCACTGAAAGTTTTCCATTCTGAATGTCTGTAAACGAGACCACAGATAACTGCCAAATGTGGTAATAGGGAAACATGACTTTGATGAAGCTGGGACACTGCATTTAATTTGAGCTATTTATGGAAGTTACAGCAGCATGTTCTGGTGGTGAGGGAAGCAGAGGGCTAATAGGCAGTTGAATCAACAGACACCTGTTTGACAATAAATTTCATTGTGATTCAGCCACTATACCGGTTCAAACCTTCCTTTAATGGTGATTATCAAGCACAAAGAGAAGTTTTAAATCTACATTTTAGGAATTCTCTGATCAGCACGGACACGTTGAGAAAGTTCTGTAACTGCACACAAACAATGTATGATATATGAGGGTAGGTCGTAAGTTCAGGCCTAAGCATTTTCTAGATATGTTAATGATAAAACCTATATTTCATTTTTCAACATAATTACCCTTTATTACAATACGCTTCTCACATCTTTGAATTAACATTTATAACCCCCCCCCCCAAATAGTCAGAATTCTGTCTGCAAAACGCGCATAAATAGCATCCATTACTTCTTCGTCACACTTAAATTTCCTTCCTCGAAGGTCCTTCTTGAGTTTTGAGAAGAGGAAATAGTCACTTGGAGCTAGATCTGGGCTGTAGGGTGGATGGTAGATCTCCTTGAAGTCACATTTCTTCACTGCTTCCTTTGCAACAATAGCTGTGTGCACAGGCGCGTTGTCGTGAAGGCGCATACCACCGCTCAGCTTTCCTCGCCTTTTATCTTTCATGGAAGCACGTAGTCTGTGCAGTAGGCCAGGATAGTACTCCCCATTTACTGTGGTGTTCCTCTCCTTGAATTCATGAAGAGTATTCCTTCACAGTCCTAAAAAGATTGTGGTCATAATCTTCTTGGCCTATATAGGTGGTGCTTCGCCAGATTTACGCCACTCCATTAATTCTCTTTTGGACAAGAGATCATAGTTTCATCTCCTGTAACAATGATTTGCAGAACTTCTCTCCCGTTGCCACGGCAGAGTTCCAAAAATGCCTGACAGCAATGACTCGTTGCTGCTTTTGAACTGAGGAAAGAAATCTAGACACCCATCTTGCACTAACCTTATTCATGTTTAAATGTTCATGAATAATTCAAAGAACTGTTGCTTTAGAAAGACCCAACCTTGCTGCTATTTCTGTAACTTTGAGCCGCCGGTCTTCCATAATTTCCCTTCCACAAGAACGATGTTTTTCGGAGTGAGCACCTCCAAGGGCCGACCTTCACGTTCTTCGTCTTCAATGCTTTCTCGACCCATTCGAAAAAGTTTGGCCCATTCTTTTACGGTAGAATATGAGGGAGATGCTTCCCCATTTACACCGTCCAATCGCTGTTTAATTTCATTCGAAGTAAGTCTTCTTTTGGGAAGAACTTAATAACAGCCCGAGACTCTATTTTGAACATGTCACAATCTTCTACACATAGCCTTCTTTTGCAACTATGTCTGAACAACTGAACGCAGCGTAGCGGAAGTTACGGCTGCAATTATTTACTTAAGAGATAAGGTATGACACCAGATAAGAGTTTTGTGAAGGCATAATCCTTATCGGTGAGGCCGGAAACTTATGGACCTACCCTCGTATCTACAATGTCGTCAGAACTTAGCACCTGCCTGCCTGCACGCATGCTGTGTTGAAATAGGCTAAAAGAGTTATATTCGCTTCGATGTAGTTTGCTAAATTTTTGTTAGTGTTGTTATACCCACATTTGAATCCTCAAATACTAATCTGCGCCAATCTTCTTCATTTCTTCATACTCGGGCGGGGTTCTTGGAAAATAGAGATTCTATCTTCATTTTTACCACATTTGCAACCATGATTTAATTGCTCAATGGTCTTATTCACAATTTCAAACTTTCAGAAGGAGAAATATGCCATTTCCGGAGGTTTCCTTTGCTTTTATACTGCATGGTGTTCTCACGAGTGTTATGGCAACTGTATTTATATATTCAATTAGACTGCATACTCAGGATTTTTTGAGGAAGGCCTTCCCTCTCTCTCCCCCAGATGAAATCAATATATTGACTTAGAATGATTACCTTGAACCGCTGCAGTCATCATAATATTGTCTATTAACCTAACAAAGACCATTGGAGGCTACTTTCTTTTTCTGAAGCCTCGTCAACAGAAACCCAAATTTCACCTGTGTAGGGATGCTAGCAGAAGGCACAAACACAGAAACATTTGACTGGCTGCATTATTAATGGTCACAAACAAAATAAAACTATTACAAGTTCCGGGTCAGATTTAGCACAGAGAACCCTCCCTTCATCCTCTCTTGTCGCCAAACCAGATCAGTGATGCTCGAGTACTGTTGGCAGCACTTGGTTGTAAACAACGATTATTCCTTCCTTGGCCGTTGGCAAGGAGCTGCGGAAACTAAGCGAATTCCTCAGGGTGTGGCTAGAGCAGAGAAGTTACATATTGTGTTTACAGAAATTGGGAGGAAGCAGTGACTCGTGTGTTTACTACCAGAGCCCACAATTCAAAACATTCACCTCTGGTCATTTCCCTTCTCTTGTAGAAGACGGGCCAAGCCAGTGTAATCAGTAACCATGCTTTTTTTTTTTCAGAGCCTTTGATAATATACCGATAGAGATTCTGTGTCTTACTGCATCAATAATACTTTAACTTCAGCGAATAGTAATCTATGATTTAATAACAGACAAAACTCCACATGGAGTGATATTGAATGACAGTCTATGGTCGGCACGTTTCTATTGAGACCAGTTGTTTAGCGATAAGTTTCTCTGTCTTTCCGCACCAATAATATTTTACTTTCAGCCAATAACAGTCTAGGATAAAACAACAAACTCCATGTGGAGTGGTGTAATAGCTTCAGCCAAAAGCAGTTTAGTATTAATAGCGGACAAACCAACAGCTGCGAGGGAGTTTATCAGTGTTATTGTTGGTGTATCGTGTAACGGTTATATATCAAAAGTTTACCGCCTCATTTGATACCGATTGGGTATACGATGAGCGTGGCAGTAATAGAGTAATACTTCACAGTTCATTACAATGCTTTTGTCAAAAATAAAACAAATGCATCATTATAAATTATGATTAATTTGTCCTCTTCTTTCTTTCTTTCTTATTTCTTTTTTTATACAATTGAAAAAAATTAACGCCAGAGCGCTTTTTAAAGATCGGTTTTCAGGTGTATGTACCCCTACTTTTAAAGACCCGATTTCCCTAATTTTCAGAATTATTTTTATTATTTTATTTAAATGATATATATCGAGTTTTGCTGCGGAAAAACTAACGTTGTTACTAGAGCGATTTTTAAATTTTGGGTTTCAGGTAAACCCCTATTCATAACAATCTGATTTCACTTATTTTCAGAAATTGTTTTTTCATATTTTATTAACGTGGCTTTTGTTGAGAAAAACAAAAATTGCTACCGCTAGAGTGATTTTTAAATTTTGGGTTTCAGATAAACCCCCATTGCTTAAAGTCTGGTTTCGCTGATTTTTCAGAAATTACTTTTCTTGTTTTATTTCAATGGCACATACGATTTTTAAATGGTTCAATTTTCCTATTTTTCAGCAACCGTTTTTTTTATTTATTTATTTAAATGGTATGTAAGGAGTTTCATTGCAAAGTAATAATTTTTTTTTTAATTTTTGGTTTCAGGTGAACCTCCCTGCACTCATATTAGTCTCATTTCGCTGATTTTTAGAAACTTTTAGGGAGGGGGTTAACTCCAATGGCATATACCGCGTTTCGTTGAGATAACACCAAAATTGAGATTGCTAGAGCGATTTTCAAATTTTCGCTTTAGTTTTAACCTCCCTCCCCCGGTTCAATTTTTGTGGTTAACGAACTGTATTAGTCAATTGTTAATTGACCGCTATATACAGAATTTCGTCGAGGAAAAAAAAAATGCGGCCGCTAGAGCGTTAACTGTGCTCTGCACTTTCAGTTTGCTATGCCCAGATTCTGTGTATTCTAATCATAGGTATGGACCACTATGTAAATACTGTACTGTCATAGCATGTCATTTTGGACAGGCGTAACTGAGGACCCCGCAGATGCCGCGGAGGACCCGATGTCCCAGGAGGCCCGCTGCCTTAAAAAATGTTTAAAAAAAACGGAAAAAAATTTATATAAACCGGGGAGGGGGAAAGACGTACAAAGCAGTAAAAGAAAAAGAGAAAGGGTTCAATGCAGAAGCAGTGTTGTTTGGCTTGGATATTGCATTAAGTCTAGTACGGTGGTAGAAGTGAAACTTAGTGTTTGATTCCAATTTCGTGTCGCTTACAATAGACTAAAAATAGCCTAGCTGTAGCAATTACTTTTTGTATTTTGTTTAATTTTTTTTTATGGCGTCACTTAAAACTAGTTATGAACATTTTAGTGGTGCGCAAAAATGGAGGGGGGGGGGGGGGAAGAGAGAGATTGAAAGATCAGTTTCAATATTAGGAAAATAGATACTTTCTTTAATACTAATTCAGAAGTGATACTGACAAGTATAATAGCCCATGTTCTAGTAGGTCATATGTTTCTTTAAGAACAAATGACAATAATGCAAATTTAAGCAACGGTGCAGTGAAGCATGAAGAGATGTGTTAATGTTGATATTGGTAAGAAGTCTGATATTTCTACTGAAATTGAGAATGGAAGTAATAGCTCACAGCAGAATGTAAGTACTTCTCTGGTGATACCACTGGACTAGAGAGGAATTTCCTAATGATTGTGTTAATTTTCCAGATATTTTAAATGACAACACAAAGTTTTTATACGGCATGAGCCTTGCAAATCCCAAGGTCCACTTCCGAAAGATTTCCTAAGCAAAACAATAGATATTTATCCATTAATTGCTATGAAAAATTACAAAATATGGGTTAAAATGACAAAGATAATGGCTCTGTTATTCTGGAAAAGGAGGCGTTGTTTATTGTGATGCATGCTGGTTATTTGCTAACGGGAGTTCAGCATATTTTCAATTTGCCTGGATAAAGGGATTGGTAGGGCTTATTAAAAACATTTTAATACTGGAAATGTTTCATTCCCATCCGGAGCCATGTGTTGTTTATGTCTGGAAAAGAAAAGAAACGGTAGAGTGTAATCTGGATGTGAATTAAAGAAATAAATTAGCACATGGAGACAATTTCTTGATCGCATAATTAATGTCATTATCACATTATCAGTATCTTCATGAGACCATAGAAAAGAATTATGGAATACTGACTGTGGAAAATGTTTAGTTATGGGCTAAGTGTGATCCGGTATTACAAGAACATGTACATGGACCAGAAGCATCTGAAAAATACCTCAAAATTAATTCAGAATTAATTAATCATCTGTTATCACAGACATTAAAGAATAAAATAAAACCTGCACAATTTCCTCCATAATTTCGTTTACTTTAAAAAATGCGAGAAAAATCAATAAAATCCAAATTTCAGATGTGTTCATATAGTTAAAGATTGTTTTGGAAAGCCTTGTGAAATAATAATAATAATAATAATAATAATAATAATAATAATAATAATAAATGAAAGCTTTTTAGGATTCGTAGGGATGGAAAACCATGGGGCACGTGTCATTGGAGGCCGAAATTCTAAATTCAATGGATGAAAAGAGTATCCCATCAGCCAAATGCCATGGCCAAGGTTATGATGGTGCAGAAGTTATGTCCGGGACCGATAGCTGAGTAAAAACAGAAAACAGCTAAAAATGTTCACTGCGCCAAACATAATTTGAATCCTGCTGTTAGAAATGTTTCTGAAAATAAGATAAGTTGAAAGACTTCATTTGTTTCTCATTCAAAGTACAAACCGATGGGAAATGTTATCACTGGCTTCTTACTGTTTAAAAAAGCTTTGTCCTACACGTTGAACATCAAGTTTCGACTCAATAAAAGCTCTAAGACATGCTATTTAGATGTCATGAAAGCACTAACTGCAAAAGTGTTGGAGTTAAGATATACAATGACTATAATGAAGCCAGTACTCTTAAAAACAAATGGACATTTTTGAATTTGTTTGTAAAGTAGTCCTGCATTAAGGTGTTATTTGGTATCAAAATTACTGCAGTCTAACGACCATGATCCTGAGTGTTACTCCAAACAGCTGCAATTTTTCTACGTGACTACAGAAATAATTTCCGGGAAGCATTGTTGTCCAGCATGTCTCTTGCAAAACAATGGGGAATTGACGCCAGTTTTAAAAACAAGAGATTTCGCAAAACTAAGAGGCATTTTGATGAACAGGCTCAAAATGAACGTCTGTCAGATACTAAAAAATATTTTCAAGCAAATGTGTTTCACATGGCATTAGATATCATTGTTAATAAAATGAAAATTAGGTTTAATTCTATGAAATGTTTAAGTGATCTGTTCAATGCACTCACCCTACAGTTTCTGTCTACGCAAAAGTTGAAGAATTGCATAGTAATATTTATCATAAGCAGTATGTTGTAGACTTAGAGAGTAGAGAAGATTTCTCATTTTAATTACAAGGCTTCAAAAACGCATTAAAAACGAGATAAAAGACAAAACGTCTGTTCGAGAATTGGCACACCTCTAGCTAATCAAAAATTACGCTTTAGTGTCAAGTATATCAGACGTTTGCACTGCTTTCATTTTATTTCTTCTATAACTATTGCGTCATCTGAGCGCACCTTTTCAAAGTTAAAACTAATAAAAACACATTTACGTAATAGCATGTCTTAAGTGCGATTAAGTGATCGGCATTTTAAGCAAAGAGTGTGAAAGAACAGGAAGAGCTGACGTGAATGAAGTACTGGAAACTTATGCCTCAAAGAATACTATACGTCTTCGCTGCTTCCATTGATCTTTTAAGGATTCTACATATTACGCAATGCCTGTTCCATGTTTTGGAGGTAAGCGGTGTATCTAGCATTTAGGAAATAGCACTACTTATATCCTAATTTCCTACACCACCACCACCACCACCACCACCAGCAGCAATAATAATAATAATAATAATAATAATAATAATAATAATAATAATAATAATAATAATACTTTTAATGTCTCCGACTCCTCCGAGGTCTTGTCAGCCTATCAAATTAAATATTTGCCGTGGTCGAAGACATGCTACTGAATCCGTATTATTAAACATGAATCGTTTTATTACGTGCCCAAATTAAACTTTGCAGGGGAGGGGGCCAGCCTTTCTCTGTTACACCACTGGTGTCTTAGGAATAGGATCGTGGAGATTTGAAGAAAAATTTTAAAAATCTATCATGGGCACAACCCCAATGGCTACATTCCTTCGGAATTCCGCAATAAACAGGTAATAATTCTCTCTCTAGTCGACTCCCATCCTACACAGGCTGCTCACTGTACCTCTACGCAGATGACACCGCAATTACAACTAAATCAACAAGTCACCAAGTTGCTATCGAAAGATTGCAACGTTACGCCGACCAGCTAACCACGTGGTTTGCCACCTGGAGACTGGCTGTAAATTCAAGCAAATCCCAGGCAGTAACCTTCACACGACGTAAAATTGCGGATGTCCCCAACATCACTATCGCAGGTGGCAGTGTTCCATGGAGCACAGAGGCTACATATCTCGGAGTACGTTTAGATATGAAGCTAACATGGAAGCCCCACATCAGTGAGCTAGCCAACAAAATTAGCCGTAGGATGGCCATGCTATATCTATTATATTCTAAATTTTCTCCGATGTCCGTCGGAAACAAAGTGTTGGTATTCAAGCAGGTACTCAGACCAGCGCTGACATACGCCTGCCAAGTCTGGGGCATAGCCGCCAAATCCCATCTCCATCGCTTACAAGTCCTTCAAAACCGTTTCCTCCGTACTGCCACTGGAGCAGGGTGGTACATCCCAAATTCCAACATCCACAGTGAACTAAACTTCCCAACCCTAACCGAGTACATCCTTCAACTTACCAAACAATTCTACTCCAGTCTCCCCAATAACTTCAATTCCTTCATCCGCGGCCTCGGGGAATACGACATTGACCCCGGAGCCCCCTACAAACGCCCCAGACTAATGATCATAAACTAACTACATCGTAACATTGATCATTATACACACTACCATATACCCACATACACACTCGCAACACACACCTGTATATCAATGCCACCATTCACCCACAATCTATTCTCATTAACCATACTTCAGCCAGAAAAGGACTTTGTCCTGGCATGGCAAAAGCTTGGAGACCCCCTCCCCTTTGGGGAGAGGTTCTCCTTCCGCTCATTTGCTGCTGCGGCGACTCAAGCTTGGCGCTCGGATTTCACCATGACAGGCATGCACTTGCATTCTTTATTGTTGACAAGAATGCTGAAATAACAGATGCGTTTTCTATTTTAGGTAATCAGTGATTTTTAAGAATAGGCAACACAGAGCAAATGATGCAGACGAATAGAAAACATTTTACTACATATTTCTAGAGTCAATGGCGATTGGCTCATTGCGAAGTAGGAACAAAATACTTATGAATTTGGTATTTAGCACAATGAGGGAAAGAGTAGTTTATTGGCATAAATATGGGGTATATGTGAGGAAATGTTTGAAAATATGAATATTATAGACAAAAATAACTAAAAATATATAAAATATATGCCGAACTAATTTGTGTAAAATAAAATAGCATCTTTCAAGCTTACTTGCGATTCATAAAGATAATACAAAATAACATTGATTTTAATATCATATGAAGTCATCTTTTGCGTAGAAATCCGTTTTTGCTAATAACTTATACCTACAGAGACCACTGTAAATAATACTGTGTTCTGCAATTTCAGTTTATAGAATCAAGCAACGCCCAGATTAGATCTATTCTGTATCTTAGGTATGGACCATATTGTAAATAGCTGCACTATCATAGCATATAATTTTGGACATTTTCTTTGGTTTTTAAAGGTTAGCGGTTGCTCTGGAAGTTTGGAATTTGAACAACAGCGCCATCGGTTGTTTAACTTATCCTAAATGTTAGCTACATTGTTTTGAAGTTTAGCGCATTTATCCAAAGATGGCATAACAACACCGAATTCAATGCTGAAATAGGGTTAGATAGCAAGTTGCTATCTAGGAGATATAACACAGAACACGTTGCCGGTGTTCTATAAAAGTAGCAAATTTAATATGTACAGTTAACCAGTTAATTAGTAGCAATAGCCGTAATTGGTTTCGTTTTATATTTAATGTTAAAACGAATGAATTTATTCTTGCCACGTTCGAAGTTGGTTATTAGTGTTCGGCGTGTGATTTGACGTGTGTCCGCAGATGTTAATAAGTATGAAAATAAACATAACGACTATTTTGTATCTTTTCACACTACTGTTGTTCAGTGTAGACAGTGTAATTGGTTTGGGTGATGTTATTTATGCCATTAATGCTGGGGGCGAGGCCCACACGGATAGTTTGGGAGTGAGGTATGAAAAAGACCCACTGCAGGGTAAAGTGGGAACTGCTTCAGATTATGGAAAGCGACTTTTGATAGGGCGTGTACCGCCTAGCGATCACATTTTATATCAGACAGAACGTTATCATCACAGTACTTTCGGTTACGATATTCCAATCAATGAAGATGGTGATTATGTAATGATTTTGAAGTTTTGTGAGGTTTATTTCAATGCTCCGAATATGAAGGTAGTTACATATAGGTTAATGTCTAGATGTAATTAGGATTATATTAGATAAAAAATCAAACTTATTGGCAAACTATATTATCAAAGAAATGATCTTACTTAAAATTATATACCTTGAAAACTAAAACATATTACTTACAAAAAAAAAAAAAAAAACACATTTATGTTTGTCAGCACAACAGTATATTTAGCAAATGCTTCTGTGTGTTATTATTTTCTTTAATTACCATTTTATGTTAGTAAAGAAATAGTGAATTTGGCAATTGTAAAGTTTTACAAATTGTTAATTTAATAATTTGTTTCATCACTAACTACCATAGGTTGCAATAGACTTCGTCATTTACAACAATATAAGATAAAATAATATACAATAAAAAATAAGATTTAAAAATATGCAATATTAGATAAAAATTATATAATATAATAAAATATCTAAAGTATTGGAACAACTCTTTACATTCTCAAAAATTCATATAAAAATAAATACACATAGCAGTCCAATATTATTCTTTTATCAGACTCAACATTCCAGATTGTTAGTTTCTTCAAATAATTATTAAAATAAACCTTGTTAGCAAGTTGCATTTTAAGGTAATTTCTAAAATGGTTCATTCCAACATGTTTATAGAGCTGTTTAGTGTCAGAGAGTCTGGTGTAAGGAAAATCAAGAATATTTACATATCTAGTACTATGAGCATGTATCAGGTTACATATGGTAACAGATAGTAACTTTTCTTTTATGTATAGTAAAAAGTGATAAATCATTGTGCAGATAAAGTTTAATTTTGTGCTGTACTAAAGAATTTCTACAGATACAGTTGAAAACAAATTGTTTACTGCTACTCCTGTTGTTTTACATTTATTTGCACAGTACTAAGAAACATTCTCATCACGAATAATATTCAAAAAATTATATTTGAACATAAATTGCTAAACTGATGCTAAAAGTGCATAGTCATTTTTGTTGGCCATACTTTAATAACTTTCCATGTGAGTTTATATCTTGATAAAATGACATTAACCTTTCTCGTATTTATACCTGGTGTATTTTGAGTAGGAAAAGCAATTAACACGGTTTGACATTGAAACAGAGTTTCTTTTGAATATTTCTATGTTGTGTCATGTATCATACTCAGCATAGCATTAATTAAGCTTAATGCAAAATGAAAAGTCAGCAAATCATGATGTTTTGTACGTGATAGAAAGAGTAAGATGATCCTGTAATAGTAATTTTAAAATTCCATATTTCACATGTAAACCAAATCAAACATTTTTGTGTAGTAATTTGGTTAATCAGTGACTTTGGATCATTGTTTTTGCTTTAACGTGAGCAATTCCAACTGCGATTTCCATTAAGAAAAGGTCCATATGAGGTTTTGTTTTGGCCTCATATATAAGAGATAATATCTGTTATCTTACACTATTTACTGGCTGGACACACAACTACTACATCTACTACTATTGCAACATATTAGCTCATTTTATTAATCATCCTGGAGATCTCCCTATAGGAGATGTTCCAATCCCTTCAGATGCACGCATATAACCTGTTTTGACCTGAGTGCAAGCACTGTATTTTTGGCATTGCTAGAAATTTATCAGGCCATTTACCCAAAGTATTCCCTGCAGGAAGTTATCTGGGCATTTGTGGCAGTGTGTTTTTACAACTCAGGGATACCTGAGTATGCTTCAGCATGTTTGGACCACCTGCACAATTGAGGAGGCAAATATTAGATTGCCCTATCAGTACAGCAAAGTGGCTTAACACATGTAAACATGTTATCTCTTTCCACTCTGTGCTGGGAGTGCCAGAGAGTTATAAGGCCCTGATATGCTGCAAAAGTGCAGGGGAGTGCAACTGCATATATCTTGCTGGACCCTGGGGAGGAATTAACTATAGAATCCTGGATCTGACAAGGGAAGTATCAAACCTTACCTGCCGAACTTGAAGTTTTGATTACAGAATTGATATGCCATAAAAAGGCCATATGTAATAACTGCCAGTTTCAACTTCAAGGTCTTAAAATCAAAACCAGAGTCCTGCAATAACAATACAGTTCAGATTGACATATGAAAAGGAGTAGAGCATGGTGCAGAGTCTGAATATATTCTGCAGGAACAGGATATAATTTCCCCTTATAACCGCCAAACAGGCAATCATGGCTGTCTAGTTTAGTCTGTTAGTACAAGTATTGTTTCCCTGTATGAAGAATGATATGGTATTTGGTTTCGGAGCCTTGCAGTTGAAATTGGCAAACTCATTTTTTGCATGTGGCCATTTTATGGTAAATCACATCTATGGGTGATTTTCAAGATAGATTTCTACATGCAAAATTCATTATTCCCTTGTGATATGATACATGGTAGATGCCTTGCTACAAACTCTGCAGACCCTGAGTACTCATTGTATCTCTAGACATTGAGGGTACATAAGTCTGGCAGAGCAGTGAGCAAGTATAATTTGCTCCAGAAATTAACTGGGAGAGCTGGGAAGCTTGTGCTAGATTAGTCAATCTTATTAGAGTTATTTATTGGAAGCACTACTGGATGACTTAACATAAAAGGACTGTAAATTGGGTATAAGTTGGTTATGGGTATAAGTTCTTATTGGACTGGGGGAAAAAACCTCATTAGATCACACCTTAATGGCAAGACTTTTGGGATGAATTTTCTTTCTGTTCCAAAGTCCTCTGATATATAGTACACAATGCTAAAAGCTTTAAGGAAATAAAACAAACCAAAATTGAGCTTAAGCTGTAGGAAAATGAAGATACGTTTTCTTTCCCTAATAATGAACAAATTGTCAATCATTGAAATTCTGAAGTTTTGTTAACACCCCCCTCAAAGCTGAAACAAGATCAGTCCCTGGAAGGTTATGAGTGTATTAAAATTGCAAATGATCACCGGAAATAGTTTGTGTTAAGATTGATTGATTGATTGCCATTATATTTGAGGGAATATTAAAGAATTATTGTTTGAAATTACCTTATGAAGTTCAATTTCAGCAGTTCAGAAATATTTTAGAACAACTTTTTAGTTTGGGGAAATTCTTTATGATGATTACATTCATTACCTAGTTAGTTTAAAACAGTATACAAAAAATCAGTTAGCAATATAATTGAATCTTTGCTAATTATGTAGTTGAAAAGTTAGCATTTCTGGAATAATACTGTGTATCTAGAGTAAAGTGGCAGACTCAAATGTGGCACTCACAGCACATGATATTAATTATTAAAAATTGCAGGAAAAGGAAGAATAATAATGCTTCAAAATGGAAAAAAAATATTCTTAAAAAGAGGCAAAGGGTGCAGAGGCAAAGACAAATTACCTTTGCAAATCTGATCAAATAGTGCATGCCAAATCCACATCAGATGGAGTAAATGAAACAACATTGTGTACCTCCGAACTTAAGTTTGCTGAAATGTCTCATACTTTAATTTTTGTAACAGAAGAGTCTATACATATAGTATACTCTATAAATAACTATTAATTAATAAATAATTTAGGCATACAAACTGAAAACAACACAAGACTTGAATCACAAAAACTGAAAGTTGTCGCTTGTTCATCAAAAATGTATGACCATTATGGTCACTTATGTTTATAATTTAATTTTTCTATAAAATTAAATTCACTAATACCTTCATTTTGCTCCATTTCATTATTTAAGACAAAGTCTATAACTCCAAGGAATACTTCAAGCTAGACTGTAGTTTGCTTACAAAGAACAACTATTCTTGGAATTTGTTAGCTGGATTACATTGGACAGAAATTTTTCTAAGCAAGAGTATGGAAATTTGGAAATTAATGTAAATTAATTACATTAACACTCATTTTTTATGTTTAAAAATAACACAAAAAAATTAAAAAATTGATTTATAACATTATTCCATTAGACACTAAATTATGATGAACAGTATTATTTCATAAAACTCTATAACAAATCGGTAATAATTGCTCTAGTACCAAGCAAAAGTTTAGATGAAAGAAATGAGTGTGTTTGTCATGATTAAGCATATTGACCTAAAGAGAGAAAAATAAGAAATGTTTTTTCTCAGGCAATTTGCAATACATTGTGTTTTTTTAATCCAGAAAGTTGATATACAGCATTATTTTATGGAGGTTTTTGATCGAATAGTGGTAAATGCCAGCTTTCACTACTGAGGCATCACAGATGGTTGGCACTGTTAATACGTGAGATAAAATGATATTTTTTAAGGAAGGAAACATTCCAGGTCATATTTAGGATACTTCCCCTGCATTTGCCATTTATGAGGACTGAGGTAAAACTGGAAAAACCAGTATCATGGAGGCTGGTCCTGACAGGAATGGAACTCCAGACCTCCTGCTAATGAGTCTGTGCATTAATGACCTCGGCCACCCATCACGGTATTTTAGGGAGGCCTTAAATTATAAACATTTATGTATAGTTATTTTATTTATGAGCATCAAATTTGGATTTATCATTAAATTGTATTTTTCAGGTGTTTGATGTTGTTTTAAATGGTGACCATACAATAGTACCAGACTTGGATATATTTGATCGTGTGGGCAATGGTATTGCCCATGATGAATATATTCCTTTTATTGTCTCCAAAGGAAGACTGTACTATAATGATGAGGAATCGGACATCAGAGGAGGCAAGATCCGTGTTGAGTTTCTTAAGGTAAGCATCAAAATGTGAATATCTATTATGTACTCCAAATAAAAACAAAGCATTTAAATGATTTGCCATCATGCAATATATGAATCAGCATTTATCTTGATAATCCATTTTCTTTCTTTTTTCTCCCACCTTTTTTTACAAAAAAAATTATTGATTATACTGAAATGAATTTATTTTCACTTAATAATACTACAAACTTGTACAGTACTGTTTTACAATTGCCAATCATACAAGAAAATGAAACCATAATCACTCTAATGAATCTTCCCGAGTTACTGTGTAACCAAGGGGCCATTAGTTTCAACCTTGTGGTTATTCAACTATCAGGCAACTTAAATCATACAATAATATAGAAAAATATATAGATTTTTGTGATAAATTAGGAAGACATTTTTGCTCAGTCTAGTATCAGTGAGACAAATTAGAACAAGTTGAGAGAAAATGCAATTAAAGGGAAACGTTCATTGATGGCCGTGTTGACAATATTTGTCATAGTATTTTGAAATGTACAGGGGGGAAAAATGGAAGAAAGACGTATTATTTAAGAAATGTGGAAAAAAATTATCACTTTAAATTGTAGCTAGAATTTTAAATCCTAGTTCAGATAAATGTTTAAAGATAATGTGAAATTACTTAGGAAAAGGGTGAATGTAGTTGATAAGCATGATAGATTATAAAAGTGGTATATATGAGTAATGTTATTAATGTTGAGATATTGGTGCCAGAATTACAGCCTCTTTTATTAATTTTTAAAAGCCCCATCATATATATGTAACTAATTTTATATATATATCAATAATGTGTTATGCCATAGTGCAGTTTAGGGTGGGGGGAGGATTGCAGCCTACAGGGGAAAGATTTCACCTCAAACAGGAATTTTTGTTTAGAAATTTGAAATAAAATTTCATCTTACAATATGTTGATGAAGACCATAAAAGCATTCTTCTTTGTAACACTTTTTTGGTTGATACAGAAGAAATACCCTTATAAAATGAACAAGAGGATTTTGCATGAAATAGCGTGGAGCAAAGCAATAGGCCCAACATGTTAATGCAACATATGAACAATCTTTAGAACCATATTCCAAAATGAAAACTCAAATGCTGCCAGAATTACATTTTTGAAGTTGGGGACTTGTACAGGATTCACATAATCAGCAGACACTGATACATACTGAGCAATATGCTTTAGTCAACTATTTTGGGTTACCTGTAATTATTACTGTTAAGACATTACAGTCAAACAGGAAATTGCTACAAAAAAGCTAATTGTTATGACCAAAAAAAAATTCTTCTGGAAAGAAAAAGAATAAAAGGCCAAACCTACTTCCCTCTGGCCACTCTACAGGAGAGGAAATTGTCACTTCCATTGATACAGTCATTGGTTTTGCAAACAATGT
The DNA here is from genome assembly GCA_030762175.1 of Metallyticus violacea. Classification (NCBI taxonomy): domain Eukaryota; kingdom Metazoa; phylum Arthropoda; class Insecta; order Mantodea; family Metallyticidae; genus Metallyticus; species Metallyticus violacea. Next base: position 14,161,342 of record CM060841.1, read on the forward strand.
AGTACAGCTTAGATGGCAAACATTACTGTTTGTTCAATATTTCATCCACTAGCAAAAAGATAGTTTTACAAAACTATTGAGATGATTACACAAAGGAATGATCAATCTTAGTGCCTTGACTATTAGAGAAAATCTCATCTTCTTCAATGTATTTTTTTAAACAGATGTTTAAATGCCAAATTATTATTTACAAAAGAACTGACTAGTAATATGCATTATGTCAGTCCTGGTGGTGAGTTTGTAATGGTGGTACTTGCCTTCTAAACCCAAGATCGCAGGTTCAAACCCGGCCAGGAACAATGGCTTTTTTTCGGGCGTAAAAATCCTAAGTATGGCTTTCTTCGGAAGGGAAGTAAAGCTATGGATTCCATGTCATACATTTACAGCACAAAAAAGAACTTCAAGCCTTAAAGAAGAGGCCTCTGAGCAAAATTTGTCGGCCGTTTCACACCCTGAATAGAATGGGATGTTGATAACCTGAGATGTTAAAGAGTATCTGTAAATAAATCAAATCAAAAAAATATATATTATATCTGTCATTGCTTAAAGAGGAAAGTGGTTTAAACAGCACTATTGATAACCCATTTAGAAAGTTGGCAGATATGCTCTTTTTAAGAAATGTAGATGTGGATACTCAAAAAAGTTTTAATGTACCCATCCTCGGAATGTCTATTTTATTAGACAATGCAAAATATATACACAAATAATAACAGATTATATGAGAACTCTATTTGATAGTTCTAAACTTAAATTAGAAAATTGGGTGTTTATAATGAATATGCAGTCTGCTCCAGAATATCGCCCTGTTCTTCGGCATTCCTGGTAGACCGCCCATTATGTGAATACTGTAAAAGTCCCAAATTCAAATATGTTAATAATTCAAGTAGCTTTTGATTTTTCATTTGTATAATGTGATTCAGAAGATTATACAGCTGTTGCTTTTGTGTGTTGTATGTTCCATGCTATTTCAACCATGGAATATAGAATTCTCTGTACATTTTGGCATAGGTCAAATAAACTGTTACATAGATGAATGCTATGCCATTCATTGCCATTGGGGGTTAGTCTCTGTAGGCATTTTTAAGCAAAAATTCTTGTTTAATATAAACCCTTCCTTTATCAATGGTAGTATGAAGAATTAATTGTGAATGTAGTTCATTATTGGTATATTGTTGGTATTTTTGCAGTATGGATAAGAAAGAGAAAGCCCTCTCCCTCAATGCATTTGTAGTTCAAATAAAATCATTCATATACAATAGTGCTCTTGTATTAAAAGGTACCTACTAATATTAAGGTTTTCAAAAGCAGTCATTTAGAGCATTTATTATAATATCATTTGCCTTTTGTATGGCTTTTATTGTAGACTTAGTAAACATAAGTTAGCGTAATCACTATATATCCTTTATAAGCTAAGTTCTTTTAAAATGTAATTATAAATGCTTCATAGAAGTTTTAACAAAGATTAGAAGTTCAGGACAATATAAAGCATTGTAATTTGAAACTGTGTTTTTTGTAATCAGCAATTTATGAATTGAAATCTGAGCATATAAATGCATTTTTTTAATTACAGGGTTATAGAGACAACCCAAAGATTAATGCTATTGGTGTTATAAAAGGAAAGCTAGAAGGTAAGATTTCTATAATAAAAATTATGCATTATTGTACATGAAATTGTTTAAAATATATTTACTCAAAAGAAAGGAAGATTTTGATTTTTTTAATTTATTTATTTATTTATTATTTGCTGTGATACAGTCATTTTAACTTCTAAACAAATTTTGGTTCAAATTTAAATTCTGTTCTTGAATGTTGGCTTTTCTTCTTGTGGCTTATTTTGCAGTTCATGTAATATTCACAGACTTGATTTTTAGACTCTTGTCTTTCAAACCGTCCTACAAATAAAAGTAATTTAATTATTAATTTTTTTTTTATAAAGCTACAGAAGTAAAATTTCTTGATTTTTTTTCCACATCTGTAAACCATGGCTGAAACAGCATATGCACATGTACTCTTACTCACTCAGAGCAAATAAAATGCTACTTTAATTAGCATTGTAAAAATGGAACTCCTTTTGAGATCCTTTTGCATGTTAATGTTGCGGGTGCCTCTAAACACACCCAATATAGAAGCTGTCTGGAATTAGGGTAAGAGTGTGCAAGAGGTATGGTGATGGGAAGATACTGAAATATTGGTATTGGATAAATCAGATGCCATAAGATAATATGTTGAAGGTTTGTTTAAGATATCGCCAGAAACATTTAAATGTGAAGTTGAACTATATACTCTAATTGGCTCCACTTATTTATATATTTTGAACATGTTTCGCAGACCATTGTCCAAATCCTCAGCTAAATGTTATGTGCTGGATAATTCACTTTGTTTCTTTAGGGATGCATATTCTGCTCTGATGTAGGTGTGATAAACTAAAAATTTATGTTTTCATCCCTGGAAGTGTCAAGTTCATTAATCTGTCTCTTTATTTATAAATGTAGATTTTCTCTTATGTTGCCTAGCTCTGTGGATCCCTGTGTTGACTTTAATAATTTTGCTTTTTTCACTGCGATGTGGTTTTCTGTCCAGAAATGAGGTGCCACTGCTGATTTTTAAGTTTGTTTGTATTTTATGATCCTGAAGTGTTCTTTTAACTGATTATGTATGCTTCTCTTTTGTTTTCCAATATGGATTTTTTTTTGCACTCTGCATATTTTATTTGGTAAATACCTGCTTTTTTTCTCTGTTGCAATACTTTTATTAATATTGCCAATCCAGGAAGTTTTATCATTAAATCTGTTTATTAATGCCAATTTAAAATTAAAATCTTTAGAATATTTTGAAATTTTGTGCATAACCCATAGATGTGTGAATTTTTTAAAAATGATCTTATCTTTTCCTGCTGAAAGTGTTATGGTTTCTTTAATAAGTTTTTGCCTTTTTCTGTACTTTATTGTGAACCAGTTCATTGTTAAATCCATTTTTAATTGCTATATTTTCTATTGTGTGTTCATGCTTCAGTGAAGCATGAAGAGTGTTAGATGACAAGATTTAATTCATGTGAGCTTCACTGTGTTAGTTACATATGAAACATTTTTTTTAAAGTTTTTACAATTTTTAAAAAATTTTAAAAAGGAAAAGATAAGATAATTTCTAATAAATTCACACATTATCCATGGGCTGTGCACAAATTTCAAAATGTTCTAAAATATTTAAATATTAAATTTGCACCAATAAAGAGATTTAATGTTAAAAATCTCCTGAATGGCAATATTAAAGAAAGTATTCCACTGGAGAAAAAAGCAGGTATTTACTAAATAAAATATGCAGAATGTGAAAAAATCTTCTTTCTCTATCCCTTATGTCTCTTGGGCTTAGTGTTGCAGAAAAAAAAAATCTATATTGGAAAAACAAAGAAAAACCTATGCACTGAGCTGAAAGAACACCTTTATTTGTTTTTGTTTGTTTTTGTTTTTGTTTGTTTTTGTTTTTGTTTTTTTGTTTTTTTCCCCCGGATGCTCTTTAACATCTCAGGTCATCAACATTCCATTCAATTCAGGACGTGAAACGGCCAATAAATTTTGCTCAGAGGCCTCTTTTTTCAGGCTTGAAGTTCATTATCATGCTGTAAATGTATGACATAGGATCCACGGCTTTACTTCCCTTCTGAAGGAAGCCATACTTAGGATATTTATGTCCCAAAAAAGCCATCAGTCCTGGCTGGGATCGAACCTGCAATCTTGGGTTTAAAAGGCAAATATGGTTTCTGCTACAACCAGGACTAACAAGAACACTTCAGGAATATTAAATACAAACAAATGGAGAAATCAGTAGTGACAACTCATTTCTGGATAGAGAACCATGACATGGTGAAAAAGCAAAATTATTGAAAGTTAACGCAGGGACCCACAGGAGCAGCAACATGGGAGAAAATCTTCATATATAAGTAGAGAGATAAATTAATGAACGTTCTGAGGATTCAGAGGATGAAAACATAAACTTTAATTCATTACACCTCCACCAGAGCATAACTATGCATCTCCAAAGGAACACAGTGAATTATCCAGCAGTTGACAAGTAGAAATTAAGTATTATGTAAACCATCTTAAATTAATTAAGGGACGAGAAGACTCTATAGAGTTCAATAAGATTTTATTTAACAGAGGATGTGGATGATGGTCAGCAAAACATGTGGAGCGAATAACAGTGTGTAGTTTGAATCAGTCTTACAATAATGTTAATTGTATTATTTGCTATGCTCTACAGGTTCTACAGTATTTCAAGTTGAAATCTAATAGCTATATTTCAGGATAGGATTTATGAACACATCCACATTTACACATTTAATTTGCCAAGGACTATTTTCATCTATCTGCATCCTCTGTAGCATGGAATAAGGGGAAGATTTTTAACTTGGTCCAATATTACTTGATCATGTGGTAAAGTAGTGTATAACATGAATTCATTAGTGTTTTTTTAGAATTGCATAAAATGGAATCATAATGTCTTTGAAATCACAATTTTAGATTTAAAAGCTAAAAAATAAAAGTAATTTAGCATTGAATATGATGCTCTTTTTTTTAAGCACATATTTTAGTAGTCGAGGCTGTACATTTTATTTATTTTATACTAAATTAATACAGGGGACTGGAAACTGACACAATCACAGCAGAAATCTTGTACTTTGTTTAACTATCTAAAATTTAGGTAAAGATGTTAGCATAAAATGTATTATTGTATCAACAATTGTAATCGTGAGGGAATACACCTATAGATAGGTGGAGGCCCCATTGTAATTTGTATTTAAATTTTTCTTAGCACTTTATAAATTTCAAATTTTATTATAGTAGATGTTTGAGAAATAAAAGAATTAGCAGTTTGTAGAGACTGTAGCTAGCTGATAAAATAATGGTATAGGTAGAGTAATTGAAATATATTATTTTAGTCCCCTGGAATTGCAGTAGGCTACTGCTGATGAACCGGGTATTGGGGTCTGATGCAATCAAGGTGGAAATTTTGTACTTTATTTAATTATTTAGAATTTAGATAATGGGTTAGTATACAATCATTATTGTATTAAAATTTCTGTATTTGTGAGCAGGAACATCTAAAATGGCCTGGGCCAGATAGGTGAGACCCCTTGAAGTTTGTATTTCGCTTAGCATTTTCAGTACATTTCAAATACTAAATTAAGGAGATACCAGCTCTGCTGTTTGCATATGATCTGATTACATATATTTTAATGAGTAAATAATTAAAATAATCACTAGAAGCTATTGGTACATTTTGTAGAGAAATGGGGTCTCAAGGTAAACAAAACTAAATCTAAGATTATGATGATGAAAAAAGGTACTAAATCTAAGATTATGATGATGAAAAAAGGTTTCAAATGAATAAAAACAGGAGAAATGGTGGTGGGAGGGCACAAAAATTGAAGTTGTCAAGAAAATTGATTACTGACATGGGTCTTAGACTGTTTAGTAATGGAAAATGGAGTGACAAATAAGAAAAATATCAGCAGAAGGAAAAATGACCTTGCATGTAATCAGATCTTGTGTAAATAAAATACCAAATATGAAAGTAAAATGGTTAGAGCGAGTACATGGTTCAATATTAGAGAACAGATGATGAATGGAATAGAAATTTGGGGGCCAGATGGAGGATGGAATGAATGAATAGTGTTTAATGCCCGTTTTTGCTACAGAGGCACCACATGCGATGGACACTGGTGATACTTGAAATGAAATTATATATTGGGAAAGGATTTATTTTTAAGGAAGGAAACGTTCCAGGCCTAAGTTTAAGATACCTCCCCAGCATTTGCCATTTGAGGACTGAGGAAAACCTGGAAAAAACCTCAGTTCGGGAGGACGGTCCTGGCGGGATTCGAACCCCAGACCTCCCGCTCACGAGTCCGCGATTTAACGACCTCGGCCACCCATGGCGGTGAGGTGGTGGATGGAAAGCTATAAATGTGATAAATAGACTATTTTGTAGAATTGTCCTAGGCTTACCTAGATCTTCTCCTCACAAGATTGCTCTAATGGAATGAGGAAGATTGAGTTATAAAAGCAAGGTAATAGCAAGAGTACTGAAATATTGGTATAGAAGGGGAGAATGTTATCAAACAGTTTTCGTAGCACAAGAAAAAATTAAAGGGAGAGAATCCAATTGCATCATATTGGAGGCTGAAGGCTGAGGATGTTTTCCTTGGGCCACCTAAACATGGATATCTAAAATCCAAAATATTCTACAAAATGTGGGCATGGGATCAATATGGTAAGAGGAAGTAAGAATGGGAAAAGGATTTTAGAAAGAGATAAAAACAAGAATTGAGGATATTGAAAACAAGAAATATGGGCTTAATGTCTTAATGTAAAAAAAAATAATAATAATATTAATAATCTACTTAGGGAAGACAAAGAGAAATATAGGTATTAAGTTGAAGGAACATTGGAGAAACTCCGTTACAGACAAATAGATAAATAAGCTGTGGCAACACATTTTTGGAATGAAAACCGTGAAATAGAAAAAGACTAAACATATGGGAAAGGATTTATATAAAAAAACATGAGCATAACCTTATGAATTTTGACATCCAGGAGCAGACAGCACTTTATTTTAAGTTTATCACTAGACCACCAGAATCTACCCGGACACCCACCTACCCAGCTCCTACAAATGATCCAACAGTTGTTTTAACAGCTGATGATGTGGATAATAGTTCCATGAAACATATGCCCTGAGTAAATCTCATTTAAGTGAAACCATAAAGAATGTTTTAAACATCCCACTCAAAAGAGATTATGCATGAAATTGGTTCTATTTATATGTTCAAAATATATTTTCATTTAAATTGGAAGAAATAAATTCATTCATTCATAATAAATGAACTTTAATTCTCATTTTTTTTACCAGATATACCAAAACTTCCACCAATTCCTAGTGAACCAGATGCAGAAGAATTCCGAGAGGAAGTAGAAGAAAAGAAGACATCTGCCAAGAACAGAAGGCCTAGTGGTCCAAGAACACCAGATCCCTATTCAGTGGATGACTCCTCCATCATGCTACCTGTTTTTGTTGCAATTGGAGCCTTCATACCTCTTCTGTTCTGCCTTTGCAAACTCTGATCTCAAACATCTGCCATGTGAGTGACACTCAATACATTGGAAAAACTACAAGGTACTAGAGGCCTAAAAGTATTGAGGGCCTTGGAAGCCACTTAAATGTAATAGACATCATATTTTCCATAAAGTCTGTTCAAAGTTGGTGAACATCATGGTTGCATGGCATTTTAAAAATGAAATTTTGAGCAGTTGATGATGTTAGGCCCTTCACTTTATGTTGAGTTTAGTATGCGTTTCTTAATGTTAAGAAATTTATAATTTTGACTTATATTAGAGATGATTAGGTAGTTTCTGTTCATTTATTTACCTAAACCGTTTAAAGTAAATTTGTACTTAACCTTTGTGATTTACCTAATTTCTAATGCATAGTCACCAAGGGCTGTGTATTTTTATTTATTTATATAGGCATTTTATAGAACAGCCTAAGACCATTGAGTGTACACAAAATATTTTTCAAATGCATTTCCAAATCATTGGAAAAAGTCCTGAAAATGACACCATTTCATTGACCTTATTTTGCAGAAGGTCATTTTAACATTCTCTACATTGTATACAGAAGGAAATTGTTACACTGTTGGAACTATAATAGTAAAACAGCATTTGGAAAACTGGCTGGAACAGTTCTGCTCATAATATGTAGGGTCATATTGAATGTGTGTGTTGAATGACCTGAAGAATTTTTAACTTTTTGTAACATGTCACTAGCTGAAAAATGGGAATGCCTCATGAGTTTATGCAGATTGTGTGAAAAAGTGCTCTTGAAGATTCTGGACCTTGACCTTGCAAAGATGAGACGAATTAGTTTTGCATTACGGCTCCACACACTTTAAGTATATTTTGTTCATTTGGTATTTAAAATTTAAAAGTTTAGTATACCATTAGTTCACTAGAAGTTTAATTTACTCATGCATACTTTTACTGTGTCATACAATTTGTTGAAAAAGTTAAGCATGACATAGCAACGAAATAATGCATAGGTCCTACACTAATGTATTCAACATGTTCACCCTAGCTGCACTTACATGTTGAATACATTATTAACACTCCATTGTCTACAGCTTCGTAAGTACAATTTATTTAATAATGCATAGGTGCTCATTAATTATTATTAGTTTTTTTTTTTTTTTTTTTTTCCTTTTCACCTTGAGAAGAGCTGTTTAATCCTTAGGAGTGAGTGATAACCACCTGCTTTCTTTATTCACAAGCTATTAATGATGTAGATACAAAGATGTAAGCATGACTGTTCCACACAACCAAGCATGCTATGAAGTGCAACTGAAGTAACTCATTTAGTTATAATTTATTGTGAGCTATCCTGCATATATATATATCAGGCAGTATTTTATCCTATATTTTTACATTTATTTATGATTTATTCCATTGTTTGTTTTAAATATAGATATTTATAGACGTATGAATGTTACTCATGTGCACAGCTTGAATATTGACACTTTGGTGTACTTGTAGTTGTTTTGATCTTCCTCCCCCTGCTCTGTTCTGGAAATGAGTAAAATGTTGATGTCCAACATATGGCTAGCATATTACCCTTTCCCATTATGATGAATGAAATGAATTAATGATATCATTTCTATCTGCATCTAAACTATTAAACCTTCAGGGTGAGGTAAAACATTAGAAAGAACCCACACAGGCCACTTCTAATTACAAACTGAATAAAGAGCCCAACCAACAGGCACACAGTTTCTGAGCAATATCAGTGGACTTCTTGCTTTGTTGCCTCTCTTGAACTTATCATTCCTTTTATTCATTTGAACTCTTTTAAGCTTTTTAATAATCTATCACAAGTTTATATGAAAACGTTTCTTGGACAGTTGTCCATATCCTCAGCTAGTATATGACTGTAGACCATTAGTTGACATTTAAAGTGACTCTGGTGGCCTTTTGAGGAACTTCTTCAGCTTTCTCCTTCCAAGATGTCAGGAACTTCTTCAACTTTTTGTTTCCAGGATGTCAAAACTCATTAAGGGCAAGTTGTATAAAGGTTGCTAACTGGAGATTACTTTTACTGTAATTTAAAAAGGAACTAGAGGTCATATTATCTATTGCATAAAAATAGCCTCAGACTACGTAACCTCTTCAATAACCGTCAACTTATGATAACGTCACAAACATCACAAAATAATAGGAAAATTCATGAGCGAGTTGATGTTCAACTGTTAAACCTAAGAGAGCAATAATTATTTAGTTTTCCTGCCTCCTAGACATTTTTTTTCCTTTTTATCATTAATATGTCTCCAAACATGAATAAGGAGAAGTCAAAGCGAATGCTAGCAGCAAATTTTAGCAAACATGAGAAGGATATTATTATTAATCTGGTGATAAAATATGGAATAATTGGGAAAAAAAAGATTTGATATCAAATAAGGATAAAAAAATGACTTGGGGAGGGGGAGATTGCCAAAGAGTATAATAATGCTATTCTGAAGAACCACCAGGTGATATAATGGGTTTGTGTGTACAGTCTATAGCACCTAAAACTCTAGGAAAGTTGCAAATGTTATAGAAGCCTAGTGCTACTTTCCATACATCCTTCTTTGTTTTGTTTTTTAATGAACTGACGTCTCAGAGCTGCTATTTTCTAGTAACTTTATGGATGATTCTACTGGTTGTTCCTTTCTCCACTTTGAATATACTTCATAACTATTTGGAAGTTCCCTGTCGCATAGACCCCTAAAGTTAAAAGTATCATGAACATCGAATTCAAAGCATGATTTTGCTTAGTTTGTGATTGTAATCAAGGACATAGTATCTGTTTCAGTTGCTAAGTGAAATTGCATTTTGAATATTTTGCAATTCAGTCCTAGGAACAGATTATTTCTCTCATGAAATACAAAAGGAGCATGGTAAAATTCATCTTTGGATGAGATGTCAGAATAATCAGAAATTTGTAAAGAAATATGTACAATATACTGCTTGTAAGGTTAGCCTAACATAACTTACAGTTGAAAGCAACTCTATGGGAATGGTAAATGAAACATTGAAGAATCTTTATATATATATATATATGAAATTAAAATATATGTAATTAACCATTTTATTTATAAATGAAGCTGTTAAGCTTGTTAAGCTTGTACTCTGAGAAACGTTTATTTAACAATTACTAAACTTTAGTTATTGCTTTAACTTGCAAAATTTCATGAATTAGATTTAATTTGAGGTTAAGATGAAATAATCTTAGATTAGTGTTTATACAACCAAAATTTCCAAGCGGTAACTGATAAGTGATAACTGATGGTTAATTATGTGCCCTAAGCTCAAACTCTTTATACAACTGACCGTAAATGTTTCATTTTAGAATGTATTAAATATATTCACATTAACCCCACTTACTCAACAGCTGATGATGAGAGCAATTGTCTCCGAAACATGTTCTAATGTTTTGTAAGTGAAGTTACTGTAAACATATTTAATACATTCTAATAGAATATATTACTACTCCATTGCCTTTATGTCATAAGTGCAATTTAATTAATCATTAAATGTTGTTTTTAATTTTGTTATTAAATTCATTCCCAGATGTTTATTTATTTTTTAGTTTTTTATTCTATTGGTTCCTGTGTATCTGGCATATTTAAATTGAATTGTTAGGGATAGAGGAGGACAGTTTGGTACTTCTGTTTTACTGAAGGACTGGCTGTTTGTGCCTACACCCTCATTAGACACACATCGGAGAAAAATATGAAATGAAGGAGAGTATTATGCAGTGAGGATTCTCAAGTGGTGAGGCACAAATGAGATGGTGGTCCCTAATATTGTTTCCAGATAGACCACTCCAATACTGGCAGAGCTCCTTCCCCCCTTCCCTCAGCCCCTCAGAAGTGCTGCTTCCTTACCAGATGGTGGAACATAAACCTTTCCAAAGTGCAAACTACCACACCAGCCCAACTCACCTGCTACTTTCAATTTTGTAACAACAAAAAGATGAAATGCGAGGGTGAAAAGGAAAGTTCGATCCCAGCATTTCTGAGTAACAGGGGAAGCCACAAAAAATTCATGGTCAGGATGACCAGCCCCAAGGGATTTGTACCCTGGACCTCCAGAATGCAAGTATTAAGTGTTATTGCCTTAGCCATCCCTTTTGGTCTGTCATAATTATTTGCATATGACCCCTTTCAACCCCATTTTTATAACAAAAAATGGTATTTACTATTGTGATCATATGATGTGAATTCATATGTGATCATTCATTATGTGAAACCAGTTGATTATCTACAGAATAGTCATGAATATTAAAACTACCATCATGCACTATTATCAACTAAGATACACAGCAGTTGTATAGCATGTTCAGAAGGTTGCAATGCACTTACAAAAATGTTTAAAATTATATCTATAAAGGTCTGAATCTATGATTTAATTTGCAGGTACTTTATGCATGCATAAAAGGAGTTGCATATGAACTTCTGCTAGACAACCTGAACAAAAATGATTTTGGTTGCAAACCCTTTCTGTATACCTGATTTTGAGATGTTTGTTATGTACACAGTTATTCATTTTTTAAAGTCATTCATGATCTGCCTGTTGCAATTCTTGCATTGCTGTTACTCTATGGAAACATATTCAATTTTTCTTAGACTGCTTTATATATTGTTGTAATATCCTCCTCTTGCTTTTAAGTGAGCAATGAGGGGCAATGATTGCACTGTATAGAGTCAGAACTTCTCTTTGTAAGTGGTGGTCTTCTACTTCATTCAATATCTAACCCTCAGCCTATCTCACAAAATTTCTCAATAAGTCTATGGGCTGCATTGTTATGAAGTACAAATATATTTGGGAATTTTTCAGAAAATTGCTACTGCACTATATCAGTGTATTTATTGCTTTGTCAAAAGATATTTTCAACAGAAAAATATAGGGTCATTCATTTAACCAAGCTTGCTTTTAGCAACACCATGGCTTCATGGGCCTTGTACAACCAAGTTCAAGCTGGCCAGGATCGGTGGATTTTTTCAGGTGTAAAAATCTCAAGTATGGCTTCCTTCAGAACGGAGGTAAAGCCATAGGTCCTGTGTCGTAGATTTACGGCACATGAAAGAACCTTAAGCCTGAAAGAAGAGGCCTCTGAGCAAAATTTGTTGACTTTATCACACCTTGAATTGAATGGAAAGCTGATGACCTGAGGTGTTAAAGAGCGTCCATAAATAAACCAATTCAACTCAACCATGGCTGCATGGACATATTCTTTCATGTAAGAGTTTTGAATTCTGTTTTGCCCAGTGGTGATTATTTTGCATATTAGTTCATCCATTAATGTGAAATCACACCTCATCACTGAATGGCACTAATACATGTTTATGTTGCTCCCAGTTGTGAACTTGAGAAACCAAATTTAAAACTGTATTCCCCTCAGCAGGTCCCTGTCCTTTAAGGCTTGCACTTCTGTTTTATTTGGCCAACATTTTCAATAATTATGTTGCTTTGTGTGCCAACCTATAGCTGACATCTGCTTTCTGTGCTAACTTAAGAGACTAGATTTTCATGATTAACGCTCTAATCCAGGATTGAAATGATGCTTTTCCTGTATAAAACCATTTCCTTTAATATTTATTTTTTGTTCCAGTTCCAATTCTATAGTTTTAAATATCTCAACTATTTTATTATCTATACATGCTCGAGGATACAGAGCAGGTAATTCATGTTTTATAATGTTGCATGAAAACTCTTTGTTCTGTAATAAACTGCACAACTCACACACAATAGATGCTTCTCCACTGCCTTGTACTTGGATACTAACCAAGCATACTAAACTTATTGCTATCCATTAATGTGAGCTGTGTGTGACCATTGAACTGCTCTTGCCTACAGCAAGCCCATTTAATCTGATGCACCATATATCCCCAATTTGAAGAGTTGGTCTTGGTGATATAGTGGTAACCATACTTTCCTCATTGACCCAAGATCGCAGGTTCAATCTTGGCCAGGATTGATGGATCTTTTTGGGCATAAAAATCTTAAGTATGGTTTCCTTCTTAAGGGAAGTAAGCCATATATTTACTACATGTAAAAGAATCTCAAGCTTGAAAGAAGAGGCCTCTGAGCAAAATTTATTGGCTGTTTCACGTCCCGTATTTAATGGGATGCTGATAACCTTAAAGAGCATCTACAAATAACCCAAATAAATAAATCAGTTGGAAGAACCATTATGAGAAGAAGCTGGATTAATTACTGTTTAACTATTGAATAACTGGCCTTAAAACTATTTAATGTCATAGGACAATAGGACAATTAAATACAATAAAACATTACAAAGGAAAAAAAGATTTTATTGAACTGGAGACAGAAATGGGAATATACCTTTTGATACTTCAATGATGACAAAAGAAATCTACTTCTGTAGGCTAAGTACAATGCAACTTTCCAAATGCACTGCATTATTGGTATTACACATTACACCATATAAATGAAACAAAAATAGAGGTTTTTATTTGTGGGGCAGTTTGCCCCAGTAACTTCATTCATATTACTGAACGAAGCTGTATGGTGTTACTAGGTGCTCCATTGAATCATGAAGCATAAGTCTATAAAGATAACATGGTGCAGCAGCTTTATTTCATAAGAATTTAATATGAAAAATTAAAAACATTTCTGGTTTTATTATCCTACCACTGCTTTCAGTTGACTTGTTATTACTAATGCCATCAAAGCATCATTTTGCTACTGCTTTCATCATGCTCATGATGTAAATGCCATTTTCTTCACTCTGAAAGTTTCAGGGGGTCTAATATATGAATAAATACAATAATATATGCATTAATCATAATTTTTAATTAATATGCATTAATCATGTTTTTAATAAATGTTTAAATCACTAATAAGAAAGAACTGCCATGCTGCCACTCTACTTTGAAATTGAAATAAGTGTCAGCTGATCAAAAGTATGTCAATTTTACCTGATGGCAGTGTGTGTATGTCTGCATCTCTTACTTCACTAACATTGTACAAGAGCCATGGAGAAGCATTTTTTTCATGTGCCTTTATAAAATCTAAGTTTGTTACTTTTTTTAAGGAATGTTATGCTTTTCTTGCATGCTTTAATTTATTTCCTAATGCAGGGGATCAATGAGTGAATGGCTACATAAAATAAAGAAATATGTTGATTGTTAGAGCTACATATATATGCTTAATAATATTGACCATTTTGTTGCTTTGCCACTTTTAGTATGTAACATTAAACATCATAAGTTTGCTCATTTCTTTTGAAAAGAAATTATTAACAATAGCATACACTCATAGTATGTAATAAATGAGTAGTTGGCATTGCAGCAGCCTTGTGCTTCATCCGCAGTCTTGAGAAATTCCATTGGAAGGTTTATTTAATGGTACAAGAAAAAAGAATATTTTTCATTTAAACCCTATGGGTTAAACAGCTGTTTGAGAATAAGAATGTTACATTTGCTGTTTTTAGGCAACCATGTTTCACACAGAAGTTGTGCGTAGAAATGATAAGTGAGAGCAGAAAAGATCATTTCAATAGTTTGTGTGAATTAATTCTATTGTTTTGATTAGAGAATAAACTTGTCATCTCATGGCAAAACCAATCATTTATTTCCAGGAACATTTCTTGAAATATTCCAAACTGCTAGTTTGTTCAGAAGAAAGTGTGTACTATTTGAGTTAATGTTTTAAAAGCATCTGGCCTATGTTGCAGAAAAAGTAATATGGTTATAATCATGCCTTGCCTAAAGCTGTTACACTGAATAAGCCTAACAAGAATTGTGTCTAAATGCATTAAGTAATCAAAATATTTTATAACCTCTCATAATTAGAGATGGGTCGCTGCCAAATTTTCTAAATGCTTTATGCCTATACATGTTTAGTCTTGATACTTTGACTGCCACAGGTGGCCGAGTTGTTAAGGTACAGACTCATGAGCGGGAAGGTCCGGAGTTCAAATCCCACCAGGACCATCCTTGCTGACTAAGGTTTTTTTCCAGGTTTTCCTCAGTCCTCATAAATGCCAGTGAAGTACAGGCCTGGTATGTATCCTGCCTTAAATCCTTTCCAATAATATCATTTCATCTCATGATAATCAGTGTTGCTGCCTGTGGTGCCTCAGTAGTAAAAACAGGCATTAAATGCTATTCATTTGGTACTTGGATGCTTACATACTTTTATTAAAAAAATAAGAGTTTATAATTTATTATAAGTGGATTATTAATATATCAAACAAAAAAATCTGAATTTCTTTACTGACTGAGTTGGGTTGTTCAGTAAAACCATTTAAGAACTGAAGTGACTTGTTTCATTAGGTTGCTAGTTTTGTAAGATTTTCACTTTGTTAAAATCTTTGTACAAATGCAGCAAATGGCACAGTTTACACTAGAGATGAAACAATTCCTTTGCTACCAAGATATCAGCCTAAGCCTGATCCAAGCTAGGGTACATTTTGTCAGAGGGAGGGAGTTAAAATTATGACTGTAATGCAGGAACCTGCTGCTAAACAAAGACAGAATGCTAGTCAGAAAATAACTCCTAACTTCACTTATATTATTCAAAATAAGTAGATTTTAAAACACGTTTTCTTCTTCACTTCAAAATAACAATTGCCTTGAAAATAATTAGGTAGTAATATAAAATCAGAGTTCATGCTAAAGACACTAAAGTACAATATTGTTACAATAAATTACTTATAATTAGATAGATAGTTTAATCACAAATAAGTATATAATATTTTTACCAATAATCTCCTTTAAGTTTGACTCAGAACTGAGGTTATTTTATAGGCAGAGGGCGATTTTTCCATGTTTATGAAATGTGAAAAACATGCTAGAAATTAATGCAATATCATGTTAAAATTTTTTACTCAAACTAATTCAGTGTGTGGAACTGTCACGGTATGAGATTGTCAAAGAAATTAGTAGCTCAGACATACTTTTGCCAAATCATCTACAGAAATATAAGGAAAGGGAGGGGGGCCTGACTTTATTATAATATTGGTGGTTTGGGCTTTGAAACACACCCAATTTCTTCATGTCAGCAATCTTTAGAAGCTGATGAATGATATATATATATATATATATATATTTCTTGCAACCACATTAAAATGTGCTACTTGTCGCAGTATTCATTAAAAATTGTATTAACAAAGTATCAAGCCCATGTAGTCAGGCATTGTTTGATATCAATACTTCTTGAGTATCAAGAATATTGAGGACCCATCTCTACCCTTAATATTGTTTATTAACAATTTTGCACAATTTTTATGGTATTTTCATCAGTTCAATTCAGACTAAAGCTTTATAGTCTAATTTGTTTGTCCTCAGAAGTACATATTTGACTTAAATTATGTTTTCTCTTTAGTGTATTAAGATCAGAAAATATGTACTTAAATTAACAAGAGACTTGCGATACCTTTACATGGTATAATGGCATTAACCCATCTCAAATTTGAAATATCAGGTCTTATTTATTCAATGCAGTTATGAAATCGCAAGCCATTCTGAAGGAGCAGGAAATGTAAGATAAAAAGTATTGCAGAGTATGTGAATGTTGCAACTGCATAATATACATAAGAACTGTATTTCTGCTATGTTAAAACCCTTGTAGGGAATTGTGCAATAAATTGTTAACTAGTCAGTGAGCATTTTATACATGCGAGTAATAAACAGCTAATGATTCTGTGATGAACATTGTGTTTTATCTGTTGTAAATCAGTCATCAAATTTAAATGCAGCAGTGTGTTCTGAACAACTTATGCAATGCCCAGTTGATTTGCTATAGCAGTTAAGCAATTCGCGGAATTATGCTTAGGTGATGAATTGTTGATGTTAATTAATCCTCAACAGCTTTATTTGTAATAATTTCTAACTAAGAGACATTCCAGACATTATTTTTAAAATATGGTTTTCTTTTTAAAAGACAAATAGGTATTTGCCTACACTAAAAGCTTTAAAAAAAATTGCAGTTTCAGAATGCACTGTGTTCTTAGTCAAATTTCATGGTAGGGCAATTCTCTTGTTAATGCACTAACTTTTCATAGCCTTAGTTTTTCTCATCCTTGCTCTGTTTCATGGAACTACATTGTTAAAAAATTATACAATGCTTATTACTGTTCTATTGTGCTTGAGATGTGAATTATTTATGCTTTGGCACTTGATTTACACTGTTATTGTAACAAAACAAATGTTTGATCTTTTTCACAGTATTTGAGAGTTATAGAAAATGTTGTGTTTTCATTTATTCATGTTGTTTGTTATTTTTTAAAGCAAGTTTTAGATTGTTATGTGAATGATGTCCATATATGATAGTTGTTTAGATATTTTGTGTGTATGAGTGTGTATTTAAGAATGAGGTTCCTTATAGATGAAAAAAAAAAAAATATGTAAACCTGTAAGCTGTGGTGAAGGCAATGTAAAACATACCTAGTGGCACACCTAGCAATAATTTCCTGCCAGTCTGTTTATAAGCCAAAACTTTAGGATAACTAATAATTTTAAAAAATTCATTTCAAAATAATGCTTATTATCAGTGATGATTTTACAAGAAATCAGCCAAATGAACATTTTGTCTGCCTAGCATTCAGCCATCATAACCCCATGGCTTTCTTCAGGGTACTACACTCCAATGGAGCCATAGAGGTATGATGGCTGAAAACTTGGCAGTCAGTGAGATCTTTACATGGCTAATTTCCTGTGAAATCATCTTTTATAATTCACTTCAATTTGCTAAAACTTCTGCTTTCTTCAGTATGACTGAATATTTTGTCCAGAAGATCATTACAATGACGTACTCAGTGTACTTCAGTAGTGGATCACACAAAATGCAACACACTCAACAGTAAATGGTAACAAATATAAAACTAATTATTTAGGTCTGTCACTGTGATCTATTTCTCTCTCTTAACATGCTCCCAGATTAATTAATTTTTTTAGTTTGCGACATGTTTAATAGAAACAATTGAGAGGGTGAGAAAAGAGATGGTACAAAAGGCATTTGTAAATTTGGTAAATGTAAATCTATTGTAAAATGAAATTACAAAATGTTTATTATATATACTGCTCATTATCTACAACCAAATATGCCATCAAACAAAAGAACATGCATCGAGAGAGAACAGTTATAAGAAACTCACAAGCTATGCTTACCTCCGTATATTATTGCTACTAACAAAGTTACAAGATTTCAAAAGAGAATTATATCAGAACATGCACTAAAACAACTCTCAAATTAAGGATTTATTACATACAGTAAAGAATATTTTTGTACCTCCACAGTTTTCCTGGAGTTTAACATATTCCAGTGAGTGTGAAAATCATACATAGAACAAATAGGGTGTTCCATAAAGATCAGGAAGTTTGAGTGCATATGCAGCATTCAAATGAACCAGCCAGATAGATCTGCTGTAGTACAACCCTGGCCCATGAGTGGAACATTTTACTAATAGAAATATTTGGGAGACTATTGAAATATATAAAAATAAAAACAACATTAACAAGGATAATTGGTTTGAAATGCTATTTGGAATTTGTACACAATGAACCTATTCATATAATTAAGATTATTGTATGATTGAGTCGAACTACACCTCTTATTGGCTCCATTGGTATAAATATGTACATGTTTTGCAGACAATTGTTTGCATCATCAGCTAACCGTCAGTTACTGGATAATTCATTATGCTTTGGGGATGTATATTCTGCTCTGGTGGAGGTGTGATGAACTTAAAGTTTATGTTTTCATCCCTGGAAATGTCAAAGTTCTAAATCTGTCTCTGTATTTATAAATGTAGATTCTCTTCCATGTTTCTAACTCTGTAGGTCCTTGTATTAATTTTGTTTTATTTACTATGTTGCGGATTTCTGTCCACAAATTGGATGCTACTGCTGATTTCTCCATTTGTTTGTATTTTATGTTCCTGAAGTGCTCTTTTAACCATGTAAATATGTTTCTCTTTAACTAAAAATGTTAATTGGAACTTGTACAGAGAAGCTAATCATATAATTAAGATCATTGTATGATTGAGTTGAACTACACACACGGTTAGCTGAGGATGTGAACAAAAGGGTTCCTGAAACTAGTTCTACATATTATAAACAAGTAAGTGGAGCAACAAGAGCATGTAATTCAATTCAGTCATACAATGATTTTAATTATATATTTTGCTTTGTTTTTCTAATATATACTGTTCACATTCTGCACAACTTGTTTGGTAAATATCCACTTTTTTCTCATATGGGATAGTGTCATTAATATTGTCATTCAGGAAATTTTTAATATTAAATCTGTTTATAGATGCCAATCTTATATTAAAATCTTTCAGAATATTTTGAAATTTTTGCATCGCCCTTGGATGTGTGAATTTTTTAAAAATTATCAATTTTTTCCTGTTGAAAATTGAAGATAATGGTTTCTCATTAAACAATATTTGGAAGCCTATCTTGGAAAGATGCTCTATTGGCCAGTGCACAACCAATCAGATGGGAGTGAAAAGGGTGACACATCAAAGCATATAAGGCACTGCAGGAGAAATTTTTCCCACATCAGAACAATCCCTGAGGAAGCACAACATAAGATGTGTGAAATATCAGCAAGAACTTTTATTGCTAAGATGCATCGAAACCAGTAAGCTGAATCAAAATACATTGACCTCAGCTGCAGAAGCTTGAGATAACATTTATTCTATATGTTGTTAAATATGACAGTGCCTCTTAAGTATACTTCATAGCATCAATATGGATTAGATGCAGAATTTGTGACAGCAGTGGCATCTGAGCCAGGTGCTATGGTTTCTACTGCCATTCTATATGGTTTCTCCATCGTCGTCATAGCCATAATTATCATCAAGTATAATGAATTCTGCTATCTCTGTACTGAATTTCACTGTCCATTTAATAAGCGAGTTGGCAATAGGCATTTGAAGTATGCACTTTTCTTATGAAATTTACTTTGAGAATCTAAATTTACATTTTTAATCCAAATCCCACTGAATGGGAAAATTTTCATATGTAATTTCCATCTATTAGGTTTATTTAAGTTCTGTGAAACATGGCATGTGAAATGCAAGTTCTCTAATGGATGCTAGGTGTGCCATTGGTTTGTAAAATGCTTGAAGAAGGTTAGAACTGTTGGATTTATTGTACAATATTTAGTTCCTTTGCAGGATAATGTTAAGCTGTACTTAACAATCAGTCCATAAACACTAAACTTAGCATAATGCACTTAGTGAAATATGGTCTGGATTTTTTTGTACTTAATTATAAAAAGATTATGTAGTTAATATACTCAGAGGCAGGAATCCAAGATTTATTTGTCTAATCATTATGTTAAGTCTCTAACTCTTAAAGAAGCATTCATTGAAGAAACAATCGTTGCTGAGGGACATATTTGTGTTTGCCCAGATAGTTTTGAGAAATCAGGACTGCATTGCCTATAGGAAACTTTTTCACATTTATTTTAAAATATCTTAGAATTTTTATGCAAAGTACAAGGATATAGGCATTTTTCCTTTCTAAATTAAAATTGTATCTCCCTAGCACAGTCAAATGTTGGTGTTCATCTAAATAAGCTGCAGATGTGAAGTGATTAACTGTTTATTTCGAATATTCCTACCAAAACTAGCAAAAGACAAATATTAAAAAAGGGAAGCATACTAGATTTTCAGGATAAGTTTGATGACGATTGAATTATATTAACATTATCTGAGCTCAAGAACCATCAAAATCATTAGTTTCACAGTTAGTTAAACAGGCTGAAGAAATCTGGTTGACCTCAGAAAACAACTTCAATTAAATTGGATTCAAATCCTCATACTCTGTTTTGCAGATGACTTTGGATTAATATGGTAACCAGTCATGTGGCTCTGTTTCATCTGTTATCCTAAGCATCTTGCCAATGAGCCTAGCATGTTAACATTGAATTAATGAACAAATTTAAAAGTGTGCATTTAAAAATGCAGTTAGCAATATTATAATTTTTTTCTTATTTATCTAATGATGTATATTATCTGAACTTACCCCATTCAGGTCCATAGAAATATACATGATTCAAGTTATTAATAATTTAATATTATTATAGATATAACAACATATAAATCAATATGATTGTGCGAGTACAGTACTTCGTGCCCAAAGAAACATAATTCTTTAAAAACAATAGTTAATTTTAAAAAAAAAAGAGCCAGGAAGTCCCTGGTTAAAAGAGTTAATTAAATTAATTCTGAAATTAAACAATTGGCATAACTCCCTTAGTTTTGAAAATCCTGCCTCTGATTTGCTCTTAAGTTGCTTAAAACAGAAGGGTATTGTTAATGTATTGGGTTGTGCAAAATGCTTTCATTAAAAATTATTTTATACATGTTCAAAAAAAGACATTTTGCTGACAGTTATAATGTGCAATAGATAGTAATGCAGAAAATAAAAGAATTTAGATGTTTTTAAAAGAGAGATACATCTTCTGGCTGATCTAGAGAACAGCAGTGCAGTCATTAAAGATACAATTTACTTGAATATGTACAAATTAAATATTTTCCTCTATTAGGAAGTAACATGACCAGTATTTTAATGTTACAGTTTATCAGCTAAGTTAATTTATATCTTACAATGAAAAAGAATACTGTGCAAAATTAATTTAATCCCATTGCTAATACATTACCTCAGCCAGAAGGCACTGCATGTTGCAATATTCTAAGCAATTATAATTTACCTTAAGGCATGGGGTTACCATAAATAACAGAACTGTATTGCAAATTATTTACTGGCAAGCTTAATTTTTGGGTACACTTAACTAAACAGGTAAGATATTTTGTAATACAATTGGGTTATGGATGGTGGTTCCACATGATAGTATTCTATACATATTTGAACAGCCTTGAGCATTCACTTGAAATAATTTATTAAATATAACTTTTTTGTTCTTGTTTAGTTGTTTAGAATTTTAGATTACAGATGGTTTTATCGAGTAATATCTTTGACAAATACCTTAGTAATTGGGAAATAAAAGTGGGAAAGAAGTTGGTTCAAAGTTTGTAACCATAATATAATAGAATGCAATATGGATAAACTGTTTTTAAAACAATTTACAGTAATTTCTTTATTTTTTACCAATTCCTTTTCTTGGCATTAATTTTTAACACTTCCTAACTACGGTGTTCTAGATTCTTAACCTAGAAACCACAAGGATAAACATGGATAAATGGAATTGAAGATGTTGAGTTAAAGAAAATGTTCTGCTTCATCTGTTCTTGGAATGACCCACAGATTGCAGTAGTTGTTCCAAACAAATTACCATGTCAAAATTGCCTTCTGCTTCTCCAATAATGCTTTGCTTGATGAGGGACCTTAGTAGGCATTACTGTTTGTTGCAGTGCAGACGTATATGTGTTGGAATAATTGCAAGTATTGAACTAAATTATTTGAGAGGAAAGGTATGACAGCAACAGAAATTCATACAGATATGACAAATACTGTAGGAAATACTGTGCCTCTTTTTCAGTTGTTTCCAAGTGGATCACTGAGTGATCATGAAAGTTTGGAAGATGAATTATTATTGGGGAACCAAAATCTGCCACCATACCAGAAACTGACAAAAAAGTGCACAATATGTGATTCAAGGATTGCCAGCTAAACGTGTCAAAATTACTGAAGCCATAGGCATTTCAGGCAAATGGGTATTTTATATTTTGATTCAGAAATTAAAAGATGGGGCATCATACCTGTTGACACCCAATCAGAATGCAAATCTCTGAACAAAATTTGGTAGTTTTCAGAGAGATCCTACCTATTTTTACCATTGATTTGTGACAGTAATGAAGTCTATGGGAAAGATCATACTATCAGTTTTCTGGAATGCTTAAGATATCCTTGATGAACTTTCTTCAACTACCCTATTATGTATATATTATTAATTGTGATTGTGCTTACATCCAGTGGCAGTGCAGAATCATGAAAATGCAATTATTAATTACAGTAAAATATTTAAAAAAAGCAGTTACATAATTAAATACATGCCAACCTAGTGTTAAATAAATTTAATTTAAATACATGTTGAATTAATTTCACATTTTACATGCCAATTAACTTAATTAAATACTTTTGCTTAACTAAAAGCATGTCAATCTAATTAGGTACATCAACCTAGTTAAATATGTCAAACTTATTAAATACAAGTCAACTTAATTTTACATACAGAGGGTGCCAAAAAACATATACACACTTCAAGCAAAGAAAAAACTGTCTTAACATAACAAAACTGAATTCACACAAACAAAAAATGATGAGCACTAATCATCTTAGACTTTTACAGTTACAACAGTTGCTGAACATGCCCTCCATCAGCGTCGATACGCTTCTGAGTACAATGAACTACTGATTGAGCAATGTTTGTGAAAATGTCCTCAGCGATTACAGCACATGCCATTAAAATTTCTTTCCGAGGTGCTGCCAGAGTGAACCTTGTATATGGTACCACAAGTCTCAAATTTGTCTTGAATGCATGCAATTGTTACTCGCATTGGCCTTTCTGTTCTATATACATGTCTCCATTGCCTTTGAACTTCAACAACATTCTGAATTTTCCAATACCACTTCAAAATTGCTTTCAGCTGTTCAAACGATAATCTTGGTTCCATTTTGTTGTAGCAATGCTAGTATAACATAATGTGAGTCACATCTGTTTACAGAACATCATACAGTAATCTTGGCTTCATTTATTCATTGTTGATTTATCTGTTGGGTAGCAGCACTATCGTAATGTATGTGAGTCACATCTGTTTACAGAACATCATACTACACATTACTGTTGTTTTTCAGTCCAACTTTGAAATATATTAAATAGGTATCTACTGTAAAAGTGTGTGTACATTTTTTGGCACCCTCGGTATTAACTTAGTTAAATACATTTCACCTAACTAAAAACATGTCAATCTAGTTAGATAGCCATCAATCTAGTTAAATATATGTGAAATTAATTTTACACATATTAACTTTACCTAGCTAAAAACAAGGCTCTAGTTAACTACACATCAGCCTAGTTTAATATGTCAAACTAGTTATATGCATGTCAAATTAATTTTACACATATTAATTTAATTAAATTCATGTATAAAATCATTAACTTTTATCAAATATAATTCAGCATATTTATGCCCTAAACACTTATTAACTTGAATAATAATATAAACAATTAAGAAAAGCTTGTTAATTAAATACAATAAGGAGTTTTACACAATATTTCAAATAGTCTGAGAAAAATTTATGACACATCTACTTATTATATCAATGAAATATTTCTACATGTACTATTTTAGGCTACTTTTAAATCTTGTCAGAGGACAGCTGCAGATAATAAATTCCAGTCATTTGTTGTGTACAGTTGATTTTAAAACTATGATCTCTCGCACCAAAGCATGTTGGTTTTTCTAATTTAGTTGTGATACGCCTTCATGCATTTTGTTCAGTGTATGCTTTGTGTACTGACATTATCCCCACTTTTTACGTCTCTCTGCGAGTGATTCCTGACCTAATGTTTTAACATTTTTGCACTGAAGTTCTTTTTTACTTTTTACTAATTATGCTGCTTAATGTAGTATTAGAAGATTGCCTTTTGTCCATTGTTTGTTTTCTGCTCTATTCCTACCTAGGCTGCAGAGCTGCCACATTGTTCTTTCCTGCCTTGCTGCAACCTGATTTATCACTTCCTCCCATGTAATCGTAGGTCTTTCAGCAAGCCACTATCTCTGTAGCTTTGTCATAGTTTTTTATCTTCCTATTCAAATATTGTACCCTTACAATGCCAGTCGTCAATTCTCTATCCTCCTAGCTACTTTTTTTTTTTTGAGTAGTGTTTAACGCCCGTTTTCACTACTGAGGCACCACAGGCGGTGGACACTGATGATGCATGAGATGAAATGATGAATTGGGAAAGTTGTTTTTTTTTTTTTTCCCCCTTAAGGAAGGAAGCGTTCCAGGCCTAAGTTTAGGTACCTCCCCGGCATTTGCCAGTTATGAAGACTGAGGAAAACCTGGAAAAAACCCGTCAGGGAGGACGGTCCTGGCGGGATTCGAACCGCAGACCTCCCGCTCACGAGTCCGTGCCTTAACGACCTCGGCCGCCCGTGGCGGTCTCCTAGCTACTGGCAACTGATATAGTTCCTCTGTGATTCCTGGTTCCTGATATGGTCCCTCTTCATTTTTTCAGCTATTCATCTCAAATATTTAATTTGGACTGCATATATCCCTCTTATATACTTTTTTGTCACTGTCCAGCTCTAAATACTGTATAATAATATTGACTCTAGCACTGCACAGGTCTTAGTCCTTTTATTCACTTCTTTCTTTCCAAGTATGGAATGGGACAGGGCATAATATGCATTGAAAATCTTTTGTTATATTTTATGGATCTCTCCTTACAACTTCCCTGTTTGATGGATCTGTTCCTTCATTCTTTACTTGCTCCACCTGATCTCTGTCCTTGTCATTATTAGGCTCTTTTTAGAATTAACCTCTATTCCATTAAATTTTTTGCCCATTCTATCACTACTTGTTGGACCTTTCTCTCTGAATCTGCTATAAGCACCACATCATCAGCATAAGCTAGTGCTTGGCACTTCATTGGTCTAAGCTTCCACATCCCTATAAACAATTTCTTCTCTCTAGCCTCGCAAGTAAATATTATATCATCCATGAATATTACAACAGCATCAGGCTTAAACTGTCTGCCTGTTTTACTCCTTTTGAAATGTAAATGGTTTTGATGTATTATCATCAAGTATTGCTAAGTCTTCTACCTGAAATATTGACTTATCACTCTTGTAAGCTTCAATGGAGTGTTCTTTTGTAATGCCTTGTATAGCTCATCAAGTGGCACTGCCTGTAAATCAAATAAAGAAAGATATGCAGACTTTTCATAGCTGATCCATTTATCTAAAATAATCTTTAGTGAGGATATGTGGTCTTGTGTCCACCTTCCATGTCTAAAGCCTGCTTCTTCATCGGAGTCTGCCTCACCATTCACAGTTGCTGCTCTAATAGTGGAACACATATTACTGTATCATGCTATGCTAAATTTTACAAATATATACAGAAACCTATATAACACAGAGAAACAAGATCTGAACACTAGACTGCGAGAAATCACAGAATCAGAAAGCATCATGGACAGAGCTACAGAGATAAAATGGAAATGGGGCTGGCACGTAGCGAGGCAACAGCAGGGCATAGATAACTGCCATGTGGGACCCCTATGCAGGACAAAGAACTTCAGGACAACCGACAAGAAGATGGTCAAACACATTCAAGGAATATCTCAGAATCCACTGATCAAGCGTCGCCCTCAATAGAAGTGAGAGGAGTGACAAGTGGCAAGGACTCAAAAAGGACAAGAAACTATAAAACAGTATAAATTTTCAGTGGAATCCTTAGCTTACGTGGAATAGCTGACTGTGTGAGTCAGAAAACAAAATTTTCCCTCTAGCAGGATGCCCTAGCCCTTTATGGAACATAATGGGCTGTTTCATTCATTCATGTACAGAAAAGACTATGTTTAATAAAGATGAAAGAGATCTTGCATCACAGCAATGCTCATCCTCACACGTATTATTTCAATTATGAAAATCAATGAACAGAGCTATGATTTGCTACCACATCTGCCTTATTCTCCATATTGGCTACATTGAACTTGAATCTCTACCCAAAGCTGAGAAAATGTATTGGTGGAAAGAAATGTCTATCCAATAAAGAATTATAGTAGCAATTGAGAAGATGTTGTAGGTCTGGAGAAATTTCAGAGATGGGACAAAGGCTTTAAAATATCTTTGGTCAAAATGCATTAATATAAAGAGAGATCTGTGGTTAATGAGAATAATTTCAAAAGACTTTGCCCTTATTTTTGCTTCAGTCTGATACTTATCAAATGATCCTCGTTGTTCTTTAACAATGAGGATCATTTGATACTCCTCAATTAAAAATATCCTGCACTAACTTAAGAACTCTGAGGATGGAAGAGAGTAAATCATATATTTAAGTATATTTATAAATATATTCAAGGAGTTTATATACATTTAGGATGGAGAAGTGAGAAAAGAATTAATCATTTGAATAAATCATAGAAAAGTAGTTATGTAGAGTATGTTTAAACTATGTCTTCTTTATTTACTCTTCCCTATTCAGAATTTCTTAGCGCAGAATAGAGTGTCATTGCAGAAAGATGGTGTTGACAAATATTTTGAGCTATAAGTTGCATTTACAGCCAAACTTCTGCGCAACAAAGACCCATCTCCTTTCATTTGGCTCTAAAGCCAGGGGTGAGCCTTGGTCTGCCACAGCAACCTTTGCTTCCTCTACCTCATCTTATGACTTCATCTGTAAAGGGAAATATGCTGACTGCTGGTTGCCTATCATGTGGTTTCATGTTCAAAGAATGAACTATCCATTAGGCAGCTTCCCAATTGTCCTCATGAGCTGGTTGGATCCCATTTCAGACCTCCCTAACTTAGAAAAAATCTTTGGTAGGCACCAGGAATCGAACCCTGGCCAACAGTCAGCAACACTAGACCAAGTATGTCGTCCTTAGTTAAATATGGTGGACTTTTGTAACAATGATGTTTAATACTAAGAATTTAAAATGATTGAGTTGAATTTGTAACACTTACATCACTAATATTTAAAAAAGGAAGACTTAAGTTTCTGGATCTAATCGCTGCCATCATTAGTTCCAGATTAGTCTAGCGGTTATTGAGTTAATTCTCTACACATCTTACCATGGCATTAGTTCAGTTAGAAAACAATCAACAATCTTGCATTCAAATCTTTTCTCAAGAGATGTGTGCAAAGGTCAGTACCAGTCAAGATCATTCTGGGAAAATATTATATAAAGTCAATTTATGAGAATATTTTTCAGAAAATAAAAAAGTTGGTTGGCAAATATGAAGTGGGATTCATATTAGTTTTCTCTTTTTTTTTTCTTTTTTTTTTTTTTTTTATGGTGTTTAACGCCCATTTTTACTACTGAGGCAAAACAGGCTGTGGACATTGATGATACATGGGATGAAATGATCTATTGGGAAAGGGTTTTTTAAGGAAGAAAACATTCCTGGCCTAAATTTAAGGTACCTCCTTGGAATTTGCCATTTATGAGGACTGAGGAAAACCTGGAAAAAACCTGTCAGTGAGGAAAGTCCTGGTGGAATTCAAACTGCAGACCTCCCGCTCACAAGTCTGCACCTTAATGACCTCGGCCACCTGTGGCAGTATCTTATTAGATGAAACAATTGATGTGCTACAAATGTGTATTAAATGTGCTGGTGCTTCCATTATATCTGGTGATAGATGAAACCCATGCTTTTTGAAATGTGCCAACTTGGGAAGACATGCCTGCACAATAATGCACTCATTATTAAAGCTGTGGCTAGAGGATATACAATATGAAAATGTCAGACTTGTGGTGACTGATCAAGCACACTACAAGCTTTTGGCTTCCAACAATTGAAGGCCATGTACTCCAACCTTAATGTGAAATGTCATCATGTATTTGAGTCAGAGAGGAGTACAATTGAGTGAATGATTTCATTGGTGCTCTGAAGAAGATTGCTGTAAAGGCTCCAAACTGTCAATTTTTTTTACTGAGAAGTTAACTGGGCTTCACCTACCACAGCTCCCTGTAATACCGTAATAAGATAGGATATTTGGATGAAATGTACAGTTTTCTTGTTAAAAACTTCGAAAAAATCAAAAGCGTCGTATGTGCTCTAGATTAATGGACACAACAGCTATCAAGCATTTCCAGCAATTGCTTAACAACAAAGACCTGGTGTTGGAACTTTTTCCAGAGCATGCTACAGGTATTTACCCTAATGTGATTTCAGAGTGTAACAGAAGAAGGAAGTATGGAGAAAGAAATAAACAGTGGAAGAAGTTGACAACTGGGAGGGACAATCTTGACAGATTTGCCAAAGCCAAACTTGAATTCATTTTGAGTAACAATCTGGATGTGAAACCTTTGCAGCTTCCACCGAACTGCTTTTCCATACAAAATATGCTCCACTGGTTTCAATAGATGCTGAGCCGAGTTTTTCTTTATATAAGGATATCTTGAGCTCAAAGCTCAAACATCTTGCATTCAAAAACATAATCGAGGATAAAAAAAATTCATTGAAACCAAATATGTTTACTTATGTTTATGTTTACTTCCAAAATATTGGTTGTTTTATATTATTTGCTACAGTGTTTAATAAATAATATTAATGTAATGGTTTAGACCTGAATAAAGGCATTTTATCATCACCTTTCTGAACCTTTTAAATACATTTTCAAAACCCTCCTTTCCCCTTTTCAACCATAAAGTTTCACCTTAAAATCCATTCTCTGATAATCAACATATCAACACCTTCCTTGTAGACTAATTTTTGGTGAAAATTTTATGTTGAGTAATGTAATGAAATGTTTTGCATTAGCCATTCACAGAACTGGTCTTAAATACAGTGCTTACCACATAACAAAAGTTTGTCATTACAGCCTTAAAATTCATTCTCTGGTAATCAACATATCAACACCTTCCTTGTAGACTAATTTTTGGGTGAAAATTTTACGTTGAGCATTGTTGTTAAATTAAAATGTAATGGGACTTGCACAGTGAAGCCATTCATATAAATGATATTATTGTATGATTTAGTTGAACTACACACTCTTAATGCTTCACTTACTTGTCATAATATATGGAATCAGTTTCGAGAATATTTTATTCTCATCATCAGCCAGTCTAAAATTCAACTATCAGATAATTCGTTAAGCTGTGGGAATGTGCATTATGCTCTGGTGGTGATGCGATAAACTTGCAGTTTTTGTTTTCATCCCCGGCATTGTTGAAGTTCATTAGAGTGTTTTGTATTTGTAGATGTAGATTTTCTTCCAAGATGCTAGTTCTGTAGGTCCTTGTACTGATTTTAATAATTTTGTTTTATTCACTATTCACTATTTTTCTGTCCAAAAATGGTATGCTACTGCTGATTTCTCTATTTGCTTGTACTTTATGTTTCTGAAATGTTCCTTTAACCGTATGCCCATGTTTCTTATTGTTTTTCCAATGTAGATTTTTTCACATTCTGCACAATTTATTTGTAAATACCTACTTTTTTCTCTTGTGGAATAATGTCATTAACATTGTCTATCAGTAGGTTTTTAACATTAAATCTGTTAACCGGTGCCAACCTGGTATTAAAATTTTTAAGAATATTCTGAAATTTTTTGTTACCCATAGATGATATATGAATTTTTTAAAAATTAGCTTATCTTTTCTTGTTGAAAGTGTTATGGTTTCTTTGATATGTTTTGTGTCTCTTGAATTTCTGTACCTTTTTGTATACTAGTTCTTTTTTAAAACAATTCATAATAAGTGAAGCATTAAGAGTGCGTAGTTCAATTAAATCATATAATAATATCAAGTGTAATTAAATGTTTGGCATTAGCCATTCACAGAACTGGTCTTAAATACAGAGCTTACCACATAACAAAAATATATCATTACAGCTCAATTATAACAATAGCTTTTGCTAGTTTAGGTCTCAAAAATGCGATTATTGCTTGTAAACTTTATCACACTATATTTATTGTACTACCAGTGATTATCCATGCACTCTTTCCACTTCTTTTACATGCAGTGTCACATGTGTTAAATGAATGGGAGCATGATGTTTATCCAACTCTGCAAGTCAGAAATTCAAAATGTCATTACTTTTGATGTATTCTGCAAGTAACAAAAGAAATAATGCTTTTTAAGTAATTTTCCAAATGTGAAAATACATTTTAAAGTGATAAGTCTGAAGATGTAATTTAAATCACATGTTCTTAATTAGTTGCAAAACACTATTTCTATAAGTGTAGTAATGGACGTTTTATTGTATGATTTTTGATACACTCAAATAAATACAACTGTCATATGGGCCTTGTGGCCATACATGCTAATGTCATCCTTATAGCAATCAAAAGGGCAATACTCATACATATGTACATACATATAATACATACATACCTATCTACATACACACAACTCTACGTGCATACATACAAATATACAAATACTTCGATATTTTTAAGTTTTCTATTAATAATTTAAATACAAATACATAGACAGGAATGGAACCTTTACTCTTGAGCCCCCTTCCCTTTACTCACACCCCCTCTCCATCTTCCCCCTCTTCATTATGACCATTAACCTCCTTTGTCGGGTCTTCTCTAGAAATATTTCCACATTGTGTGAGTATCTCGCATGCACCAACATTTCCCGGCATATGTTCAAATTTCTATTGGAATTCAGAAATTGTGGTGATAAATGCTTATTTCTTTAAATCTCTGTTTCCCCTGCATTCTGCCAAAATATGCCTCCAGGTATCACTTTCTCCACACAATGGGCAAATCCTTTTACCGAAAGCATTAACTGTTTTGCTTCCTTTCCAAGCCCCTAATCTGAACCATGCAAGACCACACCTTTCTTCCCTGCCACAGATATCGAGATAATCCCCCCTCTCCCATACCGGATGTATTTGAGCCTGCAGGTTCAACGATACTTTTTCTGTGCATTGAGACAAAATATTTTGTCTATCTATATCTCGCAAACGTCTGTTAACTATTTTCCAACTATTTCGTGTAATGCCCTCTCCCCTTAACCAAATATATCCCAATGCAATTTTGTCTAAGCCTTTCCTTATTTTTGATGTCCATCCCGTATCCCTTACTTACTCCCTTAGACAGCTATTTCTATAATTAAAAATATCCCTCAAATAAGGATGTAACATCCAATTTTATATATCATCAGTATGCCACATGCTGCCATCTGAAGTCAAATTACTAACTAATGCTGAGTAAAGTTAATTTGAAAAGAACTATCTGTAAAATAAAGGGGTAACATCGGTCAAATATGGCCAGTGAACTATTTCCTAATCATCCAAACAAATCCTAAAAAAGGGCATAAAAATCAAATAAATATCAACGAATAGAAGGATGCTAAAAGAAAGTTGCAAAACAGCATGGGAAGTAGTACATAAAGGCACAAACAACCATCAAATGAGGTGAGTGGAAGAAAAATG
This sequence comes from Metallyticus violacea, assembly GCA_030762175.1. Classification (NCBI taxonomy): domain Eukaryota; kingdom Metazoa; phylum Arthropoda; class Insecta; order Mantodea; family Metallyticidae; genus Metallyticus; species Metallyticus violacea. The sequence goes on from CM060841.1 coordinate 14,193,493, forward strand.
TAACATTATATACATAATATAATTTTACAAGCAAATTTTAGTAATTATCTCAAATTATTAATTTATTTTTTATTATATTTAACATTCACTTAATTTGTGTGTGTGTGCACATGAAATGTGGCAGAAAAACCTGAACTGCCTATGCAGTTAGAAACAGACATTTTTCTTTAATTGAAAAACAGTAAAAGACTGCTAAAGTTTAAATTCTATTTCAGTGGGTTAAATTTACAGTGGCTGCAAGACCAACTATTCCGTTGCATTACCTGTAGGCAATTAGAAGATTTCAAAAAAATTTAACCTGTTGGACAAAAGTGTCACTCTTTCAACAAAATTTAAAATAATTTGCAATTGCTTAAATTTTTAAAAGATTTCTTTTTTGCTTATGCCAAACAATCCCATGGGGCCTTACAGTCATAGGTTGTGTATCCACTTGTCAAGAAGAAGCATAGAAGAAATTTCATACTTGTCACTATTTTGCTGCTTCACTGGAACCTTTGCTTAAAGATTCTTCCCCTATCATGAAAGATCCACATCGTATATATATATATATATATATATATATATATATATATATATATATATATATATATATATTACAACAATGGTTCTGAAGATAGCAATAATAATAAAAAATAATACTTTATTTAAATTCTGTTGCATTTGCAGTAGGTTAAATGTTTTAATAACCAAATGGACTGATTTTTCCGTATTTTTTCATTTAATTTTTATTTTCAGTTGATACACCCTTATTCCATTGTAATAAGTAAGAACTGCATATTTTATAAATGTAGATATTCTAAAATAAGGATATTATTCTTATGTCATTATCAGGTAATCACCAACAATTATATATTGGCAACTATGATGTCGTATGGTCAAATATCTGTTATATTTTTTTGTTTATATTGTGAAAATTGTATTTTGATGGTTATATTCTTTATTCAAGGGAAGTCTTCACTTATTATGCCAATATGTCATTGAAATATCAGTTTTACAAATTGCATAAATATAGAATGCTGTAGACATTAATCTAATCATATTAACATATCTTAAAAATGGAATCTAACTTGTGATAATGGGACACACATTTTGAGAATGCTATGTTGAGATATGTCAAAAAATTCTACCTCTTTTTATTTTGACAAGTGGAGCAAATGTAGAAAATATTTTTTCTTAAGAAGATGGATCATGAGTAACTGAAATACAGTTAACCATATGAGCCAATTGCATTAGGAATGGTCTTATCTGACATAACAGAAAAATCTTCCATTTAGGATGGGATGACCATATATCTACAGAATTCTGGATGAGCCTTATGGGCACATATGTGCCCTTTTTAAATACTTATTTTAAAAATATATTCTGAGTCGGATGTTTAAAACACTCTTTATGGTTTCACTTAAATGAGATTTACTCAGGGCATATGTTTCGTGGAACTATTGTCCACATCATCAGCTGTTAAACGGCTGTAGGATCATTTGTAGGAGCTGGGTGGTAGGTATCCAGGTTAACTGTGGTGGTCTAGTGATAAACTTAAATAAAGCGCTGTCTGCTTCTGGGGTGTCAGAATTCATAAGGTTATGCTCATGTTTTTTTATATAAATCCTTTCCCATATGTTTAGTTCTTTTGGCTGTTGAATAGTTTTTAATAACTTGATGCCTTTTTCTATTTCATGGTTTTCATTCCAAAAATGTGCTGCCACAGCTGATTTATCTATATGTTTATAATGAATGTTTCTCCAATGTTCCTTCAACCTAATACCTATATTTCTCTTGGTCTTTCCTATGTAGATTTTTTCACAATACTTACAATTAATCTGGTACATACCATATTTTTCTCTTTGGACCTGGAATCAGTTTTTCAATACTTTTTTTACATTGTATCTCTTTTAAGGTTCTAAAATGATGATGTACTGCTTGAAAATTTTTTGAAATTTCTTATTGGCTGACAGGTGGTAAGTGAACTTTTTAAATGTTTTTTCCTCTGCTAAATTGCTCAATGTTGTGCTTTGTTTAATTCTTTTTTATTTCTGGAATCTTTTAATTTTTTGGTTAATTATCTGTTTGCTGAACCCATTGGAACAGTCGTTTAACAGCTGAGAATGTGGACAATTGTTCCACGAAACAAGTCCTGAGTAAATCTCATGTAAATGAAACCATAAAGAGTGCTCTAAATATTTCGACTCAGAAGAGATTATTAATGCGTGTTTCATTGTGTTCAATTCCAAATTGAATTAATATTGAAGCTTATTATAAATTTTGAGTTCTTTATTAAAATAGCATGTGAGGGAAAATCAATAAAATAAACACACTCTATCCTAAACTTAAGTATTCATTTTTTACACTAAACTTCACTTACTTACATAAAAGTAAGACGCGTTTCAGGAGAATCTCTCCCACCTTCAGTTGCTCACTGAACTGCTGTTACTTGAAACGATGGCTAGACAACTGGATATTCTTGTGGTAGTCTCTGTTGGTTGAAGTAGGAAGTTGCTGAGTTCATCCATAGGAGGAAACTGGAAATTAATTAGGTTTTCTCTATTTTTTAATATGAACATTTTTTCCCAAGTGGATAACTTCAATGGGTTGTGAAGATGTTTCAGCATTTTAATTCCCGGTTTTGTTTCATAGTTTTTGGTCTGAAAGTGAGCTGCTACTGCTGCTGATTTGTCCATATGCTTAAACCGAATATTCCTAAAATGTTCTTTCCTCCGAATTTCCAAATTTCTCTTTGTTTTGCCTATGTAGCTCTCTCTGTTCACAATCTGCATATTTTTTTTTTGTAAATTCCTGATTTCTGTTCTGTTGGTATGGAGTCTTTTAATGTGCAACCTAATAAATTCTTGATACCCCAAGTTTAGGATATATTACCACTCCATTGTCAACAATGGAGCACAAGCGTAAGCACAATATTTATAAACACAATATTTTTTTAATTTAACCATTTCCTATTCTACATACTGTTAAAGTGATAAATGGAAAATATAAAACTTGAGTCTGAATGTTGGAGATTTTCTATATATTTATTATTGTTGGGCAACTGTCATGTTTGAACTTGCATATTTTTCAGGTGTCATTCAGTTGCTGGGCTGTTGTAGTGTTCTGTTGTCATTATTAATGCTTGTATTAATTTTTTTCAGTATTTTAAAAATTTGTAGATAAAATAAAATGTTATAATTCTGATATAAAGAAGCAAAGTATGTTAACATGCATTTTTAGAAGAAAAATCACAGATAAAGGCAGTGAAGATGATAAATCTAGTTCTGAATTAAATTTGAAAAGCCCAATAGGCAAGGTTAGTGAAATTCTCATATGTGATGAGACAGTGCACATAGCAAGTCCTGGCAGAAGCAAAGCAAATAAGTTCAAAGACAAGATCTATAGATAGTTTATTGATAATAGTAATATCCTGGATTATTGGTCTTTTGTTGGTCTTATTATTAGTATTGAAGTTGTGAAGCGTTTTCTCCCTACTTCCCCTGCTCCATATTTCTGTACTGTCTGCAATATTCTCTCTATCTCTTCTCTGAGAGACCTTTGTTAAATTAATGCCAGCATCCCCTAGAATTGTCTATATATGGGGCTTAGCCGAATGTGTCCCATTTGCTTTTATCCAAATGGCATGTTTGTCTAATTTTAATCCTCTTATTTTATGTTAATTTGTCTATTGACATTAAATAGCTATAAATAAAATATTTCTATATTTACATCGTGAGAGTAGACGAATGGAAAGAATTTCTGTGAAATTATGGAAATAGAATAATGGAGCATTTAGGTGGGGTAAAACAATGTGGTTATTTTTGCTTCCAGCAATGAATAGGAATATTGATTTGTAATCTATTTTCTCTTGCAAGATAACTAAAATGTTTCATACTCTTAGTCATTTTTCAACAACCAACATTGGAACAATCATCTAAACCCAACTAAAGATATTCTCTGGAGTAATAATTAAAAAAAATATATATATATACACACATTGACATCCAAAGAGGCAAATTGGAATTCTTCAAAGAAAAATATATTATAGGATAACTGGAAATTTCCAAACTTTGAAAATGGAGTCAATGATTTCAGATCTGCATCAAAAAGTTTTTTTAAGTATAACTATATATTTTAAGATATTTTTTAGAATATTTTAATACATGGGTTTTCCACTTCCAACCACTGAAAGTATACCACTAAATTAAGTTTAAAAATATATTTTTTAGAATATTTTAATACGTGGGTTTCCTGGTTCCAACTATTTAAAGCATTCCACTGAATTAAATTGAAAAAATTTTACTAACTTAAAAAATTTTGACAGCCTAAAAGTCATCAGTGAAACTGACAGCAAGATATTAAACAATATTAATAAAGATGTACTTTTTTATGAAGCCAACCATAAGAATAAAGAATGGAAGAAATCAAAGTTGAAGTAGTGTGAAGTTTTTAAAAGTGCTCCAAGAATAAGACATACACTACAAAAACATTAATAGTTACTGCATTTGGCAATCCTAGGAACAATTGCAGCAGTGAAAATAATTTTTTTCACTTATGAATCTCTGTGGACAGGTAAAAAAAATGTTTTATTGTTAAGACTAAATGCAATTTTTGTGATAAAAATATGCCTTAAGAATGTTTCTTGTATAAAATTTTATGAGTGTACCTCTAAAGACCAAACATTTATGGAAGAAATAATTTTTTCAGGTACCTAAATATAGAGTTCACATAAATGCAAGATGCAGGGTTTTGAATCCCATCAGCTGCAACTGGCATTTCCCATTCTTTCCCCTATAAGCAGGATAGTTTTTACTGAAAATCCTGTATGTTTATTATTATGATGATGTGTAAGTACATTTCAAATTTAAATTAAAGATAAAATTATTTCCATAAAATAGAATTGAGAATAGTATGTTAAAATGCTAAGGGAAAAATTTCATGAGTGTATTTCTAAAGATTAAACAGTTTTGTAAGAAATAATTTTTTCGGATACCTAAATGTGTTTATTATGATGACGTGTAAATACATTTCTAATCTAAATTTAAACAAATATATATTTCCGTAAAATAGATAGGATATCATGTTAAAATGCTATGGGAAAATTTCAATAAAAATAGTAAAAAATTCCATTTTTAAAAATCACTTAACTATGTCTCATTTTTGTCCCTAATTTAACTCCAGAAAGACTGGGGAAAAGAAAAAAAAAATCCCATTTTTTGTTTTAAAAATGAGCTCGCCCAACTTTAGTAAATTAGGATATAAAATTATTTGCTTTTCTAGCCAGCGCCCATGCATATACTGCCCATGACCTCCTCTAACCATTTCCCTGCTTGTGCTTTGGAATCGATGCGGAATTCTTTCCTCTTCGTCTCATCTACGCATGCGCCAACACAGCCTTTGGAAGGTGTTACGGAGTGTGATGTGCATTTGTTCCCATTCCCTCACGTTCCCGCTTGCCAGCATTGCGGGCTTACCAAGTTACCAGTGTGGAAAGGCCTGTTGCGGAGTTAAGAATAAAGAATTTTAACTGTCATTTGACAACATGTTTGGAGGATTCGGTGCCTGTAAGTGTACATTGTGAATTTATTTTAACAATTTCTTCGCGTTAACAAAACATTTTTTCGTTTATTTTTATTCGGTTCTATTGTTTGTAAAATGTTTTGGCTAACTCTTACATACAGTAGGATCATATTATGTATGTAGTTTATCTGACTAGTAATAATGATCATGGTTAAATTAGTAACATCAGTGTGGGCGGGGAATTATTTCATAATGATAAATTATATACTTTAAGATGGAACAAATGTGAACGTTTAATTTTAAACTTTGCACATACTGTGGGTAACTGTAACCCGTAAGAGCACTTGGTTTTTTTTTTTTTTTTTTTTTTTTTTTTTGTTTTGTTAATTGTGAAGTATTATAGCAGTTCATTCATATAGCACATGTATCCGAAATTTTCGATCTTGTATAATTTCAAGTTGTGCCAAACGCAAATGCTCTGCATTCGGCTATGCGTATATAGTTCTTTATTCATAATGTTTATAAAAAAAAGTGTCATTTTCTTGTACCCGATCGTTACACTAACCTACTCACACTCGCCGGCATTAATGCACGAGACCATCGATTTCACTTCCATCGCCGGATCTGTGGCGACAAAAGAATCGTTCCTTATTCTTTTATTGCGTTTTGCGTCGCATTGCAGGCGCCTCCAACTGTGGCGCTATACCAGGGCTTAAGTTTTAAAATTTTTACTGCATGAATTGTAATAACTATTCTAGAAGAAAAAATCTTAACATTACCAAGAAACGAGTTTAAATTGAAATTTATGCTATTTTATCAGACGCACTGACATGAAAAGCAGCAATAAGTCTTAGTTGTTTCCATTGTAGTTTTACATTGATTTCCGTAGTTCTAAAAGCTACCTAATTCCATGAACGAACCCTAATCAGATTCGAAACTGAAATACTACACGCCTTTCTTATCCAGCAACATCTTGCCTTACGTTTAGACATTCAAAACGCACATGACACTGGTGAATGGAAATCATTTAAACACTATTGGAACGCAATATTACAGGAAACACGATTAAATTTATTTATAATTTTCTACAAAACCGAACAATACAAGTACACATAAATAATAAAATATAAAAGAAAGTTAAAATACAGAATGGAATCTCCGAAGTTTCCGCTCTTAGTGTTACTCTCTTTTTGATAGCTATTAATAGAATAACCTCACACACGCACACATATAAAAGCATCAGCTTTTATATTGCTAAAAAACGGGACTAAGGAAACCATTTTAAGTTTTCCTCTTCTAAAAGTAAATGTATGTTATTTTCAAAGCAAAAGAAGTTGAATGTGTCGCCAGTTTTTATTTAAACGGTAAAATGTTACCAGTGGTAAATGCAATAAAACTATTAGGATTCATATCGATAGGAAGCTAACATGGGCCTCCCAAATAAATGCTCTCAAAGAAGATTGCATAAGACGAATCGTCATTCTGAACACACTTGCAGCAAAGAATTGGGGAGCAGACTTTAGAACCTTACTGAAAATTTACAGAACCATTATACACACTAAATTGGATTTCGAAAGTATAGTATATAACACTGTCAAACCATCTATATATTAAATAGGCTCAACACAGTCCAGACTTCAGCACTCCGAATTGTTTTAGGAGCATTTCGAACCAGCCCGATCACTAGTTTAATGATTGCAACAAACAAGGCCTCTCCATGAAATACGGAGAAAACAGTTGAGTATCTCGCATTCTTTTAAAATTACAGTTTTACCTAGTTTTAAAATATATACGTACATTTCTCTTAATCAAAACATTGATATTACTCTTTGGAGAACTATGCTACCAGAAATTAATATGGAAATGTCATATTTAAAATCATACAAATAATTTTGCATATCAACAATTAATAAAAGAATAATGGCATCAGTATCCAAACTATTTCCACACACATATACCGATGGGTCACAGACTGAAAACGGCTGTGGTTTACCCCGACCATACGATGCTGTACATATTACCATCTCTATACTTCGTATTTACATGTGAGCTATATGCTATTAATAAAGCATTAAAACATGTTTCAACAGCAGTTAAAAATAAATATTATCTAATTAACTCTGGTTCTAAATGCAGCATCCAAGCTATTCTAGACATCTCTACATACGAATCAATCAAAGAAATTATAAACAGTCTACAATTCTGATAAATCAAGGGAAGAAAATAACTGTAATGTGGATACCCTCACATCAGGGCATCTCAGGAAACGAACATGCAGATTCAACAGAAAAGGAAGCTTAAAAAAACTACCCCTACACAAACAAATATCAATACCATGTCAAGATTCCACAAAATACGTAACCAGAAGCGTTCATAATTTCTGGCAGTTTAGACACAGCCATCTGGCAAACTACTCTGAATAAAACAGATTCAAGAACGTCATATGCATTGCAGAAATTGAATCGTAAGGACCAAATCAACATCATTCGACTTCGAATTGGACACTAAACTAACACACTCGCATCTACTGAATAAAATAGGGCATACTGAATGTAACATCTGCCATACCGCCATCTCTGTACGACACGTATTTTCTGAATGTCCACAATATCAACTTCAGAGAATACAATGTAATCTGCCAGACCTTCAAGAAATCCTCAACAATTCATCTCACAGCAAAACTGTTTAAATTCTTAAAATTGATAAATTTATATAATGAAAAATATTGCAACATATGGCGAAATTTCTGTGATAATATTGTATTCATATTAAACATCCACCATATAAAACTATAAAGTTCGTAATTAACATATTCTAACGATATAAGTACTTGTAAGCTAAAGCAACATAAAATAAACAAATGAATGTTTCTCTTCAATATCTTCTCATTGGAAGCACAATAACTACATTGTTGATAACACATATCAGAAACAGTACACAATTAAGTTCAATTGACTGTTATCGTGTAATAGTTTTTGGTTGTGTGATTCGCTGAGCTCCTTTTGGGTCTGTATTTGACGGTTTGCATGAAAGTTTTTTTGGTTAGAATGATTCCTTTTTATGTGGACTTCGCGGATGTTCATTGATAAAGGCCTACAACTCGTGGAGTTGCGTTTCTGTTACATGCGTCACTCAAACGCAAGAATGTCTCCAAATAAGGATGAGGCTAGAGGAGAGAGAGGAAGACTTTCTTTAGCTTTATATGGCAGTTGTTATTTATAGAATTTTAATTTACACATAAATCGGAAACAATAGAAAACTATTTTTGGAGATTATACCCTCTCTTTGAAACCATTTTTATATATAAAAAGCATAATACGGAACTGCTAAATTGTGCAGTTTGGAAGCAGGTTTGGAAGCTTTAAATTGGTTTGTGATTATTGAACACATAACTCCTTCGCAAAATTAATAAATTTGATTGCGAAATACTGCTCATTTACGGTTTGGCCTAGCCTACACAATACATTTTCAATTTATTGACGGTATTTATTTACATTGCTATGGTGTACGTTTTCTGTCCCTTCATCAACTCAGCTCTCTCATTTACTCTAAAAATGCTATGTTATATCGATTTAAACAATTAAATTGTCCTTATAACATTATTAATACTAGTTATCAAATTATGTTGCCATAGTAACGCAAGCTTCTGTAAATAAATGTATTGCATAACGATGCAGAAAAAATATTTTTATGCGGGTGAGGGGAAGGAAAGCGATTTTGAAACTTGTTAATGACGTCATAATTCGCAAATCAATTAAAAAAAAACAAGAATATGATTTCGTAACACCAGAGAGAAGAGGAAACGAATCTGAAGTGACATCTATCCCACTGATGCAGCCAAAGATTTCCGGTATAACTTAACCCACATCTCTTGGCGTCTACCACAAGATCTGCACGATGAAAACGTTCACCACTACTTAAGTGCGTGTACACTGTGTCCAGAAAGATGCCAAGATGTCACACTTTATGCTACAAAGATATTTTACAGTAAATGTTTTTTATTTTAATGTATATTTTGCTTATTACAATTATTATTACACATTTCTGACACCCCACAGCCCGTTTAATATACCTACATGCCTCCTATATTGATATTGATATGCTGTAAATAAGTTTTTATTCATATGTACCAAATCATTACTGTTGAGACTGTGCATTCATTTCAGTTTCTGCCTGATTTTCCTTAATATTCTAGATTTCCTACTCCAAAACTCTCGTATAGATATATTCTCATTCTTTGCATAGTTTTACCCTTGTTTGAGCTTGGATTTTTGAACACATGTATTTGATGTTCTCTAAATGTATTCAGTATAATTTAACCCAGAATAACTACCCTGGCTAATCTCTACTTCTCCATAATTCTCTTGTCTCCATTTTCGGAGTATGCTGACTAACTTATTACAACATAGTCTTCTTCTGTTTAAGCACACCACTCATCATGTAAATCTAGGGCAATTAGACCCTTTCGTGCGGTATACCGAGGGTGCAAAAAATGTATACACACTTTCACAGTGGATATCTATTTAATATATTTCAAAGTTGAACCGAGAACAACATTAATGTGTCAGTGCTGATGCTGTAAATGAATGGACGGTGCAAAGATATTTCGCGAAATTCCAGGAAGGCAACGAAAGAGGATGTTCCATGGTTATGAAGCCAGTGGATAACGAAGCTTTCATATTGTGGTGAAAGATGGCCATACTGTGAAGAGGTGGCACAGCAATTCAATGCCAGATACGACCTCGTCTCCACCAGTTAGGAAAAAGATACTACGAGAGGTGATCAGAAACTGAGGTTACAAGGCCGATATTCCTGGAGTGGAAAAATGCTCTCGCGAAGAAATCTGCTTCGTTGTTCCATTTCTGCGGGCGAATCATGTACCGCGGCTGGTAGAGATTTATGAGAGACTGTAATGTCTCATCACCACGATGTCGAAAGTTTGCAGCCAGTAGAGAAAACGTCACCGACGAGAATCCCAGTGGCCGACCCAGCAAGGCATCAACAGACTTAAACACAGCTCGTATGGAGGAGCTGATTTGGGACAACAGGAGGATCAAGTTACGGCATATGAGGTAGAATTGGGAATGTCGTTCAGAAGCGTTCGTCACATTGTTCACGATATTCTGCAGCACCGGAAAATTTATTCTCGGTAGGTTTCATGATATCTGTCCAACCATCACAAGGAGAAGCGCATGAGAGGCAAGTCTGCAACTTTTGCAACGGTTCTCTTCAGCACATTGTCACGGGTGACGAAACATGAATCTGGAACAGTGCAAGTAGAGTTTTTGGAAAGATGGCACCAGTGATCGCTGACCGATACTGGGATACCTTGACATGATTGCGCGAATCAATCAAGAGGAAATGGCCAGGACTTCTCACCAAGGGCGTCATCTTCCTTCAAGATAACGCGCGACCGACCACCATGCTGTTGAAGCAGTCTCGGGGACATTATCGACCACCCTCCCTATAGCCTGGACCTCGCTCCAAGCGAATTTCACCTAGGAGGCCGAGTGAAACACTTCGCGACAACGTGGCCGAACACGCAAGGACAGGTGTTTTACCAGGAGGGAACATTAAAACTCATCCCACGAAGCGACAAGGGCCTAAACCGATATGGCGACTATGTCGACAAATAACCTAGTGTATGTACTATCAGTTGGCTGAATTGGTTGTTTGAAATAAACGGTACATGTTTCACTGCGGGCTTTGTAATCTTAGTTTCTAATCACCCCTCGTACAACATTGTCGCTCGCTTTCATTCGAGTCAGAGGTTGGCACGAGCTGAGCTAGTTTACATTGTTCCCACGTCATCAGAAAGAGCCCTTTCTTGATAGGCCGCTGGCATGCGAAGAGAACGACACTGCAAGAAACCTTATTATTGGTTAGCAACCCATGAATCTATCCCCAAACAAGTGAAACCACAACTGCTCCAAAGAAGGTTATGCTTATTGTGCATCATGAATGGCTACCAGTCGGCCAATCAATCAACGCCATTGTGTACTTCAAAGTATCCATGAAAAGCTGAGAATCGTGGAGCCTGCACTCGTGAACCGCAAATCGGCGTTGCCAGGTCTACTTATTTTAGAGGACGTTCCTTAATTTTGACCATTCTACTCTTCTACTAAACATCTTTAAGAAATGTGGTAATTCTCCGCTAAAAATACAAATATTTTTCTTTTAACCGATTTTTCATTTTTAACGATATATATTATTTCTCGGGAGGTAAACACTGAATGTGCGGAATCAAGGGGCAAGGAGCGAGGAAGTGTAACTGCACACTTGCAGCGTCGTCACTTACGTGTGTTATCATTCCCTTTTCTTTCCAAGAATGTAGGTTTTTATGAAATAAAGCACGTGCGATATTGACATTGAACATCTATGCTGAAAGATGACTGCTGACCCAGTAATACTTGACCTACTGAGTTGCATTCATAGAATACGTCCCCTTCCCCGCACGATCCACTTGCGAATAGCACATAGCCTTATTGTTGATTCCACCGTCACTTAGTTCCATGTCAGTCAGTTGACAGTTTAGTAGTTGTGTGATGTCCAGGAGAATGAGTAATAATTGGTTTTTAAATGTCAGTTTTATGTTCTTTTGAGTGCTTTCATATTATCAGTGTTTTTCATATTAAGTGTCAGTGCTTTTAATTTGCTAATTTTACAATATAAAAAATCAAATAATGCTATAAAAATAGTTCAGTGCTGAGAAAGAAGGGAAAATATTCATAAAAATCTGAATGGTAGAACGAGGAACTTTTCAATGGTTGGGTTTTCAAAAGCGTGAAAGGGAATTTGTTTGCTTATTATAAGATTGAAAACAGTAATGGACTGGGAGCGGAAGAATTTTGGAAATGGGTGCGCAATTAAAAAATATTCAGATAAATCATTATTCCCAAATTTGGCAAAATTTGTCTAGGGAATGTTGAGCCTTCCACATTCGAACGCCAAGGTACAAAGACTTTTTATTTTCATAAATCTGATGAAAACAAACATTATGAACAGGCTTGGAACTAAAGCGGTGAGCAGACTCCTAAACACAGAGATTACTAACTAATATTGTTCAAAGTAGACAGTGCACTAACAAAGCGTGTGAAAGTGTACAGTTACAACACATGATGAACACTAAAACATCAGTGGCAGGTGAAATAAAGAGGAAGTTTCTTGTTTGTAAATATGAGATTTTCATTCAAAATGCCACATGCAGCATTTTTTAATTTAGCCATACTTTATAGCATATATGCATGTACTTTTTAATTTGTTTAAAATGTTTGTAAAAATAATGAACTTGAATTTTAATGTCTGCTTAATTCTTCTTTAGTTGCACTGACATTTCTATTTTCAAAACCCTAGATTGCCAACCCTGCCACAAAGGTGTTATTTTGAATGATGCAAAATCACATTATATCTATGGCGGCTCGTGAAACCTTTATTATCCGTATTGATTGGGAGATTAGTCCTACTGTGCACCCACCATTTTCTTCAGACATTGTACCATCACATTATCATATTTTCCTTTCTTTGGATAATCACCTTCGAACCTTTGCATCTGAATGAATTTTTTAGTTCCCGCCCTAAAGAGTTCTATCATAAAGGAATGCAGTCTTCCATCACTTGGCAAAAGATCCCCGATATCTTTGGTGATATATATAAATTAACAGTAATTATAATAGTAGAAAAGGATAAAACACTAAGAAAAAGTCACACTTGAGATCGCTATATTTCGGACTCGTGGAGTCCTTCTATGGCAAGAAGACAAATGTTGACTTGCCTTCTTGCCATAGAAGGACGCAATATAGCGATCTCAAATGTGACTTTTTCTTAGTGTTTTATCCTTTTGTACTATTATAATTACTGTTAATTTGTTACATTGTTAATAGTGTTACTTTATTTTTATTTTTCTTTTATATTGTTTGCACCTCTGGTGTTGCTTTTAACTTTGCTTATTAAGTTTAATTTGCATTTGACTTCTTTAATATTTATCTATTATTCTTTTAATTTTATTTCTTACTTTCTCTGTGTTTTCTAATACTTTTTATTGTTTAATATGTCTTAACACTTGTCTTCTTGTCATAGAAGGAACTCCACGAGTCAGAAATATAGCGATCTCAAGTGTGACTTTTTCTTAGTGTTTTATCCTTTTGTACTATTATTAGTACTATTAATTTGTTACATTGTTAATAGTGTTACTTTATTTTTATTTTATGTTTTATATATATATTAATGAAACATAAAAATAAAGAAACACTATTAACAATGTAACAAATTAACACTAATAATAAAAGTAGATAAAGATAAAACACAGAGAAAGAGTCACACTTGAAACTGCTATATTTCGAACTACTGCGAGTTCTTCAATGGCTTGTCTAGCTTCTTGCCATTGAAGAACTCGCAGTAGTTCGAAATATAGCAGTTTCAAATGTGACTCTTTCTCTGTGTTTTATCTTTATCTACTTTTATTATTAGTGTTAATTTATATATATATATATATATATATATATATATATATATATATATATATGTGTGTGTGTGTGTGTGTGTGTGTGTGTGTGTGTGTATTCAGAATATGATGCTTTCAAATGTGTGATCTGAAACCAGTAAAACACTTATGGTTGTTTTTTGGCAATGTTTTAAGTATTCATTTTCTGAAAGCAGAAGGCAGGCATACTTAAAATGTTCGAATTATTCTTTTAGGATATCAACAAAATATATGCGCACAATTGAATAACAATATTGGTCCTCATTCTTTATCTTTCAAGTGTGATTTGCAAATTATTGTATTCATTCTGTTAATTGCAGTTGCATCTATTTTCCTGAAAGGTTTAGTCTTTACATAGGTCTTACCCCCACGGGTAAGGTCGTGAGCGGAAGGTCTGGGTTCGAATACCGCCAGGACCGTCCTCCCTGACTGATGTTTTTTCCAGGTTTTCCTCAGTCCTCATAAATAGCAAATGCCGGGGAGATAGATACCATAAACTTAGGCCTGGAACGATTCCTTCCTAAAAATAAATCCTTTCCCAATTTATCATTTCATCTCATGTATCATCAGTGTCCATCGCCTGTGGTGCCTCTAGCAAAACTGGGCGTTAAACACAATTCATTCATTATTTACATAGCCCTAGTGCAATGCGAAGTTTCATTATGTTCTTTGTTTTTCCCCAAGTTGCAAATATTGATCGATAGTTCGAGAGGAGGAAGTATGTTACAGATATCACTTTTTTAATTTATCAAAACAAACAAGTGACGAATTAGGGCATCCCATGTGTTATACGCGATAGCCTCCCATTATCTGTGTACAGAAATGGCACTGAACATACAATAAAATTGAAACAACGAAATTGTTTATGGCTGATTTTGAAATTATATTTTTGCTTTCTCTGCATGCTGTTGTAGCTGCAACCATTTTATTATTTGGTTTCGGACATCTGTATTAGTTTTTATGTTTTTCGTTGCATGTTAGGTCGCTATGTAGGCATAAAGAATGCATACCACTTCAAAGGAATTTGCATGAAATGACCTAAAACTTGTTAAGAGATTCGCTAAAGACAGCGTAAATTAAATACATACAAACATATGAGACAAAAGGCAGAAACGTGGAAAGAGAGAAAACAGAGTAAGGCCCCATTCATAACGAAAATTAAACGTAAATATAATAAAATGAGACGTAATAAATTAACTTAGTAGTATGTAGGCATTCACAATGAAAGACGCAACGTACGTATTAGCTAATCAAAAATAACAAGTGAAGTTCAACTATCAGCTGATTGAAAATGGCTGCTTCTGAGTCGACTGTAGCGTTTATGCATATGCAAAATGCAGTAACTAATTTGCTTGGAGTAAGGATAGCTTTCTTATAATGCAATTAATCGTTTGTATATTGACACCAAATTACCTACAGAGCCACTGACCTTCAGCTATCTTGCCCTTACACGGAGTACGAAAATCAAGTACAACTGCTGTTGTTAGCTGCTGCAAGTCCCGAGCGACAGCGGAGAGGGCCGAACTTCTGAGCATGGCCGCAGTGTAAACGTTCCATGCTCACAAAAGAAATTGTGCACAAAATGGTTAAGATCCTTGCCGCAAATAGTGCCTTGGCAAGTATGAGTAAAACTTTGCAACCCGTCACCATATTTTTTCAAACATTCAATTAAAGAATCGATCGGCTTGCTCAATTGGAATGTTGGAACGGAGGACTGAATAAAGCAAAATCGTTGATTTGAAATCTATTATATATCATTATCATCTTACTAGAATTGGGCCTATGAATGTATAAATATGTGCTTTAACAGAGGTAATGGTCCTTTTTTGTCAAATTATTGAACACATCATTTTCTATAATCACCAAACATTGACACTAGTAATTACTACACCTTCGATTTAAGAAACATTACTTCAATTGAACGTGAAATATGAAAGGGATCTATAAAAGAAAAATGTTATAATCAAACTTCCATGGCAGAGGTCATTAAGGCGCGGATTTTGAGCGGGAGGTCTGGGGTTCGATTCCCATCTGGATCGTCCTCCCTGACTGAGGGTTTTTCAGGCTTTCCTCAGTCCTCATAAATGGCAAATGCCGGGGAGGTACCCTAAACTTAGGCCTGGAACGTTTCCTTCCTTAAAAAAATTCTTTCCCAATATATCATTTCATTTCAAGTATTATCAGTGTTACCGCCTGTGGTGCCTCAGCAGTAAAAACGGGCGTTGAACACTATTTAAAAAAAATAAACTTTCAATATTTCAGAGTTCAATTAGCTCTCTCTTATAGAACAACCCTCCTACTACTTCCTATAGAAAAGGAAATGCCTGAGACGAGAATTGGCTTTAGAATCATACCACGTCTTTTCTGTGTGCATGAAAGAGACTGACAGGTAGAAAAAATATATTTTGAAGGTTTCTATGTATATTAATTTATTCAAAGATCCAGAAACAAAATGGAGAAAGTCGTAATATGCTAAAAAGAAAGTTCCAATCACTATGGGAAAGAAGAAGAAGAAAAAAAAAACGGATTCAAAAGGATAAACTTAATCATCTTTAAAACTTTGCAGTCATCTATTTGGAAACTATTATTTATAACAGCAGACGCACTGGTATGCAGTGTTTCTGTTATTGGTGGGTCGGTCCTGGTGGTGTAGTGGTAACCATACTTACCTCGTAAACCCAAGATCGCGGGTTCGATCCCGGCCAGGCAGGGAAGCAAAGTCGTGGGTTCCATGTCGTAGATTTACAGCACGAAAATGAACCTCAAGCCTGAAAGAAGAGACCTCTGAGCAAAATTTGCCGGCCGTTTCAGGCCCTGAATTGAATGCAACGCTGATGACCAGGGATGTTAAAGAGCGTCCGTAAATAAATCAAACAAAAAAGTGTTTGTTATTCGTGAAAAAGGAATTGTGTACCAAAGCCTCTAAGTTTACGCACCTTACTAATTTCAAAGTTGGCCGATAGGTTTAATGTTCTCATTTTTCTCAACAGTTCCATGTCCCAGTTTAATTAAACGTTCCTATCAATAGTAGTGGCTGGGAATGACGTCACAGACGTGACGTCTTACCCAGAACGTGCTTGATAGCCCGTCCCGTGCGTGTATTTATAATTCCTTGTGTGCACCATGCGCCACAGGCATCTTTGTCGGTGATGACAGTTTGTAAGCATGCGGTGCTGAGACGCTGTTCTTCTTCTGCTCCCCCCTTCCTAGGAGCATTGGAGAAAGTCATAGAAAATCACCTACTGCTGGTGATTACAGAAGTTTGCTATTTAAAATAAAATTTACAACATGAAGCTTTAGGGCGCCGTGTGTTCATGCAAGAAAATGGCGGTAGTAGCGTGGGAGTCGCGCTGCTTATATGTTAACATACGCTTAGATACTTTTAAAAGTGTGTCTCTATACTTGAAAGAAAACTACGAGATATCTTTTAGAGTTTACAAATAGTTAAAAAGAACAAGGTGCCCCAGTAGTGGTAATCATGAAAATTATGCACGGCATAAATATAACATTTTCTATACTTAAGTAAGCACTCTCTTCATAACCTAGCTGAGCCGCTGGTTTATGCTTTAAGTATAGGGTAAGATGAAGAAATAAATAGATATCTGGGGAAGAGAGAAAGAAATAAAAAAAAAAACTCCTACTAAAATCCGTTTTTAAACGGAGGAAAAAGTACGGAATAAAGCTTTGTCACCATGCATCAGGATTGAAACCTATGCTCCCATATGGTTCATCATATCTAATACACGAGGTTATGATAATTATTGTTGTATTCATTTCGGAATCCTCTCCCGGAAACTGTACTTCTTATTTGGCGCTAAAGCCCGGGGTGAGCCTTGACCTACCGCAGTGACCTCTGCATCCTCTAAATCCGTCTTATGACTTCATTGATAAAGGGCAGTATTGCAGAGGGGGCATGTGATTAGCATACCAGCACCCCGCCGGAAGCTTCTCACGAGGTTTTCATGATCGAAGAACGTCACCTCTCCATCAGGCAGCTCCTCAAGGGTCCTCACGGCCCCGTCCCAGAACTCCTTAAATTAGAAAAATTCCTAAGAAAGTACGGGAATCAGCAACACTTACCACTAGACCAATGAGATGGTCACTTGAAGGTTTAGCAGATAAAAATAATGACCGACACTGTGAGAAATGAGTTGGAAAATAATTCTAACATGTGTCAGCCATGTTAGCTGTTCTAAAAAGTATATCCCAGAAAATACACTTTCAGGATGTTTTCGAGGCGAAAACCAAAACTCAGAGGTAAGTTTTTCTCGGTAAAGTTTGCCACATTTGGAACTTAGTGAGAATGAAAAGTTCTTCCTTAAAAATCAATAACCATATTACATAGTGAATTACCTTTCTTCGTTTCTTCCCACAGCATCTTCAAGCTTTAAGGCGTACAAAAGTTCGTAGGAACTATGATATGTGATATTAAGCATCGATGCAATTAATGTGCTTTCTGAAAAATTATACTTTAAATTAAGTTTTAGTATTAAAATAAGAGTAATTTCTTTATCTTCATTCAGAAAGTAGAACACACTATTCTTCAGCAATAGCATGAAACTACTCTACGAGGTTTAACTCGACAGAGCTAATGTTCTGTTTTACTGGATTGACGTTGCATTTCTTAGCTTCCAACTATCTTACTGCTATATCACCGTCACGTCAGGTTTACAGCGATTGATCAATGTCACACTTGGAGAGTATTACGGTTAAGAATTGCTCTGAGTTGAGAGCTGCTTCTGATATATTTTTGTAGCTCCCGAAGTGCAGCCAAGAAATTGAAGAAGACACGCAACAACAGTGCTAAGGTACGAAAGCCAACGACAGCATTTGTCTCTGTTACCCCTATGTTTTCTTCTATATCATTACGGGAGCACTATAATTTTACAACTATTATTCAAGCCCACGCTTTTGCATGTTACATCAGCATCAAGAAAGGTCACCGCATTCTAAATGACGTCATCTTTGGGGAGCGGAAGAACATGAAACGCAGTTACAAATTCGTCATGAATAATCGTGCTGGTTCATAATTTGGGTGGGTTTTTTGGAGCATATAGCAATGAAAAATAATTTTTGTAACTAATTCGAATACTAGCAAATAATATTGAAAGCATTTTCTCACAGATGTAGCTGCTAAAGAAATACCAAAATAGGAAAGCAACTTATAGCTAAGGCAAGGAAACGTGCGATGGCAAACCAAAAATATAATTGTGAATTATAACTAATATAATAACCCAATCTAAGTACACAAAATATCACCAACCGTCGTATCTAATCATAAAACATTCACAGATGAAAGTGACGCAAATATGCAAAGAAAGCATCAGTAATTCTGTAGGATGAAAGTGTTCAGATTTACTTCATTGGTCCTTGAAGCAATAGATAACATCCTTTTCGGCTTCCGAACCCTCTAAGATTTAGTATACTTCAGGAGAATATTAAGAAACAAGGTTTACAAATGTAATCCACCTGTCCTGAAAGAAGTAAACATCACTCCCATTTCTCCAGTGAGACTACGGGAACCAAAACGTTTGAGGGTAAGTCATTAACTAATTTACTAATGGACATATATAAAATAAGAGCTCTGATTGGAAAAATACTTTTACTTCTCAACATAATCTCCCTGTACACTTAGGCACATGTCTCATCTTTTCGCGAGTCCCTGAAATTCAGCATTCTTTGAGCTGCTGTCGGAACCAGTTCTTTTTCTACAGCTTCATTATCAGGAAAATATTCATCTGAAAGATGTTAAACAGGGCCGAATAAATGGAAATCGCTTGCCAAAGGATGTTTCAGGGCTTCCCAAATGAAATTGGCAGCATCTCATTTGTCTTGTTGGCAATGTGAGAACGCTCGTTGTCATGCAAGAGCAGCACGCCTTTGATGAAGAGTCCTGATCGCTTCCGTTGAATGACCTTACTAACTTCCCTGAGTTTTTTTTTTTGAGTTATTTATTTAAGGACGCTCTTTAACATCTCAGGTCATCAGCGTCCCATTCTATTTAGGGCGTGAAACGGCCGACAAATTTTGCTCAGAGGCCTCTTCTTTCAGGCTTGAGGTTCTTTATCGTGCCGTAAATGTACGACACGGGACCCACAGCTTTACTTCCCTTCCGAAGGAAGCCATACTTAGGATTTTTACGCCCGAAAAAATCCATCGGTCCTGGCCGGGTTCGAACCCGCGACCTTGGGTTTAGAAGGCAAGTATGGTTACCACTACACCACCAGGACTGACTAACTTCCCTGAGGATGTTACAGAAGTATTGGGCATTTACCGTTGGTGCTTGAGCAGTATGTCTTCGTGATCCTAGAAGATGTGAGCATCATTTTCCTTGTGGAAAGTGTCACGTTAAACATTTTTTCCACAGCGTTAAGGCATATTTTGTGTCTGACTGGTAATAGTGAACCCAAGACTCTGTGATATTTCGGACTAGCACGTCGTGTCTTTCATCGTGGTAGCGATTGAGATTCTGTAATGCCAGATCTACTCTTTGCAAATGTTGTTGTGTCAACATGCGCCTCACCCATCGCGCACAGACTCTGTGAAAACCTAACCTGTCATGCACTATGTGAAAAACCAATAGCAGCGTCTATAGTTACCCCTTCTGTCTACTCGGATTTAAGCTCATTGCAAATTCGCATCTGTGGCAATCTCCGGCGGATAGCCGACGCGCTGTTCGTCTTCGATAAGTGTCTGGCCCTTCAGAGAACCTCTGCACCCCATTGTAAACAGCTTGACGCTACAGCCACTTCTCATTCTAGATAGGAAGCAATTCTTTATGAATATTCATCGATTCCACAGCTATTGCCCATGGTACATGAATGGGAACTGCAATAGAACCACCAAGGAACATGGCTGTTAATTGTTCTGTCTATAATCATCTCTTGGATGGCGAGGGTCAGTTGACTGTTGAAAAATTTAGTAGCTCCGTTCTGAGAAGATCCAAATAGATTGTCTTTTTTAAGAATACATCACCCCTAGCACTTTTGTACAGTTCTGAATTTAAAATTTTCCAGGAATATAAGGAACTATGTACTGTGTATAAACCTTGTCTGGGAGAGGATCTAGCATCTCTAAACTCTTCTTCTGCACACATACTTGCCTCCTAAACTCAAGATCGCGGGTTCAATCCCGGCCAGGATCAATAAGTTTTTTTCGGGCGTGAAAGTCCTAATTGCGGCTTCCTTCGGAAGGATTTTTTTAGTAGTGTTTAACACCCGTTTTTACTAATGAGACACCACAGGCGGTGGACACTGATGATACACGAGATGAAACAATAAATTGGAAAAGGATTTTTTAAGGAAGGAAATGTTCCAGGTCTAAGTTTAGGTACACCCGCCCCCCATTTGCCATTTATGAGGACTGAGGAAAACCTGGAAAACTCCTCAGTCAGTGAGGATGGTCCTGGCTGGATTCGAACCCTAGACCTCCGCTCACGAGTCCACGTCTTAACGACCTCGGCCACTCGTGGCGGCAGCCATTCCGAAAGGGGAGTAAAGTTGTGGGTCCCGTGTCGTAAATTTACGGCATTAAAAAGAACCTCAAGTCTGAAAGAAGAGGTCTCTGAGCAAAATTTGTCGGCCTATGCATATTCACTTTTATACTTTTTATTTATTAATGTTAAAGTAAAAAATTATAGTTGAGATATTTTGGACCCCTAGACTTTTTAATATAATGGAACACTCTCATGGTATAAGATTTAGAAAAAGTTGCGAACAATTTCGCAGATATAAGTGGTTAGACCCTACTAGATGCTTAACAGTATTTTATTTTTGGGAATTCCATCTTAAATCGAATGACAAGACGTTTAAAAAAATTAACCCCATTTTTTTTAAAGTCAATGACATTTTTTAATTTATGAAGCATAAGATATAACACTTTTTGCAAAATATGAAATTCCTGTTTCCAATACATTTTGTTATAATAAATGTTAAATATATGTCATTTTAAGAAACATTTTGCCTTTGAAAATAAATAATATATGGAACCATTCACTGCAAAAACACAAATTAAAATTATGTATTACCTCATTTTTAAATTTTTTAATGGTATATAAGCAATATTTATGTACTAAACCAAGTGGTTGTTATTTAATTATAATTTATTTTAAAGAGCAGTATTCACTTTAAAATATTGAAATACACTTTAATATATTCTACTTTAAAAATAAATAATTGTCAGTTTTTAAAAATATAGGCCGGTTTCAGAAACAGCTTAGAAAAATAAAGTTTCTAATAAAAATGCATTTTAGTGCTTTGGAGTAAAGTTGGCGCATTACTGCACATCGCGGCGTTTCTTGTTGAAACGGGACTCGCACTGTAGTTAAACTGTTTAGCACTTTCGCGCTGCATGAGCACACTCCATGCATTCATTGGAGAAACTGCGCGTGAGCGGAAGTGATTTGAAACAACCCGCGTTTCATTCCGGACCCCCCCCCCCTGTTTTCTGTAATCTGAAAAGTGTTATCTTATTCAATGTAAATAAGGAATCAACATGGATTGTAAAACTATTTAAAGTTTAAAGACTGTATAATAATGCAATAATTAATTCCAAAAGCAACCCCTCAGTACAAAATAATCTATTTACAGCAAACAGCTTATCAAAGCTTTTATTTAATATTAATTTGGTTTAAATTCGTATAAACCGAAAAAATTCAGAGTTATTAATTTCGAAAGTTCAAAAATACTTTTACTTAATATCCTTCTAGTATAGAAACTATTAGTGATAAATTATCCACATTTTGCATTTAGTTTCCATAAGTATACAAATTTTCGGTTAAATATAAACATAGAAAGAATTTTGCTGTCTGATTTCATATGGACTAACCCCTTGATAATACTGTTCATCGTTCATTCAGTATTGTGGTGCTTCTGTTAATACCAGAGCATGATATCCCTCGCACCTATGGTACGTTATTGCTTATGCAGTGGGAATATAATTTGACCTTTCGGTAATCGTATTCTAGTATATCCACTTGCTGTAATGTATTCTTAAATAATCTTTCGGTTACTTTTATTGTGAGATATTAGCGTAAAAGTGTTATTTCGTAGATTTTCATAGCTTTTTTCCCCCTAGTATTACTGTGGAATTGGCGAACAAGCTTCATAAAAGTGGAAAGCGATTTAGAACAACAGCTATAGATATAACGAGCTGGAGAAAAATATTAAAATGACTTTTTGAAATTAAAACAGTTTAGAATTTAAAAATAATTATTACTTTTTACAGTGCCTCCCTTTGGAAGCAAAGATTGTTTCCATAACATATGATAACCTTTTACAGTTTTCGAACTCTACTAGATTTTTAAGGCGCGTGATTCCTTCTCACAGGGCCTAGCCGAGTTGAATCAGAATCACGCGAGGCTCTAAAAGCGGCATGTTGTGAGAAAGCTGTATAGCGTGTCGCCTCAGTGCACCTCCATTTCGCGGAACCTGACCGTACTTACGTATTGCATTCTTAATGTATAACGTCACGCGATCAACACATCACTTTAGAGGCCCCGCTGGCCTGAACTGTGCATTGAATTTTCTGTACTTCGTATAATGCTAAGAAAAGGCTTTGTTAAATGTTTGAAATAAAACATTAAAAGAGTAGAAAGAGATAACATTATAGTTCATGTAAATATTATTATTATTTCATATTTTTCATACTTTTACGTTTTATATCAACACGCAGCGTAAAAAAGTAGCAAATGCGATTTTCTTATGCTGTAGTAAACAAATTTAAATCTCTGCGCGATGGGCGTGGCCTTTGTTTACTCTTGTTTTTCATACAATTATGCATTGAAGTTTTACTTTAAAGCAACAAATATTCACAGTTATTTTTTAAAAAATGCAAACATTTCCCTTCTCCTTTATAAAAATATTTAAAGAAAGTTATATTTATAACGTAATGTCTTCAACTGTTATCGTATGTAGTGTTCTATCTTAGCCTCGCAACCTGGACTGTGATAAACACAGCACCTGCAGTACCCACCTTCAATCTACAGACTTCGCCAGAAGACCATTGCAGTATAAAAAAAACTGTTGGGTATTTAATTTTATATGTAGCTGTATTTTGGTAATAAATTATTTCAAAATGATGTACACCCTATAAGAAAGAACAGAGTATAAGAGGATTAGTTAGGTGCTCCGAAATAGTCAGTACTACTGTAATAAAAGTTATTGTAAATAAGCGTTTTTCATCCTACAAATGACTTTTTTTTTTATTTAATCTAATCTGAAACATGAACAGTCCAGGTGGCCATGTAATAATAGAAAAAAAATATATAACGTCTTCAAAATTGTAAGTACCAAATGGTACAGGTTTCTTGGGTGAAACCTAAAATTTAATAAACATTTGTTTTAAACGTTCTTTTTAATATCTAATTAAATTTAGGTACGTTAAATGGGTATTTATTCAACTGGGAAGTCTTTAAATAAAACTTCTGAAAGGCAAACTTTCAGAAATGAAAGACTTGTAACTTGGTGTATAAACTTGCACTAAACTTAATTCCTTTAATTTATTATGTCAGCGATAATTTGAATAATATTTCACTTTAGTGCATGAGAACCTTCAATGTTGCTTGCAGCTCGAATCACATTGCTTGAATGGCGTTTTACCACATCGAAAAGAGAAAAGTCAAAACACTAGCGCCTATGAACTAGGGGTACATTTTGCATCTTATACAGTTAATTGTTAATTATTAATATACAATAATATATTAAATATATACTTTAACTATTTAACTCGGTATTGTCTAGAAATTCTAGACGATGGATGGAATTAATTAATGGTGCAAAGGAGAGCTCAAAGTCCATGGGCGTCTACAGATGAGAAAAACCTTTGGGGGAAAAAAAACTACAACAACATAGTATATATCACACTTAGTAAACTTTTAGGTTGTGTTGGTTGTTATGCAAATTAGTTAGTTTTTAGCATAAAGAATATGAAAATTGCAAAATTAAAGCAGAAAACTTTAAATTTAAAAACAAAATCACCAGGTAATTGTACTACTGGGAACTGTAGAGATAGCTAGTCAGAGAAATGTGTTGATAACGTTCAACTGTTCACAATTAATAATCTGCTTTTGTTAACGCAAAGAGATGGGCCGACTCTTTAAGTATTTGAATAGATGATGATATGCATGCAGTGCGTAAAGTTTTACTAGGCAGATAGCTCTCTCCTGTATACGCCAGCAGTAGAGATACCAATTAATTCCGCTCTTGTTTACAGAAACCTTTTCCATTTTTTTTAACTTCGAAAGGTGTTATTTGTTTTATTCAGGTTATGAGATATTATGAACGAGAAGAAAAGAAAAAATAATGAGTACAACAGGTTTTCGGTTAGAAATTAGCCTGAATTCCTTATCAGTTTCCAGAAAAAAATATTTTCGTTCTTTGTCGGTGTTTATTTTCTCAGTGTATTTCTGCCTTAAGGTTAGACGGCACTGGAAGAACTAGTTTTTACTATCACCACTTTGAGCAGTCGTTACGTAAAACGAGTTTAATCACATGATTGCAAATCTTCAAGCGTTTTTCTTTTTCTTCTCATTCTTAGATATTAATAATTAAAAAAAAAATTCTTAATGCGCTTCTGTGCAGTGTAAAATGTAGTTCAAGGGCGCACGAGTGTGCAGTATAGAAAATATATGTTCGTACATGCGAGTGTTTTTTTTTTTTTTGATTGATTTATTTATGGACGATCTTTAACATCTCAGGTCATCAGCGTCCCATTCAACTCAGGGCGTGAAACGGCCGACAAATTTTGCTCAGAGGCCTCTTTTTCAGGCTTGAGGTTCTTTTTCGTGCCGTAAATGCACGACACGTGACCCACGGCTTTACTTCCCTTCCGAAGGAAGCCATACTTAGGATTTTTACGCCCGAAAAAATTCATCGGTCCTGGTCGGGTTCGAACCCGCGTTCTTGGGTATAGGAGGCAAGTATGGTAACCACTACACCACCAGGACCGACCATGCGAGTGTAAGAGCGTATTGGTAGTGCATGCAATAACTTCATTTTAAGAACTGAAACCGGATGGGCATTAATGATAGGTCACGCATAAACCATTTGCTTGTCAAAGGAATTCCCTCAGCCCGTAGTTTAGATCTAACTTTGACATGCATTATGTGGGGTGGCACGAAATGCAAGAATTAAGGTGTCATTATAAAAAAATGATAAATCACAAAATTTCAGTATTAAATTTAATTATTTTAGGGACAACTCTTTAATTAACCTCGTAAAGGCAAATCGTATTCTGACTTTGCTATCAAATTATCTTTTTAAAAATAAATTTATATTTCAGAAAGCTTTCTTGCATACAACAATAATAACAACAATAATAGTAATAATCGATGAGGTGGTAGAAAAGTCGCTGGGTGCATAAAGTGCCCAAAGAAATAACGCAGCGAGTCAACGCTTGTTCTCTAGTGCCAAAGCACTAGTGCACAATAATCGGATGTTGTAGGATGAAACAGGGTTGTTAAATCTCAAGGGAACAGTTATATTTTAACACGCAACTGAAACGTGCCGATCCTTTTTAGAGCTCTTTAACTAACAAGGTCATGAACAAGTAGAGCTTGCATGTAAGCTCTCAATATATTTGATGGAGGACAGTTGTTTGTTTTCCTTCTTGTTTAACATTTTGAAAAGTTTTGTTGACTATTTCCCTCATGTGACGTCATCTTAAAATCGACCAATGAAATGAAACAAAATGAATTTTCACCGATCATAGCCGGATTACGGAGTGAAATTATCGAAATAAAATTATCGAACCCGTTTTATCACGGGACGTGCATTTGTCTTGTGGTCCAGTGTAGTGAACTCTATACCTTTGCTATATAATTCCTGAACACGCATTACTGACACTTTTGCTGGCGGTGGGGGGCTATTGACAGTAACAAAAGCATGGACAATCGACAATCAAAACGCAAAATGGAGGATTCTTCAAAACGTTTTTTCCTGACGCGTCAAATGTGCAAATTGATCTTATCATTAGGAATTTCAAACCACAGAATACAAAGAAAAATAGAGACGCTGTATGTTATTTTTTTTTCTCAGTTGGTATTTGAACGGTAGCGACTGTAACAGTCCACTTTTGTCCATTTGTTTCACGGTTTCTGAACAGAATCGATTTTCATAAATATAACAAATGTTAATATTCTGTGCGCGAATTTCAAATATATTTATTCTTAGTCTATTCATGAAATAGTCCTAAACCCGTATTTTACTCTTCTCTATTGGCATTACTGACAATTGGCATTCTTCTGTCGCAAGATTGCTTGAAAAGGTTAAGTACAAATATACAATTGTTACAATTTTGTAAGCCAATTTTAGAGGAATTATATTTGATTTCTTATTTTATTTGTGAAATAGTCCTAATAAATATCACTGGAGTACCTGAGCTTTCCAGATAAATTCACCGACTACGTTCGTGAATTTATCCGTAATTTCAGACCCTCTCGTGATATTATTTGTGATAATTTCTCAGGGAGCAGCCGCCCCCCTCGTTTGCTTTATTCCGTTTTTTCTCTACAGACAATTTTACTTCTATCCATTGTTCTGGAAAATATGTTCGCGAAAATTTGCAGGTGGCACGCCAAATGTGTGAACAAGAGCTTACGTAACGTATGAGGAGAGTTTGCTCAAGTGCACTGTAGTTGCACTTCCTGTATTTGTTGAATTGTTTATGACCCTGTATAAAATAAATTATAAAAAAAACTACATTAAAACTACGAAGAGGCCACACAGAAGAAATAGTTGAAAGCAGATTTAGGGGACAGTGGAGCTGATGTAAACTATAATCCTGAAGTAACTGCATATAAAAAGGCCTTGTCCATTTCCTATATCATCAGTCATGATCATTTGAAATGTCGCAATTACTTTGACTTCAAAGTGGATGCATTTTAGAAAGTCATTGCAATTAAGATTTTATGAACTTATTCGTATATTACATTTAGTTCTTTTGATTGGCTTTACATTTTAATGAATTCACGGTGTATTCAAAATGATAATAGCACTACGTTACAAATTTTCAATTTACTCTCTTTCCTGATATTCTGAATGTCATAATATTGGCGCCACTAATCACTGTGGTGAAATCCGTTTGTATGTATCTGGCTCAGCTAGTGAGAAATAATCAAATCGAGAAATTTACATTTTGTCGCTTTTATGTTAATGTCGGTGGAATTATATACAAAGTATATATATAAAGTATATATACGTATATAAATGTTGTAATACAAGTTTCATGTTGTTGAGAAAATCTGAGCGCTCTAATCAAATATGAATACAATTGCTAAATAGGGGTGAAAAAAATTCTGAGTAACTAAATAAACGTACCGTCAAACTTTTTTGACATCCTATACAGTAAGTACATATACGTATAGAAAATCGAGATACATGTAACAAAACAGAAGAAAAGATATTTAAAGCAATTCTGCAATTTATAAATATCAGTGTACTTTTTCTATACAAAAGATATTTTATAACACAAGTATGTTATACATGAACACTTATTGTGGTTTTCTTTGGTACATACCAGGTGGCGTGTCCCATTTCAAGTTTCAGCAATAGTGAAATATCCCAGTTACCTTTATATCTCTGTTCCAGGATTTGAATTGACTGTTGAATCTCTCACCATGCTCATCTGACACAGCTAAGTTGACTGGAAAGAAATCCAAATGGCTGTGGAGAAAATGTACTTTCAGCAACAAGATGCATCCCCATGCCGTGATAACTTGATAATAGATCCACAACCAATTAATTTCACATGGTTCTTGCTTTTTCTATTTCTCAAAAAGTTTTCTGTGTTGTTTTCAAATATGACCCATGTCCACGTCATTGACCATGTGATCGAAATTTGTATCTTTCATTAACTGCCGTATCTTAGGGTCAATGTAGACATCTTTTTTCAACTTTGCAACTCTCGTATGTGGATTTCTCTTTAAATACATAAATCCTAGTTCTTCTTCGCTTCAAAAAACTCTTCATTAAACCTAAATTGTTTGTGTAAGGAAGAAATATCACTTATTAGGGATCAAAGGTGTTCTTCTTTAACTTTTTTCCCCTTCAGGAGTAAATGAAAAACATAAATACCAGTTTCCTTCTATGTAATGTTTTTCCTTCGCCCTAATGTCCCATTTGCATAAGAAGCAACATTACTTTGTGTAACCTGTTTGCAAACCCAGCAACAAGCCTATTTCCTTTAAGTCTCCCCAAATTTCTCATAGGTATTGATCATACATTATCATTTGTAGCAACAGTTTCATATTTTGATATGCTACCTCCATGTTTACTGCATAACCAATTGAAATGCAAGCATAGAAAGTACCATCATTAAGGATAACACATTTCATTCTAAATTTTGATGCGTCTATGAAAAGATGCCACTGATTCCCTTTACATGGTATGCCCAATGTTTGAATAAGTTCACCAGCATTTGTGCAATTCATTAAATTCTCACAACTATGTTACTTTCACACTTTGCTGTAGGAGATTCCAACCTTGAAATCTGGAAGCATGATTTCGACAACTCTAGGTCTCTTAACTCATCCTAAGAAATTAAATGAAGTTCTAATGGAACATCCATGTACGTAGGTCCGTCATTCGCACCACAGTTGCTATTCCTAGTATCAACAGTATGCAATAATTAAATAATGTAATTTATTATTTAATGTTTGCATTCTAAGCACAGGAGAATATTTATACGCACCAGTGTTAACCCTTGGAATAAAAAGGATGTTACAAAATCTGTTTAGTATGATATTTGGAACATAAAAGCACATTGATTGTCTTAGGTTTGAATCGTCCATCTTATTGTGTAATGTTTTGTAATGGAAGAGTAACAAGTGACGATTCCTTCTGAGAGATAAACTTTAGTACTAAAATAATTGAAGTAAAGTCATAAGAAATTAAATTAGGAAAAAATAAATAAAAAATGCACACTTTAAAAAGTTACGTTGAATTATTTCCATAAGTTTTGAGCCTGATATGCTGAATGAGAAACTAATTACTTCTGCAATATTTGGAGTTTTGATACACTCACTTCAGGAAAAATTCAACGTACTTTCTAACAAGCTGATTTCATTTTCTATGTAATTATATAATAACTCTTTTATTTCACAAAATTTACATACAGCTCAGCAGAGTCGATACAATCCTGCAAACAAAATAGACTCACAGTCACTAAAATAAAAATTCAGATAGTTGAAAGTGTTTTAACAACACAATATGAAGTCCTATTGTTCTATTTTCTGCAACACAATTGACTTTAAACTTCTCAACTCACTTCAATACACGAGGGTAGGTCCATAAGTTTCCGACCTCGCCGATAAGGATTACCGCCTTCACAAAACCCTTATCTGGTGTCATTCCTTATCTGTTAAGTAAATAATTGCAACTGTAACTTCCGATCCGCTATGTTCAGTTGTTCAGATATAGTTGCATAAAGAAGGCTATGCGTAGAAGATTGTGACATTCAAAATGGAGTTTCGAGCTGTTTTTAAGTTCACAAAAGTAGGAATTACTCTTAATGAAATTAAACAGCGATTGGACGGTGTATATGGGGAAGCACCTTCCTCATATTCTACCGTAAAAGAATGGCCAAACTTTTTCGAACATATGGATCGAGAAAGCATTGAAGACGAAGAGCGTGCAGGCCGGCCCTCGGAGGTGCTCACTCGTGAAAATATCGCTCTTGTGGAAGGAGAAATTATGCAAGACCAGCGGCTCAAAGTTACAGAAATAGCAGCAAGGCTGGACCTTTCTAAAACAACAGACATTCGAATTATTCATGAACATTTAAACATGAATAAGATAAGTGCAAGATGTACCTAGACTTCTTTCCTCAGTCCAACAGTAGCAACTAGTCATCCATCTGTTGTCAGGCACTTTTGGAGTTCTACCGTGGCAACGAGAGAGTTCTGCAAACCATTGTTACAGGAGATGAAACTATGGTCCTCTACTATGATCCCTTGTCCAGAAGAGAATCAATGGAGGGTCTTAAACATGGCGAAACACCGTCTCTAAAGGCCAAGGTCACTCAGTCAACCAGAAAATCATGGCCACAATCTTTTGGAACTGTGAAGGAATACTCTTCATTGACTTCAAGGAGAGGAACACCACAGTAAATGGGGAGTACTATGCTGGCCTACTGCACAGACTACGTGCTTCCATGAAAGTGAAAAGGCGTGGGAAGCTGAGTGGTGGTGTGCGCCTTCTTCACGACAACGCGTCTGTGCACGCAGCTCTTGTTGCAAAGGAAACTGTGAAGAAATGTGGCTTCAAGGAGATCGACCATCCACCCTACAGCCCAGATGCAGCTCCCAGTGACTATTTCCTCTTCTCAAAACTCAAGATGGATCTTCGAGGAAGGAAATTTAAGTGTGGCGAAGAAGCGATGGGTGCTGTTTATGCCCATTTTGCAGACAAGACTTCTTGACTATTTTAGGGGAATGGGAATTGAAATGTTAATTCAAAGATGTGAAGAGTTTATTGCAATAAAGGTAACTATATTGAAAAGTGAAATATAGTTTATGACTTTATCGTACCTAGAAAATGGTTAGGCCGCAAACTTAAAAACCTATCTTCGTGTGTGTGTGTGTGTGTGTGTGTGTAATTGTATATTTTTATTTTATATATATAATAAAAACTTGTGTGACATTCTTTGGTGTAGTTTTTCCATTAACAACTAAGATTCCAACAATGCTAAGGTTAATTGTCTCTATGACTTTCGACACACACGCATACACACGTGCGCACTGTCCTTAAAGTTGCATAGCGTTTCTAAACATTCTAGATAATACTGAATTGTAGTGGATCTAGATCCACTTCACAAAAATGTTTCTGCAAAATTTTAGGGTACTCTTAAAATGTGCGAATTTCCACATAAAAAAAACGCAATGAACTCTCAGATTACGAAAGTTGTATTTCAAGTAAAAATACGTAAGAATAGGGAAAAATCATACAGTATAGTAAGTCCAAGTTTTATATTGACAACCAATTATGTCTTCATAGATTACAATTATTAACAGTGTCAAAGTAATAAATGTCTAGCTTTCGGCCATTGAGTTCTCTGTGACCATCATAAAGAAGTGATATGACGAGGTAATGAACATAATTCTATAAATAAATTTTGGGTTGACATGTCCTCTGGGTGGTCCCGTAGCATTTATCACTTTGAAATGGCTAATAATCTATAAAGCCTTAATTAGTAACCTACTGAAAGTTTAGGAAAGAGAAAGTAAAAAAGAATAAATGAATTTATTTCTAGTTTGTTCGTTAATGTCTAGTCAAGTACTTCCACATTTGATAGAGTTTTCCATTGGTTCTTCTTCTTTTGAAATATAAATGCTAACATTTCTAACATCGTGTGATGATCATAATATTTAGGTCTACATGATAAAAGTCATACCTAGTGTTAGGTAGATAATACCAGTTTCGCTGTTAGTTCTTTATTTTCAGCCAAGTCCTGCCGACAATGTCACCAACAAATGAAATTAACACTGTTAAATTGTTGTCTTGAAAATCCAAGATTTACAAGCGTCTGGCATTCTAGATCACATTTTATTTAAAATAAAATTTTGAAAAGCCTTAACCGAGGCAAATGAAATTTAAAGGTCTGAATTATAAGTAATAATATTTTAATTATTAACAATTAACATACTAATATTGAGATATTTCAGATAATTAAATTGACTCTGGCGAGTGATAAAAACGCGGGAAACCAAAACCAATAATCGTAAATGTCCCTTTTGGATTGGAAGCTCTGAATAGAAATATCTTTAAGACATGTTACCCTGTTAGTGTTCCGAAGACCTACGTCCCGTACAAACAATTGGTTTCAAATTACTATCTTAACCTAACGAAGCGCGTCTCTAAAGCCGTTTCACGTAAAACTGTTTACATTGTCACATTTATCAAGGTTACGTATTAAATGTATCGCATGAATGTTCGTTCCATCCAGAGGGAGTTCTTCCTTCTGAAAATAAATCTGGAATTGTTTGCAGACAAATGCGGTTTACACTTGACTGGATAGAATCTAAAAAATTATCAGATTTCTTATGTTGAGTAGCGTAAATTAGCAAAAGCCTGAAGCTGTTAAACGTGACTACTAAAGGGCGAAGCCATCCAAAATATCGCTACAGGCAATTTATCTTTCAGACATCTTGTTCCACTAAATTTAAATACTTCGCTCCACCGTTAAAAAAAATTGACTTTGGATCCATGTCTTAACTAAGTGAGTTCGGAAGCTACAGTCATTCTGACAAGAAACTGCTATTTC
Organism: Metallyticus violacea; assembly: GCA_030762175.1. NCBI lineage: Eukaryota > Metazoa > Arthropoda > Insecta > Mantodea > Metallyticidae > Metallyticus > Metallyticus violacea. The sequence continues at coordinate 14,226,728 of CM060841.1, forward strand.
GTTCCTTTGTAGGTCTAAGTGAAGGGGATATAGAGAACGGCCCAGGAATTAGTTACGCAGGCAAGCCATCAAAGAAAGAACTACAAGCCATATGGCTGCTAAGCCTCCCGGAACAAAGTTTATTTCCACAAAGCCGCTGTGAAACATGGCAGACGCTAAAACCTGTCCTTTCTCAAGGTGAACGTGTCGAGAGGCAGCAATGCAGACGCCCTCCAAATGATAGTGCAGCAGAAATTGCGGAGAGTTAAAGTGATGTTCCAGTGTTGAAGATCGCCTTTGTATTGAGCCAGTTAAATCGCAACTAAGGAAGCTTTATGAGATAGTAACAAGAATATGAATTATATAAATTGATATTTTTCTGGTTTACTACATAGACAACGAATAGAGGAATAGTGCATCACCCAAAACTATCCTGCCTCGACTATTGGCCTGATCAACAGTGTCTAATAACATGAGGTTTTCGTCTGAGAGGAGAGAAAGCGCAGTTTGTCTCGTGTCCACATTTTGTCAGATAACGGGTTTATTGTTCAGTTTGCTCATAGTTACAAATAGTTTGAATTTATCACACAAGTAACGCTCCTTATATAGTTCACATATTTGTACCTCCATGAAATCTTTCTTGTTACTTTATCTGTACATTGAATCTGATTTTATTTCACCGGGTAATCATTTCGCATTATTTGGGGTTTTGACATCACACTTGGAGTATAAAATAAACACCTCTCTCTCAGCTTTTCGCTCTAATTTGAGCTGTGACGAGACTCGGAGCACAAGATCGGATTGCAAGCTCATCTCATCTTCGAGTTTTTCGATGGTTCGTGCTCCTGATCAGGGACTGCTGACACTCAAGCAGTGTGTTCCCAATAATGTCTGCGAGATAATGCCTCCCCCAAAAGGATTTTCGGAAAACTGATAAATGGAAATTTCTCTATATGCCTGACAGGGATAAAGAAGCAGTCGCTGGTATTTAATTGAATTTGACTGTTAGAAATGGAGCAGGCATGTGTTTCGGTCACTTCTAACATACTCAAGGACTGCCCTTTTGTTCCTACGTCCCAGTGGGGCACTCCAGGAGGTAGGGATTAGGGAGAAGAAGCACAGGGCGGCCAATATCATTGGGAAGTGAGGTATTATTATTATTATTATTATTATTATTATTATTATTATTATTATTTATTTATTTATTTTAATTTACGGACGCTCTTCATTAGCTCCCATTCAATTTAGAGCGCAAAACGACCGATAAATTTTGCTGGAGGGCTCTTGTTTTAAACTGGAAATTCTTTTACGTGCCATAAAATTTACAAGGGACGAAAGGTTTTACTTCGCCTCCGAAGGAAGCAATAATAAGATTTTACGCTCTAAAAGCCATCCATCGACCATGGCCGGGGTTGAACCCGCAGTCTACGAGGCAAATATGGTTACCATAAACCACCAGGACCTACATTGGTGGAGTTCCTAAAGTTTCCTGGTATAACACCTCGGCTCCCGCGCCCTGTCCCCTCGTCCAAGGAGTCCAAGCCCCTCAGAAGGTCTGCTTCCATGCCAGACGCCAGAGCAGAAACCTTTCCAAAGCGCAAGCCACCGCCACACTCCACACATACAAGTAATAGAACCAACGGAATGAAATGGAAGGGCGGAAAATTCATGAAAAGTAAATAACCACGAAAAAATTAAGGTCAGGATGGATGGCCCATAAGCATTTGAACTCTGGACCTCACGAATGCGAGTTCCAAGCCTCACTTCCTGAGCTATTCTGCTCAATTGTCGCTGAGAACCAAATTCAGAAATCATGTAGATTTTAACCTTTATATTTTCAGAACTGTTCATAGCTCCTAACTCTCATTTATATGTATTTGCCACGAATAGCAAAGTTTTTTTCCTTCTTTCCTTTTATTTATTTATTTTTTAATCTTAGATGACAGCCAGTTTCGACCATTATTAAAATGAATTTAAAAGATTCACTCATAAAAATATATTCACAAAAAACTTGAAAATGATAATTCTTTACAAAATAAAGAACTATTGGTAACACTTTGGGGGGGGGGGTTGCTGTATAGGTTTCGGACGCCAGGGACCACACGGATAATTTTTTTCCTCCAGTCTATGCATGAATGATATCTTTTTCATATCGTGCGAATAATGTTCACGAACTTTCTGTAATCTGAATTAGTACTTCCGTTCTGGTTACACTCCTCCTTGAGACATTGATGTTAGAAAATACGGTCATGAAGAAACGACGTAAGAGATTTCCTCTTTACGGTTAAATGGCTTCAGCATAGTCAGCACTTAGAAGTACGATCACCTCATAAGCTAAGTGACCTCTCTTTGCAGTAGCTAGTCGCTCCCAAAGGGCAACAGGTTCAATAAATCGATTACTGGGTGCTGGGAAGCCATGAACCGAACAAATGAGATGTTTAATTTGTTAGGAGATGGTATAAACCATTAGCACGTGTGTTTCGGTACACTTTGAATCGTATTCGATTTCGGCTAAGTGAGATTTTATTTGGGAGCGCGGGTGAGAGAAATATCTCAAGAATGCAGTCAACGCCGCTGTTTTGATTGAAAATCACCAGTATTTGTCGATAGGCTTGAGCATATTTAGGCACTAATTTGTTCATTGATTTTACCAATTGAAAGTTAAGAAATAATTAATGTGCAATGTGAAGGAGAATCAGAGATAGGAGAGAGAATCGTGTTATGGTGATTAACGCCCATTTTTGCTACTGAAGCACCACAGGCGGTAGACACTGATGATACATGAGATGAAATGATATATTGGGAAAGGATTTTTTTTAAAAGGAAGGAAGCATTCTACGCCTAAGTTTAGGTACCTCCCCGGCATTTGCCATTTATGAGGACTGAAAAAAACCTGCAAAAACCTCAGTCAGGAAAGACGGTCCTAGCGGGATTCGAACCCCAGACCTGCCGTTCATGAGTCCGCGCATTAATGTCCTCGGCCACCTGTGGCGGTCATCGTGGTCATTAAGAAAGAAGAGTTGAAAATGAAAGGAGAGGAAAATCTAGAACAAGAATAAGTAAAGTGTAGACAGAAAGGAGAAACAGACACGAAATAGAAAAGATATTTTTTTAAGAAAAGAAAAGAGAAAGGTATAGTAATAGGTGCTACAAAATAAACAGACCCAGTTTTCTGAGCTAACATGAGTTCATCATTCACAATAAAGATTTCATTTTATAGACACAAAGCATGCTGTTGACAGTGCTTGGTTTAAAATGCACATTGGTCTGGCATATGCATGAAGTTATTAGAAAAAATGATCCGCGCTTCACTTACCAAGTGACTGAATTAATCTCATTACTGCCGCTGGTGAACCTGACCGAGCAGAAGGCACGCCCTATGACCTCAAGTCTCTTCGGCGACGCCCAAGCACAAAGAACAGCAAAATCACAGTTAACATGTGAAATAGCATCATTCTGTCTCAGCTCGCGTATGATTTGTTACTGATAATGTGCTAGGACAGAGATAGGTCCAAAGAACAAGTAACTTAATTATATACAGGGTGTTTTAACTCACCCTATATGTTCTAAAATTATTTAATCTCGTCTTTTTACACAATGCCCCACTGCATGCTACTTTGTTTTTGTTCTACCTGTGTGCTCCTCTAATGCAGGCATGTCAAGCTCATTTGGACTGCAGGCTTGTTCCTACTAAGCCCACGCATGTATTTTAATTGTTTAATTGTCGATTGTTGAAGATTCATATTTAAGCTGGGGATATAGTAGCAATTTTTTTTATCGAAAATAAAAAGTGTGATAAAGAGATATAGTATATGAAAAGAAAAGGTTTTCTTCTTCTAGAAACAAGGGTGCTATTAACCACATATGAGTATGTCTTCCTTAAGCAGCGGACATAGTTTCAGAAGATGGCAGACTTGTCGACAAATGCAGCTTTTACGGTATAATACAAAATTGTTTTTTCAATGGAGGCCAAAGAGATTACGCAAAATAACTAAGGGATCACGAGTTTGACATGCCTGTCTTAGCTCAATTATCACCCTGGCTTGAATACCAACGATTAGAAATTCAAATTTCCTCACTGCAGTTGTAATATCAAAGTTTAGACGTACTGCTGAAAACGATTTAAGAAGTGAGAATATGCGCAAAACACGTATTGCATATCTGAAACAGATTAATTAATTTTCTAAAGAACATAACAGGAATTAAGATGTGATCTTATCCCAAACAAATATTATTAAATGTTAAATTGTGTAAGCTATATAAATATAAAAAACATAAAGATATCACATTCGACAAATAATATAAATGTTAAAACGTTAGGACATCATCTTATTCTAAACTATATATTATACAATTTATACAAATGATATAAATGTTAAAACTTTAGGGCATCTTATTCTAAATTATATATTATACAATTTATACAAAGGATATAAACATTAGGGCATCTTATTCTAAACTTATATTATACAATTTATACAAAGGATATAAATGTTAAAACATTAGGACATCATCTTATTCTAAAATATATATTATACAATTTATACAAATGTTGAAGCCATTAGGGTGTTATCTTATACTAAACAATATATTATAAAATTTGTACAATCTTATACATTTTACTCATTATATCCTTCTATTAATAAGGTTTTTATATGTTCAATATTTGTAAACGCTCATGATTTTGTGTGTGTTTGTGTAAACTTCAATTCTCAATGTTATCTTTTGTTAATATCTGTTCTAAATGTTGCCCGCATTAGTAGCAAGCTTTGTAAGGGTTAAAGGAAACAATATATGGGAATAGAGTAAATGTAGAAGGGTGCAACAATAGCTTAGATACGAGTATATAAGGTATTTTTTGAGCATCTTACTTAAAATGGAAGTTTACGCAACTACACTCCACTTAGGTAAACCTTTACAGAATAATGATTAAAAATCTAATGTTTTCAGAGGAAGCAGCAGTTACTAAAAGAAGAAAGAACAAATAGTATAGAAAGCATATGCCCTAGATATAATATTTCCTTCGTCATTGGCGAGCTTTTTCGTCACTATAGAATATGTCCATCCTACATTCTTCAGCCATGTCTCAATAAATCACACCCTCTTGCTAATAATTATGACCGCTTATTGTTGCTTACCCGATTTGATTACTCACTTCTGCAATGTTTAAACGTCATCGTTATGTGTAGAAATCCCCAGTCTTTAAATATTCCCATAGCCATACATTTAAAGAATTCCCATACCAAGTGTAGATTTTTCGGATAGTTGAAATCTTGAGCACAAATCCTCAGGCAGACACTTAAAACATTTTGGGTCCATTGTCAAATATTTACGACACGTTAAAGAACTCCATACCCGAAAAAAGAAGTCCCTGGACAATATTTCATGTAATAAATTAGTATCAAACTAGATAATATTAGAAGTGATGGGCTGCCCGTCTATCCTTTTGGCATCTATAGGTTCTAAGTGTAACTAAATTTGAATGGTTCATATGGATGGAACAGGCTTTAGACCTTACTCTTTAAAGTTGATGCTAATGGGCCAGTTGAAGCTACCTTCCCGTCCAGAAATTGTTCGAACGATGCGCAGAAAATGGGATGACACCTCATCTTGAACGAACCACATTACTGCCTGTAATAGGTGAATGCCGTTCAATATGATTGGTATTTTCCTTGATTAGAATATATATATATATATCCGCCTGTTAGTCTGTTCAGTAAAATGCAACGTACTAAGTATGTACCTACAATTCTTGGTCTCACTGATCGATAATGGTACTTCCATTTTACTGTTGCGAGATGATTTACCTCTGTCCACTTGTGCGACAAGGAATAGGAACCACACAGAGCACCTGTTACAGAACGATAAACATTTGTACATATCTAAGCATGTATCTGTTTTAGCACCTGCGTTCACTATCCCACATTTTTTCTTTGGTCAGCATTACCTTCGATGAAATCATATGCGTTTTTAAATATCCTGTGTGTATCTCTGTGCATGTGTTTAGTGTGATAGACTGTGTTACAAACACTAGTTACCGAGTGACACGTTATTTCGCTTCTCAAAGTGACAGAAACGCAACTACCTGAATATATATTCTAGAAGGAAAAGAATTTAGCCATTTTAAATTATTGTATTTGCGGAACAATAATTCATGATCATTAATATGAAAGTTTTAAAGAATAGAATTGAATCATTGTTATATTTTGTTTGCCGTCACTACGAAAGAAACCGCCACGGGTGGCCGAGGTCGTTAAGGCACGGACTCGTGAGCGGGAGGTCTGCGGTTCGAATCCCGCCAGGACCGTCCTCCCTGACTGGGGTTTTTTCCAGGTTTTCCTCAGTCTTCATAACTGGCAAATGCCGGGGAGGTACCTAAACTTAGGCCTGGAACGCTTCCTTCCTTAAAAAAAAAAAAATATCCTTTCCCAATTTATCATTTCATTTCATGTATCATCAGTGTCCCCCGCCTGTGGTGCCTCAGCAGTAAAAACGGGCGTTAAACACTACTCAAAAAAACTACGAAAGAAAGGATGTTTATGCTTATTTGTATGTATCTAGATGCATTTTATATATAGTTCCGAACATGGAAGTAAGCTATGAAGGTTAAAAGATAGACGTCATTTTCTTAACATTTCGTTTTCGACCCTGAATTTTACTTGTTAGTACACTAAAGTTGGCGGGACGCCAAAGATGCGTCTCTTCATAGGGGCCCATCCATCGGATTCCAACTCTGATTACCGGAAGGTCGCATCCTTATGATGCGTAGGACTGCCAAGGTTAGCAGGCGTCTTGAAGGTCTTTCAGGGCACCAATTTATTCCATTAAAGAGGAGATAGGCGCAGAAAAACGCACGTGAAGGTCTTCTTTGTCTGATGTTCCGTGGTAGATCACAAAATAGCTTGAAATAAGTGAGGGAACTGGTTTCCCTTGTGTTTTTGACATTTGCTCTTTCAAAAGCTTGCAGAACTTCCAGTTACTTCCATTTCCTGTATTTCATTTCATTTGCAGATACATATGCTATACAGTATAGTGTAGATCCTACCATAGTGGAAAAACGAGAGTAAGGCCATAAATTTGCGACTTCGCCGATAAGGATATCACCTTCACAAAAGCCTAATCTGGTGTCATACCTTATCTGTTAAGTAAATTATTGCAATTGTAACTTCCGCTCCGCTGTGTTCAGTTGTTCAGATATAGTTCCATAAAGAAGGCTATGTGTAGAAGATTGTGACATGTTCAAATTGGAATTTCGAGCTGTTATTAAGTTCTTCACAAAAGAAGCACTTACTCCAAATGAAATTAAATAGCGATTGGACGGTGTATAAGGAAAAGCATCCCGCTCATATTCTACCGTAAAAGAATGGGACAACTTTCTCGAATGGGTTGAGAAAGCATTGAAGACGAAGAGCGTGCAGGTCGGCCCTTGGAGGTGCTCACTCCTGAAAACATCGCTCTTGTGGAAGGAGAAATTATGGAAGAACAGCGGCTCAAAGCTACAGAAATAGCAACAAGATGAGGCCTTTCTAAAACAATGTTCCTTCGCTTTATTCATGAACTTTTAAACATGAAAAAGGTTAGCGCAAGGGTGCCCGACTTCCTTCCTCTCCGTAAGGGGGGGGGGCGGCTTCGGTCGTTGCTCTTCAGATGCTCCTGGTGCGGGCTCTGCGGACCCTGAGTACCCGGGTACTTCTGACGTTACTAGAAGGAGCCGGGCCGGACTTGAAACGAGCCCCTCCCGCAAGGGAGTTGTCTGGATTGGGTAGGACTCGGCTTGGCAGTGGTCCCGGAACTCACGGGAAATTGAGTACTCACGACGGCAGCGTGTCCCAGGGGAGTGCCGAAGGCGTGTACCCTGGGGGCAGGTTCGTCTGAATCGCTGTCGTTCGTGGGTAGGGTGGTGGTTACCTTAATGCTGGGGTGACTCACCTCTATAGCACGAGTAGGTCTAGCTAGATGAGGCCTCTCCACCATTAAGAATCTGTTAGCTAAGGCAACTTAGCGTGTCTGGGCGTCGCAAACATCTGCAGCCGAACGGCGGGTCGGAATAGCTTCTAGGTGCCGTCCTAGTGCAAATACCTACGGGATGCGCAGATCTCTGTGAAAAATTTTGCCCACGGCAACATCCCCTGGTAACAGGGAGGGATTCCTTTATAAAAGTCCAAAAGTAGCAACGAGTCATCTTCTGTCATGCATTTTGGAGCTCTACCGTGGTAACGAGAGAGAATTTCTGCAAACCATTGTTACAGGAGATGAAACTATGGTCCTCTACTGTGATCCCTTGTCCAAAAAAAAAAAAAAAAAAATCAATGGAGTTGCGTAAACATCATGAAGCACCGCCTCTAAAGTCCAAGATCACTCAATCAACCAAGAAGATCATGGCTTTTGGGACTGTGAAGGAATACCCTTTCATGACTTCAGGGATTTCCAAATATCTACTAAATGTGACAATAACTATTATAATATAAAAAATCTAGATAAAAGAGTCCTTTGAATGCAATGAAATAACAAGCATATTTTAAAAATAATCATATATTGTATAGCTAGACAAGCTGGTTGCGTAATTATTCTATGTTCACTGATATATTCTTTAACAGATTAATATATTCAGTTGGTATCCTCTGTTCAAAAAAGAAGATAAGAGCCTCTCAAAAAAATACAGACACATCCCTTTTCTGTAGATTTCTCCAATGTCGTGTGTATGAAATCACTTAAAAATATACCTATTGAAAATGCTTAATCTAGTTATTCAGTAAAATATGAGGGAATTTGATAATAAAATACAAATGAAAGTATATTCTGCAGTCTAACAAACTTATGGTAATATTGTTAAAAAAACAACTATTATAGAACTAATTAAATAGCTTGCCAATGTGCAATTGTTTCTCCTAAATAGGAAAAATAAAATTGAAATTTATGCATTTACTAGTGCTGTAAAAACAGCTTAATATGGGAAAATGTTAATTGTAGAGTACCACAAGGACGAATTTTAAGGTCCCTTCTTTTTTTACAATTTTCATATCTTGCTGCCTTAGTAAAAATCATTGATCATTCTATATCATTAGCAGATGGTACAAATATTATAATTATATATAGTTAATAAAATTTGTCACTTTTACATCTAAAATAATTTACTTCAAAATGTAATTGGTTCACAGGTAAAAAATTAGCAATGAATTGGAATAAAACTGATGTAATTCAATAAAATCTCAGCCAAATTTGTGCTCTCAAAATTTGGATGGAATTATCAATACTAAATAATTTCTCTAAACTATATGAAAATTTTGGTTTACATATCAATAGTATGTATATTAAATTAAGAAATATTATATTAAATACATAACATTATATTAAGTTTAGCATGGGTTGCAAATGGATCTATGTAAGCAATTCTGAACATGACGGTATACTATGTGTACAATACTTTATGTGTAATATACTTTATGAAGACATACAAGGTATATGAGCTCTATCAACAACTTTCAGAGACTGTTCCCTTAGTGATTTGATATTGAACCTATGGTCTTTGGTACCTTATTATGGAGTAATTTCATGTTGAGTTGTTAGACATGTATCAGGTTCCTTAGATGATAAATGTATAAATCTAGAGAAGAGTTAACTGAAAAATTTCAAAACCTAACGAAAACCACAAAAATTCTAGGACAACCAATTGAAAAAACATGCAGATGTTGTTCAGGGAATTTGGTTGAGAGTAATGATTTAAGGAACTTATTCATTCTTCAAACCCAGTGATATTATTATATTACTCAGCATTTGTTTCGCTTTTCAAAGTCAATGGTCTTGTTTAGTAGTCAGTATAAAACGTACTCCCAAGTTTCCTGGAAGATGTGCACATGGTAATCCAAAGGCAGGTGTGATTTCAACATAACAAGGCACTGGTACCCTATGCAAGCAGTGTTAGGATAGTACCTTAATACATTACTTTTGATAAGGTACTCAGGGTCGCAATTTGTTTAATTCTCTTTTATTTCTGAAATCTTCTAATTTTGTGATCAATCATTTGTTTTTTAAAACCATTAGATATGACTGTTTGTTTCTATTATATAGTTTTGTCAAAGATGGATTTTTCATGGGAATCCTGTTCTGCCATCTTGTTTTATTATTTATAGTAAAGTATTAATTCAGAAAAACAAGTGAATGTTAATCACTTTAAATTTGTTCAATTTGTATTCATGATGCATTTTATTGATTCCTATTCAAGTGTCAAAATTGATATTTAAAGATTCATTGAAGAGAGAGAATGTGTTCTTAATTTCTATAATATGGTTTTCAATGTTTGTAGCAAAATCTTTATTTAAATAGCACTTGGTGCTAGTCAACAAACTCTGAACTAGAATAAATGAACTAATTCACTTAATTTGAAGTTCTTCCTGAATTTCTTAAGTCACTTTCTCCTAATTTTCAGCATTGAAGAACCTTGGCTCAAAGGCAGAACAGCTTCTAGAAAAGAAAAAGACTGAAGTTGAACATGTGGCAGAAGAGAAGAAGAAGTTGGCCAATGAAATGCTGCAAGATCAAGCCAAAAAGACTGGTGATGCCATTTGGTCTACAAAGTCTGAATTAGAACATGCAGCTGTAGATGGTGCTGTTGAGGCTAAACATGCTGCTGTGGATGCTCTTGATGCTGAATTCAGCAAGGCTGAGAAGGCTGTATGTATACATTCATATTTTTATTCAGTATATTTGTACCTTGAAGGAGGTATATTTTTAAAGAAACTAATTTTTGCATATCAATTCTAGACTAAATCTTTGGAGCAACAGTACTAAGTATGTGTTCCACATTAAAACTGTTTATTTCTTTGTTGCTTTGTACAAATTGTGAATTAATTGAACTAAAAATTTGGATTGAGAAAAAAAGTAGAAAACATTATTTAAAAACCTGTTTTTTTAATAAACAAAACAGCACCAACAGTTAAGTTTGCTGCAGTGATAGTGGTCAAACTACCAGAAATAGATCAAGGTAACAGTTTTTTCTCTTTTATTTATTGTTGCTTGGACCAATTATTCTTTTCACAACATCTGTAAATTATGTGATATTGTTGGTGTAGTCTGTAGGAATAAATGAATGAAATTAATGAATGTTAACACAAATAAGCTCACAGTTCTTGCTGCTTTAAAGCTATCTGTCATTTACTTTCTCAAAAAATTAAACAAAAAGAAAATATTCAGACATTTGACCTAAACAGGTATTTGATCATTTGGCAAGTGCTACCACTAGATAAGTAACCAGATGTTTGAAACGTTATCACGAGTTTATCAAACAATCAATAATGTTTATAGTCAAAATTTTCCCCCCAAAAATAAAATCTTCATTATACTAGAGCTGTGCACTTGCTAGCTTATTCATTTGAAAAGCTCCATGTCATTATTGGTGTGAAAAGCATTGTAGAATAATTAAAAATGACAGTAGAATTGCTAACTAGAGAGATTTGGACCATCAGTATTGTATTGTATTGCCAAAATCAGAGCTCCAGTTACCTTATAATGTAGTCACTACAATATTAAATAAATAAAAGAATTAATTGATATCATTGTATGATTCAGTTGAACTACATACTCTTAAAGCTTCAATTACTTTTCATAAATGTTCTGGAAACTGGTTCCATACATTTATGAAAAGTAAGTGAAGCTTTAAGGGTGTGTAGTTCAACTGAATCATACAATGATATCAATTAATATGATTAGCTTCACTGTGCAAGTTCCAAGTTACATTTAAAAAGTAAAAACAAAAGAATGCTTCACAATAATGATCAGCACATCATTTATATTAGTTCAAAGTAAGTCTGGCAGCATTGGAACAATTTGGTGGTTTACAGTCATAATGACATGCTAAAACTGGCCATTTTGACATATTAACATCATTACTGACTTTGGGAACCAATTATTTAAAGCTAAAACGATGGAATGTTTATCTTAAGTGGCTTGTGTATCTACAAATGCACATTGGTATTTATTGTCACAACTACCTGTTACCTATGATGTTAATTGGACTCCATATATTAATCTATATAATGCAGGTAAATTTCTTACTCACTTACTGCATTTAAATTAGGACATGTTTGAGGAATTATGGTTCCCATCCTCAGCTGTTGATCCCTGTTTCTTGTTACTCATGTTAGTCCCGTGGAAGCTTATTGTTGTATGTGGTGACCTCTGATGGATATGAAATGAATTTGGAAAGGTAATCCCATGGAGGAAGGTTGAAATTCATCTTGGTTATTGTAAACAAATACGTCCATATATTATGCTATGATGTCGAATGTCATAACAATGTGCATGCAGATTCTCCATTTAATTTCTAAATGTCGGCTGTGCATTTTTAAAATATAATGCCAACATTAATCTACATCCTTTTGTTCTCTCATTGTCTACACAACACTTGAAACAAAGAAATTCAACAATGAAACTTATCTGCAGTGCACTCCATTGTTGTGCTAGAGTAATGATACACACATACACATTGTCAAACATTCAAAAATAGAATTCAAGAAATTTGTGTTGAAGGAGGTTGAATGTTTTTTCAAGAGAAAAGAAAGCTTCCTCTTAATGTGAACAATAAACAAATTAATTAATTTGTAGTTATGTTTTTTCCTTCTCCTGAAATGTTGCATAAACTGACATAATAACTTTTAGTTTAAATTGATGCAAATAATTATATTTGTAAATATGTTTTAAATTTTAAATAGAAAGAGATATATTTATTTTACACTTCTGTATTATCATCAACTGCATATTGACTGCTGAATTTTTTATGATTGGATGTCTTTGGTGTAGCTCTCGTGTACATTTAATGATCTTCTGAATCAATTTGACCTCTATTGGAATCTCGAAGTTCATAGCCTTATCCTCATATTTCTTTATATAAATTTTTTGTCATATTTCCAGCTCCACTGGTCTATCCATGGATTTCAATAATGTGCTTTCCATTTCTATGTTATATTTTTCTTCCAAAAATGATATTACTGCTAATTTTTCTGCCTGTTTGTATTTGATGTTCCCCCAGTGTTTCATATACTTCTCTTTGTTTTCCCGAGCATACTTTGTTGTAATCTGAGAAATTAATCTTATATATTCCTGCTTTCTTCTCATTAGGGATTTTATCATTTACTCTGAAAATAAGCAGATTATTTACATTGAATTTATTTACTGGAGACAGAGTAATATTGAAATATCTGAGAATTTCCTGAAATTTTCTCTTGGTCCAAGGATGAAGGTGCATTTCTTGTGAATGGTTGTTTCTTTTCCTGCTATCAAATCTGTTATTAACTTCCTTCTCTGTTTAAATATCTTGATTTTCTGGTTCACAATTACTTTGCTATTTTCATTGGTAACTGCCATTTGTACTTTGTATTATATGTACATATTCTTGGTTGTATTCAAACTCACTAATGGGTATGTTAATCAGTCTATGAACTACGCTAGTTAGAACTGCTTGTTTGTGTGCTCTGGGATTAAACTGTTTATCTTACTGTAACTGTCTGAATGCATGTGTGGGTAGACCAGTAGAGTTTGGAATATGGGAAATAATTTATTTAAAGAAATATGAGACATCTGTGAACTTCAAGATCCCAACAGAGGATAAATTGATTAAAAAGTTCATTTTGTGTCCACAGTGCAGATGCGGATGAAGGCAAAGGCTTATGAAATATGTTCTGAATAGTTTAATAGTATGTGGAGCATAATAGTATAAAATTGAGTTGCTAACTTAATCTAGAATACTGGTAATGTAATTTTAGAAGAACATTAACAGTGCATGATTCAGATCATCACTGTACAAAGTCAGGCAAATAATGATGCAGATGTGTTAGTAAATGAAAAATTTAAAGTATGTATTGAACTGAAGAAAACAATCAAGCATAATCTGTAAAATAGAAGAAAAATGATTGCAAAATTAAATGACAATCAAAGAAATTATGCTTTTTTCTACAAAAAACAAATCTATTGCTGCACAATCTGTTAAATCAAAAGATTGCTCAAAATGTGTAAGACAATGCAATTTTAATTTTACGGAGTTTATTGACCAAGCAATTCATGAAATTTAGAAATAAAGTGATAAAGACAGACAGTAGTTATATAAATATGTTCACTTTTGAAAAATGAAGAGAAACTAGGTAAAAGACTTTTATGGTGTTATCCAGGAGAAAATCACAAATAAATGCTTTTCAACCAAAGATAGTTGAAACATGAAATTTTGTCAGGCATTCTTTCTGCAATATTTGATTTATAAAACATATGTCAAGTGTTATTTAAAAGTAATAAACATATCATCATTTCAAGAGAACAATAAGGACAGAACAAACTATTGGTGACTAAGTCAGATTTTATAAAGGAAAGAATTAGATTTCATATTAACAACTTTCCAAAATTAACTTCACATTAAGCCAGAAGAATTTAAAGAAAGAGTACTTGCGCCATGAGTTAAATCTTAGGAACATGTACTAACTGTATATTGAAATGATAACATAACTCCTGAAAAAGAATAATTTTACCGAAATATATGTAATGGAGAATTTAACATGCCTAAATGATTTATGCAATGAATGCCACAAAGAGTGAAATTTGCATTAAGATCAGGATGCTGACGAATGGAAATGTTTAGCCAGGGCTAGAAAAGACTGCATGGAACTGCATCACCTATTTAAATAGCTGAATTTGATCTGAAAGTTCTCTGCTACTTTACCAAGACAAATGCTAAAGCAATTATGTTATTGAAGAAGATTGCTGTGTACAACTAAACTGTATAATACTGTATAAACTGTATAAGACAACCACATGCTACCTAGATATATGTGGAGTGAAAGAACTGCTTATGGTAAAGACTGGAAATTCTTTTATGGACAAAATAATGTAAATAAATCTGCTATATATTTGCATGCCATTGAGCATTTTATAACTCTGTAATCAATAATTTATTCTGTGAATCGGGCCACTCACAAACAGAGTTCTGTTCATGCCTCAATAGAAAAAAGAACAAAATTGCTGACATATTTGATCCATTTGGATAATTCACTATTGTCAAAATAACTAGCAAAAAATACCATATAATAAAAATTCGAAAGAAGCATATATTGAAATTTTCAGAATTGACACCCCACTGATAAAGGCAAAAAGGTTGACAGTGGTGGAAATAATGCCAACTGACTTGATATGAATTAGTTTCAGCACTGAAATGAAGACTCTGAACACATTTACAGCAGCAGCAATTCTTAAGAATTCAGAAAAATGAATTTCTCACATAACTATATTCTACAAGATTCTTTCACACTTAGGCATTAGTATTCTTCTCCAGTTCTTATTCAGAAAAATCCTTATATTTCATAGATTCCTGTGAATCATCAGTTGTATCAATCATTTAGGAATGAAAAAAAGCAAAGTTAATGAAAATGATTAATGATGATTTAAGAGTCTTAATTTTTAATATAATATTTTGTACTATTGTTTTGTTCATATCTTTAGTTATGGTTTATTTTTCTTGTAAATTTTTACTGCCATTGGGTTTACTCACTTTAGTGTTTTAAATATGTTTGCATATTATCAGTGATGAAGAAATATTTATAAAACTTATTATTTAACGAATGTTATATGTAATTAAATTTATGGTACTTGAGTGCATTATTTCTGTTGTTATTATCATTAAATCACATGTAACCACAAAAATAACAAGGTATTTAAATTAAAATATAAATTGAAACTAGCACAGTGAAGCCAATCATATAAGTGATATTATTGTATGATTTAGTTGAACTATATGCTCTTAGAATTAAGAGTGTGTAGTTCAACTATATCATACAATAATATCAAGGTATTTAAAGTCAAAACAATTTCAATATTAATTAAATTTGGAATCTAACACACTGAAACATGCATTAATGATCTCTTCTGAGTCAAAATATTTAGAACCCCTTTTATGGTTTCACTTATTGGAAATTATTCTTATGTAATACTTAAACTATAAAAAAATGTTATGGGTGTAAACATGTTTTAAAATCAATGAGATATCATATATATCAACCACAAAAATTAAAATGGTAATAAAGATAATCTTTCCATTGTTGGCAAAACATCTTTTGTATTTATCTTAAAACGTGAATTTTGTAGATCTGTCATTAAGTCTCTAAGCTCCCAAATTGTCAGTGCCCACGAGTTCCTGAATCAGACAGTGGTTTAAAAGTGGTTTTCTATCTTAACCCAACATTTGTCATTTTAATTAGTTGACATTTTATATTCTTAGTTAGGTATAATCCATCCCCAGTTGAAATATTAATTATAAAAATATAAAGTAGGAAGTTTCAATAACTGATCATATAAAAATTATAAATACAATAAAAGAAGAAATGTTAACAGAATGTGAGACTTAGAAGTGTCACCACACACTTTTATATTCAAAATCTCTAGTGAATGTAAAGATATGCTTTATTGTTGAAAAAATCTCATATTATAGAAGTTCACAATAGAATTAGTAATGGATAACATGTAGGTATTTTTACTCACTGATCAGATATATTAATATAGTGAGGTGGGAGGAAAAACAGAATTCCACTTCTCTTAGTGTAATGTACAAATAAGCTATCATTTCTATATGGGCAATAAACAGCTTTCAGAAACAAGTTAACCAAACAGTTACAACATGACAAAGAGTAATAATAAACATTACATACTGTTGAAAATTTATATCTGAATTGTATTAAGTGTTAGTAATGTTGGGATTTATGCTAAGTGCCTAATAATCATAGGTGGATAGTACAATTGAGGCAGCCAGTGCAGCTGTGGACACCAAGATGAAGGAAGCAGATAAAGCAATAGATCAGAAGCGAGAGGAGGTCATTAAGACTGTAAAGGACACCAAAGGCAAAGCGACAGAGACAACAGACACAGCTGCAGCATCTGTGCTGGGAAAAGCAAAGGGAATACTCAACTGTAAGTAAAGTTTGTAGACTTGTAAACTTGTTCAATATAGTGAATTTAATTTCAAAGTATTCTAATGATAGGCTATACATTTTTAAAATATTTGAGAGATTTCAAACTATAAGGAAAATGCTTGCCTATACCTTGCCAGAGTTCATAAAAGTACACTTAACGGTGCTGTGGATATAGTGAAATATGTCTTAATATTGCTCTCTTCTTTGTTATAGTACTGTATTATACATCCAAGATAATTTCATTTTATTTTTGTTATTTGTCATTCACTACCTCTAAAATTTACTACCTAATTTACCATTTGACAAAAGATACAAAGTCCTCATTTTGCTATGCAGTTGGAAATTGATTTTGCCAATGGGAAGTTATTACGTAAACAGCCTAACCACCTACTGGGGGAAATCATAGTGCATGGGCAGAACTTATAGTACACATTTTTTGTTTCTTTCATGATTTATTATAAATATGTACTCATTATGCTTGAGTTCTACTGTGAGACATGACTGAATCCTTTTGAAAAGATTTTAGGACTTTTGCCACAATTCCTCCTCCCAGATGTTTTGTTTTCAGCACTTCCACAGGTTTTATTTCAGATACAACTGTAATTTTATATGGATAAAGATGCAGCAGCTCAATGGCTTTATATGCACTGTCTATATATATATATATATAACTTAAAGACTTTTGAGAAGTTTCTAAAAGATAGCCTATTTCATTAAGCTTCTCCTCTGTTAAAACCCTGTTTTTTTGGTCTTGCCAATGGGAATGCCGTGGGTTTAAATTTTGTTAGCCAATCTGAAAATTGTATTTCTTGATGGAAGAATTACTCTTGGAAATTTAGCAAGAAATTCTCTCATACAGTTACTTGTAGGATTTTTTTACACTTGAGAATCATAAATAAATATCCTTTGTTCTAGTATATACCTCACTCTTGGCATACTCTACAATAAACAAATACATAATAAAAAGTCTTAACCACACTATCCACAGAAACGCAACTGAAACATGACTGAGCACTCTCAATTGCCAGCATCAGCAGAACTTGAACTTCATATCAGGAATTGAACTTCATATCCACCGAATCAGTTTTCACTAGTGTATGCAAACTCAGATTGTGTAGCAAAATGAGGGCATGGTATATTTATGTTATATGAATGTTTTTAAGTGTTACTTTCTATATCAGTTATTACAAATATAATTGTTGGGCTGATGAGATTAATGCTATGTTTAATCTATGTGACATTAAGAGTTGCATTTTTATACATCTGCATTTATTTGCTGCTCTGTACATTATTGCTTTATTTCTTGTTCTTCAAATGTATTTAGAATTTTGGCTTGAATATAGGCTATAATTATACCCCTTCTGATCATATTTTTCCTCATTCTTGAAGGAAATTTTTTTTTTTAAAAACTATCTTATATTATATTTTCGGATTGATAGAAGAGGACTTTGTATTTTTCATTCAAGTTCACTAATAAATTAATAAATAGGTTAATCAGAATTTTCATTATACTTTTGGCCAGAAAATAATGATTGATATAACTCCAGTTTTATATCAAAATTAAAAATGGGTAATAAGATATTAACATAACACCTTAACAAACTTATACATCAAATATAAATTAATTTTATCAGAACATCCTACTTCTGACACAAGAGGAAGGAAATTGAGTGAGATATAAATAGTTTAGCAGCTCCCAAAGGAGGTTGAGTTTTCTACCACTGATTCTACATTATGAAAAAGCATTTTGTGAAGTTAAGTCAAAAATATCAACTCCTTTTCATATATTTTAAATTTACTGTGTAAAAAAATTCTGCATTATTGTTTTCTGTTATGTTGTTATTCTTATTTATTCCATTTTTATTTGAAATTTATAAAGATTTTCATATTCTAGTGGGTTAATTGGGTTTTTATCGATATTGTCATCAAGTACCTGACTTGTAAATACATTTGATTGTATATATAGGTGATCTGTTTTAGTATGGATAAAATGAAAACACTGTAAAACATTTACTGCTGAACTGAATATTTTTGAAACTTAGTGTATACAACATTGAAAGATGAGAGATTTCTCAGAACACTACATGACCTCCATTGCACACTGTGTGCAACTCGTAAGGGTGATGCAATTTAGCCCATATCTGTTGTAACATCACAGGGGTGATTTTTTTGAAAAACCTGAGTAATTTTTAATTTATTTAGAAAATGACGAACCTCCCATGCCCAGTGAGGATGTGCATCCTTCTGGAATAAAATGTTCATATAGTTATCAAGTTGTGGCAACAGAAACAACTGCAACATATCAAATAAGATGCATAGCACTTACTGTTGCTTTGTAGCAGCCATTTCAGTCATCTATGATTTTCATTTGTCATTATGCATTGTTGATTTTCATTCTTGCCATGTATGTAAACTCCCATACCCATATTTTAAGCAAAATATTACCAGTAAGAAATTCCTCCTATTATCATATTGGCTTTTATAACAATATTTAATATTATCACTCTGTATATTATTTTACAAAACTTCATGCATCTATTTTTACAGTATACTCTTTATAAGCATCTTTAAATATTCTTTTTCTACCCTTATTCAACTCCAGCATATGTCATTGTGCCTGGAAAGTGCTGTGAGTGAATTTGTTTTTTGAAAATTTGAACTGTTTTCTGCCTCAAGTATTTCAATTCAATTTATTAATCCTCTAAAATCAATAGTTCAATTTATACAATTTAATTTCACATATATGAGAAGAAAACTGGAAAAAATAAATAGGTATTAAAATGCTTAGTCATCAAAGGATGAGAATAAGGTTATGAGAAAGATGTACAGGTAGCCATTGCTGTTATAGTAGATGCTTTCTTAACATCAATACAAACCTTCTTTGGAAATTTATTGGAGCTACTTTTATTTATTACTGTTATTATCTGGTTTTATTGTTTTATACTTAATGTTTATAGCTTTCACATGAGCAATTAACTTGACTAGAGGCATTAATTCATTGAAGGAAAATTATTTTCACATTTTTGTGATATATTATCAGTAATCACTTTAATTTTATTGAAGTTTTTATGCACAGCATTGTTAAAATAAACAAAACATGCTAGCAATGGAAATAAATGAGTTAATTACTTAAAGTTTTTCTAATTTATTATTCATATTATGAGGGACATAGTCACAATTTGCTCAAGGAGGAGGGCGTTCATTTTCATACTTGGAGTAATTAGGGTATGTGAATAGACATCTTAAAAAATGGTGCTTATTTTATTTATTTTATAATATGGGAAATTTAATATTGGAAGCACAGAATCCATGACTAGCCTTTATGTTTTAAACAACTCATTTTAGAGAGTTTGCTTTTAAATTGGAAATAAATTTTATTCATAAAACATAAATATATTAATGCATTTTATTACTAATGTTAAATTATTTCTGTTTCAGTTTAATTGTGGTGCAGGGTGGGGGCATATGGGAAGACATCCCAAGCCATCATTCTGAGCCTTTCCATACTTGCTTTGTGTATATGTTCTGTGTCCTGGACTGCACAATGGACAAAAGTGAATCATCCACTCATCTTTGCTTTTAAGTGTTGCATTAGGGCAGAGTTTCTGCTAAATTATATGCCATATATCAAGGCTGATGTACTAGAAGGGTACCAGCTTTTGTTTCTGAACTTTATTTGCTCATTCATATTACTGCACAGAATTTACTCCTTTGCTTAGTGGCCTTTTGTAAGATTCCAAGAAGTTTTAATTACTACATCAAACATTGCACACAGGCAATGATAGTAATGCAACAAAGTGTCCTTTTTTTAAATCCTATGTTTAGCATCGTAGAATAAAGCAAAATATTGATAAAATATAAATGTAAGTGCTTAAAGATGTCAGTTACTAGGACATTAAAAGCATTCAATTAACTTTTGAGCCAATAATGAACAAATGTTTTTTATGTATCTTGCTTAAGCAAGTTAAGATACTTATTAAAAACTCTTTTATTTTGGCAAACTTAGAAACAACTTGAAATTGATATTTTATTATGCTGTTTAACTGTAGTTAACAGTTTGTACTTCTTTATCTATAAATAACTCTGAAATAAGAGTAAAGGATCCAAAATTGTTAATATTTAAAGGAAATTGGTAATTTAATTGTGTTGCTACTGAATAGCATTAAATTAATAAATA
This sequence comes from Metallyticus violacea, assembly GCA_030762175.1. Lineage (NCBI taxonomy): Eukaryota > Metazoa > Arthropoda > Insecta > Mantodea > Metallyticidae > Metallyticus > Metallyticus violacea. The sequence continues at coordinate 14,247,824 of CM060841.1, forward strand.
GAATAGCTACAGTTTTTAATTTTTAAATCAAAAGAATCTACCTGAATTAGCAAAATTTTGCCTCATTACTTAATAAAAGAAACTTTAAGCCTGTTCATACCAAAATGTTAGAATTTTCCAGTAGGTTTTTTTTTTTTTTTTTTTGCTATAGCAGCAAGAAACTCATTTCTCTGCTGTTGATAATACTCTAAATATTTTTTTAAAAAATTTACATTTTCATGAACAATTAGTAGGCAAATATATTTTAATAATTTTTAAATGTGCATATGCATGTAATTATTTTATTTTTTACTGTATCATATATCAGTAATGAAAAAGTATATTATTAAAATGCAGAAAACAATAATAGTAGCAAGAAATGTCACCAAGTGACTAAATCAGTTGTGTTACTATTTAAAATATGATACTTTCAGCTTTGAAGGAAAAGATTGAGTCTGAAAATATTTTTCAGTTTAAGACATTTACTGAGATTTTACTTTAAATGATGAAAGCATTTTTTTCTTCTGCCAATTTTGTCAAGTATTTTCACACTGCATGCCTTATATATGTACAAATTAAGTTATAGCCCATTGGATTCATATGGTGACTATGTTTCAAAATGGAAGCAGCATTTTAAGAATTTGCTATGAAATAACTTTAAGAGCTATTATAAACAATGAATGGTGTTTAACGCCCATTTTTGCTACAGAGGCACCACAGGCGATGAACACTGATGATACATGAGATGAAATGATATATTGGAAAAGGATTTTTTTTTTAAGGAAGGAATCGTACCAGTTCCAGGCCTAAGTTTAGGGTACCTCCCCAGCATTTGCCATTGATGAGGAAAACCTGGAAAAAACCTCAGTTGGGGAGGACGGTCCTGGCAGTATTCGAACCCATACCTCCCACACACGAGTCCGTGCCTTAACGACCTTGGCCACTCGTGGCGGTCTCTTATAAACAACTGCTGATAATTGTGCCTATCATAATTATAAGCCACACCAGTGTTCAACTCCTGGTAATAAATTAGGTGGGGGATAGTGATGCACTTAAAGTAAAATATGAAGATTTGGCATTTTTATGAAGTACATTTTAGTAAAACAAAAACAGAGAAAATTGTTGGACAATGCAAAAAGTATTATATGTACCTAATAATAAAAAATAGAATTCCTTGCTTTTGTGCAGCATCACTATTTATGGATAGATGGTAAGTAAGTATACCTGAATTGATTGATCCCCAGAAAGAACATTGTAATATTTTTTTGTCTTTATGAGTGCTAAAGCTGAAAATTTTGGAGTAAAAAATGGTAACAAAGTGTAATTATTTTTTCTGTTGTAAATCAAAGGAAGGTAACAGAAAGGTATTCTCTTACAAGTTGTCTTTAAATAATGCTTCCTCAGAATTTTTTGTGAATATAAATTACTTCAGTGTGCCACAGTAATGCAAATCAGGAAATATATACATTAAGAAAAAAAAAATTGAAAGCTCCTGCCTAAATCATAGCATTACTTTAATTTAATAGCAGTTTATATTAGATGTAATATAGATATTAAGTTTATTTCTTTGGAAAAAAGGTATAAATTTTGAAAACCACAGTTAATTTCCATTGCAGTATTGGAAAAAGGTGCAAATCCCAATTTCAATTTAAATATCTACAGTATGTTGTATTGTGCAGCTTTTCCTGCCTAAAATATATACTACACCATTGCAAATTATTATTAAATATTAATAGAAAAGCCATCAAATCAGAAACTACAAGTGGCAGATTTAGAATCTCAATGTAAAAAGTTCATAAACAGCTGGTAGGGATTTTGACTGCTGCATCCATTTTATAATATAGCCACATCTGTTATTGCTTGTTACAACAGCTAAAATAAAGAGAATGAATAAATAGAAATTGAAAAATAAAAATAAAGAATATTTTTGATGCTTTAATGTTGAAAGGAGCATTTACATGTTGATGATGTTGCAGTGTTAAACATAAATGGTAAATTTTGTTTCATTTTGTTAGATTTTGACACAAAGTAGCAATGTTTATAGGATTATAGCTGTATTTTATAATGTTTTTGAGTGAGCATTATGCAGAAACTGATTAGAAATAAAACATCTTATTGTTAGTGTACATTTCTCAAATTATTTTGATAAAGATCACCACACTAATTTATAACACCTACTAAGAGCAAGTAAATATAGTTTATTTATAATCTAGACCTATTCCAGCTGATTTTCCTTATGACAGCTCCTGTTCCAAAATCACTGGATACCCATAACAAATTAGATTCTGTTCTATAATGGCAGTTTCTGTGGATTCATTTTGAGGATTACATATCTACACTTAGGTGCAGATCTACAGAGTCAAAGAAAATTGAAAAATATTACAGTACAGGTACATTATAATCAAACACCCCCTTTCCCAAACACATTTGTACACCATGTAACAAAGTTACAATAGTTTGAGAAAACTATGGAAAGTTTTTATGAGGATCACTCAAATTTCACTAAATTTTTCAAATTACTTGAAAATCTTTTGCAACCTGTTGCCTTCATCATCAAGAACCATGATGATTATGAAGCCAATGACCTTTGAAACATGTCCAAGTTAAGTGGAAAAATTTAGTGAAATTTGAGTGATTTCCTCATAAATAATTTCCCATATTTTACTATATTTCACTGTGAAAATTCCAGCTATTTAAAATTACTTATGGGAAAATTGTTAAAAAATAATGTTAATCTGCAACAGGATTGCATTTATCTTAAATATAATATACATGCATGCTATATATATCATAAGTTCTCAAAATAATATTAACTGTGCATGAACATACTTAGTTGTATAGGACTCCCAGCTATGTTTAAACTTCCTGGCCTATGTAGAGTTTTGCAGACAGAATGAAATTTCATATAAATTCATTTTATACTTTTAACTTTTGCACATGTTAGTGGGAACCTCAATTACTTTTTTACATTGTCAAAATCAAGTTGTAATACAGATAAGTGGTGTGAGTGGGTTTTTTCAAACCTAAGCATTTATTTCATTTTACTTTGTGAGGGTAAATATTTGTTTTTCTTATTCATTTAAAATAAATCTTCAATATGAACACAATATTAACATTGGTATCCATTTTATTTTTGTACATTAAATATACTTGGTGAAGATTTTCATTTCATAAAATTTTATAACATTTTCTATGTAATATCTTTATAATCAGTTATTATTGTTTCTGTTATTTAAAATATTTTTTCCTGTTATTAATTATTAGATGGGTCAAAGTTTTCTAACAGAGCACAGAATAGAAGAATTACGGTATATGCTAAATGATGGCAAAGACAATGATGGTATGAATGTTTTGATGAATTGGGCAATGAACAGCACAGTATTGAGTGTCATGATAATGGTAAAGGTGCTCTTGAGTGTGGAAGGAAGATTCCGCTAATGAATTAGAAATACAGAAATTCTTTGGCAAAAATTATTTTGAATGGAACATTATTTTGCCGCAAAAACTTGGATGTAGACTATCAAAAAAATACTGTTCATTTGCATGAAACTAAAACTTTCTAACAAAAAAATGTTACCACACCATTAGATACTTGACGTTACAGCATCGGTGCCATCGTGCTACTAGTGCAACGTATCCGTATCCATGCCCGGCTGCTGGTGCAACTCTTGCTGCTAGCGCCCGAGCCTCATGCTACTGGTGTAACGTATCCGTCCACACCCTTACCCTTACCCTTGCTGCTGGTGCAACTCTTGCTTTTAGCGCCCAAGCGACAGCGAAAAGAACCGAACTCTTCAGTCCCGAAGGAGAACGAGGGAAATTTGAATACGAGGGAACAGTTGACTGCAGTTCTCTTGTTTACGTGTAGTATGATTGAAATCAGTAATAATAATGCGTGCATCAAAACAGTTCATATGCCTGAAATGTGGGAAGGAGTATAACTACAATAGAAATATAAGATAGCACGTTTCTAAAGTACACGCGGAAAAGTTGAATGTTATCGCGTCTATTCTAAAAGGACAGCAATCGAGTGCATCAAAACGTTCGTATGCCTGGAATGTGGGAAGGAGTATAACGTCAGGAAAAATCCAAGACAGCATGTTTATACGTACGAGTCCTTTTAGGCTGCTACATAATATCGCCCAAGAACATGTGGAGCCTAAAAGGGCTTCCAAGCTGAAAGTCAACACAAGTGTTCAGCAAGAAAATGACAGCTGCCATTTACTCCCTATGGTAAGTCAGCATGCTTAATTTACAAGTTCATATCCATTTCAAAATTTAAATTAATGCAAAAAGCAATTAATTAATGAGGCTTAAGTGCAGTAGTTATTTTCTTTTAATGCATTCGTGATACTTATTTCTGTAGCCCTTTATAGGTATTATGGTATAGTGTTATGTTGTATATTTTGCAAGTAATTTGGCATATTCTTTGTTGGGAACCATTTCTGTTCTGACAGATGAATAAACAGTAATGTTTGAAACATTTCGCTTCTGCTAAAATAAAACAATATTGACAGCACTTAGAATCTGCAAAACTACTGCATTTGATATAAAACAACGGTATAAAACCTTAAGTAATAAGAATTATAAATATTACAAGTAAAAAATGAAACAATAACCTAAATAATTTAAGTATATGATCTTGGCAAAATGCTGTTTGTTTAAGATAAATCTCAAGGACAGGAAACTTCGCAAATGTATATAATTTAATTTGCTGTTATGTTCCAAAATAAATGCTAAACTTAACCCAAGCAAATTCTTGAAATTAGTCGCAACATTCCTTGAACATCATTTTAAAAAAGGGATATATGGAATCATGGTAGGGGAAATTTGATTAGTTTATGCAACTGTAAATATAACATAAACTATAATTTAATAAAATATATAGGACATTTGTAATTCGAGTTTGAACTGGTACAATTTGTTTCTTAGAGCAACAGAATATGTATTTCACATTTGTTAATAACACAAGCATATTACATGCTTATAACCGAATAAAACATTAAAGGTATAATAAAACAGGCAATGTTTGAATATACGAAACTGTATTTCAAAAGTTAGATTACTTATGATGCAACAAGGAACAATATTAAATGTGAATGAAAACTTTCGGTCGTACTTTCACCTTCGTTTAGCAACCATATAGGTTAGATTAGAGCAACAGTATATGTATTTCACATTTGTTAATAACACGAGTATATTGCACGCTTATAATCGAATAAAACATTAATCGTATAATAAAAACAAGCAGTATTTCAATATGTGATACTTTATTTCAGAAGTTAAATTACCCATGATGCACCAAAAACAATATTAAAAGCGAATGAAAGCATTCGATTGATATAACCCCGAAAGGACCACACTTTCGTGTAAAGATGGATGGGAAAATGTCTACACACAGGTCCATTGGCTCTGGAGTGCCGGAGAGCAGCATGCTATCCCCGATATTCTTTGCGACTTACATAATTGATTTCTCTACAAAGTCAAAAGCCATCAGGTGTTAGTATGCGGACGAGGTTCTATTACTAGCTCAAAACAAAAATTTACTACACTGTTAACGGCCACTTCAAAAACAGTTGAGAGCTATCGGGAAATGGAATGAGCTCCGCCCTTCTCCTGGCTCGGACCAGACTACCGCATGACCAGCAGCCCCTCCGACTACGATGCAGAGTGATGCCCCGGATCATAAATGCGAAGTACCTCAGGGTTCTGCTGGACAAGCGACTCACTTTCATCCTCCATGCAAAGGTGAAAATAAAACTAGGTCATGTAGCTCTTATGCAGTTGTACCCAATATTCCTGTCTAAAACACTGCCTATTCACCAAAAGCTGCGGATATATCGCGCGCTCGTACCGCCCCTGATTCTGTACGACTATGAGGTCTGGGGAGTGGTGGCCAAGTCCGTATGTTTCCATCACACGCAATCCAGAGTACTATACATCGTCGATGTCATTCGAGAGAGGGCAAAGACATTGTATGACAAGCTCCCGTATCACCCAAACCAGTTTGCGCGTCTCCGGGTCAATATGACCACAGGGCCAATAGAAGGTGCCTTTCTTACAGCCTCCGAAGGCATATCTTGGGCCCCTAACAAAGACAAAAACCAGCTCCTCCCCCCTGAAAAGTGGTGCCCATACCATGCTTGACGTCGGGTAAAACTGAGGTTAAGCAACCTTGGGACTGGACACTACTTGGATGGGTGATCATCAAGCAACGTTGACTATGATATTACATGGATGGGTAACCATCCAGCAACATTGGCCATGGTCAGTAAATGGATGATTGACCAGTTAAGTTCATCATCACCCAAATCCTGGACTATGTAGAATAGACGAAAAGACCAATAAACAACAGTATCAAACCCTTCAAAGACCTAACGATCACACAGGTAAAGCCGCAGGTGCGGCTAGGTACTGTGACCTTTAACACCGGCCCTCAGGGCGGCTCTTGACTGTTCTGGCGGTTGACTTGTTCACCATCGTGTAAAAACCCTACAACGCCTGCAACAAAGTGCGCGTGGACAAGTTCGGCTCTCTCCGCTGTCGCTCGGGATGGCCAGCAAGAGTTGCACCAGCAGCATGTGTAAAGGTAAAGGTAAGGGTACGCGTGTGCAAATCAGCAGAATGATGGTGCGAGTGCTTTAAGCCCTGCGTATAAATTCAAGTACACAAATAAAAACAAATGGAAATTTCGGTGCAGCAATTTTACCATTTTAATACAACTGCTTTGGAAATAAAAGCATTTATGGGACTTCCTTTATTTTTACAGAGTTGTAAAAACTAAATAACTTAAATTTTTTTGTATAGTTTCAAGGCATTTATTGAAAAATACAAAATAGCTTATTTTCTCTATATCTCACACTTTAAACTTTGTATTGCATTATTTCACCAGTGACTGGAACTAGAGACTCAAAAGACAAAAGAAATACAAATTTATAGCATATACCACCTCAGGAGAGTGTGTAATGCATTATAAATATTTCCATTTAGTGGATACACAGTTTAAAATATGAAAGGTAAAAAGTATAGTGAATACGTACTTTGTGAGACAAAAATACCTGCAGGGTTAATAATAATGCAACAGATTCTACCAAAGATTAAAATTAACTTCAAATTACATATTGTTGACTGTGAAAAAAATGACTGGATTGTAACTGAACGAGATGGAAAATAAACACATGGGCATTGCTTTACAGACAGCACTGATTGTATCACTACAACTCTTCTCACTTTCAAAACTGATATTTTCTTATTGTGCACAAATTCAACCTGTATCTTTAGTTTGGATATATCACAACTTTTTTTTACTTGTGTTTAATTGGATATGTCTCTAGTGCTGTATTTGATACTACTTCTTAAGTAATGTGTACACTTAGTTTTGTATGTACACAATAGGAGTTATTAAAATAGGCTATCTACATTACTGGAATGTCATAAGGAAGAGATTTAGTATGGACATACAACAGGAATGTCTTTCTACCACAGCTTAGCTTAGAAAATGGTCAAAATATAAGTGAAATATTTTTAATATATAAGATATAGAAATAGTTCTTACACACTAACCGCGTGGTTGGAAAGGAAGAATCAGACTTGAAAAATTCAGGTCACAGACATGATTCGGACGACAGGTCTTTAGACTTTATAACTGATGCTCTAACCAACTGAACAATTGTGCCCTTCTCCAAGAACAGAATCACAAACCTCTTATCTGATTCTTTGCATCCTGGAGACCTCTGTAAGGTGTTCTCTACTGTGAGAGATTTATTCCTTAAAGAAGGGACTTATAATACTATGAGTGAGGTTTCTAGAAGGTGAGCAATGCTGACACAACCGCAGGACCGGCCGGCAGAGGCAGGGAGTATATTTCCCCTTCACTGTGTGAGGCTTCAATGTGAGTTGAAATCTTGCACAAGTAGAACACCGCCGGCACAACACCAGCCTGACCAGTCAGCTGCATGCCTTGAAACTGGTGGATGAAGGATCGTTCACTCTGTTCAAGCATCAACTATATAGGGATTGAATTATATGTAGAGATATTTCTTTCACACTAGCCACTTGTAAGACTTAGTTGGAAAGAAAGAAACAGACTTTCAAGATAAAGATTTAGACCACAGATTTCCAGCCCTCCATGCTAACATACTAATCAACTGAGCTATTCGAATACAGAATCATGAACCTCTCATCTGATTCTATATGTGTGTGTGTGTGTGTCCCAGAGACCTCTATAAGATTCTCTTGTGTGAGATAAGTATTCCTTAAGAGAAAGAAGGCTGAAGTTCCGTAGTTCAAATCCATGCCATGACCCAAATTTTTCAAGTTTGAAATTTTTTTAAGCCTGTTTGATATATACTTCTTTACAGACACTGTAATTAAAACTTCATTATTTTAATTGTTGTGGTAAAAATCTGTGATAGTTTAAATTTACGTACATTATTGGGGAACCTAGGGCTAATTTTATGATAATTAGCATTTAATGTGAAGTGTTTGATGTTTTTATGAATAAAGCGTACTATATTAATTAATATAATGGGGGTAAATTTCTTACACATTTCACTTACTATTTTCAAGTTAGGACATGTTTCAGGAATCAACGTTCCCATCCTCAGTGGTTGACTCACTATTTCCTGGTACTTGTGTTGGTCTTGTGGAAGCTATTGTGTTATATGTGGTGATCTGGGGTAGATGGAAATAAATTTGGAAAGGTAATCCCATGGCTGAAGGTCAAAATTCATTGCAGTTTTCTGGTTTTTTAGAATGAAGATATTTTTCTAGGGTGGCCAATTCATACAGGTGGTTTAGTTCTTTAAGAAATTTTATCTCTGAGTTTATTTCATGGTTTCGGCTCCAATAATGGTGTGCTACTGCTGATTTCTCCAACTTTTTAACTTGATATTTCTGAAGTGTTCTTTCTTCTAAATTGTCAGATTTCTTTTAGTTTTTCTTATGTATTTCAATTCACAATCTAAGCATTCTATGGCATATGTTCCTGATTTTTTTTCTGGGGGTATCTTATCTTTTAATTTTGATCCTAGGAGGTGCTTGATGTTGTTTCTGTTGATCAGGGCCAACTTTATTTTGAACTTTTTGAATTTCTTTTTGAATTTGTAGGTGGGTTATAAGTGAATTTGCAATATTTTTGCTTGTCTTTGATTACCTTGAAGGTTGAAGTCTCTTTTGTGGATTTCTCGAATTTGTACCTGTTGATCCTTTTTATTATGGCAGTGGTGCTAAAACATTGTGGCTGTGTTCACACTCTTTATTGTATTCTTTGGCACTGAGGGGAATGTTGAGCAATCTAAAAACCAAACTGTTGAATATTATATATTGATGTGGTTCAGAGTTGAAACCTTTTTTTTTTTACATAGTCATCTGTATGTGTCAGTTTTTTATTTTTTCAAAACAGTATTTTGTTACAATTTCTGATGATTTTTAGGTCCAGGAATGGGAGTCATCCATCTCTTTCTCCATTTCTATTGTGAATTTTACAGATTTATCTTGTAGGTCAAATAATTTGAGAGAGTTGGAAATAGGTTTCTTGGGTACTATTGCAAATATGTCATATATATATCTGTGCCAAGTTTTGAATATCCAGGGGAAAGTTTTTGTAATGTGTGATTCTAAAGATCCCATATATAGTTCTGCTAATATTGGGGATAGTGGGTTTCCCATTGCTAGACCTGTGATCTGTTGATATATTTTATCACTGAAAATGAAGGCACTATTTTGGATGCATAGATTGGTCAGTTTGTAAGGTCTTCTTTTCAACAGTTTGTACTATTTCTAAGATGTAAACACATGATTAATGTTAATATTTTTAGTTCTTTGTATAGTGTTTATTTTCAATTCATGGGGAGACTTGCTTTATAATTTTTATGCTTTTTTTCTGTATATCAATATTTGTAAGAATTTTGAGGATAGTCCCTACACAATTATACACATAATCAAAATAAACCGATGATAAGAATTCCATAGGAGCTATTTTGGGTAAGGCTCAAAAAAGGTAAAATAAACAAGATAACTTTTCTAATTTTTCCCATGTCAGATTTGAATCAACCAAGACACCTAAGAATTTTGTATTATTTATTTTAATTGTAATTAATATTGCAAGTTTTCCCATATTTAATATATATGCATGACTATGTTGTCATTAATACATTCTTTCACTATAATTATCTAATAGTCTTTTAAAATATTTTGTTAAAGTCTGAACACCACAACAATCAGTCTGTATAAAACTCAAGGCATACTTTCCTATGAATGCATATGAGGGGAAGGATGTTTCATTTAGTGCTCACACATAATGAATCACGGGGCAAGAGGTTCCTCCTACCACCTCCTCTGATCAAAATACTCCATAAGCTTATCTATACATTGGTTTACACCAAAATATCAGGCCCATGGCAGACAGTTTTAATGCATAAAAATGCATTAAGCAGTAGTTTTAGGAAATTCAGCATTGAAATTTTGGGGATAGCATAAACCAGCAGCCTCCTACAGAAACTGCCCCTGGCATCAACACAGTATATTAAACTCAGTGATGGCAAATCTAATTTTGTGATCCAAAATCAATCACATAACAACTTTTCAAGTAAATGTACGTCCAAAACCTTCAAGTTTGAAAATAATAGCAAAAGACTTTATTTATTCTATTTCTGTTTGTTGTTCATTATTGTGATTGGAATGTATGAATTTTGATTCATTTATATATTACAGAACATGAAAGATAATGCCTTTTTATTAAGCCAAAAAACTTGTTAGCTGCCAAAATGGTACTTGAATTTTTTCCCCATCCCATTTGTATTATGAAATTACCTCATAAAAATTATGATATTGCGTTCCCTTCCATCCAGTACAAAATTGCTGCATTTGTGTACCCAAGCAGATTTCTTTGAGTAGGGAAAAATGTACTTAGTCACAACATTTTTCTCAGAATTTTTTACAGTATAGGAGTAAAAATTCTTTGTCTAATCGCACCAATAATATTTTAGCTTCTGCCAATAGCAGTCTGGGATTTAACATTAGATAAGTTCTACATGGAGTAGTGTTTAATGGCAGCTTATATTCGCCAAGTTTTCCCCAGAGTCTTTGAGCTCAACTGTTTATACTCTGTCTTATCACACCATTTATATTTTAGCTTCAGGCAGTAGCTGTGTAGGACTTAACAGCACACAAACTTCACATGCAGTGGTGCAATAGCACAGCAGACAAGCATACTGCTGTGGGAAGAGTTTATCAGTGTTATTGTTGGAATATTAAGTAAGGTCATATATCAAAAGTGTGCTGCCTCTTTTGACACTGGCTGCATATAGATTGGCGTGGCAATCTATATGCATCTTAGTAGTTTTAGTGGAACAAATTAAATTCACAAAGGCAGTGCTTAAATTGAATGTCAGAACAAATTTAAAAGTAATATGAGCTTAACTGTTTACAGATTTTGTCATTAAAAAGTCATTTTTTTTTTCATAAAAATTCCATTTATTCTGAAAAAATATGTTACATTCACTCAATCTAATTTGCAGAAGCATATCTATTTATGCACAGAATGAGCATTGATTGCCAAATTATGTAACTTACACATACAAAACAAAGTACATTATCATTTGGTTACATTAGTATTTATATAGTATATCACAAAGAGCTTAGCTTCCAGTAACTGAGAGCAAGGTGTTACAACTCAGTATGTCTCTCTGACTCTGGCTCTTTATCAACTGCTGAGAACCATTTCTCATACACACTGAGAGGATCGATGTTCCAGTGTTTGTGGAAGGATACTGGCAATTGAGGTTCTAAATATTCTGGTGCATAATCCAATGGTCTTGCCTGAAACATTATATAATGTGCATTTTTTTCATAATGCATGGAATTTTTTATATCAATGAAATATAAAACGCAAACTATAGAAGACTTCTTTTATCAGTAAGTCTTAAAGAAATGAAAAATTGACAATTATAATGTGAACAATTATTTAAGTAGAAGCTGTTGAAGCAAAATGAAAGGTCCTTACTATAAGTTTCCAGTCTTACCATATTAGAGGTTACATGTAAATTTGCAAAAAATTAGCCATTAAATATGAAACACATTATGTTTAAGAAAGGTTGCAATCCACACAGTGAAACTATCATGAATCTTATTTTGATCTAAAGTAAAACAGTAAAAATCATGTCATCACATTAAAACTCTCTTAAAGTTTTACAAACAAACTTATTAAAAGTAATTTTTGGATATGTTTCATGAGGCAATTGCTCACATTGTCCACCAATCGACAACTGACACATGTCCCAAAATTACTTTTAATAAGTTTTTTTGTGAAACTTTATGTGAATTTTAATGTGATGACATTATTTTTAGTGTTTTACTTTAAATCAAAATAAAATTCATGAAACACGCTACTTATTTTATAGATTGAATAATCCATGGTAGTGGAATCAGGGGCCTTCCTTTATATTGTTACCAGGGCCTGGATGTTGATCTAATAATGCTTTAAAATCATAAAAAATTATCCAAAAATAAACTAAAGTAATGTAGGTTAGCATGTATCATTTTTTTATTAAATATAAGTTATTAACATTTTTAAAAGTGTATTTTTTACATTCACATGCCAAATAAACCAAAAGGAATGAAAAATTATACTGTAAAAATTTAGCCACCTTATTCTACATTTCCATAAATTACAGTGTTCATGTGCAGATTCTCAAAAGTAAAGAAAAGTTGGTTATCCCCAAGAACATTCTTATATTTTGAAAAACTCATTTCAACATCAGCACTTGGACAATGGAGCATATTTAAAGTATGCTAAGTCAATAGATGTCAATTCTTCAAAATCTAATTTATTGAAGTTTTGACCAGGTGGCACTTCAGATATCAAATAGAGTGGTACCTCAGATTTTTATCTAGAATGCTTTTCTTTTTATTCGTCAGCATTTTACAATTTCACCACACAGATTGCCAAGCATAATTTGAGTTTTGTTGATAGGTTTAATGGAGATTTCAAATTTCATACTTTTCTTGAAGTTTTGCAATTATAGAAGGTAGAAAAGTCAAAATATGTTTTTAAGTATGCCAGCTTCCCCTTCATTTCTCTGCCAGAAAACAGCTCCTGAGTTTGCTGGATGCTGGATCTTGCATCTTCACAGCATCAGTCACATATTTTACAGATTGGAAGTTGTTGCATCAAACCAGAAGCTCCACTGTGCAATGATGGGTTCTGATTGCAGGGAAACACCTGAAACTATGGATCTGACAAAGATTTTCTTTGTTTGAAACACAAACACAAACTTCTTCTATGATCCTGTGCATAGTGTTTGCATAGGGAAGTTAGATGCACCATTTTTGAATAAAAGTCTTTAATAGCTATAGTAGCTTTGTCAAAAAATTAGTCCTCCCTAAGTCTTACTCGTTACAGCACACAGTTCACAAGGTATCCCGCAAAGCTATAGCCACTGCAGCATTTGTGTTATATAACACGTACTAAAGATGCTGACTAGTCTGTGGCAGAAGATACTGTGATTACGAGCACAGGTTCACCTCCCATTTTTTTAAATAAAACTTTGTAACATATTATGACAAATTAATTTCGTAATATTGTTTACTATACACAGCAAGCTTTAATGTGTGTGTATATATATATACATGTATATATATACAATATAAATGAAAAATAATGTAATGCTATTAACAATGTAGCTAAAATAACAATAACTAGAAAAAATCACAGATTAGTAATTTATTACTATATATATATATATGAATTTATAACAGATTATGCCGTAACATTTTATGACAAATTAGTTTTATAATATTATTTACCATACACAGCAAGCTTTAACTTTAACATATATATATATATATATATATATATATATATATATATTTTGTTCACTATTTGTTCTATCTAAATACAATGTGCTGCATACTAATTCCCTGCACGTGCACGAAGGAGGAAAGATGGCTTATGGGCACAAATTCAAGAACCCTGGGATGTTTAGCCTCTTGTCCACTTTACTGTAGAACTCTGATATTGTTTATGCCCCAAAGATTGAGGGCAGTTATGCATGCTGAGGGCTCATATACCCAATATTAATTTGTTTTTATTTCTATGTGCCTTCACTTTAGAAGATAAATGTTTATGTTCATGTATTTATTTAGTTATTTGTAAACATGTGCATAGGTAATACCATTAAACTCAAATGATGTGTTAAAATATATGATATAAAGGCAACATGATATTTGACATATATACTTATAAACCCAATAATAAAAAACAAGACAAAAGACTTGTGTGGTATTTGAACTCAGGAGCTTATGCAGAAGAGCAATGCCTTGTAAACCACTGGGCTACCTAGCTACTCTACCCTAATGTTCTCTTTCAAGATGCTTATGATTGTAGTCATTACATTTACAGGCAAAGCACTCACTGCAATTTGCCAGTTGCTGCTTGCTTGTTGTGAATACAGTGTTTAAGAGCATCCCTAAAATTCCCGGACAGACAAGTAGAATCTGGGTGTGACTCATTTTATTTGTGAAAGGGTATATATTGTTGCATCAGTGACAAACAGCAACATGTCATCATGCCATATTTACTCAGGCTACAGTAGATACATGGAGCAGTTGAACAGTCAACAGATTGTTGAATGGTTAAGTGCTTCTAAAAATTTCTGAAATACTTGACTAACACTGTTGATTTCCAGTTCCCACAAGGACATGGGCTATGGAGCAGCTTTTACTGTGGCTAGTTTCATCAATAGAGACAAAAATATGTTAGCTTCAATTATTTTTCTAATTCCTCTTGTGGTGCACTCATAACACCAAGGAATATTCTTCCTTCTTAAAGTCATTTCAGTGGAAATGGATTGGTAAGTGTAGCATTGCAGGAATTCTTAGTTTTGCATTATTTAGTTTCCATAGAGGAATTTTCACTGAAATTAAAAACATTGCACAGTTCTTTGAAAAATGTTGCTGAAGGTCTACTGTTGCTTGACTCAGGTTATGTTAACAATAACCATGCTGATGTTTTCTTTTTACCACCATTCTCGAGAATATGTATGTGTTTGTTGTATTGTGCCACCATTTTAATGCTCCTAACCCAAGATCACGGGTTCGAACCTGGCCAGGACAATCCTAAGTATGGCTTCCTTGGGAAGGGAAGTAAAGCCGTGGGTCCCATGTCGTACATTTACGGCACGAAAAAGAACCTCAAGCCTGAAAGAGAGGCCTCTGAGCAAAATTTGTCGGCCGTTTCACGCCCTGAGTTGAATGGGACACTGATGACCTGAGCTGTTAAAGAGCGTCCATAAATATATCATTCAAAAAAAAACATTTTAATGCAATAAACATAGCACAATAATATAAAACCATCCATTGCAAACATGTATGAGAGTGAACTCTGTTATGGGGAATGAGAGGCTCATCCTTGAGCAACTGAGGTCATGATTTGTGCAGTTTTTGCATGAAGTCATAATAATACAGTGCTGTGAACACTTGTTCCACATGGGACTCTATTCTGGGGACCTCTTAAGATTATAAGACAGATGCAGGATATTCACAGAAATATTATTTTGAATATTTGCTTGATCTTTGAATTATTTTAATCTTGAGGAAAATGAATCTACTCCTCATTTGGCTATGATTTCAACTCTGGCTCAGTCTCTATTCCATGTTTCATCAATAGTGACAATTCAAGACATGATTTACTTTCAATGTTGAATCTTTATTTCAACAATTTTGAATGTCCTTGCATTTCTGCTTCCATTCAGTAAGGGGATCCACCATGATCAAATTTTACCCTTCTGTAAATCATTTGTCAAAATTGGAATACTGATGTTAGCAGTATACCTGTGTCTTCTGAAAGCTCTTTGCATGTCACCCCAACAGTTTTCTTGAAGAGCATCGGCTACACATTTGACACTTTGTTTATCTGTTAACAACTTATCGTCTATGCTGATATGACTTACACAAAAACAATTAATCCAATGAGAAAGTGTACTTAGTTTACTGTAAACTCACCACAAGCTTCACTCAAAGTATTGTGGATTTCTGTGGGGGTTTTATCACATAAGATTTTGATCTTAACCTTTGATCTGCAACAGTCACATTATCCAACATAACTGCAGGCTTCATTTCTAGCTCTCATTATCTGTACTCAGGTATGCTATGGACAAAAGTGAAAATACATGCTCCTTTCTCAAGCCTTCAATTGCAACTATGTAATTTTATTAGTATTGCATCATCTTATTTGCAAAAAATGCTAACTATTCATTATTTACGAAATGACCCTCATAATTTCATGCAATAAAAGTAACACACATGTGAACATTACTTTAATTCTACTCTCATATTTAGAAAGCAGATAGCTATATGGTATTTGCTACTAACCATCTCCAAAATGGAAAGATCTAATATATTTTCTATTTTATTAAAATGCTTTCATTATCTATCACATCATTGCATTTGTGCAGGGATTCTTTCCAGGTACAAAAATGAATAAACAAAAAGCTGATAAATAATTCATACCTGATGAAATAGGGGAGAATGAGTGATAGGAACTCCAAGACGGGCAAGGCAGATACCTAAGTACATATCGTCTGGCGTTGAATTGGATGGACAGCGACAAATTCCTGATGATACCAGGTGTTGCACCAATGTCATACTAAAAGCCATGCCTCCACCGCCAGTTATGTAGTTGTATCCTTGTGGAGAATGCTGCACATTATAACCATAGCGCTCACCAAGAGCCACTTTCTGATCTGCATCAAAGCAGCTCAAAAGCAATTGAAGTCTGGAAACACTGGAACACACAAGGAAAAAAAAAAGTGAGTGTCTGATTTTCATTAATCAAATTACTGCCAGGAAACGTAGTTTTTCTTAAATTGTAATCAAACTACACTTTATATTCTGAAGAATATTACTGCTCAAACAAAGATAAGGATCAGGAATTTTATTGCTTTCGTCAAATTATCAAGGTATTTAGGACAAAATTAAAGTTAAAGCTTGACAATTAATTCCAACAAATCCTGTTACCAGTCCTGCAAGTACATCAAAATGTGCAATATTAATGATCTCTTAATCCATTTCCATGGAAGAGTAACATTGAGTACATTTTTCTGTATTCTATGCAGCATTAATGAAGAAAGAATATGAATATGAATGCATCTCTAAAATACAAGTTGTTGAAGCTTTCTCACACTTATACAAATGCTGGCATCATTATGTAGATAAGAATTTTGCAATAGTTAATAATTAATTGAAAATAATTACTATCAAATTACTATACTACAAGGCAACACAGTAAAATTCACAATGGAAAACCACCAATACTCGAGACCCATCCTGGATATCAGTATCTGCAAAAATCATAACAAATGGGAATTTGGCATATTCAGAAAAGATGCCCAAACAAATAACTACAAATAACTACAAATAACTATGATCCAAAACCACATCAATTAATCATAAGACTTAATCATAAGTCTTGCATTTAAATTAGTTAGCCTATCCATAAGCAAGAATGAATACAAATCCAAATAACATAGAATGGTGGACATGAAAAGTAATGATTACACAATAGATCTGTTAACAAAAAAATGTTAAAAATTCATAAGCCAAAAACAAAATCACCACCCTGAAAAGCTACAGAATGAACATATGTACACATTATTTTAGGTTTAGCATCTTGATCTCTAACATTCCATTCAGTCTACGGCGTGAAAAGGCTGATAAATTTTGCTCAGAGGCCTCTTATTTCAAACTTGTTCTTTTACAAGCTGCAAATCTATGACATGGGATTTGTACAAGAAATTTATGTTCTATCCATGGGCACATAAAAAACTGTTCAAAAATATTTTAAAATAGGAGTATTATTTTGGCCCTAAGTGAACAAATACAGCTTAGAAACCAACACAAAGGACAGAATTCCCCCTCCCTGTCACCTTCAGCAAACATCAGGCATTTATGAAGTCAACTTTAAAGACTGTAACAAAAAATACCTAGGTAAAACCAAAAGAAACATAATTTATGTTTCAATAAAAATATAGAAATATCAAATACAAACTCATTGAGAGAATAGTAATAGCATGCAATTTTTGATCCAAAAATTATGACTTTCAAAATTAGATGAAACTTCTAAAAGCTATAGCATTAATTAATTATTTGAGAGAACTTATTCACACACACATTCAGTTACTCTTATGTAGTCTTTTGCATAACAAATGAGCCAGCCAATTTTTATTTTCATTTGCAGCAGTTGCTTCCTTATCTGTGAATCAGTCCTGGTGGTGTAGCGGTAACCATACTTACCTTCTAAATCCAAGATCACGTGTTCAAACCTGGCCAAGACCAATGGATTTTTTTCGGGTGTAAAAATCCTAAATATGACTTCCTTCGGAACGGAAGTAGAGCCGTGGGTTCCGTGGCATACATTTACGGCACGAAAAAGAACCTCAAGCCTAAAAGAAGAGGCCCCTGAGCAAAATTTGTCTGCCATTTCACACCCTGAATAGAATGCGATGCTGATGACCTGAGATGTTAAAGAGCATCCGTAAATAAATCAAATCAATCAACAACTTATCTATGAATGTACTTAAACTACTAAATTAGGAGATTTCCTCAGGGAGAAAGAAATTTTAGTTCATTTTCATCTTCCAAATAACAATGACCTCATCTCCAAATTTATCAGATCTAGAAAGAGACATCTGCTTACCATACATAAAAACTAACAGTGAATCAATGATGATGGAGAAGAAGACAACAGCCTTCGAAACATTCAAATAAATTGGTTAAAAAGTACTGAAATTTGAGTGATTCCTTAATCAAAATTACTTCATTATTGCTACATTTCAGTATAGGAGTTCCCACCATTCAAATCTATATCTCTAAGAAACTAGATTAAAAACCACCATGCTGAGTATCTGAAAGTCAAAATGTTGATAATTAGCAATAACCATCCTTTTCTAGAAAGAGAAGAAATTTAGATACATCCTAAAACAAAGAATACAGGAGTCAAATCAAATGACAAAATATTTAGTTCACACAAATACATCAGAATATAGGTTTAATATGCTATCATGTAATAATTTGTTATATATCTTCCTAAAAATCCACTACCAGAAAAATATTAAAAAAAGGAAATAAACCAATTAATCTTCAATAGGTAATAGTTATTATTGATGTTGAGCTAATAATAATGTTAGCTCTAAGAACAGGTATTTTTAATATTAAAACTCCAATTTAGATTTATCCTCTTACTAGTGAATTGCATTACTTTTATTAAAAGCATAAGACTTTTTAACTGTGTTCTGGGACAAAGAAAGGTCTTTTTTTTAAATAAAAGTACAAAATATATTTTAAATGCTATCCATTTTACATTTTGTCTCTGCAAGTTTTATATGTTAATGTAATTTACACAACTGGATTACCTAAGAATGGTGTCATCATCAGCTATTACTACCCATCTGGTATCAGTCATATCTTCTGCAATAGACTCAGCAGCATGTTTTAGAATTGCCAGTGTCTTTCCACAGTGCCCATGTTCTGTATTTGGAACACCAAGGTTTATTGTAGGAATTGATTTGTCTGTAAAAAAAAATTCTGTAATGATCATAAATTAAAGTCTTTAGAGTCCTCTCAGGTTTTTTATTTTCTGATCCACAGGATTTTAAAGCATGTGTTTGATATAATACACAAAAATAATGTTAACATTAAAGCATAAAATTGTAATTATAAGTAATACATTTTCCTTTAGCATGGGAACAAATACTTGCAGACTTATTAGCATTACCTTGAACTTCACTGTAGAAACCAATATGGGTTGCATGTTTGGCCCATGTGTTTTTTACTACAGGCACTCTGTCTTTATGGAATTTTTCACAAGTTTTTACAGCAAAATAAATAGACTCTTTTGTCACTGGAGGACCCTGAAATTATAGGAAAAAAATAATTTTCTGTATTTATCTGTTTTAAGGACAGAGAGAGAGAAAGGGGGATAGGCTATAGTTAAAAGAAGTAAGTACCAAATGTGTAATAAACATACAAATGAGCCTGCTACATAAAAAAATGAATAATTAAGTTTTTGAAACACATTCTATATCATTCTACATGTTTTTTTTGACAGTAGTTTTCTTTTACAGGTTATTCAGGCACGTGACATAAGTTTGTAACTACCTATTTAGCATTAATTATAGCACAAAAAATATTGTTTATCAGAGAGGAAAACTTGAATTGTTCAAATTTAATATTGCTTATCAGTATTTGTTTGGGAAACTTGTTTATACTATTTAACCAAATACAGTATCCAGACATATGGTGGCTGAGGTTGTTAAGGCATGGACTCATGGAGGCCTGGGGTTTGAATCTTGCCAGGATCGTCCTCCCTGACTGAGGTTTTTTGATTTTCTTCAGTCCTCATAAATGGTAAATACCAGGGAGGTACCCTAAACTTAGGCCTGGAACAATTCCTTCCTTATTAAAAAAAAATCCTTTCCCAATATATCATTTCATCTCATGTATCATTAGTGTCCATCGCCTGTGGTGCCTTAGTATAAAAATGGGCATCATAAATGGCAAATACCAGGGAGGTACTGTAAAACTTAGGCGTATAAAATTCCTTCCTTATTAAAAAAAATCCTTTCCCAATACATCATTTCATCTCATGTATCATTAGTGTCCACCGCCTGTGGTGCCTTTGTATAAAAATAGGCATTAAACACTATTAAAAAAAAGATATAAACAACTGTTTGTTCTTTTAACACATATGGATTTTAAACTAATCACATTTTGAGACAAAAAATTGCAATAACTATTTTATAACTGTGTTAAAACTATGATCCAATGAAGCAGAAACAAATTCTTGATATCTTGGATAGTTGTTACCTGCTTAGACACTTTCATTTCATTCCTTGTTTTACATTAAAAGATGCAGAACAACTCAGTGTTGCCAAATTTAGGAGTGCCTAGCTGCAGCCATTAAACAACCAAAGAGGATCAAGTATTGTATAAACCATTGGGAATTTTAAATACACAAACTTAATTAATTATTTTAATATGAAATTAATATCAGTGGGATTGACTGATTAATAAAAGGTATATTATAATTTACTGCTTACTCTTATAATGATGAAAAAAAATTACTTTCATTAGCTATTTAATAGAGAATGGAAGAAGTTTTTAAAGTGCAAAGTTTCTTGAATCAGTTTCTTGAATTTACCAATTTTAAAGTAACTTCTCTTAAACCACTTACACAAGACTGGAATCTAAGAGGATACGAGGCACACTGATGCTGCTGACTAAGGCACAACTTGGGTGAATGCTTCAGGACTGGTCCTTCTCCATCTTCCCAAATATATAAGGCTAATTCATGTGATGGATCAATAGAAAAGTCAATGTCTGGGTGATCTCCTTGACCAATGCGATTTGCAAGCCTGTGAACATACATTGGGATGAAGATTGTGAGATGATTCATGTAGAAATTTATTTTCTTATAGACTCGTTGATGCAAGTTCCAAGCACCATCAACATACGTGAGCAAATACAGCAATGAGAAAGAAATTATAAGGAGAGTATTTTTATTTACAGTATCTAGCTATGATTTATCATTCTATACCAACAATACAGATTGTTCAACAGATTCTTCAGTGTTAACTTCCTGCATAAATGTAAAATAAATTATACATTCTAGAGACTATTGCTGACAGAAAAAAGTGTGAAAAAGAGGTACAAGGTATAAATAGGAATAGAGAGATACAAACTTATCCTTGAAAAGATGGTCAGTTGGTGATACAGTTATTGCAGTGTAAATCAACCAGAGAGGTAAGTGAACTCTTCTTGATCACCTGTATTAGTTTGATAACCTGGGCCTTGTTTAATAAAAACTGATATTTGGACAGGTGGTAGGCAATAGTGTCAAGTTATTGACTTGTAAATTATCATGACAAATTTGTCACATTTTGTTTCATGAAAATTATAGTGTGAATGATAAAAGGTGACAATTTGTTAGGAATTTTTGACATATGTGTAGTTGTCTTGTGAAACATAATATTGTCACATACAAAAATGACAAGCTGACATATTTATAAAATTGTCAAACAAAATCAACAAGCAAATGTTAACCCTGTTAGAGCATGTATGGCAGTAATAATTATTGCAATATAAACACATATATGATAATTTGAGCCTTAATATGATGTACAATGCAGACTAAGCAATAATGAACATAGACTTATAAAAAGATTTTTTTTTCCAAAATTTATTATTGAAAGCAGTGACTGTTATGAATTCTTCATTTCTCCCATAGCTTATGTGACATTTATTTTGTACCTGAGTCAACGGTGGATAACTTATTGTTTGTGTTGTTTGTATACGTTTATATAACTTATGCGATAAGGTGATGGAGACCATCCTTTTAATATTAATTATTATAGGTAATACTGCGTGAGTAATGCTACGCAACAGCAGGACCAACCAGCAGAGCTTTGTTGGTGGAAGCGGGAAGTATATTCCCCCTCCATTGTGTGAGGCTTCAGTGTAAGTGTATCAAGTGATCACACATTTGGAAAAATCAGAAAAATACAATGGGATCTTAGCCATAAAGTATTCTCAAAATTTTTCATAAGTTTTATTGTGCCAATTAAGGAGTGTTTTTTCAAAACTCAATAAATGCAGAATATCAAAATTTTCAGGAAATATATTTTTTTTTTATTTTTACCTAGAGAGAGAGAGATATTAGACAAATTTAGTATTTTCTCCAGTATTAGATCCTACTGTTTTAAATAAAACACCCCTAGTAAGATATTTGAAACAAAATTTGCACTATGCAGGATTACAGGATGATTTATTCAGATTTTTTCAAAAGTTAATAAATGCATATATAAGAGAGAAAAGTTGTTCTAATTATGTGTAATAGTTTTAACTTTTTTTTAATTCTTATGCAGTTATTTATTTATTATTACAATAATTCCTATGCATAAATATGTTTTACAGTTTATCATTGACCTGTATTATTACTTATTACATACTAAATATTTACTTAACATTTATGTTTCTTCAGTTAATTTTGTTAACTTTATTGAGAATAAACATAATAACAAAAATACAACACAAAAAGAATAGCATGTTAGCATGCAATGATTTAATTATCGTTAATAATGCATATAGTACAATAATCTATGCTACTACAATCATTTTATCATTCATACAATATTGAACATACCTTACCTCAGACATGGTCAGATTTGTTGTGCCCTAGAACATCTTTATAAAATTCAATTGCATCATTCAGTAACTTTAAAATATTTTACTAGTGCAGAAATGTCCTATAACAGAGGATGATGTAGTGCCGAATGACAGTTTTCTCCTGAATCTTCCTAGTATGTGCTTTTCACTGATACATTAACATTGCTCTTTACTTTCTTGAATGAGATGACATGCTGACTATTAATTTTGAATGATAATCTATGTTTTAGTACTTTCTGTGCACTATCCTTTAGGTTTTTAATTTTCCAGTCTTTACTCAGGACTTAGGGTGTGGAGTTCTATTAAGATATAATATTCTTTAGGAAACAAGATGCTTTCTATAAAAAACTGTATACATTGTTTATATATATACCACTCCATTGTCAACAGCTTCGTAAGTACACTTATTTAAGATGCTTTCTGTTTTTATTCTGTATGATTTCTCAATTCTACCAAAAAGACTAGGTTTAGAGCCATGTAGCTATGTCCACAGACAGCAAAGAAATGGAGAATATTCTTGAATCTTGAACTCTTTTTCAAGAATGCTATAAGTGAGAAAGAAAGTCCATCAAAGTTGATGCAACTTGTTTACATCATTTGAAAACTCTGTTTTCATCCAGGTATAGAAAACAATATTTTTCTTTTTTTTGCTCATTAGCATGAATCACAATGTATAGATTGTATAGCCATATTTGCCTAGCATAGAAAATTTCGCTCACTGACAGTTTTGAAAGTGGCTGGTTTTGTTGTATATCGAAGGCAATCTTAATGACACCTGAATTTTCTTCTTTCATTATTCTATAAAACTGCTTTGCAAGAAGTTTTGCAATCTGTGACTAGTTCTTAGTTCATTTTTCTTTTACAAACATTTCTCTGATTTTATTTTCATGAGACCAACCTTAGAAGTGCAGTGTGGAGAGTCAGAAATGATAGATTAAATTATTTGTATTATATATTCCTGTATTTTGATAAAGAGAAGAGTTTCTGGTTTCTAGATCTTCTGCCCCCTGAACATTCTTTTACCCATACATCACTTTCAGAGTCACTGGAATTACCATCCATTCTGATAATAACTTGAAATATTTTTTCTTACAAATATGACTGCAATATTGATAACTTCTCTAAAAGTAGCCTGGGAATATGTTAATGACAATGAAGTCTGGTTGTGGGATTATAAGAATCCAATCAATGAAGAAATATTGTTACAATAATGAGTAACATAGCATAAACCTTGCACACTTTTATTATTGCCAACTGCTTGGTATGAAATGAAAGTAAGGAAGAATTTATTTGCATTTGTCAACTTTTTCTTTCACTCTCAAATTGTATTTATTGGTTTTTCTAAAACCCTGTGGATTGGCCTGCTTCTATATATGATATTTGTCAACATATGCTAAAATTCAACTCATAGGATGGTGTGGAAGGTCAAAATTATGTCAGTGTAATTATAATTTAATTTCGAAAACTTTTGCATTTATCAAATTTCGAAAAAATGTTTCTCATTTATAAGTGTTAACTTAATGTTGATAAATTATAAAATTATACTACTATATTGTACAAAATACCATTTGAACAATGCACAGTATATTAATAGTTAAATTTTATAGCTATGAAATTTGTAAGCAATGGTACTGAAAATGCAAGGGATGTACTCTTACATATAAAATTGTTTTATGTGTGAAAAGAGTAAACGACCGAAGACTAGAGTCTTTAATATAGTCACTGAACTGTTTGAAATTAGAATATCATAAACCTAAACATATAAAATTAAATATTTTCTGTATTATTAAATGAAATTTTAAATATTAAATTATATTAAATATTAATATATTAATAATGAAAATGTAGAAATAATGAAAATAAAATTAAATATCTCCTGTATTATTAAATGATATTTTAAATATCTATATTCACAATAAAAATATGTAAATAAAGAAACAGTGCAATGTGGGTAAAATTAAAGCAATTTCAATAATAAGTAAGAAAATGTTTCAGAGAACTGCTCAACCCTTAGTGTATGAAACTTCCTTTTCAGTTGCATATTTTGGAAATGGAATAAAATACTTTAAAAAGTCTACAACAGACCAAGTTTTACACACACTAGCCTAGTGATGGTTAGTTGATTGATTGTTTGGTTCATTTACAGACAGGACGCTCTCTAACATCTCAGGTCATCAACGTCCCATTCAATTTAGGGCATGAAACAGCTGACAAATTTTGCTCAGAGACCTCTTCTTTCAGGCTTAAAGTTCTTTTTTGTGTTGTAAATGTATGAAATGGGACCCATGGCCTTAATTTCCTTCTGAAAGAAGCCATAATTAGGTTTTTTATGCCCGAAAAAGTCCATCAATCCTGGTTGGGTTTGAATCCGAATATTGGGTTTAGGAGGCAAGTATGGTTACCCTACACCACCAGGACCAACAGTGATGGTTAGGAACAAAAAGATTAAGATTTACCATTTCATCTGCAAAGAATGAACTATGCACAAACAAAGTAATGCTATTAGAGTGTAAATATAGAAGGCAGAAGATCTGTGTTTTGAATCCTGGTTGTGACCCAAATTTTTCAAGTCTGATTTTTCCTTTCCAAAAAATGCCATTTCCTAAAGCAATATGCAGGATGCAAGAAAACAAAGTATGCATGCTGAAAGAAAAAGGCAGATAAGCATAATGCAATTCTCCATATCTGTAGTTAAAGGTAAATTACCTCTGTAAAAGGGCTTGACTCATAACAAAACCTGAAGCAAAATTAGGATATTTAAATTTCTGAGGATCCTCGAAGAAAGCAAAGTGGTGGATGATAGAAGCTTCCCTGTCATGTAGTGCATGGCCAATCCAGATTTCCTGCAAACAGAGGTGCAAATAATATTAAGATATAACTTGCATAGAATAAAAAAAAATCACCAGGACTACTCAATGCAGGAGATTTGTGGGTTTTCATTGTCTGTGCAAACTATAGCACATTTTTAATATCTTACACAGCTGCTGATAAAGGTATGCCATATTTTCCTAGAGAATGAGAGTATTTTCCAAACAAAAATAATGTAATTTATTCTGAGCAGAATATATAAAATACTCTTTATGGTTTCACTTACATGAGATTTACTCACGACATGTTTCGTGGAACTTTCGAAATAGCCAAATTCTTTTATATTTTATGTTTTTTTGAGAAATAATGCCAGAATATACCTGAGTGCTGTCGAAATCACTGAGCAGATTTATGATCTGGGTTAAATTGACAGCTGTATGACTCTCACAGAAGACAACCCAGGAACTATTAGATCCATGCAGAGCATTCAACCTGCAAAAATTGAAAAGTAGAGTCATTCATGTTAATAAATAACCTTACTGGGTAGCTGAGGATAAACAAGAAAAGGAGAAAAGGAAAAAAAAGTATTGAATGGACAGATTACAATTCTAAATTACACGCTCACAAGAAAGGAGAGGGAGAAAAAATGGTCGATTTATGCAGATTTTAGAATTACAATAGTGTAATATAATTGATCTAAAAATGAAAGTCTGCAATGTTACTTCATACTTCTAAATATATAATCAAATGCAATTTTAATTTGCATTGACTGAAATTTTTTAATAGTGTTTAACGTCCGTTTTTACTAATGAGGCACCACAGGCGATGGACACTGATGATACATGAGATGAAATGATATATTAGGAATGGACTTTTTTTAGGAAGGAAACGTTCCAGGCCTAAGTTTAGGGTACCTCCCTGGCATTTGCCATTTATGAGGACTGAGGAAAACCTGTCAGGGAGGAAGGTCCTGGCGGGATTCGAAGCCAGACCAGCGGCTCACGAGTCCGCGCCCTAACGACCTCGGCCACCTGTGGCGGTGCATTGACTGAGGCATTCAAAGTTACTAGTATTGAAAATTTACAAAGATCACCTTCAGTTCAGATTTTCCATGAAATGCCCATCATTGAAGTTTGTAAAAATACTTTATTATATGTTTACTTCTTACTTGGTTCATTTGTTTATTCTGTATTAACACCCTACGTTTGAATTTGGATTGAAAGGGAAGGAGGACATTTCGGTACTTTATGAGCAACTCATGAACTCACCATTTGTGCCTGGTTCAGTGGGTGCACGTCCGAGAGGAAAGGATGAGGTAAGGGAGACAAGGGCGATGAGGGGGTCCAGATAGACTACCCAACACCGACGGAGCCTCTTTCGTAGAGTTTGAGCTCCATGGAAGGGCCGCTTCCATACCAGAATCCTGAGCGCAAACCACCGTCACATCGCTCACAGCACCAGCCGACCTCGCTTGGCACTTTCGACCCTGGAGCAGAACCAGCGGAATGACATGAGGTGAAACGGAAGAGTGGAAAATATGTGGAAAGAAGAGATTCATCCCAGCAAGGGAAACCACGAAAAAGCCCAAGGTCAAGAGGACTGGCTTCAAAGGATTTGAACACCGGAGTTCACCGCTTGAGCCACCGCGCTCGGTATAACTATTATTACAAAGAGATTTTTTACCTTTTATCACTTCCCTTTTCTCTCGATCTCCTTTCCCTTTCAGTTTACCCCATTCTTCTTTCTTGGTATCCGGTCATTCTATTATTAGTTTGTGTTTTATAGTCATTGTTATAATTATCACCAGTTTCTACTTTACTCCTCTCTCCTCTGTTCTCCTTCCTTCCTCCTCTTCATCTTCTTTTTGACCTTCTTTCTTCTCCGCCTTACTCTCTTCCCCCATCATTTTCAATATTTCTTTCATTCTCTCCTTCCACATAGCTTGTGCTGTATTTGCAGAAGTTAATATTTGTATTCTGGTTGATCTTCTAATCCCATTCTTAGCTTGTACTGTGGCTGTTGGTATCTCCTCCTGTTCCAACTTTTCTTCCCATGCAATTCTACTAATTTTTGAGCCAGTTTCTCCAAATGTTGGTATAAATATTTTCCTCTTATAATAAATGGTATTTGTAGTCCACCTAAAGTTATTCTTTCATCCTTGGTCTGTTGAAAATAATGTACACACTCAAAAAGGGCATATCATTAGACGATTTATTAATTTCGTTTCAGTAGGTTTTATGTGGTTCATGACCTGTTAAATAATGTATTCATCCCTTAGTAGGAATTTATGTGTTTTAATTTTAATCTCTCATTGATGTTAAATATTATACGTTCTTCTTCCTACTTCACATTTATCCTATTCACACTGCCAATTTGCTTTTATTGTAATTTTAATATCTTTAATTGAGTAATTATAACTTCCAACTATTTCTCTTACATTCTGAAAATTCTGATTTTTTAGTCAGTAGATTGCTCCCTTAATTTTATTAGATAATCAATCGGCCAGATACCCGTTGTTAGAGCCATTATCGGTGTTGTACTTACTGCGACAGTATACCTTAACAGTATTTTTCGCTGGTTTTCTTCTTAATTGATTTCTAGTTGGGACACCATACTCCTACTCCATAGGTAACAATTGCTGCAAATATACTTATTGTGATAACTTGATATTGTTTTTAGTGTTATTTTGAATCTTGATTGGGTTATCCTTGCCAAATGCATCATTATTTAGATGACCACAAATTCGGGGAAACGTCTGGTTAAGAGAAGCGACTGACACCGTATTGTTGAAAATAGCCTCAAAAATGTTCTTCTGCCAATCAGCATTCACTGCATCCAGAGGAGAAAAAATGGCTCCACTATGACTTCTCCGAACTGCACAACAAAATTAAATTTTCTGTGGGAGCAGGGAAAATTCTTGACCAGGCTGTTGGTTACTTAAAACTCAAATGCGTGTATTTTAGAAATGCATATTTTCAGACAGGTGAAATTTGTAAACCACGTGGCATTAGAGTCAGATAGTTACACAGTGAATTACAAAAACCATGCTCAGTAACATTTCCTTTTACCTGATCTGACTCAGGCAACTTGTGAACAACAGTGCTCCCATAAGATGTGCATTTCAATGCCAATGTCTTGTCACATTTGCCAAACAAGAAGTGCATGCTTGTCAGGCTGAACAAAAATCCTGCTCTTTCGACTTCCTCGCCAAGGTGAGTATTTTATCTCTTGGGATGCGCACGCTCTCTGGAATTCCCTTTATGTAGCAGTGATGAAGCCCCATATTCAGTAATTTTTCATTAAAAACACAGCCGAGGAAGTAAATGCATCTTCACCTAGAGATAATATGCTAAATGGATAGAAAAGTAACATTCATGACAGTTTTTTTTTTGATTGATTTATTTATGGACGCTCTTTAACATCTCAGGTCATCAGCGTCCCATTCTATTCAGGGCGTGAAACGGCTGACTAATTTTGCTCAGAGGCCTCTTCTTTCAGGCTTGAGGTTCTTTATCGTTCCGTAAATGTACGACACGGGACCCACGGCTTTACTTCCCTTCCGAAGGAAGCCATACTTAGGATTTTTACGCCCGAAAAAAATCCATCGGTCCTGGCCGGGTTCTTACCCGCGATCTTGCGTTTAGAAGGCAAGTATGGTTACCACTATACCTCCAGGACCGACATCCAAAATAGTGCAATATATACACAAAGGTATGTTATTTTAAATAGTCACTTGTTGCATACGAACATCCCGTACTACATCTTTATGAGTGTGAGTTATGATATAAATAAAACTATTTTCGGAATTGTGCAAACCAGGAGAGCATTAGTCCTTAAAATTGAACAAATTTTAGACTACGAAGAAAGTTTGACTTAAAGCACTATTTTTACTCTTGATCAAGTGTACGGATCTTTGTTCTAATAGAAGCGTAAATATTTTGACTATTTCACTTATGTGGTATCTTAAAATGGACCAATGAAACGAAACAAAATTTTAAATATTGACAATCACAGCCGGATTACGCAGTAAAAATGCCATAAAAGTATCAAATCCGTTTTATCACCGGACGTGCACTTGAATTGTGGTCAGTGTAGTCAACTCTATACCTCCACTATATAATTCTTGAGCACGCATCAATGACCACTTTTGCTAGAGGTGGTGGGGAGCAATTGATAGCAACAAAAGCATGGACAATCGACAATCATAACGCAAAATGGAGGGTTCTTTAAAGCGTTTTGTTGATGCGTCAAATGTGCAAATTGATCTTATCATTAGGAATATCAAAACACAGAATACAAAGAAAAATAGGGACACTGTATGTTATCTTTTTTTTTTTCCCTCGGTTGGTATTAGAAATCGAACGATAGCGATTGTAATAGTCGACTGCCTATTTCAGTCTCACGGTTTCTGAATAGAATACATAATTATAAGTATAACATTTTATACAAGTGTTAATATTCTGTGCGCGAATTTCAAATATATATCACTTTTATTCTTATTCTATTCATGAAATAGTCCTAAACCGTGTTTTGTCCTTCTCTATTCGTATTACTAACAATGGACATTCTTTTGTCGCAAGATTACTTGAAAATATTAAGTACAAATATACAAACATTATAATTTTGTAAGCCAAGTTAGAAGAATTATATTTAAATTGTTATTTTATTCGTGAAATAATCCTAATAAATACCACTCACTACGTTCGTGAATTTATCGGTAATCTCAGACCCTCTCGTGATATTACTTTTGATCATTTTTTCCCCCCATTGCAACCAAAGAAGAAAAAATAATTCATTTGCTATAAAATTTAAGAACAACCTAGGAAGCGATTTTAAGGAAAAGTAAAGATATACGATAAGGTTATATGAGTTAGAAGCCGGCAGAGCGTGACTGAGTGTTGGGAGAAGCCAGTCATCAAGGCATGTGGAGATAGCAGCTTGTAGTTTATGTAAAAGAGGTTTTATCAGCGAGTGGTTGTACGTTCGTGTATTACTCAGTGTTTTCATTGTATGTAAATCGTGTGCTAAGTGCTCTTCATTACATAACTACATAAATATAATATTCAGAAAGGAGATTTATGTACGTTACATATGCGAAAACAGATTCTTGCAGAAAAGTGGTAAGGCGATTTTCAAGAAAATATCCTGACAATCGTGCTCAGCAACTTGCTAAAAAGTTAAAAGAGGCAGGATATCTCAATGACAAGAAACGTGTTCCGTGTTCTTACGGAAGAAAAATTAGTTAATATACAGGACTTTGCTACGTAGTTGCTGGCAATGCATTGCCACTAAGGGGCATCATTTTCAACATCTTTTATAACACAGGTTATTGCTAATTATTATCAGTTTTAAATAATTTTATGCTTCTGGTAAAAATATAAACACTGAAGTAAAAATGCTAACTTTACTGGCGGCGACTTTATCTGCCTTTTCTTTGGTGTGTAGTGGTTGCATGTCCCCAGTAAGTAATGCGCTCAGGAGACCCGTAACTCAAATAACCTTTCTGTACTTACTTACAGGTATAAGTCAAAAGCCACTAGCTACTCATAAGGATCGTAAATAAATCGTGCTAACCTGTATTGCTTTCATAAGCTTTGATAGCCAGGACAAGCGGTCAGCTATTTATTAAGCTTTATGTTCTAACCACACTGCAGCATATGTAACCCCAAACGGATGATTTACAACTTCTAGGACATAAATTTAGACTATGAGACAATTTTACGGGCTTGTGAATGCGGGTTTGACCGGCAATTGTTTCGATAATATTAACCAAGAGGTGTTAAAACGTTTGCAATAATTCACGAAAGTAATCTTCAGCACTGGACACAATGGTTGCGTAACTCATTGCGTGGGGGGTGAGGATATAAATTGTGCAACAACGCTACGATGCTTCGATACTTCATTAAAGATGCAAATGCCAGCCGTACGCGCATGCTATGCTGCATCGAAAATGAGAGGCTTGATCAACATTATGTGAGAATTGACACATGTGTTCCAAACACAACGCTTGAACTGCTGATGATATGTTTTTATGAGGAAATTGCACTACACTACAGTTGCGTTAACTTTTAAGGAGATCATCTGTTTGAATGTGGTCGCTATTTAATGCAATCCATTGATTCGGTGTTATTAATTATGGATGTTTATTATAATTATTTATCACCTGCTTACCGTGAAAGAAGTGGCACAACAGTCCAAGCACCAGGATGAGGGAAGTCTTCATGAACCAGATGGACTATAGGGGACACCTGTACAAAGAATAGTTCAAGTAAAACTGAAGTTAGATTAGTGATATAAACCTTAAAAATTACACGAATTATTTAAGCCCCTAACTTATTCGCTAACCATCTAACAATAGTAATTTTTCACAATGTAATATGTTAGTTATTGCAGCAGGTGAACCAAGGCAATATTTCTTTTCTATTTCTATTAGCAATATTTCTTAAAAAAAAAATATTTAAAGACATGTGTGAAACCGTAAGATACTATTTGATAACTGCAGGAAAGCATCAATAGAAAGGGGAGGGGGGGCTGTGAACTAAGAAAATTCTCTGAAATGTTATATTTTAACCAAAACCAATAATTTATTTAATATAAGGGTTGTTAAAATTAATCATAAACAGGTGTACTGGACAATATGCACTACATGACAACAACAGAATATAGATGACTATATGAGATAGTCTACAGATAATCTTCTACACCGCTTTGGCATCTCTCCCAACGCTGAGACTTCTTGCTAATGAAATCACTTTTGCACAGCATCACGAACCTCCTGATTAGTGGTGAAACGCTTACCCTTCAGGGTTTTCTTCAATGAACCAAACACGTGATAGTCGCAAGAAGAGAAAACGCTATAGGGGTTTAGCGAAAATGACGCAATGTGCTTTGTGCTGCATCGTGAAGAATAACCAAACTCGTGACAATTTTACTCGCCCTCTGTTTTTGATGGTTCTTTAGAGGTTCTATGAGGTATCGCAGTAAAGTTGATCGAGGCACTTTCGCGCAAGAATTGAATTATGTACTTGGTTGAACGCGTCCATTATGTGCTATTGTTGCTTCAACTGGCTGTTCTACTTAGCAGACATCTGATCACAGGACCGATTACATTCTGTGCTCTTACAGCACTTTTAAAGACTGGGGCGTCTTGGGGCTCCAGTCCCGAGCGGCAGCGGAGAAAGCTGAATATAGGTGGATAATTACCTAGGCTAGTACAGCGGCATTTGTACAGCGGTATTTGTCTTGTTGTTTGTACAGAATGTTTTATAATAACATTGGCAACGCTTAGTATGTTGTGGAAGTTAATATTATGGCAGTACCTTTTTTCTGACAGATGAGCTGCACACTTACTGAATTTCGATGTTTGTTTGTTTTCCCTTTAGATTCTCAATATGGACAGAAAAATCATTATCGTTAGAGCTTAGAAAAGACAAGAATATGATCTAGGGGTTGTTCCTTTGGAGACTTCAGTTTTTTTTTTTTTTTAAATATAGAAATGGTTTAGAGTTTTCTCTTTGAGATAGGTATGCCTTAGGAATTCATTACCGGAGTAATAAGCTGCTATTATTTATTTATATTTAGGTAATTTGCTGATTACAACCTAATGTGCAAAATCCCTTTTTTTATAATTAGATCTTGTGACTGCAGAGAATTTGTTGAGTCGCCGGCCGATGTTCCGATGTTTGGGTGCGTGGCTAGCAGACATTTGGTAGGAACGCATGGTAAGAGAGTAGATCCATAAGTTTCCGACCTCGCCGATAAGGATTATCGCAGGTGTCATATCTGTTAGGTAAATAATTACAGATATAACTTCCGCTCCGCCGTGTTCAGTTGTTCAGATATAATTGCATAAAGAAGGCTATGTGTAGAACATTGTGACATTTCAGAATGGGGTTTCGAGCTTTTATTAAGTTCTTCACAAGAGAGGGACTTACTTCAAATGAAATTAAACAGCGATTGGACAGTGTATTTGGAAACACCCGCCCTCATATTCTACAGTAAAAGAATGGGTAAAAAATTTTCGAATAGAAATTGAAGACGAGAGCATGCAAATTGGCCCTTGGAGGTGCTCACTCCTGAAAACATCGCTCTTGTAGAAGGAGAAATTATGGAAGACCGGCGCATCAAAGCTACAGAAATAGTAGCAAGGTTGGACCTTTCTAAAACAACAGTCCCATGTACATTTAAACATGAATGGTGCAAGATGGGTGCCTAGACTTCTTTCCTCAGTCCAAAAGCAGCTACGAGTCGTCTGTTGTCAGGCATTTTTGGAGCTCTGCCGTGGCAATGTGAGAGAAGTTCTGCAAACCATTGTTACAGGAGATGAAACCAAGGTCCTCTTCTATGATCCCATTTCCAAAAGAGAATCAATGGAATTACGTAAATCTGGTGAAGCACGTTTCAAAAGGCCAAGGTCACTCAATCAACCAAGAAGACCATGACCATAATCTTTGGGACTGTGAAGAAATACTCTTCATCGACTTCAAGGAGAGGAACACCACAGTAAATGGGTAGTACTATGCTAGCCTACTGCACAGACTACATGCATGCGTTGGTCCTGGTGGTGTAGTGGTTACCATACTTGCCTCCTAAACCCAAGATTGTGGGTTCGAACCCGGCCAGGACCGACAGATTTTTTTCGGGCGTAAAAATCGTAAGTGTGGCTTCCTTCGGAAGGAAAGTAAAGCCGTGGGTCCCATGTCGTACATTTACGGCACGAAAAAGAACCTCAAGCCTGAAAGAGAGGCCTCTGAGCAAAATTTGTCGGGCGTTTCACGCCCTGAATGGAATGGGACGCTGATGACCTGCGTCCATAAATCAATCAATCAATCAATCAATCAATCAATCAATCAATCAGACTACATGCTTCTATCAAAGAGGAAAGGCGAGGAAAGCTGAGTGGTGGCGTGCGCCTTCTTCACGACAACGCGCCTGCCTGTGCACACAGCTCTTGTTGCAAAGGAAGCAGTGAAGAAATGTGACTTCAAGGAGATCGACCATCCACTCTACAGCTCAGATTTAGCTCCCAGTGACTATTTCCTCTTCTGAAAACTCAACAAGGACCTTCGAGGAAAGAAATTTAAGTGTGACGAAGAAGTGACGGATGCTGTTTATGCACATTTATGCACATTTCTGACTATTTGGCGGAGGGGGGGTTGAAATGTTAATTAAAATTTTGAGAAATATATTGAAATAAAGGGTAACTATATTGAAAAGTGAAATAAAGTTTTTATCTTTATCATACCCAGAAAATGCTTAGGCCGGAAACTTATGGATTTATCCTGGTAAATGCAAAATTATTTTAAAGTTTTGCGAATATTGGACTATGGACAGATTATGGGACATATGATATATACACATAAATGAAGATTTATACAAATTGTGCATTACAGTTTAAGGGCCGAACCACATTTTACCGAAATCTGCTTTAGAGCCCAGGATTATATCTAAGCGTGTTGATTTTGCCATGATGAGCTAAAACTGTGTTCTTTACATCTACGAAATGTCCTTTAAACTGCTTAGAAATAAAGTTACAACAATGTTTACATATTGTAGTCATCTCTGTACAAGAACAACTATACAATGAAACAAAAGCTTTCTGAAATTATAGTGGTCATCTGGTAGAAAAAGAAAGAAAGAAATCTTGTTAAACTTGCCTGGTTCATTTGCTGTGCCTGTTGTTGTATGCTGGACCGGAGTCTGTATGCCTGTCCTGCATGGTACGAATCTCCCTGACTCAGTACCACTATCACCACATCACGAGCATCTGAAACACCAAAGTATTGTCCTTCATGAAGCCTCCTACATGAAAACAAAATGCAAGAACGTTTATTTAGATTACTTCTGTTATCCTGAAGAATGAGAATACTTGCACAAACATTTGGAAATGAATACAGACTTGGAACGCAAAGAGAAAAAGAAAATTATAACTTCACAGAACAGTAGCATCAAAATTCTTCGTACATATATGTTAGAAATTGTAAAATTTTATTTCGTACTTTTTGGTCTTCAACTTGAAAATTTACAGTCATCAGAAACATATTTCCAAAGCGAAGGGAATCATGAGGCTGGAACTTTCACTATTAGATCCTAGAAATGCCAATTAGTTTCCCTGTTTCTTATATTTTGTTATGATTATCCATATCTTTACGATACAAAATTAAAAAAAAAAAAAATTAAATAACCCCACCTTGGCTTACGTCTACACGTATGGTGGCATTGTCTGTACGTGAATGAAACGAAACGACTATTACATTTAAATTGTCAATAGGAACAAATATCATATACGCGTACATATGATGTCGGTCCTGGTGACCATACTTGCCTTCTAAACCCAAGATCGCAGGTTCAAACCCGGCCAGGATCGAAGACTTTTTTTCGGGCGTAAAAATGCTAAGTATGGCTTCCTTCGGAAGGGAATTAAAGCCGTGGGTTCCGTGTCGTACATTTACGGCACGAAAAGGAGCCTCAAGCCTGAAAGAAGGGGCCTCTGAGCAAAATTTGTTGGCCGTTTCACGCCCTGAATTGAATGGGACGCTGATGACCTGAGATGTTAAAGAGCGTCCGTAAATAAAGCAAATCAACAAAAAAGTACATGTGACAATAGATCATACTTAATGATGACATGAGAAAGAGAAATAAAAAATAACTAAGCCTCCTATAAATAGTGAAGTAAGTAAGTCACTGTTACTGTAGTTATTTAATAAATAATTACACACACACACACACATATATATATAAACTATTAAATTCCCATTTTAACGGTAAATATAGAGATGCAGATATGCTATTATTTGCGGATGATCAACTTCTTATATTTAGGTCAGAGAATAAATTAAAAAAGACTTTGTTTAAAATAAATAATATTATTCAACCATACAGCTTTACCGTATCAGTAAAAAAAATTAAGTTTTGGCCTTTAGAGAACGAAATATTGTAAGAGCTAAAATTATATTAGATGGCAAGATTACTGAATACGCTGTTTAACTTCCTTGGTTGTAATATATCCAATTTTAAAAATGAAGATATATGTAAGCATTTCAATCTTTTAATTATATGTGCGGTACCCTGAATGGACGTTAAATACTATTAAAAAGTTTGGATTTATTTTTAAAAAAGAGGTTAAAATTTTAGAAGTAGCCGAAATGAAATTTCTGGAGTAGTAGAACAGGATTCACTATTTTACACAAATAAACAAACATAAGAAGAAATTAGGAAAGAAGTATATTTAAATATATAGATAAAATGGAATTATATGGAAACAAATGGAAGGAACATGTAAGCAGAATAAACAACTACCAATTATGAACATGATAATTTTTAAATATTTAAATTTAAATTACTTCATTACTTCATATTTATATCAGGTAAAAGAATTTTTCTGCATAGTTTGTAAAACTGCTGTGTATAAAAAATAACTCCATTTACTTGATTAATAAGTATTTAATCATAAAATTTGATCTAAACCATTAAAAAAAATGGCTAATTGTTATCCCATAGTAAGTGTCCTTCAACAAATTCCTTCATTTCATTAAACTATCGAAGTTTTATGTCGATATACGGGGTGAACAATTCTTCACGCAACCGGTTTCCGGCAGACCGTAGAAGTTCACTTAATACGCCGTATTGCGTTGCCTAACAAACACATGGTACTTTCGGAAGATTTCAACTCACGCTGAAGCCTCGCGGATGGGACATAGCATGCCGGCCAGTCCCTCGGTTGCGTCAAGCATTGCTCATCTTGTACATACCTATAACTCGAGCCTACTGAATGTGTATTTAGTTTCATATTTGAAAGTTCTCCGATAATGACCGACTAACAAACATCTAACGAACATAGACTTCTGGTGCGAGTCTTTCACGTTATTATTTCTTAAACAACCAACGATATAACGTCAAGGACAAGAGGTGGCTACTAGCAATCCTTGATAGCCTTCCAGAGGAAGTTCGTTGTCTTTGATAATCAGTCTTTTCCATTCTGAACACGTTCCTTTGCCGTCTCGCTGATCAACTGCTGCCAAAATATTACTTAGGGCATTCACCCGTTTGGTTTTTGTCTGTCTGTGCTGCTAGCGACCATCCTTGGAACCCGACGGCTAGTCTCTGCGTATTGAGACAGAAGCAACTTTTGTTAGGTAGTTTTTCTTTTCACATGATGCCACGAGCCGCTCTCTCAACTACCATATCTTGCGTAAGTTTTGCTCTGACTGGCTCCATTTATACGTTCTCAGCAACACTTTTTTTTTTTGTAGTGGGGGAGTGAAGGTAACGCCCAATTGCCTGCAAGTCTTACAAGCGACGAAGGAAATTAAATACTGTAGACAGGCTTGAGTCTGCAGTTCATCAATGCGTTGGGGAAAACTTTCAAAAAGAAAAGTCCTCATTCTGAGCCATGGGTTGAAAGTTTTACTTTTCTCTCATTACCAAAACTGGCTCTTAGAATTGCTTAAGAGCTTATGGAACCTTCAGAATGGGTGATTAAAAAGGTCA
The DNA here is from genome assembly GCA_030762175.1 of Metallyticus violacea. Taxonomy (NCBI): domain Eukaryota; kingdom Metazoa; phylum Arthropoda; class Insecta; order Mantodea; family Metallyticidae; genus Metallyticus; species Metallyticus violacea. The sequence goes on from CM060841.1 coordinate 14,286,320, forward strand.
GAAACGCAAGCATCATTACTTCACGCATTCAGCTATAGGCTCGTTAGTTTCTAATAAAGACTGATCCAATGATCTCTTCCTCGGCCGACCTACATTTTTCTTTCAATAGTTTACATTTTAAAGTTTGTTTTGGTTTTGTAGTATTACTCACTCGATCTAAAAGAGCTCACCATTCAATTCTTCGTTTCATATTATCTTTAAATTTCTAACTCGTTCAATACTTTGCACAATTCTGTTATTTGGAGTATTCTCCTACATCTTCTACTTTAAAGAGTGCAAACCTCTGCTTCACATTAATAAATAGTTTTATATAATGTAATTTTTGTTCCTTTCCTAATTTTACATTTTCAATTTATATTAATAGTACCATTAATTTATTCATTTTATAAAATTTATAATACATATCATCAGAACTATGGAATACTTCACAGCCAAGAAAGTTGGAGCATGTAGCTTTGCAATCAATCTTGCTTCCTTTTATATAAGAACCACGGAACCTTTGTCTTTTGGGAGCATATTGTAAAGTTGTATGACATTATAATTTTTTCCAATTTGAATGTTTTTTTGCGCTTGATCCGCTGGCCTTGTGAGCTACTCAGTTATTGAACACAAAACTTCAATTTCACAATTTGCTTTTGAAATCGCTGTTTACATTTTGTTTTATATGAATTGTTCCTTTTGTTTTTCTACGATATGAATGAATGAATACTGTTTAATGCCCGTTTTTGCTTCAGAGGCACCACAGGCGATGGACATACACGATGATTATATAGGAGATGAAAATATATATTGTGAAAGAATTAATTTTTTTAAGGAAGGAATCGTTCCAGGCCTATGTTTAGGGTACCTCCCCGGCATTTATGAGGACTGAGGAAAACCTGGAAAAAACCTCAGTCAGGAAGGACAGTCCTGGCGGGATTCGAACCCAGACCTCCCGCTCACGCCTTAACGACCTCGGCCACTCGTGGCGGTATCTACGATATGTTTTTCTACGATATATATATATATATATATATATATATTGAAAGCTGAATTACACAAAGCATTCCATATATTTAAAGAAGAACTTTAAAACATTTATGGTAGATTTAGTTTTGTTTCTTTTCACTGTATCCTTAATATCTTAAAGTGCAATATTTATGCTTACAGTCTTATCTTTTGCGTGGGGTTTTGTCATTTTGCCAATTGTAAAATTAACACCTTTAGACTACATAATTAAAAACACAAAAGTGTATACAGAAAATTATGAGGCTAACCAACAAAAAATGATTATTTCATAAATTATAATAGTAATAATAATAATAATAATAATAATAATAATAATAATAATAATAACAATAGCTAATTTCTATTTGGCGCTATAACAGACTAATAAATACAATATAATGCTTATATAAAGTATAGAGGAATTTTCAGAAGTTCTTTTAGTTAAAATTAAAGGGAATTTTTTATAAAATTCTCACATATTTATTAAAAAGGAGCGTTGTTGTAAAAGTTACACCTCATTCATGCTTTTAAATGACACAATCTTCTTCTACCTCTTTTTTTAATATCATCTGTAATTACCTACATGCTATTTTTTTTAAATAAAAACTATAGGATATTAAATATTGAATTATAAATACACAGAATGAATAACCTATAACTAATATAGCTAATATTTCTGGTTAAAAATGGTTCTATTGATGTGCTGTTTTGACCGAAATTAAGTTCGTACAAGGGCTTATTATATAACGAATTCAACAATTACAAGAAAGTTGTTTATAACATAAAGTTACATTTTCTTTATCAGATATAACTATGCCTACTGACTTGTACGAAAATAAAACTAGATGAAATTAGAAGTCAATTTTCTGCTTGATTCCAGACCAAGTAGGTAACGAGATATTACCATATATAGGTTTAGGGTTCTCAAACACCTTTTAAAATCCTCAGGATAATTAGGAGAAAAGCAATACATCTCCCAATTGTTAGGTAAAAACAGTATATATCTGTTCGCATTTTGTCAGCAATTTAGGGAAATTATCAACAGTATGTTGCAGTTTATCTTGGATGGATCTAAAATTCCGTGCCGCAAATAAATTCAGTAAATTCTCAAAAAAGAGGAATACTAACGTCGAGGTAAACAGGAGTTTGCGGTACATTTCGAATCTAGTACTTAAGACTATTAGGTGGTGCAACAGCTCTCTAAAAGTTTCATATTTCTAGGGCCCGGAATTCTAGACAAAGTTTTTTTTTGAATGATGTTTAACGCCCGTTTTTACTACTGAGGCACCACAGGCGGTGTACACTGATGATACATGAGATGAAATGATCTAGTTGGAAAGGATTTTTTTAAGGAAAGAAACGTTCCAGGTCTAAGTTTAGGGTACCCCTCCGGCATTTGCCATTTATAAGGGCTGAGGAAAACCTGGAAAAAATCTCAGTCAGGGAGGACGGTCCTGGTGGGATTGGAACCCCAGACCTTCCGCTCACGAGCCCGCGCCGTAACGACCTCAGTCACCGTGGGGGTTTAGACAAAATGAGAATAAACATGTGCTATTTTGCTTAATAATCGAGGGAATATGTTGGTTTTTGCTTAATAAACATGGACACTTCTTAAAAGGGTCTGAAAGACCAAATGACCTAAAATCGCGCAAAAAAGACTGACATTAAATCTCATCTAGTTTTACTTTTTGTAATCAATAGGCATTGTTCCATTTGAAAAAACTGATAACTTTGTATTAGAAATGCACTTTGTAATAATTGTTGGAATCTGAGTGTGTACTAAATTGATAAGTCCGTTTCTAATTTGGATAAAACAACGCATTAATTGCACTAATGTTTGCGGTGGTAATTTTAGATTATTCGTTCTGTATATAAAGCGATTGTCGATGTCCCAAAAAACTATGCGCAAAGTAAAATTGAGATTATAATACGAATGCTGCTTTATTGCATATTGAAGCTCAAAAAGTCCCTTTACATGCATTAATAATGGTCAATGTGTTCGCCCCTTTGTCTGTAAATATTAACACGATAGTCCATTTTTTCCCACACACGCCTCAGCATGTCACTGGTGCCATTTTGAAAGGCGGTTCCGATACCTTCATATCCAGAATAGTCGGAGGTAGAGGAGGAAGAAAAAAGCCCTTCACATAACCCCCCCCCAAAAAAAATGCAAGGGATTAGATCGGGTGATCGAGGTGGCCAAGACAGCAGCATCTCCTAACCGTCGGTCTCATGGTAGATGTTGGTTTAAAAATTCCCTGAGCTCCCGAAGTCAATGAGGTGGAGCGCCATCTTGTTCCAGTATGACATCTTGTCAGTCCTAATTTGGCTCTGTTAGCAGCCATATTTAGATAAGTCAGATCTGCCACTTTATTTCAACAAGAAAAAACGGTACGTTTATTTTACTTTGGAAGTAATAAAGAACACATTAATTTTCGGGGAGTCTTGTTCAAGTTCAAACTCCCCCATATACCAACATTATGTTTATTGACTTTTCCACGGTTGATAAAACTCAGTTTATCGCTAAAACCATTGTCTTCCATTTGCTGCTACAGTGCGATTCAAAAAGTCTCCAGTAGGCACTTGTCATGAGAAAAAGGTTGATGTAGCCCAAGAAAATAATACCTCATTCTTAGGCTCTTTCGAAAATTGCGGTTTGCATATGCCTAGTTCCCTACTGCCCCATGCAATCGATTTCTTGCCACTACATTGGTAAACTCATCTGATCTGATCCACTGTACCCGCCGACACAGTGGCACGCCCGGTACGTTTTCCTTTGCACAATCGCCACTTCTCCAAAATGCGCATACGATCTGCGATCTTTTACAAATTCCGAGCGCAAATGGCGCTGAAAATTGGTAAAGGAAATTGATGTTATTTGAGAGTACAAAAATGCCACGTTGCAAATGCTGATACCTGGCGAAAACAACTGCAATTACTCAATGGCGCATAGGAAAGAATAAACACCTGAGAGTTTTTGTATCCATTTGCGCAACGATAACAATTGCATGCTCAATTCATTACCCATAAGAAACTCACAAAACAGCTGTTTCCAAAATGCCTTCCGGGTGTGCATATATGTACACACACACACACACGAGGGTAGTCCGTAAGCTTCCAGTCTCACCATTTTCTAGGTATGATAAAGACAAAAACTATATTTCACTTTTCAATACAGTTACCCTTTATTGCAATACACCTCTCACATCTTAAATTAACATTTCAACCCCCCCCCCCATATTAGCAGAAGTCTTGTCTTCAAAATGGGCATAAACTGCATCCATCACTTCTTCGTCACACTTAAATGTCCTTCCTCGAAGGTCCTTCTTGAGTTTTGAGAGGAAGAAATAGTCACTGAGAGCTGCATCTGGGCTGTAGGGTGGATAGTCAATCTCCTTGAAGCCACATTTCTTCACAGCTTCCTTTGCAACAAGAGCTGTATACACAGGCAGGGCGTTGTCATGAAGAAGGCGCACACCACCACTCAGCTTTCCTCGCCTTTTCTCCATGATGGAAGCACGTAGTCTGTGCAGTAGGCCAGCATACTACTCCCCATTTACTGTGGTGTTCCTTTCCTTGAAGTCAATGAAGAGTTTTCCTTCACAATCCCAAACGATTGTGGCCATGATCTTCTTGGTTGATTGAGTGGCCTTGGCCTTTAGAGAACTTCTCTCTCGTTTCCACGGCAAAGCTTCAAAATGCCTGAAACTCGTTGCTGCTTTTGGACTGAGGAAAGAAGTCTTAAGCACCCATCTTGCACTAACCTTATTCATATTTAAATGTTCACGAATAATTCGAAGGACTGTTGTTTTAGAGAGGCCCAATCTTGCTGCTATTTCTGTAACTTTGAGCCGCCTGTCTTCCATAATTTCTCCTTCCACAAGAGCGATATTTTCAGGAGTGAGTACCTCCAAGGGCCGATCTGCACGCTCTTCGTCTTCACTGAAAGAAGTTCTGCAAACCATTGTTACATCAGATGAAACTATGATCCCATGCTATGATCCCTTGTCCAAAAGACGCAACATCTGGCCTGTATGCTGGATGAGGCAACAATTTTGTTGTTGAGTCAATCTTGATCGATGAGCAGGACCTTTATCTTATTGTAATATAGCGCGTTTTATATTTATTAAAGACGGGTAGCGTAGTCTTAAAATTTATTAAACTTTAGGCAGTTGCCCACAATGCAATTCGGTATCAACTTAACCAAACGCAAGCCATTACCTTTCCCCCCAAAACGACTTTAACAAACCGCTGACTGAGATTATTTTCTGCGGGATACTCGTTGCTTTCTCTTCTCAGAATTACGGATCAAGAGCTGTTTTTATCACATGTCATCATGGATTTCCACTGTCGAATTTCCAATGGCCTGAACTTCGGTGCGTTCATATGGATATATTGTTGGACTTTTATGCGTTATGTCGAGTTGGTCAGTCGGATAGAAATTGTTGTTTTGGAGACGCCAAACCTTCCTGACAATTCACCAGTACTGGCAGGTGGCTCTTCTTTCAGCCGGTGCACAAAACTTCATTTTCTATAGCTGAAGGTCGTCCAGAGCGTAGCTTGTCTTCAAGGCTACTCGTATCTCCATTACTGAATCACCTACACCAGTTCTATGCTGTTCTCATACTGGCAATATCCTCACCATCTACCAGGATTATTTCTTCAACTGCTGGCTTAGCACTCAAAACTTTTCCCCCTTAAGAATCTAAGAGGATGCGAACTGCTATTTCATCGTCTCACATTCTTTGTTATATGTGGAGAAATAAATATGTTTAAAATGGTCTAAAACTATTCTTAAAAAGAATACCTTCAGCAAATAAAAGCAAATGAACCGATGCCTAGTAACTTAAGAGACAAACGAAGAAACTGTTATAAGGGGAAAAAAAATTGGCTAACCTGGTATTTATTAAAGGTTTTCGAGCTCAGCGTCTTTTTGCAACATTACTTTTCTACGTTTAATATTTATGTGGTTTTTTTATTTGCTACGGAACACTGTAAAATGTGAAATTAAAGTACTTGTTCTCTTAGATAAAACATTAATATTTAAAAAAGATTAAATTTTGTCAATAAACCGAAAACAAACATGTTTTCTTGCTGTGTCATTACGACTAATGGGAAATAAAATCCACGGGATATTGTGTGGTGGCTTTCGGTATCATTTAAAGCGAAGGTAACATAAAAAGAGAAAGAGAAGCTTTAACGTTTCGAAGAAACGAATAATGGGTGAAACAATTATACACCGTGAACGTGCAGCAGCGTTAAGAGTTAACTACCAGGCCCATAGATCAAAGGATTAACAACGAGTTTCGGAAACTTGCCAAGCAAAACAAGTGAGGCAGACAGCAACTAGAGTTTTAGTACTGATACAAGGGAAAAGCTCTAACAGTGGTTTGGAATGATAACATTAACATTTTTCGGCAGTATTTCAGTGTTAATTCCGACAGGACAGTCTTCCGCTATAAACGTTGAAAGTTTGTTTTACATTTCTGACATTCACAAGCGAGAAGCAATACAATGGATACAGCAAAAATGAACTTGAATTTTATGAAGGCCTTTATCCCGTGTTACAGCCACACTTATACTTAGATGGAAATTCGGAAAATTGTATTCAAAGCAAATACGAAAGTATGTCCATAAGTTTCCGGACTCACCGATAAGGCTAATCGCCTTCACAAAAGCCTTATCTGGTATCACACCTTATCTGTTAGATAAATAATTGCAGCTGTAACTTCCTCTCCGCTATGTTCAGTTGTTCAGATATAGTTGCATAAAAAAGGCTATGTGTAGAAGATTGTGACATGTTCAAAATAGAGTAAAATTAAGTTCTTCACAAAAGAAGGACTTACTCCAAATGAACAGCGATTGGACGGTATATATGGGGAAGCACCCCCTCAAAATCTATCGTAAAAGAATGTGCCAAACTTTTTTGAATGGGTCGAGAAAGCATTGAATATGAAGAGCGTGCAGGTCGGTCCTTGGAGGTGCTCACTGCTGAAAACATCGCTCTTGTGGAAGGAGAAATTATAGAAGACCGGCGACTCAAAGTTACAGAAATAGCAGCAAGGTTGGGCCTTTCAAAAACAACAGCCCTTCGAATTATTCATGATCATTTAAACATGAATAAGGTTAGAGCAAGATGGATGGGTGCCTACATTTCTTTCCTAAGTCCAAAAGCAGCAACGAGTCATCTGTTGTCAGGCATTTTTGGAGCTCTGCCGTGGCAATGAGAGAGACGTTCTGCACACCATTGTTACAGGAGATGAAACTATGGTCCTCTGCTATGAGAGGATCCCTTGTCCAAAAGAGAATCAATGGAGTGGCGTAAACCAGACGAAGCACCGCCTCTAAAGGTCAAGGTCACTCAGTCAACCAAGAAGATTATGGCCACAATCTTTCGGGACTGAGAAGGAATACTCTTCATTGACTTCAAGGAGAGGATCACCACAGTAAATGGGGAGTACTATGCTTGCCTACTGCACAGACTACGTGCTTCCATCAAAGAGAAAAGGCGAGGAAAGCTGAGTGGTGATGTGCGCCTTCTTCACGACAACGCCCTGCCTGTGCACACAGCTCTTGTTGCAAAGGAAGTTGTGAAGAAATGTGGCTTCAAGGAAATCGAACATCCACCCTTTAGCCCAGATTTAGCTCCCAATGAATATTTTCTTTTCTCATAACTTATTAAGGACCTTCGAGAAAGAAACTTTAAGTGTTACGAAGAAGTGATGGATACAGTTTATTATGCCCATTTTGCAGACAAGACTTTTGATTGTTTGGGGGGGGGGAGAGGATTGAAATGTTCATTCAAAGATGAGAGAGGTGTATTGCAATAAAAGATAACTATATTCAACATTGAAATGAAATGTAGAAGGGATGAATGTTGATTTTGGTAAAACACTACACTGAATCAAATAAGATCCAAGGCTCAAGAGACTCCCGTTTTTCAACAAGATTTCTCCCTCTTCGTAGTGACTTTATAACAATGAAGGGCCAATGCAAAAACAAATGACGATTAGATAGAGCTTATATGCTGAGCATAAATCGATGAATGAACTTAAAAGCTACTGCGTCGCCCCGCTTACCGAACAGACAGCACTGAAAGAAGTGAAGACTTAAAACGTCTAAGTGTTAAGACTATTTTCTCGATATATTCCCCCGAGTGAAGCTACTAAAATTAATTTACACTAATCGGTACTTGCTCAGGCTTAAACGGTATCGATAATCCTACAGTCTTGCTTTCAGTAGCTCTCCAGGGGCGTGTGGCAAGTGAGAGATTAGGAAGATATTCGTACAGCACAGTAATTTAGTGCTTATTGTCCTATAGTTCATTTTAATTCGATTTTATTCGCCCTTCATATACTCCAGAACCGTCCTCCTCAAGATCTAGCAATGTATAAGTCAATATGATAATTTTTTCTTAACACACAGTGGAGAAACGATAGTGAAACAAATTTTTTCATAAAACAGATCTCTTGTGATTGGTGGAATCAACTGGAAGCGCTTGAGCTTCTTAGTACTGGACGCCAGCACAGAGCGTGTGTTGCTGTGAAGTTTTGCTTCCGTCTGCAGAAATCCGGTATGGAAGCGTATGCGATGTTGCAGCAAGCATATGGATATGGCGATGGTGTTCTACCACAATCAACCGCACTTCGGTGGTTCAAAGTGACTGAGGAAGGCTATGTTTCAGCAAAAAAAGCAGGGCAGTCCAGGTGCTCCAACCACGGCAGTGAACGGAACGGGAGTAATTAACTCAGCAGCCCTCATTGTTCTGGAAGAATCGGATAGATTTCTCATGGTAGTGCATTCACCATTCTGCACGATCGCTTGCACATGAGATTGCTGATTGCCTGAACTGGTGAGAGCTTCATGCGTAGAGAGCTTCAGCTTCTGGTAGCGGAGCATGGCAAAGTTTACCTGAATTCCATCATTACAGGTGATGAGACTTGCCTTCACCGCTATGATTCCAAAAGCAAACAGGCGAGCTCAGTTTGGAAATCACCTGATTCTCCGACACCAAAGAAGGTTAAGGTTGTTCGATCGCAGGGAAAGGTTTGGTATTTGGTTCTTCGACTGTCGTGCAATGATTTATTAACATGAAGTTATCCCGCAAACAAAAAGACTATTTGAGCGCCGTGGCCAACACTTTCGACGAAATCGCTCTGAGCTGCATCCATCTGGTTGGCGCCTTCATCATTATAATGCAAGTCCCATAATTGCAACGTTGTTGTTCAACATTTGGCCTGAAAAAAATGAATGTGCCCCTGGATATAGTTTCGTATGACTTTTTTTCTTTTCCGCGCCTAAAAAACGAGATGCGGAGCAACTGTTTTGGTTCATCATTGCCTGTCGTGAAGAAGGTGGAGGCGGTTCTGAAGAAGATGTCATACCAGCTTTGCATCTACCTTCGTATAATATTTTTTCTAAAAGCATTTATTGTCCATGTTCCGCATAGATCGTCGAGGATTGTGGACGGGCCTGACTTGTGCATTTACTCTGCTGCCCTAGACAACAGGCATATTGACTTCTTCACCATCACAGAGCTAATTACACAAAATACTCTGACCTTTGAATAATTATTGGTCTAACTAATAGCAAGTGCATATTTATGTGGAAAATGTTCTAAAATGTTTATTTTTTTTAATGATTTATTTATGGACGCTCTTTAACAGCTCAGGTCATCAGCGTCCCATTCAACTCAGGGCGTGAAACGGCCGACAAATTTTGCTCAGAGGCCTCTCTTTCAGGCTTGAGGTTCTTTTTCGTGCCGTAAATGTACGACGGGGGACCCATGGCTTTACTTCCCTTCCGAAGGAAGCCATACTTAGGGTTTTTACGCCCCGAAAAAAATCCATCGGTCCTGGCCGGGTTCGAACCCGCGATCTTGGGTTTAGGAGGCAAGTATGGTAACCACTACACCATCAGGACCGACTAAAATGTTTATTTTATGTTATAAAATGCGTGAATATTTATATTGGAAATGTGTAATTTTTATGTGGTAGAAATTGAAAACAAGATTTATGTACTAAAATGAAAAAGATAATAGTCGAAATGTTGGGTGTTTCCTTATATTCAGCATAAATGTACTCTTCCATTATTACTTTTTATCTTGATGCACAAAAATATTTATTTACATAAGAATCCGCTCCCTAATTATAAGTTTATAAGAGGAGCAAATCTATAGGTGCTCACAATTAACTACTGGTAGTTCTCTCAGGATTGCAATAAACAAGTTATCTCCAAATTATGCGATAGTCTCTGAGCATTGTCCTATACTATACGAACATTACCTTTGAACATCACAGAGTGATATTGCTATATATATCAATGACACCAATTTCACCTATTTGTTGGAGTACAAGTTTTTTCATAAATATTTTTATATCCATAGTTGATAACACGTAAACTCTCTATCGAAATAAGAAATGCGGCCTGAATTTGAAATAAAATAGCAAATGTTGAATTTATACCCGTATTTGCTCACTGCAAGCCGCCCTCTTTTCATAAGCAAGAACGCTTGTTTAATGAAGCGCTCGTTGTAACCAGGAACGGCACGGCGTCAGAAAAAAAGTACCGAATTCCCTTCTATTTCCCAAGAGAATTTCCCTTCTCTTAGCAAGTGGAGAGCATCACAGAAGGCAAAAACACTCTGGTGGTCCAACGGAAAAGAAAAAAATAAAGAACTTTTGTTGTGGTTTAAAATGTTGGAACGTCTGAAAATTTGATTACAGTCTCTCGCTGCTCGGTTAACATTCCTTCCAGTTTATCTGCAAACAAAATCCACGCTTCTTATGTTGTTTTATTTTTCTGCGTCTCCACTTTCTTCTGTTTTTTGTGCGCGCACAATTGAGCAACCGTCTTGTCTTGTCTGGCGAGTTGCCTGAGCGGCTGGATCCTTGGGGACTTAAAGAGAGGAATAAACAGCAGGAAAGAGAAAGAACCAAATACATCCGAATGGACACCAACATGCACACAGTGTCGCGGCAGCACTGAACACTGAATATTGCATTAAGAGAAAGATATTTAGTTAGAGGAATGGCTTGCATTGCTTGTTATGAATTTACTGCTTTCGCTGTTAAGTCAAAAGCTCTCTTATTTTATCAGTAACTTCTGAAAGAGCTGGTATATTGACTGAAAGGTTACGCTCAGAGAATATGTGCCGAAATCAAATATGAAGGACGTTCAACAATTTATTTTCTTGAGCATGAAAACGAAATATGACGGTTTCACTTGACTTTGTACACTTCGGCTGTAGTGATTTAATCCCTTCGGAATTTAAGGATATGTCTTGGTCCTCCAACCAATGCATTACTCCCTCCTACATGACATCAAAACGTTATGCCAAATTTTTAGATACTTCACCGAAAACCAAAGCCTTCCTTTTTTTTAATTTTATTTTTGTTTGAATGGTGTTTAACGCCCGTTTCAATACTGAGGCATCACAGGCAGTGGCCACTGGTAATATAAGAGATGAAATGATAAACTGGGGAAGGATTTTTTTTTAAAGGAAGGAAGCGTTCCAGGCCTAAGTTTAGGGTACCTCCACGACATTTATCATTTATGAGGAATGAGGAAAATCTGGAAAAAATTTTAGCCAGGGGGAGGACGGTCCTGGTGAGAACCGAATCCCAGATCTCCCCCTCACGAATCCGTGCCTTAACGATCTCGGCCACTCGTGGCTGTAAAGCATTCCCAAAATGAGGGGAATGTTTAAAGGGTGAATCAATATGTAGAATATATGTTGCACAGTGGTTTGAATCATAAGAATGGGTTTTTATGTACGATATATACATGAAAGCGCATTCTTGCAGAGAAGTGGTGAGAAAATATCCTGGCAATCGTATTCCATGTAGAGAATCTGTTCGTCAACTTGTTAAAAAGTTATAAGACACAGGATCTCTCAAAGACAAGAAACGTGTTCCGAACCACCGTGATCTTACGGAGAAATGTTAGGTGAAATACAGGAATTTCCTATGCAGATGCCGGCAATGTATTGCCACTGAGGGACATCATTTACATCTCATATAATACAGGTTATGTTCTTATTGTTATCAATTTTAAATACAGTTTTATTTTATGCTTTCATCAAAAAGTATTATATATAGCAAAATAAAAATGCATGCTAACTTTATTTCCATTTTCCAGTGGCGGCGGCTACTTTCCTTGATAAGCAGCCACTCTCAGGCCAAATAACCTCGCTGTAGTTCAGGTGCTTCTTATGAGACCATATTAGTACGAATTATTGCTTCTGAAAGTCCTCCCTCCCTTCCTGCCTCCCTGCCTCCCTCCCTCCCTCTCTCTTTTTTTTAAGTTGCATTTTCTAAAGTTTATATCTTAGATGAAGCTAGCCCATGTATGTATAAGGGGGAACAACCAAACCACCGTTTTTGTTTGTTTGTTTTTTTATTTATTTACGGACGCTCTTTAACATCTCAGGTCATCAGCGTCCCATTCAATTCAGGGCGTGAAACGGCCGACAAATTTTGTTCAGAGGCCTCTTCTTTCAGGCTTGAGGTTCTTTATCGTGACATAAATGTACGACACGGGACCCGCGGCTTTACTTCCCTTCCGAAGGAAGCCATACTTAGGATTTTTACGCCCGAAAACATCCATCGATCCTGGCCGGGATTGAACCCGCGATCTTGGGTTTAGAAGGCAAGTATGGTTCCCAAAAATCCTCAAAAATGAAAGAAGAGGCCTCTGAACAAGACTTATTGGCCGTCTCACCTTTATATTGAACGGGATCCTCATGGCCAGAGATGTTAAAAATTGTTTTATAATGTGATCTTTTACATTGCTTTAATTATTTTCATTTCACTACCTTGAAAGCTTTTTGTGCTTTTAATTTTATTTTTATGTTTAATTGTTAAACTTTCATTTAATAAAACTTTCAGATCATCTTCCGAGGCAATGAATAAAATCTAACAATCGGTAACCTTCGGGTTTCTTAAGCATCTAACATCAAGTTAGTACACTCAAACACAGGATATGAGGTAAACAAGAATTGATGAGTGACAGGCGTAAGGGAAAAGGGGGCTTTGTAGCTGGTGACCTATAGTACCCCTTCCATCTTTTGTCTATGGTGCAGTATCAACATAACTTCATTCCTGTTTAGTGCTTAGCAATTCCGTTGCCAACAATGAACATTTCTTTTGGATTTCAAATGTTCTAGTATTTAATGACTTTGTACTTTTAGCATATATCCAAATTTGTTTTTTTAAAAATTGTGACAAATAATACATAGCCAACACGTAAGCCCACATTTGCCCTATACTTTCTTTGAAAGGTTTCGACACATATTTTCTCCTCTTTTAGCTAACTATTCAAATTAGTAAGTTTTATAAGAGAATTATTATAGCATAAATCATTATTTAAAGCGGTTAATGTATTTAAATGAGAAAAGAAAAATGATGCAGGGAACAGTTTTTTTTTTTTTTTTATTAAGATGTATATAGGAAGATTTCGCCTATTCACTTGAGCGTTTCTGTTTGATCAGTGTGTATATGTATGTTCTATGCCTTTCTTTCTGTCACTGAAAACTCTTTTTGGAAACGCTTCACATTCGTTAATGACGCATCATAATTGGGGGGGGGGGGAATGAAGAAAGTGAATATTGAGTCACATGTTGCAATTGTCGATATGTTGCTAGAAGTTAAATTGTAGCTACAACAAAGCTTTTAGCTCTCGGGAACTGTGAGCTTTCTCATCCTCTTGAATAACCATGGCGAGGTTTGCCCTTAAGCGCTTCACGATTCTGTGGGCCGAAAGATTCCTTCCTTGATCGTAGTACCACTCAGTTCCGCGAATTTTCTCTTCAGGTGCTTGAACGTCTTTTCTTATCGATTAACGTATTGGGCTCAGTGTTGCCAACCTAAATTATTTCAAATTCCTTTTGAATACTTCGCTAAACCGTAAAGAGAACTGATCTATATAATAAATATAAGAGGCAAGTAAAGTGTTTTAAGCGCAATATTGCTTTCTTTCTTTTTTCTTTTTTTTTTACATCGACACTATTTTAAAGACGGAGAATACCGCCACTGGTGGCTGAGGTAGTTAAGGCGTGGAATCGTTAACGGGAGGTCTGGGGTTCAAATTCCGCCAGAACCGCCCTCCCTGATTGAGGTTTTATTTCCAGGTTTTCCGCAGTCCTCATAAATGGCAAATGCCGGGGCGGTTCCTAATCTTAGGCTGGAACGTTTCCTTCCTTGAAAAATCCTTTCCCAATTTATCGCTTCATCTCATGTATCACCAGTGTTCACTGCCTTTGGTGCCTCAGTAGTAAAAACGGGCGTTAAACACTACTCAAATGTGAGAATGTTTTATGTTGACAATTGTTGTCATTAGTCAAGTACGTTAAATATAACCAAATATTTTATGACGAAAACAGTTGTTGTTATTATTATTATTATTATTATTATTATTATTATTTGTTGTTGTTGTTGTTGTTGTTGTTGTGTTTTTCCTTCTCTCTCTCACACGTTAAATCAGGAATTAAACATTGAAAGCGCCATCCACTGCCAATAAATAAAAAGATGCAAAAGGCTAGTAAATCAAACAAACTTAACGAAATTTCCTTTTCTTTTGTCTGCTTTAACTAATAAAAATTCGTGAAGGAAGCCGGTATGAATGGAGGCTTATATTTGATGCATAAAAAGCAATCGGATGTGAAAGGATATTTGCAAAAGCTTTTCAAGATATGCAAAAGAGGACTGGACTGTGGTTTAATTCCTGCATCTTTTAGCACAAAGGCTTACGCTTTAAACACGTTATACGTTCATTGTAGTATGCACATGTAGCAAAATCCATACACTGTGTTTCCTATAGCTCCATTTCACGTACTGTTTGCATTCGCTGAATGCCTGGCCGGTGACTGTGAACCCATCTCTAGGATTTTGTACCTCTTTTGAATATGGTGCAGGGCTTTTGTTGTGTTGCCGCCAACAACTTGTAGCAATACTCTTATTTCTTATTTCATACATTGCCTAAGTGTTTTAAGATATTAGCACTAAACGACAGCATTTTCCGACGTGATGTTCCACAAACTACGACAGTATATAAAAATAACCGAAATAGTTTTACAACCAATACGTAATGACTCATGGAAGTTCGGCCATTTATTTTGGTTAAAATGGCAGGCAAAAAAGCACTTGAAATACGGAAAACAGGCAGTAATATAATTAAAATAATCATTTTTAAAAGTGATAACAGCGAGTATTATCGCTCATTAATAATGAACATAGGTCTTTAAGATACTTAATAATTTCTTTATCACATTTAACGTACTTTTCTTGGTTACAAGCAACAACAAGACGTGTTTCCAAGGTAACAACTGTCATAGTCAGCCGCTTGTCAGAGAGAACATTTTGCATCATGGAAAAAGAACGTTCTACTTCCGCTGAAGCGATTGGAGCATACCGCCACGAGTTTCCAGGTTTTCCTCAGTCCTCATAAATGCAAATGCCGGGGAGACCCTAATCTTCTGGAACGCTTCCATCCTTAAAAAAAAAAAATAAATAAATAAAAATAAAAAAATAAAAAAAAAACTTTCCCAATATATCATTTCATCTCATGTATCATCAGTGTCCACAGTCTGTGGTGCCTCAGTAGTAAAAATGGGCGTTAAACACCACTAAAAAGTGATTGGAGCATATTTAAAACAAGCTCTTTTGGAAGGACTCATACCAGTTACAACAGAACATTCACCTTTCAGGAATTCATGGAAATGTTGATCAAGACAAAGAAAAGTCGTTATAAATAGTACTGGCGAATGAGCAAAAGATGCGCAGTGGTTTCTGGTAGAATTATTTTTCTGTTTATGCGTTTAGAGGGGAATGAGGTTAGTATATCTCTTACTTTCGTACTGAACACGTTGTAGGGACGGTTTATTGCACAGCTGTACCGCTCTCATCTTCCTCGATTGGAATTGTTTGTTACGTTTCTGCAGCTGGGAACTACGCTGATGACCTGAGAAGTTAAAGAGCGTCCATAAATAAAAAAGCTGGGAAGTTACCCCAACAAACATTTTCTAGAATTGTCTCGCGCGGATCGAAGAGGTCATTCGCCAGTACTATTCAAAACTACAGTACTTCCCTCGACCTCTCTATTTATTGCTATTCGTATGCCCGAAGTAACCTGAGTTCCTTTCACTAATGAAGGTTCTGCTATTTAAAGAATTTAAGCAAATGGGTTGAGGAGAAATTTTTTGACTGGTTGAAAAGAAATAAATGTACAACAAAATTCTCAATAGATATTTTTGTGAGGTGAACATGTAAATTATTATAATTTCCTTCTTTTGTGAAGAACTTAATAGCAGCTGGACACTCCATTTTGAACATGTCACAATCTTCTACACATTAGCTTCTTTATGCAACTATATCTGAACAACTTAACGTAGCGAGCGGAAGTTACAGCTGCAATTATTTACTTAACAGATAAGGTACGACATCTGATAAGGGTTTTGTGAAGGCGATAACCCTTATCGGCGAGGCCGGAAACTTATGAACAAACCTAATTTACCTAATCCGTGAAGTGAAGATGATGCTACATAATGACTTTATTTCATTTATATTCCCTTTCTAAAGTTTAAGGTATGGCACATCTGTTGAAATTCAAATGATTTATCTATTGTTCAAAACCTCTTTTTTCATAGTCTGTTTAGAATACTCAAAACACACTGTTCAGTTTTATATCACTTTAAAAACAGCGATACAAAGACGTCATCCGTAAAATAAGGCATCGTTTTTACAGTTACGGTTCTTCTAGCACGCAAAAAAATTTAAGATATTCCTGAGCCCCCCCTCTCTTCCCCCCCCCCCCTGAATCGCTTATGCCAGTCAAAGATTCTAATTTGTCTAAAGCATGTTTAATATAAGCTTGCTGCGTCATTTTGCATAGTGTTTTTGTGCAGTAGAACATAAAAGAATTGCCATGCTTTGCTGCAACTACAGATGCGATACCTCCCCCGTTCTAAAATTCTCGGCCTGACAAAGTAAACACAAGATTTAAGATATTTTTGTTTATTTTTTACAACATAGTTATCTTGTAAATAAATACACCTAGTCCAACAACATTACACTTTTTAATACCTTCAGTAAACTAAAATTTATTTAATTGTGAAAAATAAGCATCTATCTCAGTTCCAACCTCATCATTTGATGTAGACCTTCGTTCACCCAGCCATTTCTTCAGATTTGGGAACAAAAAAGTAATGGTTGGGAGCCAAATCCGATGGATATGAAAGCACTTGGAAACGAAGGTCATCAGTTTTGCAGCAATAATTCCCGACGTGTGTGAAGGTGCATTGTCGTTATGAAAGAGAACTTTCTTTTTCGCAAGGTGCGGACGTTTAGCCTGAATAGCATCCTTCAGTTGGTCCAGTAGTGCCGTGTAATATTCTCCGGTGATGGCTCTGCTGTTCTGGAGATAGTCTACGAGCACCACACCATCAGAATTCCAAAAAATCGTTGCCATGACTTTTACTGCAGATGGAATCGTTTTTGCTTTCTTTGCTGCACTTTCACCTGTTGCCACCCACTGTTTGGACTGCTCCTTCGTCTCTGGCATATAGTGATGACTCCATTTTTCATCTGCTGTCATGAAATGTCGGAGAAACTCACTAGAATGATATTTAAACAAGTGTAACACTCTTGCAAAATGTTAATTTGAATGAGTTTTTGGCCCATTGTTAACAAACACGGCACCCATAACTTAATGTAAAATGTAGTAGACACGATCTATCGAGGTCTTTGATATGTCAACCAACTTGCGTACCTTCAATCTTCGATCATTGTGAATTTTTATTACAATCTCATCGGTCGTACCAGTTTCGAGACACCCTGAACGCTCATCATCTTGAATGGATGTACAACCACGCTTAAATTCAGCCGCCCTCTTTTAAACCGCCAAAAAACGAAATGGAAGAATAGTTTAATGTGGAATGCTAACTCCTTTAGTATTTCTGTTGAGGTTAAACACTTCTAAACAAAGTACTTTATCAGTTTTATCCATTATGCAGAAAATGTTCAATACTGATTTGTTTACACGATGGTCACAAACAGGTGACTACACTTAAGTGTTTGAAACTTTACAGCGCGTCATTTAAGTATGATATTTAACAACGATCACGGCATCTCTGAGTCAGGTCGAGAACTTTTCCAACACCACTCCAATGACACTCTCAGCACTTTAACGAAGATTTCACCTTTCTGCGGCAGTAGTCGTTGTGCTCAAAAGCGGTTTATTAGCATGCAGCAATTAAACCAGTTCACCCTCGTACTTGGAGTATTGCTACTGTATGCTGCAACAGTATTCACACACACTAGAAGGGGTAGAATATCAAACTCTGTCCAAGTAAGGAACACCTGATGTGACATGTTTCTTTGTTGCTTTCTCCTTGTAATCTTAAAGTGCTTCTTGTCACATAATACCCACACCGATTTCAGGGTTGTAAATAAGTCGAATTAACGATATATATTATGTCTTATGCTTCCTCTGCAGCACATCTTTGCTATTTCTATTGCTTCCAAGTACGTTTTAAATTATATTTAGGGTAAGTTTTGGTTAAACCCTCACAATTTATTAGTTTTAATTTTAATATGTCTGTTTAAATGTTTCCAGTGTTATAAGTTGAAAACAAAAATGAAATAACTTGAAAGAATATTTCCCCCGAAAGACCTTTTCAAGGACGGTAGTAACATTAAACGCCTAGAATTGGCTTCTTTGTTTCTGGCATTTGAAAGTTTTAGCTATCTGCGTGCAGTATATCCTTTTTTATCTGTTCAACGTTAGGAGATAGATAACTAACTGCATGGTCGCTCGCCCACTGGGCTGTATGCTGAAGACCGGAGCGCAGTTGGTGTTCAGTGCCCGATATGCATGCCTCGCAATGACTGACTGAACAAGCGGCGTTTGTACCGGGTAAAAGGGGTGAACCAGAAAGAGAGAGAGATATCAATGAGTACAATGAAAAAAATTTTGAGACATTTGACAACCTGACTTTCCACTTGTATCTACTGGAGTAGCACTGCTGTGCAGGTGAGTGTTATGAATGGGATATTTGCGGTGGAGGTGGAGGGGAAAGGTGACCCACAGTTTTGTTGTGCACTGAATGTCGTAAAACGGCCTAGTCAATTGCATTACAGGAATGGTTGTAATGTTTGGTACATGCATTTACTTTCTGAGACAGTTCTTTCATGTATTTGCAGTGAAAGTTTCAAGGTTTAATAAAAATATCAACATACTTAGCGTTTGAATAATTCATTGTATATACTTAAAGTAAACTTAAGCTATCATTGAAAGCAATGTTCTTACGTAACCATTCAATAAAACGCAATAAAATATTTTGTTTAATAATTTAGAGGAATATATATATTATATATTAATTATATATATAATTAATATATATAAATTAATTTCAGTCAATAATGCCTTGACTGCGTGCGTATGTGCAAAAACACAACTTGTACACGTAGAAATCCAGTTTGAAACTTGCAGGTGCTCATTATGCACAGCGCGCGCACCTCCTTGTATCAAACAGATTTGGATTGTGTACAAGGTCAGGGAGCACGTGTCTTGTCCCAGCCCCGCTCCGACTGGCACTGAGAACTCCGATTACAAATTACGACTTACACAAAATATACATGCTAAATTATGGGGGGAAATGGAAAGTGAAGAGAACAAGGGGGGGGGGGGAGAGCTGACCAGTCGTGTTCTATTGAGTTTTTAATATGTCTTGTTTAATCAATCAATATTTGAATAAGGCTATCAAAAGTTCACAAAACTTTTTTAAAAAACGCAAATGTAAATGTATGTTTTCATTTGGTTCCTACATGTAATCTTCTTAACTGATGATATGTATATCCCTTCAACCCGATATATGAACCGCATATATCTCTCCCACACGTTCAAAATAGTTTTGCTGAGAAAAGCTCGCTTACTGCACAACAGTTTGAAATGATTACGTAACTTTTTTCTTCACTTCTTGTTTCGGCTCAACGAACGAAGTTCATTTACCAGGGTACGATCATAAGTTTCCAGTCTAACCATTATTTAGGTATGCTAAAGACAAAAACTATATTTCACTTTACAGTATAGTTTATTGCAATACACTTCTCATATCTTTGAATTGACATTTCAATCCCATCCTCCCCACAAATAGTCAGAAGTATTGTGTGCAAAACCGGCATATAGCATCCATCACTTCTTCGTTACACTTAAATTTCCTTCCTCGAAGATCCTTCTTGAGTTATGAGAAGAGGAAATACTCTCTGGGAGCTAGATCTGAGCTGTAGGGGGGATGCTCGATCTCCTAGAAGCCACATCTTCACAGCTTCCTTTGCAACAACAACTATGTGCACAGGCAGGCGCGTTGTCGTGAAGAAGATGCACACCACACTCAGCTTTCCTCGCCTTTTTTCTTTGATGGAAACACTTAGTCTGTGTAGTAGGCCAGCATAGTACTCCCCATTTACTGTGGTATTCCTCTCCTTGAAGTCAATGAAGAGTATTCCTTCATAGTTCCAAAAGATTGTGGCCATGTTTTTCTTGGTTGACTGAATGATCACCTTGGCCTTTAGAGGCGGTGCTTCGCCAGGTTTACTTCGCCACTCCATTGATTCTCTTTTGGACAAGGGATCATAGAAGAGGACCATAGTTTTTTCTGCTGTAACAATGGTTTGCAGAACTTCTCTCTCGTTGCAACGCCAGAGCTCCAAAAATGCCTGACAACAGATGACTCGTTGCTGCTTTTGCACTGAGGAAAGAAGTTTAGGTACCCATCTTGCACTAACCTTATTCATGTTTAAATGATCATGAATAATTCGAAGGATTGTTGTTTTCGAAAGGCCCAATCTTGCTGCTATATCTGTAACTTTGAGCCGCCGGTCTTCCATAATTTCTCCTTCCACAAGAGCGATGTTTTCAGGAGTGAGCAACTCCAAGGGCCGACCGGCACGCTCTTCATCTTCAATGCTTTCTCGACCATTCCAAAAAGTTTAACTCGTTCTCTTACGGTACAATATGAGGAGGATGTTTCCCCATATACACCTTCCAATCGCTGTTTAATTTCATTTGGAGTAAGTCCTTTTCTGAAAAGTTTAATAACAGCTGGAAATTCCATTTTGAACATGTCACAATGTTCTATACCTAACCTTCTTTATGCAACTACTGAACAACTGAACACAGCGCAGTGGAAGTTACAGTTGCAATTATTTACTTAACTGATAAGATATAACACCAGATAAGGGTTTTGTGAAGGTGACAATCCTTATCGGCGAGGTTGGAAAATTATAGACCTACCCTCTACTAGTAATCATATATACATAGGTATAAACACTTTTATTCAGTCGTCAAGCATTCACAATCAGGCCGGAAGCGGAAAGCAAGCGGCACAGTTGAGGTTTATTCTAGTCGTATATGAATAAAAAGTGCACCTTGTATATGTGACATATTAACAGAGCCCCATTAAAGAGTTTTGAAATAATTATGGTGCTATCTAAAGAGTCGATTTATATTCCCACCGCAGAAGCTTTAACTTAATATCACCGTGAGCGCTGTCACATGCCAATAACGGTATCAGCGCTATATCGATATATTTACTCACACATATGAAGAAAGGGTGTGCTAAAAGTAACTGCTTTCATTTTCAATTTTTTTAGTATCTGCTTAAGAAACTGCGCTCATTCGCAGCAGTTCTCTATCCACATTGACTTAAGCGGTCTAGAATATTCATTATACATTGTGGAACTCTTCATCAGAGATTTTAAAGAAACAATTTTCATACACAACCGCCACTATAACCGACGGGATGGCTCAGGCTAACACTTGGGTTTCAATTCTCATTGGACCGGTCATCCTAACCCTGGGTTTTCTCGCGGTTCTCCTGATCACTTAGGCGAATACTTGCATGGATATGTACATTCCACGAATTTTCCACTCTCCAATTGTTCGTCTTTGTGGTCTAGTGGTAACAATATTTGCATTGTACACCCAAGATCACGGGTTCAGTCCCGACTAGGGTCAATGGATTGTTTCGGGCGTAAAAATCCTAAGTATGGCTTCCTTCGGAAGGGAAGTAAAGCCGTGGGTCCCGTGTCGTACATTTACGGCACGAAAAAAGAACCCAAGCCTGAAAGAAGAGGCCTCTGAGCAAAATTTATCGGCCGTTTTACGCCCTGAATAGAATGGGACGTTGATGACTTGAGGTGTTAAAGAGCGTCCGTAAATAATTCATATCAAAAATCAATAACGCTCTCCAATTTCAAATATTTTCATTCCGTTGGCTACCTTACAAGAATCAAAAGTGTGAGGGCAAGGCGGGCTGCAGCGTTGTCAGCTTTGGAAAGCTTTTCGCCTTCTAAAATAGAAGCAGACTTTCCGAAGGGCTTCACTGCGGTAGGACATGCTAAGAACGCCATTTGCGTCCACGCAGTAACTGCCCACATCTTTTCCTCCCGGAGGTGCCCCTGTTGGAGGCGTAGGCACAAAGGGCCAGCCGTGAGCGTACCGAAAGTATCCTACTCCGCCCCACTCCAAGCAACCATCACTACTTTCTAACCTGTTATAAAATACAAGACAGTGTTAAAAGTGACATTTTTGTGAGCAAATCTAGGAAGAAAATAACATCAATAGATATGCCATTTACTATTTTTAAACAGTCCTTAATATTTATAAGTAAATTAGTATTTATGAATTCAATTTATTTCTTGTTCTAAAAATATAATTCACAAATTCCTCACTAGTAGCATGAAAAGAAACGCGACGTAAACTTTTGATATGTTACTAATATCGTAGCGGTGGTAATTAATAGTTTTTAATGGACTTGATGTGGGGACTAATTAAAGTCCTGTTTTGTTATTACATTTAAAACCTGCTTTTCTCACGTTCAGTGCACAATGATGGGATCAGTTGTTAGTTCCACGGCTGCCAACATGGATATTTATCAAATAAATCTCAGAAAGAAGTTTAACAGGCATTATGTAATATCGCTAATTGCACTATTGTCTGATTTCGAAACAGCTGTAAGGAATGTGAACATTTAAAAAAACAATACATTATAAAATATGTAATTTATATTCGCGTAAATAGATTAATAATCATCATCACATTATATATTAAGTTGGTAACTCAGGAGGCCGCTACGGATGACCGAGGTCGTTAAGGCGCGGACTCGTGAGCGGGAGGTCTGGGGTTCGATTTCCACCTGACTGAGGCTTTTTCCAGGTTTTCCTCAGTCCGAATAAATAGCAAATGCCGGAAAGGTATCCTAAACTTAGGCCTGGAACGTTTCCTGCTTAAAAAAAAATCCTTCCCGAATATATAATTTCATCTCATGTATCATCAGTGTCCACCGCCTGTGATGCCTCAGTAGTAAAAACGGGCATTAAACACAATTAATTTAAAAAAACAGGAGTGCTGTAAATGCTGTTACTAGTTTGAATGCATTGTGTTAAAAGAACTAATTTTCCTGCCTAAAAATAGCATTGCACGACCATCAAAAAGCGAAGGGTTCCAGCTGAGACTGGAAATTCATATGATGCGAGTAAATCCGTACATGTGGTAGCTTGATCTCCTCTATTTGCAGTAACCGAAGCAACTGCAAGTGTAATACCGCTATCCAACTCAGACATTTCCTGTTATTTATCAAACAGACGCAGCAGCTATCATTGGCGACTGTTAAGTGTTAGATTAAATTCACGCCCGAGACGCGGTTGGAATATATTTGCTTTAACCACGTGACATGTTATTTGCATTTACTTAGTACATACGCGTCGCATATAATAGGTGGGGTGATTTAGGAAGCACGCCTCACCTCGCAAGTGGTACGAAGTTTTGCAACTCTAGTCGCATTTGTTTCCAGAGCAACTCACGTCTTAACAAATCAGGACTAAACAGAAAAGTAATGAAGTAGCGACCAGAGGACGAACTGCGAGACAGTGGGGTGAGCATTTCCCGCAATGCAGTCTCTCTGACAACAACTTTCCTCTGATAAAGTTCCAAGCCCTCAGCAATTATACTGCTGTCCTTCCTCCGAAACAGCTTATACCTCCAGTGCTACCAATCTTACTCTACCCTGCAACTAAGTTTACGTTTTTGACAATAGTTTATTAGAGGTTTATGTGTCCAAGAGATATAGTATGTTGTATAAGGGCGTCATATCGATCAATGACTTGAGGTTTATAATCTGTTTCCATCATTCTTTAATATAAACATGTGCTCCACAAATACGCCCTCGGAAAACATAAAAAAATGTACAATATTAGGAAAACTTCCCTGCCTTCAAACCATAATATTTCTTGATTACATAAAACATTACTAGTAGTAATGGACGTTTTATTGTACGTTTTAGGATACACTCAAATAAATACAACTGTCGCATGGACCTTACGGCCGTACATGCTAATGTCGTCCTTGTAGCAATCAGAAGGGTCATATATACATACACACACACCTACCTACAAACATACAAATATACAAATACTTCGACATATTTAAGTTTTCTATTAATAATTTAAATACAAATACATAGACATGAGTGGGACCCTTACTCTTGAGCCCTCCTTCCCTTTACTTGCACCCCCTCTCCTACTCTCCCTCTTCAATAAACCGCCACGGGTGGCCCAGGTCGTTAAGGCGCGGACTCGTGAGCGGGAGGTCTGGGATTCGAATCCCACCAGGACCGTCCTCCCTGACTAAGATTTTTTCTCGGTTTTCCTCAGTCCTCATAACTGGCAAATGCCGGAGAGGTACTCTAAACTTAGGTCTGGAACGTTTCCTTCCTTAAAAAAAATCCTTTCCCAATATTTCATTTCATTTCATGTCATGTATTACAAGTGTTCACCGCACTGTGGTGCCTCAATAGTAAAAACGGGCGTTAAACGCCATTCAAAAAATATATATATATATATATATATATATATATATATATACTTCCTCTTCATTATAGCCATTAACTTCCTTTGTCGGATCTTCTCTAGAAATATTCCCAAATTGTGTGAACATGCACTTAACAAAGAATCTCAGAAAGAAAGATAAGAGTATCGCCAAGTTGTTTCTACTCACAAAATTAAATCATAACAAACCAGGGACGGCTACTCTCGGAGGTTGCGCTATCCCATAAAGTTCACGTTTAATTTCCCACCACCATTGCTTAACGAGCTTTATACGTAAAAGAAAGGGGAAAAAAAACCAGCAATATATGTAAGGGACTTGCATCTTGCGACTGTTATCTGTAGGGGAATTGGTTTGCAAAAGCATTGCAAACCAATGTCTTAGTGCGTTTGTGGATTTTTTGACTTAAAGAATTGTTTATATGCTTCCCTTCCCATGCCCCTTTTCGGAAGGAAAGTAAAGCGGTGGGTCCCGTGTCGTACATTTACGGCACGATAAAGAACCTCAAGCCTGAAAGAAGAGACCTCTGAGCAAAATTTGTCGGCCGTTTCACGCCCTGAATTGAATGGGATGCTGATGACCTGAGATGTTAAAGAACGTCCGTAAATAAACCAAATGAAAAAATCAACCCCATGCACCTTTTACTTCTGATTGTAATTTCAGTGAGATTTTGTAAGAACACTCGTCTTCCGCTGCATGCCTATTCAGAGCAGTTAATCTGCTACCCTTATTAATCTAACCGGTATTTGGTAGCCACGAGTAAATTGACATATTATTTTTCTTGTTTCAAGCAAATATATTTACATTTAATCCTTTAAATAACATAACAATAATTATGACAATGAGTATAAAGCTCCTACTTACTGAGTGATATTTTTAGACGTTTTTTATATTTTGGTTTGACCTGGAGTCTCAATTAGCTTTTCTCTTCTTTCTTTCTTAGGGAGAAAGTCCGTTCCTTTCTATCAGTCATAAGCTGACTGTATGAGAGTTGTTTGATAACGTAAATAAAAAGGAAAGCAACATTTCATTTAGCTTAAATCAGTTTGTTATATTTTGCCCAGGAGTATTTCAAAGACATGATATGACGCTTTGTAATCATTCAAATGCAGTTATAATTCAATATTTTCAGAAAATATTTTTTTCCTGTCCACTTTTATGAGATTTTAGAACAGATAAAATTTAGAAGGGGTCAAATCTGGTCAGTAGGCTGGATGGTGCAACAGTTCGAACCTCAGCTTGTGCATTTTCGCATTTGCAACTACAGATATGCGCACCGATGAAACAAAACTTTCATTTGGAAAGATGTAATCGTTTCCTCTTAAGTGTCATTGTTAAAATTCTGTATTACATTAGCAACATATTCAACAGTGACGATTCTTTCATGTTCTAGACAAGTTAAAAATTAAAATAACTCCTGTGATACCGTAGGCATGACATTTTCTGCAGATAGTTTTGTCTTTGATTTCTTCAAGGCAGTGTTTATACTGTTTTAATTACTGCTTTGTTTTACCTGTTTTCTTCATTTAATTTTTTTCCTATTGTTCATAATATGCAAACAACCCCCCTACAGATATCATTCGCAAATATAAACATCAGGCGGAAGACAGAAGTCCCCTAGGGGCATTGCTGTTATTTTTTCTTTTACGCATAAAACGCGAACTTTTTGGGATAGCGCAACCTCATAGATGAGCCGCCCCTGGTTTCTAAAGGAAATAAATGACGGATTATAATTTCGTTAGCTGTGCTATCACTTATACTCCTTTATTTTCACTTATCAAACAGCTCTCATATATTATGTACTTATGCAGAGGTCCCTTGATCGCCTGTGGTGCCTCTGAAGCAAAAACGGGCGTTAAACACTATTCATTCATTCAGATGTCCCTTGCCTTCGTTTATTATGCATAATCTAAAATGATTGGGAAAAAAATGATGGCAATGTAAAGTTAAATTACTTAAATATAGCCTGTCCTCCTCGATCTAACTTTGTCCATGATCAGCAATGATGAAAATGATTTAGTGAACTACAAGGGTAGGTCCATAAGTTTCCGGCCTAACCATTTTCTTTGTATGATAAAGACAAAAACTCTATTTCACTATTCAATATAGTTACTATTTATTGCAATACACTTCTCACATCTTTCAATTAACAGTTCAACCCCCCCTCCAAATAGTCAGAAGTCTTGTCTGCAAAATGGGCATAAACAGCAGCCATCACTTCTTCGTCACACTTAAATTTCCTTCCTTGAAGGTCCTTCTTGAATTTTGAGAAGAGGAAATAGTCGCTGGAAGCTAGATATAGGCTGTAGGGTGGATGGTCGATCTCCTTGAAGTCACATTTCTTCACAGCTTCCTTTGCACTAAGAGCTGTGTGCACAGGCGCGTTGTCGTGAAGAAGGCGCAAACCACCACTCAGCTTTCCTCGCCTTTTCTCTTTGATGGAAGCACGTAATCTGTGCAGTAGAGTGATTTTACACTCTATGGTCTGGATATAGACACCGAATTCCTTTATAATTCCGCAATCGTTGAGCCCCTCCCTAGCCCCAAAATTCCTTTCAGAAAAGATGTTCTACTGAATCTAGGTCCGCAGTTTGTTCCTGTCCGATAGATCTTACTACTGCCCCATAGACGGTTTTCAGTTAATCTACAGGCATTCTGCTACCCAACCGAAGATTAATGGTGAAATGAATAAGGGTGGATGGAGCACCATTTTTAGGGATTATAGTCGCTCTTTGGATTTACCAGATACAGTACTATTTATAAAAGTAATTAGCAATTTCTGGAGATAATAAGACATGTAAAATGATTAAAATGGATACAATTGCTTAAGGAAACCTTGGTATATACCCACGAATCATCAGAGCTCTAGCACGAAGAGTAAAACTGAATAGTGGTCTTGAAAGCATTGAACGAATCTATTAGCAAAGAAAAGATGTAAAAGCAACACATTTTATTCTTAAATTTTAAATGTTTGCAACTTTGTAAATTAAGCAACTCATAAGTAAGTATAACATTTTGTACAATTGTGAACAATCCGTGAACGAATTTCAAATATACGAGTTACTTTTATTCTCATTCAATTCATGAATAAATTCCAAATCCGTATTTGACCTTTCTCTATTAACATTACTGACGATGGACATTCCTCTGAGTCTAGATGGTTTGTAACGGTTGCGTATTCATT
This sequence comes from Metallyticus violacea, assembly GCA_030762175.1. Lineage (NCBI taxonomy): Eukaryota > Metazoa > Arthropoda > Insecta > Mantodea > Metallyticidae > Metallyticus > Metallyticus violacea. Next base: position 14,314,371 of record CM060841.1, read on the forward strand.
ATGCAAATGTACAATTATTTCAATATTGTAAGTCAATCTTACGGGAATTATATTTAAATTCTTATTTTATTCGTGAATCACTCGATATTACTTGTGACTATTTAGCTTATGAATCAGTGAGTAATCCGGAATTCCAATCAATAACAAACAGTTCCTATCGCCACAATTTTATCGTTTCCGTTTTATCAATTTCATTTACCTGCAATTATTTTTATGCAAATTCATCAGGAAAGCGCACTGAAACACGTTTATAGCTTCTTTTGCCTAAACATCAGTGCACATTACAAATCAACAAACAATCAATATGACGGGCCATTGAAAACGTTTTGGCGAGACGTCAGATGCAAAAATTGACCCTATAATTTAAAGTTCTAAGCAGAGAGAAAGAGCTAAAAAAAAATAGAAACAGTGTGTGGAACAAGTTTAACCAGTGTCATTTGATTTAATAATTTTTACATTTAATTTGCGTTGTAGCTTATATGCTTCAGTTGTCTTCAATTTGTTTCCAAAGAGTTTAATTGAAAAAAATAAAACAGTATCCCTGTGACAGTGATATGCACAACCTTTCTACAAGGTAGTTCAGGTGGTTCCAGGACATGTCGCTAATAGACAGTGAGACTGTGATAATGAAGCTCTGAACTAGCAACGGCAGAGTTTTTAAACCCCCCTCCCTACCATCCTAAAAATGTGGCGGGAAGAACGTCATGAATATGTAGCAGGTGCCGGACATCTCCTGCTTGAGCTGGCATTCTAATTTCCATGGGAAGGCTCATAAACGTAACGTGGGGCGAATTCTATACGAAGGAGCAGCATCACATTTCATGTTATACTTTCGATTTATTCATCTTAAGACTAGATGCAAGTTTGAAAGGTTTCAGAAAAATTCACGCCGAGAAGAGAACGGAATATAATCTGATTGTGATGTGTGCGTTGAGAAGTTTATCTCAAAGCATATTTGATCCTCGCATTTGACAGCTCCATATATATTTATAACATTTCTAAAGCTTTCATATTAATAAACATTTAAGACTTCTAGCATTTTGTATTTTGCTGTCTTAGATTTGCTTAAAATCCTAGGCTTTCATTGACGTCTGCGGCCAGCATCGTCAGTGGAATGCTGAATTATGAGTTATTTTATTACTCGTATAACGGATGCAGATAAAGTGATAGTTGAGCAAGTGTTCGTCATTGTTTAAATGGAATCCATGCGGGGTTGTTGTTCTAGCTGCAAAGGTCTCGTTCCTCCAACAAACCTCTTAACACTTGCTCAACCATAAACATCATACGTAACTTCAACTGCTAGGCAAGTTACAAATGAGTATAGTACATAAATAAGAGTACTGATTTGAAAAATAGTTTCATTTCTCAACTTAATCTCCCTTGAGGCACTTGTTCCATATTTCACAAGTCCCCGAAATCCAGCAGCATAACATTTTTTGGGGCATCTGTCGGAACCAGGCTGCGACTCCACTTTCTACAGCTTCATCGTCTGGAAAAGGTTCACCTGGAAAATTATTTTTAAGAGAACCAACAAATGGAAGCCGCTTGGAGCAAGGTCAGGGCTAAACGAAAGATGCTCTAGTACTTCCATTTAAATTTTTTGAAGCGTCCTTTTTGTCTTGGCAGTACGAGGACGCGCGTTGTCTTGCAAGAACAACACGCCTTTGGTGAGTTTCCTGAGGATGTTATAGAAGAAGTTGGTATTAAGGGTTTGCCTTGCTGGAATGCGATGAGCAGTACTATGCGTGATCATCCGCTGTTTCCACTGCATTGAGGCACACTTTGTCTCGGGTTGGTAATGGTGAAAAGACTCATCACCTTTACAATCTGTATAGCATATCGTGGTAGCGATTGAGATGCTGCAATTCCTAAACCATTCTTTGTATTTTGTGTTGTGGGTCGGCATGCGTGGCATTCATCATGCACAGACTTTGTGAAACCTAATTTCTCATGCATTATGTGGCAGGCCATGTCGTATGAATAACCAATAGTAGTATACAATGTTTATAGTTATCATTCTGTCAATTTGCATTGTCTTCAACTCGTTGCAAATTCGTCTCACTTGCAATCTGCGTTGGCCGGTCGATGCAGTGTTCGCCTTCGATACGATCTGCCCTTCAGAGAACTTCTACACCCAATTATAAATAGTTTAACGTGAGAGAACCTCTCACCATGGATGAGAAGCGTTATTTTTTTTTATATAAATTTTCTTTGATTCCATACCTTTTGCCCACAACGGAGAGTTGCTCGAGGGTTGTACAATCGCTCAGAGGCGCCACCATCTTGAAACTGCTGTTTCATTATTATAAACACTGATTGTCTAATTACCATCGAAAAATTGCTGCCACCTGGTGGCAGTAGCCTCATTCAAACATGTAATGTCCCACATCGATTTGTAACTTCATGACTTACCGTCGTACGAGTAATATCTATCATTCAAAATTTCGCAGTTGTTAGCGAAAGCTTTGACTTTTAAGCAAACTTAAGAAACCCGGAAGTTTTAAAATTTGATAATACGCTCAGATTTATCGTGAAGGGAAACAAAAAGTTTTTTTTTTTATAAAACAAGCATTTGGTTCAACAAAATTTTGGAATTATTATGGTTCTTTGTAAATAATATAAAACATGTAGGTGCATACCTGGAAACACATGGAGACGTTTTCCAATGAAGTAGTTGAGAATCTAGCCACTGTATGTGACACCTAAAGTAATGTGAAGTGACTTTTTGATCACTCTGTATATAATAATCGAAAGTAGAAATAAAACTTCCGGATGAGCTAATGCAAAGTAGTAGTTAACAAGAATGTCTACTTTCCGTTGTTATTTGAAATGACCAAAATGGCAGGATTTCTTTTAACGGAATTTCAGTAGAAATAAAATAATTATTCTATTTTCTGAAGACTAAATTATATCAATCACTAAAAGATGAACACCATAGAGCAGTTTTAACAAACACGAAGAGAATAATAGAACACTTTCAACTTTTACATTTTTGGGATCGATGGTGTTGCATGCATTTCAACGCATTTATGGAACCATTAAATGACTAAAGTGCCTACCTCCACAATTATTAATACTATCAGAAAGAAACAATTAAAATGTACCAGCAATTATCTGATGACTGATACGACGAAGGTGAACTGCATCGCTCAAAGCCAGCAGGGCTATACCAGCCAGTTGTAGAGGTCGATTTGTTTTACTTATGGACGCTCTTTAACATCTCAGGTCATCAACGTCCCATTCAATTCAGGACGTGAAACGGCTCAGAGACCTTTTCTTTCAGGCTTGAGGTTCTTTATCGTGCCGTAAATGTACGACACGGACCGCTTTACTTCCTTTCCGAAGGAAGCCATACTTAGGATTTCTACGCCCGAAAAAATCCATCGATCCTGGCCGGGATCGAACCCCGGCCAGAACCGAGACGAGCATTTATATCAATATAACATGTGATAATCTATGAAATGTACTGCTCTTTGCATAAATAATTTTTGTTTTACTTGTAGGATTATTGAGCATGCGTATTTATGTATTTTAAACTATTTTACAATGTTCATATAGATATAATTAATGTAGCAGATTTTTGTATGGTGTACACCATGAAATGTTCCACATTCTGAAGTCCATACACACTACATGAATTTCATGGAATGTAGATAAATTTTAATTTCTTTAACTTTCCGCTTATTTAGTTAGATTTACTTAGTAATTTAGGACTGGTTGGTTATTACCCTATATGTTATTGTTTCTTTTTCTTTGCTCTCAACAAGTTTACCTCATTTATCACTTTTCTATGTATTTTATTACATCAAAATGTTTATAAAGGTTAAAAGATAGATGATTTTGAAATTTTGAGTGTACAATGTTGTTTGGATACTTACCTAACATCTGCTTACGTTATTTTAAGTGTCCATCTTTATACTTCAATTAAAAACAATACTAAACATTTCACATTAATAAAAGAATATCATTATATAAAACATTTTATATAGATAAGATAGACATTCTACTGAAGTGGAATCAAATGACCACATAAAACCCTATACAAAATGTTAATGGAACAAAGGGTTCCAAGAGGAAATTCTTATGAAAGTTACAAAATATTTTAGATTTTTTTATTTCGTTTTGTAAAACCTCTTTGTTTCAGTTTTCTCAAGTCAGTCTTTTAAGGTTCACAAAATACGAAAATGGCAATTTATTTCTTATTTTGCTATTTCTTGAAATATTAAAAATACTTTAAAATTTTCTTAATGAATTTTTATTAAAATTAAAAAAAATATTATCTGCTTTAGATTCACTTACTTCTTATACATTTAAAAAAAGACACAATGATTCTGGTAATTGATAATTTCAAAGTAAATTGCTTCTACCGGTTGTTGAAAAGGATCGTTCTGAAATGTTTTCTGAGGCATTTGAGCTATAAAGTATTTTATTGAAAATTTGAACTTTTTTTTTTAATATAATATAAAAATGCAACGAAGCACATACTAGGGATAAGCTAGAAAATGTTTGAAAATCTAATACAACTATTAAGCCTTTGAAAATTATACTCAATAAATTATCTATCTCATGATTCTCGATTGAAAATTCCATCTCATGGTTCTCTTTCAAGTATGTGTACTTCTAACACACTTTTCATTGCTCACAACAGTCACAAAGATTTTTTTTCTGCTTATAAAATCTATCACGTTTATGTAATTGAACCGTAAGAAATAATTGTGTTATTAAGGAGAATGTACGCCTATTCTTATGTAATGCTGTTGATGGTGATTCTTTAGGCTTAATGTTTAATCCGATTTCCAAGCCGCCCTTACTTCTTACACACTTCTCCGGTATATTTCCAAGATTAAGAGGGGTTAAGGTGAGAGTTTTTCTCTGCAGCTTCCGCAACTGAGGACCTGCATTTTAAGTACTATGCCTTTCCTCAGTATCTAAATAAAACAGAGCCAGGTTTCTCAGGATTACGAGAATATTGCTGCTCTAGCGAATTGGCGAGTTGAGGCGAGGTTAACAGACCGGGTAGGGCGGCGCAAAATAAATTAATATTACCATTAATATAACACAGTACAGTTATTAAACATGCCTTATATGTTACACACTCAAAGTAAATAAAATATTTATTTTAAAAGTTTAATATGATGTAAAGTTAACCAAAAGTATTTTTATATGTAAAATATTCTATATTTTTTATATTAACGAAAATGCACGTTTCCCTACATCTGGAACTAAAATTCCGACTTAAGCAATAAGTACAGTATATTGTGTGGATGTAAAAGAAACAATACTCATTTTAAATATGTATCTACCACAAATAAATACGAGGCTGTTCAGTAAAGAATGATCACACTTTTTACAGACATTTTCTCACGCTAAAATTTAACTGTACAATATTTTGTTAGCTTAATGCGTAAAGTACGTGTACATGGTTTCATTGTTGTCATTCCCGCCTATGAGAAGTGTGCAAGTTAAAACTTCTGTTTTTTTTTTTTTTTTTTTTTTTTTTTTTTTTTTTAATTTGTGGACGCTCTTTAATATCGCAGGTCACCAGCGTCCCATGCGTCCCATTCAGTTCAGGGCGTGAAACGGCCGACAAATTTTGCTCAGAGGCCTCTTCTTTCAGGCTTGAGGTTCTTTATCGTGCCGTAAATGTACGACACGGGACCCACGGCTTTACTTCCCTTCCGAAGGAAGTCATACTTACGATTTTTACGCTCGAAAAAAAAAAAGCCATCGATCCTGGCCCGGATCGAACCCGCGATCTTGGGTTTAGGAGGTTACCGCTACACCATCAGGACCGACTTATGACATGTTCAGTTCCTCCTACATCAAAAATGGAGGTGACAGGCGACGAACAATATGCCGCTCTGAAATTCCACTTTCGTCTCAACAAATCTTCAGCTGAGGAATACACAATGCTACAGAAGCCATGTGGAACGTTTGTTCTTCCCTATAGCATAGCGCGAAGGTGGTTGAAAATATTTAAACAAGGGAGGAAATCAATTTGTAACAAAGTTGGACCCGACGCTGCCGTTTGAGCTCTAACGTAAGAAAACGACTGCTCATTAAGACCGCTGCTGTCATTGTGAGAAAGGATCCTAGAACACTTGCCGAAACTCTGAACATTTCACTGGGTCCCACTCACACGTTGAAAAGGAAAATGCGGAGTTTCTTTCAAAAATAATCACTGCTAATGAAATCTGGTCATGTCATTTTGATTCTGAGAGCAAAAAGCAAATGATTGCTAGGAAGTTATGGACATCTCGTTTTTTGATATTCAAGGAATGATGTACCAGCAGGTAGTACTTGCATGCACAGCTGTAACATTTCATAGCTTCAAAAATGTCCTGAAAACTATGCAAGGTCATATCACAAGTATGAGGCCACATTTCCGTACAACCAGCTGAATGGTGCACCACGATAATGCACGGCAGCACATTACAAATGTTGCTGCTGAATATCTCACAAAAATCTACACTCGCGGTAGTCCAGATTTAGCCCCATGCAACTTTTTCAAACATTTTCGTGGGAGGCAATTTCCATCATCAAAAGCAGTGGTTGAAGGCTGCAGAGGTCATTGTGAAAGAACTGCTAAAATAGTTACAGCATGTCTTTGAAGACTGGCACAAACACTGTGAAATATTTACAGAAATATCATTAAAATTATGAGTATGAGAAAAGGTATATTGTAAAACAATTATGACAATTCAGAAATTAATGCTACTTCTTAGCTATGATATACGTAGGTCCATAAGTTTCCGGCCTCGCTGATAAGGATTATCGCCTTCACAAAACCCTTATCTGCTGTCATACCTTATCTGTTTAGTAAATAATTGCAGCTGTAACTTCCACTCCCCTGTGTTCAGTTGTTCAGATATAGTTCCATAAAGGAGGCTATATGTAAAAGATTGTGACATGTTCAAAATGGATTATCGAGGTGCCATTATGTTCTTCACAAAAGGAGGACTTACTCCAAATGAAATTAAACAGTGATTGGACGGTGCATAAGGGGAAGCATCCCCCTCATATTCTACTGTAAAAGAATGGGTCAAACTTTTCCGAATGGGTCAGAAAGCATTGAAGATGAAGAGCGTGCAGGTCGGCCCTTGGAGGTGCTCACTCCTGAAAAGGAGAAATTATGGAAGACAGGCGGCTCAAAGTTACAGAAATAGCAGCAAGGTTGGGCCTTTCTAAAACAACAGTCCTTCGGTTTATTCATGATCATTTAAACATGAATAAGGTTAGTGCAAGATGGGTGCCTAGATTTCTTTCCTCAGTTCAAAAGCAGCAACGAGTCATCTGTTGTCAGGCATTTTTGGAGCTCTGCCTTGACAACGAGAGAGAAGTTCCACAAACCATTGTTACAGGAGATGAAACTGTAGTCCTCTACTATGAGCCCTTGTCCAAAAGAAAATCAATGAAGTGGCGTAAACATGGCGAAGCACCGCCTCTAAAGGCCAAGGTCACTCAGTCAACCAAGAAGACCATGGCCACAATCTTTTGGGACTGTGAAGGAAAACTCTTCATTGACTTCAAGGAGAGGAACACCACAGTAAATGGGGAATACTATGCTGGTCTACTGCACAGACTACGTGCTTCCGTCAAAGAGAAAAGACGAGGAAAGCTGAGTGGTGATGTGCGCCTTCTTCACGACAACGCGCCTGTGCACACAGCTCTTGTCACAAAGGAAGCTGTGAAGAAATATGGCTTGAAGGAGATTGACCATTCACCCTACAGCCCAGATCTAGCTCCCAGTGACTATTTCCTCTACATGAAACTCAATAGGAGCCTTCGAGGAAGAAAATTTAAGTCTGACGAAGAAGTGATGGATTCAGTTTATCTCATTTTGCAGACAGGACTTCTGACTATTTGGGGGGAGGGGTTGAAATGTTAATTCAAAGATGTGAGAAGTGTATTGTAGGGCAACCATATTGAAAAGTGAAATATAGTGTTTGCCTTTATCGTACCTACAAAATGGTTAGGCCGGAAACTTATGGCCTACCCTCGTAAATGTTTGAATATATAGAATAAAATGATGATTCTTTTACAATACAAAGAAAGAAATATTCTAAATGATTATGTACATTGTGAAACCATTTTTGTAAAGCAAGCAGATGACTGGAATTGTAATTTTACTGATTAAGAGCTTCACGCCTTTCAGTTTCCGCCCAGAGATGGCAGCTATGCCTGGAAAGCTGCCATGATTTAAACATGGTTTACTCTTTGTAGAGAAAAACATTTTTTTAGAGCGCAACAAAATGGTAGAGGATTTTATACTGGGCAAAATGTTAGTTGGTGCATAATAATTTCATTTATTATGTAACGGAGTTTTAATCTTATATCTAATTTTACGCTACTTTATGCATAAATCATTTTAATAGTGATTACCTTAAACGAAGCTGTACGAAACATAAGGTATAACACTTTCTTTGTGAAAATGAAGTTATGTGACTTTTTGTGCAAAATAAAACCCTTGCGTGATAGGTCACTATGAGATTTCTAGTGTTCTCTTGCGATGTTCTCTAAAACGACCTTTCCGACATGGTTAATGTTTGTCTCAAGCCGCTCATATCTTATTCATCTTCCGGTGGCTCTAAGGGAGAGCAGGCAGACAGCGAAACAAAACATGCTGTTCCTCGCATGAGAGAGTCGCATATTTCAAAATCAACACACAGTCACTGTGCACTCCACCAAGATTTTGGTCACATTTTGAAGAAAGGGCGTGTAACAATTCATTTACATATATACTGTACAAAGAATACACACAATCAAGTGTCAGTAATTATGCTTGAACGGACGGCGAGAGAAATAATACAGCATCGGTACCCGTAGTGACAAGGAAATCTTGTACAATGCTAATAGGTAAAGCAATTCAAAAACAAAAGCAGCATAATGGCATTTCAGACATATGATTTTGGCTAATTAAGAGCCCAGAAAATACAAATTTTAAAAGCACAATAAATAATTTCACAAAAAGTAAAGCATAAAGCTTAAACGACATTTTTCCGACAATTACACAAATAATGCTGCGCTGTTTATAACTAACAGTAACACTCACTTGCTTTCTAACCTAACTAATAATTCAAAATTGCAATTAATTCCCAAAACAATAATAAATAGGTGAATTTGAGCACTTTAACAAAGCTACGAATTAAACTTTCCTCAGTCAATAAGAAGACTAAAACCTTAATATACAGTATTACGTAACTGATTACATCACACCACTCGCTTGTAATACTTGATTTTTACTTGAATAAATAGGTACTAGTTACTCTCTTAAAAGTTATTCAGAGTATACTATTATTTATTTATTTATTTATTTATTTTACGGAGACTCTTTAACATCATAGGTCGTCGGTCCTGGTGGTGTAGTGGTTACCATACTTGCCTCCTACACCCAAGAACGCGGGTTCGTACCCGGCCAGGATCGATGGATTTTTTTCGGGCGTAAAAATCCTAAGCATGGCTTCCTTCGGAAGGGTAGTAAGGCCGTGGGTCCCGTGTCGTACATTTGCGGCACGAAAAAGAACCTCAAGTTTGAAAGAAGAGACCTCTGAGCAAAATTTATCGGCCATTTCACGTCCTGAGTTGAATGGGACGCTGATGACCTGAGCTGTTAAAGAGCGTCCATAAATAAACCAATCAAAAAAAAAATCATCTCAGGTCATCAGCGTCTCATTCTATTCAGGGTTTGAAACGGCCGACAAATTTTGCTCAGAGGCCTCTCTTTCAGGCTTGAGGTTCTTTTTCGTGCCGTAAATGTACGACACGGGACCCACGGCTTTACTTCCCTTCCGAAGGAAACCATACTTAGGATTTTTACGCCGAAAAAAAATCCATCGATCCTGGCCGGGTTTGAACCCGCGATCTTGGGTTTAGAAGGCAAGACTGACTAGAGTATGCTAACCACTCAATCATAGTTATATTTAAATTAAATACCATTGCTTTACTCCGCATGTTATTCCTAAACTAAGAGAAAACAAAACCTCTATGCAGCATTTGTTCCCACAGAAAAGGTGGCAAAATGTCTTGAAGCATCAAACGGCTCCGGAAACATCTGAAAGCTTTAGCAGCTGTAAAAAGCTGAGTTAATTAAGGAGTAGTTTATTTTGTACAACAAATAGGTAACATTTCCTTTATTGACACTCTATTTACATTCACACCTGGTGCATGTCAAGAACGTTATAATTAAAATAAATGTAAATCGCTTAAAACAGCACAGTGTTTTAAAGTTGTTTCATTCGAGACGAAAACTATTTCCATATTTCCAAAGCGCACGAAGCGGAGTCACCAGCAAGGAGGATCATATTGTATAAGTTGTTAACTGTTTTTATCATGAACATTTTCAAATATTGGGTTCTCAATTACGGGCACTCACTCTAACAAGCGATAAGTAATCACTCAAGGCCACACGAGATGCTACGTTGGCATTGATTCTCACACCACTCAGTATTATTTGAGCAGTGACATGAGTATAGTCGTAGAATAAATTCTGATAAGGTAATAAAATGACAAATACTAGGATTAATTCTATTTCACAAAAAGTGTTTATTTATCAATTGTACTGTTCCCAGCTGTCAGCAGATTATATGAAAAAAAATTGCTAAGTAATGGAGTTCCAAATCGTAATCGATTCATAAATTATTAGTGTTAGTAGATTAACTATAAGATAACAACCTCAAGAGACCAATTTAATTTCTCAAAGAGAATTAAGATTAATGTGTCATTTCATAAGTAGATATTATAAATATTTGGAAAATGAAGGCAAGCAGTTATCGCATCTCCTTGCTTAAAATGGTGAGCACATAACTTTTAAGTGCATTAAAATGCATTAAATTATTACTCTACTTTCTACCACTGATTCTTTTGTAACCCATCTGACAGTGAACAATGGCATATCGTCCGATGCAGCGCCCGACGGTAGATAATTGGAAAACTCATTAAAAAAACAAAAGTCATTTTAATTTTTGTTCTTTCTACTGTATATATTATACATTTTTGTGTCCAATTGTCTTAGTTTTTAATAAGAAACAATAGAGTGTTGATCAATATTATTTTACATTTAAACTGGCAGGACGGTTCCCCTCCAAACTGGAATAAATAACTAAAAGCAAACACACAAGAACGACATTCCCTTTATCTTGGATCAATATTCGTTTAAATGACCTTTTATGAAAGTACTAGCATTAAAGGACTGTTACTGTGTATGGTTTCTCTTCTTGTACTAAGAATGATATTATAGTAATGTATCGCTAGATTAACACAAATATTAGCCTTAAATTTAGGTTTGACACTTTACTTTTTTTCTTCCCGTTTGCGTAAAACTGTGCTTGTGTTACAGTATTTACATATGGGTGTTTGTACTTCCGTCCGTGTACATGTTCATAAGCATCATGCCGTTATAACCGTAGCTTAACCCCGTTTTGAAACGTCTGGTCCCAAAAGCCACCACCAGCCATCTGTATCCACTTGTCACTGATCGCTTAATTAAGTACCTGTTTCACAGATACCGCCCTTGTTTACCAAATTCAATTATCGCAGTCGCCACATTCGCGTGTCTTTTGTTTCAACTGCTCCGAATGTCACTTAGCAGAAGTGCTGGGCCATTGAAACAACGAAATACACTCAACATGCCAAGCTGAAAGTTGATATATAACCAACATTACGCATTGCAGATGCCGGCCGCATTTTATGGCTGGTATATTAACGCACACTCGGCAAAACATTGGACTTGCATGTTTAGTTATTCTGCTACTAAAGCAAGCTATGCAATACGAGCGACTCAATGAAAGAGACTGTCTAAACGATTATTGTTCTAAGCCGTGAACAGCGATAACATTGCTAAAAGCAAACAGCACTTGGAAAAGTAAGTTTTTTTATGTTTAAATACTAGGATGTGAAGTACTTCATTATGTTTTTCATATAAAAATATGTTCTATCCTTTTAAAATGTCCATTTATAGAAGTAATTTATGGAGAAATTAACTATGCTGGGTATAGGATCGAAGAGAACTCAGAGTATTAATGTTATGGGGTAATTCAACGGAGCAACATTTTCTAATGCCATTTGGCTATTGACTCTTTTTGACCGAAAAATATCAATATCCCCATAGTTATTTTTTCATGTGCTCATGTTAATGCGCCGGAATGAATTATTTCGAAATAAGAAAGGAGAAATAGAACAAACAATATCCTTTGCCGTTTTTATGAATTTCCGAAGGAATGTGTTGCGGTTGTACCCACGGACAGATTTTTGAAAAAAGTTCCATCTATCCTATTTTATAGGCATAAAGAGTGACGATAAAAATAATATATGCATGTGCATGTGCCTGTTAACACTCTAGCGACCGCCAGTAGACACGTAGCTTGTAGGTAGATGGTTACCCTTCGAGGCTCGGTTGCAATTGGTCCCTACTTAGTCTTAGACAGGTTAAGACTAGACAGAGATGTTCGGAGATAGAGCTAAAGTCGTGTCCTCCAGGAAAGGCGAGGTGCTCCAGGCTTCTAATAACATGCCAGTCACTTCTAATGAAGAATATAATATAAGTATTTATTGTGTTAAAGTTCTAGAGCCAGCTACAACCAACATGGACTCTTAGCAGTTTCTCTCGTCTCCTGCCTCTGTATTTTCAGGAGGCCTTTTTATACAATGGTACTGCCCGAAAAAGCAGCAGTGCTAATTATAATGTGTTAACAAATTAATGTTACTTATACACTTCTTACACAATGCGACCATTAAGCTACATGGACCTATATTTATTATTATTATTATTATTATTATTATTATTATTATTATTATTATTATGATGACACCAATAAATGGTTGCATGTGTTGAATGAAAGGCAAATGTTCTTCCTAGTTTCATCAGCTATATGTTTATACAAGTGTTAAAATCATTTCTTTAAGAAGTTGTGTCATGTATACACGTGCGACCTAATAAGTCACGTATCTCTAATATATTAAGTAATTGTTTAAGTTTAAAGAGGCAATTCTGTCTTCCTACAGACATAAGAAGGCTACTTTGTTTACATAAGTGTGAAAACTTTCCCTAATAGCCCTCCCGAGTTACTTCACCTCGAAGATGTGCACGGGTGTGTCATGTTGCCTTTATTTTCTTAATATGCCCTATTTTGCTTTACCATACATTTAATTACACTGTACATTATACATTATATATATATATATATATATATATATATATATATCCATTACTCCTTACACTCGCCACGAAGACATATATGGCTAGGTTACTATGCCCTCCATGCATGTTGTCTGTTTTTTTCCCCCTACTTCCTAATTATATATTGTATATGGGTGTATTAAAAATGGGTGAAAGACTACACCCATGTCTTTATTCAAATTTTCTCCCTATATAATTAGGGATGTCAAGTATAAAATTTGTTTCATTATATAGAATTTTAGTAGATGATTTGTGTATCCGCGTTCCAAACATGACCTCTGTCCACTATGTCAAAAGATTTTTCTAAGTCTATGAATATCAGGTATAGTGCAGTAGATACATGGGAAGTAAAAAGAGATAGCACTATATTCCGCACGGCAATAGGCAATTCTTAACTGCCTAATCTCAAAAACATTAAATAATGTGTGCACCCTCACACAATTGCATTTGATTGCACGGATTTTCCTCATTTCCCAAAACCCGCTTTAAGCAATATGAAAGTCAGCGAAATAAGCATGGCTAAACATATCACATGTTTCACTGACAAAATGTGTAACTGGTCACAACCGTATTACAAGTACAATTGGTGCTGAGAGACTTTACAGTGCAGAATAGCCATGACAGTGCTTCTCAGCTCCTTTAACCGTCATTAGCACACCATCCTCCTTGACTGCTCAGGTAGCAGCAAAATGGCCATGTTTCAAATTAAACTAAACAGCCTGTAGGTTAATAAATAAATGCCCTTCTTTTCTGTATTATCTGACAGCGTAAATATGTTATTGCTATAAGATGTACCTTTTATAAAAAACATTTTGCTACTGGAACATTAAATTTTCATCTGTTATGTATGACACCTACATAAAAAATACACTTGAAATACTATTTCTCTTATTATTGAATTTACCAGGCAAGTTTTCCCTGGTCGTTAGTTTAAATTAATTTTAAAACCAATGCTTTCGCCGACGCATCATCAGTGCACTGAAAGTACCTGGAGAGATAGGTGGGAGGAGGTTAGCCTAAAGCAAAAGTTTTAAAATTGCTCTAGCGGCCACAATTTTTTCTCCTCAACGAAAGTTGGTGTATGAAATTGAAATAAGCTACAACTAACAGCAAAAATAAGGACGGTGAAATAACTAACTTAGACTAATGCAGGGAGACCAGTCAATACTTCGCGCTAAATGCTATAGATACCAGATGCAAAATATAACAACAAGTTTTGGACTGCAGAGATGTAAAGAGGACTCAGAGAAATTGGTCTAGGTTCAATACGGCAACGAGGCAATGCAAATAATAAGATCATATGGAAGAAGATTAAAATAATAGGCCAGAGGATATCAGCATGCAGGAAATCCAGGCATAATATAATACGAAAGTCTCCTTGAGTCTATCAACCGCATAGTTCTGGTATGAGAATCTGTCCATTTTGTTTAGAGGAGGAGGAATGGGCACATATTCTGGCAGAATATTCTCCCCATAAGAAGAACGCTGTTCCCACAAAACTTTTTTAAAGCAATTAGAGGTAGATTGGCATGTTGGAACCTGTTTGCGAGCCACGATAATTGGATGAATATGGGCATTTTCCTAGCCAAACGCGAGGCTAGAAGCAATTTATTTGTTGGTTAAAACGCAATAACTAAATAATTATAAATAATATGTCATGTGTTTCAATTCATATATCTGTAAATATCGTTCTTCATGTTTATTTTTTTTAAAAATGTTTATTTTCTGTTATTAATATTGTCGTAAATCTTATTATTATTGTTTCTCTTTCAAATTGTGTATCATACTTAAGCACGTACCGACCCATGCATAAAATACATTCGCAATGTATATAGAATGTTATAATTTTATAATAATATACACCCATTGAAAACATTTGAACTACATATGGTTATTTCACCAGTGTTCCATCGTTATTAACATTAACTTATATAATATATGGAAATTCCGCTTTCAACGAATCATTGAAATAACACAAATGTTTTCTAGAACATATGCAACGTTCTGATTTCACCCTCAGATTTCAGGCTGGCACACCGATACACCGACACACTATTTAAAAATAGGTTATCATTGTGAACGTGAAATGAACTCACTGTGACTACATGGCCATTGTTGAGATTTCAGAAATTTCCGCCTGCCGGAATGGGCGGGCGATTGCAACAATGATTAGTGGAGGAATGCTCGAGAAGCACGGTGCTAGAAAGGAAGAAATAGCTTTGAAAGCATATGTTGCAACTGCTAAGGGACAGTGTCGCACAAGTACTGGGTATATTAATTCATTGCTGAAATCGCGGTCAAATCTAGCCCGAGACATTGGTCTTTTGGGGACGAATAGTCACCTTATTTTATCCTTTTCCATTCCTGCTGTGAATATATTGTAAATAAAACTTAAACTCACCAAACACAATTGGCGAATAGAACGGAAACTGAATGTCACAATGAGCATCCCACCATTATAGCTGCTTTCGACTGTAATTCATTGTAAATATTTTATAAACTATTCATGCAGATTAAGCAGTGTTGCCATATTTTGGAGATAAAATATTATTTTCTCAAAAACTCAAGGGTATCTCAACTTTTTTGATTCCCTTATTAAGCTGTTAGCAGATTCATTTATGACACCACCGGTATAATGAGGCAGTCGTCATTCAGCAATACTATTAATTAAATATAATAATTTAGAAAGAATATTATTAGCTCCCGCCATGTCCGACTATACATAAGCATAGGCCTGAATGGTGTTATCAGGGAGATATACCGTAACCGGAGCGGCGTTGCCAATTTAGCCCTATTCGAGCTAGCCTTTTTTACTTCGTCTTTAGCCCCCCCCCATTTTTATAAAGCTCCTTCGGGTATTCTAGGTCTTTGAGACAAAATCTGGCGTAAATTCTGTTTTTTTTTTTTTTTAATATCTGGCGTAAAGTGTTTTTTTTTTTTTTTATATCTGGGGTAAAATCTACGGTTTTATGAAATTCGCCGACTCATTAGCATTCTAAACGTACCGCATTGAATGGCTCTGTAATAAATTTACTGAATTTATTAATAGCAATTGCCACATTCGTCTTTGTATGTGGTGCATGGCACTGCTGTCAACTTAGCCATTTTATAGCTAAACCTAGTATTTTCACAGCAGCATTCAGCCATACAAAATGATGAAATGCTTATAGGCAGAACTTAGTTTATTTAACAAACCCTGAGCCAAAATCTAGCTTTTACTACTCTAACGTAATTTTAATTGTTCTGGCATTAAGCAGGCACTATAATGCCTTAGTCGATCACCTTGGCTGTTTTGCTATGTAAGAAGAAGAACAAATTGAGTGAATGCCGGCTTGCTGTGCAGCTATATTGTATTGCTATCAGGAGACGTGCCATTTTATCAAAATGTATAACATAAATAGTAGCACCTCAATGAGATGTCATCGTAACATGAACATGTTATTGGAAACGATTTATCTGCCCCTTTACCACATACGACAGTTACACCTGAAATTACCAGTACCATAAGTAGACCAGTCTTTCATGTCTGCTTTCCTAAGAGGACGCCAAAGACTCTAAAAATCGTTCTTGCTAAATAATTCCGCAGTGATTACTAAAGTGCAACGGTTATTATTTGGCCAATTTTTCCCAAACACACCAGCCCCTTTTAACTTTCATTCAGATGTGATTACTGTTCAGTTTCCGGGTCATAATGGTAAATTCAGGTTTTGTCAAACTTTCTCCTCCATTGAATTTTTCCATTAAATTTTTTATAAGACAACAGGACTACTTGCTTGTCAGAGAGATAATCTCAGGCTCAACGGGGACATCGTTTGAAACATTATCTGTGCTCAAACAACGAAAGGAGTTGTATCCATGATCAGAAAAGATATATTTTATATCCCTTTCACTCGCACAGCTGCAAGAAGACGCAACAGTTTACCACTCTGATTTTCCAGACTTGTCTACTTTTTATCATATAATTTTCCTGAAAGTAAATGAAGGTTCCTGGATGTCAATTTTCTTATGATAGAGAAGCCTTTGTAAAACATTAAGACGGTGTAAAAGAAAAGAGTAACTACTGGCTATTAGAATAAAAATTTCCGTAAGGAGTAATCTGAAAAACTATGAAACTGTTTCTCAATTTAAATATCTTTTTAAGCTAAAACAATTCCTCCGATTCACCCCCGATTAAATATAACTATAATGTATATTTATGTAAGCCCAATCATAATATTTCATGTATTGTAACTACTAATGTAGATATCAATAGATGCATGATATGGCATAATGCTAACACGTGAGTTGAATGTCAACAAAAAGAGAAATTTCCTTGGTGTTTTGGTTACCGTAGCTTGGGATGCCAACAAAAGGGTCATAAACTTTACACAATGAACTCTATGAATAAGTGTGAAGTCACTTTTTTAAAAAGAAAAAGACAACTACTTCAGGATTAGTAAACTGAAGGACTTTTAAACCGTTTGGGGCTTTGATTCCAATCGGCTGTCGTTCTGTTAGCCCTTTAAACCAGCCAATGCCAACAAACTGTTTTAAACTTTCAAAAAATGGCGAATGGAGCGTGGAGCAGATGAATTTTAACCAGCCAATGGGAAATTATGTTTGAACTTTTAAAGATAGGCGCAAAGATTGCGTGTGCCTTTGTGGCTACGTGGTAATTGTTAAAACCAACGATTACTTGATTTGAATTTTTTATATATAAGGGAGTGGCTGCTTAGCTGGGGCATTAGTTCAACTCGGTTAGGCAGTTTGCAGAAGCAGTTGCAAGTTCGACGTTGCTGAAACACGCAGTTATAAGTTACACGCGGCAAAATACATGAAATTCGCAGTACTTATTATAAATTCGACTTTCAATTTCACGTGCCGCGGCACTCATCTATAAGTTTCACACGCGGCAAATAAGTTTGTGTCGGCGCAGCTAAGTCAGTCGTAAGCAAAACACCAGGGGACGCGAAAATTTTAGACATAATAAAAAGCCAATATATAGATTTTGTTGCATCGCATTGAATTCCTCTGTCAATCCTGTTGAGTACAAGTCAACAAAATAGTAGAAATCACTCTAAGAAATTGTTGTCATTGAAGCGTGGGCAACAACACCGATGTGACCAATAATCAAGCTACGAAACCACTTCAAAATTGGAGTTCAACCCGGGCCGCATAGCCGAGTCTATTAAACAGCTCCATAATTAGGCTCTAATTGTCATATCAAACCGCTTCGAAATTTGTCACCCATGCGGCTGCCATACTAAACCGCTTCAAAGAATAGCGAAAAGCTTTTGCCAACCCCTCTTAAACACACCCAACGATATCAAATGATAGAATTCGGTCGAATGCAGTAAACATTATGTAAAGAAACTGAGTTCTTTGTCATCCATTATTTCAATTCCTTGTGCTTATATTATTAAAACGTAGCAGCCGCTCAGAACTGAAAGCAAAAGCGCTAATGGCCGAAGCTCTTAAGCACCAACTGGATGCTGCATTAGATTCTGTTATTTACTGACATTTATTCCACTAAGCAAAGTCCGTAACTAGCGGTAGAAGTTTTGGCAGTGCTTAGTGGAAGTAGGTACCGAATTACGAGAAAAGAGAAACATTAAGAAATGCATAAGAGTCCAATTAGCAATTGTACGTGATTCTGTTAACTGTCTGACGTTTAAAGGCTCGGTTATTACATTGAATCAATAAAGTACTAAAGCTGAAAATTGCTCTTTCTCTGTTTTATATAGCAAGACTTGGAATTAAGCCAATGGCGCAACATTTGCCAACTAAACATTCCCATTTTAAAAGTATCGCAGATCGCCAAACTATCCTGGCAAGTTAACATGAAGTGCGCGCCACAGATCTTCGAAATGAAAATAAACGCATTCAATAAATGAAGGGTCCAGAACGTTAGTGGATCAAAATAATGGAGTAAACAAGAGTTGAACTCAATTGAATACCAAAATTCAATTACACATATATACTGCAAAAGAATATACCGAGGGTGCCAAAAAAGTTATACACACTGCCACAATAGATATCTATTTAATGTTTTCAAAGTTGAACCGAAAAACAACAGTAATGTGTAGTATGATGTTCTGTAAAACAGATGTGACTCACGTACATTATGATAGCGTTACTACGTAACAGGTAAATCAACAATGAACAAATGAAGCGAAGATTATCGTATGATGTTCTGTAAACAGATGTGACTCACATTACGTTATGTTAGCGTTGCTACAACAAAATGGGGCCAAGATTATCGTTTGAACAGCGGAAAGCAATTTTGAAGTGGTGGCACTGGATAAGACGAAAAGGTCTGATTATTTTTCCACGGTGTTCTCCGGATCTAACTCCGTTGGACTTCTCCCTATGGGGAACTCTTAAGGATGATGTACACCGTAGAAAACCAGCTACACTGACAGCACTTCGGGAAGAAATTGAAACGGCATGTGCTGCAATCGCTGAGGACACTTTCGCAAACGTTGCTCAATCAGTAGTTCAACGTGCTCAGAAGTGTATCGACGCCGAGGGTAGGCATTTTGAGCAGCTGCTGTAACTGTAAAAGTGTAAGATGATTAGTGCTCATCATTTTTTGTTTGTGTGAATTCAGTTTTGTTATGTTAACACAGTTTTTTCTTTGCTTGAAGTGTGTTTACATTTTTTGCCACCCTCTGTAAATGCACATTTAGACTAACACATAGATTTAACCAGGTTAGAAAAAAATAACAATGAACCATTGTTTCCAAACTAATTCAAATAATGGTAAATTAACACGTTTAACATGGAAGTAGATTTGGCACATGTTGCTCTGAATTGTATTAGGAACTTACTGGGCCAACTCCATTTTGTGTTACAGTTGGTTTTCATCGCAACTAACTTCATTAAACATTAATTTATTGTTAAAAGCATTGAAATGAGAGTTTCTGTTTTGTTTTTGTTGTATCAATAGGAACATCATATGCCTGCTTTAAGACAAAAAGTCCAGACACTAGATGATATCTGGACTGGGCACTGATGTTCATGCTTCCATGTGGCAGAGCTTGAACTTACTAAATGGCTGCTATAATTTTAATACGAATCAGTTAACTTTAAGACACTTTTTAATGTACTTTTTCTCCCTCTATAGTCTGCTTCCGCATTATGAAACCATTAGTTATTTTAATGTCAAATTGTTCAATTCCGAAAACAGTGACTCTCTGTCTTTTACATAATCTCCTTATTAATTCAAAATATTGATCTGCACCAAAAAATCGACTTGCTATCTGCATGCCACTAAAATACTATCATGCTCTTAGTCAGCGATAATGACTCTTGGAGGCTCAGGAATTCACTTCTGGGACATGCAGTGGGATTATGAACCAAAATCGACTGCTTAATTTGGCAAAATGATTTGAGCTACATTTTTACATACATGGAAAGTTAGTTAGTTTTTTTTTTTTTTTTATTTACGGACACTCTTTAACATCTCAGGTCATCAGCGTCCCCTTCAATTCAGGATGTGAAACGGCCGACAAATTTTGCTCAGAGGCCTCTTCTTTCAGGCTTGAGGTTCTTTATCATGCGCGGGACCGCATGAAGGAAGGAAGTCATACTTGGGATTTTTACCCTAAAAACCCATCGATCCTGGCGGAGATTGAACTCGCGATCTTGGGTTTAGGATGCAAGTATGTTTACCACTACACCACCAGGACCGACTTCAATGGAAAGTAAATGAACATAAATGGAAAGATGTGCAGTTAAGAAAACTATCACAAATGCCATTATCCCTTTCACTTGGTTGGTGATGATGGCCCACTATGGCTATGAGCCCTTCGACTAAGTTACCTAACTAAAAAGAAAAAAAAACTACATATACAAATTGTTTCTGAGAATAAGACAGTGCTTGAGCCATCCAATTATTCGAAACGAATACTTTTTAGAGTACAAAATGTCTATTACAAGAGAGTTGCTTATGCTGGTGCCACGAAAACAATGAACCCCATTTTAAACATAAAGACTCAGATTTAGATTTTATAGCCCTTTTTATCACTATAAACTTTTGAAAAATAAAATTTAAAATCATTTTTAAAATAGTTATTTCAGACGACCATAACTATTGGCAATGCGATCTTCTCCTCGATCTCCTGCATTCTCGGTTTTAATGCTTTGCAACTCCGTTTGTTGGCCTGTTTGCATAGACTTCGGATTTCAGAAAGCTCCACAGAAAATTCGATCTGGTTAATTTGGAGAGCATGCCTCGGTCGGTTGAAGGAATTTAATTGTACGTCTATCATCTGCGGAAACTAAATACACAAATTCCCAGGTATAATTAATTGCTGAGCATTTGAATTCTGTAATGACGAACTTTAACCCTCTTAAGGTGTTGAATTATTTTTTGTATATAATACCCTTATCTTTAAGCCGTGAAATAAAAAAAAAAAAAATTCTTTACGCACATTTGCTACTAGCACTTTATTTATATTTTAAGAGCTTTTTTTTTTTAATAGTGCTTAACGCCCGTTTTCACTACTGAGGCACCACAAGCGGTGGTCACTGATGATACATGATATGAAATGATATATTGGGAAAGAATTTTTTAAGGAAGGAAACGTTCCAGGCCTAAGTTTATAGTACCTCCCCGGCATTTGCCATTTATGACTGAGAAAAACCTCAGTCAGGGAGGACGATCCTTGCGGGATTCGAACCCCAAACCTACCGCTCACCACTCCGTGCTTTAACGATCTCGGCCACCCGGGACGGTTTCTTAAGCGTTGTAAATAAAAGGGCTATTCAATAAAGAATCATCATAACTCTTTTACAGGCATCGTTTCTCACACTAAAATTTAACTTTACAATAATTTGTTAACTAAATGCACAATGTAAACTTGGTACTATTCTCGTTATCACTTTCGAACTTCGTATAAACTTTATACTGAATTTTACAAATGTCAAATGTTGTTTGTAATATAGAAGTTATCTTGTTCATAACTTAAATTTAGATAAAAGTTAATTTCGATTAAAGCAATGCGATCTTGTGCATGCAGTTACAGATACTCTCTTTTAGATGATGGGGGAAAAAAATTAAAAACAATATGAAAGACATAACTTTTACAGTAAAGCTCATCAAAAGTTTTGTTTTCGTATTAAAAATCTCAAATACAAAGCATTAACCTGCTCGAGCGCTTTCTGAAATTCTATTTCAATTTTCATTTCAATTGCTACTGTTTAAACAATAACAAAAGAAATAACAATTGCAGAGTTGGATATAAAATATGTCTAATTTCTTTAACTTTCACAATTATATAAGTATTTGGCACAATGTAAGCGGGTGTTACATAAATACGAGTTTCATGAACCGTTAGATGCGAACGTGAAATTACGAGAGCTTTGTAAACGGAACCTTGCTTGGACTGAGATGAAGCGACATTAGCTGGAGTAACTATCTCCACACAGCCTTGACCGAGTAAATATCGGATAGCAAACTTGTGTGCAAGGCAGCCGGAGAGTCTGCAGTAGCAGCAACAGCCGTCAATCGGCGGTGTTGCCAAACATATCTCGGAAAATGTGTGTGCGTAATACGTTTGAAGCTTCAAGTCCTTGACCAGAGCTGTTCCATAACTTTGTGCAAAAACACAGAAGACATAACTTTTTTTTAAAAGGATATAAAATATTTTAAAGTCTAAACACTTATTCCATTTTCTATTGATCTATCCCATCCATAAAATCGATTTTTACATCTCTGCAAAATAGGCATTTGTTTTGGCGACCACTTCCTTTGAGGTTCTTCATGACAGGGAACAAGGGAGCCAAATTCTGAGAGAAAGGGTTATGAGGAAGAGTCTCACACTTAAGTTCAATCATTTTGAGATCGCAACATGTGCGCTGGTGCGTTATTGTTGGAACAGGGATCTTTTTCTTCGTCAAAATGAGAACGATTCTTCGTGATTGCGTCGCTTAATTACTCCAGTAGCATAGTTTAATATTCATCTGAATTAGTTCTGCCCTTTTCTAAAAAGTAATATATCACATAAAAGTGTATATATATATATATATATATACATATATAAGAAATAAAATTAAAAGAATAATAGACAAATAATAAAGAAGTCAAAAGCAAAACACGCAAAAGCAAAGTTAAATCAATAAGGCAAATTAAAAACAACACCAGAGGTGCAAACAACATAAATGAAAAAGAATGTAACACTATTAACAATGTAACTAAAATAACAGCAACTAGAAAAGCAGAAAAGGATAAAACACTAACGTCACAGATTAGTAATCGCTATATTTCGAGCTGGTTGAGTTCTTCTATGGCAAGAAGACAAGTTATTGTTATTTTAGTTACATTGTTAATAGTATTACATTATTTTACTTCCTCCGGTAGCAGCTGCTGTTTCGCCTGCCTCTTCGTTCCCGTGTGTGGTGGATCCACACTTCGTCGACCGTCATATACCTTTTCCGAAATTCACTTGGATTCCGATTAAACAGTTCCAAATTTTGCGCGGAAGGACAAGTCATTTTCTTTTCTGGTCACTCTTTACAATCGTGGCACCCATCTCGCGGATGGCTTTTTATGTTTGCAAATTATTGTGCTAAATATTACGCACTTGATCTCTAGAAATGTTCACAGCTTCAGTAATCTTCCGCAATACCTGAGTACCATGTCGTCGGGTGTTTTCAATAATTTCAAAACTCGTCAAACTCATTAATACATCAATCTAAGTTGCTGTAATGTTTGTCCAACTTCGTCTTAGCTGCTGGGGGTGTTGGTCCTTCAAGAAGTAATATGAAATTAAAACACGAAACTCGCGTTCCTCCATTTTTAAAGCTTGTTTACAAATTTGAGCGGGAATAAGCTCCATAGCTCTTTACAGCCATGTACGGCATCCGTCAATAGTCACCACGTTGCCAACGGTTTAGTGCTACCACCTTTTGAATTTGTACGGATTATCGAACAGCTTTTTTTTTTTTTTGAGTAGTGTTTAACGCCCGTTTTTACTACTGAGGCACCACAGGCGGTGGACACTGGTGATACATGAGATGAAATGATATATTGGGAAAGGATTTTTTTTTTTTTTTAAGGAAAAAAAAAAGGCCTAAGTTTAGGTACCTCCCCGGCATTTGCCAGTTATGAAGACTGAGGAAAACCTGGAAAAAACCCCAGTCAGGGAGGACGGTCCTGGCGGGATTCGAACCGCAGACCTCCCGCTCACGAGTCCATGCCTTAACGACCTCGGCCACCCATGGCGGTTCGAACAGCTCTCTTTGCGAGTGGTGTTATTATGGATTCGCAATGCTCTTGCCATCTTAGATGCCTAGCTTTCGTTGATTGTATGTTAGGGCACTGGTCATTTATAGCTGGGAAAAAATGTATAACAATCTAAGATTTGGTGCTTGATTATTTTTCATTAAATTAAAAAAACCCGCCAAAATTAATAAATTAATAAATATATTGAATATTGCCAGAAAAGTCGTAAATATGTTATTAATTTTAACATTAATAAATAAAATTTATAATAAATGAGTCTACCTAGTTATAAGACAATATTTGTTGTGTGTTTGGAAAAAAGGTTTTGGAGACATTAGATTCTCCCCAGCACTAGGTTTATAGAAATTTACTTATATTTCAGAGATTTATTAATTCCTGAAAGTTTATAAATCCACAAGAATTTCAAAGTGCTATGAATGATGAATTCTTACACGAAAATTTAGAACCGCTCAAAGATGAGCACCTAAATTTCCTCATGGGTCATTCATCATCCAAAGAGATGGTTATAGAGAATTACTACGGTTAACAAGTGTGTTCCTTGGTGATTCTATTGCAAGTACCATGGTACCAAAAGATTATTGCCGTTATTTCTTGCTTCAAAATGTACTTACTTCGCACACAGTTACACTTGCAAGGACTCAAAGCAATTCAACCTGTTTGCGGTGGCAGGCTATTTGAAGACGTCGTTTTTACTAAGTAGTCCTATTGAAACTATGTAATAGACAACAGAACAGTAAACGAAAATGTCTCCATAATTGCTCACAAAAAATTCTAGCGCCATTTGTGTGTTTTAAGTGAATGTTTAACTGTTTGGCACTTTTTATGACAAACTTCCACTTGAGGTAAAACTCTTCATTTCTCAGCAGCTAAATGATTTTATCACATCAAATATCAATGAATTGTTTGTGCATTCAATGCTTCTTAAAAGTGTTTTCAAATTTACTCCGATACATGGGATGCAAACGTGAATGTATGAAAGTTAAAAGAAGAGAGCAGTCTCTAAAAGTTGAAAGTGATAATTTCCCTAATTCGGCCAGAGTGATGTCAGTACCAACGATGAGCAACAAAAACACCGTTTAAAGTTGCGGAACACTTAGTAAGTTTCCAGGCGTTCTTTATTAAGCCTGAAGAAGTGTAACTTTTAATACATTTATAGCTATAATAACTGATATTTCGCAAAATTAGTTACTAGGCACGCGTAACCTATATTTTATTTTTCTACCTATATTTTTTTGAACATATGCTAATGTTATGATTATGAAAACTTAACAGAAAGTCTTCTCAATGAGAAGAAATCCAAGGCTAATTTATTAAATTTTAAAAACAAATATTGGGTAATTACAGTTACACACTATTTTAATATTGTCTTACTCAATTGTGATTACTTTTAATTGGTGTATATTATCCTTGCTTTTGTTATAATTATACGGGTCAGCGATGAAATTATTGCCCAAGAAATTACTTTTTTTTTTTTTTTTTTTTTTCGAAGAGTAACATCACTCTAAATCCAAAACGATGATCAGAATCTTCCTAGCACGTGCTGATTGTTTGAAATTTGACTATGTGTGTGAAGTGTGATAAACATTTTTAGAGAACTGTGTGCAGGGAATTTTATGACAAATCCAAATAAATTTTCGTTTATTTCTTCGATGGACAATATCGTGTCGTTCGGAATTATGGTGTACGCTTCTACAGACTAGATCATTCATGTTGATGAGGTAGAAGCAAGAAGCAAGGAGAAAATAGGAAAATTGGGAGAGAAGGAGTATGCTGTCTTAACCCCCACCAAGGTGGCTGTTATGCACTTCTGATTAGATTCTGTAAAACAGAAACCATTTTACTGCTCACCCAACAGCCTGGTTAATACTTGTATTTGATGTGCACGAGATCGTCACTGGATTCAGAAAAAAAAAAACAAAAAAACTACCTCATAAAGTTATCAAAATATAATAATTATTACATCTCAAATAAAATTATAATTAACATTTGCTTTCAGAAATAGCATGTTGAATTTTTTTTTTTTTTTTTTTTTTTTTTTTTTTTATGAAACCACATGAAATTGGATTATATTGTTAATGAGAATTTGCTATAAGCCATACATGATGGAGCGAAACTAAATTTACTATTGTATTTAACATACCAATTTCATATCAATTCAATCTGGTTCAGACGACAGTCACAAGGTTAAAATTCACAAGCCAGTGTTATGTTTATTACATACAGCGTTTATTTATAGATTTATCGTATTATCACCGAAAAATATCCAGTGGAAGTAAATAAATGCGCATATATAATTTCCGTTAGAGACACACTCATTTTGTGTTTATGTTACAAGAAGTGGAAGACGTGCACTTAAACCAGAATTAGAAGCTATTTGAATGCATTGTCATCTAATGCGATATCTATGGTTAAGAGCAGCAAGAACTACTTAAAAATTGTGAAGTACGCGAATGGCAACAGCTGCACCAGCCCTATAATCGATGGATAAAAGAATAGTTCTGAGAGGGTTCATGGTCACTGTGGTTTATCTGAAAAGAAACAGGTGGAGACACATTTGCTAAAATGGGCACAGAAATATAACGCTAGGGAGACATCGTAACGACAAAAATCTAAAATCAAAAGATCTTCAAAGAACTTGACGAATACCCTTAGAGTCGCTGCTTTTTGCTATATTACTGGCCTGGCCTTGCCGTAAATATTTACCTTACATGCAGATTAGACGCTAAGAAACACGAGATTTATTTATTTATTTTTTATTTCCTTCATTGTATTTCCCATTAGAATAAATAAATGTCAAAACTTAAATATAACTCAAAAGCCCTTTTAGAAATTTGTCTTATTGCAGTAATTTATGGTGAACTTACTTGTCAGTAAAGTCCATCTACTTGCCTTATCAGCAGGGGGCTAGAATTGTGTCCCTGATAGGTGATGTTTTCTCTCACCCTGAATTATGTTCCGATATCGTTTTGGCCGTTTATCCACTGAGAGAAATGAAGAAGAGCCGTCGTCATGGGCATGCAATTCAAGCTCCTAAGTTCGCAAAAGTTGACTGCAAAAAAGACATTCGAAATCGGCTACAGCAGTATGAATTGTGTGTTTTCCGTCACAAGCAGCTTGTGGCGGATCTACTAAATGTAATTTTATTATTTTAAACAGCCAGAGCAGTTTAAAAGTCCCAATACAAGTTCACCTAGTCAGCGGTTAGATTGTGTGGTCTTGTGGCGCTCAGGCGCTTCACCATTTTAAACTTTAGCTACAA
The DNA here is from genome assembly GCA_030762175.1 of Metallyticus violacea. NCBI lineage: Eukaryota > Metazoa > Arthropoda > Insecta > Mantodea > Metallyticidae > Metallyticus > Metallyticus violacea. Next base: position 14,342,031 of record CM060841.1, read on the forward strand.
CATACTCATGTAATAAATAACACATCTCTGTACTCACTCTCCTTACAGTAGGTGCTGGCAATATCGTCCATTTACCCTGACACACAACTTCATCACTTACACGCATTAGCTCCACATCACCAATGGACGTAACTTTGTTTCGAATGTTGAAGTTCCCCCAGTGTATGAGGATTAGCTATAGATGCTCTATTTCTCAATGCCCCCCCCCCAAAGAATAAAAATTACAAACCGTAAGATTTAGGGAACGAGGAGCCCATAAACTAGAGTCAATAATTCTGGGACTAAATATACGGCGTATGGATTGATGAGCAGTCTTCGATTTGTTTCCGGTCAGTCACAGAATCTGTTTCATTAAACTTGTATACTAACGTTAATGTTGCTTTTCGTGTTGGAACGGGGCTGCCAGGAAGTGTAGGCCTGAATGTCTGTCTCGTTCTGCTACACGACTTTCTGTATGTATGCATGCCTTGAAGATGAATATACGAAGATCAATGAATATCTCACAATTGCACAACAGCACTCTACCACCGTGGGTGGCAGAGGTCGTTTAGGCGCGGATTTGTGAGCGGGATGTCTGCGGTTCGAATCCCGCCAGAACTGAGGTTTTTTCCAAGTTTTCCTCAGTCCTCATAAACGACAAATGCCGGGGAGGTACCCTAAACTTAGGCCTGGAACGCTTTCTTCTTTAAAAGTCCTTTCCCAATATATCATTTCATCTCATGTATCATCAGTGTCCACCGCCAGTGGTGCCTCAGTAGTAAAAACGGGCTTGAAAACACCATTAAAAACAGCACTGCATTATTTAATAAAATATCACTCTTCTCCACTGCACAACACAACTCTCCGACTCTGTCGAAATCCTGCTAACATCTGACCGTAAGAGATACTGGCGCCACTCATGCCGCATGGATAACCTCAACTATTGAAAGTGGGTAGGTCCGATATTTGCGGTTAAACTGCTCTCACTAAATCAATACAATTATTCATACGATTCAAACATATTTAGTATTAAAATACAAAAATATATTCACATTTATTTGGTTACATTTATTAGTATAACCCCAAAGCTATGTGCTTAATATTTTGCAACTTATCTATTCTGTTCAGCTTTCTTCTTGTAGAACATGAGAGAGCAGAGGTAAACAAAAGTGTTTTATATGAATTATAATGCAGTCTTTAAGTGTTCGTTTCACGAAGTTATTAGAAACGGAAACGGGAAAACTTAAGAGGCTCAAGGATATATTTTTCTCTCTTTTTATTATTCCCTTATAATGTGGTTACATTTTTAAACTATAAAAAAATGGAAAAGAGCCATTATTTTACCTAACCTACAATTGCCAACAAATTTGTTACTGGCCATCTTAGTGAAAAATTACACACACATATAGAATATGTAGAGGCAAATATGGGTTTCACTATAACCTTCACAACATTTATTTCTAAAATCTCATCTACTAGATAACTACAACTCAGATTTATGTGAATGAGTGTGTACATAAATATGTAGGTAAAGTTTGTTAAATGTGCAGATAAATGTTATAAAAGTAAAGGTAACATCAAATATTTAATTTATTTATAAGCTAAATATTTATTCATATTTGAAAAATGTACTTCCTTTTTAATTTTCTTAACGGTACAGCTAGTGAAAATGAGAAATTCCCACATGTAAGTTCAAAATAATTAGTAAACATCTAATTACTTGTTTCTATCGGAATGAATGCAAAAATGCTAAAAGACAAATGTTTCTTGTTTATTATTAAAATTCATAATTACCGGATTATTTTACCATGGCTGTTGGTTTAAATTAAATTTAAAACTAAAGTTTTCGCTGGCTCTACGGCCAACATCATCAATAAACTGACGACGTTTTATCTGAGCACATTATTGCCCCAATATTAATGCATAATTTCCAATATAAGCCCTCTCCCATATGACTTTTCATTCATGCGCAGAGCTTTGTTTTTTCTGTTTCACACATGCCAGAAGAGCGTGGATTTAGCTCACGATTGTTGACTTCAAGAATACTTTATTGTCACAATAATCACTTCGATGTTTTATTTGAGCATATTACTGATCCAGTATTAATGCACAATTTCCATTATTAAGCCCGCCATATGAATCTCTATTTTATTCGCGACGGTTTTCTTTTTAGCACATTTTAAGTCAAGTTTGTTTCCGGATATTGCTAATGTAATTATTATAGTATGTACTTTATACATTGTTTTACTTTTTCCCCCTTATTTGTTTATGAGTTTATACGTTTCATAGCCAACCTCCTGTTTTCTAGGCAGTATTTCAATGTTGGTAGTTTTATTTAATTCTTAATTTATATTCGCGCAGATTTACCGTATTGGGCGCTAATGATTTTCTTATTTTATTAATGTGTTATCCTTTTTAATTTCTCTGCCTTTTATTATTTCTAAACTTGCTCTGTGGATTAACCTTCTAGTTTATATTTATGGTGAGCTTAAGTGTTCAGGCGCCCTTAAACTTAAAACACACACACACACACACACACACACACACACACAAGTTTCTTACAAGTAAATAATTGACGACCTAATTGTTGTGTAGAATTTATAGTCATTTATTATTGTTGTCTTTTTGGCCAATGATATTGGAAGCAACTTTCTATTTGTTCAGTCCTGTCAGGGAGAAATTCAAAATACTTTCGGACAATCGCAAACACATCCACACTATTGTTAAAGCTGCAACTTCAATATGTAAAGGCATGCTTTCTACAGAATCCCGCATTTTGTAAAAATAGTTCTTTTCCTTCCTTCCAGTTAGTCGTATATCTTTTATGATAAACAAATTAATGTCGTTGCATTGTCGTATCTTGACAACTGTGATTTATGAAATAGCTAGCACAGCCTACATTGAATCAGGGCGTATTAGCGGACTCGTGAGCGAGAGGTCTGCGGTTCGATTCCACCAGGTTCGTCCTCCCTGACTGACTTTTTTCCAGATTTTCTTCAGTCCTCATAAATGGTTAATGCCGGGGAGGTACTCTAAAAACTTAGGCCTGGAATGCTTTCTTCCTTTAAAAACAAATCCGTTTCCGGTTTATCATTTCATTAGTGCCCACCGTCTATGATGCGTAAGTAGTTAAAACAGGCGCTAAACATTATGTAAAAAAAGTGTATTAGAAAATAATTGAATGAAGAATCTGTTATTTAGAAATAATCGACTATAGTCATTATAAAATGAACGCGGATAAAGAATAGGTGCAGTCAGTGGGACGAGTTTTATTAAGATCGCTGGTACGATAATAACAGGCCTCATTCTGCTAAACGTAGTAAAGTGACAATCAACTTTGTATCACACACGTTACGTAAGTAACTATTATAGTAATAAGTGTAGTAATAATGTTGAAAAAGGTATGGTTAGTTTATTTGTTAGCCTCAAAAAAGATTATTTCCTCTATTCATTGTTTTATCTTCTTAATTTCTGCGTTATCTTTTTATTTATTGCAACTAATAAGATCTCCGAAATTCATTTTACAATAAACTTTTTTTTTTCGAAATATAATTGCGTTTTCGTGACATTGCTACATTTGTGAAAATAAAGTTTGAAATTACATTTGCATGTCGCTTACCATAAAACCGTTACTTGGTTCTGATCGCAATTCCATTAACAACTTTAGATCCCGTGCACCGCTAGAGCGCATGTCCTAGAGCTTCTAACTTTGATCTTTGTTAGAGCGAACAATGGGAGCTAAGTGCTGCCGTTAATAACTCATAACCTCTCCTAACAGATGTCTCTGGCTCCGCCTCGAGCTCAGAACGGATTTCAGTGCCGACGTTGAAGGAAGCCCCATGAATATTTGATACCAGAGAGATGGTCGCTGAAAAGCCGGCTCCCGAGCAAGTTGCTGCTGGGGGCTCCGCCACATCATTGTGAGGGGTTCACCGCTAAATCCTACTCCGCCGTGGTGCACGCATTAGGGAAAAATAAATGGGCAGGGGCCTTGCGTTTTGTTTCTCATAAAACTAATTAATATATAATGCAAAACTATACGGCCGGCGAAAAGGTCAAGCTCTCAGCTAACCGCAGCTGAGAGAGAATCGTGGGACCGTTGTACTTAAAACATTTATTTATTTATTAGTAATGACACTTCACTACTGGTTGTTATTTCTCATAAAAGCATGTTTATTGTACACGGTGATTGATCGATTTAATAAATGGTGCTCTTTTAAATGTTTACGTATTTAGATGTAAAAAAAAAAAAAAAACAAAAAACAAAAACAAAAACAATACCCTAGTCTATGAGGGTTTATTTGTTATTATTAAGGTGCTATAATCATAACATTAATTAGCTGGGCTAACAATGAGAATAGCGCTTACTGAGGAACAAGGTGTAGGCATAAAGTGTTGAAGGCAGAGTAACATAACTGATCACTAGGATTTTTATGCAAATGCATATTTCTTCTCTGCTGTCAGAAATGCTCACTTGGTATGTGAGGTAATTATAACATTTCCAACAATTTAAACAATATTTTATGTTGGATATAGTGCATATTTTGCCTCTTTTGTTAATATGCACACTTTTTAATTTATTTTATCTTCATAGTTTATTTACAACTACTATATTTACAAATAATATATGCCATCGAGTCAGTCATGAAATTTGGTAACACTGGTGGTAGCTTACACGCAAGTTTTCCTGCTCTAAGGATATCTTAAGAAGCAATAAGGGACCGCTAACTATGGAAAACATAAACATTTGATAGTCGTAAACTTCAACTAAAATGAAGTTGAGATATTGTGTGGAACTAAAAATGTGAGTAACATTATTTACTGTGCGTGTGTGGTGTTTTTTTTTTTTTTTTTTTTTTTTTTTTTTTTTTTTTTTTTTTTTTTTTTTAAGGAAAGTATATCCCAACTAGTCAACATTTTTTTTTTTTTTGATTAGTAAACTAATTCAACTGGTTTCTACAATATTTGCATCCATGGAGAGACTACATAAAATTACGTTAAATTTTTATTTAAAGGCAATATGTCGTAACAATTTTATATAATCGCCACAGATGGCCGAGATCGTTAAGGCCCCGGACTCGTGAGCGGGAGGTCTGGGGTTCCAATTTCGCCAGGACAGCCCTCCCTGACAGGTTTTTTCCAGGCTTTCTTTCCTCATAAATGGCAAATGCCGGGGAGTACCCTAAACTTAGGCCTGGAACATTTCCTTCCTTAAAAAAAGCCTTTCCCAATATAATTTCATTTCATATATCATCAGTGTCCACCGTCTATGGTGCCACAGTAGTAAAAAGGGGCGTTAAACATTATAAAAACCCTTTTATATGGGTATATTTATGTGCATGTTATGGAAGTTTTCAATGCATAAATGCATAGATATTAAGGGGATTATTAGAAAATAACACCCATATCCCTACTGATCAACCTATTCTTACTCCGTTCTCTGGAACAGTAGATAGACTGTGATAAACACCTAAAGAAATTGTGAAACCATCTATTTGGTCTATGCCATCATCTGCCACAACGTAGAAGTGAGTTCAAATTATTCGTGAAAAACAAATTGAAAGAAAAATTTGTTCTAATAATTGCGTGAAAACCATAGAAACCAAAATTTACTTAAATTGAAACAAAATCACTTTCCAAAAGTAAGAAATTAAAGGAAATCAAGGTAATAAAATAATAATAATAATAATAATAATAATAATAATAATAATAATAATAATAATAATAAACACTCAGGAATATATAAGAATATTAAAAATATTTTGGAGTACTAAGTGAATAAATATATGCTTTGAGTTAAATAATGTAATAAAACTTTACATTTTCTTTGAGCGAAAAAGCTATAAAATCTTTACAATGAAAACGTAATATTTTAATAAATCATATTATTAAGATGAAAACGGGTTTTAAACAAATAATTGTAATCGGTTTCAACCTGATACTTAATATTATAATTATATCGTTAGTTGGAACCAAAATGAATTATACTATTTTTAACATCATTGAAAATTTTGTGAACTATCTTAATAATTATCTTAATTGTCATTGCTTTTCCCTCCCTATTGATTTATTATTGATAATTGTATGGTTTTATAGTAGTTTTAAAAATTGTTTAATAATAATGAGGTGAAAAAACTTAGCAAGGATATCATAATAAAACGTAATAATTGGTTTAGAATAAAAATAGAACTATTAAAAAGCACTGTAAAGCAGCTTTTAAATAGCAAGATTTTGCTTCAAATATGTTTATAACTAACAAGCAATTTCTGTAAGAATTATACTTATTAAAAATAGTCGTATCTTATTTGTACCTTTAGTCTTTCTCTTCCTGTTAAACGGAATGGTTGCGACTAAAATAAATACTATTAAACAACACCTATAGGCCATAAGTATAGGAAGCCATGAGATCCTCAGTAATTTTAGTGGGTTTTGGTGGTCTAGTGGTAACCATATTTGCTGGTTCAAACGCAGCAAGGATCAATGGTTTTTCAAGGCGTCAAAATCCTACGTATGACTTCCTTGCTTCCTTGGGAAGGAAAGTAAAGCCTTTGGTCTCATGTCGTAGATTTATGACAGGTAAAAAAACCTCAAGGCTGAGAGAAGAGGAACCGGAGTAAAATTTACTGGCCGTTTCACACCCTGAATCGAACACTAATACTAAAGAGCTTCCTTAAATAATAATAATAATAATAATAATAATAATAATAATAATAATAATAATAATAATAATAATAATAATAATTTCTGAGAACATAAACTGGCCAAAAAATTTGAGAAATACTCCATAAGGGATTAATTGATTTATTTATGGAAGCTCTTTAACATCTCAGGTCATCAGCGTCCCATTCAACTCGGCGTGAAACGGCCGACAAATTTTGCTCAGTGGCCTCTCTTTCAGGCTTGAGGTTCTTTATCATGCCGTAAATGTACGACACGGGACCCACGGCTTTACTTCTCTTCCGAAGGAAGCCATACTTGGGATTTTTACGCCCGAAAAAATCCATCGGCCCTGGCCGGGTTCGAATCCGCGATCTTGGTTTAGGAGGCAAGTATGGTAACCATTACACCACCAGGACCGGACCGACACTGCATAAGGGTGGAAACTAAGAAGTTAAGGAGCGCTTTAGCTGAAACCTGCATATATTCGATCATTTTATGTTTTTTTATTATAATGCCAGTTCAGTGTCTCAAGATCTTGCGGGCATTCCCCCCTGGCATGGCGGTATTGTAGCGAACTTCTGAGGTCGGAATGCTCATTGGGCGGTGCTACGTTATTCCAGTGCACCAGAAGGATCGTTAAAATTTATATATGAATAATGGCGCAAATGAACTCGGAGTCCTTCACTTTCTCAGCATAAGGAAAAACTCCGAAAAACTTGCCCGGCAGTTTGACCTGACCGGGAATCGAACCCAAGATCTCCGGCTTAGCAGTTACAAATGCTACCACTTGACTACTGCGGCATTCTTGTCCCTATTTGTTAAAGGATGTGCAATTATTTATCTTCTTTAATGTAGTGTTTTTCTCTTAATTATACCTGCACAATAGTTTTGGCAGTTTAGAAAAAATCTCCAATAAAATAACGAAGCATCGTCACATGACTTTTCTTTAGTTTTAAGCTCTCAGGATGAGGGATTAAAGCGGGAAAAAAAAAAAAAAAAAAAAAAAAACCATCTTTGGTGCTGAGGAAATTAAGTGTAGGGCAAACGGAGTTTAAACAAGCGCTCTCTTATATGAAGTTTTTCTAAAACATCTTAGAAAACATAATTTGTGTGATATTCTACATTGGTTCATACTCACGGCTGATAACTTGTGCCCAAATTTAAAGAAAGCAATACAAGAACTAACAACCACTTTATCGTTGTTTCAGGTTTTTCAAAAAACAGCACACATCCTGGATACTTGAGACCTTCAGTACTAGGTGAGTAAGTTTAAAACGGCAGTTACTTACAATATTTTAAAATGAAGAAAAATAAATGCCACTGTGTATCGGAAGTTTGCAGTTTAGAAAGGTTTCTGTCCCGGATTCTGATATAGAAACGAACCTTCTGAGGGCTCAAACTCCTTCAGGGGGAGGGGCTTCACAGGCTTAGATTTTTTTCTATCTGGAAACATGTACCTCAGCGCGCGTGAATCTAGGCTGCCCGATATCTCCATATCATCCTTTCGTCCCGGAAGTGCCTCCATTGTGGGAGTGGGTACTAACGACCAGCCGTTGAGCAAGGCTGAAGTACCGAAATATTTTTCTTCGTACCCTAACAATCCAATCCAACATCCATATAAGCGAACTAAAATTCTATGCTTGTGTCTTAAATGTTATGAGATTGTTAAGCCCTCCCGTTGGTTGACTTTATCTGCTGAATAAAAATATGCTCTCACTCAATAATGTTAGTCTTGATCTCGTCTATTTCGGTAGTGGTTCATGCCGCATTAAACACAACAGAAATGCCCAAACAATAACGCTTATATTGATTTTTGTATCGCCTTGGGCTTAAGAATTTAAACTTGTTTATCTAACATTACCATGTAAATGCACCATGTTCTAACTGGAAAGAGATAGCTTGAAATAACACACAAAATGTATTTGATGTTCAACACGATTGGAATACAACTCTAATAATGAGAAAATTAATGTTTAATAATCTGAAATGGGGTTTACACAATTTAATGTTAATATAAATGCAAAAGGCACTGAAAATGCACAAAATATATTTGAAGTATTTTTAACATTTCTGCCGTAAATAACATTTTCGATGTTCAGTAATCGCTTTAACATATTTATGAAAAATTTTCTACTTTCATCAAAGTAAATTTAAAACTTTTGTTATTTATGTTTCATTACTGTGCTTGATGCTAATTTGTTTGTTCTATTATTATTCTCATCCCATGAAACCGCAGCAATCAATGCATTTGCTTTACACATTAAGGGCAGCCATGACTGAACATTGTCTGAAGATCGACCAAAAACTATATTTTTTCATTTTATAAGCCATAAATTTCTCAAGCATTTCACCTTTAATATCTTTTGTTTTTTTAAATTACCCGCAACTTTCAAATAACCTCGCGCTATAGTATTATTTTTACTAACGTTACATATTTTATATAAATTTAAATATTTTAATTCATTAAGAGATATTGGTTCCTCTTGCGTCTTGCTAATTTAGATTTGATATTTGTCATAATACTGTTAATTAAATCACAATTTACATACTGTGGAAAAACAATAAATTCTTCTTTGAAACAGCGATCGTGTGTCAAAGTGATTAGTTTACTGAATATTACCTAAATATCTGAATTACTCTACTTCTTCATATAGCAGTTCTTCCCATTAACCTTCGTACTTTCAATCATGATGTTGCAAGATCGGGATGTCATTTAGTGTCTCCGCAGATCTTTGAAGGCTTTCACGGCGATGGTAGCAAGTTCATCTATTGTGGATGTGACTTATTGATGTTGGAGATACTATATGACAAATTTATCAACATTTTCCTTATATCGAAAATCTCTTTGTAAGACATTTTTACTGGCACGAAGCAGGTGATCAAAAATGGTCATCTCCAATACTCATCTCTCTATTGTTTTAATATTGCACTTCTCTGATCATAAACTGACAATATTACTCCGATGTGCGTCAACAACAAACCTTCAGTTTCATCAAATAGCCATTGTATAAAGCTTTGCACAACGTTCCAAGCACATTTCATATGCTCTGTCACGTCTCTAGTTCAATGTTATGCGCATACATGCTTCCTCGCTTTCCTTGTACAGCTAACAAGGCGTTAAGGAAATATCACTATTAGGTTCTTACAGTTCAAACAGCACTGAAAATACTGATCCGAAACGAAACTAAACAGGAAAGATGTAATTTTAATCATTTGTATTTGAAATAGACGAACGACTGTGCTGAAATATAAAGAAAATTCGGCCAGGACTGCGATGTGATGAAAAGTATTCAAGTAAGCTTATAGATTTTATGAACGAATTTTAGCAAGAATTTGTTTTTAACTATATGCTGTTTTCAGCCTATATAGCCAGATGCTTCATTTTTAGTTTAGTATCCACTTTAATGTGAACAGAATTTTTCTTTAATTTTCTAATTGTGTTTAACGCCCGTTTTTACGGCTGAGGCACCACAGACGGTGGACACTGATGATACATGAGATGAAATGATAAATGGGGAATTTTTTATTTTATTTTATTTATTTTTTTAAAGCAAGGAAACATTCCATGTACCTCCCCGGCATTTACCATTTATGACCGAGGAAAACCTGGAAAAAGGTCCTGGCGGGAATCGAACCACAGATCTCCCGCTCAGAGTCCGCTTCTTAACGACCTGGCCATCTGTGGTGGTTGTGACCAGAGATACCTAGATACTCCATGCACATGGCGAAAACGCAAAAAATCCTAAGTATGGCTTCCTTCGCAAGGGAAGTAAAGCCGTTGGTTCCGTGTCGTACATTTACGGCACGATAAAGAACCCCAAGCCTGAAAGAAGAGGTCTCTGAGCAAAATTTGTCGGCCGTTTCGCGCCCTGAATTGAATGGGACGCTGATGACCTGAGATGTTAAAGAGCGTCCGTAAATAACACAAATAAAAAAAGAAAAAAGAAAGAACACAAAACAGAAGAAACAAACGAGACGCACGAATACATGAGATTTCAATCACTGCTATTCTCGGAAGAAACAGATGAAAGTTCGTAATTTTGCTGAAGGTGAGTTAACTAATACGACGGTGTGAAGTGTTGAGAGGAATGCCATACACAGTACATTTTCCTGTTCAAGTGAACAACAGTAAGTAACTGGAAAGGAATTGGGAAATTCCCATAGCGATTCCAAGTGTCGCGGCCTCCTCTAAATTGATTCTCATTCCCTGAACGTCCAGATAAAGGTCTAGTAGGTATTGGGAAACACGTAGCACCCTCCGTAATCTGTTTTCTGGACCTACTTTATTTCTTGTGTTGACTCCACCTGATTAGATTGTCCAAGCAACGCCGTCACAGGGTGTTCTTTAATATGTGCTCTTTCTATAAAGTGAACTATGATTAAATATATTATGTGAATGCATTTTCCCAATCATACTTCCCCGCCACGGGTGGCCGAGATCGTTAAGGTGTGGGAGGTCTGGAGTTCGAATCCCACTAGGACCGTCCTCCCTGACTGAGTTTTTTTCCAGATTCTCTCAGTCCTCATAAATAGCAAATACCGGGGAGGTACCCTAAACTTAGGCAGTAACGTTTCCTTCCTTTAAAAATATATCCTTTCCCAATATATCATTTTATTTCATGCATCATTAGTATCCTACGTTTGTGGTGCCTCAGTGGTAAATACGGGCGTTAAACACCATTCAAAAAAATCATACTTCAATTAATAATTTACATTCAGATGCAGTTTTGCTACTGTTGGGTTGAGAAGATATATGGCGTGATAACTTTATTATTATTATTATTATTATTATTATTATTATTATTATTATTATTATTATTATCATCATCATCATCATCATCATCATCATCATTATTATTATTATTATTATTATTTTATTTTTTTTTCCTGCCACACGTGTTCTGTGATATGGTAGAAAATATGTACTATCTTTGACGTTCCCCAAGATTTTGCACTCAACACTTTCCTGTTTCTTCTTCTTCTTCTTCTTCTTCTTCTTCCTCCTCTTCTACTTCTTCTTCTTCTTCTTCTTCTCCTTCTCTTACTCCTTCTCCTCCTCCTCCTCCTCCTCCTCCTCCTTCTTCTTCTTCTTCTTCTTCTTCTTCTTCTTCTTCTTCTTCATCATCTGCCACTGTTATCATTTATATAGGTAGGCAATGTGCTTTTCAACCTCTTACCTTAACCGGCAAGGTTTTCTAATGTCGTTCTACCCGAATCCGGCAAATAATATTTAGCATTTTGATAAATTGGATCAATAGGACCATTTTATCCTTCATTAAATTCACCCATATGCAGAGGGAAAATGAATGTATATATTCCCTTTATTTTGCTTTGTTTCTTTTTTGACTAATTCTGCTACGGCATTAGAATATGATATTTTAAGTAAAGAGGAAAAGTAGGACAAAAAGAGGTTTTGAGCAGACCAAAAATAAACAACATTCAAACTTTCAAATAATGTATGTATCTTGACTTTGATATTCTTGCCAGAGATGTTGAAAGCCGATCTTAAAATATCTATGTTTAGAAAACTGGAAAAATGGCAGGGAAACTTCAGTCTTTCCTCTAAGCCAAGCCTGCAGTTTTCATTGCAATGGTTAAGCAGACTAAAGAGCGTTAGAATTACCTCATATTTGATATAAGTACCATACGTTTTTTAATTTAATTTTAACAATTTTAAAATTATATATCACTTAACTATACTGGTGTAAATGTTCGAATATCAGTACTTTCTTTAAAATGTAACAGCCTTTGATTATTAATCTTTAGCTGTGTAACGGCATTTTAATGATTTGTATTATATGAACTTGCATAAATTTATGCGCAGTTAACAATATCTTTAGATTTGTTATTTATTGCAAGCATGGTTACTGTATTATGTCATCATAAGAATCGTCATCCCTTTGTTATTGCTGCTGTCAGTAGAGGGTTAGAAGAAAGTTTTTAGATTGGTTCAAGAAACTTTTAAGTTTTAAGCTGAACGCACTAAACAATGCTGATAAATATTTAATTATAAATTAGGGTATAATACAAGACTACAAGAGACAACTATTATTTCATGTTTTATCCTGAGTTCAAATGTCTTACTGATGTGCAACAGTTATTACAATGGCCTTTCAGCAATTCCATATTTTCCCTTTCTTTACAGATAGAAAGAAAAAGCACCAAGTGAGCTTAAAAATATACTGAATCAGATTGCGAAAGAACACAATTTAAAATGTCTGACTCAAAAACAAAGTTCATGGCATTCCAGAGAAAGCACCCAGTGAGAGAAAAAATAATTGTAGTTAATAAATACTTAGAACATATTAAAAATTCAATTATTTGGGCTCTGACATTTCTTTTAATTAGAATACAGATGTACAGAATAAATTAAATAATTATCGATTTATTTGCGGAACTAAAGGGAAAATAATTAAGATTAAAATATTAAAATATTACAAGACTAGGTCACTATCGGCACTACAGTTTTAATTGGAAGCAAATATTGGACTATGAAACAAAATTATTACCGTTGAAAATTAACAACAGAAATAAAATGTCTTAGATTTTTATATGCTAAGTATGACTATTCGGTAACTCAATAATTAGAATTCAAGCTATAGCCTTGGAAATATTGAAGGAGAATCCCAAGGATGTGGCCAGAGAAAGGTAACTTCACAAGGAAGAATGATTTACAGTTATAAAGTATGTTAATAAACAGTACTAAATATAATGCACATGCAAAATTCAGATTGAAAAAATGTGTAATGAATCAGTGAGCAATTTGAACAAATCACAATCCCTCGAAATATTGCCACAGTAAAAATATAGGACAACTGAGTAAATTATTCAAAGAACTAGTTGAGCGCAAACATTTAATAAAACCTCCCTCTCTAGCACTGAATAATACTGCCTAAAAGTTACCATTAGTTTTGACACATTGTCTCTCGAAATCCAAGTCCCCTATCTTTTAAAAGAACTTCAGCTGGAAACTATGGAGAAGGCTCCGGACCTAACAATATAGAAGTAAAGGCCAAAACAAACTGTTCCTCACGATAGTTCAAGAGAAGGCTCTATATTCTGTGGACAGATGGAAAACTATACCAATTAGGGTGCCTACTTCACCACTTCCAAATCATCAAAAGCAAGCCAAACTAATCGTGGAGACCTCTGAGTTGCCCAGGTAACAAGGATGCGCCAGAGGAAAGGAAACCAAGGAAGTGTGCAATACAAAAAATGGATAAAATTAAGAATTAGGGCACAATAAATGATGAAACACATCAATTAGACATGATTGAACAGATCGTCTAGACAGAACGAGTTACACAAGAATTAATAAATGGATAATGTCATATACATAACTACCTCCCCTTCCCCCCAAAAAGAAGGATGAAGAAGCCTTGCTCTGGTGTTTTATACAAGATATATTTGAATTCCTGACTGCTGATTTGACATACACCTAAGCCATTGCTGAAACTAGAACATATGATGTCTTTCATGATTAATGCAAAGTAAAGTAAATCGTATACTTTAAGAAGACGCTACTTTGGGAAAACTTGTGAACAATAACCGCCCTAGAAATAGTTCGCAGTTACCAATAGCTGATAATTACAAAATTCCGGGAATTCCCAACTGTAGTTATTCCAGGAAACCTGTTCAATATATATTTTAAGGTCTACTACTGCTGCTGTAATATGTGATGCATGGGGGAAACAGCTCTTTTGAGCAGCTTCTCTCATTTCCTAGCATGCGCAGGTTTCTCGAGTGGCGAGCCCATTCAATTAAAATGATTACCTGTGGCCCTTAAAGCCTTCATCTTTTTTTGCAGTCCAGCAACGGATGCTCATTCTGCACGTTAAGAGTCTAAACAAATTCTATGCCGTCTCTCGGTATTTATTCAGAAAATCAAAGCTTGGGTCAAGATGCTGTGTGAAACGTGAAGGTGGAGCTCTGAAAATCCAATACGAATCAGTTTATGTGTAGGGTGTCCCTTAGGAAGAACTCGTAGAATATAAACCATGGGCAGATCAGAGAAATACAAGAACCCACATTTACTACAGCAACTTCAGAAGAGATGTGTCTGGAAACTATACAGTCATTCACCTGAATCTTCACACAAAATTTCCTACATAGCGAAGAAAGTAGTCATTTAATGCATAGTGGCCACTATAACTTAAATTTAACTATACAGCTGTAAAATAATAGCAAGTACGTCATAATTAAACTAGCAGATTGCAGCGACTCTTCGTATTAACGGCACTCTCGCTAGTGCCCCACAGTACTAATGGCTTCTACTTTAGGAAACTTGATGTAACAAGCCCTCGGCATTTGGTCGCAGAAAGGTTTATATAATAAAAAGGATACTTATGACGCAATACTCTTAAATGTACGTAACACAAACATTTATCTTGCTCAACCAAAATATTTTTTTTTTTTCCTCTGATGCTTGTGTGAAGCCAACGATCAGTTAATTTGAATGGAATATATAAGCAGGCGTTTGTTCCGTTGGGGCATCAGTTTGCACAATCATTTCAGTTCAGTTATGAATTCATCAGCTGGCATACGCAGTTCAGAAGTGTAGTCATATCATCAATTTAGAGGATCAGATAGTCAAAGAGAGTAAGTTCAGATGGTCAAATCATCAGGTTCAATTCACCTCCTTGGAAGTCGCGACAGTTCTCAACGTAGTCAAGTTCTATCGTACGCAGAACACCAGAGGACGCGAAATATTGTGCGAATAATAAATTACAATGTGTGTGTGTGTGTGTGTGTGTGTGATGTCGCATCTCGTAATTATTTACATAACTGATATCCTCTCCCAGTCACGGGTCACAAAATAGCGGAACGAAATCCTAGATATTGTTGTCATGAAGCATGGGCAACAACACCAAAGCGACCAATAGTCGATACGCCATTACGAAATATGACGACCAGCAATTAAATCACTTCATAATTGACGACCAACCTGTCCCCACCGACAAA
The DNA here is from genome assembly GCA_030762175.1 of Metallyticus violacea. Lineage (NCBI taxonomy): Eukaryota > Metazoa > Arthropoda > Insecta > Mantodea > Metallyticidae > Metallyticus > Metallyticus violacea. The sequence goes on from CM060841.1 coordinate 14,357,631, forward strand.
ACCGTTTTTAAATTGGTGACCAACCCGGGGCACTCAGCCGGAACCTACTAATCCGCTTCACTTTTTCAAAGCTATCATTGTCAACCGCTGAATACACCAGGAGATGATTGCGTACTTCTTGTATTCTGAAATGTACAATAAATTATTCCATCTTCCAAATAATTCTTAATCCAAAATTTGCTGCTGTTATTCGTATATGAGTGCACACGACACACATGTACCCTTGAACCGTAGAATGAAGGTTTCGGTATATCCCGGTAATTCCTACCGTTTTGTGTGTTTTTAGCAGCTGTTAACCGGATTTAGCGTACGACATTGCCAGTACATATTCATATTCAATGACTGTATTTGTTGAGAAGTTTGTGGTCGATACTATACACACATATCACAGTTAAATGGCAAATCCATACTCTGGGAGATCTATTTTACTTATTTATAGTATACGTTGACAGGAGTTCTACTGATAAATTACAGCGTATTCTTTCCAAACCAGCAACTGCACCTAGGGTGTTGTTTTGTTTTGTTTTATCGCCAGCGATGTGTTCTGTTTTAGAAGCGAGAGTCAGATAACATCTGATTCAATGAAATGGCAAAGTTGTGTCAAATTCAAGAATAGGATGCATTTTATTTAAATATTCTAAGATAAAACTGCACTATAGTTCCATACACTTCAAACTACGACGATAGAAATAAAAGAAACGCGCTCTGTAGATTATAAAGCCATGATTATTGAAATAATCAACGGCATATCTCATTGTTTCTTTATTATACATTTAGAGATATGGCGATACTGCATACAGCGGGTGCCAAAAATTGTATACACATTTTAAGCAAAGAAAAAACTGTGTTAACATAATAAAACTGAATTCACACAAACAAGAAAATGATGAGCACTAATCATCTTAGACTTTTACAGTTACAACAGTTGCTCAAAATGACCACCATCGACGTCGATACACTTCTGAGTACGTTGAACTACTTACTGATTGAGCAATATTTGCGAAAGTGTTTTGAGCGATTGCAACACATGCCGTTTCAATTTCTTCCTGTGCGAGGTCTTCCAGATCTGCCCTTGTGAACAACACATACGGTACCATGAGTCTCAAATTTGTCTCGAATGCGTGCAATTGTTACTCACGTTGGCGGTAAACTTCAACAACATTCTCGGTTTTTCAATTCCACTTCAAAATTGCTTTCCGCTATTCAAACGATAATCTTGGCTCCATTATGTTGTAGCAACGCTAACATAACGTAATGCGAGTCACATCTGTTTACAGAACATCCTATGATAATCTTGGTTTTTTGTTTATTGTTAATGTTGGTTTCGTATGTTTATTTTGATTTACCTGTCACGTAGTAACGCTATCATAATGTATGTGAGTCACATCTGTTTACAGAACATCATACTACACATTCCTGTTGTTTTTCGGTCCAACTTTGAAAATATTAAATAAATATCTACTGTGAAAGTGCGTATACATTTTTGGCACTCTTGGTATTTAATAAAATAATATATGTCCATCTTGGGCGCGAAGAATGATTGAAAGTGTTTTTGGTATTACTATGACAAGATTTGTTGTGATTCATGTATCTATCATGTTGAGCGATTTAGATAGTCTCTATCGAATGAACCGCTTGTGGTGCCTCAGTAGTAAAAACGGGCGTTAAACACCATTCAAAAAAAATCTATGGAATGATTTCCAAATCGGACACAACAGCTGAATGTATGCCGGAGTGGATCTAAAACTAGACAAAAATGCCCAATGCAATTTGGATAAAAACCGTGAACTATTTTTTTAACAAAGTTGAAAAAAAATTTACTACCAGGTTTTCTCTTGTATTTAGATTTATTAACATATTATTTATATTTTATACTTACAAAGAAAATACTATTGATCTCTTGTTCACTTTTCATGTATATGTTCAAATAACTCAGCATCACATCTTCTGGTTCACATGAAATGAGTCTGTGCAGTACCAACCGATTGATATATAAATATTACTAGCTTCCCCACCAGATTCCTTTGAACTCAGACTTTTATATTATTTCTTGAAAGCTTTACGTAGTTATAATATTTTTAACACAACTGCCTTGATGCCTGGGAATAATTTTTTTAAGATGGCTGCTATTTAATTTTCGGAATCTGAAAATACTAAGAGAAATATAAAATTATTCTTGGCAGCACTGGAATAAGCGTGTCTTGTCTAGTAACTATATTGCAATTTAGCAGGGCATCTGCTGTTGCAGCTGAGGCAAAATGGTAAGTTCAGGCGTGCGTTCAATGTTTGGCGTTGTAAGATGTAAGTGACTCAAGAGTAATGCTTTTTTTAAGAATGTAAATGTGGCCTGAGCCAATAAGAATATCCGGAAAACGAATAGAACAGAAAGTTTTTACAAACTCTGCTCTTTCATGCACAAAAGTCTATAGCTTGTTTAGATCACAATTCAGACTACACATGGGGTAGTCCAGCAACAGTAGTCGCAGATGAAAACATGGCTCGTGTAGAAGCCATAGTGAAGAAGAGAGGTGCAGAGATCATTAGCCGCAGATTTCTAAAATGTTATACAAATACGTACTTGTGGGGAAGTTTTTTTATCGTTGGGTTCTCTAGAATCTGACACGAGAACAAAAGGCAGCAACAGTGGAATTGTACTAGAAATAGGTTGGTCGTTTCGATAATGGCTACTCCGTACGAGTCTACGATATCTTCACAAATAACAAAAGATTATCAAAGAGGCAGTGTGATTTGGGTCTTCCCAAATGAAGATTAAGATATCCAAGCGTAAGTCAGAACGTTACCAGTTTCTTCTCAGCAAGTGGTAATATTTCATAAAAACAAAAAAGTCACCGTCAACTGGTACACAACACTTCGCCCCCACAGGGTCTTCAGAACACAAACAGAAAGAAGAATTAAGTCTGGTATGCGAGGATGTTTCTGTGCACACCGCTTTGAAAACAATGGAATATCTGTAAGTATCAGAATATGTCTTTCTGTGACCTTTCCTTGTTCTAAAGTCTGGTAAGAAAGCATGGCGTAGCTACTTGTTCCACAGAATGTCCTTTTGTATCGAGAGTCGGAGAGACTTGGAAAAGAAATAGGCAGAGTTGGTAAGTTTTGACCTTCTAGCTAGTGAGATGTGTTCTAATGCCACTCACTTTGCAGAATTCCGAAAATTAAATACCTGCAATACTTTTATAAGTAGTTTAGATACATTTACTTCTTCAAATCGCGATTGTGGTACTCTTTATCTTTTATTTTACATATTAAAAGAGGTTTTATGCTCCCCTCTATTAATACTGAAACAAATAAATTCCACAATGTCCATTTCACTCTGCATGTACAAAATAATTGTATTTGGTCCGCGGGCCATTTTTCCCACACACTTGTCAGTGTCGTCTGTCAATCGCTACCGCCTGCAGGAAGAACTGACATTCCAACAGTACGAAAAATCGACCGGCTTCTCCATTCTCGTCAATTTTATCTCTCTGATTTCAATTTTTCACATCGTTCCATACAGGAAAAATTTTCAAGGTTTTCTGGCCAAAATTATTTAATACTATTTTACCTAAATCATAATTAAATTAATACTAAGTCAAATATATGCATACATATAAAATTAAATTAATATTAATTCAATTATAAGTATACCTATTAAATTAAATTAAATGTAACAAATTGCATTCAAACATTTTTGTTGATGCACATGGTCCCCCCCCCCCCAAGTTTTACTTTCTTTTCTTGTGATATTATATTGCCATGTTATTAATTTAGCTTGTATAATGATTGTTACTGAATGTTTCATTAGTCAATATCTTTTCTATATAGTACGCTTTACTTCGTTTACTATATTCCTTGTGCCCCACTCTCAGGCGCTCAGCATATGCAAGCTCAGGTATACCTGCAGTTGAAGTTATTTTTTCTGTTATCGCCTCTTAGAATATTCACGACTTTTTGAAAACTCACTGAAGGTCTTCCAACCTGCGACTGGCATACATAGGAAAAGTTTATTATTTTTGAAGGCAGTTTTTTAATGCTTTGTTTATTGTCACTTTGAACGCAATGGTCTTCTCGCGATGTCAGTAGATTATAGACATGAATACTGCAGGTGCAGATTGCAGTATATATACAGAGGGTACCAAAAATGTATACACACTTGAAGCAAAGAAAAAAACTGTTAACATAACAAAACTGAATTCACACAAACAGAAAACCATGAACCTAATCATCTTAGACTTTTACATTTACAACAGTTGCTCAAAATGCCCACCATCGGCGTTGCTGATTGAGCAACGTTTGCGAAAGTGTCCTCAGCGATTGCAGCTCAGGTCGTTTCAATTTCTTCCAGAAGTTGGAAACTCAATCGGACCTCTTCGTCCAATCCAGTGTCTTGGAAGATTGTCATCAAGGTACGCACGTACATCTCGGTGGTAATGTGGCGGTGCACCATCCTGTTTGAAGTAAAATTCCTCATTTTCCTCAATGCGAGTCATGTCTGTTTACAGAACATCATTCGATAAGCTTGACTTCATTTGTTCATTGTTAACTTACCTGTCTCGAAGCAACGCTATCATAATGTATGCGAGGCACATCTGTTTACAGAACATCATACTACACATTACTGTTGTTTTTCGGTTCAACTTTGAAATATATTAAATAGATATCTACTGTGAAAGTGTGTATACTTTTTTGGCACCCTCGGTATATATACTGTTAGCTGTAGTTTTAAATGAATTCAAGATGTCACTTTATCACTACAGCTGAAATGTGTTTACCAATCATTTGTAAATGTGAAAGGAGCTCAATTCATTAATTAAAACTGTAACCGTAATGAAAATGCATTAGCACTTTTTTAAATATATATGAAATTCCAGTTTTTATATTGAAACAAAAGTTGCATAATTACGTAGAACACCACATAGGATGAGATGGGTAAATCTTGTTAATTTTCTTTAAATCTCGTTTTTGGTTTTGATTGTTTATTGGTGTTTCTGAATGACGGTCAAGGAATTTTTAGTATTACTATCATTTATTTTTCTCCTCAATTCGTACTTTATGCTTAGCTGAGAAAGTATACCAGTTTTTTAATTACATCAATATCAAGATTTGTTGTTAAGCAATACAAATTGCAATGAACAAGGTCAGATAAAATGTACATTTAAAATTCACAGTTTTATAGTCCAAATTCTTCTCCCTTATACTAGGGATGATCAACTAACTAATTATAAAGCTTGTTAAAATACATTATGAGACAATGTTTTTAGACAATCATCCAAATTGTTAAAAAAAAATTGTAACCCCCATAACATGAAAATGATTTAAAGACTTTTTTTTTCATTCTGTGAGAATATATATATACCACCGCGGGTGGCTGAGGTCGTTAAGGCGCGGACTCGTGAGCGGGAGTCTGAGTTCGAATCTCACCAGGACCGTCCTCCCTGACTGTTTTTTTCCAGGTTTTCCTCAGTCCTCATAAATGGCAAATGCCGGGAAGGTACTTAGGCCTGAAACGTTTCCTTCCTTAAAAAATTCTTTCTCAATATATCATTCCATCTCATGTATTACTAGTGTCCACCGCCGCTTATATATATAAACGTGAGTTTCCTTTGTATTATGAGTGTGAGTTTCATTTCTAGTACCATAACTAATTACATGCTTTTTTACATAAGTAAACACTGAAAAATAAACAAATTTCTTACAATAATAATCATTAATTTAACAAACAAAGATCTACAACGTGCTTTAGAGGTAATTTGGATTAAATCAGAATATCTTTCCTTTGTAGTAACAAAATATAATTTATACCACTACTATTACCCCACAAAATCAAACCTTACTAGAGAACAGAATGAAAAAAGCTTAATATACACTGCGAATGTAGTTTTCAGATACAACACATCTTAAATTTTTGAGCAAATACAAATCTCTAGACAATCTATTACATACATGGTTTATATATGAATTCCAAGATAATTTCTTGTCTATAACAATAGCTAATAAGTTAATATAATGAGTATCCGATATACTCGTATCTGAATAAATTACACAATTTAAGTTACAGACAAGATGTTGAACTTTATCCTCACTAATTAGAAAACCATTGGCTATAAGTCAGTTGCTAGCCTTTTCCATTATTCATTTAATACAAATTAAATAATTAATAATTAACACTAAAAAGTAGTATCATCAGCAAACAATGTGGTGTAACAATTTGTAATCTGTATCTGTAAATTATTAACCATATTGATATATTACAAAGGGCCCAATCCAATCCCTGAGGCATACACATCTTAATTTCTTTATAATCCGATTTACCCTCATAAATCGGATTAACATATTGTTAATCATATTGTTTACGATCCATTAAATAGGATTAAACATTTATAGAGAGTGCCCCGAATACTATAAAAAGGAAGTTTTGTTGATAATATATCATGTTCATACAGCCAAATGTCTTACTCAGATGACATGCAGTAATTCGACCAAATTTCCTATCTTCAAAACAATGCATAATCTTATTAATTACATTCAAGTGGCATACCACGTCGAAAACCAAACTGGAAATTGGATAATATGCCATTATCATCGAAAATCTTGTCGGTCCTAGTGGTGTAGTGGTAACCATACTTGCCTTCTAAACCCAAGATCGCGGGTTCAAATTCGGCCAGGATCAATGAATTTTTTCGGGCGTTAAAAATCCTAAGTATAGCTTTCTTCGGAAGGGAAGTAAAGCCGTGGGTCCGAAAAAGAACCTCAAGCCTGAAAGTAGAGGCCTGTAAGCAAAATGTGTCGGTCGTTTCACGCCCTGAATTGAATGGGACGCCGATGACCTGAGATGTTAAAGAGCGTCCGTTAATAAATGAATAAATAAACTTACATAGCTGACATTTTACTATTATTTCTAAACGATATAAAATATTATTTAGAAATAAGATTTTATAAAAGTATAAAATAAATATTGGCCTTTAACGGTAGTGTGTTATCGCCCTGTTATAAATAGCTACTACTCTTGCAATCTTAAGTGCATCGGTGAAAATATCTTCATTTAAACTTCTATTAATACAGTATGTTATGGTGGAACAATTTAATTAATAAATAGCTTTATAATAAAATTAGATATATCATAAACTCCTAGGAGCTTTTCATTCTATGCACTGCATTTAATACCAGATCACAAGTTATACTGGTCTATTGAAATAATATATCAACTTTAGTGAGTTTCACTAGAAAGTCACTAGCCTTGGTGATATTTTTCTTACCTCAGTCACAGATGCAGTAAAAAATAGTATTAAATATGTCCGTTGAAATCAGTTCCACTATTGTCATTTTGTTTTCTCTTAAAAAACTTATTGATTAGTTTTCATGCAGCCTGACTTTTATTATTGGCCTTCACAATAAAATTAATATTAGCCATTGTTGTAGCCTCCCTATAATTGTTTCTAGAGTCTTATACAAACTTCCTATTACGTATTACCAATTAATAAATATATAGTGCGATGAGTCATAATTTTATCTTTCATATTGTTAAGATCATTGTTAAACAGGATGAACAATCTTTCACGCAACCGAGTTCGCGGCGTGCGGCAGGCTGACGAGACTGGCTGCTGTTTCGGCGGTGTGCTATTTGCGCAAAATTTCAACTCACACTGAAGCCTCACATAGTGCTTCCGGCCGGCTCCGCAGTTGCGTCAAGCATTGCTCACCCCCTAGAAAGATAAGGCAGTGGAGCATGAGCAATCAGGCTGTCTATCAGCAAAATTTAGATGGCAGATGATATAGGAAATAAATGTATGAAGCCAATGCAGAACCAGTTTATGCTCAAAAGCAATAAATATTAGGTAAATGTTATATAAATGCGATGTGAGACTACGAAAACATTCTATTTAAGTCTGTCGTGTTGTTTTTTGAATGATGTTTAACGCCCGTTTTACTACTAAGACACCGCAGGCGGTGGACACTGATGATACACGAAATGAAGTGATAAATTAGGAAAGGATATTTTTTTTTAAGGAAGGAAATGTTCCAGGCTTAAGTTTAGGGTACATCCCAGGCATTTGCCATTTGTGAGAACTGAGGAAAACAAGGAAAAAAACCTCAGTCAGGGAGGACGGTCCTGGCGGGATTCGAACCCCACACCTCCCGCTCACAAGTCCGCGCCTTAACGACCTCGGCCACCCGTAGCGATATCCTATTTAATTCTGTTGTTTTGTTTTATCTAACGTATTCACCTCGTCACTATGTTCTGTATGATAGCAAGCACAATCATATGACGTAATTTCTTCAAGCATGTGTGCTGCATGATTGGTGACGCCGATGTGATGCTTTTGTTAAATCATAATAAAAATATAGAAAACGAACATAAATGTGGCTTCATGGACTCCAAACCCCATCTGTTCGACACTTCATAAACTAAACGCCACTTTAGGCTTAAGTAACTGATGTCGCGGTAAGTAATGCAATGCAGATAAAAACGACGTTAAGTAACGAGCCTTTAAAACAAGTCTTATCGTGGACACGTTTGTTTTTTCAATCCTTGACAGCAGTATTCACTTTAAGTTTTCCGGTTAGATGGCATTAGTTGTATAGTCACTTGTCCTGTCTCGTTTCCACGGTTTTTTTTCATTAATACGATGCTTGGCTGTGTAACATATGTTTTCATGATTTGGCTATTTAATAGTTCAGAGCCGAATAAGTAACGAGTCAAGTTTTCCCCAAAAGAAAAGCAGTAACTTAGCAACCACTTTACAACCTTACAGTCTGAGGATATTAGCCGTTATCAAATCCTGGGCTCTGTTGAAGACTAAACTATGAACTATTCAAGTACACCAAGTGATTAGAAACAGATTGTGTTACCTGAAAACTGATATGTATACATAGCAAATTATTTTAGCACTTATTTGATTTGTCAGATTTTGGAGATTGTTTATAAATAACAAAAGAATTCAATTTTGAAATTTCCATTAATAAAACATTATTTATATAACTAGTCTATAATCTTATGACACGAGTGAATGTTTAGAGCGTTCACTTGCGCTCACGAGTGTTCAAAATGAAAATTATGCACGTGTTGCAAAGAACGCTTTATGCAATTTTAGCATTGAAATGTTGTTAAAATATATTAAAATTTTGCAATATGTCATGTTATAACATAGAAGATATGGCGTATTATGTCGTATGGTTTCTTAGCACTCGTTTCTATGACGATGTTATTTTATTTTTGTTTTGAAGAATTCAAAAGGAAATGAATGCTAATTCCGCAATTTTTGACAATGAAAGTATGAATAAAATTTCAGAAGAAATTATAAAGGAAGTTGAGGTAACTGAGAGTTTGTTAATTCCTCAAAAACTGAAAAGTGTATAAGAAAAGAAATAGAACCAGTTCTGTCTGTACATGGAGAAAAGAGAAATACATTACTTCAACTAATGAAAAAATGTTGTTGGCATATTTTAGAGCTAGTATATATATATATATATATATATATATATATATATATATATATAACGTTAATGATTATTAATATTGGTAAGTGATTTAAAATTTCAGTTCTTAAATTTATTTATTTTACTCCAGTCGAAGATTTATATGTCTTCGACGCTCTGGGTGTATGTATTCGAAAGTAAAATTAATGTGGTAAAGTTAAGGACATTTTCTGTTAGTATAATAGAGATTAGTAATGGTTAACATCTTGAAATAAAAGAAACTGTAATGTGATTGATTAATTAATTGCATTTTCAATGTTTCCAAGATAATGGGAATGCATTTATGATTAATAACTTACAAGGTTATAGTTTCAAAACATTTATTTAATAAAATGATTCTCGTGTTTGAAAGTGTGCAGTGAAGATGGCGATGATTTGATGGATTGCTAGTTGCTAGGTAACCTTTTCTGGACCAGTGCCTGAATTAGGCAAATGGTGCACGATTTAGCTCTTATTCTTATAGCGTCATAAGAAGCGTGTTAATGCTAGAGGATTGCATAAACAATTGTTGATTTTGTAGATCCATCTCCAAAGAGCTTAAATATCATTTGAAGATAAAATACCGCCGAAGTCGTTAAGGCGCGAATTCGTGAGCAGGAGGTCTCGGGTTCGATTCCTACCAAGACTGTCCTCACTGGCTGGGGTTTTTTCCAGGTTTTCCCTCAGTCCTAATAAATGGCAAATGCCGGGGAGGTACCCTAAACTTAGGCCTGGAACGTTTCCTTCCTTAAAAAAATATCCTTTCCCAAATATCATTTCATCTGATATACTATCATTGTACACCGCCTGTGGTGCCTCAGTAGTAAAAACGAACGTTAAACACATTCATTTATTTTTATAAACTAGAAGGGAAGAGTGGGGTGAGCAGATCTAAGAAAATTTGGAGGGAGCAGTAATAAACTCTGTCTTAAGTCGGAACAGATAAAGGGGGGCAATTCTTGTTGTTATTTATCATACGAAGATTGCGAAACACGGTATACCTGGCTATCATGGGCAGCTGCCTTTTATATGCAGAAATGCAAGTCTCAATTACTACAATAAAACATACACAGCATTTATAGTCTTTGCGAGAGACTTTGACAAGTTTAATTGAGTAAAACCTTAGAAATTCTAAAAGAGGCATGCTGTTTGACATTTGAGAATGTATAATTACACAAACGCAATATTTTTAAACAGTTAATAAATTGAACAATTATTCGCAAACTAATCAACGGGAAACAAGGTTGGAATCTTTAACCAGGGAATTAGTTATAAATCTTATCCGCCCAATCGATGTTTTACGTCTTAGCTACTAGGCATACCGCAGCCGCCGATGCCCCTACATCAGCTCCACTCCCTCCTTTATCATGTCCTTGAACGTCACTTTCTGAACCGGTTCCCTGTCAATCTCACGACGGTGTAGATCCATTTGCTAGCATCGCAAGACAGTTGACTATGGAACAATTTTTCAGCACTTTCGTGATCAATTGACTCATTTTCGTATTTTGCACATATATGAATGCACATCTTGAGGGTAGAATAAAACATACGAGCAAAAAAGTAGTTTTAACGTGACAAAACTAGATGAAACTTGCGCATACCTTGCTTGTTCGTGAACAAAATGACTCCCGAATTTAGTGAGGCAAGTGGAAGTTTCGGAATTTGAATCGCTTGAATAGAACAAGTATTTTTTGATGCAATATTTGTTTTTCCATTGCTACCTTCTAAACTGTCCATATTTCTCGTCCTTGACAACCTAAACAACGGTTTTATTCATAGGAGTGAATTAAAAATATTTGATTCAGTCCTTGAAATACATTTTAAATTAATGAGATTTGGGGTGACATGCACTTCATTAAAGCTAAAAAGAAATGAAATAAACAATAAATATTTAACACAGTAAGGCGATATAAGATGCTACAGCTAGGGAATAATGCACGATTATAAGCAAATGAACTGTTACACTGCTTTGAAATTTATACCTTACAATGTTGGAACCTTCACAAAAGACGTACCGGAAATTACCGGCCTAGTAGAATTCACAAAATGTTCATAGTGGGTTGTACTTTTAACCTTCGCATTACTTGTGGGGGGTGGGGATAACATGAAGTTCTCAATCCGGAGAGAAACAATATACAAAAATGTATTTATTTTGAAAATAATAATTAAAAAACATTCTTTTAGCATATTTTGAAATGAAAAAACGGCAAGTTTTGAAATAAAGAACAATATATTTTAACTTCTCGTCACAGGGCCTATAAAACTAATTATTTTAAGGTTATTATTTGGGTGTTTGAGTTTTTAGATCTCCCGCACACCAGCCTGAAAAGTTTATTGTGCAACCCCAAAGGAAGAGACGCTTTCACTGTTCACCAAAAATGTTTCCTTGGACAAATTGCAGTGTTTTGGTTCGAATATCAGCGTTTGTTTCCAGGTCTTCCCTGGTTACAGAAAGAACAAGTCACTTTCTGACTAGGAATGGACACTCCAGGATAAGCGAGGCAGATTCCTCATTCTGTTTACACATTCTGCAAATGGGTTCATCTTTATAGAGTCCCACTTTACACAGATGTTTCCTGAAGTGACCATGCTCAGTAATTAACGTAACTACTTTCCTTGTTCCTCTTCCTGTCCAGTCGGTCCTGGTGGTGTAGTGGTAGCCATATTTGCCTTTTACACCCAAGGTCGCGGGTTCAATCCTAGCCAGGATCGATGGAATTTTTTCGGTCATAAAAATCGTAAGTATGGCTTCCTTCGGAAGGGAAGTAAAGCCGTGGGTCCCGTGTCGTACATTTACGGCACGAAATAGAACCTCAAGCCTGAAAGAGAGGCCTCTGAGCAAAATTTGACGGCCGTTTCACGCCCGGAATTGAATGGGACGCTGATGACCTGAGATGTTAAAGAGCGGCCGTAAATAAACCAAGTGAACAAAAACCTCTTCTGTCCAATTTTAGGAGAGATGAGAAAAGAGTTTGCTTGGGCCTAGAACCAATTTCCTAGCTTATTTTGTACAGGATAACTTGTAACCTAAGTTGGTGCTTACCTCTAATCCAGTTTTTACGGTCTTAGCAGTACATATACTAATTCCAACCGCGGGTTCAGGGCCAAAAAGGATAGTATCAATACCCTTTTTGCCAACTGATCAATTTTTTTATTCCCATGAACGCTCCAATATCCTGGCACACACCGCAGTTCAAGCCTGTTGCGTGAAGCATTTGGCATTCCCATATCAGTTTAGATTTTACCTCTTTGGAACTATTGCAGGTGTTACTCTTAACACAGATCATTGTCATTTTTGTATAACCCCCGTAGGTCCTGGTCGTTTTTTGATAGTTTTTTATTTTCAAACCTTCGATTAATGTTTGACTGTATGGTATACCCTAGTTTTTGGATGGGCCCCATTTAGCCATTTTTATACTTTTTGCATCGTCTGATTGCCGAAAGGTAACTTTCTCTGAAACAATTTCGCCATGCTTTTTTGTTAATACTTTACTTTTCGATATATAATTACATTTAATAACTAAAATATTACATAAAGCATAAATATTGCTAACCAAGCCGTATTGTAATAAAATATTGAAGCTTACTAACTTTTTTCTTTGTTTCTTACACAGTGACGAGGGAAAGATCCACTTTTTTATTTGCGCTTTTGGTTGGTAGATGAGACGACAACATAGAGATAATAACGCGGTCTTAACTATACATTTTTAATGGACATTGCATACGTAAACACAGCAACAAATATAAGCTACAAAAAAACCTACTCACCACTTGGCAGTAACAGATGTTTTAGGATTCCTCCAATTTAACACGATAACTTTGGATAATTTCCCATGCACAGTTGGCACTATGAATTAACAGACGCTAACAACTGAACAACATTGTCATCTGGCGCGCTACAGGAACAAAGTGGCACAGCTGACATACTTCCATCTCCCACAGACTTACCTTACTTATATTTCAGTTTAATTTTCATTGATGAATTAAAATTAACAACAGTAAACCAAATACTTCTTTCAAATTAAGATTTCTAGCACCCCCCCCCCCCGAAAGATAAATCAATACAATTTCTTCGTTACTTCTTTTCACACGCCTAGCTGTTCCTTCATTTATAGAATAAACTAGATTCCTTTTCTTATAAGAAGTAGAATTCTTTGGAATTTTGTAGAGGCAGTAACTTTAGCGTCACTTAAAATATCTTTCGGCATAAATATAATTTTCTTTGAACGTTTTCATTCAGCAGGATCATACATTCACAAAGAATCCCAGAATATTTTAAGTTATTCATTCTGTATATGCATAACAAGTTACATTATTGCCTTGATAACAATTGGCTCTGATTTAAGTAGTAGCAAATGAACATAATATTTAATTAAATATATTAGGTACTTTCATTGAACGATTACTTTTGGGGTAGTGGTGGGAAAATATTGTGTGCACCACGATAGTAATGAGATTTTATTCACCCATATATAAAATCCTATTTTACTCTCTTGTTACATAAATAATTATTAACCCAAGGAAAATGTTAATTCTAGTGTCTTTTTTTAAGGTAAGTTTGCACACACTGAAGTGCAGAAGCGCTAACTGCGCATGGCTGTTTTATCAGAAGTAATATCACGAGAGGGACGGAGATTACCGATAAATTCACGAACTTAGTCAGTAGTGGAAAGCTCAAACCCTCGAATGATATTTATAAGAACTATTTCACAAATAAAATAAGAATTTAAATATAATTCCTCTAAATTTGGCTTACAAAATTGTAGTAATTGTATATTAGTACTTAACCTTTTCAAGCAATCTTGCGACAGAAGAATGCCGATTGTCAGTAATGCCAATAGAGAAGAGCAAAATACGGGTTTAAGACTATTTCATGAATAGAATAAGAATAAAAGTGATATATATATATAAAAAAAATTCGCGTACAGAATATTAACACTTGTTATACTTATGAACATCTATTCTATTTAGAAACCGTGAGACTGAAATGCACAAAAGTCGACAATTACAATCGTTACCGTTCGATTTTCTAATACCAACTGAGGAAAAAAAATAATATACAGTGTTTCTGTTTTTCTTTGTATTCTGTGGTTTGGAATTCCTAATGATAAGATCAATTTGCACATTTGACGCATCACCAAAACGCTTTGAAGAACTCTCCATTTTGCATTATGGTTGTCGATTGTTCCTGCTTTTGTTGCTATCAATAGCTCCCCACCGCCTATAGCAAAAGTGGTCAGTGATGCGCATTCAGGAATTGTATAGTAGAGGTATAGAGTTGGCTACACTGACCACAAGACAAATGCACGCCGTGTGATAAAACGAATTTTATATATATATATTTTTTTTTCGATAATTTCACTCCGTAATCCGGTTGTGATTGGTCAAAATTCAAAAATTTGCTTCGTTTCATGATCGATTTTAAGATGTCTCATTAGCGAAATAGTCTCCGTAATGGGAATTAGAACAGTACATAATAATGGCAATTATTTGATTTAAATTGTCAATATGTTCGTTTTTAATGATAAATGTCCAGAATGAACTTTGATGTAAACACAGATTTTAGAAGACTAAGAGGAATCTGTAGAAGTTTTGGTCCCTTCTGGTAGCTGAACCCTGATGGAAGCGAGAATAATGTTGCCCCTTAAGACGCATCGCATACAAGAAGCCGAAGGGGAGGGGAGGGGGAGTATTTCTTTTGGCACCCAGGACTGGGAGGGTGTGTTAACAGAAGGTGGCGTTTGATGAATGGAGCGCTGGTAAAGTGTGTCAGCTGCAGCACTATATAGACGCTATCTATCACCGGAAATAGATCCATTGTGCTATAATGGGAGACTCTTGTTTGGCTTAGCTCACTCCATCCTTCATTTACTTAGTAATTGTTACGTTAATCTATAAGCGAAACGTATTACCATGCATTGTTTATGTCTTCTTTCTTCTTAGCTGTTCTGATGAATGATTCAGAATCTGGGGGTTAGCTCGAGGTAGGGAGATAAAATATACACTACTAGAAAAGCGGGGGGGGGGGAGGGAGGAGACACCATGAAGGAAGCGTCACAAGAGATGCAGCTTTTATTTACACGCATTACAGGCAGTATATAACATAACTGACTAGCACGAGAATATAGGAGGGTAGGTCCATAAGTTTCCGGACTCGCCGATAAGAATTATCGCCTTCACAAAACCTTTACCTGGTGTCATATCTTATCTGTTAAGTAAATAACTGCAGCTGTAACTTCCACTCCGCTGTGCTCAGTTGTTCAGATATAGCTGCATAAAGAAGGCTATATGTAGAAGATTGTGGCATGTTCTAAATGAAGTATCGAGTGTTATTAACTTCTTCACAAAAGAAGGACTTACTCCAAATGAAATTAAACAGCGATTGGACGTGTATATGGGGAAGCATCCTCCTCATATTCTACCACAGTAACTTGCAACCACCATGAACCAGGTGAAGTTGGAGTGGGTTAGCTTGTATCGTCAAGATAAATCCATGCTTCATTCAAAGAAACCACTTTTCACCTGCCAGGTGGTGTTCATTTCTTGCATTGGTGAACCGTTCTCTGATGTGTTGTTCTTTCAAGACGTGCCCGCGTGCTTTAAGCTGCCGTTCTAAGCCCAAAGGTGGATCGTCCTATAAAGATCCCTTTAGAGTTTCCTCACCTTGGCCCACTAGTCCTTTAGGTTGTGTTGTTTTTTTTTTTTTATTCTTCTTCCCTATTGAGCCTCAGATACGAATAAATTTTTGTGCAGTCAATACATGAGTTACTTATGGTAAGGCCATTCTTTTTACACATTTCTACTACCATCTAAAGACTGTAGCCGGCGTCGGAAAGCCCAACAATGTATCCCTGCCACAAATCAGCGAGTTTTGATGTCATTGCGGAATAATATTTGCACCACACTATGCCAGCAGACTGCAGGCACATACTGATGAACTGACCCCGATAGCACATGTAAGCATGTCCCGCTGGAAGGAGTGGGAGAACGACTCAAACTCGTCCGAGCTTAACTGGGGCAACCCTCCATAGAACTTCGGAGCACAGTTTAACCCTTGTAACCACACTCTTTACAGATGCTCAACTGATAATATATGTCAGTGTACTTTGACCGTACCAAACTGACTCCGAAAGTACAAAGTCTTGCACAGCGCTATGCTTTAGGTCACTTCAAGTTCTACCATCTATTAATGCTTTATTTCTTTTAATTTTCCAGTAGTTTAGAAGAGTGCGATTATTCCTATCCCCTCCATCACCTAATAACCACATCGTAATCTGAAATAAGATTATTGACAGCTACCTTAACGCATCTTCCCACCAGTTAATCTTTATGGGAAATGTACTGTTTTGATATCGGATTGCTTGTTCCCGCACGCTGACCGGGCTCGAAGCTGGTAAGTCACAGCTGCTTAAACCGACAGTCAAGGACACTTATTGCCGCTGATGTGATCAGTTACTGCGTGTTTAGGTTTGGACTGTGTTAAATGCAGTTTATTATATATATATAAATTAACAATAATAATAAAAGTAGATAAAGATAAAACACAGAGAAAGAGTCACACTTGAAATTGCTATATTTCGAACTACTGCGAGTTCTTCAATGGCAAGAAGCTAGTAGTTCGAAATATAGCAATTTCAAGTGTGACTCTTTCTCAGTGTTTTATCTTTATCTACTTTTATTATTAGTGTTAAATTGTTACATTGCTAATAGTGTTTCTTTATTTTTATTTTTCATATATATATATATATATATATATATTTTTATGGTACAAAGATTTCATACAGAAAAATCATTTTCATTCGCTGTAACTTTTTAAGAAACGTTAAGAATTTCAAGAATGTTATGGGATATTCAACCACCTGGCAGATCTAAGTTCGTAAAATAGTGCTTATGTTCAAAACAACAGGATCAGATAAGTAAAAGTGGATAAGAAAATAAGAAGCATGCGTCATGTTTAACGGGGGAAAAGCTTAATGATATCGCTGTTGGGAGTTCTTATGGAAGGTAAAATTGAGATAAATTTTAGATGATAAAGAATATCTGTATGATTATGAAAATTGACATTGTTCTGGGAATGGTTGGGAGTGAAATTATATTACATTTATTAATTACTGAGCTTCGGATATTGGAAATTGCTCTAGAAAGTGAATGCATATAGCATTACAGTTGGTATTTGAGAAATAAAATAATAGTTTGTAGAGACTGTAGCCAGCTGATAAAATAATGGTATAGGTAGAGTAATTGAAATGTTTATTTTAGTTTCCTGGGTTAGGTCGGAGATTAGTTCCATGGAAATCCAGTAGGCTACTGCTGATGAACCGGGGACCAGGGTCTTATACAATCAAGGTGAACTTTGTACTTTATTTAATTATTTAGAATTTAGATAAAGGGTTAGTATAAAATCATCGTTGTATTAAACTTTCTGCAATCGCGAGGACCTGGGTTAGATGGTGGAGACCCTTGTAGTTTGTATTTTTCTTAGCCCTTTCAATAAATTTAAATTTCAATGATATACTATTCAATTAGGACATTCACTGCCAAAATCTCTTCCTTAGTTTACATCACAAGCGGGGTCAGCCGTACATCAGCTCATTCTGCTAAAAGGTTACTGAAATACAGGTCTTACAGCCCACCGACTCAAGAAGTTTGTTTTCCGTAATTCGGCAATCGCTCGGCGGGCTGAATATGGGGCAAGGAGACAGGCAGGCAAGCAGGTGCCGCGTTGTGATAGTACAAAAATCTTGCAAAGGCAGTACATAAACACATATTTCATTAATTTTCCTGCAATATGGCCAACTTTAGGTATCTCAAGTTCATAAAAACTGGAGCTGTAAACATCACAAACAGAAACAAAGTAACTACAACACTCCACTTAAAATCTGGAAAGCAGTTTGTCTGAAACCAAACGGAATATACAAGTCACAGTTTATCGTTAATACTAAGAGCCTCCCTTCATGCTGCTCTATCGTATATTGTAAAATAATACTGTTGTAGAACGTAAAAGCATGTAATACACTAAGAACAAAGAGACTTTGTAATGTCTGTCGCTGATAGCCGAGGCAGTGGCTCCCTTACAGAGGAGAATCCGATAACACTTTGCTTTAAAGTGGGAGGAGCATAGTACAGGCGAACAGAATATATGAACTTGGGCGGAGAAACACAAATCACATCTTAAACGGTCCACAAAGCGGTGAGTTAGGTACCTAGGTAACGACACGGCAACGAAATGGAGTATGCGGGAGAATTTAACAAACTTCTGTTACATGGTGAAGTCCGCATTTTCAGCTATTGGGTCAAAACATAAAAGATTTAGGCATTTTGATGGGACGGATGAAAATTCGATAAAACACCATGTTTTAAAAATAAATGGACCAAGAAATGACAAATGTTAAGGCTTTAATGTTCACTTTAATGAAAGTTTTACTTTAAATTATCTAAATTCTGAAAACTTAACTTTGACAAAACGAAGAAAATATTCAATATACTGCCTTATTCACTAAACACTTTTCATTTTTCCATAGATTTATTCACGACTTCCACTTGTTCCAAGTTATATTATAAAAATTGAGATAGGCATTATTAAAAAGCATCGTTATATGGATATTTTGCCGTGGTCGTTGGTTTAAATGAAATTTAAAACAAAAACTTTTGCTAGCAATAAAGGACACACTATTAGTCATAGTAGAGCTGTTTTGCTGCTGCTTTAGAATTCAAATGCTGCAGCATTTGAATTGTAATTTTTCTTTATGCAATCCTAGCATTAAAACACGCTTCTTATGGCGCTATAAATGGTGCACAATTAGCACGTGCCAGAAAAGGTTACCTAGTAACTAGCATTCCATCAAGTATACAATTTCAAACAACGTACCTGTAAGTAAAAGCTAAAATCGTCGCCCTAACAAACACGCAGTCATTTGTTTAACAAAAACGAAGCTTCGGCATTTTCTTTTACTTTCATACATTTAACTTTCTAATATACAAATCTTCAACTGAAAAAAAATAAACAAATCTAAGAAACTAAATTTTAAATTACTCACCACATTAATAATCAATAATAGTTATATTTACCAGCTCTGAAAAATGTGCAAACAAGGTTTTTTCATTAGTTGAACTTTTCTCCATGTAGAGAACTTGACATGTTCCTTTTCGTATACACTTTTCGGTTTTTGAGAAATTAATAAACTCAAACTCTCAACTACCTCATCTTCGTTTATAATTTATTCTGGAATGATATCCACGTTTTCAATATAAAGCATTGCGCAATTAGCATCCATTTCCATTGAAATTCTTCAAAACAAAAACAAAAATACACCGTCATAGAAACGAGTACTAAGAAACCATCCGATATAATTCGTCATATCTTCTACGTCATAACACGCCATTTTGAACAGATTTAATAATTTTTAAAAGCATTTCAATGCTAAAATTGCATAAACCGTTGTATGCAACAAGTGTATAACGCGTTCATTTCCGCGCACGCGCTAACACTCGCTCTTGTCACAATTATCAAGATAATACACTATTTGCATAAATAACTATTGTAAACAGTTCTGCTCGTTATGTACGAAGAGATTTATTGAAACTTTTCTCAATGCAGTGCCCCCTTCATCAAGTGCTATACATGATTCGTGAATACATGTGAAAGTACGGATACTTTGTTCTGTAAGAAATACAATAAAGCTATTGAAGTTATAGGAGTGAATTATTGCAATTAATTTCCGAATGAAATAAGCAGAGAGGGTCTCAGTTGATGAGTTCAGGATAAGTGACAACATTATCTCGGAAGGAGGGATGTTTCAATATCTTTTCTAAGGTAACGTTCATAATCCATTGTGCTTCCGGCGTTGTAGAGAGCATTTTACCGGCTGATGCTGGACATGTCGCCCAGGAGTCAGACCCCGTGCTACGGTATCCAAATATATTAATGAAGTATACTTCTATTTAATTCTGTTTCTGTTCACGATCAACTTGAAATAGTGAACTTCTCTGTGCTTGTGTCACCGTTCTAGTTACACGTCTACCAATCGTATCTATTTATTCCATGTTCGTCTTTTTGTATTCTTTCAATTACGTACTGAAAAGTGCTTCAAACTGATTTACATTAAACAAGATTGTCTTTTGCTCGATAATAAATGCAATTTAGCTTTCAGGATCATTACTATTTTCAAAACCAAGAAATATTTCCTATTTTAGCTATTAAATGTTTTTGAACTTTGCAGTCTATCAAATTAATACATTTAAGTCGAAGAAACTCTTGGACTATTCTTTTTTATGCTTTTAAAACGCCACTAACGCCAAAACAATGCATCCATCCGCAAACCTTTAACGCAAAGTACCAGCTGATGAAGTATTATTATTATTATTATTATTATTATTATTATTATTATTATTATTATTATTATTATTATTAATTATTACACAATTGTGGTAAAATATTCAAGCTGGTTATCTGAAACAGGAGTGGAATGATAGCGGCTTTGCTGGAGAACAGAGTGGCTTACTGACGGTAGCACAGATATTGAATCGTTAATGCGCCGCACCAGCATAGTTTTATTTGGAACATTATTGTAAGCTATACATGTTTCATTGCGGATTATTATGGAGTTGACAGATCTATAACATTATTACAAGTGTATTTTAATGCATATATTAATTTCTTTTCCTTATTTACAATGTATTTACGTATAGATTTAATGTGTAGGTAAAGTAATTTAGCGATTACAGTTTCTTTCATGTTTTATCCCCATGCTTTACAGTAAATAAGGAAATATGTGGAATAATACTTGCAATGGTTGGCAGTCTTGAGAGGACTATCAATATGGAAATTCTTAAAGACATAATAGTTATTTATGTAACTAGTGTATAATATTGGTAATTGTGACACAAGTATTCAGAATAAAGATGCATACAAAGTTTTATACAATTTTGGCATTGAAATGTTTTTAAAAAGTATTAAACATTTGTAAAGTGCGATTTTATAACGTAGTAGATATAATGTATTATATCGCATGATTTCTTAGTGCTCGTTTCTATGACATGTTATTTTGTTTTTGTTTTGAAGTATTTAAATGGAAATGGATGCCAATTCCGCAATGTTTGATATTGAAAATATGAGTATTATTCCAGAAGAAATTATAAAGGTAGTTGAGGGTTTGTTAATTCCTCAAAAATGGGAAAGTGTATACGAAAAGGAATATGCCAAGTTCTACAAATAGAAACATGTTAGTTCAACTAATGAAAAAGTTTGTTGGCATATTTTTCAGAGTTGGTAAACATATAATATAACGTTCTTTGATTATTAATGTGATAAATAAATAAAATTTAGATTCTTAGATTTGTTAATTTTTTTCCATTCGAACATATTATGCATTCGACGCTCTGGTGTATGTATTCGAAATTAAAATCAATGTAGTAAGGTTAAGGAAGTTTTTCGTTAGTATAATACGTTTTGAAATGAAAGAAGTTGTAATGTGATTAATTAATTAATTGCATTTTCGGTGTTTCGAAGATAATGGAAGTTAATTTATTATTATTAATTATAATAATATCAATAAAACAATAATAATAACTTATATTGTTGTAGTTTCAAAACATTTGTTCAATAAAATGGTTCTCGTGTTTTAATGCTGATATGCCTGTTAGGGCGACGATTTTAGTTTTTTCTTACAGGTACATTGTTTGAAATTATTGAAGGCGGTGATGACTTCAAGGAATGATAGTTGCTAGGTAACCAGTACCAGAATTAGGCTAATTGTGCAGGATTTATAGCGTCATAAGAAGCCTGTTTTAATGCCTGGATTGCATAAAAGAGATATTCATATAAATATGTAGAGCTAAACGTGCACGTTATAGCTGCCGCTTTCTAATAGTGGAGAGTGTAAATAAAACTGAACAACGCCATTCGTTAATTTAAGCCTCTCTTTAATGAAGTTTTCACATTACAGATATATTAATTGTAATTGAACCTCTGAAGGCGCAGTTATGGCATCAACTCAAAATGGCGAAATAAATACATCGAAATCGAACTGAAGGTACTTTCTCTCTTCGAATCTATCCTCATATGCTGCTTTTAAACTAATATTGAACAAATGCCTCACAAAAATTTAGCCGAAAAAGCATTTTTATTCGTAAAATGTGTGAAACTACTGCCTAGAATTGTTTTGTCCAGAAAACTAATTTAATTTCCATTGCCCGAATATTTTACATATCCGTAAAAATTTCCTCCTCATGGAGAACATTCTGTCATTGAAATTCATGCTAATGGACAATACTTTGAGCCGAAAAACTGAGATTAGACGTGCTGGATTTAAACATATGGTCAAGACTACTACTATGGATGCCAAACTTGGAGCCTAACAGAAGTGGAAAAGAATAATATCAGCATCTGCCAACGTAAAATGGAGCGTACAGTACTAAATGGATAAAATATCATCTGTGGAATTAAACCACGTGGCTCAACATACAAACAGCCTGAAGTGGAAATGGGGTGGACATGTGGCAAGGTTACCGAGCAGCAGATGGGGGATATATAGCGACCACATGGGATCAACATATCGGTAGGAGAAGAAGAGGGAGACCGAGAACGAGGCGGGCAGACTCCTTCAGGGAAGCAGCCGGGGACCAGCGTAGCACGGAACCGCATTACAATTACTGTCAACATAAACGACTTTTGCAATCTCATACATGGCATCATTCAATTGAGATGATAGATGCGGCGGCGGTGAAGGTCAGCCGGGGCGGGTGGAGTTTACCGAACTGCTACGTTGGGCTTGAATTTCAGTTTCATTGAATAGTGAAAGAAACAAGGAGTGTTTAATGCTAGAGTAAAGTATGTTAATGACAAATACAAAGCCCAATTATTCTATTCTACAACGTGTGATTAGGGGAGAGAAATTTGAGAAATACGAGCCATAATTTAGTAGTATTCACACACTTTAAATTATATATGTCGAGAGATCAATTTAATTCAAGAGAATTGAGAAGTGTAATGAGTGATTTCAAATACAGATACCAGAAATTTGTGGGAAATGACGACAAGTCGTTCTACATTCTCCTTGCACGACATGGATGGGTGAATGCATTACAATCGATTAAATTGTTACTTTAGTATTTATGTCACCGACTATCGTGCTGCCCCACCAGCTCATCAGTGTAGCTCTGCTGGCCGTGATCGGATTTGTCGGCCGATGCGGTCACCCCACTGCGTCGGTCATCAGATAATTGAATGACGCGGTATTTATCCACTGAAAAGAAACCTAACCGATTACTGAGAAAATACTCCTCCACTAATTTTTTAATTTGTTTATTTATGAACGCTTTTTGACAGCTCAGGTCATCAGCATCCCATTCAATTCAGGGCGTGAAACGGCCGACAAATTTTGCTCAGAGGCCTGTTCTTTCAGGCTTGAGGTTCTTTTTCGTGCCGCAAATGTACGACACGTGACCCACGGCTTTACTTCCCTTCCGAAGGAAGCCATACTTAGGATTTTTACGCCCGAAAAAATCCATCGATCATGGCCGGGTTTGAGCCCGCGTTTTGAGGTTTAGGAGGCAAGTACGGTTACCACTACACCACCAGGACCGACCTCCTCCACTAAGAAAGCAATAGCGGCATGTTTGATACTATGGTATTCATATTTCAAACCCAAAGTGAAGGTTTGTTTTAGTCTTTCTAACCACATCGCTACAGTAACATGTTCTCTTGAAGAAGTATATTTTAGGTCAAGTATATTTTAACAACAGCATGTAACGTGTAAGGAAGAGTGTAGAAATCTGATTCAACCCTATCTTTTCCATTATAACAGCTTGAAGAATGCCATATCTGAAGTGGGTTGTTTACTTGTCGGCAGCCTTTCAGCTCTCGCAATATTGATTTTCTTTTTATTCCAAGAGATCCGTCATCATCGAAAGAGAAGAATGCTATCTCATACACTAACACGATGCATTATGCATTAGTTGGGATATAGTCTGTATCATTTTCCGCTTTATCGTCGTCAGGGGAACTCTCAAGACAATCTGAAATGTAAAGCGATGCCATTGATCAACATCTAAAAAATAAAATGTGCCGGAGCCTTTTATCGCGTACTCGCAGAACGTAGTAGTCTCACGTGAAAATCCTTTATCAAAACACCTCAAATTCTTTTACCCTTTGCTCACTAGAGACGCTTATACATGCCCCAATCCCCAATTGTGAGAAATCGCTCTACTGCGCTGTTTGTTGTTACAACTTAATCTTATTGCTTTGTTTGCTTTGCCCTCCACAGTCTTTGAAGCAATAGGCTTGCTTTCTTGCAGAAAAAAAAAAGAGTAAAGCTCATATATGACGAACGTGAGAGTCAATAAACTGGGAAAAATAAAACCTACATAAGTTTATTGTGTAGATGTGATATTCTTTATCATAGCATCTATTTCTGGTTGGTTACGAGATAGGATTTAAGCGTTGTGGTATGGATATATCATGAACACTAATCACAAAGTTGCAAAATAGCAGTACGCATGCTGTTTGTTTCTTCAAAAATAAAGCAATGCAAAGACATCAAACTTATAAAATTTATTTCCAAATTCCAAACACTACATATAACGAAATGTAATTCTGATTAATTATATAAGGCGTGTTAATAAAATTCCTGTATAAATATAACGTTTGTACTAATAGGTGTTGCACTTATAATGGTTATAAGTTCGTTTATCAGAGTTACAGACCTAATAATTGAGTTTTTTTTTGGAAGAAGGGTCATATAACAGCAAAAACAAATATAAAATGTAATAAACATTACAGCTATCATACGCAGGAAGAGAAAAAAAAACCTTCTGACTGTAGACTACTGAAAAGAAAAATACACAAATAAGAAATCCACCACTGCAAAAATAATTCCATTTTGTGATAAAGAAAAAACAAGAAAAATAGCTCATGAATAGCTACAAAACTAACAGATATATTCGTGTGTAAAAAATATAAAAAATTAAAAACAGATAAAGGCAGCTAGTGTTACGAAAGAAGAAAGAAAGGAAAAGAAAAATAACAGCGGCGTGTGCGACCTCTCCTTGAATACAAGTTAAAACAAAAACTAATAGCAAAATTGGATTAGTCCGCTAAATATATTTGAACAGTGGAAGTTCAACTGTTATCACACCTATTCTTTTATATGTCGACGATATAGTAACCCTCTAGAACAGTAAAAGGCCTGCAAAAGACATTAAGGCACTGCAAGATTATTGTAAACAGTAGAGCATGCAAGTAAATACATCTAAAATTAAAGCTCCCACCTTTAAAAATGGCTATGTTTACGGCAAGCTGGAAAATGGAACTATGGTGGAAAAGTAAACCAGATCGTAAACAATTTAACTGGAATAATATTTGACATGAGTGGAAAATGGAATCAACACAACGTTTTGGCCAAGTATAAGGAACTCCTTGAGGTGCTGAGACTGCTAGCTCGAATACCGGACATGCCAATAAAACATTAAAAACTATGTATGAGATAATGATTAGGTCCTCATTGTTATATAGAAGGGAGGTTTGGGGGTGGGATAAAATAGACGGTCTAAATAAATTACAATGTGATTTCTGGAAGCGAATTCAAGAGATGATGAGGAGAACATCGAACTATGGTGCACTACGATAGGTGGGATGCTGGGAAGATGCAGCCTAGAGCAAAATGTAATTTGATACTGGCTAAGAATAATTAAAGGACAACAAACAAACAACCTGAGGGCAATGTGCTACCGACACCAGTCAAACAACATGCACTATCCAAAATGGTGAGCGGCGGTTGTAGAGCGGGAATTGTCAAATGTCGGTTTAAACGATATTTGGTAGAGAGGTATAGATAACGCGCATGGCGTAGTGAAACAATTCAAACGAGGTCTGTTTAATACGATAAAACGGCAGGAAATAGAGGCGCGATGCATGCAGATGTCATCTCTGGACATGCAGAGTGAAATTAAAACTAAATTGGCAAAGAGACCTATATCATGCAGCTTGGCATGAAACAGAGATCGGGAATAGAATGACTTATACCGGGAGGCTGGAAGGCACGTAAGGTTGTTGACGACGAAGACAGGAGGATTTGCCCATTAGCTTCGGAACCGGAAGACTGGGGGCATGTTTTGGCTAAGTACGCACAAAAGGAAGATACCAGGAACAATTTTCTCTCGGATTCCTCGGTTGGCATGTTGGGGCTTAATGGTAAATAGACAAAACTCCCTAAACCTGGGCATTTTCTTAAATGAAATATCTAGTTTTAGGGACAAGAAATATCTAAATGGATTGTACATTAATAATGCGAAAATTTTATGTGAATATCAGAATTATTGTATGTATGTCTGTTGCATGTGTGTGAGTGCGTTCTTGTTAATGTTGTTTTCTTTTGTTGGAATTAATTTCAGAAATTTTCTTACAAGAGTATGAACGGTCTTACGACCCACGTTACTGTGATGTGCAATACATAGTGGAATAATAAATAATACTACTATTACTATTACTACGCGATTGCTACTACTACTATTACTACTACTATTACTACTACTATTACTACTACTATTACTACTACTATTACTACTACTATTACTACCACAACTACTACTACTATAACTACTACTATTACTACTATTACTATTACTACTACTATTATTACTACTATTACTACTACTACTACTACTACTACTACTACTACCACAACTACTACTATTACTACTATAACTACTACTATTACTATTACTACTACTATTATTACTACTATTACTACTACTAACTATTACTACTACTACCACTAAATACTACTACTACTATTACTATTGCTATTACTACTACCACTACTACTACAACTACTACTATTACTACTACTACTACTACTACTACTACTACTACTACTACTACTATTACCACCACAACTACTACTACTACAACTACTATAATTACTACTATTATTATTACTACTGCTACTACTATTAATATTTTACTACTACTATTACTACTACTAACTATTACTACTAACACTACTACTATTACTACCACAACTACTACTACTATTACTATTACTACAACTACTACTATTACTACTATTCCTCTACTACTACTACTACTACTACTGCTACTACTACCATTACTACTACTACCCCTACTACAACAATATTTTTACTACTACTACTACTACTACTACTACTACTACTACTACCACTAAAATCTACTGTTACTACCACAACTACTACTATTACTACTATAACTACTACTATTACTATTACTACTACTATTACTATTACTACTACTATTATTACTACTATTACTACTACTAACTATTACTACTACTACCACTAAATACTACTACTACTACTATTACTATTACTATTACTACTACCACTACTACTACTACAACTACTATAATTACTACTATTATTATTACTACTACTGCTACTGCTACTAACTATTACTACTACCACTACTATAATTACTACTATTATTATTACTACTACTACTAACTATTACTACTACCACTACTACTATTACTACCACAACTACTACTACTATTACTATTACTACAACTACTACTATTACTACAATTACTCTACTACTACTATTACTACTACTACTATTACTACTACTATTACTACTATTACTACTACTATTACTACTACTACTATTACTACTATTACTACTACTACTACTACTATTACTATTACTACTACTACTATTACTACTACTACTACTACTACTATTACTACTATTACTACTACTATTACTACTACTACTATTACTCTACTACTATTACTACTACTATTACTACTACTATTACTATTACTACTACTATTACTACTACTACTATTACTACTACTATTACTACTACTATTACTATTACTACTACTACTACTATTACTACTACTACTACTACTACTACTATTACTCTACTACTACTACTACTATTACTACTACTACTCTTACTCTACTACTACTACTACTACTGCTACTACTACTATTACTACTATTACTCTACTACTACTACTACTACTACTACTACTACTACTACTACTATACCCCTACCTACTGCTACAACAACAACAACTCTGATCTAATCGTAAAATCTGTTAAAAACATTAAAAGACAATTTATTATTGAAGTCTTTACGAGCGTTTAATTGTAATTAATATGACCGTACCCAGTTCCATTGATGTTCTCAGGAGATTATTTGAAAAATAATTCCCAGATGATCGAGTTCCAAGTCGCAATGCAATTCATAAATTATACATACATTTCGCAAAACAGAAATGTTCAAGTAAATGAAAAAGGGATAATATTTGTTAAAATTTCCTATAAATCTATTAGTCACATTCCATAGTAAACGAATTTCTTGTGATTCTTTAGGACTACGAAGTTGAAACTGATTTCTCAAAGAGAATTAAGAATGATAATTGGTAATTTCATAAGCAAATGCCAGAATGTATGGAAAATGAAGGCATACAGTTCTAACATCTCCTTGCGTGATATGGGGGAGTACATACATTTTAAATGCGTTAAAAAGTATTAGGCTGCCACTGTGTTTCTACCAGAAGCTGTTGTGTTGTCTCGCCCGCCCGATGCAGTAGTGATGACATATTAGCCGATCCAATACCGCCGCCGCGTCAGTCATCAGATAATTGAGTGAACAATCAGATAATGGCTAGAAATTTGAACAAATTGAACAGATACAAATTTGGCAACATGCGAATATAACATTAATGTAGCAAGGAAGACAAAAATCCGACACGAGTAGCCGAGATCGCTAAATTGTGAACGGGAGGTACTTTGATTATTTTAACATTTAATAGCACCTCGTGGTCTAGTGGTAGCATTTGCAACGAATAATTCGAAGGTCCTGGGTTCGATTCTCGGTGGGTCAAGTTGTCTGAGTGAGGTGTTTTACGGAGTTTTTCAATAACCTGAGACGTTGGTGGTTATCAGATAAATTTAAGGCCTTAAAGACTCCAAATTCATCGTTAATTCTTTTTTTATTATTTTGATTTATTTACGGACGCTCTTTAACATCTCAGGTTATCAGCGTTCCATCCATTTCATCTACGTTTAGTTATCCATAGGTTTAAACACCTTCTGGCGCACTATAAACATGTTACCTTTATTGGGACAATGTAGGGCTCCCTATGGTTGTTCCGGTCTCAGAAGTTCGCTACAATATCACCATGTCATCCCTTCGGAAGACCCACAAGTTTATGAGAATGGACTGGAATTGGAGAAAAAATGCAATAAACTCAATAAATTTCAGAAACAAAATGACGTGAACAGCTTCATTTCTGTAACGTGTTTTTGTCTACAGCAGTATCATCCCAGACACATACATGGGGAGGAACCATTTTAACTCGTATATTATGGAGGGAACGTGGCATGTTTCCTCCAGCACCGATGACTTAGGTCTGCAAGTAATCTACTGAACTGAACGAATTCGTGAAGATGTCTAGTACACACATACTCCAGAGGTGTGTGTGCGCCCCCGAAATGCATTTGGAATGAGGCATTAACTTGTTTTCTGGTTCAGAGAACGGCGCTATGTCCCAAACCAACCCTCTTCGCTCCTACCTAATTTCGTGAGCTCTGGTTTCCCGTATTTATAATGTCAAGGGCAGAGTAACTTACTTTAAGGGATATCCAAACTTACATTTCAGCATTTTACTGTGTTATTGAATGACGATAAACATTGTTTAATATTCTTATTACTGATTTTATTTTGTTCACGATGATACAAAACTTCAAATCATGACAAAATCTCGACTTTGGTACTCTTTAAATGTTTAAGACGATCAATTATATATTTGTTTCAGAATATTCCACACATTATCTCCCTGTTTTCTGTATTATTTTTCTATATTTCACATTTCAATAACACTTAATTTAATTTAGGACTATTTTTCTAAAACATTTATTTAATATTGCAATAAATATGCTAACTATAATTGCATATGAAAGGTTTGTTTTCATCTGATTTATTTACAACGTTCTTTAACATTTCAGGTCATCGGCGTCCCATTTAAATCATGGCGTGAAACGGTCGACAAATTTTGCTCAGAGGCTTCTTTTTTCAGGCTTGAGGTTCTTTATCGTGCCGTAAATGTACGACACGGGACCCACGGCTTTACTTTCCTTCCAAAAGGAAGGCAAAACATAGGAGTTTTACGCCCGAAAAAAACCCATCGGTCCTGGCCGGGATCGAGCCCGCGATCTTGGGTATAGGAGGGAAGTATGGTTACTACTAGACCACCAGGACCAACTTATATGCAAGATAGTAATTATATAGTTTACAGAAGCCATATATCAAAATTTATACAAATAATAAAGATTTAACAAACAACTACACGAGGAAAGTTGACATGTATTCTATTTATTTGCGCTCTTGTAATCGACTGCACAATTCATTTTCTCGAGATAACCGAGCTGGAAGCACTTAGTACAAGGTAAGTAGTGGATCTTGGTGATCTAATGGAAACAATATTTGCCTCTTAGGACCAAAATCGCCGGTTCAAATCCGGCCACAGTCAATGGATTTTAGAGGGCACGTAAAATTCCAAAGTGATTCTTTCAGAAGGGAGTAAAACCATTGGACCCGTGTCCTGGAGTTATGTAAAAGAACCTCAAGCCTGAAAGAAGAGATCTCTGAGCAAAATTTATCCGCCGTTTCACGCCCTGAATTGAATGGGACGCTAATGACCAACAATGTTAAAGAGCGTCGTTGTATAAACCTAATAATAATAATAATAATAATAATACAAAGTTTGCCAAAAACATGTAAAAATCAGTACTTTCTGAACATGAACTCTTTCTTGGTATATCTTGCACACAACACGAAGAAAACTTCAAAGTTTGTACATTTATACTGCACTCGATGAACATAAATCGATTGCCAAGGGGAATTTATTTAATTACGTTTATTTTTCTACAGACGCCGGAGGAGTAAATCTATCGCTTCTAACACCATTTCATCGCGATTAAGGTATTATTTGGATTGAAGCTGTCGATAGTTTTGTCCAGCAACCTGTTTTTAAAGATATCTACCATACGAGACGCACTGCTTTTAAGTCCCTTCAGGGGGACGTGCGCTTTTACATTCTGAATTATCTACAGCCCGGTTTGAATCCGAGAACCTGGGTCCAAAGGAAACAGCGTTATCCTTAGACCACTGAGGTCGACATCGGTGCATAATATTCGAAGTTTCACAATTTTGATAGTCTCTGCAAGAGGAAAGCAGCCACGCGACCGTCTACATGAAGCATGTAGGACAATGCTTTCAACATAGTCCTAAATCGTGCATATTATGTATATAAAAATCATTTTCTGTGTCTATTGATCGCTGCCTTGTTCTATTGGCTTTAATAATGTGCATACAATTTTAATGTAAAACTCGAAGATGTTTTTGACAAAACGTGTGTATCACCAACATCTGGTTCTTGCTTTCGGTAGAAAGAAAAAAGAACATCAATATTTTCTTTTAACCATAATGTTAAATAATTTAAGAGATGTAACAGAACTTATACACGAAACATAATAAGCATTTTTATACAACTTATCTTACCTAGCACTTAGAATACAGCTACTTAAGAAAACATTGAAACATAAGAACATTAAAAGAGTTTAATGCACATTTTTTACTAACATGACATCAAACGCCGTGAGCACAAATGAGATGAAATAGGAAAGATACTTTTGGGCGAGAAGCGTTCAAGTCCGGGTTTAGGTTATCTTTTTTAGGGATGAGGACTGAGCAAAATCTACTCAGGAAGGACAATCCTGGAGGGATTTCAACCGAAGACTTACTTTTTACGAATTCGTGCCTTAGCGAACTCAATCAATCGGTAAACACCACTGTTTTATATCCCATATAGAATATGTTCATTACATAACCTATACGCTCACAGATTACATTACATTACATGCTACTTTGTGTAAAAGTTAAGCTAGAGGCCCAAATGGTCAACCAGTTTTCTATCTCCGTCTGAAAGAAATTCATTGATCACGTCTCAAACAATTTTTCCACCTCATGACGGTACCTCTTAATCAGAGAGAGATAATTTCAGAATAGGAAGATGGTCAAGCGTTGATAAAGAACAGTTCATAACGACTCCCTGAATGTTTCGAATCTCTCGCCTGAGATTGTTAAAAAAAAGGTTATAAGGGTCAGTTGTATTGCGAACTGAACTGGTAAACCACTCGCCCTTGATATGTTCGTATCCTCAAAGAATGATCTTTCGGCTTACACTAACTTATGCCATTTTACTGCACTTCTAAACGTACGACTTTGAGGATTCCAAACCTTCTGTCATGTCTTCAATTGTGGGGAAATGTTGATCTCAAACACTTGATTTAACAACAGGAAACGGCCAGAAGTATGCAAATGTTAGATCAGGCCAATACAGTGGTTGCCCTACCATTGAAATTTGTTTCTAAGCCAAGAACTCCGCACAGCTAATATCCGGATGCTGTATGACAACAAGGCCCACCTCATAGAGCTGGGGGCGTTGTCCTCATACAGCATTCAGACATGAGACCATTTTGCTGTTCGTTTCTGTCGCACCTTTTCCTTCAAACGTGTTAAAGTCTAGAGTTTTAAAATTGCACCTATGTGCGAATTAAGGTTTTTTCGTCATACTCTCAAACCCGGTCAGGATCGATGGATTTTTTCGGGGGCAAAAATCCTAAGCATACATTCCTTCGGAAGGGAACTAAAGCCGTGGCTCCCGTGTCGTACATTTACGGCACGATAAAGAACCTCAAGCCTGAAAGAAGAGGCCTCTGAGCAAAATTTGTCGACCGTTTCACGCCCTGATTTGAATGGGACGCTGAGATGTTAAAGAGCGTTCGTAAATAAAACAAATGAACAAATTTTTCGTCAGACGCATTCGATCCACCTTCATAAGGTTGCCAGCTAGCTTGCCGAAATGTGTGATTGCTTTTCATTCAACTATGATCGCATTATTCCGGGAACATTCTGATACTACCTTGTACAAACACAAATACAGAGAAATAAAATATTTGGGAATGCTGATTCTACAGTGACAACGATGGCAACTTGGTAATAATCAGATGCACTACAGTATCCATCAAGCATATAAAAAAATATAATTACAACTAAATAAATAAATTATGAAGAATGTTTTTTAACTCATAAAACCGCTTTTATGAGTTTTATTTTACTTTCGCTAGCCTACTCACTGCGAATTGATATTTTCTATGCTGTTAATCAATTCTCGTTAGCTACATTTCATTTTCACTCACCAACTTTTGTACCTCGTTTGAGTTTACAAGAAAAAAGTGGGCGATTTTTTGAGCTACCAAAAAATGAGATGAACATTGTGAGCTTGCACAAAAGCAAACGGGACCTGGTCTCTGCGAAACAATCAATGAGGACAGCATTAACAGGTACCCAGAATGAATGAAACATGTGGAGATTGAGCAAGGCAGGCAGGCGGACTGACAACGCATGAATAATAGCACAATCTAGATGGAGCCAAATGGGAGAGACGTAGTAGCAAGCAATCAGCATTCTCTTTTCCATCCACGTTTCTCGTGTAACGTCTTTATAGCATCTGTAATATTTAATGGGGGTGGCACGATTATTTGGGTGGTAAATTTCAACCCATTTCAGTAGCTTTTCCTAGGGCTCCAGATAGTTGGAGTAACCTTCTTCTTGTTTGCTGACAGTTAAGTTTCTGCAAATTTTCATTGTCGTGTTTTGAGTTTCTAAGTGAGCTGTATAGATCGTTTTTCTCATCATATATTTAGATTGAATTTATCACAAGTAATATCACGAGAGGGTCGGAGATTACCGATAAATTCATTCACTACGTTGGTGAATTTATCAGGAAAGCTCAAACCCTCGAATGATATTTATTATTAGGATTCTTTCACGAATAAAACAAGAATTTAAATATAACTTCTCTAAACTTGGCTTACAAAATTGTAGTAATTGAAACTTTTCAGGCAACCTTGCGACAAAAGAATGCCGATTGTCAGTAATGCCAATAGAGAAAAACAAAATACAGATTTAGGACTATTTCATTATAGAACAGAATAAAAGTATATATATATATATATATATATATATATATATATATATATACTATATATAGTATAAAAGAAAAAGAAAAATAAAGTAACACTATTAACAATGTAACAAATTAATAGTAATTATAATAGTACAAAAGGATAAAACACCAAGAAAAAGTCACACTTAAGTGACTCCACGAGTCCGAAATATAGCGATCTCAAGTGTGACTTT
The DNA here is from genome assembly GCA_030762175.1 of Metallyticus violacea. Taxonomy (NCBI): domain Eukaryota; kingdom Metazoa; phylum Arthropoda; class Insecta; order Mantodea; family Metallyticidae; genus Metallyticus; species Metallyticus violacea. The sequence continues at coordinate 14,392,343 of CM060841.1, forward strand.
TTCTTAGTGTTTTATCCTTTTGTACTATTTTAATTACTGTTAATTTATATATATATAATATATATAATATATTATATATTTATTATATATAATTTATATATAATATGTTTGAAATTCGCGCACAGAATATTACGAATATCTATTCTATTCAGAGACTATGAGACTGAAATGGACAAAAGGAGATTATTACAGTTCTTGCCGTTCGATTTTCTAATACCAACTGAGGAGGAAAAAAAGATATACATTCTCTCTCTCCCTTTTTTGGTTTGGAATTCCTAATGATAAGATCAATTTGCACATTTGACGCATCACCAAAACGCTCTGAAGAATCCTCCATTTTGGTTATGATTGTCAATTGGATTTCCCATGTTTTTGTTGCTATCAACAGCCCCCCGCCGCCTCTAGCAAAAGTGGTCAGTGATGCGTGTTCAGGAATTACATAGTGGAGGTATAGAGTTGGCTACACCAACCACAAGACAAGTGCACGTCGCTTGATAAAACGGATTTGATAAACTTTTTTCGATAATTTCACTGCGTAATCCGGCTGTGATTGGTAAAAATTCAAGTTTTTGTTTCGTTTCATTGGTCGATTTTAAAATTATGTCACATGAGTGAAATTGTCTCATTAATTTCTACATTAGGAAGTACAACATTTAAAATATTTCCTTCCACATACCTTCCCGTTTTAACCCCTAAATTACTAAACATTTTATACTATTCATCTTTAATGGACATCTTGAACTCTTTTCTCCAACGGAAATGCTGTTCTATCTATTATGTTATCAATATCACAATCACAATATCACAATATCACAAAATATGAACTTTCTTATTTTAGATAGGATTTGCCACGCCAAGTCAAAACAGGGATATATTATGCCCACAAAGCACAGCAGCGAAGGATCACAATATGTTATCGATCGAAGGTGTCTGCCACTTAGAAATGAAGTGACGCGGATTCAAACCCCAGTTTGACTTAGCGTTGGTAAATATTTTAAACGATTAATAGCAGAGACCAAGAAGCATACATTTTTTGTTTTAGCATGTGTAGAATCCAATAAGTGCAATTTCTTATATCATAATATTTAAAAATGTTTAATATTTTAAACAAATCTTTATGTTCATTCATAATTTCAACCTTATTTTTTGAACTTATTTTAAGGGATATTGTATATCTTTATTTTAAGGTTTTGTTTTACATTCTTCCACGAAATCACCAAAGTTTGTAACAACTCACATGATTGTATTGTATTCTTTACGATTTACTGCTGTATTGTTAGCACAAGGAGTAACCTACACAATTTCTTTTGATGTACAGACTGTCTGAGCTTCAATTTTTTTAATGTGATTTACAGGACCAAAACACGTGTAAATGAATTTTCAGTTGGATTTTCTAAAACGCAATTCTACATTATTTAAAAAATAATCATAAAAATCAAAAATTCATTTCTTAAAGATGTGGAAAAAAAAGTTAGGTCCATCTGGAAAGAAACTTTAAAAAAAAAAATTACAGATTTTCTTGTGTGACGCCATACACCAGTCACAAGCTATATCCTACAACAATACTATAGTACATTCTAGTAATAGGTAAATCAGTAATATGAGATCCAATAACCAATACAGACGTTCACTTTACGTCCTGCTTCCAGCGTCTTCATCAAGAAAGTGTAAAAGATTTGTGCTCGCATTTCAAACGCTACACAACTAATGGAAAAATTGAGACAGGCACATACTTATTAAGTCTAGATTCAATCCCGTTTTTTATTGACTGCCTAAAATCACAGAGAAACGACTTTTCATTACAACATTTTGAACATTTGTGGGGGAGCCTCAAGAGAATTCCTGAATATATGGGGGAGAGAGCTTCATCCAAAATGAAAGGACCCCGTTTTACTCTGCACTGTTTAAAGTTAGTAACACACAATGAGATAAGGCAGAATCTATTCCAGTAAACATAATGCTAGAAAATGTAGCATGATATAAGTTCACTTCTGTCGCATTATGTGATGAAAAACAAACTTTAATATACTGTAACATACTTACATAATAATTCTTTTGTATGCCACTACTTGTGCAATTTCCCTGAAAAGACCACAGATATTTCGCACTTGAAAATTGACTGTCGAAGCTCCTTTCCAATGCCCAGCTCATTTTTCGCCTTCCACGTTTCTCCTAGTAATTTGTGGTCTGTTTGTCTGTAGGTCACCGAACATTTTAGAGAAGTAATCCACATAGATGAGATAAAAGCTATTAAACTCCGCCTTGCGAGCGCTATTGCTCTTGATAGCCACCTGCAGAACTAGGAACAGCCGTAGATCAAGTGCATGCTAATAAATAAATAGAGCAAAAGGTAAATTCGTAAATCTCTTAAGCAATGATCAAAACTAAAAAAACAAGATTTACAGTATGTTAGAGTAAACTGGAATATGTAAGAAATATGTATACCGAGGGTGCCAAAAATGCTTTCACAGTAGATATCTATTTAATATATTTCAAAGTTGAACCGATAAACAAAGTAATGTGTAGTATGATGTTCTGTAAACAGATGTGACCCACATTACGTTATGCTAGCGTTGCTACGTGACAGGTAAATCAATAGTGAATAAATGAAGCCAAGATTATCGTATGATGTTCTGTAAACAGATATGACTCACATACATTATGATAGCGTTGCTACGTGATAGGTAAATCAATAGTGAATAAATGAAGTCAAAATTATCGTATGATGTTCTGTAAACAGATATGACTCACATACATTATGATAGCGTTGCTAACTGACAGGTAAATGAACAATATAAATGAAGTCAAGATTATCGTATGATATTCTGTAAACAGATGTGACTCACATTACATTATGCAAGCGTTGCTACAACAAAACGGAGTCATTTGAACAGCGGAAAGCAATTTTGAAGTGGTATTGGAAAATCGAGAATGCTGTTGAAGTTCAGAGGCAATGGAGACGGGTGTACAAAACAGAACCGCCAACGCGAGTAACAACTGCACGCATTCGAGACACATTTGAGACTCATGGTACCGTACGCGATGTTAACAAGGGCAGATCAGGGAAATCTCGCACAGCAACAAGCCCCGCGTCCTCGGCTATGGTTTTGGATCGTTTCAAGCACTCACCTCAGAAATCTACAAAGCAATGTACACGTGAGACTGGGATTAGCAGAACCAGCGTACGTCGTATTATTAAAACAGCAAAGTTGAAAGTTATCATCCCAAGACTTGTGCATATGTAACTGTAAAATTTTAAGTTGATTAGTGCTAATCATTTTTTGTTTGTGTGAATTCAGTTTTGTTATGTTAACACATTTTTTTGTTTACTTGAAGTGCATATACATTTTTTTTTTTGCACTCTCTGTATATTAGCTAGATTTATGATCATTAAGCACAATAGCACAAAAGAAATTCGGAGAAGAATATCTGCAACCTGGAGCCGTCTAAATTTCGCACTTGCAGACAAAGAACATTAAAACTAGGGGAAGTGTTATAGATTGTTGCATATTTGCACTACTTAATATAGAATGAATCAGCATTGTGATTATTTCCGACACAAAAGGCTCTTTCGATGCACTTTTTTTTTCTTTGGGTTGCCGAATTGAGATTCCAGCACTTGTTAGAAAATTTATTTTTCGCATAGCACAAATTTATTTTTACAGAAGGAACCTATGCTATTGCTGAATATTTTATAAAAATAAATGTGAAGTGTATTACTGACCCTACCTATTGTCCAGATTTAGCTCCGCGTAACCTTTTTCTTCTCCCTCTACTGCCACGGGTGGCCGAAGTTGTTAAGGCGCGGACTTGTGACCCGGGGGTCTGGGGTTCGGTTCCCACCAGGAATCTAGTTTTATTTTTTTATATCGATAAAAGTTGTTTCGTTTGAGAAAAAGTAACGTAGTGCTAGAAATACACTTTCTAATAATTGTTGGAAGTATTGCATAAGCTCTTGTCTGAACTTCATTTTTGTGGAGGAAAAAAAAAAAAGCGTATCAATATAACATATTTCGCTTCAGACATGTTCTGTGATGTATTTAGGTGATTTACCCTATATTCAAAGTCAGATATGATCTATCTAGGAAAACGAAGAGATGTGTTGAGAAGATACCAGAGAAAAGAAACGCAAGCTTTTAAATGTAAATCAAAGGGGGGAAAAATGTGCTGTAATTTTAATCCTGTCACTACTTTTAAAATTCATATCTATGGCTTGAATTTGTTGGCAATGTTTTCGTTAATGGCAGAGATAATGACAATGACAATGTATTTTATAGTTTGAATAAAAGATTTTATCTCTGGAGTAAAAGTTTTAAAAGCTAAAACTTGTGAATTTCCCTACAAAATGTCAGAAATGTCTTTTGAAAGCCCAGTTTTTTGACTTTGAGTAAGTGATTTTATTGCTTAAAAATGGTTTTCATTATTTAGGCATCAAAACGCAGAAAAATCCAATCTCAAAAGCCGAGCTTTTTCACTGGAAAATACTACTACTACCAAACACCATTTCACCCTTATAACATTAATAAATGGGGTTGTTGCGATGAAACGCCTCTTCTATTTCTGAGAACTGAAACAGAAGAGAAGCTGGTTTTTGTACTATTTACGTAACAGTTTCAAAGGCTAAAACTTACGAATTTATGATTGAATAATTGTCCAATTCATTACATAGAACCCTTAGCAAATTTGTGTGCAGACGTTGAAAAGAGAATAAACATTTTAAAATGGAAGGATGAATCATGAGTTATTATCCAAGAATCTCATAAATTTGTATTAAGCATGCACAAGAGCGTGAAATTTACAATGCCTCCTTTGGAATTGCATCTCTTTGATCTCGCGATGGGAGTATTGATGTCATAATTATAGCAGTATGGTCAACTGAACAAGTCCTTGCCTCCATAGCCGAGGCAAAGAATTTTACACTTTGAATCACATTAAAGGAGATGAAACGGTAGTTATTTTTATTTTATTTTATTTTTTTGCGAAATTCTGATCTTTCAACAATCCAATATCTTTATATTCTTTCTTATACAAAATGAATGCAGGGAGATAAAATTATATTCCCGCCGCTTTGCGCTACCTTTGTGCTATCGTCTGTCATTTTATTACCCATGATTTTTTTTTTTTTTTTTTTTGCCTTGAGGCGGTAAAGATATAAGCAGTGGTCTTTATGCCATTCTAGATAGCGTTTTTATAATAGGTTAACTTAGGGAATTGTGCATACCGAATTCAATACAGATATATATTTTTTAAATTCGAATTTTCAGGAAAGATTTCATGGATTAAAATTAGGATAATGCGCCTCAAAACTTTAAAATTAAAATATATTTGAAAATGACTTTGCGGCCCTTTTTGTGAAATTACTCAAAATTAGCTCAATTTTGCGTTTTTCCAAGATAAATCCTATTACTCCAACTTAATACAGTGTTGTGGGATTGGATTGATTTGGTACTTAGCCTTGCTCAAGGGCTGATCATTTGTTCCTACGCAAATGCAGAAAGTGATGAGGTGAGGGTGCACCGGGCAGACAGGGTTCAGGGGTAGACATAGACGGAGTCTCTAACAATGTTCCCAGATAGAACTCCTAGCGCAAGCCGCCGTCACATCGCACACAGCACTATCTCATTTCGCCCGGCACTTTCGACCCCGAAAAAAAAATTAAATTAAATGAATGCCAGAGGAAAGAAAACATTCGTTCCAGCATTTGCCTAAACAATCAGGGGAAACCACGAAAAACTCAAAACCAGGATAACCGGCCCCAAAGCAGCTGAACACGGAACTTCCCAAATGAGAGTTCCAAACGTTATCGCCTGAGCCACCCCGCTAGGTAGTTTCGCATTATATAATTATTAGTAAGATTATACAGGCCCCTCAATCCCTGGCCTAAAACTTGAACTTTTGTTTCTTGGAGACGTTAAAAGTGTCTATAGTATTATTCAAATACTATGGAAAAACTTAAAATAACTTCTAGGAAAACAGAGCCTCCTTTCTTGGTATGTCTGAGCAAATAACATTCTCAGTATACGTTAGTAATATTTTACATTAATAATATGTGAAACCCTCAGTGTTTTAGTATATAGCGCTGTTGTTAGCGATTGTCAAATGTTGAGAAAACTTTTTTTTCTAGTATATTAGGTAAACACAACATTTGAAATATGAGAAAAAGAGGGCATTAAGGAACGAACCAGTAAAAAGTTGGTCCTTCCATTTCGCTAGTTTTTACAAAAGTGTTTCAGAAGTAAGAAGGAAGCTGAAAATAATCTCGACTACCTGAGTTTCTTTGTGAAAAGCTGAGTAACGCTAACGACAATAAAGTTTCACCAACAGGTTCACGTATCACTTCCCCCTTCCCCTATCTCGACAGCGACGATAAAGGGGTGGGAGGCGCCTCCGTCGCCAAAATCTCATTTCATTTCCCGAAAACTTTTCCTTCTCACTGGGACAGGCAGAGCGCGAGTCTATCAGGGATATCACAGGGCTTCCCAATGCTTGCAATGGAAAGCTCTTTTCTTTATATGTTTAACAAGAACCAACGAGATATTAAGTCACAGTGACGAAGGTGTAATGGATTCTGAATTTACATTTAAATAACTACAAAGTAATATACTCTTTAGATATCGGCAGTTAAGGCACTAAGAACTTGTGTTTTAGGCATGTAAAAAGCACTAAAATCTTAAAACCGGTCTATAATACACTAATGAAAGTAATCACTTACCATACCAAAATAATCGAATATAACCTACGATGTTAGTTCATAAGTTTACGGTCTAACCATTTTCTAGAAAAGATAAAGACAGGAAATATATTTCACTTTTCAATATAGCTACCCTTTATTCAAATACACGTCTCACACCTTTGAATTTCAATCCGCCCCCCCCCCCCCCCGCAAATAGTCAGAAGTCTTGTCTGCAAGATGGGCTTATCCTTCGCTTCGTTTAAATTTCCTCCATCGAAGATCCTTCTTGAGATTTGAGAAGAGGAAATAGTCACTGGGAGCTACATCTGAGCTGTAGGACGGATGGTCGATTTCCTTGAAGCCACATTTCTTTACAGATTCCTTTGCAACAAGAGCTGTGTGCACAAACAGGCGCGTTGTCGTGAAGAAGGCGCACACCACCGCTCAACTTTCCTCGTCTTTTCTCTTTGATGGAAGCACGTAGTCCGTGCAGTAGGCCAGCATAGTACTCCCCATAGTCAATGAAGAGTATTCGTTCATATAGTCCCAAAAGATTGTGGCCATGATCTTCTTGAGTGACCTTGGCCTTTAGAGGTGGTGCTTCGCCAGATTTACGCCATTCCATCGATTCTCTTTTGGACAACAGATCATAGTAGAGGATCATAGTTTCATCTTCTGTAACAATGATTTGCAGAACTTCTCTCTCGTTGCCACGGCAGCAAAGCTCCAAAAATGTCTGACAACAAATGACTTGTTGCTGCTTTTGAACTGAGGAAAGAAGTATAGGCACCCACCCATCTTGCACTAATCTTATTCATCCTTAAATGTTCATGAATAATTTTAAGGACTGTTGTTTTACAAAGACCCAAAATTGCTGCTATTTCTGTAACTTTGAGCCGCCGGTCTTCCATAATTTCTCCTTCCACAGGAGTGATGTTTTCAGGAGTGAGTACCTCCAACGGCCTACCTGCACGCTCTTCGTTTTCAATGCTTTTTCGACCCATTCGAAAAATTTTGGCTCATTCTTTTACATAGAATATGAGGGGGATGCTTCCCCATATACACCGTCCAATCGCAATTTAATTTCATTTGGGGTAAATATTTTTTTTTTTTTTTTTTTTTTTTTGTGGAGAACTTAATAACAGCAAGAAACTCAATTTTAAAGATGTCACAATGTTCTACACATAGCCTTCTCTATGCAACTATATCTGAACAAATGAACACAGCGGAACGGAAGTTACATCTACAATTATTTACTTAATAAATAAGGTATGTCACCAGATAAGACTTTTGTGAAGGCAACGACCCTTATCGGCGAGGCCGGATGAAGCTTTGGGCAACCCAAATGGTAACAAATTTTATAAACTATTTATCTACAATGTAGAATATTACTCGAAGATGATTTATTTGGAGAATACAGAATTTAATAAGTATTATGCTCCAAATGTTAATGCCATTAATAGTATTGCACATATTGTAGTCGTAATTGTTCCTAGATGTGGAAGAGAGCACCCTACGGTCTTAACTTCGCCGGGTAAAATAAATACGAGATCTCTTCAAAAGGTATCGCGAATTTTGAATTTCCGCGGGCTACGTATATTCCATTTTCGATTGTTTTGTGGCGTTATGTTGGTACTCATGTCCCTCACTTATGTTGACAAGCTCGGCCATTTTGAACGTTCAGTTAGTTGTTGACAGCTATTTTACTTGAACGTGTTTTGGCTCGTCTTCGATTTTTACCTATTCCAAAAAATGGAACAAAGAATCTGTATCAAATTTTGTGTGAAAAACAAAATTAAGTGCGCGGATGCATTGCGAATGTTGACTGTGGCATATGGTAAAGGTACCTTGGACCAAAGCAACGTTTATCGGTGGTACAAAATGTTCTCAGAGGGTCGAGAAAATGTGAACGACGAAGAGCGTCCCGGACGCCCGAGCTCGTCAACAACAGACGAAAACATTGAAGAAGTGAAGAAAATAGTATTGACCAATCGTCGAATCACCGTTGCTGAGGACCTAAACGTATCGATTGCCTCGTACCATTCGATTTTTACCAATGATTTGGGCATGAGACGTGTCACCGCAAAATTCGTACCAAAGTTGCTCAATTTCGACCAAAAACACCATCACATTAACGTTGCTAACGAGCTGTTGAACTCTGTCCGCGACGACCGAAATTTGCTCCAGAGGGTCATAACTGGTGACAAATCATGGGTTTATGGTTATGACGTGGAAACTAAATCTGCCATACGAGCCAAGACCGAAAAAAGCGCGCCAAATTTGGTCGAATGTGAAGGTTTTGCTTACAGTTTTCTTCGATTGCAGGGGCATGGTGCATCATGAGTTCTTGCAACAGGGTAGAACGGTCAATAAGGAATATTACCTGCTAGTTATGCGTAATTTGCGCGAAGTAATCCACCGGAAACGCCCGGATTTGTGGAAGAACAAAAATTGGCTTTTGCACAATGATAACGCCCCTGCTCACACATCGTTGCTTGTGCGCGAATTTTTGGACAAAAACAACACACTTATGATGCAGCAGCCACCTACTCCCCAGACCTAGCCCCCTGTGACCTTTTTTGTGTCCAAAACTGAAGAGGCCCATGAAAGGACGACGCTACGCCACGATTGAGGAGATAAATACGGCATCGAAGTAGGAACTGAACAAGATCACAAAAAACGATTTTTTAAAGTGCTTCGAGGATTGGAAAAAACGTTGGCACAAGTGTATAATATCTGGTGGGGGTTACTTTGAAGGGGACAAAATAGATGTTCATGAACAAATAAATACTTTTTGAAAAAACACAAAATTTGCGATACTTTTTGAACAGACCTCGTATATTCTAATAATAATTATTATTAGGGAGTTTTCTTTAAATAAAATGTTTTAATTTTTAATTGGAAATTAATTAACCATTCCGATTTTTTCTAAAAAATGTTTATGGCAGGCAAAGGTAAACAAGAGTATAAAGAAGGGTAGTTATGCATCGATGAAACAAACTATTTAATAAACAAGAAAATAAGTGCAAGTTTTTAACCAACACAAAAACACATTTATTATGTAGAATATTTAAATGTTGGATATTTTTTAATTTATGCTTAATGCAGGCGAGACAGCTCCATCCTACCCCCTGCACCTTACTGACTTTAAATGTTGGTATCTTTACACAATTGCAGTATTACGTCAACAAAGAAAATCTCGAGCACTGTGTCTCACTTCCAAAGAACAGCTCAACTTAGTACAGAAGTTGCAGATAAAAATATATCGCTATATATTGTGCCGCAGACTTCCACTGTGATCAAGTGCTGACATTCATAATTCCTAAGTGTCGAGTCTGAGTTCGATTTCCGATTGGGTTTTTCAGGGGAGTTTTCTGTCAGATCTTAAGGCGAATATCTGGAAAACGTGGGATATAAAGTCCTGAGCTTGACTGAATTATCATCTATCATATCCCCTTCGGCGGCTATCCTTGTTTTTTTTTTTTTTTTAAAGTTTCGTTTATTTATGGACGCTCTTTAACACCTCAGGTCACCAGGGTTCAATTCAATTCGGGGCGTGAAACGGCCGACAAATTTTGCTCAGAGGCCTCTTCTTTCAGACTTGAGGCTCTTTTTCGTGTCGTAAATTTAGGAGGCAAGTATGGTTACCACTACACCACTAGGACAGAGTGGATAACCTTGGGATAAAGTAGCCGCACCTTCTTAAAAATCCCAACCTTAGTCCACTACACTCTCCATAAGTTCGAATGGTCAATGGCGGCATTGGGGGGGGGGGGGAATTGTCGATATACTATTTACATTTGAATGCAAAAATATTCGATTGCTGTCTTATATTGTTGTGTCAAGTGATTATTATGTGTTTTATAAGTTTATTTCTAAGCAAGTTTAAAAAAAAGTTTTAATAATTCTTAGAGATAGGTATAAAATAACAAGTATAAATGAATTAAGACATAAATTCTGCACAAAAGGACGAAACAAAACTTGGGATGCTATATTTTTAAAGATTTGTACACATTCAAATAAAAATAGACATTTTCTTAAACGCACCATATCTAGCGCTGCTTTCCTATCCAAAAACAATTTATTTTTAACCTTTCCTTTTTATGTTGGTTATTCCTTTCTTCAGATTGGAAAAGATCGGTATTATAAATTATTCAATACTACCCACAACTCATCACAACTGAATGTGAACACTTAACCTGTTGCTGTAAAAAGTTAAAGTTATGTTTGGAAACGCAGATTAAATTTCTAACAATGTTCTAAGGGAATGTAAAAATAAATAACGAAAATAATTTTATGTTCTTGCTTTTAAAGTTAAATATACACTAATAGCAATCAATTAATTTGAAATCCCACCAATGGATACCTCTGCACGTGTAAGGAGCCTATTAATGGAGCTGAATTACCGGCCTAAGGAAAGTCCCTAGGAGAGGCACTTCAGCACTTCTGAGCTAGAAAGGCATGTCTCTTGATTCCGGTTATTTTAACGAGGATTTTATGTATTTATTTTCAGTTTTTCTCAATCGCGAAGACGAACGCAAGATTGATTTTCTCCATTCGGAACTCCCAAAAAATTAAGAACTGATATAAGGCATGTAGGAAAATGTTTTCATCAACGTCAAGCGCACGCTTCAAAACTTGAATAGAAAAGTTTGAATTTGAAGGGGTTAGAATTAATCACTATATGTTGAAGCAGAGATGAATTAATGTGAGGTTTATGTATAAGCTCCTACCGTTTTTTGCATGTGAAAAATTTAAGATGAAAAGCATAGAGAAGTTAATCTCTGTCCAACGCCGATACCACATCTGAAGAAATCTTCTGGTTTACTTTTTGCTAAGACTCGGTCATTCCGTTCTTTTCTTCTTCTTTTTTTATGTTGACATAGAGGCATTTATTTTTCATCACCAGTAATAATCTTGGATTGGAAAGGTGAATGCAAATGTCGCACGATGGTTGACTGGTCACAATTCATCACATTTGCTAGACTGACGTGGATAATCATGGATTAAAGAGTTCAAAGTCTTCATCAAAGCCCGATGGTCTTCTTGAGTCTGGCAAAACGCTGACGTTAAAGTGGTCCTCTTTGAAACGACAGAACCTTTCCTTGCCGTGCTTTCGCCAGCGGTATGCTCCCCGTAGTAGACGGCACAACTTTTTTGAGCCGCCTCTTGCTGCTCTATTAAACTCAAAAAGAAAAATAAGCAGAAAGTTTTGGGGTTTTTTTTATTTTCTTTACTCCCCCCCCCCTCCACTTGACATTTCATCTTCTTTAACTCACAAATAGCTCAATGTTTTTTTTCCCTCCCATTCCACAACAGTCAAGGCGCATTTACAAGCACGACACTCCAAATAAAGAATGACAGATGACAAACGGTAAACAATGTCCTAGCAACGCAGTGTTGTGATGAATAAAAACGCTAGGAATTTATGCGCCAACCTAATATTTCAGAAGAGGCAAGGCATCACGTAATGAGTAGAAATAAGAATATTGTGCAAGTATGCATTCCTGCAATCCAGAACAAAATTCCAATTTGCAAAACTCTAACAAGACTGTGTTGACAGCCGGATCTGGAAACTGGGCCTTAGTTAAAAGTGATGCATGATTCGTAAGTAGATTTGAAAGGAAGATAAATTCGGAAAAGTTATGGCCCAGTTAAAGAAAGTGAATTATGAATAGTTCGAAATTATTCTGAAATAAATACAATACTTAACAACGTAATCAAACTGTATTGATTATCAATTCATATCAATTGGCATAGTTAGGAATATACAGAGAATAGTTTAAGAAAGATTGCCAAAACTGTTGGTAAGCAGCAACATTAATGGTACGCTACGGGTGGCCGAGGTTGTTAAGGCGCGGACTCGTGAGCGGCAGGTCTGGGGTTCGAACTCCGCCAGGACCGTCCTCTATGACAGATTTTTTCCAGATTTTTCTCAATCCTCATAACTGGCAAATGCCGGGGAGGTATCCTAAACTTAGGCCTGGAACGTTTCCTTCCTTTAAAAAAAAATCCTTTCTCAATATATCATTTCATCTCATGTATCACTAGTGTTCACCACCTGTGATGCTCAGTAGTAAAAACGGGCGTTAAACACTATTAAAAAAAACATCAATGGCGTTGCTAATAGAAATAGACCATGAAGGAGATGATTTCAAGATGTTTTGAAGAATCTGAAGAAATCATATGTAGCTGCTTTCAAGCGGGGACCAAAGGAACGAGCAAAACGAAGGAGAATCGCTGAGGAAGCGAAGGCCTACACCAGACTGTGAAGGTAAGAAAGAAGAAGACATTACGAATGAAAAAGTGACTACCAATTAACATAATTTGAAAAATTAAAGTGCTAGGACGAGGTGGGCTGGTGTGGCGTGACGGTGGCTTGCACTTTGGAAAGGTTTTTCTTTAGGCGTCTAGTATGGAAGTGCTTTAGAGGAGCTGGAACTTCGTTGGCGTCAAGGTGTTCTTTCTGAAAACATGTTAGGAGCACCTCTGCGTGTGCCTCACCCCCTCCTCATCTCGAAAATGCTCCCAATGGGGGAGTAGGCACAATCGGCCAGCACTTGAGCGACTTTGAAGTATCAAAATATCCTCCTCCGTCTAATCTAATCCAATTAAGCATAGAAGAGTGGAATAAATCTTAACACCGAAATTTAGAATGCTTTGTAACGATTAGAATGACGATCAATCAGCATTTCTTTGAGTGTCAGATAAGCTCCGCTTTCATGATTTTTTGAAATCTGTACACCGGTGACCAATGCGATAGGTTACCTTGTACATCTATACAAGGCTTTCATTTCAAAACTTTCCATTCTGAATAGGTATTACTTATTTAATATGCATTTAATTTAAACATAAAACACTCAATTTAGATATTCAAGGAAGAGATTTTAAAACCAAAGTGGATAAATTTGAGATTTTACACCTTCACTCCCAGCCATTCCCATTTTGAAAATTTGAATTGCATTCCTATCTTATGGTACTTAAATTTTAAGGGAATGCAATTGTTACTACATATTTTGTTTTCTTTATTTGCCTGGCAACCGGATTGTTATTGCTGTTAGAATTTGAACAGGCGGCATAAAAGTACAAGAACTACTAAACATATAGCGAAATAATTGTGTTTTGGTGAACAATTGTTTCAAAATATATAAACTTTACAAGAAAAATATGTTAGCGATAAGGAGTTTTGAAATGGACTCTATTACTGATAAATTCATAAATTAAATATTATGAAATCTTTTTTTCGTCCAGCAACTAAATGACTTTATTATTATTATTATTATTATTATTATTATTATTATTATTATTATTATTATTATCATCATCATCATCATCATCATCATGATTGTATTTTATTTACTTATTTATTTATTTTATACAAATTAAATCTATAACATCATTGCCAGGTAACGGTGGAAAAAATTAATTATTTTCTTTTTTAATTCCTGTATTACAAGGTAGGGATGCCATTTGACATTTCAAACGGAGTTTGCTGAGGGTAAGGGCGTGATACAGTATAATCAATATTGGTTTAAAGTTCCCCATAAATATCTAAATTTATTTATTTTTTAATTGAATTTATTTTAAATAGGCAGTTATTCAGATTAACAAGTTTCGAAATTAAGATCTGTATGTTTATAAATACAATATAGTTTTTAAGTATAGATGTTTTGTTTGGGTATCCTGTTCTCATTATAATAAATGTGCAATTTTTTTAACTCACTATACAGGCAATGTGCTAAAATTTGTATACAGCGCGATCAGTGCTGCTTTACCCCACGACGCGGGAGTTTTCTTATGAGCGAGCCTCCCCTCGTTTTTTCCGCCGTTGAGGGGTAGCAAGTCTGCTTGCTTACTTGTTGACCTTGCGGATTGTCACAGTCGTTGCGCAGCTATTCCCGGGTGTGTGTTGTGTTTTTCGTTTATTAATTCGACAGTAAATTAACAATGTGTGTTTACAAAGGTACAGTGTGTCTTTTTTACGATTCATATATGTTAACTCAACGGTAAAAGAATCATAGGTCCATTTTTTTAGCATACAGCTGATTCTGTAACTGATATACGAACCCCTTTTTTCATAGAAAAAATAAGACAGGAAGTGTGATCTTATATTTTTTCAATAGGGCTCTGTCACTGCTCACACTGCAAATACTTCCCTGAGAGGAATTCACAATGTGTTTCCACAAGACAGAATTATTAGTAGGGATTTGCGTCCCCTCGGTCCTCCGATTTAACAGTCTGCGATTTATCTCTGAGGTGAATTTAAAAAATACCCTGAATCAGCACATCACACAAGAACTCAAAGATAATACTCGTCAGGAAAGTTCCCGGATTTATCAAAAGAAACTACATCGAGCGATAATTTCCTAAAGGGATGCCTAAAATGCATGAAGAATGAAAGCGGGCAGTTTCAACAACTCATTTGATATTTTGGTAAGTAATGAGCTTCTTAAATTGGTTTGTGTATTGTTGAGACACGGCTGGCCGGCTAACGAGCGCACCAATAGGCAAAACATTCCCGGGAGGAAAGAAAACTGATTGCATGTTATTAAGTAAAATAATTAAAATAAGACTAAAATAATGTATAACGTACCATAGATTTTATACACAATGCATTCTTTACAGTGTTGTTTTTGTGCGTTACATTAAAGAACATTTTGTCCGACCCACTCCCTAGTCCCATTATTGCTATTCCTGCAGCAGCGACATCCCGTATTCATTCCATCTCGGAGTAAAACGGGTTGGAAATTAGGATGAGGTTCCGAATTAACTAAGTACGTCGTTCTCAATTCTCATTAGGAAAACAAGAAATACATTAGCATATCAGTGTGTCAATTAACAAAGATCTACTACTTTTTCTTGGAAACAAGACCTGAGAGCTTAGGAAACGTCGAAGCATAATCTCTCTCTTGATTTTTCTAAACTTATCTTTAAAGTTACAGTATTTAGCAAGTTCAACTTTACGAAGAAAAAAAAAAGTCAAGCTGATCAAACATGATCGTATTTAATGTTTAAAGTTCCCTGCCCCCGAGGCTGTTATGAAATGAAACAAAAGAGGACAATCTCATCGGAAAGTGTTGCAATATTATTTTTAGCGATTCTTCAATGCCTTATCAATTCAATTTATGTACCAGATTTTGTGCAAAAAATAAATAAACAAAAATTGTGAGAGAAAGTTTACAACATAATTAGCTAAATGTGCGTGAAACAATTATTATTTTTAAAATATTATAATTGCTTTTCAGCAAATAAAGAATGACCGAACAATTTCAATTTTTTTAAAAACTTTTATATGTACTTAATCATAAGCTGTTGTTTATTTACAATTAAAAGACAGGTCCACAAAAGTGGTATTTCTGTGACATGAAGCATTTTATGTGATGTAGTAAAATCAAACAAAGTGCATCAAATAACCCGATTATTAGACGCTTGTCCACTTATTTTTTATAGTTCTGATTTTTTTTACAATTTTTATCTTTTAAAAGCGCTGCGGCATGAATGGTAAAAAATCTCAAACGTTTTGTTGCTTTCATTATATACTGTATACTATAGTACAGGTTGAGCAATGCTTGATGCAACCGCGTGACCAGCCGCAAACGCTATGTCCCCTCCGCTGTGCGAGGCTTCATTGTGAGGTTAAATGTTGCGCAAGCCTCGCCGGCCGGCCGTACGCCGCGAAACCGGTTGCGTGAAGGATTGTTCATCCTGTATTTACGTTATGGTAAATTGATGATTTGTTCATCTCGCTAAACTTCGTTCGCTCTATGCACCAGTTCTACAGTTCTAGTTCGCTTCTCGCAAGCAAGGGCTGTAAATACCGTTAGAATATTCTAGAAAAACAAACCATATAGTAAAATAAGCACGTATAAGTTAAAAGTTTATATTTAGAGTTATGTAAAACGAAATTATGAGCTCGGAACAAAAATTGGACTGCATATATCCTGTGCAAAAAGTGTTCACAGCTTGCTTCTTATTATACTGGTTTAGTTTAATCAGGACATTACAATTATGCACCAACACGGTTGGCCCAGTCGCTAAGGCACGGGAATCTTTGGTTCGAATTCTGCCAGAATGAAGTTTTGAATTTTTCTTTTTTAAAGAATTTCCTCGGTTCTCATAAATGGCAAATACCGGGACATACCCTGAGTGTCGTCTGCAACGCTTTCTACCCAAAATTCCTTTCCTAACTTTCATGTATCATAAATGTCTACCGCCATAATATACTAAGGGTCGGTCCTAATATCTAATGGTAACCTACTCGCCTTGTAAACGCGACAAAACAATATGATTGCTCCTTTTAATCTGTGTTGAAACTATCAGACAATTACTGGTATAGTATTTTGACTTTCCATCATACATAATAGATAACACTTCTAAACAAAGTTACCACATTACTGAAAACAAAGCTGTTGTAATGAGAATTTGGAAATACAGTAGGAGGTCGATTATCCGAACCTACATTTTTCACCGTTTGAACTGTTTCCCACTTATTTACGAGAGTAGGTCCATAAGTTTCCGACCTCGCCGATAAGGATTATCGCCTTATCTGATGCCAAACCTTATCTGTTAAGTAAATAATTGTAACTGTAACTTCCGCTCCGCTGTGTTCAGGTGTTCAGAAATAGTTGTATAAAGAAGGTTATATGTAGAAGATTGTGACATATTCAAAATGGAGTTTCGAGCTATTATTAAGTTATTCACAAAAGAAGGACTTACTCCAAATAAAATTAAACAGCGATTGGACGGTGTATATGGGAAAGCACACCCTTTATATTCTACCGTAAAAGAATCGACCAGCCTTTTTCGAATGGGTCAAGAAAGAAAGCATTGAAGACAAAGAGCGCTCAGGTCGGCCCTTGGAGGTGCTCACTTTTGAAAATATGGGTCTTGTGGAAGGAGAAATTATGGAAGACTGGCGGCTCAAAATTATAGAAATAGCAGCAACGTTGAGCCTTTATAAAACAACAGTGCTTTGAATTATGCATGAACATTTGAACATGAATAAGGTTGGTGCAAGATGGGTACCTAGACTTCTTTCCTCAGTCCAAAAGCAGCAGCGAGTCATCTGTTGTCAGGCATTTTTGGAGTTCTGCCATGGCAACGAGAGAGAAGTTCTGCTAACCATTGTTACAGAAGATGGAACTATGGTCCTCTACTATGTTCCCTAGTTCAAAAGAGAATCAATGGAGAGGTGTAAACCTGGCGAAGCACCGCCTCTAAAGGCCAAGATCACTCAGTCAACCAAGATCATGGTCACAATCTTTTGGGACAATGAAGGAATTCTCTTCATTGACTTCAAGGAGAGGAACACCACAGTAAATGGGGAGTACTATGCTGGTCTACTGCACAGACTACGTGCTCCCATCAGAGAGAAAAGGCAGGAAAGCTGAGCGGTGATGTGCGCCTTCTTCACGACAACGCACTTGCCTGTGCACACAGCTCTTGTTGCAAAGGAAGTTGTGAAGAAATGTGACTTCAAGGAGATCGACCATCCACCCTACGGCCCAGATCTAGCTCTAAGCGACTATTTCCTCTTCTCATAACTCAAGAAGGACCTTCGAGGAAGAAAATTTAAGTTCGACGAAGATGGGATGGATGCTGTTTATGCCCATTTTGCAGACAAGACTTCTGACTATTTTGGGGGGGGGGTGAAATGTTAATTCAAAGATGTGAGAACTGTATTGCAATAAAGGGTAACTATATTGAAAAGTGAAATATAGTTTTTGTCTTTAGCATACCTAAAAAGGGTTAGACCGGAAACTTATGGACCTACCCTCGTATATATAATATAGCAACATTCGAATCACTTTCATCGTTAATAGCCGATTTAACGACAATAGATATTGTTTCATTAATTGCACACCCTTTGATACATGAAGTACGTAGACTCGGCAATACATAGAACGATAAACGAGAACAAAATGCTGATTTTTAAAACGTTATTTCAAGTGTCATTTTATGTTGTGTTCTGTTCTGTGTTTTATACCCTTGTAATCTATGGAGCTTGTTATAGGCACTAAGAGACATGGTATCTCCCATTAAACACAATCGTAATGTGTTGACAATAGAGACAAAAGTAGACGTTTTAAATCAGATAATGGTAGAAGAAAGCAGATCTTCAATGACAAGAGCGTATAATGTAGAAAAATCTACTACTATATGCGATATAAAACTTTTTACAATAAGCGTCTTCTTGATTTTATTTTCTTAAAAGTGGAAAACTATGCGGGAAGGAACTGCTCTTAGTAGGCATTGAAAGAAGAACTAATTGCTGTGCGAAAAGATAATAAGTCATTTCTGTTAAATGCCGTATTTTGTGTGCATTTTAATGTTAAAATTATCTTACAGATTGTTGATTTGGTTTATTTAAGGACGCTCTTTAACATCTCAGGTTATCAGCCTTCCGTTCAAATCAGGGCGTGAAACGGCCGACAAATTTTGCTCAGAGGCCTCTCTTTCAGGATTGAGGTTCTTTTTCGTGCCGTAAATGTACGACACGGGACCCACGGCTTTACTTCCCTTCCAAGAAAGCCATTCTTGGGACTTTTACGCCCCCAAAAATGCATCGATTCTGATCGGGATTGAATCCTGGGTTTACGAGGAGAGTATGGCTACCACTACACCAGGATCGACAAATTATCTTATATAAATCTCTAAATTGCACTCAATAGTGTGTAGATTATGTTATTCAATCGAATATCCGCACTAAGAGGGCTGGTACCAACCATAGTTGAATAAACTTAACTTTCGACTTCTGACAGATCGCTAGACATGCGGTTTACAGGTCTGTTGTCATGGCAACCAAGGTTAACTTTGGAAGTATATAGCCCATCATTGTTTGATGCGCTCTTCGCCGAAACTTAGGAGTAATGTTATCGCATAATTGAACGAATCGCAATCTGTGGATGCTTAGCTTGTTTGTTACAAATACAACCAGTTCTCTGTTGTTACTGCACTGAGCCAATAAATCACTTGTTTCTTAGTATCCATTATTAGTGCAGTGCAACGTAGCTGAGTAGTGAATACTGAGTTAGTGAATTAAGAATATTGTGTAGAGTGGGACCAGAAATAATCATCTCTCGTGGTTGCGATTTCACTTCGTAGGAAAGAGAGAACAATGCCCTCCCATGGTGTTAGCCTCTTATATATCTTTTGTATATACTAAAACAAAATGTAGACGCCTACATTATTATTATTATTATTATTATTATTATTATTATTATTATTATTATAATATTCGAACTTTATACATGCAGGTTAGGCATGTAGGCTACCGAACCTTATTTGCTTTTGTTATTATTTTGCCCCATTTTGCCGAGGCCGTTAGCTTAAATAAAATTTAAAAACCCAAAGCTTTCCCTGGCTATTGCGGCCAGCATCGTCAGTGGATTGAGTGAAAGTATCTGGAGAGGCAGAGAATTTAAAGTGGAAGGGGTTAGGAGTGGTGGAAGAGTTTGTGGTGTAGATGTTTTTTGAATAGTAATGAATCCCATGCCTTGCTTATTTGGAAACATCTGTGGTTGTTTATGTAATCTGGATAACACTCTATTTCTAAAGTCGTTGTCCTAGTCTGATTAATTTTTTCGGTTTTTTTTTTTTCAGTTGATTCTCATTTTTACATATGTACTGGCAAGTGGAGTATAGATGACGTGTACAATTACAGATTTTTTCTTTGCTGATTACAACTTTCATGTGCAAAATAAATAAATATAATATTTAGATAAAATAAGTGAACTTATTTCTCAAGATTATTCATTCCATCTTAGATATTTAAGATATTGTTCACAGTATTTAGGATTTTTTTTTAAACTTTTAACACGCTCTTTTCAAACAGTTCTTATTGGCGGCTTTGGATTATTTTAATACCTTTAATTTATTCTGAGGGAAGGGGGGGGGGGAATACATTCCACTTAGTCCCAGATTTTTTAACAATATTCTTGGAATCTCTTTTTTCACAAAAGTTGAACAGAAGCTAGAGAACAATGTGATACCCCTGTTAATGGTGAGCTCGTCACAGAGAAGTTATGTTAAGTTTGCCAGACTGATGCCTTTAACAATTCGCTGCGTTAACTCTCTATGGCTTGACGCTATTCATTTGTTTGTCACTTTGGCTAGCATAGGAAAAGTTTGGGATGTTGTCAATTCACCTGTACAAACAAATGAAGAACACAGTCTCCCTAACTTTCCATCTTTTCGTCTTTTCACTCGAATTTTTCTCCCGTCACCAACTCCGTTCTCATTCCCGTGAGGAGGGAAAAAAAAAAAAAGTGGGACGGAAAAAGCTTATTTCACGAAAACCTTTTTCGACATTAGTGGGAAAATTAACTCTGGCACAAACGGGACGTTAAAAGGGTTTGACTGTGGCTTCGCAGTCTCTTTGCCTTGTTATAATTATGCCGACGATACTAATGAAGCACGCTGCTTCTGTCTTTATGGCTGCCTAATGACTGAAACTTTCTTTTTTAAAACGTCTCCGAGAACCTATGAAGGTATATATGCAAATGACATTGGAAAGGCCAGTTTTGCTTCAGTTGTAAACCGTAAAAATTACTTTAAGCATTCAGATTTATCAACTCAAATAACTTTCTTCGATTCCGTCATTTCTACGGATGTTTGTTGGTGCATCATATTGAGGTGGGATTTAATGTTTGTTTCTTAAGGGCAATGCACTGTTTATTGTCAATTTTTGTGTATTTCATTGCATTTGTACACTTTAATCAAATTTACTTATTATTTTGCCTTTTTTTTAATTTCAAAGGAAAGGAATAATTCTTGCTATTTGTTTCTTTTCTTAAACGGCATGTTTTTTTATATATTTCAGAAAGGTATTAAATTATATTTTTATTCCAGGACAACAGAAAAATGCTATGTAATTCCTCTCCCTAATATAACTATTACTGCAAAAAAGAAATGTAGTAAAATTACAGACATATTTAATAATAGTGATGCCTTTCTAACGTTTGATTTATGTTAATAAACTTTTGTACATAAAGTGAAGCTTGCACCATAGACATGTTTTAATCTTGGAAGTGTACTCTAAGGAAAACCTCCAGGATATAGCCTAGAAAGGTAACTTTGCACTATGGGAGAATGGTATTTGTGTAGTTTAAATAATAGCAATTGAACATGTGACGCTCATGTAAAACGGACATCCGTTTTGAATAGCAACAAAACCATGGTAAAACATAAAACCAGCTTTTAAACATGTAAAAGTCGTAATCTTAATTCAACAACAGCTACGAAATACATAAAATATCAAACGTTGAAGCTCTGAAACATCAAAAATCTTTAAAATCTTTATTGCGCATGAAAAATCGAATTCTTGCCAACTAAGTACTAAGTAACAAGCATATTATAAAGTTTCCCGATTTGGCAAGGAATAAAAGAATTTAAATGCCGTTCCTTGATTATAGCTTGAAAAACACACTTCTGTCCTAATCTAAAACTGTTACAAAAGGAAACTTTAAGGCAATATAATACAATACAATTAACGAATTTTGGATACAATGTTCCAAATACCATTTTACCTGAGTCACTGAGCGTACACGGCGGAGATGGCTCCGGACCTAACATTTTAGATGAAGAGCTGAAACGTGTATACGTGGGGTCTTCTTTCTGTGTTTCAAGAAAGGAGCTGAGAATACACCACCCAGCATGACTACAACACCGGTTTCCCCAACCCTCGATTAGCTTGAACCAACGGAACAAGGCATGCTCGGTTGATGGCCAGTTTAGGATGAAGGAAGTGGGAAAGGCGGAAAGCAAAAGTAATGCGGAGCGAGAGACTTAGTGAAAACTGTAACAAGCGCCTTAGAAAAAGTAAAGGAAAGTGCTAAGGGAAGAACCAAGAAAACTGCGCTGGTATTAATTTAAGACTGGCATTAGCTCAGTTGCTGATGTTCTGTCGGATAAAATCTGTTCTCTTGTAGAATTACTAAAGTGTAAGGTTGTCACATAAGTCCGCTTGTGTTACATTCTAACTACTAACTTAATCTGAGAACACTGCACTGTTTTGACAATCAAATGTAAGGTTTAAATACGTTGTCATTCAAAACTAAATATTGTAGTGAAGTATTCAAAATGATGCATCAAGGTTAGTCAACTGTGCTGAACTCTCAGACAACTGTTGAGTTTTATATCGGCTACCAGGACAACTTAGCTGCACAGAGGGTATAGTGGTTGAGCGTTTGTTATGCATTGCAAAGCAGGACTTCGTTGTAATTATATGCATAGAGAATTTACTGCAGGTTTTAGGCATTGCAAAGGCAATGAGCAACAACATAACCTTTTTAAGTATCATTATTACTGCACGACCAAGTACACCATCTTAAAAAACACGTTTTTGTTTACTTTTCCATATAATTTACATTTCTTTGAATACATTCTTCCCATTCTGAAGTTTATATGTTCTTTAACTTTGTTACAGGCTGTCGAAGACACTCACGATTTCCTCCGTCATCTCATAAAGTTGACCTTAAATCTATTTTTCAGAAAGACAGTAGTCAGATTTCACGATGTGAAACTAGTGAATGACCTTTCTTGCAGGTCGTTTTTATTTAATAACATTTACTACAGTGGCATCACAGACGCTGGACATGAGATGAAATAATAAATTGGGAAAGAAACGTTCCAGATCTAAATTAAGGGTTCCTCCTCGGCATTTACCATTGATGAGAACTGAGGAAAGTATGGAGGACGATTATGGCGGCAGTTGAACCCCGAGACCCCCCCCCCCTCCCATTTATCAACTTGTGCCTTAGCAACCTCGGCCATCCATGTCGGTTTCCAGAACGCTATATGCATAGTGCAGCATGAAGCTTGTAAGGTGTGTGGGCATAGCATTTGCCAAAAGTCATCACTATGCATTCCTCATGACCTTCACAGTTGATTGCACTGATTTTGCTTTCTTTTTATGCTAGAGAATTCAAATGGTTCCATTCCGCACTCTTGCTATTTCATTTAAGGTCCATCGTTTTGTTACTTAAGCATCAGACACCTTCGATCCGATATCTCGGAAGCAGCTCTGAGATGATCATTTTGCGCATAACCCAACAAGCAGAAACTTCCCGTTAGTTAGACTTTCAATCATCTTCTAATCTACTTATGTTCTCGCTCATTTCATGATCTCGGATTTTAAAATGTTTTACCAATCTCCAAGCACTGCTAACACCCGTGCACAGCGACATCTCTGGAGAATTTTCTTTTAGCGAGAAATTCAGACGAAATTAAATATCTTCGTAAGTCATTTTGTTTAGAGTGATTTGTGGTCGCATGATGCAAATTAGTGACATTATAAGTCTTTCAACGATATATATCCTTCTACTGTTACAGATTTGCCTACAAAATTTGCTCTTGAAATGAATAATTCTTGCTGTTATACTGAACTTTTACCGCTCCTTTTTCTATACATCTTATAAGATACCGCGCCGTCCACTACAATTGGCAATTACGTAGAAATGGAAGGAAAAAGAGTTATAAATGAAAAGTTATTAACCTATTATAGGGAAACAATGTCTACTCCATACTTCAAACATTGCCCAGTACATCCCTCAACTTGTCCTTTCCTCCCGGAGGCATAGACACAAACGGTCAGTACTTCAGCCTTGCTGAAGTACCAAAAATTCGATCTCTGTACCCATCTATCCATCCGACATATGTGTATAGCTTTTATACGATGAGTTAGTCAGTCCTGGTGGTGCAGTGGTACTGCTTTCTAAACGCAAGATTGCGGGTTCAAATACGGCCAGGATCGATGGATTTTTTCGGACGTAAAAATCCTAAGTATGACTTCCTTCGGAAGGGAAGTAAAGCCGTGGGTCCCGTGTCGTACATTTACGGCACGAAAAAGAACCTCAAACCTGAAAGAGAGGCCTCTGAGCAAAATTTGTCGGCCGTTTCACGCCCTGAATTGAATGCGACGCTGATGACCTAACATGTTAAAGAACGTCTAAAATTAAAATCAAATCAACAAATAAGATGTTTTCAATTTTAAATGGAGTTTTTTTTAATTATTACGTTAAGAGACATAAATAAGCGATGTAGGCCATGCGGTGTTTTTTTATTGTAACAAAATTTCATTTTATTTTTAAAAAAAAATTTCTTAAGAGCGTCATTTATGTTATAAATGAACATTGTAAAGTTATTATTGAACGTTGCTTCAGAATAGTAGTTTTGGTGGGGAGGAGTTTAATTATGACATATTTCAGTATGTAAATGATTTCCTAGTCGATTGGTCACAATTTCAACGACTTTCATTTACTAATTTGCACAATAATTGTCATAAACAGCAGTTAATCAATTAATGTATTAACGGTTATCTGGAGTGAGCCATATTCATAACTAAATGACTGATTTGAATGATAACGTACGTTACGTCGTATTCCAGTTAGTTTACTTAATGCCTGTGTCATGTCAGTAATTTACATCGCTACTTTATATGCCCAATTTCAAATGGATATTGACTAATAACAAAAGATGAACATTCATGCTCAGTTATTTGAAACAAAAGACGTAGAAATTATTTTTATGCTATCATATGTAATGTAACTAATTTTAGTATTGAAAGTAACAGGCTAGCGGCGATGGAATAAAACAATTGAAGATCAGTGCTGCAAAAACCTTGCACCACTATTTTATAAATTACAACTGAAAGGCGCAGCCTTGCTATATCACACAATTTAGCAGAATAAACTTACGAAATTGTTCAAACAATGCAAATTATTTGCTTCTAATATGAATAGTTATATTACTCGAGGTACACTTGGTAAATCTAATTCTTGGCACTTTATTAACAATAGTAGGGTGTGAAACAACAGTATTACTCGTAAAATATTCCGCATCAGGAGCTTCCATCAAAATTTTATTTGTGTTCTCTCTTGTAAAAACACCGCACTTTCTTCCTTTTCTTTTCTTACTTTCTTTCTTTCTTTCTTTCTTTCTTTCTTTCTTTCTTTCTTTTTTTTTTTCTTTTTTTGTTACATGTCCAACAGATTTTCCTTTCAAGAAGGCGACCAAATTTCTAAACTTCGATATATCAACACTATGACTCAGATATAACGAAGACTTTAACATGGAATAAATAGACCACAATGTTGAAGATTTCTGCAGAAAATACTCGAACATAACATCCTACCTAATTGTTTTGACATGTTTATTTTTGTACCAAACTGTGAATAAAGCACGTTCTCACTCATGTCGGCTTTTTCATTTTTCTTTCTTTTCTTTTCTTTTCTTTTTCTTTTTCTTTTTTCACTCACCCTCAGACAGCAAACCATTCCTTATACTAGTCGCCGCTTCACCTACTTTCAAAAGATTTATCACTTTCGCCAAATTGCGTTATAATTTTCAATTAATTTCATATAATCGGTAATCTTGAGAATAGGAAACTCGCATGATGTACTAGGATTTGTTAACGTTTGTGGGAGTGAAACTGCTGGAGTCAAGCAAGAGTCTATGTTCATGTAACAGGAAATTGAAAACAGGTGGGAAATATACGGAATAGCCGCTAAATGCACTATTTGTGTTGCCATTATACTTCCGTATGATAGGTATATGTTGTAAGTGCACTGTGTTAAAGCCTAGAGTCGTAGAAATTGACAAATCGAAAATTTTCCACAGGATGTATCGTCATGTATTGTGGAGGGAGGGTCATTGGGTTTTCGGGGGTATTGAAGCAGGGAAGATGCTTTCGGACCGAAAGGCTGTTATTTTGATGAATTTAATTCGACAGCCCATACTGCCCGGGACTATTATTGTTTCGGATGGGTGGCGGCATACGCGGCAACATTTCGGACATCGATGGAGGAATTTATGAATGTGATGTAACTGTTCACGAGCAAAATTTTGTAGACCCGGATAATGCAGAAATTCATACACAAAACGTAGAAAACGTGTGGATGAGGGCTAAGCGCAAGATTAGGACGCAGTGTGGACTCTTTACGCCTTATCTTTACGAATTCCTGTGGAATTTGCGTCGTTTATAATGTGCGTTTTCATTATCTACAATGTCGACTAAATTCCTGTCTCGATAAAACATATTCCAAATTCCTTTTGGTTGGAAAGAAATTTAGAATTTACTGCAATCATTCTGTCACTTCAAGCTACCACCCTGTCACTGCACCTTTTACTTTAACCTTTTCACCGCAATCGCGGCAATGGCCCTTTTAGTAGCCACCAAATACTTCGCAAAAGAGCAATACTTGTCGATACTGGCAGTTTAGTTTAAGCGCCTTCAGTGCTTGAGTGCTTTTTATAAGCGTTTTATGTGTTAGTGATTATCTGGCTGTGCGAGTTATAATGATCATATGTGATTGAGATCGATATATCTGCTACGTCACTTCCTTTGTGTAATGAAAAGAAAATTGTGCTCTGACTTCGGTGGTTTTCCATGTGCGATATACGGACTCCTTAGAGTTAATTCTGCTAAACATAAAACAAATGAGCAGAGTTTCCTATTCTCAAAGATTACCAGTATAATCGAGCTACTAAATGTTTCAATAAAATCAACAATAATTAACAAAACACCAACGCGTAACTATACAAACATGAACAAACACTAATCGAGTCGATATTTGCAGTTCTTGTTATTTTTAACATCTAAATTAAAACAAATTATAATAAATTAAAAATAAGTTACTTTACGTTGTGGTAATACAAAAATAGTATGCAACATACTTATTGAAGGGCTCATTACGATCCTTGTGTGAAATGCAACTCGAGGTAAAACTCGCGCACCGACTTATCACACTCGGGTGCGGAATACATGCCTTTCAATCCACATAATATGTTATTGTTTCATTATCACGCGAAAGAAATAGCTAGACTACTAGTTTCGGTTGGGTGTTTGGCGTCATGAAGTGAAGTAAAATCCTATTTTAATTTGAACACATGATATAAATAAAATATTTTTTTTACATACTTTCACACACTTAGAAAATAATACTAATAAGATTCATCAATACTTATTTTATTGAGCTATTCTTATGAGCACGCGCCTTATAATTCTGTGGAATATTTTGTGAGCGGTACATTTTATATATACACTGTTTATTGTATTGCATGTTCCGCTTAACATGACAGGTAACTGGGTTATGGAACCGCGGCCATATTCCCTATCTCCCCTAACAAAAACAATAAAAAAATTCCAGCAAAATTCGTGTACAGGTCCAATGTGTTCTTTTATTTCAATATCGGATAACTTTCAAGAGTTATGGTTAATCACGATAAATTAAAAAAAAAAATAAATAAAATGTGTGCATCATAAAGCCACCACGAGCTGATACGATAGTAGAAAGGTTTCATTACGGTTTGGTGCACGGAGAACCGCCTCATATCACTGTCGTAAATTCACCTAGCAGTCAATAAGACAGTCCCTTCTCTTTATGTGGAAGCGTATTTGATATGGAAAGTACATCGTTTGCGGCTCGCAGTCATTCACATTAACCTTTATGGCTCTCTTTCCCACGTTAAAATGGCAGGCGTCTATCCCCATCTGAAATTTTGAGCCGCCGTCGGAGGATGAAAGCACCTGAACATCGTCTAAAAAGGGTTTTCTAATAATATCTATGCAGATGGTTAAACCATACCTCCGTGTAATACACAGCAACATTGCTATTTCGAAATTTAGCAGATATATTCTGTAGACATAATACAAATTCAGCTTTAAGTGTTTAAAAACTAACTTCAACTCTAGTTTACATATACAGAGGGTGTCAAAATGTATACACACTTCAAGCAAAGAAAAACCTGTGTTAACATAACAAAATTTAATTCACACAAACAGAAAATGATGAGCACTAATCATCTTAGACGTTTACAGTTACAACAGTTGCTCAAAATGCCCATCATCGGCGTCGATACACTTCTGAGTACGTTGAACTGCTGATTGAGCAACGTTTGCGAAAGTGTTCTCAGCGATTGCAGCACATGCCGTTTCAATTTCTTTCCGAAGTGCTGCATATGTAGCTGGTTTTCTACGGTATACAACATCCTTAAGAGTTCCCCATATGTAGAAGTCTAACGGAGTTAGATCCGGAGAATGCGGTGGAAACTCAATTGGATCGCTTCGTCCTATCCAGTGACTTGGATAGTGCCTTAGATCCAATGCGCGGGGCTTATTGCTATGCGAGGTCTCCCAGATCTGCCCTTGTGAACATCGCATACGGTAACATGAGTCTCAAATTTGTCTCGAATGCGTGCAATTGTTACTCGCGTTGGCGGTTCTGTTCTGTACACACGTCTACATTGCCTTTGAACTTCAACAACATTCTCGGTTTTCCAATACCACTTCAAAATTGCTTTCCGCTGTTCAAAGGATAATCTTGGCTCCATTTTGTTGTAGCAACGCTAGCATAACGTAAGATGAGTCACGTCTGTTTAAAGAACATCATACGACAATCTTAGCTTCATTTTTTCATTGTTGATTTATGATAATCTTGGCTTCATTTGTTCATTGTTGATTTACCGGTCTCGTAGCAACGCTATCATATTGAGTATGTTTGATATTTTATTGGAATAAATGCATGCATATTTACTGTATGAAAATAGGTCCCCTTGTGATAAAATATACAGACCATGCCCATATCTACACAAATGGCTGCAAAACCAAAGTTGCTTACGCTATCATAATGTATGTAAGTCACATCTGTTTACAGAACATTATACTATACATTAAAGTTGTTTTTCGGCCTAACTTTTAAATATATCCTATTTACATAAAAGATAAAGCTAGCCTATCGTGTCCCTTAAGAGCAAAGGTCTCCTAACAAGTAGGGAAAGCTCGCTTTTTCCTAACGTGGTGAGCTATTCCCGCTAGTTGTTCGTATGCTGTTTAGGACACTCTGATTGATTTGTTCTTTGGTTACTCCATTTCTCACTGCCTAGTTGCTTCTCGAGAGATTTCCATTTTTCCCTTCCTCTTGCTACTCTTCACCAATTTGGACCTGCGCGTTCCTTGAAGATGTCTGTCCATCTTCTGGGTCTGCCTTGTGTCCTTTTTCCTATCCGGGGGTCCCACATGGAGATCTTATAGGTCTATCTATTGTCCTGCATTCTTGCGACGTGACCATCCCATTGCCATTTGCTTCTGGTAGCTATTTGTGCGATGTCTGTTGTCTGAGATAACTGACTTAATACTGTAGGCATTTTGTCATTGAAATTATTTCCAGCATATTGCGTTGCATTTTCTTTGGCATAATTGAATTTGGTCTTTTGTTTTTCTGTTATTGACCATGTCTGGCACTCATATAGTAATACAGGGCATACACAGGTTTCGAGCGTCTAGAATCTGATTTTCTTAGTTAGTGTTTGGTTTAGTGTTGGTGATTACATTTACACACCTTACCTAAATTTTATTCACTCTTCTCTTTGAACTTACCGTGTCAGAGAGCATTTGAAAATATAAATAAACATTCTAACAAAATAAATATTTCCTGTTCCTTACTGCTGCAACGGCTCTATAAACCAAACTTAAAGCACTGGTTCGATACACCCAAAACAAATTACCGCCACGGGTGAACGAGGTCGTCAAGGCATGGATTTGTGAGCGGGAACTCTGGGGTTGATTCCCGTCAGCATCCTTTTCTCTGATTTGAGTTTTTATTTTATTTCCTTCAGATTTTCCTCAGTCCTCATAAATGGAAAATGCCGGGAAGGTACTCTAACCTAAGCCCGGAACGTTCCCTTCTTTAAAAAAAAATCCTTTTCCAATATATTATTTCATCTCATGTATCGTTGCCACGGGTGGCCGAGGTCGTTAAGGCGCGGACTCGTAAGTTGAAGGTCTGGGGTTCGAATCCCGCCAGGACCGTCCTTCCTGACTAAGACTTTTTTCCAGGTTTTCCTCAGTCCTCATAAATGGCAAATGCCGGGGAGTTACCCTAAACTTAGGTTTAGAACGTTTCGTTAAAAGAAATCCTTTCCAAATGTATCATTTCATCTCATGTGTCATCAGTGTCACCGCCTGTGATGCCTCAGTAGCAAAAACGGGCGTTAAACACTATTAAAAAAGTGTGGATCCCATGCAGGAAGTATGAATGGTGTTTAACGCTTGTTTTTACTACTGAGGCACCACAGGCGATGGACACTGATGATACATGAAATGAAATGATATATTGGGAAAGGGGGGTTTTTTTTAGGAAGGAAACGTTCCAGGACTAAGTTTAGGGTACCTCCCCAGCATTTGCCATTTATGAGGACTGAGGAAAACCTGGAAAAAATCTCAGTCAGGGATTCGAACCCCAGACCTCCCGCTCACGAGTCCGCGCCTTAACCACCTCAGCGGTCTGAGATTAGTCATTACCTGATTACATAGCTGGGTTAGGTTAGCAAAATACACGCATTAATTTAAGTTTAGAACACTGACGGTTTAACTAGCCACCGCATGAAGCTTGTTCTATAGCCTTCTGTAGAACTGTAACGCAATATCGGCTTAGTCACAATTTTTTTGAGCATTAACTGAATGTTTTGTTTTTGGGTCAAATGGAATGCTAACGGGGGTTGTGTCCACAATCCTTAGATACATTTCTTCACTCGCCTTCTTGATTTAGTGTATTAAATATCATTATTATGTTGAATGATATTTAAGTTTAGTAATTTGAAATAGCTGGTAATAATTATAGTGCTTACGTGCGTATGGGCCAGCATGTGGGGAATAAATGAGCGAAAGCTGAATTTCAGTGCTGTAATTAACGCACCATTAACTGTTTTATGATATTGCTTGCTCTCTCTCGTGGCTCCGAAAACGACAATTTCTAGAAAGATCAACTCTCTGTTCACCATGACCCATCTTAACTGCACTCTGAAAAGTTTTCCCTTGTATTGTCCACCCCAAAAGTCTAGCTTGTCAAATCCTAATATTAGCGCACCGCATACAGTTGGCCGGATTAGGTACTTAAGTCTGGTGTAAACAAGGGGCGGGGCTTAGCACAGGCTCATCTTCCTCCCTAGTTCTGCCACATGATGACGCAATGTCAACATACGTTGGCTCCCTCCATCAGCTGCACTCATTTCTTGATCGATAGTATTGTGTCATCTATTTGTTTGGGCCTTGTTTTAAGCAGTACAGTGATCCCGGCGGCGCAGCAGGCATCACACAGGCCCTAAAGCTGGTAGGTAAATCAAGATATTATCGAAGTTAGGCCAAAGAGACACAACGTTAGATTGTAGTATTGAGAGGTGAATGAAAAGGTATAAATTTTAGTTTATAAAGCTGCAAAAGTGTGTTAAGCGATTATTATTTCCATTGTGTTGAAAACGTTCACCATTTGTTGCAAACTTGCATATAGCGTCTAATTATAAGCAAATGAATAAACAGCAATGGCCTGTTTACACTTTTATCTAAGAGTCAGTTCAAAAGACAGGAATTTGTCAATAAAATACATAAACATTTAATGACCGCTCTGTCTCCGGCTCTGACTTTTCCCATGAACGAGAGCAGCCATGTTGCCAGTTGTGTATCGCTACGTACCGCTCTTATAAGACTCAATATTTTTCTGCTTTGAACCTGACGAACACAGCCATGTTGCTAACTATAACAATATTTATAAGAACTATAACAAGACACCGTATATCGCTCACGTACAAAGTAAACTGGCTTTACTTGAACTAACACAACAAACACATAGCCATGTAGCTGTAACAATACATATAAGAACTATAACAAGAATAACACCGTAAATCGCTCACGTACAAAAGAAACCCGCTTTACTTGAACCAACACAATAAACACTGGGTTTACGTGTTTCGGTTAAAACAAACAAAATGCAGAATGCAACACGAGAGGAACGATGATTGGTGCTATAGCAGACTACATTCACCAGCGATCCGCGAGTCATCCATCCCCAGCAACGCAAACAGTGAGTGAATCAATTCTTTAGCGTGTAGTAAAGCTGGAATCTTGTAGCAGAAATTATCTTTATTGAAAACCTTACAGAATATCCAACCGGAGTGCCGGTTTTAGTGTATTTATCGGCTAAAACCTATCAAAATTGCTTCATTTACTCAAGAATTTACATATGCTATTCACATCGTAGGTTGGCAGTGCTGACATCCACCCCCCCCCCCCTTTTATCCTCATGAAACGTCAGTGCCGGGTACTGAGCGGCCAGACTATAGAAGGCACGACAAATGAACAGAAAGAAACAGCCAACCTTTCGAAAGCAGGTTTGCAGCAAAAATTTGTACACGCAGTCTTTGAAAAAAGATAGGCATTTTAAGGTAAGTGCTCACTTTCTAAATGGAAAATTCTTACTATGTGTATTTGTTGTTGCTTGCCGTGAAAACAGCTTTAAGCGGGAAGAATTACGCTGCAGCAAACGTTGTCGCGACACAAGCAGAACGATAACCGCCTCCTCCGTTAACCATTTCCCTTGTTGCTTTATCTGAAAAGCAAATGTGCAGACGTAGTTGATTTGAATATGCACCTATGTGCCAATTTACATTTATGAGCCTTTTTAATGAAAATTGCGAATTTATCGAAAAGAATATCACATTACAAATTAAAATTTAAATGATAACTTAACATTTGCCGCTTACTCTTCTCCGAATGTTCACGGCCTAGAGATGTAAAGATTTTTCTTCCCGAGTGCAAAATAAATCATTAAAAAGTATTGTTTTTTTGCAGAAAATACCTGTAACTATGTGAAACAAATAATACTTTTGAAAGCAGTGAAGTAATTTCGGTTAATACGAATAAAGGAATCCCAGACATACGAATAAAGACATACCAGAGGAGGTCCATAAGTTTCCGGCCTAACCATTTGCAATACAGGTATGACAAAGACAAAAACTATATTTTACTTTTCAATATAGTTACCCTTTATTGCAAAACACTTCTCACATCTTTGAATTAACATTTCAATCCCCCCACCCAAATTGTCAGAAATGTTGTCTGCTAAATGGGCATAAACAGCATCCATCACTTATTCGCCACACTTAAAGTTTCTTCTTAGAAAGTCCTTATTGAGTTTGCAGAAGAGGAAATAGTCACTGGGAGCTAGATCAGGGCTGTAGAATGGATGATCGATTTTTTTTTTTTTTTGAAGCCACATTTCTTCACAGCTTCCTTTGCAACAAGAGCTGTGTGCACAGGCGCGTTATCGTGAAGAGGGCGCGCACCATCACTCAGCTTTCATCGCCTTTTCTCTTTGATGGAAGCACGTAGTCTTCAGTAGGTCAGCATAGTACTCCCCATTTACTGTGCTGTTTCTCTCCTTGAAATCAATAAGGAGTACTCCTTCACAGTCCCAAAAGATTGTGGCCATAATCTTCTTGGTTGATTGGGTGACCTTGGCCTTTAAAGGCGGTGCTTCGCCAGGTTTACGCCACTCCATTGATTCTCTTTTGGACAAGGGATCATAGTAGAGGACCATAGTTTCATCTCCTGAAGCAATAGTTTGCAGAACTTCTCTCTCTTTGCCACGATAAAGCTCAAAAAATGCCTGACAACAGATGACTTGTTGCTGCTTTTGCACTGAGGAAAGAAGTCTAGGTACCCATCTTGCACTAACCTTATTCATGTTTAAATGTTCATGAATAATTCGAAGGACTGTTGTTTTAGAAAGGCCCAACGCTGCTACTATTTCTGTAACTTTGAGCTGCCAGCCTTCCATAATTTCTGCTTCCACAAGAGCGAGCGATGTTTTCAGGAGAGAGCACCTCTAAGGGCTGACCTGCATGCTCTTCGTCTTCAATGCTTTCTCAACCCATTCGAAAAAGTTTGGCCCATTCTTTTACGGTGGAATATGAGGGAGGATGCTTCCCCATACACACCGTCCAATCGCTGTTTAATTTCATTTCGAGTAAGTCCTTCACAATTTTCTACGCATAGTCTTCTTTATGCAACTATATCTGAAAAATTGAACACAGTGGAGCGGAAGTTAAGCTGCAATTATTTACTTAACAGATAATATATGACAGCAGATAAGGGTTTTGTGATGGCGATAATTCTTATCGGCGAGGCCGGAAACTTATCGACCTACCCTTGTAACATGCATGTAACATAGTGAGGTAATAATGCTGCCACAGGCGGCCGAAATCGTTAAGGCGAGGACCTGTGAGCGGGAGGTCTGGGGTTCGATTCCCACCAGGACCATCCTCCTTGGCTGAGGTTTTATCCAGGTTTTCCTCAGTGCTCATAAATGGCAAATGCCGGGGAGTTACTCTAAAATTAGACCTGAAACGCTTCGTTCCTTAAAAAAAATCCTTTCACAATTTATCACTTCATCTCATGTATCGCCAGTTTCACTGCCTGTGATACCTCGGTGTTAAAACAGGCTTTAAATACCATTAACAAAAGAGTAACAAGTGTTTATATTTCAATGAGGTTTAGTTCGCGTTATTCGTAGGCAGATGCTAGAAGACACATTCCGGAAGCGTGTTCTCTCAGTGCAGCATTTCATGTCAGCTGATTTCCTTACCTGCTGTATTGCGGGACGGTATTTTTCTGACGAGCTTACGTTTCATTTTTTCCGTCTGCTCTACAGCGTAAAACGAGTGGGTGGAATGATAAACAAAATACAATCATTTTCGTGGTCATGCGCAACTTCTGAAACAGTCAGAGCCTATACAGCATATTGTTCAGAATACGTGAGTTTTTACAAATCTGCTAGCCGTGCTTTATTGTGTACACAAAAAAAGAAAGGAAAAAGAAGACAATTTGTTCTAAGCGGAAACTGAACTGGGCTTGGCTAGTTGATAAGCACAGTAAATATTACTGTTAATATTTCATTTTATTTTGTTTAGCAGTAAATTTGTGTACAACCACTAGCAAGATATTACAAGCATAAGTATATACGAGGGCCATCCAGAAAGTAAGTCCCAATCTCGCATGGAGATGGAACCACTTGTCGGATAGGAATGTGCATGCGCAGGAGTAGAGAGGAAGTATGTGGGAATAATGCAATAAAGTTTCAAAGAAAAAGAGTACAATAACAATAACACATTAAATTAAGTCAACCCTTTTTGCTACTAAACAAATTAATAAGTGTATTTTTCAATAGCAGTAATTTTCACAGTGAAATAAAACTTAATTAAACAATGTCAGGACAAATTTTATCCGAAAAACCCTTACCCAGATAGATCGATCTGACCGGGATTCAAACCCAGAAACTTCGGATTACTAGTCGCAAATTTTACCACTAGATCATTGAGGCAATCGCCATGGTAATTGTTCTGTAGTTTGTGAGTATGTGTCGGTGCCCAAAGCTCAGATTGAAATCCCATGAAAATGTTTCAGAGAATTGCAAGGCTGTCTACTACATCCGGGATTTAAAAATTGAAACGAATGTAACAAATGTTACATGCTTAAGAATAAGTTATATTTCTGGAAAACAGAAAGAAAAAATGAAAATTCGGGAATTGCGATAGTCCCCTTGAGTCCTAGTTGTGCGTTAGGTTGAAATAAAGTTTTCTGTTTTTATAGTAAACACTTTACTTTTACCTGATTACTAACGTAAACAAATTACTCATTAAAGCAATGCATCACAAACTTCATGCGTGCGACAGTTTTGCTACTCGTCGAGTATGGCCCGTTGACGTGATAGACATCAACTATTTCTTTTAAAAAATCATAAAATAAATATTCCTGTACAAAGTGCATTCAAGTTATAACACCTCCAATTTTTTTTTTTCTCATTAACTAATCATACGAAAACTTTGAAACTTGTGTCACTTCTAGATGTAATCTCCTTGCAGCTGTTCACATTTTTCACAAAGTGTACGGCACGATTTCATGGCCGCTGCGAACGCTTCTGTAGGAGTCTGTCTTGACTACTGGAAAATCGCTGATGCAATAGCGCAGCAGGCAGGCGCTTCGTTTTAGGATTGGAAAACGGCATTCATGTCTCATTTATTGTCACAATCGATGTAAAGAATGGGACGTTCATGCCGTCACCACGCAACATGCGCGCAGCCTTGTGGTCGTCCGTCAGCATTCGTGGCACCCACCTGGAGGACACTTTTCGCATTTTCAGGTCTTCATGCAGGATTGTGTGCACAGATTCCACGGAAATGCCAACTTTGGAGGCTAAGCAAATGAAATGTCTCTGTATACGTTTTGCCAAATTTGTAGCAAAATGCCACACACATTCAAGCTCTTTCATTGTCAATAATCCGACGAACAGCTGGCACACAGCGGCTGTAGCTCGCAACTAACGGTCATAGCGAAAGGAATTAAATGCAGTTGTTGTCTAAACTAAGCGCGCTCCGTGTGGCTATTGACGCGTAATTTCATGAGTTAGGTCTTTTTTAGAACACACCTCGTACATTGTTTTTCTTTGCTCACCATATGTCGAAGATAAACTGCAACTTATTCTGCTAAGTCATTATCCTTGTCCATCATTACTTCCTGCAGAGGAAGTAAACTGGTCAGAAATGAAGAGAACAAATGAATATCACTTCTGGCGCACTCATTTGTGAATGAGAGCAACAATGAAATGGAAATGAGTGTAAATACTCAATCACTCATTTATAAGTTTTGACTGTGATTAATAATCAAGTCGTTTACACTATAAAAGTTTGGTTAATAAGGAGCCACCAGCATGCTAGTTGTAAAAAAATAGCACATCGCATTGCTTTCCTGTGACAGGGTGCCGTTTGCAGATGATGAAGAATTAAAGAATTGGTAAAAAGTCTCTTTCGTTTCGAGGTAGTAGTTAAACAGCTCGATGTCCACTTTCATGATGCAAACAGCCTACACTGCCGCAGTGCAAACTCGAGACTTGTTCAAAGTATTCATCCGTGCTCTTAGCGTGTAGCGGGGTAGTAGAGCGTTGTCCAACGAACGCTTGCAAATGCTTCCGACTTCCTCTTTGGCGGAAAGAAATTTGCTACGGAGCCATAATCCACAAAGAATCAGGACGAGCCTTACAACTCTCGCAGTAAAGTTTGACCATGTATTCAAGATCGTGTGATACATTTTCTAGGAAATGCTACAATAAATTTAAAATACGAAACCACGTCAATGTGTGTACTTCTAATTTCTTGCAAAGGCATTGATCACCGTTTTTCACTTATCAAATTAAAATCGAGAGGTGAGAATTAGCGGTGTATACCATTCTGAGGGGATAGAGGAAGTACTTAGCTAATTAATAGACTAATATGTGTACATTTCAAAGATGTCAGTTACAGTTATGCTTTCAGTGGATATCAGTGGTACTGTTATTGATTTCGGACTGTGCGTTGTTACTCTTGGGTTACCGAGGTTATGCTGGTACTTGCACACATGAAATTCCATGTCATTTTTCAAATCACTAACCTGTATTTCACTTACGAACTCTCCAGAGTCTTATGGCCATATAGGTCTATGAGACTGGTCCATAAATCCATGCAAAAAACGAGGAAAAAGTTTATTTATCTGCATAATCTCCTCTCAAACCTATACAGTACTTCCAGCGATTTTCTACTTTGTTTATCTTGGCCATAAAATGCGATTTCTACACCTCTGCACCTGCTGCGATATTTTTTTTTCTAACCATTTCATCAGGAATTAATATGAGCCAAATCCGGAAAGAAAGTGGGAAGATTGAGGAAGTATTCATACTTTATGTACAATAATTATGAGATTGCAACGAGGGACTTGCGCACTAGCGCGTTATCGATGGAAAGGGGCCTTTTTCCTTTGCCAAATGAGGGCAATTCTTCTTGATTGCATCGTTAATTTCCCCAGTAGCTTGGTTTAATATTCACCACTAATGGGTTTGCCCTTTTACCAAAAAAGTATATTAAAATTACATCGTCCCATTCCAAAATACATTCGCTATCATCTTTCCTGCTAAGGGGATTATTTTGGTAATTATAATTAGAGGAATCGTCTTTTCAAAGTATCTATATTTAATAATTTCATGTAAATCTTAATTTAGTACACTTAAAGATTTTTCGCTACAGTGCGAAATGATTACCAAACTTTGGGCTCTATTGAATGTAACTAAAAGCAAAACTGACAGCACATTTGGAAATCTTGCTAGTAACTTCACAAGACGCTGATTTATGCAGATGTTAAACAGTTCATTGAGCGCAGTTTGATCTGTCACGATGTATTAGGCACCTCTTTGCCAAAAATGTACCTACATTTTCCCTTGGTTTTATCAAAGCGCGCAAAGTGCTGGAGTGCACAGCATGAAAGATTGGTGCTTTGTGCTTGTTGATTGAGTTGCAAAAAGAACTGTACAGACTCAAAGGCTACAGCTAAAGCAAGGAAATGGAGCAACTGAAGATGGTATATGAGTCAAAAACTAACACCTTTATAACTTTTGAGTTCAAAATCTCATACCTTGTATGCTGCAATATCTCATACATGTATAAAACATGAAGCAACGAAAGATAATGGACATTAATTTACAGATTTGATTTTTTTTTTTTTTGCTCTGTTTTTCGTTTGCCATAGAAAGTCGGTCCTGGTGGTGTAGTGTAGATCGACCATCCACCCTACAGCCCAAATCTAGCGCCTAGTGACTATTTCCTCTTCTCACACCTTAAGAAGGACCTTCGAGGAAGGAAATTTAAGAAGAAGTGGTGGATGTTGTTTATGCCCATTTTGCAGACAAGACTTCTAACTATTTTGGGAGAGGGAGATTGAAATGTTAATTCAAAGATGTGAGAAGTGTATTGCAATAAAGAGTAACTATAATGAAAAGTGAAATATAGTTTTTGTTTTTATCATACCTAGAAATTGGCTAGGCCGGAAACTTATGTATGTATTGCATATATGATGTATGAAGCAAATAGGTGTCTGTTTCAGCTGTGAATCTCTGGAAAGTCATGGATGGTTGCTCAAAGACTTTATCAGTTAAGTCAAATAAATAGTTTGAAGCAACACTAGGTGAATGTTACTTTCATCCGTAGTTTTATCACCTCAGATCTTCTTTGAATTCTTTCAACCGAAAAATAGAAAAATTTTATTTAAACTAATTTTGCAGAGAAAAATACTTTATTATTTGTGTTATTTTCGCACACATCTCCGCTTTTGTCAACATCCTTTGTAGTGCCATTTTCATATCTTTATTCCAATCTGAACCTACTTGTTTCCAGGGTCTTTCATTGAATTTTCTTGTCTGCGTCATTTACAGAGCATGCTTGGACACATGAGTGTTTTCGTGCAATTTCTTTAGTAAAGTTTACAGTGTGCATTATTTTTATACCCATGAAAATCATTCATAAGTTTTTAAATTGAAGTAACACCTTTGTTGTTTTAATCTGCTCGGTGTATATGACATCTGTCTACTGAAGAAAATTTCGGCGTAAGCTTATTAAACCTTCTTCTGCACTTAACTTTACAAGAAATAAGGACATTCTGAGACACAGATATCAAACAACAAAGGCAAGAAAATGCTTTGGATTTTTCTGCTGCTGTAGTGCCGGCTGCATATCCAAGACAGACTCACCCAATAACGTTTAATCGATCCCCTCTCTGACATTTAGCTATGAGAAAAGTGGGTGAAGCGTGACCGAAGCTAAACGTCGTGGAAGACTGACACAAAAATTGTTTATGTCCCTGTCAGCTAACTCGGAGGGAGATGCACGTTTCGTTTAGCTTGAGAAGTGATGTTGTTTGGAGGGTTTGTTATACCTATAGCGCTCAGCGCATACAGCAAGTTTGTAAAACATCACATAGTTTTACAGCCCGTAGTGTTTATCGGGAAAACAAAGTTATCTGCTTAGATATGCGCTACCTTTCGTCGTCACTGGTCTACGAGATATGTTTCTGCAGTGTTTAACGGCGTCCATTGAAACTATAATATTGAATCTATTAATCAAATCCATTACGTATTAAATGTTTGGGTCAACTTTTATATGCTAATGTATAGAAAATGGAGTGACGCTCCATCGTGCACCATCCACATCTGCTTCCTTTGATAGAAGTCCAGGCAATTAAATAATAATAAATGGTAATGTGCTGCATCCGTTAGTCTTTTCTGTTTTACGAGTCTGCCACAAATAGTTCCTATCCATGCATAGATTAAAAATCCATGATACCTCAAATCTACGATCGTGTCAGAGTTTACATACATCCATGGGTTTGTGAAGGGTAGGAGATGAAGTAGATAGAAAGCATTCATTTCTTTCTTCATCCATGTATGCAATTTTTTGCTCACGAAGTGCTGCATACAGGGCTTTCATTTTTAAACTTTCTAATCTGAGAAAAACAGTCTATTAAAATAAATTTAATTGAAATAAAAAAAATATTTTCATATATT
Organism: Metallyticus violacea; assembly: GCA_030762175.1. Lineage (NCBI taxonomy): Eukaryota > Metazoa > Arthropoda > Insecta > Mantodea > Metallyticidae > Metallyticus > Metallyticus violacea. The sequence goes on from CM060841.1 coordinate 14,433,206, forward strand.
AAAGGGGGTGTTTAAAAGCAACGATCACAGTTTAGGGTACATTCCCTCTTCCTCAGCCACTTTCGCTTTGAAATTTAAAATGGCATCCCCACCTTAAAGCTATTACCATTACATTTCAAAGAGGATGAAATAGTTATTCTTTTGTTTACTTATGTTACCTGGCAATTTCGATTAGTGTTTGAATTTGGGCAAGATAAAAAAATAATCCAATTAGTAGTAGAATGAAAATACAATTTATGTCTTGTAATTTTACAATTTTACTAAATTAAATGTTTAAAATTGCTTAATGATTGACAATAAATTAATACTGCCTATTTTAGAACTGCTGACAAACTGAAACAAGCTATTACATTGACTGCTGAATAGTTTTTGTAGTTTTATTCTGTCCAAGTGCAACGATTGCTACAGTCCAGGCTACTGGGCAACGATAGAAAACAACCGAATTATCTTTAAAATGTAATTATCATAAGTTAGAGGTTATGTAAAACAGTAATTATTCAGATTGGCAACTTTTGAAACGAAAGTTCAGTAAGTATTATATTTCAAGAATATATAGTCTTCTGCTTTTAAAGAACAACATAAACGTTTTGTGTGACTATTTCAGATTTTATTCATTTCTGTTTCTCTAACCGTTATTATTTTAACTATATAGTGTTTAAAGTTTTTTGTTTGTTTTGTTCCGTATTGTTATAGAACTTAAGTAAATTTAGTTTTAAAATAAACCGAGTGGGCTTACCAATCGCTTAGAACTCCATTCCGGAGGTTCAGGATTCAATTTCCTTGAGACCTGCAACCTGATCTTCGTTTTTCTCATAGTTTCCCCTGGTCACTTGGGTGTATGCTGAGATGGATCTTTCCTTTCTATGACTTTCTCACTCTCCAATTTCATCTCATTTCATTCCGTTGATTCTATAGCAGGGTTGAAAGTGCCACGCAAGGTAAGCTGGTGACGTGTGCAGTGTTGCGGTAGCTTGCGCTTTGGAAAGTTTTCTGTCCCGGTGTCTTGTGTAGAAGCGGCCCTTCTGACGGACTTGAATTCCGGCGTAGGGGTGTTCTATCTGCGTCACATTTCACAAAAGTATAGTCTAATATATTACAAGTGTATTAGTACAAGTCCTTGTAAAGTATGACTTGTAACTTTCTGTTACACGAAAGAATGTACAATATATGTAAAGTATTAGTAAAAAAGATACAAGTGACATTACATAAGAACAAGATGGAGGTAACATCCGTTTGCCATATGTCACCATACATCGAATTTGGTTATGTTCACTGCTTAGTAATAAATTCGTACACTGAAATAGATGATAGTCATTCTTGGTAAATGGGTCTAGTATTTTATCACAAATAATCATAATGCAAATACTTTTTATCTATCTATTTATCATTAGTCAAGTATAATAGTTCACTTGGAAATGACGATCGCATACAACACATATGAACATCAATTTCAATTGTCGAGAGATGGCAGAAGAATCGAGCTTCCCGATTGCGCCTTGTTGTTTATTTCATTAGTCCATTTGTTTATTTGTATTTATATAAATCTGCATTATTTTGCTTGCCAATAGTGCAAATAATGTTTATAAATATTGAGCAATAAATACACATTACTACTGCAACTACGATTTTATTATAAGGAAAACATTGAGAAAATGGTACCAAGAGAGATTATTTTAAACGAGAATGATGGATGGAAAAACATATTTTCGTGGCATGCAGCAAGAACCTTAAAACACAAAGATTAAGGTGTTGGATTGAAATGTGAATTTGAAATGCCAATAGCAATAATAAGTCGTACTTTAACTTACACTTAACCTAACTTTTTAATTATACTTAAATACTAAATTATTCTTTCTTTATACTCTTTCATCATTATCATCACTTTCGCTAATACTTTGCATATTTAGATCAACTAATTCCAAAAAGTATTAGAACTTGCCCTAGTATTTATAGTTACTAATATTCCGACACATGTAGAGTGATTTACAAAAATCACAAGTACGTGACTAATAGTAATACTTCTGTGGAACAAAACTGGGAAAAATCACTTGTACACTTGTTAAGCATGAAATTGTGAAGTACAAGTGTAACATAAACCATTGAGGGACACAAACTCTACTAATAACTGCAAGTTACAAACCCATACAATTGTTAATAATACATTTGTGGAACAGGGCCCTGGAAATAACGTTAGGGACGTCGTCTAATTCCGTGCCTCGCCGCAAATGGAACCAGGCCGCTGGAAATTTCCCTTTCTCCCGGAGGAGCCCAACTACTACTACAAATAGCCAGTACTTGAGCACGGCTATATACCGACAATTCTCCTTTGTCCCTACTAATCCACTAAAATTCAATAAATACCTTTAAGATGCAAGAATCCCATATATTGTTTCATACCTCATATCTGTAAATAAATACCGAGGGTGCCAAAAATGTATACACATTTTAACAGTAGATATTTATATATTTCAAAGTTGGACAGTAATGTGTAGTATGATGTGCTGTAAACAGATGTGACTCACATACATTACTTTAGCGTTGCTATGTGACAGGTAAATCAACAATGAACAAATGAAGCCAAGATCATCATATGATGTTCTGTAAACAGAGTACGTTATGCTAGCGTTGCTGCAACAAAATGGAGCCAAGATTATTGTTTGAACAGCGGAAAGCAATTTTGAAGTGGTATTGGAAAACCGATAATGTTGTTGAAGTTCAAAGGCAATGGAGATATGTGTACAGAACAGAACCGCCAACGCAAGTAACAATTGCACGTATTCGAGACAAATTTGAGACTCGTGGTACCGTATGTGATGTTGACAAGGGCAGATCTGGGAGACCTCGCACAACAAGTCCTGCATCCTCGGCTATGGTTCTGGAACGTTTCGAGCACTCACCGCAGAAATCTACAAAGCAATGTACACGTGAGACTGGGATTAGCAGTACGTCGTATTATTAAAACAGCAAAGTTGAAATTTTTCATCCCAAGACTTTTGCATAAGTAACTGTAAAAGTCTAAGTTGATTAGTGCTCATCATTTTCCGTTTGTGTGAATTCAGTTTTGTTATGTTAACACAGTTTTTTCTTTGCTTGAAGTGTGTATACATTTTTGGCACCCCTCTGTATTTTGCGCTTATTAACAGCACTAGCGAAGATGCACAGGTAGCGGACAAAATTTAATTTCGAAGTGAATTAGATGTTTCAGCTTTCCAGTTATTAGCACACCTAAACCTTTTTCCTTTCTTTCGTCACCACAAAACAGATGAAAATTGTTAGCACCGATTCCTCAAGTGAACTAGCTGTAATACGAATTCGTATTTTGAAATTCTTTTCATTATCTAATTTATACGGTCTTGGTTTCAGCATGCTTTTTTAACAAACTGTAGTTGTGTAAGTTTTTTGTACATTAGTAAAAATAGTGACCAAATTAAAGCATTTTTGAGCCAACAGCACTGGGAAAGATAGAGTACTCTGTGATACAATTTGTGCTTCAGTGATATACACCATTACTTTCAGCACTTACAAAGCCATTACAAAGTCCAGGTAATAAACTTTTAAGATAGTAACTTATGGTCCTCCATTAGGAATAAAGTGATATAACAAACACATGAGGATTAAAAGGGTCAGAATAGAGTAAAAAATAACTAAGGAAATAAACGCTATGGAAAAGTAAAGTGGCTATTCGCTGTAGAATTGTTGTTAGGTTATGTTGGTTAAGTGGCGAGATAAGATAAAGAAATGAGTACAACTGCTTTCTCATAGCCGTACACCACCATGCTGATAGCAGCCGAAAACAATGTTGTGCACTGCTGAAACATCGAAGTTAAACAAGAATATATGATTGCAGCGTGGAAAATGTCAGGTCTCCACGGATGATAAAGTGCTGAGGTAGAGCGCTTCAATATTTCAGCCTGCTAGCACCTACTGTTCCCAATTATGTCATAACTCTCAACGATATCAGTTCCCAAGCTCCGTGTATCATTGGCGTTCTACGATTCATTGCTTTGCTTTCTTTAATCTCAAATTTAAAATGTATTTTCAGGTTGCGATAAGCTACATTTAATATTTATCGCCTAATGGATCCAGCTACAACCCTTGTCTCCTGAGAACAAATGCCTTGTAAACAGCAAACGGTTTCGAATTCGCAGTTATCTAAGACTGTAGGTGATTTACTGAGAACCAAAATATAGCTGTCATTTTTGTACTTACGAGGGCAGTACCATAAGTTTCCGACCTTACCATTTTCTAGGTATTATAAAGACAAAATTAGTTTCCCTTTATTGCAATACTCTTCTCGCATATTTGAATTAACATTTCAATGAAGTCAATGAAGAATATTCCTTCACAGTCCCAAAAGAGTGTGGCCATGATCTTCTTGGTTGATTGAGTGACCTTAGCTTTTAAAGGAGGTGCTTCCCCAGGTTAACGCCACTCCATTGATTCTCTTTTGGACAACGAATCATAGTAGAGGACCATGGTTTCATCCCCTGTAACAATGGTTTGCAGAATTCCTCTCTCGTTGCCATAGCAAAGCTCTAAAAATGCCTACCTGACAACAGATGACTCGCTGTTTTTGGACTGGGGAAAGAAGTTTAGGCATCCAGCTTGCATTAAACTTATTCATGTTGAAATGTTCATGAATAATTCGAAGGACTGTTGTTTTAGAATGGTCCAACCTTGCTGCTATTTCTATAACTTTGAGCCGCCGGTCTTGCATAATTTCTCCTTCCACAAGAGCGATGTTTTCAGGAGTGATTACCTCCAAGGGCCTACCTGCACGCTCTTCGTCTTCAATGCTTTCTCGACCCATGCATTCAAAAAAGTTTGACCCATTCTTTTACGGTAGAATATGAGGGGAATGCTTCCCCATATACACCGTCCAATCGCTGTTTAATTTCATTTGGAATAAGTTCTTCTTTTGTGAAGAACTTAATAACAGCTCGATACTGCATTTTGAACATGTCACAATCTTCTACACATAGCCTTCTATTTAATTATATCTGAACAATTGAACGCAACGGAGTGGAAGCTACTTCTGCTATTATTTACGTAACAGATAAGGTATGACATCAGATAAAAATATTGTGAAGACGATAATCCTTATCGGCGAGTCCGGAAACTTATGGACCTACCCTCGTATTACATTAGTTATTCATAATAAGATGTAAAAATATATATTCAGCAATTAAAACAAATAAATAAACCTATAAAATGGAATAGAATAAGAAATACCAAAATAATATATTTTAAAATATTAAAAATACTTCTAAAATATAACGAAAAGTCTATTATGTATCAGACAAACTGAGTTCAGCCAATTTATTTCCCCCGACCCTCTACCGGTAATCAGTCTTTTCAGACCTGAGCTGTCTCACTTTCATCAGAAATTTACGTATATCTCCTTCCTTGCCTGCCAGCAAAGCCCAGCATGACCATCTTCCTCTGTTCGATCCTGTAACGAGTAAAGTACAGAGGATCCATCTTTCCGTACATTTGCATCCAGCGAGAATATGTGTCCATGATTCCCCCTCCCCACAGATGGGACAAATTCATCATGCCTCTAGTCTGAGCCATGCGAGCCCCTGTCTAGTGAGTTTAGTCCCTGTTTCGATGTACTGTTCCGCCTCCATTCTGATTATAGCCCCAACTATACTTCCAGCGAAATCATCTCTCTGCACTGCGCAATTGTCTGCTGCCTATCCATATCCCTCAAGCAATTCCTAACCTTCCTCCATGCACTCTTTCTATTCCCCTGTCCAGTCATTCAAATGGAGCCTAGCTCTATTGTTTCTAGTCCCTAGTCCATTTCTTAATTTGGATGTCCATGCCTTGTCCCCTCCCATCTCAGTCTCATGATAGCACAATGCCCTAATTAAAATTGGGTTTCCATAATTCGCAACCAGTACTCTGATTTTATGGTCTCGCTATAGGCCATTCTCTTTTAATTCTGCAGTTCTCCCTCCCCAGTCCAATTTTTTTTTCAGACACTTGTCCTGATTGAATCTAGGTTGTCAGTTAGCTCTCATTCCCAAATTTCTGCCCTGTCATTGTAGATCTTGCCAGTGCCCCGAATGCGGTTTCGTTACACCTACTGCTATGTATGACATTTTGCTATGCAACCGGAGAGTTTCTGCTGCTTTCACTCCTGAGCACTATTTCACAAAAGTATGGTCTAATGCATACAAGTGTATTAGTGCAGGTTCTTGTAACTTTCTGTTCCACGAAAGAAATGCTACACTGGAATAGCATTAGTAAAGCTATTTCATGTGGACGTCATATAAAACAAAGGAGGAACAGCTGTTTGGCATACGTCACCATATATTGAATTAGGTTATGTCCATTCTTTGGGGGTTTTAATGCACGGAACGGATCATTGTCATTTCTGCAAAATGGGTCTCTCTCTTTTTTTTTTTTTCCTCAGATATAATGAAAATTTAAATAGTTTATTATTTATTTCTCGATATTCAAACGTAATAACCCACTTTGAGAATACGGTCCCATAAGGCTACATTTAGAAGCATAATTTTTATTTGTTTATATTGCTTGACAATCACGTTCTCATAACAAAAACAAAACAAACAAAAAACTGGGGAAATTGTGCCAAAGAAAATTATTTTAGTGGCCAGTAGCAAGAACGTTAAAAATACATTAACTAAGATGCTAGTCTAAAATATGCATTTGGAACAGGAAACGTCAATTTCAATCATAGTACTTTGTTTGAACTTAACCTAACTTTACATAAATACTTATTTGTTCTTTCTTTATACATATTTCTACTCATCATAATTGTCAATTTCGCTAATACTTAGCATATTTAGGTCAATTGACTCCCAAAATAATCAAAATTTTCCTATACTTGTAGAGAAATTTATACAAACTTCCAGTGCCCGACTAATACTTTCGTGGAACAGAACTACGAAAATTCACTTGTACATTTTTATGTATGGAGTAGTAAAGTACAAGAGTAGCAGAAATCTTTGTGGAACAGAATTTTACTAATAACTACAAGTTAGTACACTTGTAATGTATTGAACCGTATTGTTGTGAAACAGGGCCCTGCTTTGTCAAGTCAATGTGCTTGTCCACGGTTCATCGTAAAAGTAATGCCCAAATATACGAAAGTTTTCGCGTTATCAGCGTCTGCCACGCCCCCCCCCCCCCCCCCCCAGTTACGCCCATGTCTCCGCCTACTACTAACCGATCCGTTCTTGAAGGCCATTGTTTTTGTTTTATTCACATTAATAGTGCCGGATTTTTAAGCGATGTTCTCATACAAGTGACGGCTATAATGCAGTGGTTAGATTCCATACGAATAGTCCTTTGTAAGCGGCCTTAGCACAAACCACTGGTGATCGACTGCAACTAAGAGAATAGACCAGTAAGTGCTAGGAACTAAGTGCATGGTATGCTGTCATATTCCGTTAGGTGGCAGGTGCAAGGTGATTCTATGCGATAGGCAGATGTCTAGGCGTCCAACTAAACATAGAACAGTGAAATATTGTGAGGTAGATACTTTTGATTAAATACCGTGTTTTAAAATGGATGTTCATTCACGAGAGTGCGGCTGGAAGCACTCTTAACGGTTGAACTAGATATACGAGGGTAGGTTCATAAGTTTCCGGCCTAATCATTTTCTGGGTATGATGAAGCCAAAAACTATATTTCACTTTTCAATATAGTCATCCTTTATTTCAATACACTTCTCACATCTTTGAATTAACATTTCAACCCCTCCCCCAAATAGTCAGAAGTTTTGTCTGCAAAATGGACATAAACAACTTCCATCACTTCTTTTTCACACTTAAAGTTCCTTCCTCGAAGGTCCTACTTGAGTTTTGAGAATTGGAAATAGTTACTGGGAGCTAGATCTGGACTGTAGGGTGGATGGTCGATCTACTTGAAGCCACATTTTTTCACAGCTTCCTTTGCATTAAGAGCTATGTAGACAAGCAGGCGCGTTGAAGATGGCGCACATCACTATTCAGCTTTCCTCGCCTTTTCTCTTTGATGGAAGCACGTAGTCTATACAGTAGGGCCAGCATAGTACTCCCCATTTACTGTGGTGTTCCTTCACAGTCCCAAAAGATTGTAGCCATGATCTTCTTGGTTGACTGAGTGACCTCGGCCTTTAGAGGGGGTGCTTCGCCATTCCATTGATTCTCTTTTGGACTTTTGGACTGAGGAAAGAAGTCTAGGCACCCATCTTGCACTAACCTTATTCCTGTTTAAATGTTCATGAATAATTCGAAGGACTGTTGCTTTAGAAAGGCTCAAATTTGCTGCTATTTCTGTAACTTTGAGCTGCGGTCTTGCATAATTTCTCCTTCCACAAGAGCGATGTTTTCAGGAATGAGCCGAGCTGCACGCTCTTCGTCTTCAATGCTTTCTCGACCCATTCGAAAAAGTTTGGCCAATTCTTTTACAGTAGAATATGATGGGAATGCTTCCCCATATACATCGTCCAATCCTGTTTAATTACATTTGGAGTAAGTCCTTCTGTTGTGAATAACTTAATAACAACTTGATTCTCCATTCTAAACATGTCACAATCTTCTACACATAGCCTTCTTTATGCAACTATATCTGAAAAATTGAACACAGTGAAGCGGAAGTTACAGCTGCAATTATTTACTTAATAGATAAGGTATGACACCAGATAAGGCTTTTGTGAAGGTGATAATCCTTATCGGCGAGGCCGGAAACTTATGGATCTACCCTCGTACATAATTCTTCAATACAAATTACTATAACAATTACCACCTACAATGATCAAGTTCACGTGTAAGTTCTTTTTGTAAAATACTGCAAAAATTTTCAGTTCGCCCAACATATGTGGGTTACTCCTATACATTTTATATTTCAAGTTCTCCCATAAATAGAAATTGCATAAGATTTGGGGATCGCGTTGGCCATAATCCCTTACTAATGATTCTATCCTCAAAACGTTTCTTAATTAAAGCTAACGAAAGATCAGCTGTTGGCGTTGTGGCAGTCTTGTTGAAAAATGCATGTTTACATTATGTCCGACCATTCTTCTAAAAATGGTATTAATATGTTATATATGTATTTCTGTATATTCACTGTATTTTCCAAAAATATGAACATTCAAATAGACACAAAATTTTTGTCATATTTCTGTTTTTTTCTCCCCCCCCCTCTGTATATGTTGTTGTGTGTTGCTAATTTAAATGAAAACATGTTTCTTACATGAAAAGAATAAAAACTGGGTCAATCGTCATTCCTAACATTATCCAAATCGCAGTTGCACAAATTTATTCTAATTTATTATTACGTGGCTGCAATTCTTAAACTAAGTTAACTTATGCGGTTTTAATATTAAAAGTTTAGTGACAATCCAACCCAAGGTTTGCGAAATTCCTGTTTCCTCTGTAAGTGATTGCTAATATTTCTTTGTATTTCGTTCTGACATTTTCCAGTTTCAAGTTTCTGTTCTGTAAACATATGGCTTTTTACTTTACATTCCTTTTTAAGAACAAGTCGCTTTTCATCTGTGAGGTGCCAGAAAAACTAAATGTTCTTACACTTCTTCGTATCAGTTTTCTGCAAGAGATTGTTTAAGTATACGAATCATGTATGAAAAATCTGTGTTCTAAAATGTATTAACGCTTTGGCATTATAACAGCGCTAACACACAATTAAAGGGAAAATCAGCACTTTTCACCACTTATTACCTTAAAAACTTCCGAACGTCACAAAGACAACGCTCCCACTGTTTAGGCGGGGACACTGAAGGTCAGAGGAACCGGTTGCCAGGACGTGCTTCTCAACTGTCGCTACCGCGCTGTAACAGCTGACCGTCCAATTGAAAGTACTGTATAAAGCACATGACGCTTGTGAAGTTACTGCTAGTTTTTTATTTGATTTATTTACGGACGCTCTTTAACATTTCAGGTCATCAACGTCCCATTCAACTCAGGGCGTGAAACGGCCGATAAATTTTCCTCAGAGACCTCTTCTTTCAGGCGTGAGGCTCTTTTTCGTGCCGTAAATGTACGACACGGGACCTACGGCTTTACTTCCCTTCCGAAGGTAGCCATACTGGGCGGGATCGAACCCGCGATCTTGGGTGTAGGAGGCAAGTATATCACTACACTCCAGGACCGACAAGGTATTGCTAGAACAAAGAATTATGGCTATGTTACTGACATATGGTCATGAAAATAAATAGTTATCCACATTGCTCTTTGGTGAAGAGCTTGTAGCTCTTTTCAGTTAAAAGAATACTTATTAAACTAAAAAAAAATTAATAAATAACCACAAAAAGGAATACTATTAGACAGAAACAATTTAGGTGAAACTACACTGAGCTGGTCAGATAAAATTAACAATGAAACAGTCAAGACTACACATTCCATGAGCACATATTATTTCTTTTTCTTCTTATTATTGTCATCTTTAGAGAAAAGCTTTTTTGTGTACGCTATTGTAAGCTGCAGTAGCCAAGTTTAATTTATTTGTTCCCTTTGCATATGCCGTTTTTATTTATCAATATAGATCGCAGAAATACTTGCTACAAACAGATTTGGTTCGCCAGTTTGCACGCAGTTTTTCCTGCTTGCTATGCAAGTCATACGCCAGACACAGTAAGCCAAAGATCAATTCCGGAACATGTCAAGTATACTTGGTAAATGAAGTGTTTCCGGTTATGATAAACAATAGTTGTTACATAATCGCAGGATATTTGAAATAGTGTAGTTTGGTAAAAATTAATAACGTTATTGTAAATCTAATATGGATAAGAAAAACTATTATTTAGTACACGCTCTCTAAAACTGATACTTTGGAGACACCAACAGCCCGAAAAATTTAAATGTCACGGACTGTTAAACTGAATACGTCAATATTATAACAACAAATACAATACAAAGAACGAAAAACTAACCTTACACGTGGAAATGAACAGACAATACACTTTGATACATACAAATGAAAATGGCAGTTTTTAACAAATGAGAAACTGTGTCCAAACTGATTCTTCTCCCAGAATCACGTTATAAACTGCGGCGTTGTTACTCTCAGATGTTTATGAACAGCGTTCACGCATTTAGACATTCGTTGTTTTCCCTCGCCCAAATTACGATGTACTATGTTCATTCCTAGGTTTTCTAAAACTCATCCTGGAGTGCTACAGTCTTGCAACGCAGTGTTCACCATTCTTCATGATGCCAAGGGTGCGATCTCTCAATATCACTACCTTATTCTCATAAATTTTGTTACAGAACTACTCTTTCAAAAACGGTTCTTTATGGATCGATTCTCAGTTTTATTAAATTTGAATATCGACAAGGCCAGGGATTAGTATTTTCAGCAGTAACCAATTTTATAATCAAACCCTCTTGTACAAACCCACAGGGGAATGATCGGAATACGAAACACAAACAAATGAGGTAAAAATTATGAACAACACTGTAACTGCCAGACCTCATCCCTGAAACCGAGTGCTGCCGTTATAACAAATAGAGCTAGCTGGGCGTTGACCACATCTCCCTAATCCCTCGTTCACGACAAAGGTCCATTATTAGAGGAAGCATGTAATTACAACCTATTACAGAATGAAACACAGGTCGGTAACTCCCTGTGGATTCTTAGTGGGAATTTCTACTGCACCGAATACCTGGCTATTCCAACGCCTCCACTCCCGATTAAGGGCAGTGCTTATGAATCATAAATTGAGATTAGCTCGTAACGGGCAATTTTACAACGTGAGTATAGAGGCATACAGAGACTAGGGGGTAAAGGCTTTATAACACAAAATATCATTAAAATCTCGGATTTGTTTAAAAATTGCATTTAAATTAAGTATTTAATATGTATGTATAGTAAATAAGAACATATAGAAATATAGAAAGCACTCTTAAGAATAGTATATATATATATATAAACTCATAAAAAACACTCAAGAGTGCAATATAAAAAGGTCCACATAAAATTCCACACTAAAAACCGTAAAATTGAACACTAAAATCACACTATATTTCGAGCTTGGCTCTTGGTCACGTGATGAAAATGAACTGAGCTCTGGCAGGCAGCGTCTGTCGTTGTGAGGCATAGAGATGTGACGTGGCAGCAAAACTGCCAACTCTAGCTGAACAAAGTAGTTTGGCAAACCTGGCAGTATTACAGGGAGGTGTTGAGGGCTGGAGGAATACGGGCTTTATGTAAAACTATTGCTGCCATCTCTACGTCTCTAAGTAAGGTGTGTTTAGATGGAGGAGCGGCATCTATGAGAATAAGAGAGAAACAGTTGTCGAACGTGGCCTGGTGAAAATTGGCATGTTGTGATACCGGTAATGGGGAACAAGTTTTAACTGAATGCCTGTGATTGTTCATTCTAATAGATACCTTAGTGGACGTTAGTCCAATGTAAAAAGCGGGACAAAATTTGCATTTAAGTAAATACACCACATTTGTGGAGGTACAGTTGAAAAAAGAGTGAATTTTAAATTCTGATTTCAGATTTGGACTAACATAAGATGAGCATGGGGATATCAAGGCACAGGTTTTACATTTAGGGCGGTTGCACGGATATGAGCCAAGTGTCGAGAAGGAGGGCTGAGGATAATCAATATTTTTGCGAAAAATGCTTCTGAGGTTGCGAGCTGACCGGAAACATAGCCTTGGTAATGTTTGAAAAAATGATGCAGTTAGTTGGTTTTGCGTGAGGATATTGAAACTGTCTTTTAGGACAGGTTTGAGTCTTTCAATGCCTGGAAAGTATGTCACTGTGAAATTCAATGGATCAATATCTGCTGTTTTACGAGTCTTAGGAGTATGCTTCTGATGAGAGGCCTGGATAGTATAGTATATATATATACTATATAAGGTTTGTTAAAATGTTCTGAAGTACACGTAAAATAGTAACAATGAAAATAGACACACAATTCACACAATATTTCGGATATTCTTCACATTGTACAGATCACCTCTTGAAATACGTTTTTTTCGCAACTTTTAAACTGAGAGTGCCAAAAATGTATAAACACTTTCGCAGTAAATATCCATAATATATGTCAAATTGGACCGAAAAATAACAGTAATGAGTAGTATGATGTTCTGTAAAATATATGACTCACATTTCGTTATGCTAGCGTTGCTAAAATAAAATGGAGCCAAGATTATCGTTTGAACAGCGGAAAGCAATTTTGAAGTGGTAATGAAGAATGCTGTTGAAGTTCAAAGGCAATGGCGACGTGTGTACAGAACAGAACCGTCAACGCGAGTAATAATTGCATGCATTCGACACAATTTTGAGACTCATGGAATCAAATGCGATGGTCACAAGGGCAGGTCTGGGAGACCCACAGCAACAAGTCCTGCGCACTGGATCCAAGGTACTATCCCAGGCCTACCCGAGGCACTGGATAAGACGAAGGAGTTCGATTGAGTTTCCACCGCATTCTCTGGATCTAACTCCATTGGACTTCTACCTATGGGGAACTCTTAAGGATGCTGTATACCGTAAACCAGCTACACTGACAGCACTTCGGGAAGAAATTGAAACGCATGTGCTGCAATCGCTGAGGACACTTTCGCAAACGTTGTCAATCAGTAGTTCAACGCACTCAGAAGTGTATCGACGCCGATAGTGTGTATTTTGAGCAACTGTTGTAACTGTAAAAGTGTAAGATGATTAGTGCTCATCATTTTCTGTTTGTGTGAATTCAGTTTTGTTATGTTAACACAGTTTTTTCTTTGCTTGAAGTGTGTATACATTTTTTGACACTCTCTGTATAGTAAGTTTTATAGCAAACTCTAGGAAGTGGATTTAGTTCTAATTATTCCATGGGAAATTGATAATTCCCTATGTCAACTTAATCCTTTGCGTATTTCTAGAACTACGATTGCCTTTGATGCTACTACCATCTTCAAAACGTGTATATTTCAGCAGCAGCGCACCATCGAAGCTTACACTCGAGGATTTTCATCCGAATACTGGGGGATTATCACTATCTGGCAATAATGATGAGGTTTAATTAAAACGACTAGACAATAAAACCATTTATACTGTGCGGAGCCGATAATGAAGACCGTGATTGGAAACAAAGTTAGAATTTGGATATCTGCACGGTAAAACAATGCAGATGTGAAATCAGTTGTTTAGAATAGTCGATGGTGCTTTGTTTCTTCTATTTGTTAATTTCGTATATCTTCGGTTCTAATTATTTCCAATGTGTGTGTGTGCATGCGTAACTGTGATTGACAAATAAATGTTGTTTTATCTAAATTCACTACATTACACACAACTTTTAAACCTCATTCAAGATGGGATCAAAATTAAAATAAAGGATTACTGGGGACGTTTGAAAAGTGTGACAATAACAAGATAAATACTTTTTAACATTAATTTTATTTTCCATTATAGTCTCCATGGACATTCAAAAGTTTTCAATACAAGTTTTATCAATGAGAGCGTCAATAGCATTCTCATCCAACAACAATTGAAGCCGTGAGTTTCATAACGGCATAAACTCAATTTTTGGCAGTGTAAGAGTTGTAATTTAACTAAACTTTATCATAAACATTCAAGTTTCCAGCAATGAACCACATATTATTGACATGCTGAATTTTCATAAGCACACAAATTCATGATCCTATAGTGTTCTGGAAAGCAGGCAGTAACATAATATTGGTAAATATTTCAGTTCTCTAACAATGGTAAATTTAACTACATTCGTCATGCGTACCCAACAAAAGGGCATTCGAACATGGTATGTGATCGAGATTTTGCTTAAATAGAGCTGTGTAAACATAAACAGAATACACGCTGATGATTTGATAGGCATAATACAAAACTCATCCATTTAAAATCAGTTTAGTAGAAGAGAGTAGGATTATCACAGGTGAACTTTAGTCACGCCAAACTCCATTCCCGATAGGACGACCTGCAACTTTCAATTTCGAACGTTGAGGAAAGCGTAAGCTACAACACAGAACACCTACTGCGCAGCATAAATCAGCTGCAAGCTCTTATTTCTTATACACTCCACGATCCCAACCAGAAAAACAAGAATTACAGAACTTAACCACGGGGAATAAACCCCTCTCCCTGTAAGCGGCCGTTTTCTCTCATCCAGAGCCGCCAGCAGAAGACCAGGAGAACATCGAAGCGAAACCTGCGGCCCGGGCCCAGGTTAAGCAACCTTGAGGTTAGTCGGAAGCTGGAGGGGAGGCGAGTTCATCCAAAGGAACCTAAATTTTCCGAATACGCCGTCAGTAACCAGAGGAACATCAGCTTCTACGACACCTGAGAGGTAAAGGCGACGATACAGTTAAGCACTGTGGTCAGATTTCGTTTGGCAGAGTATGATTAAGGATGTTAAGACAGCTTTTGCTGTTGTTAAAGTTGCCAAGCAAGTAAAATGCTATAAAATTATTTAATAAAGATTAAATATAACGAGCAAGATAACATGAAATGTTGATAATGAAAGGGAAAGCTACGTTGATGAACTAATCTGCAGAGAGCTTATTCAAAAATTACCCTGAAAACCGGTAAAGTCAGATTTCCTCAATTTTCCTGAAAAACAGCCTCATTTCCAAACACTTCTATCAAATTCGTAACGAAAGAAGTGTGGGACTCTGACTAAGGGAAGAGATATGTAACGTAAATGTCGTTGTTTCTTGTAGAATATTACTGAGAAAATAGACTAAATTTATGCAAATTTAATTTTTTTTTCATTTATTTTCACACATATTTGCAAGCAAAATGACCATATCCATCTTCCAAATAAAAAAATTTAATATTTAAAACCAATGTTGCAGATTAGGGGTTCCATAACAACATTTCAACATGTTCACGAATTTATTACAGGAAAATACTTATGATCATTATTATTTAAACGTTTTTGCGACATGTGTAATTAAGCAAAGTTATATTAGGAAAAAGAAATCTAATTATCAAAATATATTAAGTTTTTATTGATTTTCTCAAACTCTGTTCAACTAGACTTGTGTGGAAGTAACGGCTTTCTTCCCACCGAGCCAAATTTTGAAATCCGGGAAAAGAGAGTGAATGAGAAATTACTTCGAATTTCATGAAGTTTGTGCAGTTTTGTCAATGTGTGTGAAACGGCTCGTTTTCATGGTTGTCAGTGAATCTTGGCAGTTTTCCTGTTAATTTCATCCTTCCAACATATTTTGGACAATATCTGATATGGTGGCGAATTTTGGCCGATCGTGTTCTCACGACAGCGCTTGAAGCCAGTGCACCACTTGGAAACAGTTGAAAATACGGCGCAGAGTCCCCTAGAATATTTGTCACGTGTATGTGAACTGCTGTTCCTGTCATGCCCTTTTTCACTAAGAATTTAATTACCCCACGCTCTTCGAAGTTTATGCTTTTTCCAACACGCACTGTAACAAAGAGCCAAGCCCACTACGGTCCTTCAGCGGGCAAAGCATTTTCGTACACCTGTTTCTGGGGAAGATGGAAGATTTTGATATGGTTTGGAACTAGTGGCGATTTTACTTGTTTAAAACTGGGGGGGAAGGGCTAGATAGAAACAGAAACTGTTAAATAAAACTCAAAATCATTATTAAAATATAGTGAGCAGCATAATTTATATGAATATAGGTTCAGATGCACACATATTATTATTATTATTATTATTATTATTATTATAAGTTCTGTTTCTTTAAAAAAATAATGTATTTATAGATATGAAGTGAGAATCTGGAGTTAGTCACCGCAGTGTAGAGGACAGACCACCACAATGGTCTAACATTTTAACCCTATATATATATATATATATATATATATATATGCAGCATGAGGTAATGTTACTGCCTACATAGTAACTAGCCTGTGATCCCGAACATAATTTTTTAGTAGTGTTTAACGCCCGTTTTTACTACAGAGGCACCACAAGCGGTGGATACTGATAATACATGAAATGAAATATTGGGAAAGAATTTTTTTTAAGGATGGAAGCGTTCCAGGCCTAAATTTACGGTACCTGCCGGGCATTAGTCATTTTTGAGGACTGAGGAAAACCTGGAAGAACCCGTAATCAGGGAGGATCGTCCTGTTGGGCTTCGAACCCAGACCTCCCGCTCACGAGTCCGCGGCTGAACGACCTAGGCCACCCGTGGGGGTCCCTAACACTAACAATGAGGACTGTTTCATCTATTTTTATTGGGGTTTCAGATCCGTTTGAAATTAGCTTTATCTTAGGTATGTTTAGTGAGAGCCCTGCATTTTTGCTATGCTCACATAATGTTCCAGCACAGTTTCTGTGTTTTGGAGAATAAGACCACATCTTAGATTTGTTAGTCGACTGTCGTTTATGTTGATCCCGAATTTATGCGGCCATTTTCCTGAATATATGCTCCATTACACAGGTGAAGAGTTTGGGAGAGATTGGATCGCCTGGGCGAATTCCTCTTTCTAGTCGGATTGGTTGTCCTTCTTCTGTTTTTACTTTCGTAAAACTTTGACTATAGATTTTGTGTAGGATACGAATGTACTTTGCTTCTATTCCTTGAGCTGCCAGAGCGTGTAATATGCTTGTATGTTTGACTGAGTCAAAGGCCTTACTATAGTCAGTAAAGGCGATATATCGTGTTAGACGGAATTCCTCTGCTTTCTCCATCAGCTGGTTTATAGCTTGGAGATGGTCAATTGAGCTGAATCTTGTAACCTTGTTCTGGTGGTTGATTTTCACCCAGAATCTTAGTTATTCTTCTAGTTAAGATTTTTGTAAACAGTATGTATATATTTGGCACCAGGCTTATAGGCCTGAAGTTGCCTATAACATCTCTGGTGCCTCTTTTGTGCAGAAGAATAATTGAGCTGGTTTCCCATTGTTTATGCATGTCTTCTGTTTCTAGAATTGCATTGAAGATTTTGGTGATTTTTGGTTGTTAGCTGGTATTCTGCAAGTTTTAACAATTCGTTTTGCATGCCTACTTCGCCTGGCGTCTTCCCGTTCTTAAGTTGTTAATGGAAGTTGGAATTTCACTGTGCAGGATAGGTAGAGATTGTGTGTTTGGGATATTTGGTATCTGGTTCCTCGACTGAGTTGGGATGGAGCTGGAGTACAGGTTTCATATAGGCTTACATAAAGGTAAATCTGTAAGAAATAATATTACCGAAACATGTTAATTTAAGTAAATGTAAGTCATAATAATAAACTGCGACAACAATATATGCCGTCAAATAATTAATTGAATGTAAGTTCGAGCGTTTCCTTAAACCCTGGCAATATTTGTCTTTGTCCGCTGTTATAATTCATGATACTTGTTCTGTTTCTGGTTCGCTAAACAAACTTCGAAAAACAGTGATAGATTTTGAGCATCAGTGCTTTACAAAGATATTGCTTATCATTTTGTATGCCAACGGTTTCTACTGTGCTGTCAATCTTTTGGTGGAGTACACAATCGATTAGTTCGATCGTGGGAATGTATGGTGCTTGTTCGATGTTTCCAATAGTTTCTGAGAGGAGATGTTGCGCATTATTTACCTACTCCGTATGATAGCGGAAAGGGAAGGGGAATTGGGGGCTTTCTGGCTATGACAGGGGAAACAACAATATGACTGCTGGTAATTGGCTTTTACCAACAAACTGAGTAGGGTAGGTTTTTGAAAACAGGTCATGGGCTTATTTTATTAATAGGGATGTGGTTTTCAAAATGACGAGTTTCTGCGTCTGGCTGTTTATCCAAGGGTGATGGTTTTCCCCTCAGTATGTATCTAGTGCCTTTAATTTACCTTAATACAAGCGCTATCATATAATAAAATAACGCAATATAATTAAACATAACACATTTGTGGTAGTTAGCAGGGCATTTCGGTGTGTCACAAGAAGCAATCAAGATCGCTTCAGTGGTCTAGTGATAGTATGTTTGTGACTATTAATCCCAAAGTCCTGGATTCGAATACCGGTCAGGTCAAGTTGTCTGGGTAAGGTTTTTCCGGAGTTTTTCTGAAAGTCAGGTACTTTTAAGGAGCCAAGCCCTCCGAGATCATTTGCGCCAACATTAACTCATTTAATATCATTCATCTCTACAGACTTACTAGTGAATCTAATGTAGTGTTTTTATCCTGGATTCAAATATCTAATTATAATTTACGTATATAGTGAGTGCAACTGTCGCATGGGCCTTACGGTCCATTATTATATCATATTTGTAACAATCAAAATCATACACGCATACATACAACCATACATGTATACATACACGTGCCTACATATACACAAATCTACATACATGCATATAAATATACAAATACTTCGATATATTTAAGTTTTCTATTAATAATTTATATACAAATACATAAACATGAATAGAACCGCTATTCTTGAGCCCCATTCCATGTACTCGCACCCCTTCTCCAACTCTCTCTCTTCATTATAACCATTAACCTTCTTTATCGGGTCTTCTCTAGGAATATTCCCAAATTGTGTGTCTCGCATGCACTAACACTCCCCGGCAAATGTTCAAACTTCTATTGGCATTCAAAAATTTCGGTGATAAATGCTCATTTCTTAAAATCTCCGTTTCCCTGCATTCTGCCAAAATATGTCTCCAGGTATCGCTTTCTCCGCACAATGGACAAATCTTACCCGAGAGTATTAACTGTTTTGTTCCCTTTCCAAGCACCTAATCTGAGCCACGCGAGACCACTTGTTTCTTCTCTGCCACAGATATCTAAATAACCCCCGTCTCCCACACCGGATATATTTGAGCCTGCAGGGTAAGTGATACTTTTTCTGCGCATTGAGACAAAATGTTGTGCCTATCTATATCTCGCAAAGCTCTGTTAACTATTTTCCAACTATTTCGTGTAATGTCCTCTGCCCTTAACCAAATATAACCCAATGCTCCCTCAGACAAACTGCTCGAAGAAGAGCTTGATCACCCCACAATTTGCTGTACCCCTCCCTAATCATAGCAACCGTTTTAGAAACTGGTTTGTATCTGATTCAGTTCCTCGGTGTTTTTCCACCCCTAAATTTCGACTCTATACGCCATAGTTGATCTCACAACCGCCCTGTACACCAATTCCAACACATATTTGCAACAGTCAGTTTAATTTGTTCTAATTTGTGTTTGTATCGTCGTTATCGGATGGGATATTATAATACATACTGCTTTATTTTATACATACAATGAGATTATTTGAGCTACGGGTAGACTAAGCGCGGCTGCTTACTGGGGAAGTGCAGCTGCCGCAACAGGAAAAGGGATTTGCCGCGCGTAAAGTTGTATTACTATTTTATTATTTATATTTTTACTGAAAACAAAATGATAGTGTATGCATAAACTGATAATAACAGCGACAATATATTGCCAGCATCTGTGTACGTACGAAATTGCTGTATTTGATTTAACATTTCTTCCGTAAGAAAACGGCGGATCGGAACAACAGTGGTCTCAAACGGGCCAGTAACGAGCCAAACTTGCTTTCCTCCTAACTAGCATTGGAGCGGCGGGGAAAGGGAGAATTCACTTCGTGCATTTCCGATGCAGTTGATTTCGTTACACAGGTGCAGGCAGTTCTTATCTGCGTATTTAAGAGCAATAAGGTACTTTCTGATATTAGTAATAAATCTCAAGCATAGATCGACTGGCCCTGCTTATGACAAATACGTACTTCGTGACATCCTAAGAACCTGTGTTATACGGCTATCTTTATGTGGATCAAACGCGGAATCCCTTCTCTCCTTCACTATACTATATTACTCACTACTGCTAAGTTTCTGTATTAGACAGACCTGATCTTAAGTTGCCTGTATTTAGTAGCATGACTAACGAAGAATTAGTACGCAATTTACGACAATTAAAGCACCGATTAACACATATGAATACACAATTTGATGACAAAATATCTCCCAAACTACTGGTAACTATAAGAGGCTTTCTGCATCTGCATTATACGGCCTTGATGTCTAGCTTCACACAGTGGACAACCGTGCTCTGCGGCCCGCAACTAAAATAACTGCAGTCTTTCTGTATTTCTGAAAGCCAGAATGTAAAGACTACATATTCTAATATCCTTAAATGTTGTAATGGTGTGAAAACAGAGTGCCAGAATTGTACTTTAATGAATATCTTGGCTCAAATATCTCTTTCTGTTTAGACTTAGTTTTTTATATTCTGCATTTAGCTCATTTTTATATATTATTGTCAGTAATGCCAAGAAAATTATGCGTGTAGTAAACTTATCCCCAAATCTCAAAGGTACTTGCAATAAAAGTGCTATTAATATTATTTCGGGTTTAAGGTGGTGATTTTAATAAAACTGTATCCCAAATTTACACTGGAGTATTCTCGCTGGATGGAAAAATGATACACTTATGTGCAATTCCCAAATTCTTATGATTTGAAGGGAACCAAAGAACCATTGAATTCATTGCTATTTCTGTTTAGAGGAAGCACATAAAAATACATAGTTGAGTATCCCAATTTTCCGTTTGAAATCAGACCTGTGTTATGTGTGAAGAATATCCTGCAGATTTCGAGACCTTAAGTGGTAACTTCAACTGTGACCTAACACACCAAAGAATAAACAAATTTGCCAAAATTTAGTGATGAAAAAATGGAGGAAATTGTTACAGGCCTACAAATAAGACCACTAATATAATGGATGGTGGACATTTCGAGCTACCCGTACATCCACTGGAAAATTTGTAAAATATTTATTATAGTTTTCTTGGGAATCATAAATAATTAGATTTAGTGAGTGAACTTTTGAACTTATACAAAATTACGCAGGTACATCCATAAGTTTCCGACCTCGCCGATAAGGATTTAAGGATTATCACGTTCACAAAATCCTTATCTGGTGCCATACCTTATCTGTTAAGGAAATATGTAACTTCCGCTCCGCTGTGTTCACTTGTTCACATATAATTGCATAAAGAAGGCTATGTGTAGAAGATTGTGAAATGTTCAAAATGGAGTATCGACCTGTTATTAAGTTCTTCACAAAAGAACTTACTCCGTAATGAAATTAAACAGTGATTGGACGGTGTATATGGGGAAGCACCCCCCTCATATTCTGCCATAAAATAATTGGCCAAACTTTTTCGAATGGGTCGAAAAAGCATTGAAGACGAAGAGCGTGCAGGTCAGCCCTTGGAGGTGCTCACTCCTGAAAACATCCACCGCTCTTGTGGAAGGAGAAATTATGGAAGACTGGCGGCTCAAAGTTACAGAAATAGCAGCAAGGTTGGGCCTTTCTAAAACAACAGCCCTTCGAATTATTCATGAACATTTAAACATGAATAAGGTTAGTGCAAGATGGGTGCCTAGACTTCTTTCCTCAGTCCAAAAGTAGCAACGAGTCATTTGTTGTCACGCAATTTTGGAGTTCTGTCGTGGCAATCAGAGAGAAGTCGTGCAAATCATTGTTACAGGAGATGAAACTATGGTCCTCTACTGTGATCCCTTGTCCAAAAGAGAATCAATGGAGTGGCGTAAACCTGGCAAAGCACTGCCTCTAAAGACCAAGGTCTCTCAGTTAACCAAGAAGATCATGGTCACAATCTTTTGGCACTGTGAAGGAATACTCTTCATTGACTTCAAGGAGAGGAACACCACAGTAAATGGGGAGTACTATGCTGACCTACTGCACAGACTACGTGCTTCTATCAAAGAGAAAAGGCGAGGAAAGCTGAGTGGTGGCGTGCGCATTCTTCACGACAACGCGCCTGTGCACACAGGTCTTGTTGCAAAGGAAGCTGTGAAGAAATGTGGCTTCAAGGAGATCAATCATCAACCCTACAGCCCAGATCTAGCTCCCAGTGACTTATTTCCTCTTCTCAAAACTCAAGAAACACCTTCGAGGAAGGAAATTTAAGTGTGACAAAGAAGTAATGCATGCTGTTTATGCCATTTTGCAGACAAGACTTCTGACTACTTTTTGGGAGAAGGGTTGAAATGTTAATTCAAAGATGTGAGAAGTGTATTGCAATTAAGGGTGACTATATTGAAAAGTGAAATATAGTTTTTGTCTTTATAATAACTAGAAAATGGAGGCCGGAAATTTATGGACCTACCCTCGTAGTATAAACTAGTCGATTATTGCTGGACTATGAAAAGAAATTTGCCAAAGGTAAAATACGCGCGAAAAATCAGCATATATAACATGCTAGGTAAACTATAATGAAATATATTTATCACAAGTAATATCACGAAAGCGTCTGAGATTGCCGATTAATTCACGAACAAACTGAGTGAGTTTATCTGGAAAGTTAAGGCCATCGGGTGATATTTATTAGGACTATTTTACGAAAATAAAATAAGAATTTAAAATGAGTTTCCAAAACATTATAATAATTGTATATTTGTATTATAAATACTTAAGTTTTCAGGCTATCTTGCAACAGACGAATTCGTTTGTTAGTAATGCCAATAAAGAAGAGCCAAATACGGATTTGGGACTATTTCATCAATGGAATAAGAGTAAAAGTAATATATATTTGAACATTGATAATTATATAAAATGTTATACTTATGAATATCTATCTATTCAGAAACCGTGAGTCTGAAATATGCCGAAATTCGACTATTACAACAGCTACCGTTCTATTTATTAATACCAGCTGAGAAAAACAAAAGAGAAGAAACAAGGAGCTTATTGGTTGCTTAGGCCGGTATTGTTACATAATTTACAAATGATTTCAGAATATTGCTTGTTTCCTGCATTTTCACCGTCTGCTAGTAAAAGTAGTCGGTGATGCGTGCTCAGGAATTATAGTGGGGATAAAGAGTTGAGAACACTTACCATAAGACAAATGCACTTCGCGCGGTAAAGGAGTTGGAATTTCACTGCGATATCGGGCTGTGATTGGTCCAAATTCAAACTTCTTTTTTTTTTTAATTTTCATTGGTCGATTTTATGATGATGTCACATATGTTATGCAAGTGTTTGTTTTATTAGTCTTTAACTTGCGTCAGAAAAACAAATCAACAACCTGATGGGAGAATTCTGAAAGCATATATGAATTCAGCATCAAAACTATATTAAAAATCGGTTATGTTTATTCTTGTTAAAACCTTTTATCAACTGTATTAGTTAAGCATGCATTTGATAATTTGCGTACAATTTTATTACTATTTGTGGGCTTAGGACCTTAGAGAAAATAATGCATTTTTTACCCGAACTTTACAGGAAATAGGGAGATGAAATATTTGTCGTCCATGATTAAGGTATAGGGACTAATTTTAACCTAAGTTTCCGGTTAATGGTTTTGTATGGAGGAATAATTCTAAAAGCACTAAGAGTGACTTTTGCCATTCTGTTAAGCTAAACAAACCTGAGTTAGTGAGGTAGATGCTGGATAGAAAATATTAATTTGAAACAAGGTGTACCCTTTCATGAAAGAATGTAAATAAGATCTTTACAAATGAGCTGAAAGTATACTGCACCTCATTATTACGAATGAATAACGAAGACTCGTTGTCTGACCATGAAATTAAATCATAAGATCTGCTTGCCCGCGAATACAAGAGGATGTTTTCAAGTAATTGCTGCCAACTCTTTTGAAAAAAAAAATGAAATACTTCAACCCTTAATTATGTGCTTCTTCTTTTGGTAACTGCGTAGAAAGTTAGGAAATTGTAAGCTTTACAGAAGCAGAAAAAGAAAACACAGGAAAAATAAATAACGTAACTGCGCTTTTCGCGTTTTGGAGTTCGTGGTTTACCAAGAATTTTTAATTACATTTGAGTAATCGCTGCTTTATACAGCAGAGAAGTGCGCTTTTCGCAGTGAGGACGGAAAATAATTAAATACATATGGGGTCACGAAGCCAAATAACGACGCACTTTAAACAAATATTTCCCTCGTTTACGGTCAGGAAACGATTTTTATAGCAGAAATGGGGGTAGAGCATGACACTTAGCCATACATTTAACAGAGAAACTGGAAAATGGGAATAAAACAGTTAAATCGATAACACCATTATAAACACAGTTTACAGCTCTAAACATTAAGAATACTGCATTAGAAAACGGAGCTAGACTTGGCTCTTTTAATACTGGAGCAACAGAACTTAGAAGTAAACCCATATCTAGGGTACGAGCTTAGTTGTGAACTGTTGTCACTTCCAATTGGTTTAAATATGTGACTACTGCAATATTTGGAATAGATCAACTTTCTTAAATGTTTGCAATACGCACATTATAAAACAAATTTAATCTTTTACACTGAATAATGCAGTGAAAACCCGTCACAGCTCACTTTTTTGTTTTTATTAAAAGGCGTTTCAGCTAATTTTACCACTAAGCGTGGAGCCGCTAGTGTATTTGTTGAGGGAAAAAAAACAGGCGATTATGGGAAGTGTGATCAAAAGCATGATATAGTAACGTTCACAGTGTTATAAACAGTGTATAACGCAAATAGTATTGCGGAATAATATATATATATATATATATATATATTGATTGATTTGTTTTATTTGTTCTAGCTTACTTGTATCAAGCGCTTCAGTAAAATGAGGGAATAACGAGCATGGTCGTGTTTTATTATTTGTACTTTCATTAGATGGCTCGTTCATCAGAAAATATAAGTTCACCATCAGACTCTTGTTTCATAATTTTCGTCAGCTCAGGCAAGAGCTCATCTTCACGTAGATACGAAACATACCTAACTCACTTCTTCCTTTATTATTAGACACTGTGAATTGTTATAGCTTGAACATTGTTGAACATCACGACACAAAGAATATATTTATCGAATCAAAGCTACTAATAGCATAGCATTACCTATATACGGATCACAATAACCCAGCTGAGCATTCTAGGTAAAATATTTCATACTGTACAAAATGACGAGTTTATAATTCTAATTTTTATGCAGTATCCTCTAAAGAAGTCAAAGTCATAAGACGCAAAGTTTCTATACCCATTTTAAGTAATGAAAATACACGCTACAATATCTTGTCGGGAGAAATTGACTCGGATTTGCGTCCTAGTGATATCTTTGCTATAACGCTTCTGTAGTGATGAGGCTGTACATAGTCATAACCCGTTGTTCGAAAAAGACTAACGGCAACATCTGGGGGACATCAATGGGTGTTTGTCCCTCGGTAATAATTTTGTCCCAGCTTTTGCTCTATGGTGAGACTCCCACGTCGTCGTTTTTATCACGCTAGCAATCTGTAAACACACTCAGGCTATATACAGGTACATAAAACAAAAGGTCTATCTAAATGTGCATCTTATTTGGCTAGTTCGTCGGTTCATCTAATTACAAGGAATTCCCACGTGGTTTGGAATCTATTGGATCATTATTGTATGTTGTCAATAGCAAACGCTCCTTAAAATACATGGGGGGGACAGGAGCAGCACCACTCGCAGTTAGATTCAAAGATCCATCAATAAAAGCATACAGCCACGTGAATTCAGGATATTCAGTAGGATAGTTTCGAGGGCAGTCTTTCGGAGTTCAAAGCCGAGAAGTGAGAATTTTAATAAAGTGTGGACTGAAACGGTTGGCATGACAGTAAAAATAGGGTAACTTTTGATAGATGAACCTTGTTGGCCAGGCTTGATATTGCACAGGGTGAGCAATACTTCACGCAATCGCGGGACCTGCCGACACGCTATGTCGGCATATATTTCCCCTCCGCGAGGATTCAGTGTGAGTTGATTGCACAAGTAGCACGTGTTTGTTAGGCGACGCAATATAGTGTAGTGAGTGAAAGTGTATCAAGTGAACCTCGCTGGCCGGCCGCACGCCGCGAAACCGGTTGCGTGAAGGATTGTTCATCCCGTATTTCATGAGAAACTCTCATACTTGCCTTCTAAACCCAAGATCGCGGGTTCAAACTCGGCTAGGATCGATGGATTTTTTTCGGGCGTAAAAATCGTAAGTATGGCTTCCTTCGGAAGGGAAGTAAAGCCGTGGGTCCCGTGTCGTACATTTACGGCATGATAAAGAACCTCAAGCCTGAAAGAAGAGGCCTCTGAGCAAAATTTGTCGGCCGTTTCACGCCCTGAATTGAATGGGACGCTGATGACCTGAGATGTTAAAGAGCGTCCTTAAATAAAACAAATCATGAGAAACTCTGCACGCTTTAGTCTCTTGACATGGTAGTTTATCCATTCCAATAGGTGAGTTTTCTAATCACGCGCTCAAAAATTTTTAAAGTCCCCTTTTCTCGTCTAATATTTAAATTTAAGAGTTGCAATCCAGTTTCTATCTCCACTGCAGCAATGGAATTGACTTTGCATTATCGGTAATTATCCTAAGCGCCAAATTTTGAATTCTGTTTAATCGTGCTTGGGTGCTGCCATGTTCCAGACATAAGTTGTATATGCAATATTTAAGACATCTTGGAAAGCTCCCATTTTACATCTGTTAATTGCATTTAAGAGTTGAGTTTGTTGATACCTTGTTTGATTAATTCCTCATCATGAAAATTGAAACATGTCTTTTATCCAACGAAACACCTAAATATCTAGTTTTATTGTTCTTGTTTTGGTATTGTAATTGGAAGTTTGACGGTTTGGTTGACATATTAAAAAGGTGAAAGACTATTTTTCGTGTATTTATAATCATCTTATTTAAATCGGCCCATTCTGCAAGGATGTTTAATGCATTGCTTAAGCATTCCTGGAAGCGAAGCATATCATAGTTTATGGCCCATGTGACCAAGTCATCTGCAAAAAACAACAGTACCCAATGTACATGAATCATCAGTAACACACAAAAATACATAAACACTTCAAATGGAGAAAAATAAAACAGTAATCATTAGAGATATTAAGCTGCACAATAAACAGAAAATGTTTTCTTATCGGTCTATAACGAAAGTCAAAACTTCCAAGCTTTCACAACGGTGTTTGAACTCAGTCATCTTGGAAACAGTTGACAAATATGGTGCAGATTTCGCAGGAGTATTTTTGTTCGTGGGTTATTCCGAGAACTTTCTAATGACCTTCCTACTATATAACAAATGGTATACATTTCCGGTAGGTTGTTTAACAATCGACATCAAGTGCTTGGGTTCAATGAACTAATCATTTCGCAGCGACCGTTCAGAGTGTGACACAGTTACGACCTAAATAGTTACGGAGTTCACCACCAGTAAGGTAAGCTGAAACGGTTAATTATAACTACAGTCCCTTGTTTAGACACCGAACAGCTCCAAGCAATCTGCAACACTAGCTCTGCACGTTTAGAGCGGGTGAGGTAGTGAATATGTCGAAGCAAAGTAAATGTAACATGCGTTTATACTCTTAACGGCCCGAAAGAGTATTTTGGTGAGCACTCCATTAGGAAAATGGAAAACACGTTTTGTAAGATTTTTTTTTGAATGGTGTTTAACGTCCGTTTTTACTACTGAGGCACCACAGGCGGTGAACACTGATGATACATGAGATGAAATGATATATTGGGAAAAGGAGTTTTATGTAAGGAAGGAAACGTTCCAGGTCTAAGTTTAGGGTACCTCCCCGGCGGTTGCCATTTATGAGGACTGAGGAAAACCTGTAAAAACCTCAATCAGGGAGGACGGTCCTGGGGGGATTCGAACCCCAACCTTCCGCTCACGAGTCCGCGCCTTAACGACCTCGACCACCGGTTTTGTAAGGTATGCCAAACTAAAATAAAACACGTTTCATAAAAAGAAGAACGTGTATATGAAAAAACATTTTACAAATTAGAGGGATTGTATATGAAGAGCAGAAAGAAGTCTTCCACTTCTGGCGTTGTGCTAATTGGGTATAATTTCATAATGATTTATGTAAAACATTATTAGCCGATGCTCAATTTGAAAATATTGAAAATATATCTTTTAAACAATTCGTGGAAAAAAATTGAAATGGTATTTATAGCAGGCTTTATAATCTCTTGATATGATGTATAGTATTGTTTAAGGATTTATCTTATTTGTCATTGTTTAATTAACTATGGAAGGTTGAGTTGTTTTTTTTTTTTAAGGGAAAACAAGGATAAAGGATATAAAACCATAACAAAGGAAGGTGGGAAGGAAGAAGTGGGAAATGAAGATGAGAAAATTTTGCGAGTACAGGAAGCTATGTGGTTAGATACCGCAGGATTTCACCCTCGAATTCAATGGTGATAATGAAATTGACATGCGATGCAGCTGGCCGAGAGAAAAGCTTGTCCGAAGTCCAGTTTGCCCCCTAGAAAATTAGGGATAAGTTCATTTAATCATTAATTATGTATCTGTTTAGGGTGGTGCATATGTTTGTATTCCTGGGTATGTTTGCTCTGAAGGTTGTACAGGAATGAGCTGCTGTCGAACACCAGCTGCTGGAATTTGGTTAAGCAGGTATGTACAGGATTCAGTGCTTCTTCAAGCACAGCAATAAGTTGGCTGGAATTTCTGATATTAGGTTCTTGAGGTGGGTCAGCACATTTCCTGAGAGACGATGTGCATGGCCCGCAGTTCGGAGTAAGCCTCCTCAAGAGCACTAAGGCATGCTGATATGGCATTGGAGTCAGTTGATGAGTTCGGTGAGGTGCGTGAAGTTCTTGGTGAGCGCGGCTGCCTCTCCCATTGTCTGGAGTCTCTTGTGCATTTCACTGTTGGATGGAGACTCGACAAGGCCCGGAGTATGTCGGCTTGCCACGTGAAATGGTCCTTGTTCCCCCAAGTGGCACCAAAGCGGCATCCGTTTGAGAGGTTGTGCTGCTTGCAGTTGCTGGAACCACAGTAATGGCAGCGAGGAGGTTAAGTGCAGGTGTCTTGCAGCATCTGTGACAAGGCAGAGAGCATCGCTGACAGCTAAGTTCCATTCCGAGGTGCTGCACTACTATTCAGATTCCCTTGTGGAGCGCATCATCACGTCGCCTCCTCCAGAATGATGAGGAGTACTAGTGGGGAAGGATCTCGGGCATAGCAGCAAGGATGGTGGAGACTCATTTTACCTGTACCTGTGTGTGGCGTGTAACATTGGTTATGACAGCGGAGAATGTACTGGAAGTCGGTGCTAGGCGGGTCTGTGCTGTGGTGCTAGTTGTCCCATGTAATTAGGCTAGAGCTGTGGGCAGTGGAGAGGGAGAAACGGGAGAGGCGCTGCATGGCGGTTCGGTGGTAGTCGCCGTGGCTGCGACTCGAGTTTTCTGTTTGCTTCTGCGAGGAGCGGCTTGTTGCTTCCTTGGAGCCATTCTAGGAGATGTTCCTCTTGTGACAAACTCCGAGGACGTAGAATTTTAGGCACCACAGGCGGTGAACACTGATGATACATGAGATAAAATGATATATTGGGAAAGGATTCTTTTAAGGAAAGAAACGTTGCAGGCCGAAGTTTAGGGTACCTCCCCGGCATTTGCCATTTATGAGGACTGAGGAATACCTGGAAAAATCTCAGTCAGGGAGGACGGTCCTGGTGGGATTCGAACCCCAGATCTCCCGCTTAAGAGTCCGCGCCTCGCCCAACCTTGACGGTGAGTTGAGAGTATTCATGTGTATTGTAAAACTCATGTGGCTGACCGGAAAGAGGACAGGCGCGCGAAATCTCATGTAACCCAAGAGAGCAGTAGCAAACCAGGTGGTAATAGGATGTTAGTGAGCTTCTAAAAGTTTCTACACAGGACGGTTGGAACTGTGCAAGAGTATGGACACCGGGATTTGATGTGTGAGCATGTAATACAAATTCTCAGTAGTCAATAGCGCCGTTGGGCTGACAATTTTTTAGGAACCGCGGGCCAGGTGTTGTTACTTGTGAAAATGCCTGAGGCTTGGTTCGCGCACATGGGACGTGCGGCAAGATCACATATACAAGGGATGCCCTAGTGAGGGGAAGAGATTTCGAGGTACCTCTATCGTCGGAAGGCTGTGATTCTTGTCCAGTCCTTGTTGACAGTGGTTCTCAGTCAATCATGCAGACAGTTTCGCATTTTGACTATTAATTTTCACGGTTCCGAGCATAAGTCCTGTCAAGAGAGCAGACGTCCACACCCCAGAGTATGCCGCAGGAACCTCCCAAGGAACCGGTTTACTCACACATAATGATTATCACGAAAACAATATCAATATGTGGGGACTTCGCAAGTTGCATATCTGTGGAAATGTAAGGGGAAGTCATACATACCGCGGCAACTTCCAGACAGTCAAGGTCGTACCACGTCAACACATACGGTAAATAGGTCAATGTCAAGCTCGCGGCGTGCAGCAACCGGTTCCCGGAGTAACTTCTATAGAGTAATGACAATAAATGTAGTTTTTGCATCTTACAAATAGCATGTTCTCTTTATGAGTGTTTTGCACCTCCGACCCTTTTTCAAATCACTGAAATGAAACAGAGAAAGTGTCCTTGAGACCAGCTACTGACGAGGCAAGGGAGGTTGGTTTTTATTATTATTATTATTATTATTATCATCATCATCATCATCATCATTTACGGACGCTCTTTAACATCTGAGGTCACCAGCGTTCCATTCAATTTTGGGCGTGAATTTGCCCAGAGACCTCTTTTTTCAGGCTTGAGGTTCTTTTTCGTGCCGTAAATGTACGACACGGCATCCACGGCTTTACTTCCCTTCCGAAGGAAGCCTTACTTAGGATTTTTACTCCCGAAAAAAGCCATCGGTCCTGGCCGGGTTCTAAACCGCGATCTTGGGTGGTTACCACGACAGCACCAGGACCGACCTTATATTTATAGGTGTCTGAGGGAGTCTGCATGCTAGCCGAGTTCGTCCCCAGGCAAGTGGCGCATCTCATTTTGACGCCTATTACGTAGCGCCGCATCCAGAAGACCATCACACACTAACGCCTACAAAATATAAAAATACGTTTTCCTCAGGCAGCACCATACTGCCTTGCTATGAAAATGTGTTGGGGTCGCATGCAAGAAACTGAGTAGGCAAGAAAATTTGTGTTTTGCTAAATAAAATTGACTGATGTTTTAGTAATTGAAAATACTGATTTTATACTTTAATTATAAAATATTTTATAATATTGTTATCTGTTTTATTCGCTCACATTGAATATAGTGTTTAATTTAAGACAATTTCCTTTGAGTTACTTCCTTACTACTACCACTACCACTACCACTACTACTACAAGTTCCGACTGCATCTTCCTGTTCGGATTTCTACTGAACGTAGGTAGTAGTTGGTTAATCCTTGTAGTGAACAAAGCTCTCTATTATACAAGTATGGATACACTCCATTTTGGACCTAACCATCTCTTAACTCCCATTAGAGTAAGTTTTTGTCGTTTTACTCAATTGTCATACAGTTAATTCCTAAAACATCTGTTTTATACTGTAAAATGATACCTTCTGCCTCCGATCATGTTCCTTTTTTGCATTAGAAAGCCTAGGTCAGACAGAAAATGCTTACTTTAAACTATGCCAGTTATATTTACGCACTTTCGCGTAGTGCCGCATCCGAACTCTGCGATCAATGACGCGTCATTTGCCGGCAGAGGAAAAGGCTGTCATCCGTTAAAACAGAAATCGCAATATTAAACCTAGACCTTATTAATTACATCCTTTTAACAAGTGAAACTTAAAATAAAATTTTCTCATTTTAATTTGCTATTCACTATTTATATTATTTGTTGTAATGCATTTATTATCAGTGTTGACATAAACTGTATAAGGCATACAGTTAACCTGTCAGTTAAGAATGAACTATAAAAATTATAGGGCGTAGAGGGCTTCCTACCAAATTCAATTTAGAACAAAAGCTTTATGTAGTTTAACATTTCTCTCTCTTAATTGGTTCAATGAGATTGACTATTACAACCAGAGACGTATATTTTTAATTGGTGTGTGAAAACAAGAGATAAATAAACTAAATGATATGCCTGAAAATTTAAACTATTCACAATCCATAGATCTGCATTCTCTATTTATTTTCTTCCAATTATGAACCTGTATTTAGTTATCTTACAGTAGCATGTTGCATTTTTTAAATTATATTTTCTGCAATAGTGGCATTGCTAATGGAATACATGGCTAAATATTTTATGTAAAAAATACAAAACACCTTCATAAATTACATACATTCATCCAATTTTTGAAAACTTAGCAAATATATTTGAGAATAAGAACAGAATATACTGTACTACAGTAATAATATTCTAAGTATAATACACTTAGTAATAGTCTCTGCTAAATACAACGCAGCCATGTTGACAAATGTTTTATTACATTACATAAGTTATTTTGAATGCAGTTTACAAGACAAATTAAACCTTGAATGCGATATAACGTAATGCCCTTCTTTCCTTGAGTTGTACAACCAAATGCACAACATCCAGGAATATTAACTAAATAAAAATAAAAATTTTAAAAAGTTCATCATATAAGCATATGGCACAACACTCAGAGATCAGGCCCAAAATGGCGGCTAATGCTGTGGGCAAAATCCGTTGCAAAGCTTCTCCATACTTGCATAATAGAGGACTTTAATAGTGAGCAGTATAAGCTACCGAAATGGACAAGGTACTGGACACAGAAAGGTAGAATCTGAACCCGATGCTCTACTATTACACAGTTAAACAGTTAAACAACACAAGCGGGTTTTTTTTTTTTTTTTTTTTTTTTTTCCTTCTCTACTTATATTTTCAATGACTTGTTCTAACGGACTGTCAGAATGAAAAATTTGTTTACAGGTATCTATAGCTTATTACAGACACTAAGTATGCAAGTGTTTATACATATCAACTAACTCCACGTTATAGATTTATTATTTACTATTTTGGAACTACGACCTTGAGATCTGTTGTGTAAGTTAATGGATAATAAAATGATAAATCGACCAAATGAGTTCGAACCCCAGTTCCGTAATTAACACAACACAAGGAACCCAAACTCGCCCTGTGGGAAGCGCCAACCCTACATCGTGGGCATATTTATACATTTAAGTTTTAAATGCAAACATTAAAAAGTAGCTTTAAATTTGCATTAAGACTGGACTGCTTGGAGTGGATTAGACGAGAAGGAGAGTTTCAGATACTGAATGCCAACGAAAGCCTTTTGTATCCTCCTCAGGGAGGAAGGGGGTAAAGTGAAGGGTACAAAGGGCAGTTAGGCTTATGCGGCTGCACTATTCCCAGATTCCTTTTCTTTTGTTAATCTGTTTTGACGCCAACGGAAACCA
This sequence comes from Metallyticus violacea, assembly GCA_030762175.1. Lineage (NCBI taxonomy): Eukaryota > Metazoa > Arthropoda > Insecta > Mantodea > Metallyticidae > Metallyticus > Metallyticus violacea. The sequence continues at coordinate 14,467,257 of CM060841.1, forward strand.
ACCCCCTTAAAGAAATTCAAGCCCCTCAAACATCAGATGTCAAGCAGGGTTTCCAATGAAAAATTCCACGACTGCACATGGCTCACCGACAACCCACGTCATACGACCTTGCAATCCTGAAACGAGGAACAAGGAAATGAAATGCGAGGGAATGAAAAGGTGGAAAGTTAATATCCATACCAGTGTTCGCCTAAGTGAGATGGGGAAAACACACACACACTCACACAAAAACAAGGTCAGAATGACCGGCCCGTTTGAGTCATTATCATATGCTTGCGTAGATTTTGTAGCATTTCGAAATCGTTTGTCATAATTTTATTTCTCAGTAAAGGGTTGTCTGGATCAGTAATCTCAGCTATGCCTACACAATAACAGGAATGTCTTACAGAGAACACATCTCAAAAATTAAATTAACCTATTTAAATTTTACCCAATATTGAGAAATATACAGGACAATAACCTTTTCTTATAACATTTGAAACGTATTTTCTTTATTTAAGGCCTAAGTTTAGTGTACCGCCCAGGCATTTGCCATTTATGACGGATGAAAACCTGGGAAAAAAATTCCGTCAGGGAGGAAGATCCTCGGCCGGAATCGAGCCGCAGACCTCCCGCTCAAGAGTTCGCGCCTTAACGACCTCGGCCACCTGTGGCGCTACAGTATGCTTTTGCTAAATGGCAGGCTAGTGAAGTTTATGTGAATTCGTGTATTTGCATTATTTCATTTTGTGTTAAGTGAATGGTAAAGAATACTTAACATTGGAAGCCTTTTTCTTTGCGATCATTGGAAGAAAAATTAAAAGACTGCAAAGACCAACTTCCAGTATAAATTTGAGTCAAACTGTAATTTCCAAACACATGATGTATACAAGGTTTTCTGTAGAGATAGGCTTGCAGATTGCAGACTTTACTCAAACGCTCATTGACAAATCTGCTGACAAATGTGAAAAACAGAAGAAATAATTTTAACACTTGCATATGAGGGTTAATTTTAGTTATTAAGATTATCGAAGCTCTTGCTATATATTACAGCAGTAGCAGTAGTAAAATTGTGCACCCTGACTTTAGCTGCCGCTGCAATTAATCTATTCAAAACACTTCATTAAAATGATGCGATGTAGCAATGCTACCGGTAGCACTATAGCTTGCATATGGTACATCAGAGACATTATTTTGTTTCTATAAAATTGACTTTCAGGATAGAAGATTTGATGTGACCGATCGTTTTCTTAAGCATCCCTTCATTTGATGTACAAAGAAATTATTTTCTTACGAAACTTCCTGTACCAGCTTTACATTCTAATTTACCAATGCATTGCAGCCATGCATAAATATGAGTCTGGACAATTGAGTTCCCCTCAACAGCACTGTGTATCGACCGAACAGCGATTTATGTTCTTATCTGTGATTTGCTTGAATTGCACCAACTCTGCAAAACAACTGTAGGAAAGGTAAACGGAGAATTTTCTTTAACGTTACAATTTCAAGTTGTTCTGCTGTGTACGATGGAATTAACATAACTCTCAAAGCGTGTAAAACATGTGACAACAACTTTTATTATGCCCACCCGTAATTTTATTTGATCCGAGTAATGACAACAGGCAGCATTCACGTCAACGGAGGAATGCTGAGAAGTGTGCGCAAGTTAAATTATTTTCTATTGATATTTCTCTGCTAGTACCAGGGTTACCTTTTAAATTGTTACAAAAAATTAGGAAAGAAAAAACATTTTTCGGGACAAACTGTTTTATTGCTTTTCAAAACATTCGCCTTTAAGATTATCCACTTTTGCAAGAGTTCAAACCAATTCTCGAAACATTTCTGAAGTTGGTGTCTCAAAAACATGGGTTTTGAAGGCTTCAACAGTTTCTTGAGGCGATGAAAATCGCTTCCCACGTTTTTTTTTCTTTGTTTGAAATTCGGAATTAAAAGAAGTCTTTTGGCGACAAATCAGGTGAATAGGGCAATGATATATTAATTCGATGCTTTTCTTCTTTAAATAATTGTTTGACGTGCTGTGTGAGAGCTGGCATTGCCATGATGAAGAATGACGCGACGTTTTCAGTTGTTTTTCCTGATTTCGTCGATGACTTCTGGCAAACATATTGTTGTATACCATTCCGTATTAACTGTTCTTCGATACTCTAAAGGAATGATGCCGAAGAAACAAACGAGCATTTTCTTGGGAGTGCTTCTTGAACGAACAACTTTTGTGTCGTTCGGTTCATCGTGGAACACCCAAACAGTGGATTGTTGTTTAGTTTCCGGTTATACCAATATATGCAAGTTTCGTCACTTGTTACCAGTTTTAGTAGTAGTAATGGACTTTTTATTGTACACAGTTTTAAAATACATTCAAGTAAGTACAACTGTCGCATTAACAATCAAAATATACACACACATACACCATACATATATGTATATATATATATATGCATACATACAAAAATACAAACACATCGATATACTTACATCACATTTTTTTCAACGAGTAAGTTTATATACAAATACATAAACATGAACAGAACGCTTACACTTGATTCCTCCTCCTCCCCAACTCCCCCTTCTTCACTATAGCCATTAACCTTCTTTGTCGGGGTCTACTTTAGAAATATTCCCAAATTGTGTGTGTATATGCATGCACCAACACTTCCTGACAAATGCTCAAACGTCTATTGGAATTAAAACATTGCGGCGGTAAATGTTCGTTTCTTAAAATCTCATTCTGCCTCTCCAGGTATCGCTTTCTCCACACAATGGGCAAATTCTTTACCCGAGAACATTAACTGTTTTGTTTCCTTTCTAATCCCCTAATCTGAACCATGCGAGACCACTTCTTTCTTCTCTGCCCCAGATATCTAAATAATCCCCCCTCCCCCACACCGGATATATTTGAGACTGCAGGTAAACGATACTGAGCATTGAGTCTGAATATTTCGCCTGTCTATATCTCGCAAACGTCTGTTAACTATTTTCTAGCTATTTCGTGTAATATCCTCTCCCTTTAACCAAATATACCCCAATCCAATTTTGTCTAAGCCTTTCCTTATTTTTGATGCTCAACCCGCATCCTACCCTTCTCTTGTTTAGACAAACTGCTCGAAGAAGTGTTTGATCTCCCCTCTTATCCTGTATTTAATTGTTCTTATTTTTAAATTCACACTTTCGTTAGAAATACCAAACTCTTTAAGAACTCTCTGGTGGCTCAGTTGGTAGAGCGGCGGACTGTAGTAGGTACCTGTTACGATGTTGTATGTGGATTTTTAAGCATTTAATTACACCAATTTACAGGAGCGTTTTTTGAGCTTCGATCAAATTATACTGAATCCATGGGGAACAGCTAAATGTTCATGCAAAATCGAATGTACTGCAATCTTCGATATGCTGAAGGATGTCTGTCTCATTGTAAGTCCCATGTCGATCTTCTTTAATCGTGTTTTTTGGAATGAGAACAAATTTTGGTCCACCTTCACGAAATCCATCGCTGACTGACGCACGACTACAATGAAATTCTGCAAACCAATTGCGAACAATCTTTTCTGATGGTGCTTTATTACCAAAAGTTGAACGAAGCGATTCTATGCATTGCTGTTGAGTTAGATCCTTAACTAAAATCGTAAAAATTCATCCCACGAAAACCTTCACATAAAATTTCAATTTTTTTTCTCGCAAAATTGCTTTGTTTAAACACTCGCTGTAAACAAACTACTTGGTCAATTGCTAAGCTGCAACAGTTTTTTACAATAACAATTGTCAATTATTGCGAAAATAGTAATGGCATATCTAAATAGCGCTATCTAGAAGTCGTTTGTAACAACTAAAAAGATAACCCTCGTATAAGGAAGAAAACTTACTATCACTAACAATACGTATGATTTTTTTTTAATTTTATTTTTAATTTTAATTCTGCAATACTTACATCCTGATATCTTGGTTCTACATCAGGACGTAATACTCCAGATTTCATTTATTTATTCCTCTTATATCTTTCAATACAGTTTAAATTACAATTAAATTTTACAGATTTTAAAATCTACACTACTAACACTATGACTAAACAAAATTAAAACTTCAAAAACAAAACCGGTACTGGAATCCAGCACTACGGCTATTTACTATGACTTATAATAACATCTACAATTGCAACTGGTACCCAGTAGCAATTGTTACATTTAAACTTTATTAATTTACAATTATTATCCAATTTACTCTATGCGTCTTCATTTCTGCTAACGCTCGGTATCCGGGCTGCTCCCCACTGGAATTCCTGGCAACGGAACCTGGACATCAGTGGAGTTGCTGCCGGTCTCAAGCAACAGCTATACTGGACCATGGTGTGTTGACAGTGTAGTTTCCTTCGCTTCTCTCCTTCTCTTGACCTCTGTCTACTTCTTCTCTCAACTGCTTCGTTTCCGCCCGAAAACTGCCATTATTCCTTTCTTCTGTCAGTTCTGCTCTCTTGTTCTTATTCAAATTGGGTGTTATCTTCTTTATCATCTTTTTCTTCAACTAATTCTAGTTGTAAATATCTTTCTTGCCTTTCCCTGATTCTCTCGGATCTTCTAGGGGAATATACCATTTCTGGCCTTTGGATTTTTTCTCTTGTTTGTTTTTTGCCGTTTTTATACTCTTCTGCCATTTTGCATGATATTTTATTTGTTAGCTCGTTCAATGCCCTAAAATCATCTTCGTCTCTCATGATATTCCAGATGTGTTTCCCAGCAAGTAGTCGTCTTTCCTCTGCTACAAATGACTGGTATTTAGGGCATTCAAATGAGACATGTTCCGGTGTATCGATTACGTTACAGTCCGTACATGTATTATTTGTTTGTAATTTAAATCTTTGCAAATATGAGTAATATGGACCATGGCCTGTTACATAATGCACTAAACCCTTATTGGGATGAATGTGCTTAAATAGTAATCTTTCCTTTATGGATGGGAAGATTTCATGCACTCTTCTACCTTCTTTTATTTCATCCCATTCTCGTTGCCATATTTGTAATAAAGAATCTTTGATTTCTTTTTTATTCCTACACTTTTTACCAACAATGTCCATTATTTTTGAGTTATTTTGTTTTTTAAGCCAATAAGAGGCTGCTCTTAATCGAACTAGATAATCAATTGGCCATATACCCAATATTACTAGTAGTCCCATTGTTGGAGAAGTGGAAAATGCCCCTGTACATCTCAATAAAATTTTTCTTTGGGAGCTTCTTAAAGTACGTATAAAATGAACCTCGCGTGCCTTTTCCCCCCAAACTTCTCCTCCATAGTTTAATATGGCTGCAAAGATGCTATTGTGATAGATTTTTATTCCGTTAGCATGTATATTAAAATATCTTTGTCCAATATTGGCTAACTTGAACATAGCTTTTTCTGCTCTAGTTCTTGTGTTTTCTACATGTTTCTTAAAATTTAGTTTTTCATCCAAATATATACCTAGATATTTATTTACTGCTTGTCTCTTAATATTTTTATTGTTAATTTTAATACTCGGATTTCTGTTTAAGTTTCCTTTTAAAAACATATATGATGATTTGTGAGGAGCAATTTCCAATTTTGCTTTTATGCATCAATTGTTTACATGATCAGTTATTATATTTGATCTGTTTTCAATTTCCTTTCTATTATTTCCTTCTATTATTATTAGTAAGTCATCTGCATATGCGATAATATCTTTTATACTGTTTAATCCTTCTATTTTTTCTATTAGAGATTCCAAAAATATGTCCCATAATATCGGCCCTAAAATTGATCCCTGCGGACATCCTTTGGTAATTTCCTTTGTAATGATCTGGCTTGCACCCTTAACGTACACTCTTCTATTTTTACAATAATCTATTAAGGAATTATAGATGCATTTTGGATATTTCTTTTTCCTTAAAATTTGAAACAGTACTGGCCACCATAAATTATCAAACGCCCCCGCAATATCGAAAAATATTGCTATTACGTATTTTTATTGGTTATTTTTGAAGTTTCTATTGCCTCGATTATGGCATCCTCTGTAGACTTGCCTTTTCTAAATCCAAACTGTTTGCTGGTCATACCAATCATTGATCTATATTCATCTATACTTTTGCTCAAAAGTTTTTCTTGGATTTTGCCCAAAACATTTAATAAGCAAATAGGCCTATAGGATTTCGGTTGCGTGGGATCTTTGTCAGCCCCTTTGTTTAAAATGATCACATTCGCTTCCTTCCAGCAGTAAGGCACTTTTCCCTGCCATAGACAATTATTAAACAATTGACATAGGTACGGGGTAATCTGATCTTCCAACTGTTGTAGCACTTCCGACTTTATTTCATCCGGTCCTGGTGATTTATTCTTCTTTAATTCCTTTATAATTTTTCTTATTTCAACTTCATGGTAGGGGAAAATGACACCTTCATCTATTTTTACAGTAATGAGTTCTTTTCTTAGTTTTCTGTGTTAATAGTTTTCTGTGTACGTATGATTGTAAATTATCACCAAACTCCCTTAGAGAACGGACTCTTACTGGCACCACCTAGATCCTACCCACTAGCTATCAGGAGATGGTACCGCCAAGGGTGGCCGAGGTCGTTAAGGCGCAGACTTATGAGCGCGAGGTCTACGGTACGAATCCCGCCAGGACCGTCCTCCCTGACTGAGGTTTTTTCCAGGTTTTCCTCAGTCCTCATAACTGGAAAATGCCGGAGAGGTACCCTAAACTTATGCCTGGAACGTTTCCTTGCTTAAAAATAAATCCTTTCCCAATTTATCATTTCATCTCATGTATCATCAGTGTCCATCGACTGTGGTGTCTCAGTAGTAAAAACGGGCGTTAAACATTAAAAAAAATCAGGAGAGGCGTTGCTATGAAAGTGCTACGAAATGCTCCACTCTTATGCACTGAGAATAAGGAATAATTATCATAATATTTCCACCAGCAAGTGCTACAGGAAAACATTCGTTAAATTACAAAGCAGATTAACTACACCGAATCATCATAAATAAGTAATACTTTATTTACAGTTCGCAACTAAACTGCGGAGCCAATTAAATGTTACATATCTGTTAGAATCATTTATTAAGATTATATATAGTTTCTACATTGAAATAAATTTGACCCAGATATGTACAAAGTCGTGGCATTAAATACGGTTGTATCTACAAGAAGTCCAAAGTTCACTGTCCTAATATATGCTGTGTTTGATATACTGTTAAAAATGTTAATACAAGCAAAAAATGTGTGTAATAAAATAGAGTACACTTAGTTTCAAAGTCAAACATTCGTTTTGTTTATGCTGTTAATGTTACATAGTTTGTAACTTGGATGCAATATTTCACATTTAGGTATTTATTTTATTGTATTTGTTTTGTTTTGCTTATATGCTATAGGCATCTATATTTTTTCACTTGTTACTAAATGCCGGATGGCTTTTCGTGTATTTTCAGGTAAGCCATTTAAGCATTTGGCACAAGGACTTAAAGAGAGGCAAAGTCTAAAGGGAGGTGGTAGAAAGAGTATTAATGTTCTCCATGGTGTACAGTAAGCTGGGGATTTGAACATGCTGGTGCCTGGACCGCAGCCAGATGTTTAGAACTCATTACTTACATGTCGATAAATCCTGCAACTCCCACCACTGAGAACCAAATTCGCGTTGACCAAACTCTTCTGGAAGCAATTTAACCTATAACCGAATTAATAAAGCAAAAATATATTTCGTAGTCACAGCCCATTTATCTAATATAGCGTACTGGGAAAATTTTACTGGAGATCACCGTAAAGCCCAACAACTCATTTCCAAATGTATTTTATTACAAGCAATATCACGAGAGCGACTGAGATTACCGATGAATTCACCAACTGGGTGAGTGCATGTCGCGTAATAAAATGGGTTTGATAATTTTTCTCGATAATTTCACTCCGTAATAAGGCTATCATTGGTCAAAATTCAACATTTTGTTTCGTTTCATTGGTCGATTTTAAGATGACGACACATGCGTGAAATAGTCATTAGCAAAACTCTTAATATTCAGAATAAAATAAAATTTTAAATATAATACCTTTAAATTGGCTTACAAATTTATATTTGTATATTTGTACTTAACATTTTCAAGCAATCTTGCGACAGAAGAATGGCGATTGTCAGTAATGCTAACAGAGAACAGCACAATACGGGTTTAGGACTATTTCATGAATAGAATAAGAATAAAAGTGATACATATATGTGAAATTCGCGCACAGAATATTAACACTTGTTATACTTATGAATATCTATTTTATTTAGAAACCGTGAGACTGAAATGGACAAAAGTCGACTATTACAACCGCTATCGTTCGATTTTCTAATACCAACTGAAGGAAAAACAAACGATAACATACATTGTCTCTATTTTTCTTTGTATTCTGTGGTTTAGAATTCCTAATGATAAGATCAATTTACACATTTAATGCATCACCAAAACGATTTGAACAACCCTCCATTTTTGCGCTATGACTGTCGATTGTTCATGCTTTTAATATCTCACCACCGCCTTTAGCAAGAGTGGTCAGTGATGCGTGCTCAGGAATTATATAGTGGAGATATAGAGCTGGCTACACTGACCACAAGGCAAATTCACGTCGCGTGTCAAAACGGATTTGCTAATTTTTTCGATAATTTCACTCCATAATCTGCTGTGATTGATCGAAATTCAGAATTTTTGTTTCGTTTCATTGGTCGATTTTAAGATGACGTTACATAAGTGAAATAGTCATAATATTCTTAATATTCAGTTTGACAAATCTGCATTTCTCATAATGAATTAATTACAGTGGAAAATAAATATATCCATTATATGCCCAATACACGGAACCACATAACTTTCATATGATATGATTGCTACTTTTTTCCATTAATGCATTTCGCCTCTTGTGGGAATTCAATCAGAATTCACCGCCATTCACTACCAAATGATTCTAAGAGATATCTTCAGCTCCAGCCTTGGCATACAAAGATTCCATTAATGGTCATTTACAGAAGTAACAATACATAACCTGATACCATCAGTAACATGCACCTGAATATGTGGATGAACGTTGTATTCAGGTCACAAAATACCTATCGTCGGTCCTGGTGGTGTAGGGGTAACCATACTTGTCTTCTAAATTCAAGATCGCGGTTTTAATTCCGGCCAGGATCGATGGATTTTTTTCAAGCGTTCATATCGTAAGTATGGCTTCCTTCGGAAGGGAAGTAAAGACGTGGGTCCCGTGTTGTACATTTACGGCACGATAAAGAACCTCAAACCTGAAAGAAGAGGCCTCTGAGCAAAATTTGTCTACCGTTTCACGCCCTGAATTGAATGGGATGCTGATGACCTGAAACGTTAAAGAGCGTCCTTAAATAAACCAAATCAACAAACGAAGTACCTATCAGATCCAATGGCAAAACATCTCATCTAAGGTTCATGGAATTCCGTTACAGTTCTCCTTTTAGTTTTCTCAAAACGTCACAAACGGCCAGGATCGATGGGTTTTTTTCAGGCGTAATCCTAAGTATGGCTTTCTTCAAAGGAAAGTAAAGCCGTGGGTCGTGTGTCGTCGATTTACAGCACGAAAAAAAACCTCAAGCCGGAAAGAAAAGGCCCCTGAGCAAAATTTGTTGGCCATTTCACACCCTATATTGAATGGGACGCCAAATCAACTCAAAAAGTCACACCGTGGTCTACCGTTTAAACCCAGCATCAAGAGTTGCTCTTAATCATAACAAATTTTCTTCCAAAGCCTAAAAAAATTATAGCGTAGATCAATATGGATTTTGCTTTCTTTTATTTTGATACTTTTTTATGTTTTTATTTATTGTCGCTTTGATGTCCCAATAAGCCAAATTGACATTAAATAATTAATAAAAAATCAAATAAAATAACTATATATGGATAATTCAAACACCGCTTTAATTTAATGCATCAGTAAGCGTTAAATTAATTTAACGCTTACTTATGCTTATTCATAACTTTGAAAGTTTACTCAGAAATAGAGAAATGGTAGCTATATTTTTACATAAAGTGCGTACATCACTGGTTTAAATCATACATATTAACTTTTTTTTTCCCCACGCACTCTTGTAGCGTGTTTCATCTGTTTCCATGCATAACGTTACCTTCGATATTCAATATTTATTTTATCACCTTCACTTGTTTTTTTGTCATAGAACTCAAGCAGTTCGAAATATAGCGATTACTAATCTGTGACTTTTTCTAAGTGTTTATCCTTTTCTGCTTTTCTAGTTATTGTTAATTTAGTTACATTGTTAATAGTGTCACATTATTTTTCATTCATATTTATATATTTATTGTCATTTTCGGTGACTAGTGGGTAGGATCGATGAAAGTTTGAAGAAACCTTTCAAAAATCGTTTCATGGGTACCATCGCAATAAATATATTCCTTCGGAATTCGTTAAATGAGATTCTAATGACTGATGACTGGTGAAAAGAGATCCTTGAAGCAACGAGTACTGCACACGTTACTAGTGCATAATATGGCTACAACGTGAATATAAATGTTAAATTTGTTTATAACTTACGTTACGTGCAATATCAAACATCGAGGCACATCATTAATTTCTTATTGCGGCAATTCTTATATCGGTGGTAAACCGAATAGCAGTGCATAATATGACTAAATGATTTCTATAAGCACAAAGTTTTAAAAACCAGTCTTAGGCAGTTTTTTATACAGTGTTTAACGTCCGTTTTTACTGCTGAGGCACCACAGGCGGTGGACACTGGTATATGAGATGAAATTATATATTGGGAAAAGAAAAATTTTTAGGAAGGAAACGTTCCTGGCTTAAGTTTATGGTACCTCCCCGGCATTTGCCATTTATGAGGACTGAGGGAAAAAACCGCAGTCAAGGACGATGGTCCTGGCGGGATTCACACCCCAGACTTTCTGCTCACGAGTCCGCCCCTTAACGACCTCGGCCACCTGTGGCGATACCCTTAGGAAGTAACAACTTTACTGCTGTAATGGGAAACTTTCTTATTGTGCTATCCATGCTAGAATGTTTCACAAAATAAACGTACCGTTTAATAGTGTTTATTAAAAAGTATTATATATATATGTCAATCGAATAATTATCTGGTACAAAGCACTGTTTAGGCTGTTAATCAAGGTTTATTTGCTTAACGCCATCATTACTTTAAAATGACCAGAATGTACGTTCGATAAACCATTTGTGTTACGTTAGCTCTTGGAGTTAATTGGAAAGCTAACATAAACATTTGATACATGTACACGCAGTCAATTTATTCGATTCTCATATTGATGTTAAATATAAAGGAACATAACTGTCAAAACCTTAATTTTAGTATTAATAACTTGTATTACACTTATTACCGCATATCTACATAATGTAGATTATTTCAAAGATAGATTATATAGCTTAGCCTACAATTCTGTGTTGTTAATATGCTTGGGACTATACAGATATTTCTATTAAATAACTGGAATTTTATTCTAAATTTCACGAACGTCTATGCACAATGAAAAATGTTATAGCGAGATAGAAAAATGACTCCTTAGTCGAGGGGTCATTGCGATCATGCAGCATCTTTGGTCATCAGCATCCCATTCAATGCAGGGCCTGAAACGGCCGATAAATTTTGCTCATAGGCCTCTTATATCAGACATGAGGTTTCTTTACCTGCCGTAAATGTACGACACGGGATCAACGATTTCATTTCCCTTCCAAAGAAAGCTATGCTTACGATTTTACGCCCTAAAAATCCATCGACCCTTGCCTGGCTTAACCTCACGCCCATGGGTCAAGGAGGATATACAGAGGATGCCAAAAATCAAAAATGTATACATACATAATGCAAAGAAAAACTTTGTTACCATAACAAAACTGAATTCATACAAACAGAAAATGATGAGCACTAATCATATTAGACTTTTACAGTTACAACAGTTGCTCAAAATGCCCATCATCGGTGTCGATACACTTCTGAGTACGTTGAACTACTGATTGAGCAACGTTTGCGAAAGTGTCCTCAGCGATTGCAGCACATGCCGTTTCAATTTCTTCCCGAAGTGCTGTCAGTGTAGCTGGTTTTCTACGGTATATAACATCCTTAAGAGTTCCCCATAGGTAGAAGTGCAATGGAGTTAGATACGTTTAGATGGCCGTTCTGTTTTGTGTACAGGTCTTCATTGCCTTTGAACTTCAACAACATTCTCGATTTTCCAATACCACTTCAAATTTGCTTTCCACTGTTCAAACGATAATCTTGGCTCCATTTTGTTATAGCAACGCTAGCATAACGTAATGAGAGTCGCATCTGTTTACAGAACATCATACTACACATTACTGTTGTTTTTCGGTCCAATTTTGAAATATATTAAATAGATATCTACTGTGAAAGTAAGCATACATTTTCGGCATCCTCTATATTTATATAGGAACGGTTGTTCTGAGTTAGAGGGGGGGTGTTAATGGGTGGAAAGAATTAAAAACAGAAGCAATACGGCAATGATGAACACCTGAGTGGGAGGTGAGTTTGCATTGCAACTGACACGGTGAAACAGGTCCAGCGGCGAGTTCCTGGCTACAGGCAGGTCATTGCTGATGAGACACGAGTCACGAGTCCGTAATGACCTCGGATATAGAAAAGTGTGTATTAGATGAGTCCCAAGGCAGCTATCCGGTGATCACAAGCGTGCGCGGCAGACAATTTGCACCGTCATGCTCATAGTTTTGCTTAAGGGCATCCGCTAACTTGCGGTAAGACGGAGCAAATGTGGTGCAAAGCAGGGTGACCATGTCGGAAAGTTTGTAAATACCATTTGTATTTGTAAATACCATTGTACAACAATTGTTATTTAATGACATTCCTTTGTTCTTTTGCAGAAAATTCCTGTTACTACTACGTTATTCCTGGTCGCCTAATGATTTACTTGGTGTTCTACACAGCGGATTGAAACATTTTTATTGAGGTAAGACTATCAACATGTAATTAAGATATTAATGCAATATTTTCAAGTAACGTCATTAGTTTTTATAAAAAAAGCGGAATACAAAACTGAATTTGAACTAGAATCAGATAGGAAAAATTCGAGGTTCAGGCCGCGATTTCCGCTTACCGTGCTGACGCTTTTATCATCTGAGCTACCGTGCCCTTCCCGATCATAGCCACGTATCTCCCCCATCTGAGTCTATGTACGCTAATTCTCGCTGCAGAGAATCCTAAGTATGTAGCCTGGACCATAAATACTCGAGTATCCTCTTAGTGCAGATGGTAAGAGCATCAGCACGGCAAGCCGAAAATCCGTGGTTCGGCCGTGACTTCTGATTCCAGAACTTAGCTTAACATACGGCTTGTGTGAGAAAAGAAAATTTCAAAACAGTAACTTGTTTTATTTTTTATAATTATTGTTTACATCTCACTATCATAGCAAACAATTGGATTGTTCATTGTTTTTATGAATATTATTAAATATTTATCTTTTTTGCTTTACTTTTAATTATGTCATAATGAACATGTATTTTTGTATTAAGTTGTTTAGTGAGATTTGCAGGTTTTGCAAGCACGAAATCCCTACCCATGTTAAATTCTGCATTGAAAGTGGCATTATAATTGCTCTTACATGTGTTATGTCTTTAGTATTATTTTGAAAAATGTTCATAATTTTATAGGGTTTCTGATTTAGTTTGCAATACATTTCTCCGCTAGTTGTTATGGTTGGAAAAACTGTGACATTATTTTAATTTGCGTTGTCACTTGAACAGCCTTTTATAATGCCAAAATTTTGCTTTAATAAACACAAGTTTCAGTGCGCTTGTTTTTTGTGTTTCATTCTTTATGTTTAATTTTAAGTTTGTAAATTTGTTTACAGAATTCTCTCTTTCTACGCATTGAGATAAAAATGATCCAGAAGTATTATTCATGATCCCCAACTACAGGCACCTTGCTTGCCAAGCGTATGAAAACAAATATTTGAGTACGACGCTATAATCACATGGAAATTAGGAGCCTCAGCAAAATTCGCTACTATTTCAGATGTCAATTACTTGCATTCTTCGAGTTTCGTCACACATTAAACGGTTTTGTATAGAAGTCATTACAGATAAATAGTACCAATAATAATAATAATAATAATAATAATAATAATAATAACAACAACAACAACAACAACTAGGATATATGACTTCAGAGGGAGGGTGTTAAGGTTTGTGGTTCCAATGCAGAACCTGCTGTTGTTTACATCAAAACGATAGGCAGAACTCTGGGTTAGTTACACTGTATGGTTGACGCTATGCCAACTTCTAGTTCACGGTAACAAATGTTCCATCACTGGTGTCAGATTACATGCAGCACAAGTTCTGTAAGTCCACAATCTGTAACGCGAAATGTTTAAATTTTAATTAAATACAAAAATTATTAGGTATTATATTCTATCATATTATGCAAGCTTGAAGAACGTTCAACAAGTTAAAAACATTTTCAGTTCTCTAACACGAAATAGCGACAAAAAGGAAAAAAAGATTTAAAAATGTGAAATATTTTTTGTGAAAAATAAATGATTTATTTTAAATAGCTTACAACTTTATTTTTAATATTTACACTATGTTACAAACTTCTTGACATATATTTTTTCAATACCATAATTAATACATTTTGTATTTTTATCTCTGCAAGTTGGTGTATATTTACTATCCAAAATTGCGTTCATTTCATTTGATTAATGGAGGTTTTACTGTACTGACTTAAGTTTTTAAATAAATTGGAAAACATGGAGATTTCTCGTGCTTTTTAAGATATTTTATGGCGTAATTTAAAAACCAACTAGCATATTTCTGGTATGTAAGTTATATCCTTATAAATAATGTGGATAGTGTTTTAAATAGTACGAATGCGGTCTGAAAAATCCTGGTTCTCCGCCATAGATAACATGCATTTGGCAAGACTTTCCCCCTCCCACATTGGTACATTCGCCTTGAGAATTCATTTGAAATATCAATGCATTACTTCAAATAGATTATTTAATACAGCTTTCTAAAGCATTCATGTTGTGTTCCATAAAATGGATAAAAATGATTATCTAGCGATGGCAAAAGATAGTTTAACACAAAAGGAAAACTCATTCCAAATTTATAAAAATGTATTGAAATTTTACTCCTTAACTTTCATCAATTAAAAAATGAACTGCTGAGTTTAAACATGGCTGAATGAGCCATGAAGATGAGTCACGTGAAGACTATCCAAAAAGTGTAACAACAGCCGAAATCATTGAATTAATACATACGAGCTCCGTTCAAGTTATAACACCTCCGATTATTTTTCCTTCTCAGGACTGGAAACAGATAGAAACATGTGGTTTGTTTTAAAATACACGAACACTCATTGTCAATGCTTGACAGAGTGGCAGCATTGTAAGGCACACAGAGCTCTAGCGGCAGCGGCGAGAGTTAGGTCTGTTTTTGATACTTCAAAATGTCGACGTTTTCATTACAAGAATAGCGTGTAATCATTCGTTCTCTCCATTTGCGTGGTTTGTCACCGATTGAAATTCATCGCCAGTTGAGTGAGGCATGTGGTGATTGTGTCATGGATGTGTCTAATGTGCGTTCATGGGTGCGACAGTTCAAGGAAGGCAGGTCGTCGTTTGACAACAAACCAAGGCAATCTCGGCCTTGTCGGTCCTGGTGGTGTAGTGGTTACCATACTTGCCTCCTAAACCCAAGATCGCGGGTTTGAACCCGGCCAGGACTGATGGATTTTTTCGGGGCGTAAAAATCCTAAGTATGGCTTCCTTCCTTAGGAAGGGAAGTAAAGCCATGGGTCCCGTGTCGTACATTTACGGCACAAAAAAGAACCTCAAGCCTGAAAGAGAGGCCTCTGAGCAAAATTTGTCGGCCGTTCCACGCCCTGAGTTGAATGGGACGCTGATAACCTGAGCTGTTAAAGAGCGTCCATAAATAAATCAATAAAAAAAAATCGGCCTCGCTTAATTCGGTCTGACAACATGATCGGGCGATGGAGTAATCCTTACTCATTGCACTTCAAAGGGCACTGCGGTGTCAGGTGCATCCTACGAAGATGTTTTGAAGAAAAAACTCCTTCCAGCATTGCGTGATAAACGTGTGCTCTTTCATCAAGACAACGTCCCAGTGCATCAGCGAACGTAACGCAACAGTTTCTTCATGAAAACAACTTTGAAGTGCTTCCTTATGCTCCCTACTCACCTGACCTCGCTCCTAGCGACTTTTGGCTGTTTACAACAATGAAAGAATCTCTCCGGGATCGCATATTCACTAGCCGTGCCGCTATTGCATCAAAACAAACTCCTACAGAAGCTTTCGCAGCGGCCGCGGAATCATGGCGTCGATGTTGTGTACGGCTGCAGGGAGATTACGTCGAGAAGTGTTTCATAGTTTTCGTGTGATTAGCTAATGAGAAAAAAAATAGGATGTGTTATAACTTGAATGAACCTTGTAATATAACATTCTAAAGCGGCATGACGTTGCTGAGGCTATAGACATTTCAGAGAAATGTGTAGGTTACATTTTATTTGAAGAATTGCACAAGAAAAGCCTGTGAAGATGGGCGCTGCTCTTGTTAAGAGATCAAACGCAAATATCGGAAGAGTGTTTGAGGTGTTTTAACAGCAACAAAACGGTTCTGCGTGTCGCTTTAAAACTGTGGACGAGTCATGGGATACACCGTCACATATTGGAATCGAAACAACAGTCAGAACGATGAACAGAACACAGTTGCTCAACGCCAAAGAAGACAAAGTGGCTGCATCTGCAAGAGTTGTATGTCATCAGTCTTTTGAGACACTAAAGGAATTTTATGTTTGATTATATTCAGAATCACAAAACTGTAACCGAAGATTGCTGTTCTAATCTTTTAAACCAACTATATGAAACATTTCGCGAGAAAAGACACGGTTTATTAGAAGAAAAAAGTATTTTTCATCAAGACAATACGTCTGCTCAGAAAAGAAATTGAAATCTTTGAAGCATCAATTATTGGAGCATTCACTCAACTCCCCAAATTTGTTTCCCTCTGTTCTCAAAGCTTTCTCTCTGGTGAACCTTTTTAATCAACTCAAGAGGCGATTGCAGCTGAACAGGAGGAAGTTACAGACTTTCCGGAAACTACTTCACAGACAAGATATTGGTATCAACCTTAAGAGACATTATGTTGGAAGATAAAAATGATACACAAATTAAAAAGGTCGCTGATGACCTGAGATGTTAAAGATAGTCCGTAAATGAACAGCATAATATAATTCATTGTTAGACCGGGAATTTTCCAGACAGTCTTCGTATTTTATTAGCATCTTAAATAACGCAGTTTCAACTAAACGGTCTAGTAATTAATAGCTGCCAATTGCTATAACCTATATTTTCGTTTAAAATTACTTATTTGTTTATTTTTTAAATGTTCTAGTTTAGTAAATATACACATGTACTGTGTATTATTAGAGTTGCTAATTTTATTGAGTTGCTGTGAGTTGCTAATTTTATTAAACAACAGCCTTATGAATATACAGGTAAAATAAGGCTTGTTGCTGAATATACAATTAAATAAATATTCAATTAGTGTGTTCAACTTTATAAGCTTATAGTATCATGCTTAGTGCAAATATTCAAGCATTTACCTATTAGTATGAGGCTTGTATTTGCGAAAATGTTTTAGAACTTTAATTTTCACTCTTAATATCGCCCTCCCAAAGATGAGCTCATTGATTTCAAAGAAGCCAAATTTGAAAAATATCTACATTACCTAAACTGTATGAAGCGTCATTATCATTAAAGAATATTCATTCAAATTGTATAATTATACGAGGGTAGGTCCATAAGTTTCCGGCCTAACCATTTCCTATGTATGATAAAGACAAAAAAACTATATTTCACTTTTCAATATAGTTACCCTTTATTGCAATCACTTCTAACATTTCAATTCCCCCCCCCCTTCAGAAATATTGTCTGCAAAATGCGCATAAACAACATTCATCACTTCTTCGTCACACTTAAATTTCCTTACGCAAAGGTCCTTCTTGAGTTCTGAGAAGAGGAAATAGTCACTGGGAGCTAGATCCGAGCTGTAGGGTGAATGGTCGATCTCCTTGTGACATGTATCGACCTGTTATTAACTTCTTCACAAAAGAAAAACGTATTCCAAGTGAAGTCACATTTCTTAACAACTTCCTTTGCAAAAGAGCTGCGTGCACAGGCACGTTGTCGTGAACATGGCGCACCAGCCCATACTTTTACGGTAGAATATGAAGGGGATGCTTTCCCATACACACCGTCCAATCGCTATTTAGTTTCATTTGGAATAAGTTTTTCTTTTGTGAAGAAGTTAATAACAGGTCGATACATGTCACAATCTTCTACACATAGCCTTCTTTATACAACAATATCTGAACAACTGAACACAGCGGAGAAGAAGTTACAGCTGCAATTGTTTATTTAGCAGATAAAGTATGACACCTTATAACAATTTTGTGAAGGTGATAATCCTTATCGGCAACTTCGGAAACTTATGGATCTACCCTCGTACAACTGTTGTGTAAGGCTTCAACTTTAGCAATTTAGTAGATGCTGAGCTTGTTGAAATGCCCATTTTCTATGATAACTTAACACAGCGATTTTTTTAACAACGTTATAATGTTTTTCGAATGTTTTCAAAAGTTTTCTGCCCTTAAAAACACGTCGTTTTCGGTTTATCTGCCATCTTTCCCTTTCTAAGAAAAATGCACACTACATTTTAAGATCCTGTTTTCACATAAGTGCCGTAGGTATGGAAATGTTTTCTGGTCTAGTGCACTAAATTTAATTCACACAGAGTAATAAAGTCACTTGCACATTAAGAGCAGCTATTAACGCATTGCAAACAAAACGTCAATTGTGCTATAATGACTTTACGCTTGAAATTGTTTAGTCGGTCCGTTACGACTCACGCGCGTGACCAGCAGTTGGCTGATTGGGACACATGGTATATCCTTAATTCTAAAAGGAATTTCCTTCCATTCTTCCATGTTTCTGCATATTTAGTCCAAACATTCCCATTTCTATTAAACAGTGTCTTAGGAGAATACATTTTATGTAAAATACTCACTCAGACCATGAACCGTGGAGCTGACCATAAGACAGCTCAGTAGAATAAACACAGGCTTCCCTGGCCAAGACCATATTCCTAAAATGGTAAAAACAAAAAGTCTGTATTATTATTTTTTCATTTTAACAAACATACACTTCAAAATACTTTATTTCTAAGATACCACAATTAATTCTGAACATATAACAAAATTCAAAATGATACTAATATAGTTCATAGAAGAAAACTAATGAAATATTTTATTTTTAAATTTTTATCCTGTTTTCTTCTATTGTTTACGCTATAGTAAAATTATTGCTAACAGAAACTCTTGTAGCCCAGTTTAAAAGAAAAGGGCAAAATTTTACTTAAGCACAAATGGCCGACCCTTGAGCATGGCTGAAGTATCGAAAATTCCTTCTCTGTCCGTACCAATCCAATCAAATCACACAAGAGATAACAGCTACTCGGAGAAAAGAAACATCGAAAACTGCCCTACAAAACACATTAATTCCATATCCTTCCATTAATTCCATGAACAGGGTAACGGCTAAATGTGTGGAGAGAAAGTTAAAATATTTGGAAATCTGATAAGATGTTTCCTTGAATAATCCGCAGTTAACGCCGTTTGTGCACGGTTTTTGATACTTTATTTTTGTTGTTAAATTTGATTTTATACCAGGTGAATCATCTAAAACTTGCATGCAAATATTTCTGAAATGGGAGGTGCTGTTGAAGTGCTGCTTTCACATAATTGAAGTTTAGGCAGGGTCTCATAATTGTGGCCTATGCACAGATGTTAATAATTATCAGAATGTGCATTTCTTGAAATAAATACATTTTTTTTCCAAATGGAATTTGCCTATTGCCAGGAAGAAAATACAGAGGGTGCCAAAAGTTGTATACACACTTCAAGCAAAGACACAACCGTGTCAACATAACAAAACTGAATTCACACAAACAGAAAATGATGAGCACTAATCATCTTAGACTTTTACAGTTACAACAGTTGCTCAAAATGCCCACCATCGGCGTCGATAAACTTCTAAGTGCGTTGAACTGCTGATTGACAACGTTTGCGAAAGTGCCCTCAGCGATTGTAGCACATGCCGTTTCAATTTCTTCCCGAAGTGCTGTCAGTGTAGCTGGTTTTCTACATTATACAACATCCTTAAGAGCTCCCCATAGGTAGGAGTCCAACGGAGTTAGATCCGGAGAACGCGGTGGAAACTCAATCGGACCTCTTCGTCCTATCCAGTGACTTGGATAGTGTCATGGATCCAGTGCGCAGGACTTCTTGCTGTGCGAGGTCTCCCAGATCTGCCCTTGTGAACATCGCATACGGCACCACGAGTCTCAAATTTGTCTCGAATGCATGCAATTGTTACTCGCGTTGGCGGTTCTGTTCTGTACACATGTCTCCATTGCCTTTGAACTTCAACAACATTCTCGATTTTCCAATATCACTTCAAAATTGCTTTCCGCTATTCAAACGATAATCTTGGCTCCATTTTGTTGTAGCAACGCTAGCATTACGTACTGTGAGTCACATCAGTTTACAGAGCATCATGGTTTCATTCTTGGCCCAACTTTGAAATACATAAAATAGATATCTACTATGAAAGTGTGTAGGCATTTTTGGCGCCCTCGAGAGATTATTAGAATGTCAATGGCGATTTCTAATGCAAGTAGTTTACGAGCTACCGTAATATGAAACTTTTAAATGCCCATTATTGTCTACTCTATTTATTGAACTGCTTACCAAATAGACTACGATGTTTGTTTACTTAAATGATTGCATTGATTCAGTTTAATTTGCCATTACTTTGCGATAGTACTTGAAGTAGAACGTGCTGGAAGATTGGTATTTACTAATGCTGAAAAAGTCGAGATGCTCATGGTATATGGAGAATGTAGGAAGCATGTTATTCTTTCTTGTAATGTGTACCCTGAAAAACATCCCGATAGATGTACTACAGCTTGTCTTCATCGATTATTTCAATATTGTTGGATTAGACGAAGGGGACTTGTACGTTGGCCTCCCCTTTCATCAGATTTGACCCCTTAGCCACTTCTCTGTTGCAGAAAGCTAAAAGACACCGTCCACAAGGACATACACCAGAAAATATGAAACGACGTATTACAGTTGTCTGTTCTGTAACTTCTGCTGAAGGGAGCAATCTTTACTTTACAGACTGGAAGCCTTGTATTGTAGCTGATGGTCATAATTTTAAACACAATCTATGAAAGTCTTTCTTTATTTCTTCTTCTTCACAGAATTTGTTTATTAATTTTTCTATTTCTTAAGAGAGTGCTGACACATGGCGTAGTAAAACACATTTGTACAACATGTAACAAGTGTGTGGAAATTCAGAAAGAAAAACAATACACATACTAAATAAGAAAAGTAAACATACGAACATCTTAGCCTAGTAACTAAGCAGTAGAGTGGAGCAGATAACTGTAGGTATTTAAATATTTCATATGCGATAGCCTGTAAACTACCTGCACTAGAACCCTGCAATAAACATCCTTGACATTCTAATTTCCTCTAGTTGTATTTTCTTGATGTCAATAGGCATTGTTCCATTTGAGCAATGTAATTTTTTTAAGAAATACACCTTCCAATAATTATTAACATATGTGGGCTGCAATTATAAGTCCTTGTCTATACTTCAATTCTGTGAAAGCAGCACATCAATAGCACCTTTCAATTCAGAAATATTTGCGGTGCAAGTTTTAGGTGATTCCCCTGTATATTTCTTCTTTATTTTTATCTTCAGGGTTTTTTTTTTTTTTTTTATTCATCAAGACGGATGAATATTTTAGCATAATTCTAAGATTACTTCAGACATTGTAAATTGTACGAACTTTTATCAACCGTAAACGTTGTTTCTTTTCCCAAAACTCTAACGTGCTCTATTTAATTATTCAATTCCTGTGTCTATATTATTGTCTAGTAAGCAAACAATTATCTGGCAGGCCATTTATTAACTCAAGGATAACGACCCGTGAGCTATCGTTGAAAACATATCATGTCTGTAGAGGTAGTCGAACACAGTCAATATTTAACGGAACTAGAATGTGAAATGAAGAATTTCGGCTTTACCAACGCAGGTCTATGTAGTAATAGCTTATCGTCATGAAACGGCCATTTTGTCACGAATAAAGAACTCTAATTCTGCAAGTGACTTGACGCTCTGTTACTATTAGGGTCTTTATCAGAGATGCTTCACTCATCCAGAACCGATTTAAAAATTACTTTTTATGATCTTTTCTTTCCGGGGGGTTAGTTACGAAGTGCTTTATGGTCATTATTCAGTATTTTAGTATTTTACACATACATATTTTATTTAATTTAGGTCGGGTCTCTGGTTGGCAGACTGGCCTACCTATTTCATCGTATTCTGCACAGTTTAAGCTCATTCTTCTCAACTCATTGTCTTCCATGATTAGGTTTGAAATCATTTTGAATGAGGTTTAACGCCCGTTTTTACTACTGAGGCACCACAGACGGTGAACACTGATGATACATGAGATGAAATGAAATGATGTATTGGAAAAGGATTTTTTAAGGAAGGAAGCGTTCCAGGCCTAAGTTTAGGGCATCTCCTCGGCATTTACCAGTTATGAGGACTGAAGAAAATCTGGAAAAAACCTAAGTCAGGAAAGGCGGTCCTGGAGGGAATCGAATCCCACACCTACCGCTCACGAGTCCGCGCCTTAACGATCTCGCTACCCGTGGCGGTTTGTAAGTCGTGAATGTGTAGGTCACTCTGTATAGTTCAATCAGTATAAAGGACTTTCATTTCAAAATATGCCAATCTTAACAACTACTTAAATGTAATATAAACAAAAACACGTTATTTTTTATATTAAGAAGGAAGTTTAAATCAAAACTAATTAAATTTAAGACTTCACTCACTCACTTCCAGTTTTTAAAATTTCAAATGACACAAACCTTCTGATGCATAAATTTAAAAGCGGAAACATTTAATACCTCTTATTTTGTTACCGTTCCGTAGCATGTAAATTGTTATTGACGCTGTTTTTTGAATTTGTATAAATAAAACATAAAACTAATGCATATTTAACGTAATATTTGTATTTTGTAATACTTTTTTTTTCAAAGTTAAATTACTTGGGACGAAGGAACATTAGAGCATTACTCTGATTGTACCTTTATGCCTATGCCACCAAAAGAGTTACTTCTGTAGGAGAGATGAGATGCAGGAGACACCAGACGATGATGCGGTTTCTAACATTGCTTCCAGATAGAAAATTCTGACAATGTAAGAAAGAGTTCCAGCTCCACATGATCCGCTTCCATACCAGACGCAGAAGCAAAAACCTTTACAGAGCGCAAGCTACCGTTACGCCGCTCTAACCCACGTTACACTGGCAATTTCAACCTTGTAACAGAACCAACGGAAGGAAATGAAAGGGAATGGGGCGTTTATAAAGACTTTGTAAGCCACTTAATTATTCCTCTTCAGCACATAACACTCACTCATTCGATGAGCATTTCTTCCCTTTCAAATGTATTTTATAAATAGATAAATGGTCTGAAGGGACCAAATCTGGTAAATGGGGAGGATGATCAATCAATTCATTAAATTTTCTGCATAGCACTTAGGGATTGTGAGCAGGTAGACTGCCTTGCAAAACAACCTCAACCTTGTAGATTTTGTCCCGGAGTTTGTCCATTCTTTTCCCCCAATCTTGCTCAACAATACATAACACGCTGCCGTCACTATTTTACCCTGTGGTAAATAATTTCTCATTATAATTCCTTCCTTGTTTCTAAAAACAGACGCAAATCACACACTGTCTTTGGATGAGGCGAACTATCATATTCCCACTCATTTTATTTTTCTTTCTTTTCTTTCTTTCTGTTTTTTTATTATGGATCGCAGTAATAGACACTTTTCGTCCATAGTTAACAATACGACCAAATTTTTTAAGAACGGTTTTCAAAAGGATGACCAATCGGACTTGGAAGTTGTCACTCTTGAGACGTATTTAATCAGCATTCAGGCCCTTTGGGATCCTTTTAGCAGAGATTTTTCTCATGTCCAAATCATGATGTACGACGTTAAGGATTCATTCATAGGACTTTTTAATGTGTTTATTTACGGACGCTCTTTAACAGCTCAGGTCATCAGCGTCCCATTCAACTCAGGCCGTCAAACAACCGACAAATTTTGCTCAGAGGCCTCTCTTTCAGGCTTGAGGTTCTTTATCGTGCCGTAAATGTACGACACGGGACCCACGGCTTTACTTCCCTTCCGAAGGAAGCCATACTTAGGATTTTTAAGCCCGAAATAATCCATCGCTCCTGGTCGGGATCGAACCCGCGATCTTGGGTTGAGAAGGCAAGTATGGTTACCACTACATCACCAGAATTTTAAAGTTTCTACTATGCGTTTCAGCCTAATTTGTCGATTCTGCAAAATCATGACGTGCACAGCACCAATATTTTCGGAAGTAATCACAGAAACGGGACTTCAAACACGATGCTCATCTTTGTCATCTCTTCTTCCTCTTTAAACTCCGCAATCCAATTTTTATGGTGGCGTATGGACAATAGTCCTTCAATGTATTCACCATATTCGCATACATTTCTTTGCGGGACAAGTGTTTTAAAAATAAATACTTTATCATCGAACGTTATTGATTTTCTCAAAATTCGGATTCTTCTGTGCGATATTTACTTTAAAATTCCCAATGTAAAATCAGCTAAATTGCGATCACCAAAACTGGAGAAAATGTATACAAAACAAAAATCTTCTTGTCACTGTTCTGTTCATGACAAAATTCCAGGTTAAGAACTTAGCAATATCCCCTTATAAATACCTCCCAGCATTAGCCTAAGTGACCTGGGGAAACCACGAAAAATACGCAAGGTCAAAATAGTCTGCCCAATAAGTATTAAACTCTAAACTTCCCGAATGCGAACCTCAAGCGTTACCTCCTGAGCTAGTCTTCTCGGTGTGTACAGTAGTTTCGGATAAGGGTTATTATTGGGGTTTTAATAATTGTAATTTTATGTAAATATTTTTTTTCATCCTACACTACAGTTGCAACTAAAACTCTGTCCAGATTCAAACAACAATCCAATATGATACAAAATATGTTATAACAATTGAATTTAAGCATCAAAAGGTAGGGGTGGCATTTAAAATGTCGAAGTAGAGGTGGCTGGAAATAAGGGGGTGAAACCTGAAATGTAATCAGTGTTGGGTTTAATCCCACCCCATAACTGAATTGTGGCTTTTTCCTTGAATAAATTCCTATTAAAGTGGTTGCTGTTTATGTTGCGAAATTTTGAAACTAAAGTCTTGTATGATTTGTATTTATTATTTAAAATGTTATCTTTAATTTAGTATAACTTTTTATTTTCGCTCCTTTACATGCATTGAAATTTGCTAAATTTTCTACCATTTTTTAGAAATGGCCTCTTATAGTTTCATTTTTATTTGTTTATTTATTTTGAGGAAGCGATACTTTTTAACTACTTAATATAAACCCTTACACTTCTTAGTGTTTCTGTTTTTACGCCTATCTTTGTGTTGTTCAATATTCTCGCTGTTTATCTTATTAAATGTTTGTTTCCTATGTTGAAATAAACATTTAACTATTATTTAAATAAAATTAAAATATTTCGGCGTCCTTATAATTTGAAAAAGAAAATTACTTTACTGCTCTCCATAAAGGAAAAAAAATGAGCACACACCACCTTGTGATAAACTATCCATCAAAATTCTATTCTATATGTCATTAATTTACAGATATGTTTTCGTTTCAAGCCAATTGATAACACCATTCAGTATTTAAAGTTAGAGTGAGGGAAACAAATGAGGCATTGAACTTACAAGCAAAGCTTTGCTGGCTTTTGTTTTTATGAGTGTTTGTGGCAGGCTGATATGCATTTGTTTGTTAGATAACCACAGACCTTTATGGTCTGTATAACTTGCCCGATTGCAATTGTCTCTTTTTTGCCTTCCTTCATGTTCCATACGGCTCTACTGGTTTGAATGGAATGCTCATTTCTACGGCTCTGAGTTCTAGGTAATAACTTCTACATTTTAGCTATTTACATATAAAATAGGATTTTTATAAGTCTCTGTTTTTATATGCTAGAGGCCAGGTTTAAGTACACAAATTCCTAAACGCCATTTTAAATAATACGATCGTAATAACCAAATATTTGGTTACCTTTTCGGGAATAAATTATTTTGTGTTGATGACCAGGAAGAATTGTAAAAAAAACATTTCAGACTCAAAACATTGACGTTTTCTTTCCCTGCTAATTGCAGTTAACATCTACAAAACGTATTAGTAATTAAAGAATTAGCATGTATAGAATAGCCAAAAATACAAAGGACATAAATCCGTCGCACAATTTAATTTAATTGGTGCTTAAAAATGAAAAAAGGCCCATAAAATATATGGAAATAATAACTAAAACCATATTTATGTATTTATTAAGAATTAATAAATCCTTGTTTAAATATTAATAACCAATAATTTGTTCAGGGTTGATACTAATTAATGTTAGTACAAGTATACAAATGTATAGATTAATTTTCATTTATCATGTTAAGCCGAATATTACGTTATTACATAAATGCTAAAAGCAAATAACCCGCACAAAGAACTAATCATCCCATACTCAACAGAAATATAAAAGCTTTAATTAAATCCGCAATATTTGCCTACTCTTTGACAAAGTTTTCTCTTTGGCACTGAAAACCCCAAACTTTGAAGGCATTGCTAATAAGTGCTATGAATAAGGATGAGAAATACAGAGGGAGCCAAAAAAAACTATACACACTTCAAGCAAAGAAAAAAAATGTGTTAACACAACAAAATTGAATTCACACAAACTGAAAATGATGAGCACCAATCATTTTTACAGTTGCATCAGTTGCTCAAAGTACCCACCATCAGCGTCGATACACTTATGAATACGTTGAATTACTGATTGAGCAACGTTTACGAAAGTGTCCTCAGCGATTGCAGCACATGCCATTTCAATTTCTTCCCGAAGTGCTGACAGTGTAGCTGGTTTTCTACGGTATACAACATCCTTAAGAGTTCCCCATAGGTAGACGTCCAACGGATTGGATACGGAGAACGTGGTGTTAGCTCTTCGTCCTATCAAGTTCCTTGGACAGTGTCTTGGATAGTGCCTTGGATACAGTGCGCGCGGATTGTTGCTGTGCGAGGTCTCCCAGATCTGCCCTTGTCAACATCTCATGCAGTACCACGAGTCTCAAATTTGTCTCGAATGCGTGCAATTGTTACTCGCGTTGGCGGTTCTGTTCTGTACACACGCGTCCATTGCCTTTGAACTTCAACAACATTCTCGGTTTTCCAATATCACTTCAAAATTGCTTCCCGCTGTTCAAACGATAATCTTGGCTCCATTTTGTTGTGGCAACGCTAGCATAACGTATTGTGAGTCACATCCGTTTACAGAACATCATACTACACATTACTGCTGTTTTTCGGTCCAACTCTGAAATATATTAAATAGATATCTACTGTGAAAGTGTGTATGCATTTTTTGGAACCCTCGGTATATGCAAATGCATATTTGTATTGGAAATGTATATCTTAATAAAACTTAATAATTACATGTTTCATTTTAATTAAGATGACTGACGCAAATTTGTCGGTGCATATACGTACATATCTCAGGGTTTTTTTAATAGTGTTTAACGCCCGTTTTTACTACTGAGGCGCCACAGGCGGCGACGCTGATGATGCATGAGATGAAATGATATATTGGGGAAAGGATATTTTTAAGAAAGGAAGCGTCCCAGGCCTAAGTTTAGGGTATCCCCGGCATTTGCCATTTATGAGGAC
Source organism: Metallyticus violacea (assembly GCA_030762175.1). Lineage (NCBI taxonomy): Eukaryota > Metazoa > Arthropoda > Insecta > Mantodea > Metallyticidae > Metallyticus > Metallyticus violacea. The sequence continues at coordinate 14,495,198 of CM060841.1, forward strand.
TGAGGAAAACTTGGAAAAAACCTCAGTCAGGGAGGACGATCCTGGCGGGATTCCAACCCAGACCTCCCGCTCACGAGTCCGCGTCTTAACGACCTCGGCCACCCGTGGCGGTTTGTATATATCTTAGGCGTTGTGGCATATTTTGATAATATATTTTGTGCATATGTATATATTTTTCTTTCTTGTTAAGAACACTATTTTTTAGCTTTCTGGAAATAGATCAAATATGCCATTACAGCATACCCATCTTTACCTACCTAGTGCAACTTTGATAAGACTGCCAACCTGTGAATTAGGAAGGTGTGCCCAGTAGTCGTTGTATTGTCCGTTAAAGCAGACAGTTGCATAAACAAAATGCGAAATGGCAACAGAAAGAATTAGCAACAATTCCCTGTTTCAAGAATGGAAAAAAGAGTATCTATACTTAAAGAGTATTTGCTTTATTAACGGCCGCTCTTTAACATCTCAGGTCATCAGCGTTTCATTCAATAAAGGGCTTGAAACGGCCCATAAATTTTGCTCAGAGGCCTCTTCTTTCAGGTTTGAGGTTCTTTTACATGCTGTAAATCTATACGGACATACGGCTTTATTTCCCTTCCGAAGGAAGCCATACTTAGGTTTTTTATGCCAGAAAAAATTAAGAGGCCACGACTAGAATCACAGATCTCAGACTCACTGTTCCATCTGAGCTACCGTACCCGGTCTGGCCACATGCGCATGTCCTCAAATGTTTCATATCTAACTCTGATTCCAAAGCAAGTACAGTGTTTATTGTTAAGCCTAACAGTTTTAATATTTTCTGTTATACTCATGGTAGTTTTTTCCCCATTTTTGTGGAATCTGATACTATGAATTAGTTCGCAAGCTCTCGAGCTGCATGTTTTGTCATTTTAAGTGCATATAATTCTATGATAGCATCACGAGTCTGGTTCAATGATGGATTCAAAATTTTTGCAGCAATATAATATCTTTGAATTTACGTATATTCATAAATAAGTTTATAGTTTTCTTATTTTAAATAATTTCATAAAAAGGAGATTAATTAAATTGGCCATTATGGGTATTTAAGTTTGTAACTCTGTTCTAGTTAGGCTTAAAATAAATTTTTAAAAGTAATAACAAAGAAACAATACAAGTTAAAATCAAATAGCCCGACATCTAACACGCTTTAAACGGAGAAAGTTGCGTTTTTATGTAATAAACGCATTACATACAAACGAGTTAATGCATAAAACATTTTACCACAAGCTCGCATGGCTACCAACATAATTAAATTTAGTTACAGGTACAAAGCGTGTAAGTAGAAATATAAACAAAGAGGGACTTGTTTTATTCAAGTGTTTATTATTTTGATTATGTCTGACCAACATGTCAGTGTCAAGAGGGCGGCATGATCCATTTTCATGGGGGACTGTCAGGCGATTATGGAACAGCTAAGAGAATAGCAAGAAACTTGAGATATTTCATTCCTTAAAGACCCTATAGAGTCTCAAAACATCTGCTGCATAGATAACTGATTTCTTAAGAGAGACACTTGATGATTGTTTTCTGTCTCCAAAACGAAACATATGTACAATCGAAAAGTGACATTAAATATAAAAATATGGATATATAGAGGGGAACAATTATTACTGCTAACATAAACAGCGATCCCGATTTACAGTAGAGTGAAGATTTTTCCCATTTTTCCCCCTTTTCCTATAAAAGCGAATGCCAGATAACTTTAACGCCGACACATTCTGTGCCCATTAGCTTCATTATGCATCGTGCCGAAAATCTACAGCAATGATATCTTTAAAAAGACTTAGATAAAAAAAAAAACCTCAGGTATAGGTAGCCGCCCAAGCTAAGATTGGTCAATTATGACGTCCTGAGGGATCTAGAACCACACTGGGTAGTATAGATTTATGTTAGCTTCTCTCTACAGTCCACATTATCTCCTAAAACTTGCCATATTTTATGGAATGCAAGCAACCGAAGCCTTTCCAGACCACTGTACTACCAAAGGCGAACTTCATGTAGCATTTAATTGTAAAGGTGCAATTTATTAGGGCAGCATGGGTACAACAGGCTATTTACAAACTGCATTTCAACGTCTTAAATGCATAAATCTTTGCTTTTTTGAGAAAACAACAAGTACTGCCAAGAGAGAATGTGTTAGAGAAGCTTGCATAATATGAATTCAAAATTAGTTACTCACATCTAGGCAGTTAAATTTTTAGGTAAGCACACTTGCCAACGTCACACAGCAATTCCGAAATGAGACAAACGCTAGAAATAATACCTACAGTTATACACATACAACGTTTCTAAAAAGCAATTCATAATTTTAATAAAAATTAATTTTTTTTAGAAAAAAATCCGATAGTTCATTTTGCAAAAAAATTTTTATATCAAAACGATACATTTTATGTTTATTATTTTACAAGCTAGGGCATTATACATAATTTTAAATGGCATTAATTTTGTCACATTTTCTGGCAGAATTTTTCTTTTTGTTTTACGCAGGCATATGTTACCATGACAAAAAAAATCATTGTTTGATCATTTTAGTGAGTCCTTGTGTTTTTGAAGATAGTTATGCTGTTTCACTTAACATCAAATAAAGCTTTTATGAGAAAATGACAGAATTTAGGTTCTCGTGCTGATGGGATATGATGACGGAAACAAACAATTGAAATCCTTTTTATACGTATAAGTATATATATATATATATATATATATATATATATATATATATTTAATATTTAATTTCGGATAAATTAATGTAACTAATTAAAATGTTATATTTATTTGTAGAGCTGCTAGTTAAATGGTTACACTGAATTCTAAAATGTCAAACGTTAAAGAAATAAAGCGTTATTTGCATTAAAATGATAAACATTTAAATGTATGTCCAGAACTTAAATGAGAGTTTGCATGGACATACATTTATATATTTTCTTCTTCAGATAATGTGAAACAACAAAAAGGTGTAATTTAATATAATATTATTGATTCATGACATTGTAAAACTAACCTATTTTCAATAAAAAAAAGCTTTCACAAAAGTTCATGCTGCTTTAAATTTTGTATTGCTTGCTTTTAATTGACATTAACAATTTACTTCTGAAACAGTTATTTCCAGTATGCATGCAATGAATAGCTAAATAAGTGCTTTGTCACGCACCTTAAAGGATTTTGGTTGCATTCTGAGGTTAGTACTTAAAACTAAAAAAATGTGATGTATAAATTAAAAAAATAATTTAGGGTAAGTTAAAATTGTTGTCTAAGATAATGGTGTAATGATAACTTGGTATAATGTCAGTTACTGATTGATACGAATTTTCAATCCTCCCCCTTTCCCCAGTAACCCAGAATGGCGAACTTACAAAGGGTAATGGAAATAACGTAGAAAAAATGTTTACACAGTTCGCTGGTTTCAATCGATCTTAACAATAAGCTACAATCCAGTGAAGTGTACCTAACTCACAAAATAAACCATTTGAACAATAAGTTAAAAAATGGAAATGCAGTAATAGTTACACAAACACAAATTCCGGAAAAATTACGAACTCCCTTGTTATAATGATTCAGACACTAAATTTTTGCTTTAAAAATCACAAATGTCTAACATCTGTCTAACAAAGTATATTATTTGATGAACTACATTGCTGGAACAGTAAATAAAATACATTTTTTGTAAAATATAATTAACAGATTATATGACTCCTTTTATAATTTTTTTGAATATCTGATAACTAATTTAGAAGATACAGTTTACATTTTAAAACATTAAAATATGACTAATGCAATTAACAAAATCGAAATATTGTGACAAATTTTAGACAACTTAATTTAGCCTCGGAACATAACCTTGAAATTCGTGAATTTTTATTCTAATCAAGCAATAACGTGCTATCATACCTTATTATAAAACCTGCAAATGACGATTATGGTTTTTGCAAAATGTAAAACAAAATTTTATAACCATCTTGAGTGCATAACTTTCGCCTAAACAATTCTTAAAGTTTCCTTCTACGATCGTTAAATGCAGTGCTGATTATCATTACGAAAAAAATTAATAGTTGTATACCACTGTACTTTTCCATGACTTTTGCAATTTCTTGGGGCAATGCCTGAGAAATGTAAGTAAGAGTTCTATATATGAAAGATAACCAAGAGGAATTCTACTCATCACATGCTAAGATAATTGTTGCATTTCCTACCTTGACTCGTTTTGTTTTGTTTTGTTTTGTTTTGTTTTTTTTTTCCCTCTCTGTTCTCACTTTTACTAGTTGGAAGACAAATCTAAATCTGTTGCCAGTTAAGGTATTCAAATGAATGACAGTGTTTCCGGTTCCATTGAAAGCTACACTATCATACCTGTAGCTGACGTCATGTTGAGGATGTCCGGCTGTCCCAACTTGGTGCCGCGTCGTGCCGAACCGCTTGCCTGGAGCACGCAGCGGAAATCAGCCGTTCTGTGTAGGCAATCCAACGTACAGACAATCACGGCGGGTCTGCCAGGCGCAAGCGCACCACACTCCTGGCCACGCGCGCCGCTTTACTCATCCCAATTGAATTGAACAGTGTTTTCGAAAACAACGGATGCTTCAAAAGTTTTTATACAAAAATAGACGGTGTTACTATAGACATCGATCAGTAAAATTTCATTTTTTTTAATTCCTGTAAGAGAAGTGATGGATCTACAGCAAAAAGGGATATTGTCAGAAAACGCGTGGTTCTTTAGACCCCATGCTTGCTTAAACAATCAAACATAATGTATCAACTCATTTTCTATTCAAATATGAATTCCTGCCGACGTTTAAAATTATGGAAACTCTCTGTGCATAGTCTTCTGTGCGGCTTCCAATGTAGTTGAGGTTTTAATCAGAGATTTTCCTCACCCTTAAAAAAAAAAAAAAAAAAAAAAAAAAAAAAAAAAAAAAAGTCCGCACAGATGAACGCCTGTCTTCATTAATTTAAGGCATGGGATATTTAAGAATTTAAAAAGACCCATATTGATATGTAAATTCAAGTTTAAGAATAACGCCTGAGTCTCGCATTCGGAAAGTTACGAGTTCGATCTCCTATATCAGTCAACCTGATTAACATTTTTCTTGGGTTCTTTAATTTGTTCCATCATGAATTCCTTTACACAAAGCCATAGCAAGCTTAAATGGAGGGTTGCATATCCGTTACCAACTTAAGTAAAATTTACATAAAATTATATTACAGATAAACGTGTTATTACTGAAAGCCAATATATACCGAAATTGACCTGCAGCGAAATTGCACATCGGAGGCAAGAAGGTCTTCGTGTAACTTATTTCTTGTTGCGCACTTCTAAATTTTGCGCACTTCTAAATTGGTTACTTGGAGATTACTGCTATGTAAACAATTACGTTTACTTCTCCATTTATTTCCTTGTCACAGAGTAAATACGACTAGACATACAGGATGGGCTTTCCCCAATATACACAAATACAGAGTCATAACAGGGACAAACGTGTGTAAGTGGGGGATTGACAACCATGTGTATCGAGAAACGGGGCCTCCATTTTTGACAATATCTGTAAAGGAATGTGTAAACAATAGTAAATTAGATGTAAGAAACTATTGAGGAAACGGTTTTTTCACCCATCCTGTATATAGAGAGGATTATATTCCTCTAGTTTACATTATTTAGATAAGCAAAACTTTTTATGTATTTTCAAACACGTATTTCAGCTATTTTTGGCTTTTGTTCGCAGTTGAGCGCAGCGCACTGGATCAAGGTCATACTAATCGTAGTCTATCATAATAACAAACAGTTCCATCGCTGCACTGGACAGTCAGCAACAGTTTTCTGTAAGCATTGCTTCTGTCTTTGTGTTATCACTCTGGTTGCGGTTAAGATACGAGATAAGCATCTATCACTTCTTCGTCACACTTAAATTTTCTTCTTAGAAAGTCCTTCTTGAGTTTTCAGAAGAGGAAATAGTCACTGGGAGCTAAATCTGGGCTGTAGAGTGGATGATCGATTTTCTGGAAGCCACATTTCTTCACAGCTTCCTTTGGAACAAGAGTTGTGTACACAGGCGCGTTATCGTGAAGAGGGCGCACACCATCACTCAGCTGTCATCGCCTTTTCTCTTTGATGGAAGTACGTAGTCTGTGCAGCAGGCCAGCATAGTACTCCTCATTTACTGTGTTGTTCCTCTCCTTGAAGTCAATGAAGAGTATTCCTTCACAGTCCCAAAAGTTTGTGTCCATGATCTTGGTTGACTGAGTGACCTTGGCCTCTAGGGGCGGTGCTTCGCCAGGTTTACGCCACTCCATCGGTTCTCTTTTGCACAAGGGATCATAGTGGAGAACCATAGTTTCATCTCCTGTCACAATGGTTTGCAGGCCTTCTCTCTCGTTACCACGGCAGAGACAACAGATGACTCGTTACTGTTTTTGAACCCAGGAAAGAAGTCTAGGCACCCATCTTGCACTCACCTTATTCATGTTTAAATGTTCATGAATAATTCGAAGGACTGTTGTTTTAGAAAGGCACAACCTTGCTGGTATTTTTGTAACTTTGAGCCGCCTGTCTTTCATAATTTATGCTTCCACAAGAGCCATGTTTTCAGGAGTGAGCACCTCCAAGGGCCGACCTGCACGCTCTTCGTCTTCAATGCTTTCTCGACCCATTCGAAAAAGTTTGGTCCATTCTTTTACGTAGAATATTAGGGGGATGCTTCGCCATATACACCGTCCAATCGCTGATTAATTTCATTTGGAGTAAGTCCTTTTTTTTGGTGAAGAACTTAATAACAGGTTGATACTTCATTTTAACATGTCACAATCTTCTACACGTAGCCTTCTTTATGCAACTATATCTGAACAACTGAACATAGCGGAGTGGAAGCTACGCTGCAATTATTTACTTAACAGATAAGGTGTGACACCAGATAAGGATTTTGTGTAGGCGTTAATCCTTATCGGCGAGGCCGGAAACTTATGGATCTACCCTCGTATCAATGTAATTCAAGTCCTTGTGTTATTATAGGTCACTAGTGCGTCAATGTTATTAGTTGCAGTGTGTTAGGGCAGCAAATGTTACTGTAGTGCAGAGAAAAAGTAAAATCTGCAGTAATGAATCCCATATTGTGCAGGAAGTTAAAGAAAGTATTGAAACATTGCGGAAGCAGACCTGTCGCGAGTGTGTACAAGTTATATCAGAAATGTGTGACTGCAGACGGACAACTCCTAAAGCACAGTTTAGTACTGAGTTATGAAACATAACTAATATTGTATACATCTTATTACTGGACAAACTTGTACGAGTACAAATGGTAGCTGAACTTGATCATCGACCAAATCAGCGACTGGCGCGACCTTTGTCTCGCGTGGCATGCGTTCAGATGCGGACGAAGGTCAAAAGCAAGTCTGTGTATGTTATTTTATAATTCTGCTATTCTAGCATAAAATGAACGTGTTAATGGAGTAGTTAAAAGAGTGAGCGGCAGGAGATTTGGGAAAAGTAATCATGCATTTACACATTATCATTATAAATATGGAGAATGAGATAGAATAGCTTTAATTTTTAAATTATGTTTTAGTTTTGCGTTGTATGCGTCATAATTTTTGGTTACAGTGAGAGGCAAAAAATTATTACATAAGCATATAAAAATTAATTTCTTGAGTTAAACATACGTAGTTTGTAGCAGATCATTTAAAAATCTATAGTTACTTTAATTATTTTTATTACATCTTTTTCTTTCTGATCACTTGAAAACTGAATTACAAGTAGTATTCTGTTCACTTATTGCCGAACAGTCGTTAACTATCTTCCTAACAGGGGCATTCTAAAAGTTCTCGGCTTGATCAGGAAAAAACAAGATTTAAGAGAAATTGTTACTTTTTATTTTTTAACATAGTCATCTTATAAATCAATGCATTTAGTCCAGCTACTGTTCAATTTTTAATACCCTCAGTAAAATAAGCGTCAGTCTCAGCTTCAACCTGACATTTGTTAGCTGGGAGCCAAATCCAGTGAATATGGCGGATGTGGGAGCATTTGCAAGCGAGGCGATGTAGTTTTGCAGCAATAATTCTACATGAAGGTGCATTACCGTGATGAGAGAGAAGTTTATTTTTTGCAACGTATGACGTTTAGCTGGAATAGTTCTGACCTTCCGGAGGAAGTCCACAAATACCGCACTATAAGAATCCCCGAAAACAGTAGCCATAACTTTTCCTATAGATGGAAACGTTTTTGCTTTCTTTGATGCACTTTCACCTGTTGCCACCCATTGTTTAGGCTGCTTCTTCATCTCTGGCATGTTGTGTTTTCTCTACTGTTATGAAACGTCGGAGAAACTGAATGCAATTGCGTTTAAACAATTCTAAACACTCTTGAGAAATGTTTATTCGAAAACGGTAACAAACTCGGCACCATCAAGCGGAAAGCTTTCTCATGCCAAATAGTGGAAACGGCCTATCGAAGTTGTCAGTCAACTCGCATACCTTCAGTCGGCGATCATTATGAACTTTTGCCACTATCTCGTCGGTCATAGCAGTTCTGCAACGCCCTGAGCGCTCATCATCTTGAATGGATGTACGACCACGCTTAAATTCAAATCAGAAATCCACTTTTTAACCGTCGAAAACCAAGTGGAAGAATCCTTTAATGTTGCATGTAACTCCTTTTGTATTTCTGTTGGGATTAAACCCTTCAAAACGAAATATTTTATCACAGCTCGTATTTCAGTTTTATCCATTTTGTAAATGATGAAGCAGAAAATTAATGTACGCAGAGAAACACTGACCTGGCATTTATCGTTTCTGAAAACCTCAGTCAAATTAGTCAGTTGCAGGATTCTAAGCAGAGAAAAAACTGTGTCAAAATAACAAAACTGAATTCGCACAAACAGAAAATGATGAGCACTAATCATCTTAGACTTTTACAGTTACAACAGTTGCTCAAAATGCACAACATCGGCGTCGATACACTTCTGAGTACGTTGAACTACAGATTGAGCAAAGTTTGCGAAAGTGTCCTCAGCGATTGCAGCACATGCCGTTTCAATTTCTTCCCGAAGTGCTTGCTGTCAGTGTAGCTGGTTTTCTACGGTATGCAACATCCTTAAGAGTTCCCCATAGGTAGAAGTACAACGGAGTTAGCTCCGGAGATGCGGTGGAAACTCAATCGGACCTCTTCATCTTATCCAGTGCCTAGGATCCAGTGCGCGGGGCTTGTTGCTGTGCAAGGTCTCCCAGATCTGCCCTTGTGAACATCGCATACGGTACCATGAGTCTCAAATTTGTCTCGAATGCGTGCAATTGTTACTCGCGTTGGGGGTTCTGTTCTGTACACATGTCTCCATTGCCTTTGAACTATAACAACATTCTCGGTTTTCCAATACCACTTCAAAATTGCTTTCCGCTGTTCAAACGATAATCTTGGCTCCATTTTGTTATAGAAACGCTAGCATAATGTAATGTGAGTCACGTCTGTTTACAGAACATCATACGACAATCTCGGCTTCATTTGTTCCTTGTTGATTTACCTGTCACGTAGTAACGCTATCATAATATGTGGGCCATATTTGTTTATAGAACATCATACTATACCTTAATGTTGAACTTTGAAATATATTAAATAGATATCTACGGTTAAAATGTGTATATATTATTTGACACCCTCGGTATAGGGTCTATAGAATGATTGATGATTTGGTTTATTTATAGATGGTCTTACGGACGTCTCATTCAATTTAGGGTCTGAAACAGTCGACAAATTTTGCTTGGAGGTCTCTTCTTTCAGGCTTGAGGTTCTTTATTGTGCCGTAAATGTACGACATGGGACCCACGGCTTTACTCCCCTTCCGAAGGAAGTCATACTTCGAATTTTTACGCCCGAAAAAATCCGTCGATCCTGACCGGGTTTGAACTCGCGATCTCGGGTTTAGAAGGGAAGTATGATTACCACTATACCATCAGGACCGACTCTATAGAATGAATAATGTATAATATGATGAACTATGAGTAATTAAAAAAACCTGAATTAACTGCATAAACGAACTGAGATCTCTATATTGCAGCAGAAAACCAGTGCATAATCATAGACCAATGAAAAAGACGAAGTTTTGCTGTTATTAATAGAGTTGTTGAAAAAATGACGCAGATTCTTTATGTTACTATACAGTTTTGTTTTAAGTTGTATTACACAGACAGCTAACATAGACAATCCCTTGAGGAAGGAACTGAGATGATGTTCGAAAGATCGACATTTTAGCCTATAGGTTTACTGCACATCACATTCCCATTTTATGAAATATTTTAAGAAATGCTTTACAGAAGAGCTGATTTTATAAGGTATGCATTTCAGATTGATTAACGCTGTTAAATATCTTATGTTAAAATCAAAACTAGATTTGCATTCTTACTTTTCTAGTTGAGGATATTTACTTCAGCAATTGTAACATTATGTAGTTTATTATCATAATGCAAAGCATCAGCACATTAAAAATAAGTATGAAAGAGAAAGAAAATTATTCCAAAGTATAAAGTTAATATTCTTTAAATGTGTATTTGATTCATGGAAATAAGTACTTAAATTGTGTAGTCTTTATTCGCCTATTCTTACATCGTTTTGCATACTGTTGTACTCGTTACACTTAAACAATTTAAATTTGACGTATATCTTTTCGTCTGTTCCTGAAAATAGGTTTATTAAATTGAAGTCCCAATACTAAAGGAAATTATCCTTATCATAAAATATATTACATTTCCTAGACATGTTGGATGGCGAGACGATACACATCAATGCCAGTTCGCCGGCCAGCTTGCATGATCTGTCTGGCCTTGGAATTTGTACTTCCTCTGACATCAATTATATGCCCAAGGTCTTCCCCAAGCACAAAGGTAGATGAAATCATAACTTTCTTCCCACGCCCGCTACATGCATCGCACACAACCAAACTGAAGTGAAAGCTTCGCTTTTGTCCTGTAATTCCCTGTAATAATTAGAATTCGTAAATAGTTTGCCGAAAAAATCAACGAAAATGACATGAAAGCATCGGCATCTTCTTTGTCTTCACACACCAGAAAATTCGGTAGATGATGCCATTCCTTTAACGTGTTGACATTTTTCTTATCTCTTGATACCTTATCTCTAGCTATTGTAATTAATCTTACATTACACCGGTTAATAAAATTAAACTTTTTTCTGTTAAACGAGGAAGAATAGATTATTCTTATAGACTGATTTAAAATCTGTCTGCAAAATCTTTCTATCATCCAGCGCTTTTCTGTAAACATATGACATGTGATTCAAACTTTTCCAGTATTGATACATCGTAGCCTTTGAGCTGAATCTACATTCATTTATTTAGGCCCACAAGTTTCCGGCCTCGCCGATAAGGATTACCGCCTTCACAAAACCCTTATCTGGTGTCATACCTTATCTGTTAAATGAATAATTGCGGCTGTAACTTCCGCTCTGCTTTGTTTAGTTGTTCACATATAGTTGCATAAAGAAGGCTATGTGTAGAAAAAAGTGACGTACAAAATGGAGTGTCGAGCTATTATTAAGTTATTCATAAAAGAAGGACTTATTCCAAATGAAATTAAACAGCCATTGGACAGCGTAAATGGGAAAGCATCCTCCTCATATTCTACCATAAAAGAATGGGCCAAACTTTTTCGAATGGGTAGAGAAATCATTGAGGACGAAGAGCGTGCAGGTCGGCCTTGGAGGTGCTCACTCCTGAAAACATCGCTCTTGTGAAAGGAGAAATTATGGAAGACTGACGGCTCAAAGTTACAGAAATAGCAGCAAGGCTGGTCCTTTCTAAAACAACAGCCCTTCGAATTATTCATGAACATTTAAACATGAATAAGGTTAGTGCCTAGACTTTTTTCTTCAGTCCAAAAGCAGCAAAGAGTCATCTGTTGTCAGGCATTTTTGGAACTCTGCCGGGCAACGATGGAGAAGTTCTGCAAACCATTCAGGAGATGAAACCATGGTGCTCTACCATGCTCCCTTGTCCAAAAGAGAATCAATGGAGTGGCGTAAACCTGGCGAAGCACCGCCTCTAAAGGCCAACGTCACTCAGTCAACCAAGAAGATCATGGCCACGATCTTTTGGGACTGTGAAGGAATACTCTTCATTGACTTCAAGGAGAAGAACACCACAGTAAATGGGGAGTACTAAGCTGGCCTATTGCACACACTACGTGCTTCTATCAAAGACAAAAGGCGAGGAAACCTGAGTGGTGATGTGCGCCTTCTTCACGACAATGAGGCTGTGCACACAGCTCTTGTTGCAAAGGAAGCTGTGAAGAAATGTGGCTTCAAGGAGATCGCTCATCCACCCTACAGTCCAGATCTAGCTCCCAGTGACTATTTCCTCTTCTCTAAACTCAAGAAGGACCTTCTAGGAAGGAAATTTAAGCGTGACGAAGAAGGATGCTATTTATACCCATTTTGCAGACAAGACTTCTGATTATTTTGATGGAGGAGGATTGAAATGTTAATTCAAAGTTGTGAGAAGTTTATTGCAGTGAAGGATAACTATATTGAAAAGTGAAATATAGTTTTTGTCCTAATCATACGTGGAAAATAGTTAGGCCGGAAACTTTTGAACCTACCCTCGCGAGTGCAAGTTACGTCTTAATAGTTTCTGGTAAAGCTCACGAAAATATCATTCCTAGATCCAGGATGCTTCTAAAAATAACATAAGATCATTTTATATGAAGAAAAGCACAGGTGAAGAAGATGAAAAGTGGTTGCTGCTGAAGTCTGCAATGTCTTCCACAGTATTCAGCAATTATTCGTATATTTCTATACACTATAGATTGCAGTTAAATCGAAAATGTTTTCCTGACTCAAATATTGCCACCAAATTGTCTTGTGCACGAACTAATGTCAGCTCTCGTGTGTTATGTACTAGCACCTCACTCTCTTGAAAGAGTTCACGAAAAACTTGTTAAATCATTTTTCTCCATTTCGAGCGACGCTTCGTACAGGAAAAATTTCCACTTTGCATATAGTATTACACACATAAAGGTGTACATTCGAAAGTTCTAGGCTTTTATGAAGTCAGCGATGAAACTTCAGGAGCTATTACTGAACATATCTGGGAGCTGTTGATTAAACACTGCATAGATATTTAAAAAAAAAATCACGACAAAACTCGTACAGCTTATAGTGGAGCTGTAAACATGGGGAAAATAAGCCTGTATTTCAGAAATTAAAAAAAAGGCATTATAATCTAATTCCTGAAACTATAACTGCCACATTATCCACAATACAGTAAAACACGCTGGAAAAAGTCTTAGTGAAATGGAATAATAATTAAAATTCACAGCAAACTTTCGATATCTGCAAAAAATGTCGAACTTCTGGAGGAGTTTTATTACTTTGTTGATTTGGAATGGCAAAGCATTCTATGCTTCTATGTCAAGTGCCCACTAGGTGGCTTTCTTTGCATCCTGTTGTGATGCGACTGACGGAGAAATGGACTGCTAAAGCTATGCTTAAATGTATGCAGTACCGTGAAGGAAAAAGAATCTGTAAAATGGAATTTAATAAAATTTTTTGCAGATTTTCACGTAACTGCATTCTTTGTTTATAAACCTAAGGCTACGTGTGCAAAAAAAAAACTGTTTTTTTTTAATGCAGCTCTCCCCACCCAAAAAGTGCAGGGAAATGTTACAATAAAAAGGTGACGACCTTTGGGTAGGTTCATAACTTTCAACGCATTCACTTTATCTCTTAATGATGTTTTTATTCACTCTTAGGTAAGCCGAAAGCATCCACTTGTGCTGTTTACTACTATACTAGTTTCACCCTTGCCAGAATTCCCCTAAAATTGTACATAGGTATAGGTACATGTATTCTCCAGAAATTAGTGTTTAAAATATAACAAAGTACTTGAATTAATTTTTCATTTGACTGTGACAGAAAAACAATACCTGAAGACCAAAAATAAACACTGCTCTTTCTATTGTATTATAAACAGACATTTGAAAATATATCATGAATAACTAAGTCACAATTTAAAAGCTATAATGGAAAGTTTCTTTGGATGTAAAAACACGTCAGTTAATGAAACTTTAAGGGGGGAAAAAGCATTCTGTTGTAATCGTTTTGACGAATAGATATTATTAACCGAACAGTATTTACAAGAATCTGAGCATTAGAAAACTCGTTTTATTTTCTGGGAGAAAAGAAACAAGGATTTGACAATAACTAATTATTACATGAGTGGTATAGCGTGTCTGACCAGAAACGGCTACTGGTTATCTTGCATACAGACAATCTTGTTCGTTATACGAGTTTTTTTTTATATAATAAATTTAAAATAATGGGTTCGTTAGTCTCAAGAAGAAAGTCTATTAAAACAAAACTGGTCATTGACTCTCTTGTGTAATAAAGGAGGTAAATGGCGATGTTCTTTAGATTTGAACAAGTAAAGGTATACTGTGTACCTACGGTTTATTTCTGCTGCTGCATAGTTAAGAGAGAGGAATGGGTCGAAAGGCACGGAAAACTTATATTTGTTTAAGGAATATGTTACATACAAAAAATATTTTACTACTTTTTTTTTAGTAGTGTTTAACGCCCGTTTTTACTGCTGAGGCACCACAGGCGATGGACATTGATGACACATGAGATGAAATGATATATTGGGAAAGGATTTTTTTAAGGAAGGAATCGTTCCAGGCCTAAGTTTAGGGTACCTCCCTGGCATTTGCCGTTTATGAGGACTGAGGAAAACCTGCAAAAACCTCAGTCAGGGGGAGCGGTCCTGGTGGGATTCGAACCCCAGACCTCCCGCTCACGAGTCCGCGCCTTAACGACCTCGGCCACCCGTGGCGATGTTTTTGCTTCGTACACATTATATATATATATATATATATATATATATTACTTAACGTAAAACGATTGCATTATCTACACAACGAGAGCAAAAAGTGCTTGTACATTTAAAATAGATTGTAAATGGAGTTTTAAACAAATTAAAAATTATGTTTTTGTTCATTTTATTCAAAAGTAGTTTTTTCACTCACCGTAAAGGTAATAGTGATGTTTTACACTTAGTAAAATATTTGCAAGATTTAATACAATGTCTAATTTTGGAAAAAAACAATTTTTATGCTTGCGTTTTTTATTGTTCATACACTACTGTTTTTGGCACACATTAATTTGAATACACCTGCTTATTTACATGAAACTGGCATTTAAATTAATTGCTTTTCGTTATTATGCAGATTGTTACGATTAAGTTCTAAACATTACTTTTAAATGTCATTCTAACTTTATTGTTTTTATAAAAGTTTTTCGTTTGGGAAACATGAGCTATAAAAACCTGGAACTGTAATTTTGCTGCTGGGTCAAATGCTCGTACAAGTAGCTTACGCATCGATGCTGTTGTGTGCATCATATATACATCTATTGTAGGGTGGTGATACTTTGAAAGATTACATAATTGCTGCAGCTCCAAGAGTGGAAATATTACTGGAAAAAATACGTGCTACCGTTGTACCATTGATATTTCGATTCATAAAGAATGTGCCTGTTGGGGAGTGCAATATATCCATGCCCGCCACAAAAATACGGTAGCAACCAAGATTTGCCACGATCAGGATTGCCTCAAAAACTAAAAAGGTAATGATACATTCATTAAAATTAACAGTAAAAGGAATGTGCAAAATTAGTAGAAATGGTCAAGAAGACTGTGTCTATTGCAATAGTAAAAAGGAACATTTCAAAAACTGACCTAAAGGAGCATGTGACAGTAAGGAAACTACCTCAGCAATCATAGAAACCATAGTAAGATAATCGTTCTGGATACGAGGGCAGATCCATAAGTTCCCGGCCTCGCCGATAAGGATTATCGCCTTCACAAAATCCTTATCCGGTGTCATACCTTATCTGTTAAGTAAATAATTGGACCTGTAACTTACGCTCACTGTGTTCAGAAACAGCTGTGTTCAGCTGTTCAGAAACGTTCTACGTGTAGAAGATTGTGACACGTTCAAAATGGATTATCAAGCTGTTACTATGTAAAAGAAGGGCATACTCCAAATGAAATTAAACAGCGATTGGACGGTGTATATGGGGAAGCATCCCCCTCATATTCTACCGTGAAAGAATGGACCAAACTTTTTCGAGTGGATCGAGAAAGCATTGAAGACGAAGAGCGTGCAGGTCGTCCCTTGGAGGCGCTCACTCCTGAAAACATTGCTCTTGTGGAAGGAAAAATTATGGAAGACCGGCAACTCAAAGTTACAGAAATAGCAGCAAGGTTGGGTCTTTCTAAAACAACAGTCAGTTGTCCTTCGAACTATTCATGAACATTTAAACATGAATAAGGTTAAAGCAAGATGGGTGTCTAGACTTCTTTCCTCAGTCCAAAATCAGCAACGAGTCATTTATTGTCAGGCATTTTTACAGCTCTGCCGTAGCAAAGACACAGCTCTGCAAACCATTATTACAGGAGATTAAACTATGGTCCTCTACCAAAAGAGAATCAATGAAGTGGCGTAAACCTGGCGAAGTACCGCCTCTAAAGGCCAAGGTCACTCAGTTCAACCAAGATCATTGCCACAATCTTTTAGGACTGTGAAGGAATACTCTTCATTGACTTCAAGGAGAGGAACACCACAATAAATGGGGTGCGCTATGCTGGCTTACTGCACAGACTACGTGCTTCCATCAAAGAGAAAAGGCGAGGAAAGGTGAGTGGTGGTGTGCGCCTTCTTCAAGACAACGCGCCTGTGCAAACAGCTCTTGTTGCAAAGGAAGTTGTGAAGAAATGTGGCTTCAAGGAGAACGACCATCCACCCTACAGCCCAGATAAAGCTTCCAGTGACTATTTCCTTTTCTCAGAACTCAAGAAGGACCTTTGAGGAAGGAAATTTAAGTGTGACGAAGAAGTGATGGATGCTGTTTATGCCCATTTTGCAGACAACACTTTTGACATTTTTGTAGGGGGATTGAAATGTTAACTCAAATATGTGAGAAGTGCATTGCAATAAAGGGTAACTATATTGAAAAGTGAAATATAGTTTTTGTCTTTATCATACCTAGAAAATGGTTAGGCGGAAGCTTATGGACCTACCCTCGTATCTGAAGGAAATCAAGTACTGTTTGCTTATCCCAAAGGAGATAGCTTGGATACAGGTATTCAGAAAGCGCATTTAAAAAGCTTAAACAATCTCTGGGAAGGTATCGCACAAGCAGGGAAGGCTATGAATACGTCTAAGGACTTATAAAGCAAATGCCTGGAATTTGATTAGTAATTATAAATCCAAGATGAATACTTAAATGAAAAGATTGTTTCTTGTAATGCATACATGTTGCTCCCATTGTTGAATTCTTTATTTAATAAATATATTTCTGTGTTTATTTATTCGTTTGATTGCGCCCCTCTTAGAAACATCAGGAAACTATATGGTATATTGAGGTTAAAGAGCGCAGTGTATGGATAATAGCTGGTAATGTACGCTCCCCTCGTCCAATATTTCTGATTCACTGCAGCAGCAATACTTGTGTAGTCAACTTTGAGGTAAAAGGATCAGAAATCTGGAATCGGAATATCACACACTGTTTTTCAATCAACATGTTATGCATGTGTGCACTGCCTCATGACTATATACAAGATCAATATTCAAATACACTTAAGGCAACGTCTGTCACATACAAGTGACTCATTGCTGCCACATTTTGTTGATTCACCTGGTACTTCATAATCTGCTACACATTGATTGAAAATACGTAACACGCATGTCGACCTCTTTGTCTCTTCATTAATCAAACTAGTTTCAGCAAGCATGTCAGGGTTATTCCATTATTCATATCATTTTTTGTTCATTTTACTACAAGAATTCACATTCAATCTTTATACTTATCCCCAGTTTTGTACAAGAGATAGGTAACAGTTATAGTGCATTTTCCATTTAAAAATGAGTTCGTTTTTCTTTTTTTATAAAAAACCATTATGTTGGTCGTTTCAATGTCACATCTATTTAAACCATAGCGTTGCTGTCGCCAGCTTGTTACAACATGACAAATCGACCATGCGTGTTGGAAAATATGCGATGATGTAACAAGAAACTTGACAATTCCAAGAACAGTAATGCTGAACCTCATGCTTGCATGCAAAGTTATTCTTGCAAATGTAACAACAGTAACCATGTTTTCGAGAGAAAGTCACCAGCCGAGAGAAGGTGCTAAAGTTTTTATTTTGGCCTATTTTAAAACACAGTGCGTGATACATAACACGTATCAACTCTCTGCATGTGTATTTTAGCTGGAGAAACTCTTTTGATCAACATGTGGCATGTTAAGAAGATAGGTCCATAAGTTTCCGGCCTAACCATTTTCTATGTATGATAAAGACAACTATATTTCACTTATCAATGTAGTTACCCGTTATTGCAATACATCTTTAAATTAACATTTCACCCCCCCCCCCCAAATAGTCAGAAGTCTTGTCTGCAAAATGGGCATAAACAGCATCCATCATTTCTTCTTTACACTTAAATTTCCTTCCTCGAAGGTCCTTCTTGAGCTTTGAGAAGAGTAAATAGTCGCCGGGAGCTAGATATGGGCTATAGGGCGGATGATCAACCTCCTTGAAACCACATTTCTTCACATCTTCCTTTGCAACAAGAGCTGTGTGCACAGGCTCATTGTCGTGAAGAAGGCGCACCCACCACTCAGCTTTCCTCTCCTTTTCTCTTTGATGGAAGCACGTAGTCTGTGCAGTAGGCCAGCATAGTACTCTCCATTTACTGTGGTGTTCCTCTCCATGAAGTCAATGAGGAGTATTCCTTTACAGTCCCAAAAGATTGTGGCCATGATCTTCTTGGTTGTCTGAGTGACCTTGGCCTTTAGAGACGGTGCTTTGCTAGGTTTATGTCACTCCGTTGATTCTCTTTTGGACAAGGGATCATAGTAGAGGACCATAGTTTCATCTCCTGTAACAATGGTTTGCACAATTTCTCTCTCGTTGCCACAGCAGAGCTCCAAAAATGCCTGAGAACAGATGACTCGTTGTTGCTTTTGGACTGAAGAAAGAAGTCTAGGCACCCATCTTGCACTAACCTTATTCATGTTTAAATGTTCATGAATAATTCGAAGGGCTGTTGTTTTAGAAAGACCCAACCTTGCTGCTATTTCTGTAACTCTAAGCCGTCGGTCTTCTATAATTTCTCCTTCCACAAGAGCGATGTTTTCAGGATTGAGCACCTCCAAGGGCCGACCTGCAAGCTCTTCGTCTTCAATGCTTTTTCGACCCATTCGAAAAAGTTTTGCCAATTCTTTTACGGTAGAATATGAGGGGGATGGTTCCCCATATACACCGTCCAATCGCTGATTTATTTCATTTGGAGTAAGTCCTTCTTTTGTGAAGAACTTAATAACAGCTCGTACTCCATTTTGAACATGTCACAGTCTTCTACACATAGCCTTCTTTATGTAACTAAATCTGAACAACTGAACAAAGCGGAGCGGAAGTTACAGCTGCAATTATTTACTTAACAGATAAGGCTTTTGTGTAGGCGATAATCCTTATCGGTGAGGTCGGAGACTTGTGAACCTATCCTCATAAGTTATTGTAATGTTAAAAATTGACAAAGTTCTTCACTAAAAACGGGCTTTATAAACAGCGATTGAATAATGGTTGTGGAGAAAGTTCTTCATATTTCAGCAATAAGAGAGGGTCAAAGATGATGGTAGTAACGCCCAACCTATGGCAGTGATGACTGAGAAATTTCTCAGGAGGAACTACTAAAGACAGTTGACTGTAGTTCTAAGAATCTTCAGGAAGGCTGGGGCTTCGAAACCGTTAAGAGAAACTTATGACAAATATTAGTGCAAGGAAGATTACCTTATTATTTCTGCATCTCAGAAGGGACTTGGTGTATTCTGTCCCTAGTAAGTCGGTCCTGGTGGTGTAGTGGTAACCATAATTGCCTTCTAAACCCAAGGTCGCGGGTTCAAACCTGGCTAGGATCCATTAATTTTTTCGGGCGTAAAAATCGTAAGTATGGCTTCCTTCGTAAAGCCATGGGTCCCGTGTCGTACATTTACGCCAAGAAAAAGAAACTTAAGTCTGAAAGAAGAGGCCTCTGAGCAAAATTTGTCGGCCATTTCACGCCCTGAATAGAATGGGACGCTGATGACCTGAGATGTTAAAGAGCGTCCGTAAATAAACAAATCAAAAACAAAACAAAAAAAAAAACATGTTCCGGTAAGTCTTTAGATATCTGCCAGAGAACGACTGGAATCCACTGTCAATAGAGGACGAAACGGTGGTTGTTTTATGATTCTCTTTTCAAAAGGGAAACCATAACGTGGCACAAATCAGGTGAAGTGTCACCGAGCAAGTTCAACTTCGCCCACCAACATTGCAAAAATATTTTGGGCACACTGGAGAATTATCTTGATTTTAGATCGTACTAAAATCTTTAGAAGACTGCAGGTTGAGGTGCAAATATAGAATTCCCGAAGAGGATAGAAAAACAACTTTTTCATCGAAACGGGAGGTATCGCACCAAGAAGACACCATCGAATGAGAAGTGCTAATGGGGAAAATTCGGAAATTAACTGCAGTTGCCGCTAATCCTCCACCAGTGTTGCTTGAAGATGTGCCCCTTGTGGGCCGAGTTGCAATATGGCATCAACATGATGATTATTCAGCTGTAGCTCGAGAAATATTAAACAGAGAGCATCCTGGGCGATGGATAGGATGCAGAAGTACTTGCCCATCGGTCTGTCAGTTTCTCGGTTCTCGCTTCTCCAGACTGTTTCTTGTGCGAATGCATTAAGGATAAAGTTTATGAAGAAATTTATTTAAAATATTTCTTGGTAAACTTTTTTGTGCGTGGTACAAAGCTCCAATTGAAAAAAAATGCGAACCAATTTTCTCAACTCATGAGACATGTGGAAATTTTTGAGTGTGCGACATATTTACGCAATAAAATTTATGAAATAATTTATAGCTCGCAAAATACTTATCAGTTTAATTAAATGTGGTCAATAAATTAGGAATTTCTGTGCAAGAACTAGCGAAGAAATGTTGAGACGTGTTTATTGAACTTTTGAAGTACGTTTTCGGAAATGCGTGGAAATTAATAGTTATACTTTCGAGCATTTACTGAATTGAAATTGTTTGTTATGCAAACATGACATTGTTTGAATTGTGATTATAACTGTAATGTATGAAATTGATGCCAGTAAAGTGAAAGTGAGTGAAAAGCATTTGCTGTCTTAGTTGTCCAGATTAAATCATCTATCATCCCTGGCTGATAGATGTACTATAACTTTTATACTGAAAATTAAATGCTCTTTCCATTCCCTGGGGAAAAAAAACACAATTCCATTTGAAAAAACAAATTTATCTTGAAAGGACATTGGGAAATGCATTTCAGGGACGAGTTAAGGTCGCTATCTTATGTCCCTTTTAGAACGCTTCAAATTTTGTCTGAAGCATTTTTCGATTTTCCCCTTCGTTTCGGAATAAAATGGCCGCGACACTATAAATGCCTCACCCTGTATAAAACTACAATGCAAATTAAGAAAAATGGAGAACGTTTTTGTTGAAAAGATGCCAAGTGGCTAACGTATGAGTAAAAGTCAATGATGTCACTTTGCAAGGAGCTCTGAATGAGTCAGCAAGCTTAAAAATCTCCTTATCTGGCAGAGACCAAGCACGTAATCGACTGTTATCTCATCAGTCGTACAATGATCACATTCTGATTTTGGTGCAGAAAAAGCAATAGCTTTCCTTGCTTCCCCTCATACTTTTACTGTCAAGGACTTGGGACAAGAGTAGCTCCGCACTGTTCCTGATGTCATTGAAGACGCTGACAGGGAAGCGGTGAAGAATGAAACAGAAAACATTTTCAAGACTTAGTAAATACGCCAAGAAAACTTTGTTTATGCGACTTTCATAACAAAATGTAATTATTTTAGTTTAATCTTTCTACTATTAGACTGTTTTATAAAACCCAGGCCTATACCTGATCTTCAAAGTTTAATAAAACACCACAACTTCATTTTTGCATCATTTTTTTTTTTTTCCATTTAATGCTGTAATAAATACTTTAATGTTATTTCCAGAATAAAAATTGCAAATGGAGATAAGTCAATTAGTTTGTTAAGGAAAAGGGGTTAAGTCCGTAGTTTTTATTGGTTTCGGCTTCAAATCTATATTTTTTCGAATTTGGATAAACTAACGCTCAGTGTGTAAGTAAATACATAATACAGAGGGTTCCAAAAAATGTATACACACTTCAAGCAAAGAAAAAAACTGTGTTAACTGAATTCACACAAACAGAAAATGATAAGCACTAATCATCTTAGATTAGTGTTTACAGTTTACAGTGTTTACAGTTTACAGTTACTCAAAATGTCCACCATCGGCGTCGATACACTTCTGAGTACGTTGAACTACTGATTGAGCAACGTTTGCCAAAGTGTCCTCAGCGATTGTAGCACAAGCCGTTCCAATTTCTTTCAATTTCTTACCGAAGTGCTGTCAGTGTAGCTGGTTTTCTACGGTATGCAACATCCTTAAGAGTTGCCCATAGGTAGAAGTACAACGGAGTTAGATCCGGAGAACGCGGTGGAAACTGACAGTCTCACGTGCACATTGCTTTGTAGATTTCTGCGGTGAGTGCTCAAAACGTTCCAGAACCATAGCCGAGGACGCAAGGCTTGTTGCTGTGTGAGGTCTCCCAGATCTGCCCTTGTCAACATCTCATGCAGTACCAATTTGTCACGAGTGCGTGCAATTGTTACTCACGTTGGCGGTTCTGTTCTGTACACACGTCTCCATTGCCTTTGAACTTCAACAACATTCTCGGTTTTCCAATACCACTTCAAAATTGCTTTCCGCTGTTCAAACGATGATCTTGACTCCATTTTGTTGTAACAACGCTAGCATCACGAACGTGAGTCACATCTGTTTACAGAACATCATACGATAGTCTTGGCTCCATTTGTTCATTGTTGATTTACCTGTCACGTAGCAACGCTATCATAATGTATGTTAGTCACATCCGTTTACAGAACATCATACTACACATTACTGTTGTTTTTCGATCCAACTTTGACATGTATTAAAATAGATATCCCTATGAAAGTGTATATACATTTTTGTTACCTCGTTATTACTAAAATTAATCTGAAATATTCTCCGATTTACGGTGATGGCACGAAGTTTTATTTCCATTTTTCTAAAAACTCTTTTATGATTTAACTCTGATTACCCGAAGAAACCGAATTATTAACTAAATCTTTACTGCTTTAAGCATGCTGTCTGCAAGCTCTGGCTCTGGTGCATTTGGGCATAGCCAAAATAAAGGTTATTGCGGAGGCTATGGCTCCGACATGGCTTCAAGATGAACCAGACATGGTAACAAACTGACTGAATGCTGTTGGACATACAAAAGAACTATTAAGGATAATGATAATCCCCATCTTAATGTCACAATTATATACTTCTCAGATGTCGCATAACCTCCTTAATGACACGCAAATTGGGGCCAAGGACGGACCCGCTCGTACATCTCACATCCATTGAGTACTTGTGGGATGGCATTTTCCCAAAGTTTAGGAGGCATCCCTTATTTGAAAGGCTCGAATGAATATGAAATGGGATTTGGGCTGTAGTTCAATAGTGCTATATGTTTTCTCCTGTTTTTTCACATTGTTCTTTTTTTTTATTTCTGCTTATCTTCTTCCTTTACTTCCCCCCCCCTTCATTTTGTGCTTGAAATTTCGGCAATGTAGAGTTGACAATGAGCGTTTAATAGGTCAAAATTCGACTGAACATTGCGTAATTCTCAAAGGTAAAGGCTAAACCACAAAAGTAAAAAACGAGCATATGTTCTGAGGAATAAAAATAATAAATAGAATTGTTTTTTTCTGAGATCATGAGAATTTATAAATCTCTCATGCAATTACTGGTATCTGGGCTGAAAACAAATTGAATCCTTTTCCTCCTGATTCATTACTTACAAACTTCAAGGTCAAGCTGTTCTTGCAGGAGCAATTAATTTTTACTGCTGAAATTAACAAGCTAAACACTTTTTAATTTAATTTTGTTAACTCCTGAAAAATTTTAACAAATTTTGTCTTGCAGTTCTGTTCCTTATTTTATCTTCTTCTTTGGTGCATCCTTTCGTTCTTCTTAAGGATCTCATATCTGTACTTTGTATTATACATTTATTTATTATTTTTTTTTTGTGAGTGCCAGAATTTCACTGCTATGTAATAATGTTGACATTGTCATGATCTTATGAAATTTTAAATTTTGCTAGTTTTTGTTTGACTTTGTACTACTTATTTCAGCTTCTAAATAATTAAATTATGCTATTTGTTCCAAGACAAAATTATCAATTTTTTTTATCTCACCGAGTCTTTCCCCCAAAATACCATTATTTTGATTTTTGCTTTTGAAATTTTGAAGTTATATGTTTTATATATTTGGTGCAATTAATATAATGAGCATTACATGGGCCTTTTTCAGCTTCCTGCAATATTACTGCATCACCAGTATTCACAATACCCGAATATCAAATATGTAAAAAAGTTTAAAAAACACATAAAAAGACATCTTGTAGCAAAAGCAGAGATGTTGAAAATAACAGCATAACCCTTTCTAAGAAATCAGTGGGAAGATACCTTTGATTTATTGCTCATGATATCAGATGTTTTGTGAACACAAATATGCAAGAATAAAACAGCTTTTACATAAAACAAAATGGATTTTAATGCCATTATATGCATTTCATTATTTTTACTATGAGATTGCAAAATTTATCATATTCTAAGCATTCTTCCAAAAGTTCATTGAAATAAAAGGGCACTGAAACTACCTAAAATTGTATTTAAACAATAAAGCTTGATTTGGCTTTATTTATACTCACAGCATTTGTTATGTAGTTTTCCACCTGTACTACTTTTCATTATTTTTATTTTCCTGCATTTGTTTCCTCAGGAATAAACTGATTATTAGTCGGCACTAACTATATTACAATTTGTTCTCTTCAGCAACTACAAGGAGAGTAAAAATAGTTTATTCTTGAAATCAAATACTCTTGAGTATCGCAATGCACAAGACAAGAGACAGCACAATTTATTTTGCTATAAAGGCAAATAATTGTAACTGAAGCATTAAAATAAATAAATAAATAAATGCATAAATGCTGTAAATAAAAAGAAAACTACTGTGGTGTTATGAACTTTCATTAAGTCTTTGTAAACCATGCAGGTTTTATTTATTGCACTAATATTTCACAACTTTAATTTTATCAAATACAGGTTCTTTGAAAATTCATACCTCTACCAAATATATTAAAAAAACAACTAAATAAATTGTACTTACGAAGCTGTATACAATGGAGCGGTTATATATCCTACACTATTTACATGTTCACACTAACTCCACTTATATAACACAAGGACATGTTTCTGAAGCACTCCATTCCATCGTCAGCTGTCTACTCGAAATATGGGCTGGATCCCATGGTGATTCTAGTAGAAGCTTGCTGATTTCATCCATGGGAGATAAATCAAAATTCCTTAAGTTTTTTAATTTTTTATTTTTTAACATGACAATCTTTTCCGAAATGGATAGGACTATTGGATAGTGAAGTTCAGTAGCTTACCCTCTGTTTTAATTTCATGATTTTTGGTCAAAAAATGAGCTGCTACTGCTGATTTATCAACCTATTTAAAATGAATATTCTGAAAGTGGTATTTTCTCTGAATTTCCAAATTTCTCTTTGTGTTTTTTTAGTATCTCTGATTACAATCTACACATTTGATTTCATAAATTCCTGATTTCTGTTCTGCTGGTATGGTGTCTTTTACTGTGCAACCTAATAAATTTTTGATATTATATTTGTTCTTTTGGACTAACATTATACCGTGTTCTTTGAATATTCTCTTAAATTTGTTATGGTAAGTTAGATGGTACGTAAAGCTTTTATATTTGTATCTTTTCTTGATGTTTTTCAGTGTGAAATCTTCTCTAGATTTTTATTTTTTAAATTTATTGATAAATTTTATTACTGAGTGTTTGTTGGAATCATTGGTATTGCTGTATTAATTATCTGGCATTCCATTTTGTACTCTGTTTCTGTGAATGCGATATTAATTACTCTGTGTGCCAAACTGTAAAACACTGCATATTTAAGTGGAGTGGGGTTGTAAGCGTTATTTTTAAGTAATTTTCTGTATGAATCTCTTTTTTGTGGATTCCAAAATTCAGTCTGTTTCTATTTCTTATAATTTTTAAGTCTAGGAAGGGAGCCAACCCTTTTTCTGTTTTTCTATGATAAACTGCATAGATTTATGTCATAAATTAATAAGTTTCAGAGCATCTATTGAATGTTTTATAGTATTATTGCAAAAATATTGTCCATGTACCTATACCATGTCTTGAAAATTAAAGGGAAGGCTTTGGTGATATATATTTCAAAGGAGCTCATGAATAAATCTGTTAGAAATAGAAACAGGGGATTCCCCATTG
This sequence comes from Metallyticus violacea, assembly GCA_030762175.1. Taxonomy (NCBI): domain Eukaryota; kingdom Metazoa; phylum Arthropoda; class Insecta; order Mantodea; family Metallyticidae; genus Metallyticus; species Metallyticus violacea. The sequence goes on from CM060841.1 coordinate 14,521,708, forward strand.
CTAGGCCTGAAACTTGATAATGTTTTTGGTTAAAACTAAAGAAATTTTGTTGAATGCAAATATTAGTAATTTTCAGTAAGACTTCCATTTCTTCTGTTTGTAAATTTAAGAAGGTTAACATTTGCATATGACTCTCTATTGGTATGCTCTGGACTAAGGCTTTTACATCAAATGACACCATTATATTACCTGTTACAATTCTGCTATTTTGAAGTTTTTCAACTAATTCAAGCCACCATTTCGAGTAGTCAGTCAACAGTTGATGATGGAAGCAAGTACTTCTGAAATGTCCTATTGTTGGTTAAGTGGAGTTAGTGTGAACATGCTGAATACATTAGTGTGGGATATATAAAGAAAGTTTTATCTTGTCTTATTTTACTTTACAGGACCACAGCTGGTCATTGTGACTGGTGCAATAATTATTTTGAGTATGTTGTATTTAAACTTGCAACAATACTCCTAGTTTTTGGTTTCATGTTGGAGCTGCATGCCCTATATTTTTTCTCAGATTGCATATTTATTTAATCTGCAAGCATCATACTTATATTACAATTTGTTAATACATTGTTCTTTGACAGCCTATCTGAAGTTTGGCACATCGATATTATCTTCCAGATGAGGAATTCCTTATTATTCCAATAACTTACCTAAGGGAGAGAGTACTTTTGGCTGTGATGAGCTATCTGACAATAATGATAGTAAATATCTCCTACATTTGTTGTAAGTGAATTAAACTGAATCAGAGAAGAATGAAAATAATGTAAGAAATGCAAAGCCTATAGAAGAACAGGTAGATATCCATGCTATTGCTGGCTTGCTTTAAATAGCACCAAACATTCTTGCCTTTAACCAAACAGGTGATATCAACCAATAAAGAGGACATCAAGCTTCACATATTTTGAAACTATTTATCAAATATTATGCAAACCTACAGTTACAAACTCTAGATTCTAAAATTAATTATGTAATAATTAAGAAACTTGAATCAGTGAATGAAATGATATTGAATAACTGAATAAAGTTTGGAATAAGTATTTTTACTAAAAGCAGAAAATGATTATGTATTCAAAACTTATGATAATAATAAGCACTAACCAGCACTATAAGAGATGTTGAGAATGATGATGCCCTTTAGTAGCAATACAATGCGGCATTTGAGTAGAAAATTCTTTAATTTCATCTAACTTTTTTCTTTTAACGATTGATTGATTTGGTTTATTTACGGACACTCTTTAATATTCCACGTCATCAGCATCCCATTTAATTGAAGCCAATCAATTTTGCTCAGAGGCCTCTTTTTTCATGCTTGATGTTCTTTTTCATGCCATAAATCTATGGGACTCACGGCTTTACTTCCCTTTCGAAGTAAGGCACACTTTGGATTTTTATGCCCAAAAAAATCCATGGACCCTAACCAGGATTGAACCTGCGATCTTGGGTTTACAAGACAAATATGGTTACCACTAGACCACCAGGACCGACTGTAACAACATGGTAATTTGGAATATATTTGTTGTTATTGAGCGATCCTATCTCTTTTAAAAAATTGTCTTTGAAACCTACATCAAAGGTGATCTAGTAAGCATTTTTTTAACCAGTAGTGCCATATGACCATATATCCTTTACCAGGTTATTGGCAATGGCACATATATCAATTTCTATGAAAGAACAAACAAAATGTTTCTGGCATTTAATTTTTTGTTCTTTCATGAAAATTTATATTTGTGCCATTGCTAATAACCTGGTAAAGGATATATATGGTAGTACTCCTTCTGGTTAAAAAAAATTGATCGTTAGATCACACTTGATATAGGTTTCAAAGGAATTTCTAAGGGAATGCTACAAGTGTCTATGCCATATACAATAAACTGGTAGTGAACAAATAATCTCTATACAATAATGAGGATTGGTTTATTTTCCATGTGATTAAAAAAAAGTGCAAAACTACAGAATCTTTCAAATATGAACAAGTTAAAACTGTTTAGTACTAAGAGGAGGGGGATCTTCTATCAATATTAAAGTTCATGACTATATAACAACATAAGTATTAGATATTTGCAAATTATTTTCATTTTGTGAACAAACTTGACATTAAGTAAAGCTATGCAAAGACGTCAGGCCTTATATAAAACAAAAATTCTCTTTACATACTCTTGTAATGCATGCTGGTACTTATATGTTTTCTGAAGTAGTACTGTATGACAATTGTATCTTCTCCAGGCTTAAAAAGTTATGCTTTGGTTATTAATAAAGTCTCAAATCTTCACATCACGATACATAATATGGCAGTTTTAAATAATATGAAAGCTTTAAAAAAAAATGTAAATTTATTAGTAATAGAAATGCAAGAATGTTTCTCTTTGTTTTCTGATAATTTTAGTTTTTGAACTTTTATCATTTCAGACAGAGAGTTCACATTTATGTAGTGGTATAACTAATGAATAATTAACACACAATTCAAACACAGGGTAACACATGAACATACAACCACTCGCTGACAAGATCTCAAACTAACTACAAGCTGCTACCTGCTCGTGCATTATAAGGCCAAAATCACTGACCTTTCCCAGAATGCTGCCACATTCTGCCAGGCCATAAATTAAATGACCTCACTGTATTTATTACTTTATACATAAACAATAAATGTTACCTCTTTAAAATATAGTTCCATGTCTTAAAATATATTACTGAAAACATAAAAAAGATATGAAAAAGCTACTGGTCAAAATGACTGATGTGGCCCTACTGGGTAGTGCGATAATGCTGGTCCTTCTAGTGTTAAAATATTCTAAGAATATGAAATAGTTGAACAAAATACTGTGATTGAAAATACATTTGTTATGTTGTTTAATGCTAAGAAGCAAGGACTGTGCTGAGTGTTAAGCTTTATCAGCTTTAATATGCTGGTAACTAAAATATACTAAAGAAACTCGGAGCAACATTTTAGTACTGAAATTATGAGTGACAGAGAAACTGAATAAATGCCAGAAAACTTATAGAAAAGAAATGTAAAAAGATTTGCAATAATGGTGGTCATTCCACATATACAAGAAATCAAGTAAAACCATTAACCCAACAATATAACAGAGCAGCAAATTAAGATAAAATTGTGACTGTGTATGCCATTCCAATTTTAACACATGATTGTATGGTAACCATAGCATGGCTTTTGTATTGCCATAGGTACATGCAAATTGTATTATAAGAGCCATAATTTTTTTCTGTGCTTTACAAGTCATGCAATATACTCTTAAAACTTGTTGTTTTTCAAACATATATTGCATCCATGAATAAATAACTTGCATGCAAGATTTACATGCATCGATTGTTTCTACATATATCAGAATAAAATAGCCCAAGAGCTGTTTTAGCATTTTTTATTGTTGTAAATTAAGTGATGTACAGCATTAATTTTTTCAAACAGCCACAATGTACACCGTTTCAGGAATGCACCATTGAAACCCAATTGAATTTTATGTTGACAGAAAGAAAATTGAAATACTGTGCGTTTAGTATGATAAATATTCCCCTCACAACAGCAATTATCCATAATGTACAATCTTGTTACATGTATAACATTCAGCATTTGGATCTAGAAAGCGAAATTGTGACGCTTTAACGAAGAGAGAGGTTAGGAAGCCATACATATAAGCCAAAAGAAGGCTTTTACCTTGTTTCTGCATTTCGACCATGCACTGCAGAGCAACAGACCATTATAAGGTCATAAACACAATAATTATATCTATTCATAAACGCGAGGCAATCAATTATGTTCCCCGATTTGTTCGTTAACAACCTTTTTTGACACCATTATGCCTAAACTACCATGTTGTTTACGAACATCAGCTGATCGGTCCTTCCTGCGCAATATGATAGTCAATTGTTTTGATTCTACAAGCATATCCGTTTTAAAAACATTTGCATATAATAATGATCTTAACTTGGGATCGGTAATGAGCAAGGGCCTCCTCAAGGGGAGATGCCTCTTCCACAAATTGACAGTTCTTTAGCTGCCCACTTTTCAATTACCAAAAAGTTTCGTGGCTTTATGATGGGATAATTAACACAACACGATTACTAACATTGTGAATATTCTTTTAATACCAATATATTTTATAAAATATAATAATTGCTTTATCCCCCCCACATTCTGTGGACGCCCTTGGTGAAAAGTTTATCTCCTCCCTTTCCCGACCTGATTTCAATGGAAATGCATATTTTTATATAAGCAGGTTATACTTTTCAAACTTTGCTCAATCTTATTGGTTCCAAATAACCATGCTTTTTCTGTGCATGTTTTGGAATATTTTTTAATATATTAGTTATAACAGCACATATTTACGCTTTTGTATTGCATAATTGTGTCTCTTTTTCTGCTTTTAATGCATATATAATGCCAGCTTACATAATATTACCATTTATGATTTCTACCCCACCACCCACCGAACCCCCACACCGCCGCCTCATGGTATTTCTACGTTATTTGGTCTTTCTGAGAAAAAATAAATAATAAAGCTATTGTGATTTTTTAACATTCTACGTGAAAAGTACGATATTATGTATAATGGCACATATTTACGGTTTAATGTTGCACAATTGTATCTTTTTCTGCTTTTAATGCATATATTATGTAACTTCCACAATATTGTCATTTATGAATCTTGTTTCATAGCATCTGGCATTTTACATTATTTTGCCTTATTGAGAAAACATAAACATTTAAAGGAAAGCTATTATGGTTTCGTAACCTTCTACCTGACAATGAAACGTTGATATGGCTTATGGATGGATTGAGGCGATATAATGTATCATTATAATAAGGATGTAAGTACTTATGCATTTTACTTTCCCAAAAATTTATTTTAAAGAATAATGTTTAACGTATAATGTCATATATATGGAGCTACTTTATTTAAAACATACTCTTTATCGAAAGTGCATTCATAACAATGTATGTTTTGTTTGCAGATTAAATGTACAAAATTGGGTGCGGAAGCTACAGATAAGCTGAAATTCGTAAGTTTGGTTTGAGCGTAAACGAAGGCAATTTGAGAAATTGGTTGAGCATTGCTTCAAAACTTAAAAAAAGAAATTTCAGTGCAGAACTGAACTGTAATAGTGTTCTATTTTTACTGCTTTTTTGGGGGGGGCCCTTCATTGAGCATTATTTTTCATATGAAAATGCACTGAATGCATGCATATTTTTAAAATGTTGATATCACATGAAATTTCGGATTCTACTTATAACTAATTAAAATTTATAGCTTATTGATATTAATTCATTAACTACTTCATTTTTAATCTGCAAAAGACGGGACGAATTTGTGTCACCTATACGCATTATCGAACATAAGCGAGCGTTCATATTAATATTATTGTTATTGTTATTGTTATTATTATTATTATTATTATTATTATTATTATTATTATTATTATTTTTTTTTTTTTTTTGAAAAAAAAAACTCATCAAATGATTTAACACTGCACAACGCATAATTCCATAGCATATTTAACTTTTGCGCTTAAAAACAATAAAATAAAACACTCCATAAACACCAAACAGCTCAAATTTTCGGGAAAACCATGTTTTAGGCAGTACAAACTTTAATCGTGTTTAGTATATTAAAAACTTATTAAACTTTCATGCTAACTCTAAAGAATTTGTATGCATCTGTCAAATGAGATGTAGTTAAAAAAAAAGCAATGGAAATGTGTTTTTGTTGATTTGGTTTATTTATGGACGCTTTTTAACATCTCGGGTCATCAGCGTCCCATTCAATTCAGGGCGTGAAACGGCCGACAAATTTTGCTCAGAGGCCTCTTCTTTCAGGCTTGAGGATCTTTTTCGTGCCGTAAATGTACGACACGGGACCCACAGCTTTACTTCCCTTCCGAAGGAAGCCATACTTAGAATTTTTACGCCCGAAAAAATCCATCGATCCTGGCCGGGTTTGAGCCCGCGATCTTGGTTTTAGAAGCCAAGTATGGTTACCGCTACACCATCAGGACCGACAATGAAAATGTAAAAATTATAGGTGGCCAATGCATCTAAAAACCAGGAGGCACTGGACAATCTCATAACAGGGCAAACTAAAACAGTGTTTGTATGTGCAAGTCCAAAACCATACCCATGGTATTCAGAAATAGGGAAACTTTTTTTGTTTGATTTATTTATCGATGCTCTTTAACATCTTAGATCATCAGCGTTCCATTCAACTCAGGGCGTGACTAATTTTGCTCAAAGGCCTCTCTTTCAGGCTTGAGATTTTTTTTTGTGCCGTAAATGTACGACACGGGACCCACGAATTTACTTCTCAGAGGCCTCTCTTTCAGGCTTGAGATTCTTTTTCCTGCCATAAATGTACGAACACAGGACCCACGAATTTACTTCCCTTCCGGAGGAAGCCCGAAAAAATCCATCGATCCTGGCCGGGTTCGAACCCGCGATTTTGCGTTTAGGAGGCAAGTATGGTAACCACTACACCACCAGGACCGACTGGGGAAATTAGGACTCCATGACAAGGAAATATATTGTGCTGGAGAAAGACAAGTAAAACAGCTAGAATATACCTGGGTATAACCATACGGAGAAACCTTCACGACACACCGCAAAGAAAGAGCCATGAATGACATGAAGAACCACCCCCGCCTATCACTGGTCATGAAATTGTTCCATTTACTATCACCACATGAGTTGACGCTGATATGGGAATTCTTGACAGAAAAAACACTGATAAAGTGAAAGCGATATGCATCTCGAGGATTATTCATTCCATACTTGTATATGTAATGGCGAAAGAAAACTTCTTTCTAAATGGCCTGAGATATGAGCTGCAACAAGAAAAAATGGAAAATACACAGCAAGTTTTAGGTATAGGGATCAAATGTCATCTTAAGCCGGGGACTGGTCGAGTTGAGACATGCAGAGACTAGACTCAATCAGTATTCATGGTTTAAATCACAAATTATGCACAGTTAAAGTATTTCATGAACCCAGCAATGAATGTGTCTGCGAACTGTGTGGTGGAAAGTATCTCATTCAGTGGTGTAAAAAAGGACAAAATCCTTAATGACTTACAGTAAGGAAATGTTGTGCCTTAACAACAACAACCCTTAATGACTTACAGTAAGGAAATGTTGTGCCTTAACAACAACAACAACAACAACAACAACAACAACAATAATAATAATAATAATAATAATAATAATAATAATAATAATAATAATAATAATAATTCCACTCTTTGTCCTGGGGCAGGAGCATTAGTCTAACTCGAGCCTGCAACATCACAGACATCTGGAAACATTCCTTCACTTACATCATTACATCATCCTCTGATTCAGACAATTCGCTTATATCAGAGGTACAAGGAAAACATTTAGCGCTATTATTATTATTATTATTATTATTATTATAATTATAATTATAATATTTATTATTACTATTGTTAAGGCACAATATTTCCTTACTGTAAGTCATTAAGGATTTTGTCCTTTTTTACAGCACTGAATGAGATACTTTCCACCACACAGTTCGCAGACACATTCACAATTGTAATGTCCGCGATAAAGAAGGACGAAAGTACCATCTCAATCGAAACATTAATAATGAACGCTTATCCAGTGCAGTTGCATGATCCGATTTTATTTTTTATCCCGCCAAGTCCATTCTCAGTTTAGGTATTTCCAAAAGGACAGATCTAATGACGAAATTTATATAAGCTTTTTTTTTTTGTTTGCTTGTTTTTTATTTGTAATTAATATGCTTCACGTTAGTGAGCAACAATTATGTATTCATCGATGCTTAATGGAATTGGCGGCAAATGTCAATAACTTATGTGCCAATGTTCATGTGGTTGATATTAGTTTACCAACAGCTGGGCCTGGAACTAAAACGCAGAACTGCGAACGGAAATAGTGGATTTTTTCTTTTATATTGATTCGTGAAAGCATGATATAAGAATAAAAAGAAAAGGAAAAAGTAGAAAATTAACAAATGATTAAAATATGCACCTCAGACTTTGCAGTACAAAGGAGGGGGCTGGGTCCTCAAAATATCTGCGGTTTCAACTTAGGATTTGATTATTTACTACTTGAAATTATTAACGCGCCGTGAAGCCAATGGTTTTCGGACGAATGATAGCATTGAAGAGCCGTTAGGACTGTAGCAAGGTTAATGCACTGAATTTTATTTGCTTCTAAGAGCCGAAGGAGAAAATTGTAATGAACAGATCAGATTAGACGCTCGAAAGACGACAGCCATAGTTGCGGATTCCTATTCACAATGATTACATAACTCGGTGAGCTGGCCTTTGAACACACAATTCGTCGACTTTTTGCTAAGTGCGACAGCCACACTTGCTTTGCACATGGGCAGCGGCTCTCTCAAACACGTTTAGTGCCACCACAGTACTTGGCACGTAAGTACCGACTATACAGCTCTGGTTACACTTAGCTAGATATTCAGGTTCTGAAAGCATTCACATTAACTTCTACAATACACATGTATGAGTCTGAAGTGTTCATTATAGCGGTATATTTGAGACTACGTAAACATACGCCGAGTGTGTAGGCAGCTTCTTTGCACTGGACCCTGCTTTTCTCGTTTGGATGGGATAAATATTTTATTTCATTTTAACATTAACTGCTGCATTCACTTGTAACTATTAGCTACCCATTCAAATGTAATTCGATTATTTGAAAATGCAGTTATATGTATATGAATCAGAATTATTTTTAAACTTGGGCGAGGAATAATAGTATTTAAACAAATGGAATCATCCTAGCATATGCATTAAATATAATTAAGCATAGCAAAATATTAGTACTTAAATTAGCATAAATAATATTTTGACAGTAAAATTAATTGGTTTCTTAGACCTGTGTATTAATAATTTACCTTTTGATTTTATAACATTTGCTATTTAGCATTAAAATAAATTAACAACACACACAAATAACAAAAGCAACCGATTTTGAAGCATTTTCACATTAACCAATTTCGTGCCCCTTTTACTACCACCTACCTATAGCCCCCTTTCACTTTGTTGTACATGTTCAATAGTGGATACTTAGTTTAGATTCTTTACCACCTAAACTTGCAAAGAATAATTATGCTTGGTGATGTGATGACACATTAGTAAAAATAATAACTTCAAAGCTGAACAGGCAGTGTTTTTCTGTATTGTGAGAGCTTTTGGCACATGCAGCATTTATATCTGCTATCTCTGGTAATCTCTAGTTAACAGTAGGGTAGCTATATATATGGTAATCTATCCAAAGCCCCTTTCTATGTGAAAAAGCCAGCAACCCCAACAAAGTTTAACAGTATTGGCCTGTTTCTAAAATTTAAAGCTTATTTTTAATTTATAAACAATAGAAATTGCCACATTTCTGATTTATACACCAAAACACAATTGTGACATGTTTTTACTTTTAAAACTAGTTTTATTTTTATTTTTATTTTTTTTAAACAAAATGTTAATTCAATTACTACCTATTTTCAGTTTTTTAAGTTAATATGGCTATTGTTAGAGGATCTAACTATTTGATCCTACAAAAAGGGAGGGGGGGGCCATTTCTACTACTATTTTGATGTCTTAACCCATTTATTTGTGTCTCTTTTTCCCAAAATTTACAATTGTTAATTTGACTTATGCTTTGTGTACTCTGTATTCATAATTTTTCTGAAACCCAAGTCTTCATAAAGCTTATCTCAAGTACTTTTTTTTTTTCCTTTTTCCCCCTAATTTTTCATTTAATCTACTCCATTGTCAGCTATAGCTCCCAATTTCTTTTTTAAATCTTTCTTTCAATAAAATATGATTTGCTAATTATCTTTTCTCTTCCAATCCTCATAAGCCAAAGTCAGGCCAATGCTGTCCCAAAGATACTGTATTCCACTGTCCACATTTAAGACACTGATTAATGATATTATCAAGTGCTCTTACCAGCCAGAGAGGAAAATACCACAGATATTCACAAATAATAGATAGAGTAAATATTCAACCAGGTTAGGGCATAACATTAGTTCAGATTTATTAGCCAATGGAATTATAAATGTTTATAGCCTCATCAGAGTATCTTAAATAAGTATACAATATAATAAGTCTATGAACCTAATGAAATACTGAAGTAAAATAAAATATTATGCTATAATCCAATACTCATCACTGTATCCTTCAATTGCACATTAAGCGGTGGTCATGCAGCAGGCTTTCAACTTTCACTTTTCTTAACTTAACACTGCCTCCCTTCAGTCAGTGTGTCCAGATAAATCAAGCAAAAATTGGAAGAGTAGTGTAAGCGAGAAGCACTCTGATTTAATTTACATGTAGTGTAATGATGCTGTTAAATTTATTTTATACTCAAACTAAGATAATCATTAATATTGAAAGGCATTTTTAATGTATAAAGTATTTTACAGCTATTTTTAAGTTTTTATTATTTAGCTTTTTCTTAGAATTTGGAAACTTATTATATAAAGCAATACTTCTATGTACAGTCCTTTTGATGATTTTGTGAGCCTATGACAAATACATGGATATTTTTTTGCTATATGTGTGTTGTATCCATGATATTTTGCATTTATTTTATAGGAATCCATGTTGTTGAATAAAATATAATCTTTCTAAAATAATTATGCAAGATAAATAGCAGTACTTTAAGTTCACTAAAGATTTAAGATCATTGTGTGATTGAATTGAACTAACACTCTTTTGCTCCACTTACTTATTTGAATATGTAGAACTGATTTCACGAACATTTTGTTTGCATTGCCAGCTCCATTGTCTATGGAGGATAAACCGTTATGCTGTGGGGATGTGTCATCTATTCTGGTCTGGTGGAGGTGTGATGAACTTGAAGTATATGTTTTCATCACTGGAAGTGTCGAAGTTCATTAAACTGTCTTTGTACTTCTAAATATAGATTTTCTTCCATTTTTCTAATTCTGTAGGTCCTTGCACTGATTTTAATAATTTTGTTTTTTGAAATATGTTATGGTTTTCTGCCCAGAAATATGATGTTACTGCTAATTTCTCCAACTGCTTCTATTTTATGTTTCTGAAATGTTCTTGTAACCATGTGCCTATGTAAGTGGAGAAAAAGAGTGTTAGTTCGACTCAATCCCACAATGATCTTAATATATGACTAGGTTCACTGTGCAGTGTTCCAATTAACAATTATTTGCTCTCTGAATAATTTTTAATATGCTCTTTTGTAGCTTGAAGACAAAGAGAAGTTTGTGGTGACATTCCCTATATTATTACACCAATTGAATGGACCTAATCAAAGTGAACTGGCATTAATACCTTCATAGGCATTGCTTTATTTAGTTAAAACTCCAAAGGCATAGCATAGGCTAATACTTATATGTGTTTAGAAGCTACTGAAGTAAAACAATGAAATCTTCAATATTAGATGTTTTTAAATGTTGGCATGAACTTCACTTACAAGTTTTTAAATTAGTACATGGTTCAGGAACCTTCATTCCCATCCTTGGCAATAACAACCCCTTTTTGGGGAACACATCCATGAAATTAAGCAAGAAGCAATTTTGTTGAATTAAACGTAAAACTTCTAAAAATCATGTCTATATATTAAACTCTCTTGACGTTTCACATTAAAATGTTTTTTTATTAAAAAGCAAGTTTGGATTAGTTTTGTGAGTCACTTGCTCACATTGTCAACCAATTGACGACTAAACATGATAGTTTCACTGTGTGGATTCCTACATTCATTTTTAATTGAAGAAACAATTTTGTTAATCTTTGGGAGTTGGCATGAGGCATTTTATTACTCCATCCAATTTCACTTGCAAGCTGTAGAAGTAAGGAATGTAACATCAAACTTTACATACCTCTTTGCATTCTTTACCTTTTTTTTTTTTTTAAAGAAGGAATTAGCACAGGAGTGCAGGCTAAATATTCCTAGAAAACATTATTTTTGTGATCCTGTGTAGAAAAGCATGCAGAAAATATCCCATTCCAGCTCTCCTGTTACCTATTGTGTGCTCTTAGTTCTGCATGTTTTTGTAGTTCTGCATTGTTCTGTTCTGCTTATTTTTATTCACTTTGAATACAGTAATTTTTATTTATAATTTACTATGATTTATGAGAAGCAAGTTCAGTTATTAGCACTAATAAAGGCTGTGGAGAAAGAACAAAATTTAGGTGATGAACTTGAAATTGTAAGTTCTAATAGTGCAGAAATGCAGTTCTAGTTCTAAATGCAGAAGATAAAGAAGAAAATATGAGTGACAATGATATACATCTTTCTCAAAGATTGTGTGACATTATGAGAAAGATTAATTTACAAAGTGGAAAACATTCAATCTCCTCAGAATTTGGGTATGCAGCCTGATAACATAGTGTCTCATGCCAGGCATAATTCACAGCAAAAAATTATGTATCTCCAACAGATACTTGGAATATTGTTTTTAGGTGTCCTGTGTCAAGTTATTGCTTTCATCAATACTGAGATTGGCAAAATAAAGGAAAATTATAGCAGAGAGAGGAACATGAATCGAACAAATCTTATTGAAATGAAAGCTTTGCTCAGCTTACTTTACCTTGGTGAAACTTTGAAGTCATATTTTTTTAACATACAACTTGTGGGCAAAGATGGAACTGGAATTGAAATATTTTCTTGTGTAATGTTGCAACAAATTCAAGTTTCTTCTCAGATGACTCAGGTTTGATGACAGTAGTAACAGGGAAGACAGAAAAAAGATTGACAGATTAGGACCCATTAGAACACTTTTCGAAATGTTTACATAGAACTACAAGAGCAACTATACATTTAGTGAGTACTGCACAATCAATAAAAGGTTGGCAAGATTAAAGGGTAGATGCCCATTTTGACAGTTTATGTGCAACAAATCAGCAAAATATGGCATCAAAGTTTTCTCTTTGGTCGATGTCCATATATACTGCACCCTAAACATGGGGATATATGAATAAAATAATGTGATATATGTTGCACTAAACACTCATATTTCTTTACTTACTTGTGTGATATTTGGAACTGGTTTCGAAGACCTTTTTCTTCATCGTCGGCCAAGGGTACGATTGGTTGGAGAATCCAACAGCTCTGTAGAGATGAAGCACTGGCCTGCCAGAGTTTTAATATACTTAAAATTGGTGTTTTCTACCTTTGGAATATCAAAGTTCATTAATCAATCTCTGTATTTATGAATGTAAATCTTTTCCAAGTATCCAGTTCTATATGTCCCTGAGTCTCTTTTAATAAATCCACTGTCATCACAATATCATGGTTTTTAGTCCTAAAATGATATGCTACAGTAGATTTATCTGTCTGTTTATATTTTATGTTCCTGAAATGCTCTTCTAAATGTGCACCTATATTTTTCTTTGAGAGTCATTGGATTCTCCAACCAGTCGTACCCTTGGCCGAAGATGAAGACAAAGGTCTTCGAAACTGGTTCCAAATATCACACAAGTAAGTGAAGCAATATGAGTGTTTAGTACGATATATATCACATGATTTTATTCACATGACTTGGTTTCACTGTGTTAGTTCCATATATTTTTTAAAAAATATTTTTTAATGGAGATATATGCAGGAAAGCAACCAAAAGGCTCATACCAGTTCAGTAATTTTCATAGTAATGCTGTGAAAAGACTAATTGAACATATTTCCAAGATTGGTCATAATACTCTTAACTAAGGTTAGTTTCATATTTGTTGGTTATTTATTATCAAAATTATAAGTCTTTTAACAGTTGGCTCACTAGCATCATATTAGCAGAAAAGTTACTCAGAAACCATAAAATTACAATTGTTAGTATAGTGAGGAAAAATGAAAAAGGAATCCCTCCACAATTCCTGAACACAAAAAAATAAGGAAGAATACAGTATCTTATTTGCTTTCAGAGAGAGAACTTTGGTGTCATACACCCCCCCAAAAAGGCATCCTTGCATTGTCAACATTGCAATAGACAAAGAAGTGAATAAACTGGAAATAATCCAACTCATAATGAAATTAAACATGGCATAGATACAGTGGATCAAATGTGTGGACCATATTCCGTATCTAGAAAAAATAATCACTGGCCTCTCACCTATTTTGCCTTATGGTAAATATGTGTGGAATAAATTTGCAAATTGATGTCCAGGCTACTCACTGAAACTAGATAGGAGTATTTGAGAATACTTGTACTCAGTCTTGTAAGAACATATGCAGCATAGAGTAACCATCACCACCTTACCAAGATTCCATATTGAGAAAATATAACAATTTACCAATACAACAGAGCCAGAAAATCATGATGAGGAACCCCAATAGAAGTGAAAAAAAAGGTGTAACATATATCCAAGAAATGATAATAGGAAAACAAAACTTTCATGTGTAAAATGAAAGTAACATGTATGTAAAGTCCATAGTGAGATATTGTGCAACAATTGTGTTTAAAAATGAGCAATAATTTACGTTCTTTGTGCTATTATCAAGAAAATAACATTCATCATAACATTTTATTTGTATAAAAGTGAAGTAAAGAGTGAGTTCCAAGTTTGTGTTATATCACTTCCCATTTCCTGTAATTTGATAAAGTAATATGTTAATATTGTCTCCTCTATTTTACTATATTTGTACAGTCAAAGATGACATTTATGCTAAACTTGCTAGAAAGTAAATACTAGCAATAAATAGGTGAAAAAGTCGATTACGTGAAAAGATTCATTGCTGGGGTCACCAGTGACCACATTCCGCCTCTAACGTAGGTAACATAAGACTACTCTTCCAGGGTTAAAAGAGTTGTATACACTAAAAGAACAGTTCACACAAGGAAAAATTTTAATTTTAAAAAATGAAGATAAGTTAATGAATTTTGACTTTGCACCAATGAATTCAGTAAATTTCTATACCAGTCTTATATTTAAAAATTTGTAAGTGAAATTTGTAACAACATTTGAAAACATTCAATTTTGAAGATAGCATAGGTTAGGTACTTAGTTTTTGTATTAAGCATTGTATGTTACTCTCCCAAGTAAGTAGAATGCATCAAAATGCCTAGGAATTTAGTGTTTACTTCTTTAATTATGGCTTTATTCAGCATTATTTTAACATGTTAGATAGTAGTTCTATGTGATGAATATTATTGAACTTAGTTTAGTCATTATTACCTCTCTATGCATACAGGTCGAAAATATTCTCCAATGAGTCAAGTTTTAAATGAATGCAATAGTCATTAATTAAAATAAGCATATAAATTATCAACACAGCCAAACCAGACTGTCATTGTAATGTAATGACATTTTATGCATTATTATATATTTGTCATTTTTTTTTTTCCTAAAGCAAAAAAATGGAGATAGATAATTTGGTGCCAGATTTCCAGCGAGGGCCTTTAGATGCATATAGAGAGAAAGCCTCATTCTGCTGGAAGAAGTTAAGACTAGCTATTGAAGATGAGGAATTGCTCAGATTTAAGGTAAGTACAAAAAAATGGACAGACTTTAAGAGCTTATGATCACTTTATGATCAGATGTCCAATGCAGTTGTTCCCAAACTTAAGCATCAAACACTCTTTTTGAGAATAATTTTTTGAGATTGAAATTATATGAACCCTTGGATCATATAGTTGCTTAACAATAATTATTCAGAAAGTTTACAGGCATAGACAATTTGTCATAACTACTGCTATAAAGATTTTTACTACCAAAAACATCATGACACTTATGCCCACTACTCACTGACAGTATATTTAAAGGACATCAAGCATATCAAGAAAACCTTTCAAAAGGCATGTTTCTCATACAGATTGAAATGTGAGCTCACTGGAGAAACCTACAGCTACAGGTCTTTCTCAAATCAAACAATTCTATCAAGAACTACTGGTTGTTAGCCTCAAAATAAGAACCAATTCTATGTGGACCAAAGAAATGTCATTGTTTGGCTAAAAAGGGGCACATTACAACCTGTATTACACACTAACATATGAGTTTCACTTTCATGTTTCAGAAGAAAAGACTTCCACATCCCAAATTAGAACTTTGTACACGAGAAATGCGGTGCTAAAGTTTCAATAGATGAAGTTATTTCTCATAGGATTCGCCAATGACCGGTTACTGAATACATGAAAAATATTCATATTGTGCACTATTCTCTTATTAAATTTCCTATCAGTGCTATGCATTGCTGTATAATAGTTTCTTAATAAGGATGGAAATGATGGATAAGCTCTTAAAGAAAAGTACCCAGTATAACTGTATGCAGCAGTTTCTCATTATGACAAGAAAGTGAAGGTTCTGAAGGTTATTTAAAGTTTGATTTCTCAGTGTTTGGAGACCAATTGTGACATATTATATGTTATGCAGTTTTATCAGCCGTAGCTTCAAACAGAAGAATTATTATAAAAGATAATAGGAATAGAAAATCAATGAAAATACTTGAAAACACAAACACAAAAATACATTCATAGATACCATCACCTATTATAAATACAAATGATATTCAATTAAATGTACTTACGAAGCTGTTGACAATGGAGTGGTATATATATATAAACATTGTAATACAAATGATATTGCTGATGAATTAGCAAAAAAATGCATAAACCTGCATCCTCAAGATCAATTTTAAATGTCCAAGCATTATCTAATAAAATCAAAAAAACAAAATTAGAGCTAGAAATATTTTGCAAAACTAACCAGGAAGCCCACAGTATGAAATGGTCAGAAGTAAACTTTGGAAAAGCAAATAGCAAGAAACCCAGAAAAGTAGCTGTGACAAATTTCTAATTGAATTCAATGCATGAGCATTTTGCAGCACATCTTCACAAGATATGAATCCACAATGCAGAAGAGTGCACTCGTGAAATTCACCAGGATTATGTATGTAAATGTGTTAAAACTTAATAAAGAGATGCAACAGCAAACACTTTAGTGTCCTATATTGGGAAACAAGAAGCAAAATGGTTAAATGATCCTAAATCATCCAACCAGTATGAAATCTTCTAAGCTCATCAGATATCTTACAATCAAATATCCATCTATAAACATGTCAATTTCTTTCAGAGGCAATTGTATATTTTGAATATTACATAGACAAGTAATATAAACAAAAAGTTACCCTCATATCTTGTTTCATAAAAAGTACCTAACTCACATAAACCACATAGCATTGTTGAAACATAATTACTTTCATATAACAAATTATTATTGAGGAAATCACTCAAATTTCACTAATTTAGTTCCACTTACTTGGACATGTTTCAAAGGCGGTTGCCTTCATCGTCAGCATGATCCCAATGTCCGCTTCCCCGTGTGGTATATATATGAATATACCACGCAGGGAAGCGGACATTGGGATCATGCTGACGATGAAGGCAACCGCCTTTGAAACATGTCCAAGTAAGTGGAATTTGAGTGATTTCCTCAATAATAATTTGTTATATTATACTATATTTCACTGTGAAAATTCCTGCTATTCAAAACTATAATTACTTTCATTGGCAATGGAATACATTTCTGCTTATAACTTTCTTCCATTGTTGTCAATAACAGCAAACTTCTCAGTAGCTTATTTTTATACTATTGTTAAATTGTGTCTTAATTCTTGCTAGAATATTGTTAGCTCTTCATGTGATATTTAGTGTTTTTTGGCCTGGATGGGTATTATCACCCATGTAGCTACTTCCATCATTATTTTGAAACCCTTGTTAGTGTGAGAAAATGTTGCAAATTTATTAGAGTAGGTGAGTTTGTGGCTATTTCTTTGGTGCTATGTCTCTCAAAAATCTAATCATTGGCTGAAATGGCTAAAATGATAAGAAAGAAAATAAGAAATATAGTGAGAGTGAAGAAGAGGACAGTGATGATGGAACATGTTTCTGAGCAGAACAAGAATGATTAGAAGGATAGTGAAGATGCTACAGATTTCTATTATGGAAAATATGGCACTAAGTGGAGTACCTGAATTAAAACTAAGAACAGTATGTACTTGAGCCCATAATCTCATGTGTATTGCTCCAGGACCTAGAAATGCTGCTATTGAGGCTAAAACATCACTCAAATGTTTTTGATAATGATATTGTCAAACTGATAATTTATTTTGTTTCACATATATATTGTACCTAAATAAGTGTGCATGCTTTTACATACACTACATATAAAATCTTAATTACAGTATTTATACTTCTTTGCAATGATTATAATAATTAGATAATAAAATTTCAGTTGTATAATAATCCCTAAAAGTAAAGCATGCATTTGATTATATTTATTCATTCTGCAAATGGTTACATTCACTTTCTTAGGCAGTATATTTATATCATATCCTCTGATTCTCTCACTTAAAATAAACTGGTTTAGTTCCTTTTGTATGTATGTTTTTATGTGAAAATTGATTGAATTACATTGATTGTATGATTTGTTATAATTTAAAACTGTAAATATATTCTATTATGTTATTCTAATCAAAGCACATTTTAAATATTATAGTAACTTAATTTTACAAATGTGTTCTTTCTTATTTCATGTAAAAATATAATGTTTTCTTCTTTTAATTTAATAGAAATAAATTTAGAAATTGACATTCATTGTTATACTAGTTTTATTGTAGACTAAATGACCAATAATGCGTATAGTTGTGAATTTACATAATCAATTGATATTGAAATCATTAAAATATATTGCTACAAACTTGAATGCTTTGCTTTGCTCTGTGGAGGAATGAGAGTATTATCATAAATACCAAACATTGACTTTCAAGGAGCAAAGAACTAATATGATTAAATATAACATTTAATTTCATGTCGGAACCAATACAGTGAAGCAACTATTATGTTCTTAATTATCTAATGAGTCAATTTGATAATCTTATGTTCCACTTACTGTGAGTCGACTCGCAACTGAGGATGCAGGCAAAATCCTGCGAAACTAGCTTTGCATAATTCAACAGTAAGTGGAGCATAAGATTATCAAATCGACTCACTAGATAATTAAAACACAACTAATATGATTATTTGAACCTGAAACCCAGATTTATTTTTTTAATTGCCCTCAGTTTGCTGAAATTTACAGACATCCTTATTGGCTGTTGCAACTAATATGCTTAGCAAATATATTTATACATTTATATTTCTTCAATATTAAACATCAAGAATAAGCCTAAGAACAAATTGCAGTTAGCAAGTGACTTATTAATTGTTTAATAAATATTCAACCAGACATTATTCAAGACATCACAAATGTGGAAAGATCTTCAAAGAGTATGGCATAAAATTAGCATCACAAAATAATAAAATATTAAAACTTATTAGATTCTTTGTTGAAAGATAGCATAGCACCAGAGAAAAAAAAATCAGGCATATATACAATAGAAAGCTTAGATTGCAATTTAAAATACATAGAAAAAACAAAAAGAAATTTGGAATCCAGGAAGAACGAACATTTTAGAAATGTCTGGCTAAAACAATTGGAAAAATTGGAGGTAGCAATTTTGAGAACACAACCATTAAATTAAGCAAGAAGTTATTTTGTTAAAAGAAATACACACTCCAATAGAACTATTTGAATGGGAAAAAATTTTCGTATTTAAAATTCAAGCAAATTCCTATACCAGACAACAGATGTTGATAGAGTAGAGCTTGGATCCAGCCACAACCACATAAAGCAATCCAAAACTTGGCAAGTAGTCAGCTGCAGCTGAATATGGGTACAATGATTCCTGAAACATGTTTTAATTAAAACCTGTAAGTGATTATTATTGTTGTTGTTGTCGTTGTTTAAAGGGCGCAAAACAGCTTAAGTCATTAGCACCCAAAAACTCTGTAAGTGAAGTTTGTATCAACATTCAGAAACATTCAACTTAGAATATTCCAGTTGCCTCACTGTGAATATCTTGTAAACACATTAAGTATATGCATTGAATATTTAATCTTAAGCTATAACTGAATTTGAAATACCACAGTGAAGCAAATAAAATATAATTTGTAGTTGTAATGAATAGAACAACACACTAATGCAGTTTCATTTACTTAAATTTCAGTATAACATGTTTTGTTGACCTTAATCTGCATCACTAAGTACTTGTCAATTTCTAGATGAAAGGTCACAGTATTCCTTGAAGATGCACTGTTCAACTCTGGCAGACATGCAACGAATCTAAAAATTAGTATTTTCTTCTCCAAAGATATTGGAGTTCATTAGCTGATTTTTATTTTTATGGATGTAATTTCTTCCTATGTGTTCTATTGTTTTTGTAGGGAAAAAAAATTAAAGAAAAATCTATGTACATGAGCTACATAAAAATTTCAGTTCTTGAAAGGCTTTAACATAACTTTAGCAGCTAAGAATAAGTTTAATGTAAAAAATCTTATGATAAAATAGTAATGATAATGACAGCATTTTTGTTTTGTTTATTTACGGATGCTCTTTAACATCTTAGGCCACTAGCATCTCATTCAATTCAGGACATGAAAAGGCTAATAAATTTTGCCCAAAAGCCTCTTCTTTCAGACATGAGGTTCTTTTACTTCTTCTCATTTGTATTCTATAATAATAAAATAGTTTCAAATCAAACTTTCATTACTTAAATGTAAAATGGAACTTAACACAGTGAAGCCAATCATATTAATGGATATCATTGTATGATTCAGTTGAACTACACACTCTTAAAGCTTCACTTACTTTTTATAAGAAGTAAAGTAAGTGAAGCTTTAAGAGTGTGTAGTTCAACTGAATCATACAATGATATCCATTAATCAAATTTTCATTTTTTTCCTGATTCTCTTTAATATGTTCTATTTATGTTTATCATATAAAGCGAATAGAAGTGTAAGGTAGCAATACAGAAAACCAAAGAGTGCTCCTGATATAAAATTTTAAAACGATATGGAATAATTAGGGGAGAAAGGAAAGCATTTCTCTACCTGCAAAAAAAAAGAAGGTTTTTGCTCTCTAATAAAATCTTCTCAGAGACTTGTTTACACACATTGCTTATATATACTTTTAGAACAACTGCTTCAGCTTGTTTAAATCCTTCTGCATATAGCATATTGCATTGATAGCAAAGTATGAAAGATCGCTATTAATCTATCTAAATCATATTTGAAAAAATGCGTGTACTTAATCAAAAGTGGATCTATATTTTATTATATATTTGAAGACAGCTTGTTGAGAAATCACTAAAACATTATAGCTTGTTGGTGGAAAATAAAAATATTAATATATTAATATCTGATGCAGATGAAAATATGGAAGACAATGGAAAATGATCCTCTATTCCAACATTCTCCTGAAACACCCTCCATGGATGAACAGCGTCGACTTGCAACTATTCGCATGAACAAAGTTCATGAGTATAAATTTCTGACCTTTGAAGAAGTTGTGCAACATCCTACAAAGGTAAAATTTAATTTTAATATGAATATTTAACTTTCACATTGATATTTCTGGGTTAGGAAAATAAAATATATTTTAAATTAAGTGAATAAGTTATACTTACAAAGCTGTGGACAATGAAGTGGTAATATTTCCTACATTAATGTATTCAGCCTGTTCACACTAACTCCATTTACTTCCATTACACTAGGTCACACTTTAGCTTCCAAAACATGTCCTAGTGTTATGTAAATAAATGCAGTTAGTGTGATCAGATTGAATACATTAATGTAGGAGAAAATGTATTTTGTTCTCTGGCGAGCAGAACAAATTAGTGTCTTAATATTTAACTGATTTTCAGGGCTTTGAAAAACATCAGTTGATTATTTCATCATATCTTTTATTTCTATGCTGTTTTGCATTAGCAAAATCAGTACACCATGCTAGTGTTAACAAGAAATAAATGATAATTGCATAACATTTGGCAAAATTAGATAATTGCAGTATACGATTATAAACATGTGAAATATATTTGCATCTTAGACATAATGAGATATAATGCAACTTGAAACAGAATATACAAAGATCTTTATATTATTTTGAAAGTCATTCATCCTGCAAATTTGATTTAGAGAGATTTTTATTTCAATTGAAAGTTCACTTATATACCAAAATTCTTTAATTTAACATTTAAATATGTCATCAGTTATTTAATTTTTCTTGAACTTTTGTGCACTTATGTATATGAAAACTGTAAATCATATAAAAAGTCATCACAAGGTATAAAATTAATTGTATTTCATTAATCACAATATTTTTCAACAAGATTGTATATATACAGTGAAGTTATTTGAGTTATGGATATCCTGAGTATAGCTGCTTTCTCAGGAAGTGCAGCCACCATAATTGGAAAAAGGAAGATGCCCAAAGTTAGTATTTTTATCTTAGTACTTATATTTTTACTGAAAGCATAAAAGGTTACTATATTTAAAACTGTTAATAATAAGCCATGATATAGGAGATGATGAAAATGACCTCTTTAATGGCAATACATTGCTGACACCTGTGTGGAAAATTCCTGCATTTCATCTAATTTTTCTTCCATAAGAATATGGCAGTTTGGAACACAATTAAAATTATTAATTGGAATATTACACAGTGAAGCTAATCATATATTAAGATCATTGTAGGTTGTCAAACTAACACTGTTTTTCTCCACTTACTTATTTAAATATGTAGGACCGGTTTCATGAACCCTTCATTTGCATCTTCAGCCCATTGTTGACATGTTTCTTTCATTGAGAGATCCTGTCTCCCATTACTTTTTAACAAGTTGGTGAACAGTTTCTCTACTTGGAACACAATTATCAGAATATTTCTTGTGAAATGCCATAGCACTTCTCTGAAACAATCCATTTTCATACATATATATATATATACACACACATATATATGGTATATAAAAGCTCATTTTTCAAAACTATTTATATAACTAACAAAGAACAATTAGCACATAAACTACACTTAATGAAAGCCCTGAATAACATATGAATGGACAACCACTCCAATTTACTATAAGCTGCAAACTGAGCATGCATTATATGGCCTTGGCTACTGGCTTCTCCTAGTGTGCAGCCATACACTGCCAACCTATAAATCAAGTAACCTCACTGTATAATTTTAACATTGTATGCTAATGTAAATCCTTTTGATCTTTTACAGCTGTCAGAGATTGTTATTGGCCTTAGCCAGTATGATATGAGCCTTTGTCTCAAGTATTTTGTGCCACACATATTCTTCACAAATAGTATCCGAGATTTAGGAACAGAAAAACACACAAAATTCTTAGCAGCTACAGAAAAAAGAGAAGTATGTTTAGGATAAATCAACTAATACTATTTAAATTATTTAAATTATATTTAGAAAGCAATAAATGATGGAGTGGTAAGATATCCTTCTTCTCATTTGGCACTACAGCTGGTGGCGAGTCTTGGCCTACTGTAGCGACTTAGAATTTATTAAATATGTTCATACTAACTCCTTTTACTTATACAACATTAGGACATGATGGACAATAGCTCTCATGATCAGCTATTGACTGACTGCTCGATGCATCTGAAAGTGCTTCCTGTGGAAGCCTCTGATGGTTCGAATAGGAACTTACTGAGTTCACCCATGGTGAAACATCAAAATTTATAAAAAATTTTTATCAAGTTTTCAGGATGTAAATGTTTTCTGAAGTAGATAGCTCTGTTGGGTTGTGAAGTTCTTTAAGCAGCTTACCCTCTGGTTTAATGTTGTGATTTTGGGTCCAAAAGTGTGCTTTATCTATTTGTTTAAAATGAATATTTACAAAGTGTTCCTTTCTTTGAATTTATAAATTTCTCTTCATTTTACTAATGTATTTTTTATTACAATCTGCACATTTAGAAATATTCGTTTTAAACAAATAGGTAAATCAGCAGTGGCAGCACACTTTTGGACACAAAATCACAAAATTAAACCGGAGGCTAAGCTGCTGAAAGAACTTCATAACCAAATAGAGCTACCTAGTTAGGAAAAAAATGTTCATCCTGAAAAATAGGAAAAACTTATGAATTTTTATATTCCACCCATAGGTGAGCTCAGCAAGTTCCTATTCCAATCATCAGAGGCTGCCAAAAGAAACACCTTCAGATACAGTCACCATGTGAGTAGTCAGTGAACAGCTATGATGTGAGCAACTGTCCCTGAAACATGTCCTAATGTTGTATAAATAAGTGAAATTAGTGTGAACATATTTAATAAATTCTAATAGGATAAACAAATGCTAGCTAATAATTTATTCATTCATTAGTTTATTTGTTACATTCATAAGGGTACCTAATAATTATATAAATATATGCAGCATTTTAATCATATGCTGGGAAAATAAGGTCATGTATTAAGTAAGTTTCCCTATACTTTATCTCTAAAAAGCAAAGAGCAACAATGAAGTTTCAGAAATATAGAATATTATTAGGATGTGCTGGTAGCCCTCAAGTGGTTTCATAAAGTGGTTACTGCCTGTGGTGTCTCAGTAGTAAAATTGGGCATTAAACACCATTCAAAAAAAAAAAAAAATAAAGTGGTTTCACAATCTTTGCAATATGTAACCACATATCATGGAAATGCCGCTATGAAATGTTTCTGATTGTGAATTACATGAAGTCATATATTTTTCCACAGCAAAAGACAAGCTGTTGTGAATATCCATAATAAGTTAATATTTGATTATGGGAAAGAGTGTATGAGCTTTCAGATAGTTAAACAGGGTGCATGGTTTATGAAAGACTTTGTATGAAATTGTTTGAAGTAACTGGCAATAATGCTGGCCTTGCTATTTGCAAATTTACTGCCATCCATCTCCAGATTTTGTTTCAAGTTATTTTCATCTTTACACTCAATTCAAAGATCACTTTGGTGGCCAGCAATTTTAAATGAAAACTGCAAATAAATAAGTAACTGTTCAAGCAGGGCAAGTATGATAAAAACAAGGTTTCACAAAACTGTTGCTATGGTATTAAAAATATTGTGAAAAATAAAGTAGCAATGGGTTTTTCAAAGTTTGAATACACATTTACATTAACATGAGTTATAAAATAGTATGATACAAATATCTAGGTAAATAGATTTTATAAAAGTTTTTTACTATTTTTCATAAATCAAGTATAAGCATGTTCAAAACATAAAAACTAATAATACCCTGAAAGCCATGGTAATGTACCAAAGTAAGTTTTAAAGCTTAAGGAAACTTAGAAGAAAGAAAATTGAAGTGTAAAATACAATACAATTTTTTTTAATGTGGTTGGAAACATAAGACAATTAATTATGTTAGGGAAATGTAGTAAAGATAATATTGCAGATGTGCCAAGATAACAAGAACTGTACATGAGTGTTACTATGATTAATCTACATACTCTTGTTTTTCATTATCAGGAAAATGTAGCATGCATGATATATTTTTCTATTCAGCCAGTATTGAAGATTGGTAGAATATGTATTATAAAAATTATGAGATACCCAGAGTCTTTCTTGATTGTCAACTTTGAATCCAAAATAGATTGCTTTCTTTTTTGTTGGCATAATACTTCACTATTGTAAAGCAAATGCCACTTATCCAGAAACATAACAAATATTGCTTACATATTCCTAAGACATAATTAAAGAAAATGGTTAAACTCAGAAAAAGCCAAGTTGGTGTTTTCCTATATTGAGAATAAAACACATACAAAATAAGCAAATAAATCACAAAATACATGCTTACTCACAAAGAGCTC
Organism: Metallyticus violacea; assembly: GCA_030762175.1. Classification (NCBI taxonomy): domain Eukaryota; kingdom Metazoa; phylum Arthropoda; class Insecta; order Mantodea; family Metallyticidae; genus Metallyticus; species Metallyticus violacea. Next base: position 14,547,353 of record CM060841.1, read on the forward strand.
CACTTGGATTGCATTTTGCATAAGTTGCTATTTTGGGGGGATAAATGTAATCCCTTCTCAAACAAGGACAGTAAACTATTTGAGAATGTCATAACCACATTTTTAATGAAGATCTAGCAAAATGCACAAATGCTAAGTCATGTGAATCAGAATCATATGACAGAAATTATTACCATTTTCATTATCAGGTGCCCAAAATTGGTTAGTTTAACTAACAAGCTTATTTTTAATTTTGAAAATTGCTGCTTTCAATGGAATTTGTAAGCTGGGATATTTAAGCTAAACTTTCTTCCAGAATAGATATATTTTTAACACAACGGTCATAAATACACACTCTCTATGCTCTAAATTGTATTTTTGTTCTAACCACATGATATTCAAAGAGCAAAGTCAGAGCTGATTATGTATATGCATTTACTGGGTATTTTATGATTTTATTGCCTGGTTCATGCAACTAGTAGGTCAGCATCCAGAGTGGTACCTCCTGACAAAATGAATATAATATTTGCACAACTGATTAAAGTTCTCACAATTACAACTACAATTACAAAGAAAATAGGTATGTACCTCATGACAGAAGATATTGGAAATGTAGTCCTGCTGCATCCACATATTTCTGGCATCATTTTAGAAAATTGTCATTTACATACATTTGTTCTTCTTGTAAGATTGAGTAAATTTCTCCCCTGACATTTTCTTTCATTCCTATGTGTGGGGGTTTTTTTCCACATACTATATTTTTTGACTTCTCATAAATTAAAATAACATGCAGGAATGACATAGTACTGATAGTATCTTTCTGCATATATGATATTCTTGAAAAAGATAAGCTCTATTACTTCATATACATTTACTGTGCATCGTACACCTATTTTCTCATCATACAGGTAAGTTTAATGTATAAAATTAGATTTTTCTGTACTCCAGTACCTGTTATTTTGTATTAAAAGACGATCACGTAAATGCCCCATGTTTCATCAGACTGCTTTAAATGGTCAAAATCATTAAGGCATGGACTCATGAGCAATAGGCCTGCAGTTTGATTTCCATCAGAACCATTCTTCTTGACTGAGGTTTCTTTCAGGTTTTTCTAGTTCTCCTAAATTGCAAATGCAGATGAGGTACCCAAAACTTAGGCCTGGAATGTTTTCTTCTGTAAAAAATTCTTTCCCAATTTCATCTCATGTATCATCAGTGTTCACGACTTGTAATACCTCAGCATTAAAAATAAGCATTAAATGCTATCAAAAAGTTCTTAATCAGTAAAAAATATTAAGTATTAATCAACTACTTTTATCATTTAGTTTTTGTAATATCCAAAAACAAAATTTGTTCATATATCAGGATCACCTGACTGCAATTTATGAACTACTTTACCTTGTATGCTTTTAAGTTTAAATTGACTCAATTTTGGATGGTGGACTAATGCATGTTAAAGCCAGTTTTCTAAAAAAATGCCTGAAATGAGTGGACATTGCATTTTCACCTCCTGTCATAGGTACTTGCTTATTTTCATTATAATTATAGTTGTAACTGTGAGAACTTGAATCAGTTGAATGGATATGACATCTACTTTACCAAGAGTTATTGCACTGACTGGCGACATGCATGTTGGCATGAAACAGGTGACAAAACCAAGTAAGACACTGTGTAACAGCAAAGGTCAGAAACCAGAATTTGGAAGAGTCAGGGCAACAGCTATTCAGCAAGCATTCAAGACTTTCTCAGCCACAGCAGTGAGAACAGGTTAAGCTCACTAAAAGATTCCTTGTATTTGATATACTTCCACATATATTATGTATTTTTTTATAGTGAATAAATTGTAATTCTGTTTCTTGGAGAAGAGCACAGCTTTCTTAACTGTGAAGCAATATGCCATTGCATATGAATCAGAAAAAAATAAAGTATAAGAATTTTTATAAAGATAAACATTATAAAAATCTGGGCATTGGCCATACTGCTCAAAGAAATTATGAGTTGCAATACATGTTTAAATTTCAGGCTTGCTGTCCTTGTGATCAATTCCAGTTTGGCAGTAATGAGTACACTCTTCAACACTAAACTGTAATAAAATAATTTTTTGTTCCAACAGATCAGTGGTTGCTATGCTCTAACAGAAGTGGCTCATGGAACTGATGCTAAGAATATGCGAACTACAGCAACTTTTGATACTTCTACACAAGAATTTGTGCTACACTCACAAAATTTTGAAGCTGGAAAATGCTGGATTGGCAGTTTAGGTAAGTATATTAATTCTAAAGTCCCAGAATGTAATGTGGTAACATGTTCTGATAATTTGAAATCCAATAAATCTAATATGATAAACAATAAAAATATGTGGTCTTTATAGAATATTTGTACTATACATAAATGTAATATAAGATAACAAAGAATAGGTCCTAAATATTGATCAATTGTTAGACTGGCACCACGTTCCTATGCACCTTTTACCAAGATAGTTTGTTTTCAATCCTATTGGCTAAAAGTTGAATTTATGGTGGATAAAGTGGTATCTGGGTGTAAGTCCCCTGGATAATCCAGTTTCTCAAGCTAATTAGGCATGACGGAAAATAAACTGTGTGACTGTTGTAAATGTGCAGAACTTATTGTTAATTATCTGTTGTTACTGAGTTGGATTAGACTTATTGAATGTTAAAGCAGTCTAATAGCTTGTTAATTTTTAATTCTGTTGATGGAACTGGCCCTTATGGTCTTTGCAGTCTGCTACTGTAATATGAATGTCAGACTTTTTTTGTCCCCCCAGGTAAGTCTGCAACACATGCTACTGTGTTTGCCCAGCTGATTACTCCTGATGGTACAAATCATGGGCTGCATGCTTTTGTGGTACCAATAAGAAACCCTAAAACCATGTTTGCATATCCTGGAGTGATCATAGCAGACATGGGTGAGAAGGCAGGATTAAATGGTGTTGATAATGGGTAGGTATCCTGTATTAATATTTTTATTGGCTACTTGTTTTTAAATTGGACAACTTGCACCATTTTTAGGAATTAAAATCCACTTTTGCTCTCTGCTTAGTTTATGTAGCATCTCTACTACAACCTGTTAAAAATAACCTCAACAACTGGTAGGTATATTTTTGACAGTTTCTTTTAATATGTCACTTGAATGCAACCTCAATTTATTAAATTTATTGATATTTACAAAGTGCAATACTCAGTCATTATTAAACATTACAGCTAAAAAACTCAATAAAAAGTCATAGAGAAATACAAATATTCAGACTTTTTATGACTATTAATAACATATGCTTATTACTAAATACAAAGATGTATGATCTAATCACTTGACATTACAGTGTCCTCATGGCATTTTGAAAGATAACCTGAAATCAACAGAAAACTGTAAACCACAATGCAATGTAAAAACAAACCAATAAAACTGTATTACTGAAACAGGTATGCAGCATTCAACCACTATAGAATACCAAAAGATAACCTACTTGACAAAACCGGCACAGTAACAACTGAAGGAAAATATATATCGCCATATAAAGATCCACGCAAAAGATTTGGTGAGTACTTTGCACTCTTTAAGATTAAAAAATATAATTATATTAAAAGAATATGTAAATAAATTTTATAAATGCTCTATTCATATCATAGATTTGTTCAAATTAATGTACATTCAATTCTGAAATCTTTGCATGAGGATTAAGATATTGCTAAGAATCAGCTTTTGCAACTGCACATATAGAATATTCAAGTTTATATTTGACTTATTTTGAGATATATAACTGAATAGTTTGCTTTCTATGCATCAAGTAATATTCAAAATGGTGAAGAATGAAGAGAGACAGACAGAATGATTGCCTAAGATGGAACTTTGCTGTCTCATGATTCTGGAACTAAAACATTTTGAAACTGTTTATAGTATAATAACATATATTATTTAACTTATTTTGATGTGAAATATCTGATTTTATTGCCATGTTTACTTACATTTTTATTTTATGGGTTGTAGCTGCATCACTTGGTACACTTTTGCTTGGACGTGTTGGCATTGTTGGTATTAGTGCAGCAATGTTGAGCAAGGCTGTTGTAATCGCAATACGCTATTCTGCATTACGTCGGCAGTTTGGTTCATCTGAAAACAATGAATTACCAATTATAGAATACCAGCTACAGGTTTGTTCTTATCCATTTGAATAGGATTATAACAGAAGTTATAACTGCTCTCTCCTGTTTCATATGCTCTCACAGACATGACCTCATTTTGGATAAGAAGGCATGTTATATGTATAATTTTAATGTTGCAATTACACTTATTAAAAAAAATTATAAGGCTAGAATTAAGTTTTAGATGTTCCATAGCAATTTATTTTTAAACTTAATATTAACAATTTTCCTTAACAAACATTGCCTTATATTTATTTATGTGCAATGCTGTTTATAAACATTATGGCTTGGTTTCAGCCTTAGCTCTATACTAAGTAATGCATAAATGTAAACTACATTATTTATTATATCTGATAAAAAACAAAACAATGCAGAATATAATTAAGATTGTTGTATGATTGAGTCAAACTACACACTCTTATTGGCTCCAGTTACTTGTTTAAATGTGGAAGGCAATAAGAGTATATAGTTTGTCTCAATCACACAACAATATTAATTACTATATAATTAGCTTTACTGTAAAAGTTCCAGTTAGCATTTCAAGAAAATACAGGATATGCTTACATGTTGCTATTTACTAATTTTCCTTTTTCATTATTCACATCCATTTCTTCTTAACTTTAAATAAAACTCTTCTACTCTTCTAACTCCAAGATATTTCTTAATTGCATCTTACTTTTTAATATTATGTTGTTTTTACTTTATCAGTCATTTTTCTCCATTATCAGTATCCTTACAATTTAGATAAATGTGTGCCTTCTTTATGTTCTTCTGCAACCTCTCAGTTTCCAACTTCTAATCAAAACAAGCAATTCCTTCCCTCTTATTGTTATTGAGTAGTGTTTAATGCCCGTTTTTACTACTGAGGCACCACAAGCGGTGGACACTGATGATATATGAGATGAAATGATATATTGGGAAAGGATTTTTTTTTTTTAAGGGAAGGAAGTATTCCAGGCCTAAGTTTAGGATATCTCCCTGGCATTTGCCATTTATGAGGACTGAGGAAAACCTGGGAAAAACCTCAGTTAGGGAGGATGGTCCTGGCGGGATTTGAACTCCAGACCTTCTGCTCACGAGTCTGTGCCTTAACGATCTCAGCCACCCATGGTGGTCTGCTTCCCTCTTATTTCTATTACATTTATTAAGGTACATTCTCTCTCACAACCTACTTCTAACTCAATTATAAAATATAAGAGAGGCTATAAAATATATAATTATGGTACATTTATAAAAGATTTGTTAAAGCATTTGTGTTTCCTTTTTTTTCAGCAATGGAGACTTTTCCCTTATCTTGCTGCAGCATATGCTCTGAAAATATTCAGCAATGTTAGCACACAGTGCCTTGTGGAGCTTGCTGTGTTAATGTGGTTTGGAAACGATAAAGAAAAATCAGTGAGTTATTTAAATACTTATATAATTTTTATATTGCTTCACAGGCAAAGTCTGTGTAAATATTCTTAAGCAATATATTTGAAATCATAGTATGATTGAGTTGAATTTAGAATAACTGAGGTGACTTTGTAACACATCACTAATAGTTTTTAAAAGAGGAAAACTAAGTTTCTGGAGCTAATTGCTCCCATCTTCAGTTCCAGTTCGACTGCGGGCCTTGTTCTTTGTGGTAGTTTGGTTTGTCTCTGGTGGCGGTTGGATGAACTTCTGTATTACAACGTCACTTGGTGGGATTTCAAAGTTGAAAACTCTACATTTGTTCTTCCAGATATAAATGTTTTCCCAGACGGCAAGTTCTGTTTTCCCTGTAATGTTTTTAAGTAGTTTGGAATTCCTGTTTATATTATGTTTTTCATTCCAAAAATGCCAAGCTACTACTGATTTTTCTTCCTGTCTTTGTTTTATGTTCCTGATGTGTTCTTTTGCTCGTCTTTTTATGTTTCTTTTAGTCTTTCCTATGTACATTTTTTCACAATCGATACGTTCCATCTGATATGTTCCTGGTTTGTTCTCTTGAGGAATGTCCTCTTTTAGTTTAGAATTTAGTATATTTTTTATGGAGTAACTGTTTTTTGGAGTTAAAATAATGTTTTGTTTTTTGAAAATCTTTTGGAAATAGTAGAAACCACCACGAAGAACAAGGCCGGCAGTCGAACTGGAACTGAAGATGGGAGCAATTAGCTCCAGAAACTTAGTTTTCCTCTTTTAAAAACTATTAGTGATGTACGTGTTACAAAGTCGACTCAGTTATTCTAAACTTATACTAAACATCACTGTTACAAATGTCCACCATATTTAACTAATGATTGAGTTGAACTAAACACTCTTATTGCTAGTTGGTTCTGGTGGTGTAGTGGTAACCATACTTGCCTTCTAAACCCAATGTCGTGGGTTCAAACCCAGCCAAGATCAATGGATTTTTTCGGGCGTAAAAATCCAAAGTATGGCTTCCTTTGGAAGGGAAGTAAAGCTGTGGGTCCCTTGTCATACATTTATGGCACAAAAAAGAACCTCAAGCCTGAAAGAAGAGGACTCTGAGCAAAATCTGTCGGCCGTCTCACGCCCGGAATTGAATGGGACGCTGATGACCTGAGATGTTAAAGAGCATCCTTAAATTAAAGGAATTAAAAAAAAACTCTTATTGCTCCACTTACTTGTTACAACTAATCACCCAATGATTTCAATTATATAATTGACTTCACTGCACAAGTTCCAATTAGCATCTCTAGCTGTTCTTAAGCAAATAGTTTTTAATTCAGAAATTCTATCTTATAAGCTTTCGGCATTTATTGTATTAGTTAATAATGTATAGGACAGAAAGGTGCTCATAGTGCACACATTATTTAAAACTGGACTGCATAAACATTTAAATCTTAAAATTATTCAATAAATATGTATTTATTCTAACTCATATGAAGCTGTGAGTTATAGAAAGGAGCTATGTTTAGTTTTGAAAAAAGCATGTTCAAACTTTTGCATTGTTTTCCTCCTGTGTGAGCTGTTTCAATAGAAACTTTGTTCTTTACTGAGAGCAGTGAACCACAAGAATGAAAGAGTAAAGTTCATAGTATGTGCTATTAAAAAAAGAAAAAAAATGGAATGTTGGTAGATATTCTTCCCCTCTTATAATGACCTTATATATATCTTGATGTCTATATGTTTTCTCTCCCCCTATTCCTCCCCCTATTCCTATCTACACTGCTCATCAAGAGCTTTTTTATTAATAAACTTTTTGAATAGCCTCTCCATCTATGGTGCCTGTAAGAATTTATCAGTACCTTTAAATCATCTGATTCATATATTTACCTTGAGATAAGACTTCAGTAATCTCACGTACTTTTCTCCAATTACAGTGAGCCTTCTTCTGCTAATCCATTAGGCAAAATTCAAATACCTATCTACAAGAACCAAATTATTGCCTCTCTGCATCCTATCATGAGATCTATTCCCTAAATTTCAAATATGTATAACTGAACTGTGCATTTATAGATAGGTGTTGGATTTCTCAAGAACTTGCGCATTGTGGGCTAACTGTTCTATTGGTCATCACCATCTTCATCTTCATCGTTGTCATCATCATCATCATCATCACCACCACCACCACCACCACCACCACCACCACCATCATCATCATCATCATCATCATCATCTAGATATTAGCAGTAGCATTAGCAGGACCGTCAGTCAGTTGATTGCTTTAGTATATAGTAGTACAATTGAGTAAGGTATGTCTTAATAAAATACAATGAATTCTATACAAGAATGTCAAAAGTAAAAAATATAATACAATTAGGCGTATCAATAATATCAGCGTAAAGTACATAGATGAAATATATGGTCATTCTCATACTACTAGTACATATATAGTTATGAAATAGTTTTTAATCATTATTTACAAGGAAATCTTGGATGGCATAGAAGCAGTTGTTAATTTCATGTGCCTTTAGGGATAGTTGCAATATGCCAGAATGCAATATGCTTCTTTAAGGAGATATATGCTTATATACAAAATAGTTTACATGGTGTTCTGCTCTATCATGGCTCAAATCATTTATTTACTTATTTATTTTTGCATTTTGAAGCATATCTTACTTGCAGTTGACTTTCCCCAGAATATTATGCCATACCTGAACAAGGAATAAACATATGTAAAGTAAGTCATTCTAACAGTTTCTGCCCTTGTACATCATGCTAATACCCTATCATACAGCATTTGTGCTGAATTTTTTATTTATGTGATTTATATGGGTTTCCCATTTTGAATTGCTTTGAATCCATATACCAATAAGTTTGGTGAATTTTACTTCCCTAATTGTCTGGTTTAGGAATTTCATTTTTTGAACTATATATTATTCCTTTTCCATTAATGTCCCTTGCTACTGTATTATAGCATTTATTATGACACTGTTATCTATGAAATAGTTAGAAATTTGGTCCATTACTTGGAAAATTGATTTTAAGAAGTTTTCTTTGTTTGCTGCCCTTACCAGGATATTTGTGTCATCAGCAAAGAGGAGGGACTTTGCAGAATCATCAGCTATAATGAAGTCGTTAACGAATAGCAAGAAAAGGATAGGACCTAATATAGAACCTTGAGGTACTCCATATTTTTCAGCTAATAACTTGATTAATACTTCTTTATTTCTCTAATTTCTTTGCATTTAATGTCAACAATTTGTTTCTGGTCACTCAAATATGATTTTATCTAGTTGTGGCATAGTCCCTAATTCCAAGCTTTTGTATTTTTACTAATAGTTTTTTGTCACCAAGATCCTCTATCATCACCACAGGATAGTATGTAATTAGCTTTGAACTTTGATTTATTTATCCTTAGATCTTTCTATACAAATATTAGAGATGTCCAGTTGATTACATTACAAAATATTACAGTTGTAATTAAATTCATAATACAGTTTTATAGAGTACAGAGGTAGAAAATTAGAATTTACAAAGTAAATGAAAAGATGATACAAATAACATAAGAAATATCCAAGTTCAATTAAAATATTACAAAATTTGGTACACAGAAAGATAATGTAAATTCATTCAAGATATTCATTTACATGGCAAAAACAGTTTGTATCCTTACAGCTTCTTATACTGTGATAATTTGTTATATAATTTCATTCCAGTATACATGAATTTCTTTTCATGTCATTTAGACTGTGCATTATAATGGCAGTTCTTTCTTCCATGCTTTATGGTCATGAGTACTTGCACTTTTGAGAAGCTATCAAAATTTACTTCATTTAAACAAAAGCTTCATAAAAGTATGAGGGATATTCTAAAAGTTATCTGCCTGATTCAGAGATGTTATGATGATGGCCAAATTACTATGATGGTTATTAGATATCATCTTTTAGATGGCACACTGTAAAGTTTCAGATGCATATATGTAGTCAGTTGTTTATCATGTAAATGCACTAGTTTAACATTTTCAACAAAATGGATAAACCTTAAATATGAGATGTGATAAAGTACTTCGTTTTGAAGGGTTTAACCCCAATAGAAATACAAAATGAGTTGGATTCTACATAAAACGAATCTTCCCCTTTGTTTTTGATGGTTAAAAAGTAGGCTGCTGAAGTGGTTGTACATCCATTCAAGATGATGAGCACCCAGAGTGTCCCAAAACTCCTATGACCAATGAAATTGTGACAAAATTTCACAATGTGTTAATCATTGATCACCAATATGAGTGGACTGACATTACAAAGACCTTGATAGGCTGTGTTCACTACATTTTCACAAAATTTTGGATATGAGAAAGCGTTTTGCTTGATATGTGCTATGTTTGTTACAATGGACTAAAAATGCATTCAAATGAACATTTTGCAAGAGTGTTACGATTCCAATGAGTTAATCTGAAGTTTCATAACAGTAAATGAAACATGGATTCATTATTAGATGCCAGGACAAAGGAGCAGTTCAAACAGTAGGTGGCAATGGGCGAAACTACACCAGAGAAAGCATAATGAAGGAAAAGTCATGGTTACAGTTTTTTGGGATTCTCATGGTGTAGTGCTCATAGATTACCTTCAGTAGGGTAGAATCATCATTGGGGAATATAATGCTTTAATACTGGACTAACTGAAGGATGCTATTTAGGCCCACACCTTGTAAAAAAGAAAGCTCTCTTTCATGACAATAATTTGCCTTCCCACATGTTAGGGATGTTGCTGCACATGACCTTCACTTCCAAGTGCTTCCACATTCATCATATTTGCAGAATTTGGCTCCAGTAATTACTTTTTGTTCCCAAACCTAAAGAAATGGCTGAGTGGACAAAGATTCATATCAAATGAGGTTGAAGCCGAGACAGATGCTTATTTTTCATAGTTGGACAACTATTATTTTACTGAGGGTATTAAAAAGTTGGAAAGTTGTTAGACTAAATGAGTTGAGTTATAAGGTGACAATGTTTATTTATTAAAAAAAAACAACTTTCTCTTAAATCTTGAGTTTTTTTGGTCATGCCAAGAACTTTTACGAGTAATAGAATGCCCCTTGTATATACAAGGCACCTGGATATTTGTTCTTTTCAGTCCTGCAAATCATACATTGCACACATCCTAAATTATTCAGTTTTGCCTGAAAAGTAGGACATGAAACAAAACTTCTGAAGATCTTCTTGTAGTTTTACTGTTCCAACACAGCTTAGACAGATTTTAGCATGTTCTTGACAGAAATTATGCATCGCAATTATAACAATATGTTTTAAGTATTTATATATATGTGGGACATGCATATTCTCATCTGACATCCTACCTAGAAGCAATATATTAAATTTTGATAACAGGACATTAAAGTGATTGAAGCTATATAACCATATATTTTGCCTGTAGAGATAGTAAGTGCAATTATTTTGACATATACAGTTAACTCTCAATAATTTTCATGCAGATAATCCACTTTTCAGATAATTCATAGTTCGTCTTCTCTCTCTCTTTTCTATTTTTTTATATATATATATAAATTATTTCATCTTTACTTAATCAGTGAATTTATTTCTTCAAATTTTTGCGTGTAGTTTGTCTTTCTGCCTTCCAATGAAGCCTTCCTCCTCCCCTCAAAATTTTGCATGAAATGCATTGAAGCCAAGCTATACTACACTTTCTCCCTTTAGTAGCATTGTGAGTAGTGTGGCTGGCAATGCTGATCATATGCTGTACATCTTTTTTGAGTTTACAGTTGTGTGTTGTTAGCACGCTTAAAAATGAGTGGTTGTAAAATTAATTATAACGAGAAATGCATGGGAGATGCAAAAATATCACACAGCCAAGCTAGTTAGTATCACTGTCAGTATGCTTCTATCATATATGGAAAATTGTAATGAATTTCCATTTATAAACATTGTTTTCCTACAAAATTTGCATGCTAAAATCAGGGAAAATGAACAGTCTTTAAGGACATTTACAAAGTTGACTTATTTTTTTCCATTAAAGTGAAACATGATATGTTTATTGTTTTCAAAATTTGTATCACTATAAATATTTACCTTAAAATGCATTGCAGTGTTTCAATTTTTTATTTTGAAATGTACTTCATTTGTCCACTCTGTCAAACTACTTTTTACCAAACTTTAGGTGAAAGAAACAAACTTTTGCAGATGATTCACAAATTTTGGTAATTTGTGGAAGTTCATGCACTAATTACTACAAATTATCAGAAATTAACTTAGTTGTAGTCTAAAAGATTTATTGCTGCTTTGTCATCATGAGCAAACTAAATATTTTTTGTCTTACTTTTCTTCTAGGCTGACATTGGACTGGAACAGCATGCTCTGCAATCCTCAGCAAAAGGGCTAAGCACATGGACTTCTCAGCAAGGAATTCAACAATGCCGAGAGGCTTGTGGAGGCCATGGATACCTAAAATGTAACTAACAATACATATTATTCATTTTGTTTATTTCATATTGTTTTAAAGTATAAGATATTCTAAAAAAGATGGTTGGTTAGTTGGTTGGTTGCTAGTAACCAGTGGAGATACTTATTTATCATTTTTTCCCTAGTTTACCAATAAAGAGCTTCCAAATTATTTTTCATTTGTTTGTTGCTATCTAGTTGGCTGCATTTCAGTAGATGTTCCTTATTTAAGATAGTCCTTACACAATGGGCAGTGGCTGTCCTTGATTAATTTCATTGTGAAGAGGTTTGGGTGTGCAGAAATCCTACCTTCTCGTGGTGCACCTGGGTAACGCTAAGTGGATTACAGATATGGCAAGTTTTCCAAGATGTAAGAGCAATACACAACAGGGCTTTTCAATGTTACTCTGGAATGCCAGTGGCTTATCACACAGCAAAAAGTCATAAGTTGAACTATAACATGACTATAACATAAACATAAAGTAGATATCTGTAATTCTTGAAGCTATTCTAAAAAATATTTAGGACAATAGTTTAATTATACTGGCATTGTACCTATTTAATTTTGCAGAGCACTACCAACATCATCACCCTATATTTTAATATTATTAAATAAAAGGCCAATTTTGAGTACTCCTTGTTGTCACTAGGGTATAGGATTATACTGGGTAATAAAATTTATATGAACCTTATCATAAGTCAGTTTGAATGTATGATGTAAAAGATTGTGCATCTTGCCTTGAAGGGTATCTGCTTTGAGAAGAGTATGATGCTGTGCAATTTAACAAGTGGTTAAAGAACTAACATGTCGGCATTTTGTAAACAAACTGGCTAAACTATAACGAGGTTATAGCCTTTCCTGGACTCATTCCTGCCATCCACAGCAAATTTTCAGAATTAGATTTACTGATGTTAATTTTATTGATAGAAACTCGCTCTACAATAGTAACATCATTAATTTCAAATGACTACTTAGTAAAGTTAGAAAAAATTTGACCATCCCAAATAAGAACCTTTCTTTTAATGGTAAACTAAATTCTTCTTTGATTTCAACTTCAAAGAGAATTGACAATAACAACAATGAGAAGAAAGGAAAGATAAAAGAACAGGGGGAAAAAAGTTAACAGAGATAAAGGTTATAATGCCTCATCCAAAAATGAGATGAGTTCTAATGATCTTTCATATTGAAACATTCGGAATGAAGGGTTTGGGTTGAAAACATAATTTTAAAATGAGAACAAAATGTAAAATACTGGCAATGACAATAACAGCTTTATGGGCCACATTCTCAGTTTATAAATAATCTTCTTTAGTAGTAAATATTCCGAAAATAGGTGCATAGGTAACTATATAATTTTGCAATTATAGTAACTGTTTTCAGCAAAAGATAATTATTATTTAACAACACTTAATACATTATTCCACATCACCTGTTTTCACTGGAAGGTGGTTTCCAAGTGGTGCCAAGTATTCTCAGTATTTAATAAGTTAAATAATAAAGGAAACAGTAACCTGAATGAATATTTGAGGTTTTAGAGTTTTCTGTATTCATTTAGTGTGATCTTTTATGGCATACTGTTAAGTGATATCTGTTACGTCTCCAGTTTCACATTAACACACGAATCTATCACTGGCATTGTGATATGACATGTCTGTGCATATTCTGTAATGAAAATTGTGGATGGCATTATTATGTTATGTCCAGGTTCTCTCCAGCATGCATTAATAGCATAGGAATCTGGATTTATTTCTCTCCTCTTTGCTTCTCTTCTCTCCAGATATTTGGTACGTTGTTCTGTAGATGGCAGTAACATTTGGGTTCTTAGATTTTTTATGTATACAGACTCTTTGGCAAGTTTGTAGATTATGTTTGTTGGTGTCGTTTTCCCTATTCTGCATCCATATTTAAAAAAACAAGATTTGACATTTTTGATTCTTTCAAAGTTTCTTGAGTTAAGTTTGTCCCCAATTAGTTCCAGTCCATCATAAGCTACTATGGGGGAGATGGCTATGTTGAAAAGCATCATTGCTGTGGTTTAAGGCAAGGCTGGCAGATTCTTAATAGTGAAAACAGCTCTTGTAGCTGCTGCTGTTCTCTCTTGAATTTGGCATCTGAATTATTTTGTTGTTTTAATTTTAATATATTTAGGAATCAACACAGTGATTGGGTATAACATCTCTAGTAGATAGAATATTTTAAAATGCTAAAAAAATGTTGTGGCTTTACTCTAATGGTCATGGAGGCAGTCTTGAGTTTAAAACATTTAAAATATTGATACAGTAATAAACACTCTTAATGTTTCACTCTCAAAATTAAAAAATTCAGAACATGTTTTATGATACCTTTGCTCATGTTGTAAACTGTTAAATGAGCAAAGGTCTCATCAAACATGCATTGAATTTTTTAATTCTGAGAGTGAAACATTAAGAATGTTTTATCATTGTATCAATATTTTAAATGCTTTTAACTCAGACTGCTTCCATGTTCTGTAGAAGTGAAGCCACAGAAATGTTTTTAGCATTTTAAAATATTTTATCTGGCGGGGATGTTTTTTGTTGTTGTTTGCAGGGATATTCAAAGATATTTTAATTTTCTGATGGTTTCTGGGGGCTCATCATTCAAAGTCAGGATGTCTCTTACTGATTTTTTTCTCCTTTTCTGAATGTCAATTGGACAGTCTTCTCCCAGTTAATTTTTGGTTGGTTTTTCCTCGCTCATTCTTCCTGTTCTATCAGGGCTGTGTGTATTTCTCTGTTTGGTGAACCTAGTGCAATTTGACAAGTTAAATAGGAAAGGGATGTATAATTCAGCAACATATGAGGAATGATGGTTGACCTAATTTTATAATAATAATATTACATAATTATTTAATACTATAATCTCTCTCCTTCTTCATCCTCTTGTTTGAAACAATAGTATAAAATTCATGGGAATAGATAACAGTAATAAAGTCAGCATCATAAAATTTTGAACATTAAATCCTTGTGTTGATGTTGATATAAGGGATGTTAAGAATGAGAACAATTATAAGTAATGCATGCTATTTTCTGCTTACCACCATAAACAAATTACTACATAATCATTGCATGATGTTACAGTGGTATGCTAAGACTCTATAGAAAGTGTCCTTTCTTAGGTAGGTCAATTAGTTAAAGCTAAGTGTATAAGCCATGTAACTTTATAAGATACTAAAATGACTAATACATAACAGGTTCAGGATTTTCTACACTACGTAATGATAATGATGCCAATTGTACTTATGAGGGAGACAACAATGTACTATGTCAGCAGACAAGTAATTGGCTTCTCTACCTATGGACTCACAGGAATGAACCTTGTCGTGTATTCAGCTCTCCACTTGGATCTGTTAGTCTTCTTTATGAAGGTTCTAAGAAGAGACAACCTAAATTTTTAGCAAAAACACTTGGTGAAGTATGTCAAGTTAAAGGTAAGATTAGTATGTAGAATATAATTCTGTACCTGAGAAGTAAAATGACTTATATCCATTTTTCATAATTTTTTGGAAGAAGCAAAAATGCTTCTAATGTTGTTGTTGTTATCTCTTTTTTTAATATTGTAACTGGCATCACTGGCAGTAGATACTTTCATTTGATTTGGTTTATATATGGATGCTTTTTAACATCTCAGGTCATGCGTCCCAATCATTTCAGGGCATGAAATGGCCAACAAATTTTGCTTAGAGGCCTCTTCTTTTAGGCTTGAGGTTCTTTATCATGCCATTAATCTATGACACAGGACCCACGGCTTTACTTCCCTACCGAAGGAAGCTATACTTAAGATTTTTATACCAAAAAAAAAAAATCCATTGATCTGGACAGAATTGAACCCTATGATCTTGGGTTTAGGAGGCAAGTATGATTACCACTATACCACCAGACCAACCTGGTAGACACTGATGATACATGAGATGAAATGATATATTGGGAAAGGGTTGTTTTAAGGAAAGGAAGTGTCCCAGGCCTAAGTTTAGGGTACCTCCCCAGCATTTGCCATTTATGAGGACTTAGAAAAACGTGGAAAGAACCTCAGTTAGGGAGGATGGTCCTGGCAGGAATCAAACCTCAGACCTTCCATTCATGAGCCCTTTCCTTAACGATCTCGGTCACCATGTTGGTCTAATAATATAACTGTACATTGCTTATGATGTGTCAAACTTACAAGATGTTATTTAAGCTTTAAGCATTGTTGTGTAGGTTGAATTTTGTTATGATTTTATTTAAAAATTGCTTCCAAAATTAATAATTAAAATAATTACATGGACATACACCCCTTTCATACAAAATGTTTTGGAAATGTTTTCAGTTTATATAAGTATTAACAGCTTGGATTGATAATTAAAGCAATTTTGATTTAAATGCTTTAAGTATTCATTTGATTTTAATTTAATTACCAATAATATCTCTACGTAAACAGTTAACAATTTTCAATTAACTACCCATCCTACCTTGGTCTTCAGCTTATCAGTGACTATTCACTGGAATTTCCTGAAGACTCAGGTTTGGCTGCATACAAATTTATAAATATATATTGACACCAACAAAACAAACCATTATTATTTACCAATTTTGTGTGAATTACTTTTTAAGATTCTTTCCATAATATCTTGATAAACATATTAAACAAAACTGGACTTAATTTACAGCCTTGTGACATATCTACATTTTGTTCCACCATTTCTGTGACCCCATTTCCTGTACATCTCATTTTATATACAAGTACATTTGTTCTTATTATATCAATTTTTTTTTTTCAAAATCCTCAAAGAATATATACACTGTACCTCTTTTGTTTCTTAGATGCTGTTTATTATAGTTTGAATTATCATTATGTTATCAACAGCCCTTCTACCTCTTCTGAATCTTGCCTGAAATTCATAGGACTTCCCTTCTACCTCTAACTGTTACTGTAATCTAAGAGCCAATATGCCTGTGTAAATTTTACCTAAAATTGATAACAAATTGATTCCTCTATTATTTCCTGGATTATTCAAATCACCTTTTCCTTTATACAGTGGTACCATACTTATTCTTCAATTTTCAGACACTGCTTTGCTCTTTTTAACCTTATTAAACAATTTTGTTAATATGCTCTTACCATTACTCAACTTATAGAACATTTTCCTAAATTCTCCCAGAATCCCATCTATATCATCTTTTACAGAATTTTATTTTGATATTCAATTTCACAGCTTGTAATTTCCTTATCTATACTTTCAACCCTTTCTATTGTTTTATTAAAAATCAACACTCCACTTTTTACAATCCTTACATCAACTAAGCCTGCAAAATACTTTCTCCATTCAATCCTATTCTACTGTTCTTGTAAACACTGTTTGTAATAGCCCATATTTCTTTAATATTTTTATCTTGTATCACCTTTTTAATCTTATCATTTATTTATTATTGTCATTCTTCCTTTTTCCTTTCTAGTAAATTTTTATATCCGCATTTATTTAACAAAAATTATGCCTTATCCTATCATATTCTATATATGGCTAAATCTCTAAATACTGCTTTTCTAGCCTCTAAGCTAAACCAATTTGTAAACTTTTTGTAAACCAGCTCTTTTCACAAATAATTCCAATCCCTTTGCTGCCCCCTCTACATTTCCTAACCTCAGAGCCTTTTATACTCCATATTTTATCAATTAGTTGTCTATTTATCTTAATCCTTGCCAAACAATCTCACTTAAATCTGCTTATTATTGTTAACTCCTCTAATGTATTTTCTCTTCTACTACTTTCCCCTGAATGTATGTTTGTTAGCAAAGGAAAATGACTACTACTAAGCACTTCACTATTCACTCTAAAATCACTAAGCTTTTCATCCACCCCTTCACTACACAACAAAACTTTGCCCATTTACATTCATAAATGTAAATGTAAAATCTTCATTAAAGTTAATGCTGGTCCTAGTGGTGTAGTAGTAACCATATTTGCATCCTAAACCCAAGATTGCAGGTTCAATCCTGACCAGGACCAATGGATTTTTTTCGGGCATAAAAATCCTAAGTATGGCTTCCTGAAGGGAAGCATTTAAAAAAAAAAAGTTAATCAATTTAATGCCTTCCCTATTACATTATTTGTCACTTCTTCTTATCCTTACTTCTTCTTTCTCCCATCCTAGCATTAAAATCTCCCCAACACCACCTTATATTTCTCCTTATATTTCCCCTTCCTTCCGTAAGTTCAGCAAATAATTTATTATAAATTCCAGATGACACAGATGGGTTTTATAATACCCAATACTTATGTATACTCCTTTTTCCTTGTTTATATTTTTATCCACATCACTCATTTATCTTCTCTCATCATCACCTCACACACCTCCACTTTGATATTTTTCCTTACAAATATACCTATACGACCAGAAACTGTGCCCCTACTACTCTTCCTTAAACCTACTGTTCTATAAACAAAAAATCGTCCAACTCAACACTGTCACATAATACTGTACATATCTTGCCACTGTTAATTTACATTTTTAAGCCCTCTATGTTCCAAAAAACTATACTCAACCACAACCCCTATCTTATTACACTCCACCTGCCTTAAATTTCTCCAACTTTGCCTTGTATATAATTGTTATTTCATCTCCTGCTATTAAATTTTCTCTCTTGCTCCTGTCAATCACCTCTAATATCCTACCCTGTGGTGTGGAAACAATGCTCAAACTGCCAATATGACCCCTTTTCTCTTATCTGCTAATTTCAAGGCTGACACCTTCTGTTTCTCTTGATTATCTGGTACCACATATCTTTTTGGTGACATCATGCTACTTGCCTCTTCTAAGTCATTCCCATTCTCAGTTGATTTCTCCAATACCTGCCATCTCCTTTCTTCTCCCACCTCCATTACTCTGCTTTCCAGAGTGCAGAGTGCACTGGTAAGTTAGCAGTCTTCTCCTTCTCTCTTGACATGAGAGAATGATATATGAGTTAAATATGGTGGACGTTTGTAACGGTAGCTTAGTTTTCCTCTTTTAGAAACTATTAGTGATGTAAGTGTTACAAAGTCGACTCAGTTATTCTAAAAGGATATATGAGATGAAATGATATATTGGGAGAGGAATTTTTTAAGAAAGGAAATGTTCTAGACCTAAGTTTAGGATACCTCTATGGCATTTTCCATTTATGAGGACTGAGAACCTGGAAAAAGCCTCAGTAAGGGAGGATGGTTCTGGTGGGATTAAAACCCCAGACCTCCCACTCACAAGTCTGCACTTTAACGACCTTGGCCACCTGTGGTGGTGTATATTCCACTGTCTAATCCACTGCGTTATGTTGAGAAGTCAAAAACATATTTGTCAATAAATTTTTCAGCAATTAGTACTAGTTTTTCTTCAAAATTAGCATCTATGAAATGTAAAGTACCTTAAATTTAAAATTAATTTTGTGTCAGAACTAATACAGTGAAGCAATTACTTTATTCTTAATTAGATAGTGAGTCTGTTTAATACTCTTATGCTCCACTACCATTGAATTATGCAGAATTAGTTTTATAGGTCTTCACCTGCATCATCAGCTGTGTGTCGACTGCCAGATTCATTGTTAGTTGAATGTACTTGGTGTAGCTCTCGTGGACATTTTATGAACTTTTGGGTTAATTTGTCTTCTGTTGGGATCTGAAGTTCATAACCTCATATTCATATTTTTTTATAAAATTATTTTTTCTCATATTCCCAGCTAAGGGTCTATGTATGAATTTCAATAATTTGACTTCCATTTTTATATCAAGCTTGTCTCTCCAAAAGTAATGTGCAACTACTAATTTATCTATCTGATTGTACCTGATGTTCCTCTGGTGTTCCTTTAGCCTAATTTCAATGTTTCTTTTTTGTTTTGCCAATATATACTTTGTTTCCAAACAGTTGATTTGATATATATATATATATATATATATATTTGATATATTCCTGGCTTCTTCTCATTAGGTATTCTATCATTATTACCAGAGTTGAGCAGATTATTTAGGCTGAATTTGTTCATTGGGGACAAAGTAATCCAAATTCTTGTAAAATTTTCTGCAATTTTTTAGTGGCCCAAGGGTGATAAGTAAATTTCTTGTGAATAGTAGTTTCTTTCTTTCTGGAATATCTTCTAATATCTCTTGCCAATGAATATATATGAGTAGTGTTTAATGCCTGTTTTTACTACTGAGGCATCATAGGTGGTGGACACACTGATGATACATGAAATGAAATGATAAATTGGGTTTTTTTTTATAGGAACGAAGCATTCCAAGCCTAAGTTTAGGTACCCCCTGGCATTTGCCAGTTATGAAGACTGAGGAAAACCTGGAAAAAACCCCAGTCAGGGAACCCCAAACCTTCCGCTCATTAATCCGTGCCTTAACGACCTCGGCCACCTGTGGCAGTATGAATATATGAGCTTTAACAGGTGTCTTCATTTGCAAGTTTACTTATTTCATATTCTGAAAATATTTAATCATATAAAATTATATATTATTGGTTTATATGTGTATAATAATAATAATAATAATAATAATAATAATAATAATAATAATAATAATAATAATAATAATAATATTTTTATTGATTTCAACTAAAGGAGAAAAAACTTCAGCAAAATAAGTGTGATTGAGTTTCAAATATTATGAACCATTATAAAGCATCAAAATAATGAAACTATTTACATTTAATAATAGAAACAATATGATACATTATTGATATTTAACTTTTGTATCCCAAAATTGTTATTAGCAAGTTATGCCATCATTTATTGTTTGGAAAAACCTATTTGGTTGTAAAAACATATAATACTCTTCAAAACTGACTATGCATCAAACAGAATATTTTGTTTGTTGAAGGCACAGGGAAGAATTAACATGATGAGGAAACTCATAATCTGTCTATTTCCATTTTAGCATTTAAAATATTTAGTTACATACATTCACCAAAGCTCAACAGTTTATTCTGGAGTTGAGAGGGAAAAAGGCAGATCTTCCAATGTACCCTTTTTCTTCTGAAGTTTTGTGGACAACCGCCATTATAACAAAATGTAATCACACAATAGAAAGTGTGGAAGACAACCACCTTTTTCAGTTGTTAATGCTGGTTTCAAAAATATCAATAACATAAAGAGAATAAAATTGAATATATATTCTTTTGCTTCTCAGGTACGGAATTGAGGAAGCAAGTCCCTAACTTGAAAACAATTAATCTATGAACTTATTCATATGCTATTTCTTCCTGTTTTGTTTGTTGAAGGTGTAATTCTACTATCATTGATTAAAGATTTTGACAGTTATGTAGATCATACAAATCTTTTTAAGTTCTTTAAAAGATAACATAATATGAATATTTGTATAAAATGAAATGTGACAATTATACAGCACAGTTCACTGGAGCATGTATATGTAAAAGGTGGGATAATAAACATAATGACTGCTTTACTGTCTACTTAGTGCAAAGTTAAGAATTTAGAACAATAAGTATAATTATAGCATATAGTATTCTGGAATTAATTTAGATAAAACTAAACGAATATAATACAATCACTGCATAGTAAACAAATTCTGTTTGCAGAGATTCTTGCTGCTTATGATTGGCTCATTATTTGGCTGTTGGAAGAAACTGAGAAGGTTTGCAAAAAGCATGAGGTACAAGGAAAAGATTCATTTACCACCAGGAATGATTCTCAAGTATTCTTTGCACATACTCTATCCTTTGTTTATATAGAGGTAAGAAAATTTCATGAGTAATGTTAAGATATATGACATGTAAACAGGTGAAGTGTATAATTTTTATGATAAAGATAAAATTTTTTCATATTTATAGATTAAGATTTTGAGCTAAGCTATAGCCTGTATCATTTAACTCTTGATAACAAGAAATATGTCTTATTTAATTATCTCCTTTCATTTTATTTCATGCAGTTATTAAACTTTTTTCCTTTATTTGTTTGATGTGACATATCACTGCCATTATTATCTTCATTTGTAAGTTTGCTGCTTCTATTTTTCATCATTTTCAGTTTATGTTAACTGTAGTTCAATATATCACCTGAGAAAAAACTTCAGAGCTGTTCTTTATTCATATTTTGCCATACTTTTTTCATTCATTGTTTGTGGTGATAAATAAAGTAAGAGAAATTTAGCATAGGAAAGATTTACCATAACCACTGATATAAACAACAGAATCCTGTGAATTTCAGGTACATTTCTGATAGCTAAAAGCATATGGTAACTAAAGATCAAGATATGGCAATGTTGCTGCTGTTAGGTTGCATTGCTATTATTTTCCAATATGTAAATAGTGAAATAATATTGTGAGCTAATTTAATTAATTTTATGAAGAGAGTACAATGTTTTGAGCAGTAACACTGATTTAAGACTTATCTCCTCGCATAACTATGATGCTAAAATCAGAATACGTAATAAACTGCATCTGATATTTTGAATGATGTTTGGGTAATTGTCTACATAAGCTGTTAAAATCATTGAATAGAATTTTTCAAGGGAAGCTCTACCCTAATATTGTAAACAGAACTATAATATCTTGTTAAGAATTTGAACACTTAATATAACATTTTGCAATTACAGATTATTGTTATTCTAAGATAATTTTTGTTTCTGCTTTCAGCGGTCAGTAATTCAGAGCTTCTGCAAGTTTTATTGCAATGAAAATATTGGAACTAATGAAAAATCAGTACTTGAGAAACTGTGCATACTATATGGACTCTGGAGTCTACAAAAGTATCTTAGCTATTTATATGAAGGTAACCAGCCTTTATCATACAGTAAAATAAGGAGATACTTTTCTACTAGTGAAACAAAATTTTATCTAATGCAAATATTATAATACTTACATACATACATACATACAATTTTTTTTATTAGTGTTTAATGCTCATTTTTACTACTGAGGCACCACAGGCAGTGACACTGATGATACATGAGATGAAATGATATATTGGGAAAGGATATTTTTTAAGGAAGGAAACATTCCAGGCCTAAGTTTATGGTACCCCCCAGCATTTGCCATTTATGAGTACTGATGAAAACCTGAAAAAAAAAACTCGGTCAGGAAGGACAGTCCTGATGGAATTCAAACCCTAGACCTCCTGTTTACAAGTTCGCACCTTAACAACCTCAGCCACCTGTGGGGGTCACACACACAATAACAATGGAGACAGTTCCAGACAGTATTTAAATGGAGGTGATAAAATTGGAGCACCTTGAATGGACAAAGCATAGTAAAAAGCTCACATAACTGAAGGTAAAATGTATATAAAGAGTGATAGATTCACATCTTGTTTATATAATAGGACATTATCTAAGGACATACAATATGTTTTTTAGTTATACTGTGTGCAGCTTAAGTCACTATCCCAAATGCTTATTAATAAATTTCTAAACATACTTCTTGCTCCCATTAACTCAGTTAATTGCTACCAGAGAGAGAGACAAAAACAAAGACAGTTGGAATTAAGTTTTTTGTGGTGAAGAATGATGGTAACTTGATTGAAATTATGATAAACTAAGAAAAGAGTTTTCTGAATATTTTCCTTTTTTTCAACCCAAATGTAGAATGGATGCATAAAATTTAAATAAATTTACTTAAATGTAAATTGGAACTTGCGCAGTGAAGCCAATCATATTAATTGATATCATTGTATGATTCAGTTGAACTACACACTCTTAAATGTAAATTTATGAAAAGTAAGTGAAGCTTTAAGAGTGTGTAGTTCAACTGAATCATACAATGATATCAATTAATTTAAATAAATTGTTTGAACAAATAAATTCAGTGCAAGATTTTCCAGGTGGGATTGACCAAGATCTGTGACTATCAAAGAAAATTTAAGACATTGGTTAAATCTTCTAAGAAATCAGCATGATATGCTTCCAAGGAATTAGACATTTTGGATAGAAATCTTAGTAGCACATTATCAACATTATGAACGCTAAATGGAACTTGTACAGTTATACAAATCATATAATTGAAATCATAGAATGATTGAGTAGAATTAAACACTTTTATTGCTCCATGTACTAGTCTATAAATGTAGAACCAGTTTCATGAACCTTCCTCTTCTTTTAGCTGACGATGTGAATGAAGGTTCTACACTTATAGACAAGTAAGTGAAGCAATAAAAGTGTTTAGTTCTAATCAATCACATTATGATTTCAATTATTATGAATGAAACCTTATAGGCCTAAATAACTACAAGCATTACATAAGGACGATCCTGACAGATGATTAAAATTTTGTGGGTGGTTTGTTGATCCTGATTTTTATAATATGAGGTAACATTCAACTAAAATGGAAGGGTATATAGGCATAATTGTGTGTAATAGTCTGCCCAGAATGCAATAATTAAAGAGGAATTAAATGTTCCTGATGTCCTGGTCTGGACAGGCATATGCAGTGCTGGTGTGATTAGCCCATATTTTTTATGATGCTGTGAAGGACAAATATTTTAGTGATTTGTTGCATAAATTCATTATTGATGTGGAAAAAATTCAGTTTTTGAAAACCTGAGACACCAACTCATTTGCAACAAGACAGAACTCTCCTCCATGATTCTTCTTAATTGAAATTATTTTTCTAATTTTTTTATGTTGAAATTTCTCTTATTCTACCAATAACCATCATTCACTTCAATTCAAGCATTACTGCTTTGGCATTAATTGTATGTGAATTCCTTAATGATAATTTACTGAATGGATAGATAGTTGTGGTGCTGTTCAGAGCCTGCAAGGTCAGTGGAACTTTTATCTTGTGACTGTGCCATATGAGAGATTATGAACAGATTGTTTGCTACCTAACTGATAAACCTGGAACATTTGAAGAACTTAATTAATATACTGTTTAAAAAGACTTTCAACCTACAACTGTGCAATAAGATATGCAAATCAGTGATTAAATGTTGTTTGAAATGTGTGGAGAAAAATGGGGACACTTTGAGCAGTTTTACTAGCTATCTAAATTTTAAAAGTTGTATTATTATACTGTTATATGCATGTAAAAAGTTATCTCAATTGCATTTTTGAAATAACAATTTAAATTTTCACCCAGTATACCTTACTAAAACTAAAAAAGATCATCTATACAGAATTTTAGTTCTACTGTATAAATAATAAATTCACATAGTGATATTAAAGTAAGGGGAAAATTTTATAATGTGCATAAGGGTGGCATTTAACTATAGGTGATTTTCCAGAAGTTAAAATTGTGCTGCTCCCACCCCATTATCTTGTTCCAATCAACCAATAAAGATAAAAGAAGAAAGAAAAGAAAAAGAAAAAAGATCTGTGCACATTTTCTGCTAGATATGCAGAACCAACCATGAACCATGAAAGTTTGAAATTTTAGCCTGGAAAATAATTTTTTGTAATATTATTAGATAAACATATACAATTATTATTTTATATGCTTCATTTACTTATTTTATAAATGAGGCATATAATGATGTCATCATTGATTAATAATTTTTTAATTATTGTTTCACAACTACAGTTTGTGCTGCTGCCCCACTGCCCATGATGGTATAAAGTGAACTTCCTTGACATGTTTCTCCTAGATTTTTAAAATGGCATTAACTTCTTCAGTTAGTTTGCACACAAGTTAAGAAAAGATTTTTATATCTCTCTTATTGGCTACATTTCCACTCAACTCATCAGAGCCAAACTACCTTGGAACTGGCAAGTTTTGAGCATTTTTTTCTAAATCTTACAACAAAGGAAAGTGCAGCAATGTGATTCAAGAAGTTTTCATTTTTTACAAAAAGCTGGAATTCCTACTAGAAGAACTGACCACTGCATTGATAATCAAACTCTGTGATGATTGGAAAGGTCTACTGAAAAATTTTATTAGAACTGCAGGCAAGGAAAAAGAAAAAGAGATCTTTTTGTGGAAATTATGGATGATCTATTTAACATAGCTCATTCAGATTGCTTTTGAACAGATGAAAAATGAAGAGGATAAGAATTTTTTAATGCTTAAGTGCCAAAAAAGACAACTAGTCTGCATGGTTAATGTAGATCAAAAACTAAAATCTTAAAATAAATTGATTCATATATTCTTTTGCAAGCAATTTAAAGGCAGTTGTTCATTTGCATGTAATGAGATGCCAAAAAATGTATTTTATAAAAATAAATATAGGTTTTAATATTGATACATCCTAGTTATCTTCTGTTTTAAATAGGTGGATATGCAGAGGGACCTTTGCCATCAAAATTAGTGAAAGAAGGCATCCTGCACCTCTGCATGGAACTAAAATCAGATGCAGTGGCTCTTGCTGATGCATTATCACCACCAGACTTCATCCTCAACTCTGCAATAGGAAAATCAGATGGGCAGGTTAGTTATTTTATTTTATGTATTTTATTTATATTTTTACAAGGATTTAATGTCCCACAACCGCTATAACCTTTTGAGATTATGCATGAGATGAATACAATAAAAGAAATTATCAAGAAAATGAGACTAAAGTTTATTCGTGCTTAAGTTATTTGACATTCACCTTTTTAGGTTAAGAAAAAGTATAAAAATATTATTCAGGCAACATGTTCATACCAGGGACCAAATTCAGTCCCTAATAGTTGACATGCCATGGCAAGCTTCCCTTAATTGTAAGCATGAATTCCTGTCATATCATCTCTTCAGGATGAAATTAATCAAAGATGGTCAATGCCCATTTTGCAAGGACATAAATACTGTCCTGAACAGAGAACATGTACTGAAATTCAGTCAACTTAATAGCATCAAACAAATAAAAAATAATTGTAGGCTATCATGACGTGTCCATTATGTAAACTGAATCTTCCAGGCTGTAAAACTGTGGTCCATTGGAATGGGTGATTGCCTTATCTCCAAGATGATATACATTAAGCTCACCACTGAAGATGTCCACTGCAGTTGCAAATAAAATATCTGGGAAGGTGAAGGAGGAGAATCCCATTGGGCCATGATCTTACAGCCTGGAAGACTCCAATTACAAATGAAAAATAATTTGAAAACTCTTTATTGGGAAGCTAGGAAAAAATTATAAATATTAGCATTCCCAATAGCCACTAGCAACCAACCAATAGTTGACAAGCAGACAGTAAGCTAGTATCCCTTGATTGGTGTTTCCAGCAGGCTGGCACCGAGAATCTAAATCTACCAAGGTGGAAGCAGATGGGCTACTTACATGCAGCAAGGCATCTGAGCAATGGTGGTGGATTCATCATACAGCCATTGCATTTGGAAAATTAATAATTCCAAGTGATTTTAACAAATGATCAATAATACTCTCTCCTCAAGTAAGCTAGTATTCCCTTGATTGGAATTTCCAGTAGGTTGGCACCAAGAATCTAAATGTGCCAATGTAGAAGTAGATGATGTACTTACATGCCAGTGTGGTTTGGTAGCCTAATCTGGCTTCAGAATTCTGAGCTCTGCAGGTGGGTAACCCAACCATTTGGGTAGCACCATTCTGCTGGCTGCAGCATACTTTATACACATGAGAGTGAGGAGCATGCTGCCATACTGAATCTAATCCACCCAGACATCTCCTCAAAGGCAGGGTCTCAAATGCCTACCTGCCTACCTGCATTTCTAGTAATATCAAAATTATCATAGTGGCTTCAACAGAACTTGTACCATATCATCTGAAAGGTTCAGAGCTCCTGCCCATTACAAGAATGATTATAACAGAAAAAATTTCAATTCATGCATTTCTTGGTTTTAAATACACAGACAGCATCATGCACTTAAATGCCATCATAAAATAGAATGCTATTTGCTGAGCCAGGGGTCATTTTATTTCCAATTAAATAACTTTTGTTAAAAATGGAATGCATTCTGAAATCTTACATAGCCTATTTTTAACTATTTATTAATCCATTAGCGTTCAAATTATTTTTTTTATTTAAGAATTTTTCATCATTTGCTAGTTTACTTACATTCTAATGACATATAGTTACTGGGGAAAAAATGGAAAAAAATCCTATGTGCCATTTTCGGGAAAAAGGCCTGGTATCATATGCTAGAAGTAACATTGTCAGCATTGGTAGGTGTACAGGGATTATAATGAAAATATGTTTTCATTCTTTTTATTCTAAGGAATGAATTCATACAAATTTATAATTAACAAAAAGTAAACATCAAACATGTTCCTGATTATAAATGCTAATATAGAGGTTAAAGTTAGATATAATTATCAAAGAAAGTATATCTTACACTATCATGTGATCTAGTTACTGCACATTATTCTGCTGGAAACATTCTATACACTGTTCAGTATCTCAAGCATGATGTGTGCACTGCATATTGTTTTCCTTTACACTTATATTCTTGGCATTTCCTTTTTTTATTTCCCCTAAATTTTCTTCACAAAGTGCTGAAGGACACCAAAACACAAATTATTGTTTGGCTGTTTTTTTATTAGGATGTCCTGCACCTATAGGCACTTGGACAAACTCAGTACCACATAATTAAAATCTGTGCTTTATTTTCTAATAAAATAAATACTTATTACCCTGAACAATTCAACATAAGAGGAAATAATGTACTTACAATGCAGCTATGTTTTTGTTATTTGCATTCATGATATTTGATGGCTACCTAATCAATACTTAGATATGAAATCTCTTCTTCAATGTTGGTAGCAGAAACCAACATAATTCTTATAGGCAGTACTAATATTAGACATTAAAGTGTGCCAATTATCCAAAAAAGTTATTTAAAAGTTAATGTGCACTATGTCCATAAGAATAGACTGGGAGCTAAAGGATTAATATATAACTGTCTTGTAGTTGATGGTGACAGCTGAAGGTATCTGTAAGGAACAAGTAAGAGAGTGCTCCCACTTAACGGAACTGAATTGAACAGAATTTCCTTTAGCAATGTATTTAAATGGGAACTAGTAGAAGGAGATGCATAAAATCGAATCAATGAGAATTGATGGGCAAGATTATTTGTTCCCCTGTCAGAGTGAACTTTTATTTCATATACAATTGTAAGTAATTATGAGTTTTCCAGGTAGTCAAACATTTGAAAGTGCAATCTAAAAACAGGGCAACAATTTGCATAATGAAATATTTTGCTTTGATGGTTTTAACTATGATATGATTAGGTTTAAAACCTACTGGAACATAGTAGATGCATTATGCTTCTTTGTGCCTTTTATTCATTACAGTGTGATAGCCACTTATAGATAGTGAAGGCAAAGCTCAAGCACTTTTAATTATCTAAACATGAATCTTTTGTTTGAATCAAAAGCTCCTCTGCAAGCTTTTTCCTCATTTTGCAACTGTTATTGGTAGTAGCAATGATAATGATGATTTTTTATAAGTATGCAACATCCTGCCAACTGCCAAAGTATTTTAGAATGAGTCAAATGAATATGATAATAGCATAAATAAGTTGGGAGCTCATGGGGTCTAAAGCTACCTGGTATGCACCTTTGAAGGATAAGGGAAAACTCTGGAATAAATCTTACTCAAGTCACAGGAGTAATATGTGCAGTTTTGTACTAAATTGTTTATTATCAGATTCAAGAGTAGAGAAAATGAATAAGATTTTGGAATTTTTAGGAAAATTAAGGGATAAGTGGAGAAGAAGTATAAGGAAGGAGCTTGGTGGCACACAGTGGTGAAAATTTTATTTATTTTAGGGGTTCTTTACTATACATATAACCAGGTGGTTAAGAAATGGAGAACCTGAATTTTGGTACTGCCAACTTTTAGAGTCCTTGTGTGTTTATGTAAATTAAATTGTAATGTGGTTGCTGAAAATGGATTGAAAATGTATAATTAACAAATGGATGTAATTATGAAACTATATGAATAGTTGCAAAGGTAGCAAGGAAAAATGTGAATTTAAATATATAATTAATAGCTGAAATAAAATCATTCATTCATTTCAAATTGTTGGCAATAAATGCATACACACCACAGTGGTGAGCAATAATGATGGTATGACAATTATGATTATGCTAATAACAATGATGACAACAATAATAACTATGGCATATCTTTTAATGATAATAGTGGTGGTGGTGATGGTGGCAGCTGTGGTAGTGACAATGGCAGCAGTGGTGGCTTGCAAGATAAATTTGTGATAATTTGTAACATTAATGAAAATATGCTTAATTTCACAAAAGTGAATAAAATATTAATTACTAAAACTACTGATTAAACTCTGTTACAGCTTTATAAGAACCTTCAAGCAGCTATATTTCAAAATCCTGGTGCTATGGAAAGGCCTTTGTGGTGGAAAGAAATTGTTGCTGCATCATCCAAGTCAAAGCTCTAAGTATTAGAAAGATGTGTTTTAATAATTATTAATAAAGAAAATTGTAATAATAATATTAACATTAAAATGTTTATTAAGAACTTACAATTTTATGCTTACATTCTGATTGTATGAATGGCGGTTCAAGAAGTATCTGAACTAACTCAGATATCAACAGATCCACAGCTGTCAGCTGACTTCATGTCATTTCTCTGATTCATCTGAAATTTATTTTGTTATTTCATTTATGTTCTTTTATTTATTTTTTCTATATTGTATAACCAGCATAAGAATGTCTGCAATGAAGAGTGTTGCTTGATGATTAATGCAGTGCCTTTAGATTTTATTGGATGATTTTACATTCCAGTGTGCCTTGTGTGCCATTCTTATACAAGATGAAACATTATTCATCTGCAAATAAAAATTGTTCTGGAAAACTAATTCCATTAAAATAATGAACTAAATATGTAACATGCATAAAAGATATATTACGTGTCCTTTATATCAACCCAATAAGTTTTGATCTAGTTTTCTTTTGAAATGATGAATGCACAAATTTTGATTATAACAAGTTCATTGGTACCTATGTGAAGTCTTGGGCAACTTTATTCTTAGAATAAGTGAGAGAGGTAACATATCTATCATGGTGTTTAATCCAAGTATACTGATTTAACAAAAGGCATTATGGTATGCAGGAGGAATGATTGTGCTAAAATCAGCCAGTATTTCCAAATACTAATATACCTATGAACTTATAGTCATGTATCATTAATTATAAGTTTTGAATAATTGAGTGGAATTTGTAACACTTACATCACTAATAGTTTAAAAAAGGAAAACTAAGTTTCTGGAGCTAATCGCTCCCATCTTCAGTTCCAGTTTGACTGCCGGCCTTGTTCTTCATGGTGGTTTTTGGTTTGTCTCTGGTGGCAGTTGGATGAACTTCTGTATTAAGATGTCACTTGGTGGGATTTCAAAGTTGAAAATGCTACATTTGTTCTTCCAGATATAAATGTTTTCCCAGACTGCGAGTTCTGTTTTCCCTGTAATGTTTTTAAGTAGTTTGGGATTCCTGTTATTTATGTTTTTCATTCCAAAAATGCCAAGCTACTGCTGATTTTACTTCTTGTCTTTGTTTTATGTTCCTGATGTGTTCTTTTGCTTGTGTTTTTATGTTTCTTTTTGTCTTTCCTATGTAAATTTTTTCACAATTGATACATTCCATCTAATATATTCCTGATTTGTTCTCTTGAGTTTAGAATCCTCTTTAAGTTTAGAATTTAGTATATTTTTATGGAGTAACTGTTTTTGGAGCTAAAATAATGTTATGTTTTATGAAAATTTTTGGAATTTATAGAAGATGGATGATATGTGAATTTTTGGTACATTCTGTTTTCTTCCTTACTAGGAATAAGAGTACTGATGTCTTTGATTCTTTTTTGTTCCTTGCTCTGTGTATTTTCTTATATACCACTTCTTGTTTGAAACCATTTTCTATAGCTATATTTATTACATTGCTCAGTTCTAAATCATATTCTTCTCTGTTCATATTCTTCCTTGCAACCTGTGTGCAAGGAAGAAAATAGAATGTACCAGAAATTCACATATCATCCATCTTCTATAAATTCCAAAAGATTTTCATAAAACATAACATTATTTTAGCTCCAAAACAGTTACTCCATAAAAAATATACTAAATTCTAAAATTAAAGAGGATTCTAAACTCAAGAGAACAAATCAGGAATATATTAGATGGAATGTATCAATTGTGAAAAAATTTACATAGGAAAGACAAAAAGAAACGTAAAAACATGAGCAAAAGAACACATCAGGAACATAAAACAAAGATAGGAAGAAAAATCAGCAGTAGCTTGGCATTTTTGGAATGAAAAACATAATATAAACAGGAATCCCAAACTACTTAAAAACATTACAGAGAAAACAGAACTTGCCGTCTGGGAAAACATTTATATCTGGAAGAACAAATGTAGCATTTTCAACTTTGAAATCCCACCAAGTGATGTCTTAATATAGAAGTTCATCCAACCGCCACAGAGACAAACCAAACCATCATGAAGAAAAAGGTCAGCAGTCAAACTGGAACTGAAGATGAGAGGGATTAGCTCCAGAAACATAGTTTTCCTATTTTAAACTATTAGTGATGTAAGTGTTACAAATTTGACTCAATTATTCAAAACTTAAACATCACTGTTACAAATGTCCACCATATTTAACTAATCATTAATTATACTTATTCATTCATTATCAGGGCTCTCAAAATGAAGAATTGGTTCTTCCAATCTTGTTTCTTTAAACAGAAGTTTCCTAGTGCCATGCAAAACTTTATATGATTATAGTATCACATTAAAATTCTTTGAATCATTTCTTCTTAGAATATCACCAATTTTCTTCATCCAGCTCAATTACCTAAACATTGTCTGTACTAAATATTTTTAGCATTATTCAAGAAAGTGATCCAGAGTTATTGTGCCTATGTCTAATGGTAACCATACTTGCCTCCTAAACCGAAATTCCAGGGTTCGATTCTGGCCAGGATTGATGGATTTTTTTGAGCGTAAAAATCCCAAGTATGGCTTCCTTCTGAAGGGAAGTAAAGCCATGGGTTCCATGTTATACATTTAAGGCACAATAAAGAACCTCAAGCCTGATAAAAGAGCCTGTGAGCAAAATTTGTTGCCCGTTTCATGCCCTGAATTGAATGGGATGCCAATGAACTGAGATGTTAAAGAGCATCTGTAAATAAACCAATCAATTTCTCTGTCTAAGCTACATATATGTCAATAATTTACATTTAATGATTTAATTATTAATGCACTTCTCTGCTAATGTACTTAATATTGACCACAGTGCCTATAAAAAAAAACAATGTATTAAAATCACATTTGTACTATAAACTATTTGAAAATAGCTGTATATTAATATGGTAAATCATTAAATGGAACGAAAATATGATTAAATTAATACTGAAAAGAAGTAAACAAGTCTTTTATAAAATTATTGTTTATAGTTTATGATTGTTAGCTTTTATATAATTATATGTATCTTCAGCTCATTATTTGATATGTTATGATGCACACAGTTTAAGGACTTTTGTTATTTGTTTATCATAGTTAGGTTGTGCTACAATTAGTCTGTACATTGTACCAAGTTGTTTGTATGTGAGCCTCATTAAGATGTAATAAGAGTGTCCATGAAAGCAAATAACCATGAAACAAAGTTGAAAATCAGTAATGTTAAAAATTTAAGGCTGAAAGCTCTACAGTTTTGAATATTTACTTTGCCTGTTCTTACTTCTTTCTTTTGATTCCATTAGCATTATACTTTCTATTAAATACTAAAGAGTCATTTTTAGTGGAGATAATTAACAGAAAGTCATAGGCTAATCTGAGTATTATATAATTAATATTAGTATTTTTATTGATTTTTTTTCTTACAGAGATTATTGATTCTCCCTAAGATATATCTTTAACTAAAATTGTTAATTGGAATATTGTACAGTAAAGCTAATCATATATCCTACACTTAGGTATTCATTTTTTACACTAAACTCCATTTACTTACATAAAATAAGTTGGGAGAGTTCTCCTGAAACACATCTTATTTTATGTAAGTAAATGGAGTTTGGTGTAAAAAATAAATACCTAAGTGTAGGATACATTATCACTCCATTGTCAACAGCTTCATAAGTACAATATTTAAGCTAATCCTATATTAAGATCATTGTGTGACTGAGTTGAATTAACACTCTTTTGCTCAACTTGTTTAAATATGTAGGACCTGTTTCACAAATCCTTCATTCAGATTGGTCCAATTGAGTCAATTAGGGGCTGACGATGCATACGAAGGGTTTGTGAAACTGATCATACATATTTAAACAAGTAAGTGGAGCAAAAGAGTGTTAATTGGACTCAATCACACAATGATCTTAATATATATCTTTAAATTTATCCTCATGCTGTTTTCTTTGAATCTAAAGTAATTATTTTTGATAAATTGCTTTATTTACCAGAATAAAAAGGCTTATTTAATTTTTATAATTTATGTTCATATGTTTTGCCAGATAATCTGCCAATACATTTCTGTTAATGCTAAAATGTGAGAAGATCCACTGAAAAATTATATGATCTTAACAAACGAAGTAATGAACTTTATATGCCAAAACCCACCTTGAAATTTTGGAGTGATAATTGAATCATTCAAACTCTGTGCTGCACTCCACTCCACTTCAAGTAGGGATGTCCATTTACTGCATTGTCATTCAGGATTCTAGCTTCTATTTTAAGATTTTGCTGCTGAAACTGGCAGCTAAATTTTTGCATGCAGCCTTTGCTTCTGTACCCAAAATTTCAAGGTAGGTTTCAGCATAAGATTTGGTACTTCCCTTGTTAGACAACTTCTATGATGTATGTATAATTTTTCTTGCGCTTTTGAATTCTGATATTTTTTGAATTTATGTGTAAATTATTGCTTTATGGCATATAATGAAAATGACAAATTACACTTTTTTGCAATTTAGCTCCAACTTCTGAATCCATTTTTAGGTGACTTGAAGGGTCT
This sequence comes from Metallyticus violacea, assembly GCA_030762175.1. NCBI lineage: Eukaryota > Metazoa > Arthropoda > Insecta > Mantodea > Metallyticidae > Metallyticus > Metallyticus violacea. The sequence continues at coordinate 14,582,155 of CM060841.1, forward strand.
GTCTTATTAATTTTTAATCATTCTGTGCGTAAGCATTTAGTTTAATAGCTTATAGTACTAAATATTGAATTATTATTTTAGTATTGTTTATCAGTTGCAGATGCCAGTAATGATAGTGTGTTAAAGAATATGATAAGAATCATTGACTTAATACTTGCCACTCTGGTACAAATTTATGTACTGTTTTCTTGAGTCATAATATTCCATGAGTCATTTATATAAATTTCCCCGTGATTTTTTACATTATTTTGGTAATTACATTTTGACACTGCTAGCTTAGTTATTTACAATATATGTTTTATTTGTTAATTTTTAAAATCTTTCCAAAAATTTTACTAGCTACCTATTATATTAAAATAATATAGTAAAAGTAATTCTTTAGTCTGCACATTAAGTTCCTTAAATATTTTTCTGTCATTTTCTTACACACTTCAACTTTGACATATTTATTTCTGTGTTCTACATTTTCTGCCACAAGCGTAGAAAACTTTGAAAAGTTCAATTAAGTCTATAATAAAGTCTTTGACAAAACCACTGAAGTGATCAATAGACATAAGATCTTTGAATTTTTACCTGTTGTTTTTCATAACAGTCTATTGGGCCTATCAGTGACAATTTCAGGTATTATATGTCTGTAGTTAGATAAGGAAACTTTTATAATGCCTAAATGCACCAATTGTCATGATAGAACTTTTTGACTTTAAGCGCCTATAAAAGAATTTTTCATTTGAAATTATCTATATTCTAAAAAGGACCAAAAAATTATATTATAAAAATATTACAAATAGCAGGTTTTAAATCGAAAACTTGTGAATACTTAGCCAATATCCAACAACAGGATAGTCTCACACTAAATATTAGGAGAGCAGTATTATTGAAAATATCATTGTACATAGCTGCTTAAAATGTTTTAGTCTTTTATTTATGGTGCCAGTAGTTTAATACATTGTCAAAAATATTATGCACATCCCTTGGTATTTTGTGAAAGTTTATTGTAAGAAACTTTATAGGAAGTTAGAAATAATGAAGTAGTTTGATTATACATATAAAAAAGTATTAGGTGTCACTAACAACACTAACTGATTTTGTAAGAACATGCTTCAAGAGCTTTATCTCTCATCCTCATCTGTGGAACGACTAATGCTGGTAAATGATGATGTGACCTCTGGTGGCTCCAATATAAAATGAAACAAGAAATATATTGGCAAGATGTCAAAGTTCAGAACATGATGCTTATTTTTAAAACTAAAATCTTTTTCCATATTGTTAATTCCTTGGGATTGTTGGTAGGTAGCCTTCAACAATTTGGTTTCTTTTGTGATGTTAAGGTTGTACAACCAAAAATGACCTGCAACTGCTGATATATCCACCAGTTTATATCTTATATTTCTATTTCTTTTGCCCTTGTCTCTAAATTCCTTAATGTTCTACCTACATACATCATATCATTTTGGATGTACAATCATAACACCACAAAATAAACCAAATTGCTCAAAGCTACCAACCACCCCTAAGAATTAACAACAGGGGAAAAGATTTTCATTTTAAATATAAGCATCAAGTTATGAACTAGATATTCCACCAATGGATTTCTTGTTTCACTTTACATTCGAACCACCATAGATTGCATTGTCACCTGCCAGCATCTAGTTCAGGAAAGTTCTTCAAACATGTTCTGATGAATTGATCAGTTAGTGAAGTATAAATAATATCACCTAATACCAATTTCTTTATGTGTGTAAATTTATTGTTCTTTCCTTTCATCTGTTTCATTTCAATCTAGGGATCAGAGCAGAATGTTACTTTTGTGCTGATACTTATTAGTGCTACAAGTTCTTAAAGTGTGTTAATTAGAAATAGATTTCAGATTTCTGCTATTATTGTAAAGCTGGGAGAGAAACTCTGCCAGTTTTGCAAAAAAAAAAAAAAAAAAAAAAAAAAAAAAAGATATATTTAATTTTTATATTCCTTAATTTTCATGATTGCCATAAATATTGCAATATGCAGTGTCAACTTTCATTATAATGGATTAAAAGTTTAATATTTTAATTTTATAAACTATGAAAAGAATATTAACTCTTTTAAAAATGATCTCAAAATGACTTTATCTAAATTAATGTTTTAAAAACATCTAAAAATGACAAAACTTGCAATTTGTATAAAAAAAAAAAGAATAGTCTAAAATATAATTTTTAAACCATGTGATAGTTATTTCAAAATTTGTTATAAGTTTAATATTTTAATTTTATAAACTATGAAAAGAATATTAACTCTTTTAAAAATGATCTCAAAATGACTTTATCTAAATTAATGTTTTAAAACCATCTAAAAATGAACAAAACTTGCAATTTGTATAAAAAAAAAATAGTGTAAAATATATTTTTAAAACAAGTGATAGTTAAATATTGTACTTACGAAGCTATTAACAATGGAGTGGCAATAAACCTAAACTCAGGTATTCATTTTTTACACTAAACTCCATTCACTTACACAAAAGTAAGACGCTGAAACATCTTCACAATCCATTGGAGTTACTGCACTTGGGAAAAAATTTTCATATTAAAAAATACAGAAAACCTAATGAATTTCCAGTTTCCTCCTATGGATGAACTCTGCAACTTCCTACTTCAACCAACAGAGGCCACCACAAGAACATCCGGTTATCCAGCCATCATTTCGAGTAATGGGGGTTCAGTGAGCAACTGAAGATGGGAGAGATTCTCCCGAAACGCATCTTATTTTTGTGTAAGTGAATGGAGTTTAGTGTAAAAAATGAATACCTAAGTTTAAGTGATAGTTATTTCAAAATTTGTTATAAATATTGTATTTTGATTTCAAATCTTCTGTTTTTTATGACATTCTGGCAGTGTCTTTATGTAGCTACACTAAAAATTTACAAGGATTGTGGAAATACATTTATACAAAGATTCCTTTTAGGTTGCTGCAGATAAGAGAAGTCATCTAGTGCAGCATGAGAAAATATCAATTTAAAGTATGTGACTTGTCTAGCATATGCACTTCACTGCCATTATGATATCTGACTGGCAATATAAATAAAAGGCTGAAACATTTTAAACAGTTATGTATGATGGTATTCTCAAAATGTTGCTTGCCTGACTATAGCTGTACCATTATCCTGTTGTTGTATTCTCCTTGACTTCCCAGATTGAAATGAAACAGACAATAAAGGACATACCACATCAATTATTTATCTTATTATCAATAAGAGCAATTTTTCAGGATCCCATTTCATTGTTATTGAAAACAGGATTTACTGATGTGGTATAACTCTATAAAGACATCTAAAATTAATCAAATTTGGAATTTGTGTATAAAAATAATAGTCTTAAACTAATTTTTAAATTATATTAGATTCAGTGACAAAAAGAAACAGATTCATGATTGAAATACAACATTTTCTTTCAAGTAATGTGAAAATATATCTTTCAAGTTGCTGTAGATAAGGAGAGTAATTCAGTGCAGCAATTCAATGTTACTATAAGTTAAAGTATATGCTGCATACAATTCATTTATTGCAGTTATAGATACTGAGTTGAAAATTGTCATTTAATATCATGTATATAAGTTATAAAGGATATTTTTGTGCAACAAAGGCATAATATGGTTCTAAGTACAAAGTTCCTTAAAAAAAGCTAGCTATAAACATGTTCAGTATCTAAGGTGTATTTCCCTGGTGTATCCACAATTCTAACATTTTCTTTGGATTTCACCTCCCCACCTATTCCCACCCCTTTGGCAAGCTATATCTAACAATATTCAAAATCCTAATTATACAACCTTGGTAAACAAATACCAATTTTACATTTAAGTAAATAAGCAGAATTCTAACATGCAAATGCAGCTTGGAGAGATAATGTTCATATGTGCATACAGAGTTACCTCTTGAACAATTAAGATGAGATTTAAGTTACAAATCTTTATTTAACGTAAGATCTTAGCACCTTCTTAATATTGTTTTTTGATCAGATGTGAATTTGAATGACTTGTGGTTGCTTCTCATTAATCAACTTATTGTGCATACTCTGAAGTCTGGAATATGTACTTCAATAATGTATCTGTGCCCTTAGACCCCTCATTCTCAAGCACAAATTATATTAAACCTATAATGTGAATAAATGTTATGCAAATGATCTGAAAAAAGGAAAGAAAGAAATACTCCTTTTTATACACATATTTCTATCCTTCTTTCTTTTATTTTCTTACTGCCATCATTCATTCACTCTTGTAAAGCTAAATTCAAAAGGATATTAAAATGTAACCTAGAAGAGGCTCACATTATAACACATTTGTTATTACATCTACTTTATTGTGTTTACATTTTCATTAGCTTGCCAATTTAAACTTCTAATGTTGTAAAAAATGCATGAGATTAATGTTTTAATGTTGAGATTTATAAATTTCTATATTTATATGCATTGTTATATACAAAAATATCAGGTACCTATATAAAATGTTTATGCAGGTTTTGTTTATCTATGTTTCAATGCATTTAATAAGATTTGTGATTATATCAAAGCAATCAATTGCTATTGTTGGTAAACAACTGTAATACCTGATAATGGATATGATTCCTTATTAAATTTATAAAAAAATAGTCTACCATGTGAAAATAATTTCATTATAGGATAAGTTGCACCACATGTTTTATTCATGCCTATTAATATAGAGGGTTGTTTAAAAAGTGCAATAATGCACTGCTGGTCATTAAAGTTGCAATGCTTATAAAAATGCATTAAACTGACCCCATATTTTCTCATAAGGAACAAGTATGACTCATCAAAAATAATGCAATATCAGCAGCTATTTGATCATGAGAGAATGATAGCATACCAATAATGAAAGATGTTGTTCTGAGAAATTGGTGCTCATGTTAGACAAATGCATCCACAGTGAAATGAATATGAGATCAGTGGATTGAGGTAGAATGAACACTCAGATAGGAAGAATTCCAATGGCCTCATCAAACAACCAAACAAGAAGACAGACATTTCTGCATGACTATTATGAACATGTACAATGTTTTGTAATTTTAATGGCCAGTAGTGCAGTACAGGTGCTTACATTCAAAGATTATTATTCAGGAACAAACCAGTCAGCATGTATGAATGACATAAGAATCCAACTGCTACAATGCCTTAGGAAATATAATAATTTTCTCTATCTACCTCACAGCTCTTTTCAGCACAAACTAGAGAGGGTTATTTTACTATTACAGAACTACACAAAAAACAAAATTTTATTGGGTCAAAGTAAGGAAGTAATAATTTATTCGATTAATAAAAAAGGCTTTCATGGAAAGAAATAAGTAAATCCACAACTGTAATTAATCAAACTGCAGATATCACAAAGAAAGCCAATCCTTGGTCTCTAGCAGAAATCCTGCCAAAAAAAGAATCATCACACATAAGACAGTTGGAGAATTCTATTAACAAATGTGAACACTCCTATCACCCAAGATTTGAAGTTGGGAAAACATCAATAAAAACAGAATAAGAGTGTGGTTATTTAATTTTCAGGATTTTTACTAAGTAGAAGACAAACAGAGAACCAGATCTGGAATATACAGTGCATGGTTCACTCCCAGTTCTTGTAGAAATTTCATTGTTTTCAAAGTGGTGAGTATAGAGTCATTCTCATAGTCAGGTAACAGTCCTGACAACCCAAACTTCCATCTTCTGTTTATTCTGCTCTGAGACTCTGGGAGGGAAACTTTGGTTTATTGGTTGTTAGTTATACATTTTTGTTCTTGGAGTGGCATAGTTGCAATATGGCAACTTGCTGAGAAGAAGTAGGCGACTACCTTCTGGTTTACACTTTGACATTACTTAACCTTAACAGGGTCACCATTTGGAAAGACTCAGATCTTTGATTCTGGGTTATATTGATCAATCCATTTTCATTACCTGTAAAAATATGGACATGTTGGGAGCAACCATTGTCAAAATGATGAACCATTTTCTGGTGCCATTCTATTCTTGTTACTGTTTGTCCTGCTGTGAAATTGTAAGGTACCCAATGATGACAAAGCTTCCTTACATAAAGATAGCTCTGCAGGATTTCTGACACCTTTGGCAAATAAATGTTTAGAGGCTCCAATATCTCATAGTAGGTCATTCTTCACTATGACTTTTACATGAGCATTGTTTTTATCTGTAACTACTATTGCTCAATGCATTTGTGTTCCTTGTCTTTTAAGGCTGTTCTTCCTCATCTAAACATTTCATAGAATTGAACCTAATTTTGATATGATTAACAATGATATCTAATGTCAAGTGAAACATATTTACTTGAAAATATTTTTCAGTATTTGGCAGACGTTCATCTTGAGCCGGTTCATCTAAAGGCCTTTTAGTTTTGCAGAATCTCTTGTTTCAAATTTGGCATTAACTCCCTATTGTTTTGCAAGGGACATGCTGGACAGCAATGCTTTCTGGAAATTATTTCTATAGTTATTTAGCAAAATTGCAGCTGTTTGGAGTAACACTTGGAAAAGTTCCAGGTCTTTAGATTGCAGTAATTTTGATATCATTAGCGGCTTCAAGTATTTTGGAATGCAAACAACTTGAAAAACAAATTCAAAATTTTCCATTTGTTTTTTAAAAGCACTGGCTTCATTACATTCATTGTATATTTTGATTCGAACATCATTGCAGTTAATGCCTTCATGACATCTAAATAACCATGTTTTAGAGCTTTAATTAAGTGCAATTTTGATGACCAATGTGCAAGACAAAGTTTTTTTTAAAAAGTAAGAAGTGATAAAATTTTCTATTACTTTGTACTTTGACTGAGAAACAAATGAAATCTTTCAACTATATCAAAAAACCATCTTATTTTCAGAAACATTTCTAACAGCATCATTTAGAACTAGATTCAAACTATGTGTGCTGCAGTGAACATGTTTAGCCATTTTCTGTTTTTGTTCAATCCTTGCTTTTACTCTGTCATAGGTCCCAAACATATCCACCGAGTGGTCATAACCTTGGCCATGGCATTTGACTGAGATACCCTTTTCATTCATTGAATTTAGAATTTCAGCTTTCAATGACACAGCATTATGGTCTTCCATCTCTTTGAATCCTAAAAAGCTTTCATTTATTGTTATTTCACAAGGTTTTCCAAAATAATCTTTAACTATATGAATGAATCTGAAAATTTGATTTCATTGATCTTTTTTCTGACATTTTATGTAGTATACAAAATTATATAAAAAATTGTGCATACTTGATTTCATTCTCTGCTTTCTGTGATAACAGCTGAATTCATTCATTTTGGATTTTTGGACTGAGGTATTTTTCAGATGCTTCCAGTCCATGTACATGCTACTGAAATACCAGACAATAAGTCCACAATAACTAAAAATTTGCACAGTGAGCTTTCCCTGATCCTTCTCTAAGCTAGGTTAGATACTGATATGTGATAATGACATTCATTACGCTAGCAAGGATTTGTTTCTTATTAATGTGCTAATTTATTTCTTTAATTCATATTCCAGGTTACAATCTACCATTTCTTTTCTTTTCTAGACATAAACAACACATGCCTTTAGATGCGAATGAAACATTTTGTGTTATTTTTTTATAAGCCCTAACAATCATGAACATCCTTTATCCAGTCAAATTGAAAAGATGCTGAACTCCTGTTAACAAAAATCAGCATGGCTCACAATAAACAACACCTCCTTTTCCAGAATAACAGAGTCATTCTCTTGTCATTTTCAATCCAGATTTTGTTAATTTTTCATAGTAATTAATGGAGAAAGATCTATTATTTTGCTTAGAAGATCTTTTGGAAATGGACTGGGTTTGCAAGGTTCATGCCGTAAAATAAACTTCTTTGTGTGTCATTTAAAATATCTGGAAAATTAAAACAAACATTAGGAAATGCCTCTCTAGTCCAGTGGTATCACCAGAGAAGTACTTACATTCTGCTGTGAGCTATTACTTCCATTCTCAATTTCAGTAGAAATATCAGACTTCTTACCAATATCAACATTAACACATCTCTTCATCTTCATCATTAATATTCTTCACTGTATCACAGCTTGAACTTGCATTATTGTCATTTGTTCTTAAAGAAACAGATGACTACTACTAACATGGACTATTATAATTTTCATTTAATATTTCTGAATTAGTATTAAAGTAAGAATCTATTTTCACTAATTTTGAAACTCGTCTTTCAATCTCTCTCTCTTTCTCCATTTTTGGGCACCATTCAAATGTTCATAACTAGTTTTAAGTGGTTTCATTTCAGAGGGAGAAAAAAAAAAAAGATTAAAAAAAAATAAAACTCAAAAATTGAATTGCTAGAACAAGGTATTTTTGGTATAATATTGTAAGTGACATGAGACCAGAATCAAACACTATGTTTCACTTCTATCCCCACACTAGACTTGATGTAATATCCAAGCCAAGCATGCTGAAGCAATGGAAAAATAAACCAATACATTCACAATTCATAAATGTGACCTAAATATATATTGTTTGCAGCCTGCATACATCATCACATGACAAGCTCGTGCTATATTGAAAATTAGCAGTTTGTTGATTGTTGACATGTATTAGATATGTTCACTGAAAGTTGTGAATTCTTATTCTTTTGCTGCTTTGCATATATTTTTCCCCATTGTGACAATTTATTTACATTTATTTTCCAATTTTTATTTTCAAACCTTTTTATTTTTTTTTAATTACGAGCCACCGGCCCCTAGGCCTCATGTCCTCCGCATCGCGGTGTCTGCGGCGCCTTCGCCTTCAGTTACGCCCCTGATGCTAACACTAAATACACAGTTACTTGAAATAAAAAAATACTGGCAATACAAGATAGAAACACTTACAATTCGCAGAACATTTTCAACGAGAGTACAGTCACGGGTATGAGAAAAGAAACGTCTATTAATCGCAGATGACAGAATGGTGAACATCCTACCAACCGATATGGTCCTACATCTACGGTCGTCCATTTCATCCTCGCAGGAAGTCTGTAAGATATATTATAAAACCATTATTATTGCTTATGTGATATGTGACATCTAACAAAGCTTGAGCTCCCGATCATAAGGTTAAGGCATGGAGTAAATATAATAATTTACTTTTTTCTCCTTAAGGCTCTAAGAGCATCAGGGAGATGAAATTGGATCCAGATTACTTGTGAACTGGGCGAGCACCACTTTTCATTCTCATAGACAGATAGGAAATTAGCGCTGTGAACGATAATTGCTTTGTTGAAGAGTTGCTCTCAATAAAAACAAAGACCAATGAGAGCATAACAAACAATGTGAACATCTCAATTGGGACTTGTACTTTGATGCGATTTACTTGACGTTACAAGCAGGGCTGAAAGCATTAGTCCTCTTGCTGCTTCGCTGCTGCAATGTCCGAGCGTCTGTCCAGTCCTGAGCGATTGCGGAGAGTGACGAATGTTTTCAGTCCTGCTTGTAACGTCAAGAATGTTTTTAGCATGGCTTGTACAGCATCAGCTGGTTTAAAATGCTTAGGCCAGTGCTTGCGTCATCGCGGCCATTAATCCTAAGGGCATTAACTTATATTGACGATAAAGGATGACTATGAAGTTTTAAGTGATACTTTTTGCTTGGTATTTGGTACACTGTTTATTAAAAGAATTTAGTGCGTAAGCCTTAATCGAAGTACATGCACAGCCTTCGAAGTCCTTTCTTAAGCGTCATATGGAAGAACTTTGGGTATGGATATTGGCGGTTTCAGTTAGTTTATTTGAATGACTTTTTTGTTTTGTTTTTTGAAACTAGTTTGAACGTAACATGCATGTAAGAGGGGTAAGCGAGTCAATAAATTAAAACATATTTCGCATTTTTAAAATTTTTCTTTTTGTAATGAAATTCTTGTTAATGATAGAGTATGTTATTTTAGTTAGCTAATTAGCCTGCTGTAATTCTAAGCTTTGATGCACGCATTCATAATGTAATTAATAAAAACTAATATAATTTAGCCACCATTGAATATATGTATGTAAGCAAACACGTACCTACTCCATTGTAAACAAATAGTAATCATGGAGTGTGTTTTGTTTACGTGGTAACTTTTGCGGAATAATATATATATAGGAAGCATATGTTTTTAATTGTTTTAGCGGACTATATGCTTGATCATTGTTGATTGAAATCATTTTGCATGAATGAATTTCTTTCTTGCTATAGAAATAGCTATAGATGGTCCAGCTTAGGTTAACCATAGTTGTTGCATTCCATAAAACAACTGTGAGCAACAGAACACATAAAAATGTTAAACACACTAGATTTAGTTAGCTCTGGTACCTTTTATGGTTAGGAGCAGAGATGACTTAGGGCATAAGCTCTAGTCAGCTATGCCTGTACTTGAGAACGTGTTTTTGAATCCTCTTTCAGTCATACTGCTTTGTTAATGCAGTTTTGGGGTTTCCCACTTTTGAGATGCAGAATTGCTATTTAATGAAATTAATGAATTTCACCAAGATAAGAAATTCATGTATTGGTGTAATCAAAGGAAAACTAGCCACTAGCCTATTAACTACAATATGATATTAACTTCAGTGTTGATTGGAACATGTACAGTAAAGCAAATTGTATAATTAAATTATTGTATGATTGAGTCGAATCACTTATTTATATCTAGAACAGTTTTATATATATATAATATAAATGAAAAATAAAAATAAAGTAACATTATTAACAATGTAACAAATTAACAGTAATAATAAAAGTAGATAAGGATAAAACACTTAGATAAAGTCACACTTGAAATTGCTATATTTTGAACTACTGGAGTTTTTCTATGGCAAGAAGCTAGACAAACATTACATATTACCTTGGATAGATATCATGGTATAAGAAGTAATAAACAATAAAGTCTTTTAGAAAACACAGAGAAAGTAGAAATAAAATTAAAAGAATAATAGATAAATAGTAAAGAAGTCAAAAGCAAAACATGCAAAAGCAAATTAAGCTTAATAAGCCAAGTTAAAAGCTATGCCAGAGGTGCAAACAATATAAATGAAAAATAAAAATAAAGTAACACTATTAACAATGTAACAAATTAACAGTAATAATAAAAGTAGATAAGGATAAAATACTTAGATAAAGTCACACTTGAAATTGCTATATTCCGAACTACTGGAGTTCTATGGCAAGAAGTTCTAGCTAGCTACCTAGTTTGAAATATAGCAATTTCAAGTGTGACTTTATCTAAATGTTTTATTCTTATCTACTTTTATTATTACTGTTAATTTGTAATTTGTTATTTATATAAAGTTACTAGTTTTCATTTCACTTTAAATTTACCAAAAGGGCATTATAATATTTTTTTACCTTTTTCCATATTGCAGTTATAGGTTACTTATACGTTGTACTGCAACCCAGACAGCAGAAATGGCTGAAGAACTTCTGCCAGACTTTCCTCCAGGCCCATTAGATGTCTACAGAAAACAGGCATCTTTCAACTGGAAAAAACTAAGAGTATTCATTGAAGATGAGTCATTGTTAAGATTCAAGGTACGCATGTAGAATTTGAGCATGGATTAAGTATAAAGTTTTGGTTGAAACATTGCTGCTTCTTCCTACTTTTTTATGGATGAGAGATTTACAAATTAGATAATGTTAATAAAGAACAGAATTCTTTGGGTTCAGACCCTTGAGCATTTTTAGTTAACTCTGTACTTTGAGAAAACTTCAATTTCCTTATTGATAAAATTCATGTGGAGAGTTATCAGAAATCATAGATGATTCTTGTACTGCTTCAATCCTGGTGTCACTGATTAAGAAACACCTGTTTTTTGATGAATTTTCAGTTATTTTCCTTTGTTCCATTGTTATATTATTTCTTAAATAGGTCATGCCCCAAGGAAATACAAATAGCATGAATTTCAAAAAAGTTGAGGTTGACTTCATCAAACAAACTTTAGAATATGCAAGCCTGAATTGAACCAGGTTAAGAAAAATCCTTGAGATTAAATTTTTCTCTCATGCTGCTTGCTGTTATAAGTGGTTTCCTTACCAGTTTAGTGTTCATCTGGATTGATGGAAAGACACTTGAGCTGAGTAAGAGTTGTTCAGTCAATCCACTGCAAGAAAATTTGTAATGCTGGTACTACTCATTCATATGATTTCAACATGATGGGTTATTCCTTCATTAAATGTTCTGCAGAAGGCAAAAAGGCTACCTTCTTATTTTGGAGGTTAATCTGGAGGACCTTTAGGGCCATCCTTGACTAAAGTCACAATGTAACTCTGCTGGGACCCTAAGGTTCTTTGGCCCAGATTCTCTCTGAAGAGTTAATACCCTCCATATCTGAGATTTGCTCCAAGAGAGCTTCCTCATTGAGGGATGAAATTGCAACAGCCGAGGGCTGGCAAATGTGGTCCTCAGGAGTGAATTTATTAATTTTCTGGGTCGTTTTCATAAAGGTCCCACAAGAAGCTAGGGAAAGTGATCTGCCTAGGCAGAGCCCTGCATACCTGGTAAGGCTAAATGCTCCAGAAGGTTGTGTGGCATTCTGGAGTAACCTTTCAATGCATTCTCCTATGTACATGCACCTCCTCAACGTGGGTCCCATTACACCTTGAGGTTGGATGAATAATGAGTGATGAGTGAAAGATGAAGTTGGATGAAAGATGGATGGCTGAAATGATGAAGTAATGAAGTGAGTTTCTTCTTGATCTGACCTCTCCTCACAGCGTGCCTGTGGTATAGCCTGTTTATTCATAGGGGCTCATGAGCACCCACCAGTGAGCACAACATCCTGCAACTGTAGGAGAGGAACAAGAGATAGATAATGTATTTTTACTAGGCATATTTAGATAAATTCAAATGTAAGCATTTTGTAAGAGGACTTAATGAGTTCTTAGGCAAAATTATAATAAAAGAGCAAAATATTGTCACATTGGGTGTTATTAACATAAAATCAAATTGCAACACCAGTAAGGACAAGCAACTATGTAATTTATTATAAAGCTATAACTTACATAGTGTAATGAATTGCCCTACTGGAATAACTTCCAGATTGGTACGTCAATGAATTGTCAGTTTTCTGCATTTATAAGTGAATATCACACATTTGATCACTGTGCAGAGATTATAATATAACTAATTTTAACTTTGAGGTGTAAAGTAAATACATCCAAAAAGACAGAGAAAGTTAAGAAATATATTAAAAATGGAATCTGTCTACTCGGCAAATATGAAATGGAAAGCTTTCCTTAATATGTCGCAGCAATATTTAAACTCAGCAAGTCCAGCAAAAGTAAAAAAAAAAAAAAATAACTATGAAATAAAATATAGAATATTCACCAAACTATTCAAATATAAATGTTAAGAGAGAGAATGAAATGCATCTATGAGTTCTATAAATAACAAAATTTGAAATTTATAACAACAAATTATAAAAAAGGAGTGTGCTAAAGCTCTTGCTAGGCAGATATCCCTAAGCATATAGCACAGAAATTGTTGAATTGTGAAACAAGGTCAACATTATGAATAGGTAAAAGAATCAAACAAGTCAAATTGAAAATATAACCTTGAATGTAAATAAAGAAATCATGTACATACCAGGGGAAATGTGTAAATGTATTTAACAATTATTTAAAAATATAATGGAATCTGCATAAGGTAAAGTTAAACCTTATAATTTTCAATCAATGCCACATTCATTGTACTGCATTTTATATCAAACATGGAAATAAGCAACACAATTAATGCATTTAAATGTCAGACTTCTTCAGGGTCAGACAGATTTCCCCTAAGATTCTTATGTACTATAAAACAGAACTTAATGATGTACTATACCACTTAATAGATTATTCACTTGATAAAACCTTTCCTGATACTGAAAGAAAAATATAGTCAGGCCAATCTTTAAAAATAAAGATAAGTGCAATATTGTGAACTATAGACCCATTACTCGTATCTGTGAATTTGGCAAAAACTAAAGAAAGTTATAAATATTAGATTTATTATTTTTTAATAAAAATAACTTATTAGATAGTTCTCAGCATGGTTTAGGCAGAATCACTGAACTCTCATAGATATGACAGAGCTTATCAAGCTTATCCTTGAAGCATTTGCATGCTTAGAAAATGGAGATAAAGTGTCGGGACTCTCTTAATTATTTTTTGACTGTGTGTCTATCAACTTATTATTGACAAAACTTAAGGGGAATAAGGGAAAATATTAACTAAAAATGTTAATTGGAACTTGTACAGTGAAGCTAATAATATAATTAAGATCATTGTATGATTGAGTCGAACTACAAACTTCTATTGCTCTATTTAGTTGTTTATAATGTCTAGAACTAGTTTCAAGAACCCTTTTGTTCGCATCCTCAGTACAAACTAAAGGGTTCATGAAACTAGTTTCACATATTATAAACAAGTAAGTGGTGAAATAAGAATATGTAATTTGACTTGATCATACAGTGATCTTAATTAAGGGAAAAATGTTTGAATTACTAAAATCATCATATAACAAATTATTTATAAGGAAGTCACTCAAATTTCACTAGTTTTATTCCACTTACTTGGACATTTCAAAGGCAAAGTTCCTTCATCGTCAGCATGGTTCCACTGTCAGCTTTACAGCATGGTATTAAGACGTCGCTCTTTGGATTTTATAAACTTTTTGATGAGGTTGCTGTTGTTTGGAAGATCAAAATTAACTAAATTTTCTTTGTTTTCATTCAAGAATATATTTTCCCACACCGATAGTTCTATGGGTTTTTGAAGAGCTTTTAAGAGTATAGGTTCATTTTGGTACTCATGGAAATTTGCCTTTTTAAACATGTCCAATTAATTGGAATAAAACTAGTGAAATTTGGGTGACTTCCTCATAAATAATTTGTTATATGATACTACATTTCATGGTGAAAATCCCAAACTATTCAAATTTATACTAAAATCATATTTGATAATCTCAAATGGTGTACAAGAATAGAGTAAAATGGGTAATAATATTAAAACTTTTCATTGTATTATGACACAGTAAGTGGAGTTCCTCAAAGCTGGGTTTTTGGTCCTCTTTTATTTCTTATACATGTGAATTATATCCTTCAGTCTGAGAATTATAAAAACATTTTGTATGCAGATGATTTATCGCAACTGTTTTGGCCGAAGTCTATAGTTGGAATGAATCGTTTAATAGCAGACTCTTAAACATTCATATTGAAATACCTTGAAGATCATAATTTAAAAATAAATTAAGCAAAGCTTTAAATTTCCAACATTACGACAATAAAATTATAACCCAGAAACAGTGTTAAATGGAAAAATCATAGAATTGGCTGGATATCTTAAGATTATGCCTTGATAGGAATCTTGACATATGAATACAATATAGGTCACATGTGCAAGAAAATTAAGCATGGGATTGTATGTATTAAGAAAATTTCAAAATATTTGGACATGGTTCTATTGAAAATGGCATATAATGGCATACTTTATCCTCATTTACCTCATTTACAGTATGGCATTGTACTCTGGGATAGCAAAGGAATCTGTAACCTAAATAAGTTATTAATTTTACAGAAGAACTTTGTAAGAACTATTTACAGACTTAATAAATGAACTTCATATTGAACTACATTTAGAAAATTAACTTAATAACTGTGTTCTGACAATATGAATACAGAATGATCCTGTATATTGTAAACAATAATAAGCATGAAACTGGCTGTAACAACCAATACTGCAGCTATAACACGTGGGGAAAAAATAATCTACTTTGAATCACCATGGAAAAAAGCACAGATTTATCAAAGGTATAATCCTATATAACAAACTACCAGAGACTAAAACTAAAAAACAGAAAAATTTAAGGAAAAACTAAAAAAAAAAATTTTGATTAAGAGATATATTCATTTATTCTGGTAGAGCTAAGGCCATTAGGCCTTCTCTTCCACTCTACCAATCTAATAATAATTACATGAAGTTAGAGCGACAATATTACAATCACAACATTGACAGTAAAGTTGACAATACTCGTACACATACAGACCAATGTAAAACATGATATATATATAAATGTATGGTAATATAAAATATTGATAATGAAAAATATTAACTTAAGAAGAAGAAAAAAAATAGGAAAATAAAAGAACAATAATATATAGCAAGCACCAGCAATGACAATTTATACATATATCAACCTATGCAAATCCTGAAAGTGGAAATAAAGATACAAGCAAAACATAAAATTAAACCCTGACAATACTATGAAGTGGATAGGAACATTTATGATTGTAATAAAAGTAATAGAATGAATAAATCTACAGCAGGGTAAAACAAATAAATACATGCAACAAAAAGAATCTGGATCTAGGATAAAAATTATTTCTGAGAATATGAAACAATTTCTTATTAAACGCTCCTGAAGTTTGGCAGTCTCTGACATCCAGAGGTGGGTATGGTTATGGTGAATGATGATGAGTAAAGTGATGTATGGTGCAATGTAATAATAGTCTGTGCTGTGATTCAGAACATGTGTTAAGATTATGAGAGGAAGACAGATTTTGAAAATGAGAAGATAAATAAGATGGAGAAGATATGTGGATAATTTTGAAAAGTAATGTGACAATGAATATTTCTTTGGTCTTTCAGGTGGAACCAAAAAAGCATATCAAGGGAGGGTGTTATATGATCGAACAGACACACATCACAGATGTAACATATGCACATATTATTAACATGCGTAGTTTTTGCGTTAGGTTAAAGTTTAAGTCTGTGAGCAGAAAATCGCAGTAGCCGAAGTGAGGCATCACCAGCAATTGCACCAAGATCTTTTTAAAGGTTCTGGGTAGAAATATTGCTGCAGAGAGGAAATTATAGCTATTAAAGAAAAATTTATTCTTGTTTTTTTGAACGTAAAATCTTGTATTTAGTATATGTAAATTTATAATTGTATTTGCTGCATATGTTTATTTGTAAGTCATTTATTACATATGTACATACCTCAGTATGCAAATTAATTGTTTCTTTAAGTACCTATTTTTATTATATATTCATTATTCTAATTAGAATTAGAATTACACACTTGTTATACCTGAAACTGTATTAGCAAACGTACAGGTAAATAGATAATATATATAGAAGGTAATGTTAGAACATTTAATTCCTTAAAAATTAATTTACTGAGAGATGAAATTATCCATTTTTTGTAATTTAATTGACTGTTTAGAACAGAATAAATAAAATATGTATATATGCATGCATTTATATGTATGAGACTGTTTGATTCGAAGAAAAAGTCCTAAGACCTTAACCCTGCTAGTATAAATAAATAAATTGCAGCTTATAGATTAGCGACAGTAGGCCACATATGCATTTTTCTTTTGTTCTTTTTTCATAGCACTAACAAAACTTGAAAAAATATAATGGAAACTATTGCTTTGGTGACATGTAAAAAAAAGACTCATCTTCTGGTTGTTATATGTAGTGCTGTGCCTACAGCTTCATTATATTTACCCACAAAATGATTCACTAACCATTGCAAATTTTCCCTTTCAAATCTAATGAGGCTTATAATGCTGTACAGATTACTCTCTGTTGTACTTAAATGGGGTTAGCAAAGCTTTAGTTGATTGGCTCATGATTTTGCCGTCAAGTTACTATATGCTGTGCCACTTGCTAAGGAAATTAATGGACTCTACATGCAAAATGCAATCATGTTCAGCTTTGTTTAACCATATAACTTCATATAATGAAGATTGTTCGTTGGAAGCAACCATTTAATAATTCACAACTTAACTCCTTGGTTTTGAATCTACAAATGAGATGAATATATATCTTGTTTCATTTCATTTCATCTTGCAAAGGGACTAATATATTTATTGGAGAAGAGATAATGGAAGAGGTGTAAAATAGTGATGTTGAAAAAGATCTTTAATGAGATCAGATAATGATAAAGAATCTTGAAACTTTTCTTTAAAGAGTTAAGAACTGTTGAAAATGTTAAATAATGTTAAGATGAAGCTTTTGACTAGATTAATAAGTAAACTACTGCGGGAGCTGGAGAGATGGCTAGCGACATATGTGGACAGAGCTACTAAGTAAAACATTATGCACTGCATGTGTATCACCATCTATTCAAATACTTAAAGAGTCGTCTATCTTTTTGCATTAATGAAAGCAGAAAGCAGAGTGAACAGTTCCACATTATCACATTCCTCTGACTAACCATCTCTCCAGCATCCAGCAGTATTGGTATAAGTTTAGTTGTATGCTTAAAATTTGGGGTATCTATAGTCCTCTAGATTCCAGTAGGTAACTACTGATGAACCAGGGATTGAGCTTGTTGAATTTATTTAGATAATAGATTATTGTAGCTTACTTATAATAACAGTTGAAAATAAAGATTAGTAAGACAGATAAGTTCTTTTATGTCTGTTTCTTTTTCTTTTGTATGTTGGTTGATATGCTGGGGTGAGCTATAAAAATAATGACATATAAGATAAGTAATTTGAGATGAGGAATTGCACATTGATGTAAAATGTCAAAGTTATTGGCCACCAAAGTAATTGTATTTTGATGCTCAGAAATTTATACTAAAGCTAAATAGTTTAAAGTTTGTATTAGAATGGCTTTGCACCCTATTTATAATTAAAATAAACTTGGTTGTTAATAACAATGAACAGCATTTTCACAATTTAGCAATAAAATAATTTATAAAATTTTAGAGTGAACACATGATTGCAATAAGAATTCAGTTAATTAAATCTGTCATCTAACACTCTTCATGCCGTCCACGGCCAAAGATGCAGATAACACATCTTTGAAACCGGTACCGAATATTTTTAAAGGTTAGTGAAGCATGAAGAGTGTTAGATGACAGATTTAATTCATGTGAGCTTCACTGTGTTAGTTCCATATGAAACATTTTTTTAAAGTTTTTACAATTTTTAAAAAATTTTAAAGGAATTCAGTTGTTAGAAACAAAGTTATAATTCTTTCCCTAATGTTATGATATGTTTATAAATTGTTTCATGCAACAGTCCTTTTTTAACGAAAACATATATAATAAAATAGCTCATCATATAAATTACAAATTGAAGAAATTGTATCAGGGAAGCTTACCATAAATTGTCTCAATTCCATGCGACAACTTCATTAATGTATACTAACTGTACAGTAAAAACTTAAATCAAAGTCCTCTTTCTTGCTTTATAACTTATAATATATCAAAAGTACTTTAAACATTCACACTATATCACCAAGAGCCATGCATTTTACTGTGACCTTGTGCCCAAGCAAGAGTTGAAAAAAACAGAGCCATTATCTAAGAAACCAATTACTCCACATACTTTCAGAGGTGTCAGTATTATCTTTATAATTATTGTAAACCGGTTGGCCAGCTCTATGTATTGTAGTCATACTTTTATTTAGAAATGTGAAATAAGTATTTTTGTAAGTATTTTGAATTTATTTCCAATTAAAAATACAACAAATTTACTCCTTTACAACAACAGTACTCTTTTACAATCGCTCAATCATGCAAATATAAACTATAAGGGACCTCCATCTATTTTCGATGAACCCCTCTCAATTACACTATTTACTATATTTTGTGATATACTACCTTTACCTTTAAACATAACAATTAAAAACAGTGCCTTTGGCAATTCCAGAAGGCACTGACTCCATTCAAAATTTATTTCAAATTGATTGGCTCAGCCCCCCAGTCCCTGGTTCATCAGCAGCTACCTACTGGAATATCCAGGGGACTGAGCTTCGATCCAACCACAACAAAACACAACATTAAAAGTAAACTAACATTAGAAAACTAGCCCCATACCTTCCCCTACTCATTCCATCCTCCTTTTATTATCCAACAATTTTACTCTCAAGCTCGTTAATGTGAAATAAACTGATGGTTACATTCATTGATAGTGTAATTCGTTCAGAATGTTATGCCTATTATGTCTTGGGGTAAACTTGGCTTCTAAACATTACAGGTAGTTAATAATAAAAATAATTTAGTAACAAATAAATATTAATTCACCATCCTAAGTTTGGTAATCAGCTATTCCACAACATTTACAGGAACATCAAAATTATACCTCCCTCTTGAATCAACTTGAACAGAAGACACTTTATTACATAAGATTTTTCTAAATACATTTTCACTATCATTATTTTTGAGTCTGAAATACTCTTTACTATCATAATCAAATGTAAAAGCATTATACCATTAAAAATATTTTAAACCAATTAATATTGTATTTATATCAAGAAATTACATACATTTTACTATGTTGATTCCGATCAAGTTTTACATTGATATACCGTATACTTAAATTAATTGCCTACTGCAACAATTTCTCCTAAATAAAGTTTGATGCTGCCATTCTTTGTAACATATTTCATTAAAGTCAGATCACCTGGTCTTTTAACTTCAGCCTCACTGTTAACTTCATCACTAGATGAAGTATCATTTTTGTCCGTGTAACAAAATAGCCTCTTAACAGTAAGGGTGTTATTTGGGATAGAAGTATTATCTCATTGACTGCAGTATCATCTATTGTGACAGATGCCTAGGAATTATATTTAGTTTCTTCCAAGGTGTTGCTATATTACAAGAAGCTGGCTTGTGTTGTGATTGTAGAAACACTAGCAAAGTCTCAAACATAATTGAAGCATTTCTAGCCTCAGATTCTGCAGCAGATACCAATATGGCTGTAGTCTTCCCGAGAAGCTGTTCTTTACAAAATGAACTAAACCACTTGATGAAAATCTACTAGTAATATTTTTCTTCGCAGATGGTCACATTGTTTTAGATAGTTGTTGAATACTGCTTAGAGCCTGTTTTTACTGTTGAGACATTGTGATACATGAGTGAAGTAATAAATTTAGAAAGGTTTTTTTAATTTTTTTTAATAAACAAAGGAAATGTTCCAGTCCAAATTTCAGGGTACATCCTTGGCATTTGTCATTTATGAGGCCTAAGGAAAACCTGGAAAAAATCTCAGTCACAGAGGATGGTCCTGGCAAAAATCGAATACCCTGACCTCCCACTCATAAGTCTGGGCTTTAATGACTCCTGTGACTACTGTTTTCCAGTGGTTGCTTTAGTCATTTTGGAAAGACACTTTTTAAAACTGGTAATAATGTTTAATAGGTTTTATTCCAAATTTGTGGAATGTTTCTCCAAGCTTTCTTCATTGGGTGTATCCAAAGATTGGCAAAAATGGGTTGCAGTTGGAGGTAGACAGAGAAACTTCATTTTTACTACAGTTGAAGGACTTCTTCAGTAAAATGAGAATGCAGATAACTCCCAATAAGAGCCTATGATCCTTGTAACCTTCATGCATGTGAAAGATAAACAGTTTTAAACCAGTCTGAAACAAGTTGCATCGAACCACCCATAGTAATATTGATAATGGGTTCTTGTGCTGTAACAAGGGTGACTGCAAAATGGGAGACCTATGGTCCCTAACATGTGAAATGTTCCAAAGGGTTTAGATTTATAAACTACATATGGAGGTAATTTCTCCTACTGTAAAGGCACAGATCACAGTTGTGGTGGCACTTTTAGAGCAGCTCACAGTGTTGTCAGAATATTTTGATCCTTTCTTGTAAATTATGTTTTTGCTGACTGGATTATCAGCTGAATGGTTTTGTCTATTGAACTCTCCATACTTTTGTTCACCTTTTGATAGTACTCTAATAATGTGACTTCATCCATAGCTGCAAGATCATGTTTAATGTAGTGGGCAATGCCTTGAATTAGCTAGCAGTTCTGCTGTTTCATAAACCCAGGCACATTGTTCTTAATTTTAGATATTATAATTCTCTTATTTACTAGATATGACTTTACTAAGGGTCTCATGTCATAGAAATATAATGGAAAGCCCCATTCTGCACAAAGAAATGTTTCTTCAAAAGGAGTGAATACAGTTTGTCTGCCATGCTTCGTTATTTTTCTTCCATAGTATTATCCTGTATTTTTTTAGAAGCTAAAATGTTCAGAGTTTATTTCAGTGAATGATAATGGGGTCTAGCGTAAAATATTTTTTCTGCATTTGATTTTATATCAAAATTACAAAGTATAATACTTTGTTGCATATGACAGAGCAGCTTATTTTAAAAGCATAATATCTTCCTTAAATGTTTCGCTAACAGCTATGTAAAACAGAAATTAAAAAGTATGACTTAATAATAACATAATGATGCAAAATAACTTTTTTTGTTTGTTTTGTTTTTGTGCCGAACTGCAGCCTAGTTTACAGTATCCATCTATCAATTTCTAGACTCATTAGCTAAAATAAAGAAAACATCACAGGTGGCCACAGGGAGATTTTTTCCAGGTTTTGCTCAGTTCTCATAAATGGCAAATGCTGATCAGGTACCCTAAACTTAGTCCTGAAACATTTCCTTCCTTTAAAAAAAATCCTTTCCCAGTTTATCATCTTATCTCATGCATCATTAGTGTCCATTGCCTATGATGCCTTAGTGGTTAAAATGGGCATTAAACACTATTAAAAAAATAGTTAAAAGTTTTTCAGTGAAAGATAATAATGCAATTAATTGGCAGTACATGATATAATTAAATCATATGGAAGTAATGAAAATGACTGTAGAAATTTATATTTACATAAAATTATATAACCTTGATTACTATTGTAATTTTTGTTTGGTTTTCAGATGAAGGTATGGAAAGCTCTGGCCTCAGATCCAATATTTCAACACCCACAGCAAACACCTTCTTTGGATGAATATAGGCATTTATCTATAAAAAGAACATATCGTTTGAAGGAACTTGACCTGCTTCCATTTGAAGATATAATGGAAGATGTTAGAAAGGTGAGTGAAATGCCATAATATGGGCAGTTACAATGAGGTTATTTAAGTTACAGGCCAGCAGAGCCTGGCCAGGATCTATGGATTTTTTCAGGGCGTAAAAACCCTAAGTATGGCTTCCTTCGAAAGGGAAGTAAAGCTGTGTGTCTCGTGTCGTACATTTATGGCACGAAAAAGAACCTCAAGCTTGAAAGAAGAGGCCTCTGAGCAAAACTTGTTGACCGTTTCATGCCTTGAATTGAATGGGATGCTGATGACCTGAGAGATTAAAGAGCATCCGTAAATAAACCAAATCAACAAAAAAAGCCAGCAGAGGGCTTTTTCTGTTGCAGTAGCAGCATTTTCCCAGATGAATGAATTTGTAACTCAATTAACCTTATAAATGTGTTACAAAGGTCTGCAATAGATGTGGTGCTAGGCTGAAATATACAAATACAAATGGGTCATGTTAGGCTTCCTGTATAAAACTTGGTCTAGCAATTCTGCTATGTATTGTGAAGAAAATTGTTTTGACAATTCTTATATAAAATTCTTTTTTGTAACATTATCCTTGAAGTAACGAGCATTTCATACCAGAGTACATCCTTTATACACATGGTTCCAGATTGATGTGCATTGACTATCATGACAGTTAAAAAGATACTCCTTAATATTTATGATGCACAATGAAGAGATAGCATCAATGGCACAGCAAACTCACAAACACAATATTTTTCTAAAAATCCAGACAAGTTAGCATCCACTGCCAAGTCATAGGACTGTTTACCACTCACAATTATGAATTGGTTTCCTAAATTAGACATATTTTGGTGTGACTTTATTGTGTAAAACATTTCTGATATAGGCAAATTTGAAGTAACATTTTAGGTGCTAACCAATTCTGACCTTTACATACCTCGTTATGAAAAGAAAATATTTATATTTTGTTGAATTAAAAGTAAAACTACTAAAATCATGTCAACACATTAAAACTCTCTTGATGTTTCACATTAAAACTTTTTTTATTAAAAAGTAAGTTGGGTTAGTTTCGTGAGTCACTTGCTCCCATTGCCAACCATTTGATGACTAGATTTAGTTTCACTATGTGGATTCCTGTATTTTTTTTTAATTGAAGAAATATCTATATATTCAGCTACAACATATTAAAGAAAATAGCAAAGGAGACTACACATTGCCCAATAATTAATAATAAAGATATCCCAGGATTATTGTTTGCACATGCTTTAGTAACAAGAACAAGCAGAGAGCTAAATAAAGCAATATTGAGATATTGTAAAGAATGGTGGTTAAAAAATAAATTTAAAATTATGGTATGCAAGATGGATAATAAATTAAAAATGAGATGAGATGAGAGATAGTGACTGGAAAGTAATGAAATTGAAATAGTAAAGAGATTGGATTATTTAGAGGTTAGGATAAATAATAATGAAAGATAGACAGAGCAGTGAAGGAATGTATTAGGAAAGAGAAAATTAACTATTAATATTATAAGAACCTGTTTAAAGAAGATTCCAAGTAATAGTGTAATACAGATCAAGAGAATTTATTCAGCAATTGTTGAAATAAACATTATGTATGTGGTTGAAATTTGGGATATAGAGAAAGAATGGGAGTATATCGACCATATTCACAGAGCATTTTGTAAAATGGTGTTGAGATTACCAAGGGCAGCTCCAAATGGGGTGGCATTGGTAGAATTGGAAAGAGTTGGCAGGAAAGGCATGATATTAAACGTATTTTGAAATATTGGCGTAAGATAGTATCAAGGGAAGAAGGAGACATAGTAAAACAGTGTTTATGGATACAAGTAAAGTAAAAGGGGAAAGAAGTTGGTTAACTCAACTAAAGAGGGTATTACAAGAAGTTGGAATAGGTGAAGTGGAAGAACAACAGTTAATGAATAGACAAGGGCTATGGAAAGTAAAGCAAAGGATAGATGATGTCGGAAAGCAAGAAATGTGGAGTAGCTTACAAGATGAGAGTACCTTGAAACATTATGGGAAATTTAAGAAAGAATGAGAGGCCAGGAAAAATATGTAGATGTTTGTAACAAAAGGGAAAGGGAGAAATTTACTTGGGGTAGAGCAGGTATATTAGGGTTAAGTGGATAAAGTGAAAAAGGAATAGTATCCACTATGTGGAGAAATAGATAAGGGTTTTCATTGTGTAGTTGAGTGTTCAAAAACTAAAGAATGGAGAGAACAAGTATGGATTAAGAAATGGGACAGTTACAGATAGCAATTGTGATACAAAAGTGTTTGAAACTGGTGACAAGGAATTTTTGATAAAAGTTGGTCATTATATAGTGAAGGTAAGAGAGAAATGGTGGAAAAGAGTGAATAAGGCTAGGGAGATAAAGAAGGAACTGAGGAAAGTAGGATTTAATATATATATATACACAAGCAGAGAATTAAGTTTAAAATTTTAAGAACTATCAAAATTACACAAATTGGACAATTCTAATTGGAACTAAACACAGTGAAGCTTTTGAAATGTATATAAACAACTGCTTGTCGTCTAAACACTCTTATGCTTCACACTATTTTTGAAAATGACGGGACCGGTTTCGGAGCGACATCCACTCCATTCTCGACCAACTCGACGACTGATTGAGAAAAATCAACGGTTATGAAGAACTGCGGCTCCGCCCTGGTGGTACTTCTATGAACTGGAAATTTGTATTGCATTCTCCCGTCAAGTCGAAATTCAACAGATGATTATAAATAAAAATCTTCTCCCATGTATCCAATTCTATGTATCCTTGTGCTTCTTTTAGTAACTTTATTTCTTGTTGTATGTCATGATTATCAATCCAAAAATGGTGTGCAACTGCCGACCTATCTATCTGTTTATGCTTGACGTTCCTGAGATGTTCCTTTAACCGTGCTCCTATGTTCCTCTTCGTCTAAAACATATGTCCTATAGGAATGATGGTAAATATATTCAGCTATCAGCTCTAATCACAAATTATGGAACTGCAAATGCTGAATAAAAATATGCCACAAGGACTAAGAGTAATATTTAAATGGAAGGTATACCTAATAAAGAAGAGAGAGATGATATTCTAATTGCAAAACCTGAATAAGGAAGATGTACTGCCCATCCACAATCTAAATACAATAAAACAAAATCGTCTTGCGTACTGAAAATAAGCAAGAAACCTGCATAAATTGTTTGTAAATAAATGAATAAAAATTCATTCTTAAAATGTTTAAAATTTGTTAAGATGTATACTGAAGGACATTTCTTAGAGTAAACTGCATTGATTAATTTTAAATTTAATAAAATATAATCCCAGTACTAAATGTATGTTCTCTAGGATTAATTAGGAAAAGTGAAAGAGACTAGCATCACCCTTGTATTTATATGTATACATGGGTTTGTGCATTAAATTTTTATTGCGAAGTAGACAAACAATTTTGTTAATTAAAATGTAAATTGGAACTTGCACAGTGAAGCTAATCATATAATTGATATCATTGTATGATTCAGTTGAACTACACACTCTTAATGCTTCACTTACTTGTCATATTGTATGTAACTAAATGTTTAGTTGAGAACTAAATGTTCTTGAAACCAGTTCCATACATTATGACAAGTAAGTGAAGCATTAAGAGTGTGTAGTTCAACTGTCATACAATGATATCAATTTTGTTAATGTTTGCATTTGCTAGCTAGCATATTAGTCTCTCCCTTTTTGATAAATGAAATTAAGCAATAATGGTGCAAATGAGCCTTTTCAAGGTAAAGGAAAACTTCAGAAAAGGTGTCACCTTGTCTGTCCTGACCAGTAATCAAACCCATCTCTGGTACCTTACAAGTAGACACTTAATGGCTAAGCCATATTATTGGACTATAAAATATGTAGAATAATATAAATAAAAACTTATATTTCTAGAGGGGGCATTTATTTTTATTATGCTTCTGACTCTGCAAAATTTCATTCACAGCCAACAATTAAGAATTGTTAATTGGTACTTTAGGTTCATCATGATTAAATTGCAGAAAGGAGCTGAGAAATAAAAAATATGAGTGTGTTAAAAAGAAATATTTTTAGCAGTGAAGTTTAAATTACAATACTTGGTAGAATTATTGTGCATTCTTGGTAAAAAAAAATAATGAAATAGTTCTATAGAACTAGCTGTTTGGTGGACGGAGGGTTAAATTGCAAACAGAAGAAATAACAAGCAATTATTTTATCGTGGTGGTTGGCTTAGTAACACTATTATATATATCACTTGTTTTAAATCATAAACATATTTCAAGAGCACTGGCTGTCATATCAACTGGAGACCAAATATATATTGCTCCACTGTTTATAACTTAATTCTTCATTAAAAGCAATTAATTTTGAAATTCCGTCAAAATATAACTTTATGAAAAAGTTCATCAAGCAGATCATGAGAAAGAGGGGGAAGATAGCTTAACAAATTGGAGAAAGTAACTAATGATGAATGAAATTTCATTTTAAACATGCCCAAAAAATAAAAAGTTTATGATTTCAAGAGTAAAAAATCCAACCAAGTAATAAATACAAGCCTACTGAATTGGAACAAGGTATTATTTCATGCCAAAGGTAGACCCACAGCTATGGAAAAAAGAGCAAATAATGAAATCACTGAAATTAAACTCTAATATATGTACTGAGATTCTTAGAGAAAGCATATACAAGTAATAAACTATGCATAAAAACTAAAGTACTGTACTCTTACATTAGTCAAATAATTTTTCTTGGGTTTTCAGCTTGTTGAAAGTAGAATTATTTTCATGCTTTAATTTCTCATTTATCAAGAAGTTTTAACTTTCAAATATCTGAAAACCAGAGAAAAATTTGTTGATAAGTACCTGGAGATTTTTCTTACTCTTTCAGCATGTTACTCTTTTCTTTCAGCCACTGATATATGGTTCCTTAATATACCAATATGATCCTTCACTAAGTGTCAAATACTCTCTTACATTTGACATGTTCTCGAATACAATTAGCAGCATGGGAAGTGCAAGGCATTACCACTACGTTGAAGATATCAGAGAAGGAAAGGCAAGTACATAATTGGATTTCATTTGTCTTCTGCTTGAACACTAGTGGTTTGAAATATTGGAGTATTAATATTAATATTTGTGTGTTTTAGCTATTTTTGCATCTTGTTAATTTAGCTACATTGTTCCAACAGCTACTTTATTTTTCATTTTTATTATTTCAAAAATTCAAAATAAGTATCTTATTGAAAGAATCAACAGGTACTAAGGTACTAGGTCTTAAACTATAAAAATTTGTAATTATGGTATTGAAAAAATTATTTGTGACCCTGTTGTATTGGCCACTTAATGAAAATTATATACATATATTTTTTTTTAAATATTAGCTTCATCTGCCTGATTTGGGACAGGTGCAGTTGTTAACAATGTCTAATAATTATATATATATATATATATATATATATATATATATTTTTTTTGCTTTTTGAAAATTTAATTTTTCATATTTATATAAAAGCCAAATAATTTAGAATCTAAGTTAAAGTAATCACACTTATCAATGTTAAAGCTTATAATAGAATGAATTTAATTTGTATCAAATTATCAATAATAGACTATAATAGCTGTGACATAAGAAGTTCCTCTGTAGAAGCCTCCAATTCATTGAAAAAAAGCATTTTTTTTTCTTTTTTCCCCAGATTGGCGGGTGCTTTGCATTAACAGAAATTGCTCATGGCACAAATACAAAGGGAATGAGAACAACAGCTACATATGATCCTAAAACTCAAGAGTTTGTATTAAATACACCTGATTTTGAGGCAGCAAAATGTTGGGTAGGTAGTCTGGGTAAGTAGCAGTCTCTGCTTCCTTTAATCATAACCCTGTATTTGTGTGCATGCATGGTTTTTTTTCTTCTCTACTTGCCAGATCAGGCATCAGAGTTCCATGCACAGGCAGCAGAGGACAGTAGCATGGTTCATTTATAACCAATAAATTAGTGATGGATTACATTATACTGATGGATGATGAGAGTAAAGATAGGGGTGAGATGATAATGGAGCAATGATGAAATGAGTGGCAAAGTGAAGCAGAATACCTGGAGGAAACCTAGGCACCACTTCATCAGCCGCAAATCCCAATTGATTAGTGGGATCAAACCCAGTGGGAGGTGAGCAGTCTAACCACTTGGCCATGGCACCACCATCCATTACTCAATATTAAATAGTTTTATATTTTAGCAGAGGGAATGGCTATAATTAATGGTTAGTATTGAAACAGCTATTAGGTGACAGATACTGCTAAAAAGATTTCTGCTCTCCAAATGCTATAATGTTTTTAACTTAGGTTTGGATTTAACCGTAGTATCAAGTTGATCTTAGTGTAGCTTAAATGAAATACATAAATAATTCTTAGAATATGCTCTTTATTTATCTATATTCCTTATCTATATTCATGGGTAACTAATACACATTTGCCAATGATGAACGAACATTGTAAAACTGTACAGAAGTCCACTATTTTTTTTTGTAACCTGAAACACATTTCAACTTCTTCATTGGTTGCATGCCCATGATGGTCCTCTGGTTTTGAGAAAGGTGGAAGTTACAGAGCACCAAACCTGGACTGTATTATGTGTGCTATAATGTGGTGAGATTCACTATCTTAGTTAGTGCTGTGGTAGCATGTGATGTGAGCAACTTGACATTCTCATGTTCCTTTCGATCCTTCAAATTCTTTTTAATTGCAAAATTAATGTGTGGTTGGAATACTGGATGCTTACAAATAACAAAATGTTGCATTGAAGGAACTGAAATGAAAATATTGAAAACACGGGCATGTTATACCATGAGATCAGTGTTGTTTTCACCTGGAGTTCTTTGCCTACGAACTGGCCACTTGTTAGCCAGTTGGCTGGATCTTGGTGATTAGCAGGAGTGTAAAATATGAAACAAACCTACTATAACAACAATAGACAAAACAATTGAAGAGGCTCATTACTTACCGAATTATCAAATGAGGTTTCGAAACTGCATGCCTTCATTCTCCAAATTTTTGGCATCCCTATAGGAAATTATTCATCACTCGCTGTAGTTCATTTTGAGAAATTCAGATGATTTACTGGAAAATAATATCTTTGAGTTCTTGTATTGTTGAGAGATCATCTTGTACATAACATTTTTTAATTTACCCCAGAGATAATAATTACAGGCTGTTAAATTAGGGGACTGAGAGGGCCACAAATCCCTACTAATAACTGTCTTGTGGAAACACATTATGAATTGCTCTCTTGGAATTTTTGCAGTGTGAGCAGTGGTAGAGTCCTGTTGAAAAAATGAATGATCATGCTCCTTGTAGGTTAATTCTGTGAAAAAAGGGGTTATTATGGTATTCACATAAGTAATAGAATGAACTGTATGCTCAAAAAAAAAAAAATCTCGTGAATCTTTCACCACTGAATTACACATATGAATTTTACATAAAGACATGCTGTGTTATTGTACACATGAGGCATAATACACTTTATGTACACTGTCAAATTAAGAAACAAACAACACAACATGCATAAATTGTGCTACAATTGCAACTTCAGCAAGGTCAACAAATAAGCAAGCAGGCACGTAACCACCTCCGTGGTGTGGCAAACAAGTGGCAGCTTGCTCATATAAAAAAGCTGCGCAGCAGAGAAAAGCATAATTGATTGCACAGTACATTAAGTGATTGATGCAGTGGAAACATAAGAAAAGAATTGGGGATAGCATATGTATTGCAGAAAATAAGAAAATATCAGAAAACAATGTGTGGAACATGTAAAAAAAAAGCTACTAAATAGATTGACAAACAAAATTAAATAGATGAATTGTGGAAAGACCACCAATACAATGAAAGGATTAGTTTCAGATAATGCCTATAGGCCTAACACTTGTTGACAATGATGTTGATGGGGTGTTGATGTAAACTTAGTTACAATTTTTCTATAATACACACCATTATTTTCATTCAGAGAACACAGATTGAAGACAAAATTAAAGGTAAATCAAGGGAAATAACAGAACAACAGCTCCTTGAAAACCTGCATTTGAATCTTTAAGATTGGTGATAGGTTGTAACTACTTTCAAACCATCTGTATTGAATGGACATGTTTAGTACATTTCTCTTGATTTTGTGTAGCAGCAATTAAGAAGTGAAATTGAAACATTTTAGAATATGAATAGCTTTGGTAAGAGAGGATAAAGGAGACACAAGAAAAGCTTGCTTGTTTGTCTGGTGCACAAATAATTCATTTTTATTGCCACTTATTGCAAGGTAACATTAAGATACATTCTTAACAGGTGCATAGAGTAAATTCTGTAGTTTTAACATATAAACAATTCAGCATCTGCATTTTCCCTTTGCTATGAGTATTGACTTTCATTACAGATAACTGTATTCCAGTGACTTATGTTATAACAAATTTCATAAAAGTTATATGTTATTTGTTGGTTATACTCTATAACCGTTAAAGCAGATCTTAAATTTCTGGACATATTCCCAATACTGTGCTACCATTCTATATGCAGGGCATACTGTTGTCTTCTCTTTAAGTTTAATTTCTTATTTTACTAAATCTTCAATTTTAAAAAAATGCTAAACTTTCTGTTTTTGTGCACCAAAAATCTGATGTCACTTTTATGTATTATCATGGTCATTTTTGGAATAGGGGCAGTGGTATATTCCTGACTGAATTTTTAGGGCAACCAAGGCTTATTTGTAGGTATGGGACACTTTCAAAATTGATGTTTCCATTTTCAGAGCTTGAAAATGCCCAGAATATGAGTATGTTGTGACCAATATCCATTCTAACTGTAAAGAAGATTTTAATTTTCTGGAAATATTTCAAATGCTGGGCGCCATTCACTTCGTAGGCCACACTGTGGTCTCCCATTTAGTTCAGTATCTATTTTACAGAACCTTCAATTTTCAAAAATACCAGTAGTACTTGCCACTTGTATAGGGAAAAAATGTCATCATTGTCATTTTATGGCTATTTTTTGTATAGGGGAGAATGACTCATCAAAAATATGACAGCAATACCAGCAGGAGTCTCAATTTGATCAAGAGAAAATTGTGGCCTACCAAGAGTGCAGGATATCATTTTGAAAAGTTGGTGCTCGTGTTGGGCAAAATGCATCAGCAAAACAAGTTGAGATCAGTGGATCGAGATAGGATGGACACATATACATGAAGAATCTCAACAGGCCCATCAAACAACTAAACAAGAAGATCGAGATCATTTTCACATGGCTATTATAAACAACACAATGTATGACAATTTTAATGGCCAGCAATGCATATGCCATTTTTGGGGGGTGAAAAATCTCTATATAAATTTTTGATTCTTATAGCATTTTTGCAAAGGGGAACAGTGATTGTACACCTTGGAAGAATTTTTAGGGCATATTTATAGGCTGAAATATTTTCAAAATTGAGGTCTCCCTCTCAAAGCATGAAAATACCAAATTTTGGACACATTTTTTATTAATATCTCTGCAGTCTTAAAGCAAATTTTAATTTCCTAGACATATTTACAAGCTGGGATCCTATTCTAATTGCAGGTCAGATTGTGGCTTCTATTTGATTTTATGGCAGTTTTACAGGACTGTCAATTTTGTTAAATGCCATTTTTGGGGGTAAAAATTGTTAGTCATTCTTTAGATTATTTTTAGTAATTTTTGCATTCAAGAGCAGTGGTTGTATTCTAAAGGGAATTTTAAGGCTTACTTGTAGGGGTGAGGCACTTTCATAAATAAGATCTCCCTCTTCAAATCCCTAAAATGCTTAAATTTTGGACATATTTTGATCACTAGCAGCACAACTCACATCTTGAATAAATGCTGAGAGTGAGTCAAGCTGGCTCTCTGTGAATAAAGTCAAGTTTTTCTGCAGGCTACTTAGGAAGCTTATTTTGTGGCTACTCTCCCTTGAAGTAAAGCCATTACTAGTATGCAAGAAAACTAATTGTTCTGTGTTAGAGGTCTGAAAACAGCAGAGATTGATGCATGCATTCCTACATACACAACCACACTCGCACCCAGTCTCCTCCTCTCTCTGATTACTGAAGATTTTCCTATATTGAAAGCTTTTGTTTTGCAAATGATATTTCAGTTATAAAAATGGTTTCAGGAAAATGTTGTACACATGCAATTGTATATGCAAGACTACTAATGTCTGATGGAACTGACCATGGCCTTCATGCTTTTGTGGTTCCAATAAGGGATACTTGTTCATTATTGCCATTCCCTGGAGTTATTGTTGGAGATCTTGGAGAAAAGGCTGGTATCAATGGTGCTGACAATGGGTTTGTCCTATTTGAACATTACAGAATTCCACGAGAAAATCTCCTTAACAAAATGGGTGATGTTACTCCTGAAGGAGAGTACACTACTCCAATCCGGGATCCTAAGAAGAGAATGGGTAAGAAGCATAGTATTATTGTTTCTGTTCTTTATGCATTTATCAATTTTGTTTCTTTATGCTAAAGTCTTGTTCATGTACATGTTTTTAGGAGCTTCATTTGGCAGTCTCTCTACTGGCAGAGTTAGCATTATTGCACTCAGTCTGGCAAATCTTATCAAAGCCATTAGCATTGCTGTCCGATATTCAGCAATAAGAAAACAGTTTGGGCCCACAGATGATGTAGAGTATCCTGTCCTGGAATATCAGCTTCAGGTAAAAGTTTCATAAAGACAAATTTTATAATTATGTACTTTGAGGAAAACTGAAAACCAAAAGTGAATATAGGATTCTAGCTGGGCAAATGAATTTATAATCTCCCATTTAATTCAAAATATTTTTTTTTATTTTCATATAATTTTAGAATATTTGTTTAACACTATGTATAAATGGTAATACATTCCAATAATCTGAACAGATATAATGTATATTAAATGTGATTTTTTTTTAAACAAGATGTGTTAGTCCAAAATTTGGAATAAGCACAAAAATCCAAGGTCCTGGCAGGGACTTGAACCACAGATCTTCAGTTTACCATGCAGATCATCTTCTACCTGAGCTTCCCAGTCTGAGTCTATTTGCAGTTTTAGCCAGATAGAACACGGTATCTCAGATGGGAAATCATTGTAATAGTAAGCCAAATATCCATGTTTTAATCCCTGACTGATCTGGAATTGTTTCTGTATTATTTCAAATATTTATGTATAATCTCCCAATTCATATATCTCATGTGCAGTCAGTTAAGTTTGCATATGACACTAATTTGGTTTTTAATTGCCCATCCTTTAGGGTAATGAATACAATTCAGTCTTCAATCCATTTACTATGACTACTGAAGACCCAAAAACAACCATTAGAAAAGACAGGAGATTTGTCAGAACTTCAAGTTAAATCAAACTTTGTAGTTTAAATTTAAAGAAATAACACTAATTCAGTTCTGGATTTCAGCACTATTAGACTTGGCCTATCTATTTCAACAAGCAGGGATTTTCTGTATTGCCAAACAATAAAAGTAGGAAAGAAAATTAAATTCTTTCCAAAAATACAAATCCAGAATTGCAGGTATATTTTTCTGTGATTTGAATCCGGAACTGTGCAAAACAAGGCAAGTCCACATTTCTCACTGAGTTTTAAGAATGGATAAATTATTGAGTATGCATTTTTAACCATTGCAGTTTATATTACAATTTTTATTTCCTATTGTGCTAATAAATAAAATAAGTACATGTCAAGTAAACATGTTTTTATATGCTCATATTTTCCCATTTTAATAAAAATATTTCTGTCCTTGTTTAGTGGGAGACCAAATGTTTCATATTGGTGTGCAATAAGAAAAACTGTCATATACTCGGTAAAAACTTGTTCAGCATTTCAAACATAAACATTCTTATGCATACTAATTAATTGCCATCAAGATTAATGAATTTATAAATTAAGTTATTTAAGATGAATTTAAGCAAAACACTTCTAAAACATTAATACTTCATTTCAAATGACCTAATGATCTCAACACTATAGGTAGTGAGCATGTGCTTAAACTTCTAGATTTTAAGTTAATTCTTCATTTGCAATGGATTAAAAATATTAATACTTGCATTTACCTCCAATCTCTACTCTTTTTACTTCATTTTTGAACCCTGTATTTCTATATACAGGATATAACAAAAAAATATGTGAAAACTTTGGGGAAACATTCCTCATAAATACAGGATAAGAATATAATATGAACATGGGCCCAGATATCTTTATCCCTTTGTTGCAGCCTTTTTCTACACCTGTACCACATAGCAGAATACTCAAAAACAGAACTGTTAGAAACAGAAAATCATATGCAATGTTCAAAATGTCCTTCATTAGCATGGATACATCCATCAACCCACCATCGCATGGACTCCCTGATGCGCTGATGTATCTCTGGAGTATCTAATATTGTCTGGCAGTCTTGCATAATATGAGCATGAAGACTGTCTACATCTTCAGCTCATCCTTAGATCATATGAGCATCTGTCAACTCCATAAATGAATACCTCATTTTATTGCACCTGGAATGAGATCCATAAACACACCGAATTGACATTACATGCTCGTAGCTATATCAAACAATGAAGTGAATAGCATAACAAGCAGGTTACATGGTACAGAACAAGTACATCAACAATGAACTTGAGAAATAAAAGTACCCCATTTAACCATAGGTAAAAGTGAATGTTTACCTACTGTACATATTAAACAACTGTTCTGTTATGGGGTTATTGCATAGGGCAGCTATGCTGGCATTCATATCACACAGCATAAGCTGAATTACAGACAAAGTTTAACAAGGAAATAAAGCATTTCCAGACCCATGTTCATATAATATATTTGCACTGTCTATATGCAAGGAATGTTTTCCCAAAGTTTTGATATACCTTTTTGTTACATCCTGTAGAAGCTTTCATATGAATAAACCTCAACTTTTACTATTTGAAGCTCTGCCCAAATTTTTATTCCAAATTTAGACAGAACTAGCTCATCATTTGTTGCATTTTAATTGCTGCAGTTGCTATTACTTTTTTGACCATTGTATACAGCACTGCATTTAGGCAGTAACAATGGTAATAATTAAAAAACTAAGGTTTGCATTTTTAATTAAAGAATTTATAAATATTTTATAATAAGTTAAATATTTTACCACTGCTTTTTAAATTGGAGATTATGTAAATGACATAGCTTTGTCAACTTACATTTCGTCCATTTCAGCAAGCAAGACTGTTTCCATATTTGGCAGCTGCATATGCTTTGAAAATCTTCTCAGACTACTTTGCCAAAGTATTGGGAGAATTCTATATTAAGATTTTAACAGGGGAGAATACAGATGATGTGGTGAGTAAAGACATATTGTACTTGGAGTATAAAGAGAATAATCATGAATCAGTCCATTTTAACTACTTCCCATTATTGTAAATGAAGCATTTTTAAACCTATTGCACACTTTTTTCTTTTCTTTTCTGTGCTTTTTAATTTTGTTTTTAAATTATTTAACTTAATACATAAAGTTACACTTTATACACTCTTTTTCATTTGGTTAATAACACTTGTTATGTATAAAAAAAAAATATATCAGAAGAGTGGACCATAGTTATACAGCTAAGTAAAACACCAATAGATGCTTCTGTTGTTAATCTTAAATATATAATTTTTACAGGCACATTTGGGCATGGAAATTCATGTTTTGTCTTCAGCTGGTAAACCCATAGCTGGATGGATTGGCAGGGATGCTGTACAAGAATGTAGAGAAGGATGTGGTGGTCATGGTTATCTCAAAGGTAAGCAAGTCACATGTTGTCCATTTACCTTCATTAATGTGTAGTTTTGTCATGCCTGCTAGTTTAGGAACAAATATGAATCAATGTACCAAATTAAATTAGATTACACGGCATGATTAATCAGTAGGCTAATGCTGCAGTAATACTGGAATCTTAGCAGGCAGCAGCAAAGGCATCCTCATTTGCAGAATGTAGCTGATTCCAAAACAAATACTGCCACGGGTGGCCAAGGTCGTTAAGTCGCCGACTCGTGAGCATAAGGTCTGGGTTCGAATACCACCAGGACCGTCCTTCCTGACTGAGGTTTTTTCCAGGTTTTTCTCAGTCCTCATAAATGCCAGGGAGGTACCCTAAATTTAGGCCTGGAACGATTCCTTGCTTAAAAAAATATAATTCCTTTCCCAATATATCATTTCATCGCATGTATCATCAATGTTCATCGCCTGTGGTGCCTCTGTAGCAAAAACAGGCATTAAACACTATTCATTCATTCATTCCAAAATGGTTAATTGTAATAATCTCTAGTGCAGTTTAATGGATAAAAAAAACTCTTGACAGTGAGGCACTGAAATATTCCAAATTGAATGTTTCCAATGTTAACACAAACCTCACTTACAGGGTATTTAATTAGCTGAAGATGGGAACAAAGGTTCCCAAGATATGTCCTAATTACAAACCCTGCAATTGAAGTTTGTATAAACATTTGGCAACTTTCAATTTGGAATATAGTGAGGTTTATGAGTTATGGGCCATGTGAGTACTTTCAGTAAGCAACTGCCCTCTGTTGGCTCATCACTCAAATAACTGTACCTATACCCATTGAGCAGGCAGACATTCAAATTGTCTATGCTCATTTTATAGATATTTTTGACACATGTTAATAAAATTAAGGCTCATTTCAGTTGCCAAGAAGTAAATATCATATTTACTCACCCATAAAACCCTCCTTTTTTCCCCTTATTTTTAGCTTTAAAGATAGGAGGGGTATAATAGGAGAAAAATTCACGTAATATAGATTGAATGACATGGTATAAAAGCTTAATAGGGCATCGCCTGTCTTTAAATCAATATAAATATTTAAATATATTATTTATTTATGCAAAAAGTGATGTTAATACATTCAAACATTTGTTTTATCCTGCATTACCACAACCAACTGGTCACATGACTAAGCGTCATTATGTGTTCAAGGCTGCACAGTGTTCCTATGTTGCCATGCTGCTGGGAGGCAACTGCCTGAAATACAAAATATTTTGTCCCAGTATTGATTAACTTCTGTTAAACAATTGATTTTAACTAGGTATTAAAATTCATTTCTTCCTACCTTTTGTGCTGGGATGCTCAAAATCATTCAGTGGCATGTCGCTGCTTTCGTAGTCACTAGACTGGTCCACATCACTTTCACTCCCCATAGTAGATAGTCTTCAGCTCCGTTCAAAGCAGAAGATATTCCTATTTTCTAAAAACTGTTCTCAGTGATGCTGGGAATGGTCAGTCCTCATGCCC
Organism: Metallyticus violacea; assembly: GCA_030762175.1. Taxonomy (NCBI): domain Eukaryota; kingdom Metazoa; phylum Arthropoda; class Insecta; order Mantodea; family Metallyticidae; genus Metallyticus; species Metallyticus violacea. The sequence goes on from CM060841.1 coordinate 14,620,250, forward strand.
TTATGATTCACTTGCAGATTACATGAAATAATGCTCATTCGATCTTTCTTCCCTTTGTCCTTGTTGTATACTATCCAATTTGCAAAGTAGTGAACAAAGTATTGTGTCTTTGTATTCCGTAAAGAGTTTTCACTAGATGCAATTAAATGTTTTAGTGAAATCAGCAAATGAGTTCTGAATATAATTTCACATAGAATTGCTGGCATAAGAATTTAGAACTCCCCTTTGTGTATGGATTTATTAAAAAATTTCAGGAGACAGGCAGTGTTCAAAATAAAAAATCTAAACAAAGAAAAGAATAGGAACCTACTAGGGGAATCCATATTAATTCTAACTTATTTTTCCATAGGCAGTGTTTATACAGTGTGTATATGAACCCTTGATGACAAGGTTTTAGAGGTGGTTCAGGAATATTAACTGAGTGTTTTGATATATTTAACTTATGGCTTGTGGTATGTTATTACAAAAAATTTAATGTTGATGTTTTAGACATATATTTTGCCCCATGGATAATGATAAATGTATTCTGATATATTAACAATAAAAATAAATTAACTACTCGACTTCTGACATCATTTATAACAAAACAGAACTAGGAAACAGATAACCAAAAATTACAAAATATTAAATGAATAATGAGAAACCCCTAGGACAGCAATAAATATTGTATTGCAATAATTGTACCTATTTGTGACATGTGTAGTGTTAAAATAAACTAAGCTCTTCATAAGACTGCAGAAGGACAAGTCCATTGGCATCAAAACTGGTAACCAACTGTCCAGGATGACCATAACTAATTCATCTTTGATCTCGGTAGTCCATAATATTGCCTCATAGATGTTGGTGTCCTGTCGTAAAAGTACAATTCTACTGCATGTACTAAACAAGGTTATTAGCTGTGATACAGAAAAGAAATACCAAGTAACAAAAATATCATTCAGTTTAAAGAATGAAATCAATGCAAATATGCAGTAATGAGTCACTGGAAACCATTACGTTCCTTATATCAAAGCACTCAGCCAATATGCCTGAACAATGTTTGTTTAACTTATTGTTGCATTATAATTATTTTGACCAGAAATTGTGCTTTATCCGATGCATATTTTAAAGGCCCCTGCAACAGATGATGTTTAATTTCATTAGAAAGTGCCAAAATGTGCTAAGAAAATAATGAACAATTTTAGCATTTACTTCCATGACTTACTTTCTATTTAATCATGTATTACAAACTAACATTCTAGAATGATGAGCTTTCATCACCAGCAACTGCTAGGGGACTTGCTGACAGTACCATTGTAATGCTGAATTGATGAAGCATATATTACGGTAGCACATGCATTTAAACTATTTCTATTGGGCAAGCAGCATAGTAATAAATGGAACATTTATTTGCATTATGACACATTCCTCACAATAAATATAAATTTATTATGAATGCAATTCCTGGAATATTGAAATGAATTTTATTATCCTGCAAAAGAAAATATAACATTTAACAAATTGCTACAATAAAATTAAATCTAAGATGTATAACTTACAAAATAAAATAATTAAGATACATATGCAGTTGATTCAAAGCCTTTGATAAATCCAACTTCATAACCCAACTATATCACAAACTATCCTTAGGATTTGTTTTGACCAATTCATACCTCTTTACACCTTTACACCAAGATTGGTATGACTAATGGGATCTAATCATGAATATTATTCGTACTTTTCTTTGGGAGCTAATTTCTATTAATATTACCCATCTCTATTTTAGTTTTCTTAGCCATTTTTCTTGCACTTTTCCAAAAAATCTCCAAAATTCCTTGATTACCTTATTCTCTCTTTTACTCTGCATTTTTCATAATACCATTTCCCTTTGTAAATTATTTTATTTTTGCATTTCATCTTTTTGTTTTTCAATATTCATTATACAGCATAATCATTCTCTCTACTTCCACACAATGAACAAATCTCTTAAGTAATAATCTTTTCTCAAATCCTTTAATTTCAAAACACCTGTTCTAATCCATGTATATCCTAATTTATCTCCGAGATCAATATATTTTTCTTTACTGCATCCTTTTTTAAATCATTTCAGGGTGCTTTTATCTTTATAACTACCAAATATCTCTTGCTTTTCTATATTCTTGATCCTAATTCTTACTTTTATCCAAAATTCCTGTATTATTATACTTTGTTGACTTCATATGTTCCCCATCCCAAAACCTTCTAAAAGTCAAAAGTCCCATAATTTTCTACTCCATACTCCAACATTTTTTCTTGCAAAATTAAACACTCTTCAGAATATCTCTATCATTTAAATTCTCTATTATATGTCAATGTTTCAATACCCTTTCAATCACTTAACCTTTGTTACTCAACCTCCCCAATTGAGTGAATACTACTGCATTAAGTGATGATTTAGATAGATGCAATATTATATGCTGAGTGATCTGTATATTAAATCCATATTAACTCACCCTTCATCAACACTCCAAATTTCCACCTCATAGAACATTTTTGCCTCCAATATTGCATTATAAACTGTCTCCAACCTATCTATTTTTATTTTCGGTATTTTTCTTAAACAAGCTCTAATTGCTTTCATAGTTAACATCCCTAATGGTAGCTAATACATTTCTTTTTTAATCGGACCATTCTTCATTAACACTAAATGTCACTCCTATTTGTTATATTTTAATTGATTTTTTTGACCATTTAGTTTTAAATATGTTGCATATAGATGTGAGAGAAATAAATGTATATTCTTTCATTCATTCATAGAAGAGGAAATGGGAAAAAATAACTTAGATCTTCCTTTAGTAAATAATAAAAAATACCAGCATTATTGCTTGTGAAATCTTGTAGAATCCATTTCAAGTGGTGGGTTGTCAAAAGTTATAAATACTTAATGGTGGTATTTTTTATTATTTACTAAAGGAAGATCTAAGAAAGTATTTTAAAGAATGAAAAATAAAATTATGGTGTTTAAGATGGGGAAATAAGCGCTGAAATTATGAGAAAGTAATGAAATTGAAGTAGTAAGAAGATTAAGGATCAGTGCCCCTGGCATTTCCAGAAGACAGTAACTCCAACAAAATTTTATAACTCATATAAGTAAGCAAATTATAAATCACTACAGGAAGTTGCTGAGTTACCTGGATCCAATATATACTCAAACACTGTGGTTATCAAGTTATTGGGCCCTATTTGCCCTTAAATCTAATTCCTAATAATCTTTGTATCTCACTTTAATTTTACTTGCTGACTTTTCTCAATTGTTTTATCCTTATTTTACCTAAATAAGGATTATCTTGTAGTTCAAATTGGACATTTATCTAAATCCCCCTTGTTCTGAGACCTTTCAATTTTAGAAACTGCATTCTAGCCCATGCAAAGCCTTCACTTGCTACTTTGTCGCATAGTTCAACATAACTTTCCCTGCACCATCATTTAAGTTCTCAATACATATTCTGATGTTTTGAAATTAAAATTGGCAAATATTTCTGGCCTATCAATCTTTTCTATTAATTTAGTTACTTTTTCTAATGATTTCCTCTCTCCCTACTTTCTCCCAAATCAAGTTCTGTTTTCTTTTAATCCAAGTTTCTCCTTTATTAACTCTTTCCTGTACAATTAGACACTAATGTAAAAACTTTAGTTCATCCAAATTTCTTATTCCAAAGCAATATTTCATTACTCTTTCCTGTATTTTCCCCTTGAAACCTCTTCTTCCTGATTCAGCTTGAATTAGGAATGCCTTGAATTAGGCAAACCCAATATTTAAATTAATTAAATCTGTCGTCTAACACTCTTCATGCTTCACTAACCTTAAAATATTTGAAACCGGTTCCGAATATTTTTAAGGTTAATGAAACACGAAGAGTGTTAGGCAACAGATTTAATTCATGTGAGCTTCACTGTGTTAGTTCCATATAAAAAAATTTTTTTTTAAGGTTTTTACAATTTTTAAAAGATTTTAAACCCAATATTTGTTTATGAAAGTTTCTATGAATTGTATCCAAGTTTATCCATCCCTTCTCCAATCCCCAAATCTGAACTCCAATTAACATTCTATTCTCTACTACTGCTAAATAAACTCTTCTCCATCTATTTTATTTGCATCCTTGTATTTTGTCTAGACATACCCTAAAGCTTTCAAAGAAAGTTTTCCTTTAGCTAATATAAATTTCTTTTATGCACTCCATCACTAGTACTATTTAATCTTACACAATCTTAGTAATCATATTTATTAACAAGCTTGATGTCTCTTTTGTCAATGCCCTTTCTCATCTTTCCTTAACTTATTGCCTTTTTGAATACCATTTTTTTTAATCTTAAACCCCATTCTTTACATTAAGAGGCTATTTCTTCAGTTAATTTCATTAAACCAACATGATCCTGCTGCAAGGTCATCAATAAACACCAAATCAGGTATTTCTTTGTTATTGCCTGTTAATATTGTTAATGGTCTCTAGAACATTATCAATAAACAAATTGAATAGTACAGGGCTTGACTTGCTTCCTTGCCTTAACCCTATATTATTTGGGATAGTTTTAGTCACATTGATTTTTGAAATCTTTATACAAAAATTATAATCAGTAGGTATTCTTTGTAATGCTCCTATGAATCTATTTGCTAAATCCCTTCCTGCTCATTTTCAACCATAATGCTTCTCGGTTAATTATGTCAAATGTCTTTTCAAAATCTATGTACAATCTCCCTCATTTTATAGTTAATATTTATTTACCATTGTGTTTATCATAATATTATCTATTGTCCTTTTATTTATCCTAAAACATACTTGAAAATCTGAATGTATCCCTCTTCTTCTGTCCAATTTTATGAACTTCCTGCCGAAACTCCTGTGTATATTTTATCCAGAAATAATGCCTCTTAACTTACAGGGTTGTTGCCCCCCCTTGTTTTTAAATACTGATAATATTATTATTGCTGATATTAAGTTCCTTATACATTACTTCCTTCAAATATTGCATTTAATATCGTAATTAATAAAAGCAATCTGTTCTCATTTAGGCTTCAAGTCATTCAAAATTCTCCTGGCATTCCATGACACTTCTTGCTTTATTCCTTTTTGATCTTCTAATTTGTTCTTTTACTTCATTTATTCCAATCTGACTATCTAATTGCTCAGTATAATATGGATTTTCAATTGTCCTTATTTCTTGAAAATTCAGTCATCCTGTTCCTAAAAGATCTTTAAAGTGATTAGTAAAACTAATGAGCTTATGTTATTTTTTATTATTCTTCCCTTACATTCTCTTTACTAATGACCAATTGCTTTATTATCCTTGCCCTTGCAGCATCATATAGTTTCTGGCTTATTTTTCTCCCCATTCTTTTTTATATCTCTAAAAGACATTTGTATCCTCACCTTAAACAAATTTTTTTTTCCTGCTCCTTTCCCATTTGTCTCCATTTTCTCAGTTCCTTTACAAATCTTTGTTTCCCATTCCTACATTCTTTATCATACCATCCCTCTTGCTTATTAATAAAATTATATTTTTCATTCTCATTTTTGTATCTGCTTGTCTCATTACCATAAAACCTTGTGACAACTTCTTCAATTCTACCTTCTTTTAGCAGTTTCTCCATGCCTAATTCCTTCAGCCCTCCTGACTGTGATCCTCTATGAAGAAATGACTGTTGTTTTCACCTTTCCACTTATATTTATAAATTATAGTTCCTTCTGAGTAGAAACTAATTCTTCCATATTTTATATAATTTAGCCCTTATTGGAAAGTGTATGCTTGTATACTATACCCAGTGCTTAAAAATCCATTTGATCCATTTAAATCTATTGTGTATAACATGTAATCTAGAATATTCTGTCTTTGCAAAAGTAAACACTCCTATGCTATAACTTCCTTTTAGACTATTGAACTTCATGAAATTAAAAAATGGATATGTGGATATAACTTCCTCTTGCAATAAAAAATCACCCATTATTATGAAACCTTTATGATTCTGGTTGTTAAGTCTTAACTTACTAAATAAGTTTGTTTCATACAACTCGGAGGATTTGGTAGGTTATGTACTACTGCAAAACATATACTTTCTCTTTACACACACCATAGTACTGGATTTTCATCTAAGTCTTTGCAAACTTTCACTTTAATTTGAAAGTCTTTGCTGAAAAATAGCCCTATTCCCCTGATTCCTTCTCTGTCATTTCTCTTAATACCACTTTTCACATAAAAATTAAATTCACTCAAATAAATAACAGCATCCCTTGCCAACCAAGTCTCCAAACAACCAATCATATCTGTTAAATTTAGAACTTCTGCAATTCATACTTCAGTTTTACTAATAAACCTTCTATGTTTCAGAATATAATTCCTAATACCTTTTCCTATACTGATCCCTTTCTCCTGAATTGTTGCAGTTTGGCCTTACTTCTAGTCATCCTAGTGGTAGCTGGTTTGTCTCTTGCATAATCTTCCACTTGCACAATGTTTCCTCCAGGTAAAGATATGATGCTGAGGCCAGCATCCCCCAAATGTTACTTCCTGCATCTGCTCCCAAGGCAATTCTGCACACATCATCAAGTTGGCTCTTGGGGATTATTTCTTTGGATGGTGAGGTATGTTGATCCCTGCCCCTCATCTCTTCAATTCTGACTCCTCCCCTATTGTCAATGCTTAAATACATTCTTCTTTCAGAGAGCTTCGCTGGCATAACTCTATTCTCTTCCAACATGTATCAGTTTGCTGATAAATATCTTGTTTCCTGCCATTTATTTGGAAATCTAAGCCATGAACAAAAGCTTTTTCTCCTTTGACTCTTGCTTTTTTTCATTTCTCATAGTAATAAACTTCTCATTTCTTAATATAACAAATTAAGGAAATCACTCAAATTTCCATGCTTGGAAGCAAACAGTGGAACCATACTGAAAATGGAGGCAACAGCCTTTGAAACATGTCCAAGTAAGTGGAACAAATATAGTGAAATTTGAGTGATTTCCTCAATAATAATTTGTTATGTTATACTATATTTCACTGTGAAAATTCCTTCTATTCAAAACTACTTCTCACTTCTTGTTATTCTTTCTTTCTGTAGTATTGTTCAATGAAATTATTGAACCTTTTAACTTTCTGGTATTTGAGAGAATTAACCTTATGATCTGCATATTTATTCCCATCTTAAAAACTCTTTACACTTAACATTAAATGCATCCATCTACTGCTGTGTCTCGGACACAATCAGTTCCATGGAATAAGTCAGGAGGAGTTACCATCATAACAACAATGATGATGATGATGATAATCATTATTATTATGTTTTGAGGAATCATCCTCCCATTTTTTCATGAAACAACCAGTGCTAAGACTAATGAGTAATGGTAGTTTTACTTAGGCATAACATCAGCATCTAAATCTAAAATGCAGGCTATGTTAACCCTTGAGATCACTTGATTTACTGCTATTGCTTACCAGTGTTGAGTTCAATAAATTGCAGTAGATTTATTTTCCTATGTATGGCTCTGATGAGTGGCAAAGATATTTTTTGTTGGTTTGTGAATTGTACCAATCTTGAAATGTTATATTAAAAGCCAATTGATTTCAATTACAAATTTTAGATTTTTGCCCAATTATTTATCAGACTTTGTATATTCCTCTCTAACCTCCCCTTCCCCCACCTTTGTTTCTTCTGAAACACTTATAACACTTAGTTGACTTTATGGAGTATCTGTGCTTCTAAATTTCACTTTCATTTTGATAGCATGAGCAGTCCTAGATCCATTTTATTGGTGCAGTCTTGTGCTTTTTTTTTTCTTTTCTTTTTTTTTGTGATTCATCTTCACTGTCATTCCCATTAAGCTAAATATTATTATCTTCATTAGGTAACATTTTCTTATTTTGTTTTCAAGTAATTTTATTGATTTCCATATTATTTCAATTTTGTTCATAAGATTTTTATTGTTTTATTTTGTTTCAAGCTTTTATATTGATTTCAAATCCATCAGCAAAGTCTTGTTTTATAACTAGCATATGCAATTATAGTGCTTATAAAATGGGAAGAGTTTTAGGCAGCAGCAAATGAGAAGCGAGTATTGGCAAAATGTTGCCAAATCCCTAACCCACAATCCTTACTTGCACAATCCAGCATAACTTCAGTTAACAGTGATTAATTTATAATTGTTCATAATAACTGTCATATTGTTTTTAACACAATAAATTACCTGTTATATTACTCCTGTGGTACTGCTAGTGGCTCTTCATAGTTTTGCTGTCACCACATTTATTTATGGTGATGTGTATTTTGTCATCTAGAATTTTGAAAACAAATATAGGTTCAAACATTTGGTAGCATCAGTTTTCATTAATAAAGTCATTATCTTTTAATTTTTAGCATGTTGCATGCAAGATTATATGTCACCTTGTTAATTTCTTTGTGAATAAATTTTTTTTACAGCTTTCAGTTTAAAAGTTCTGTTTCTATTTGCCATTCCCCACACAAGCTCAATTGGATTATATTCGAAACAGTAAGCCTGACTGTGCAGTGCCTATCTTTTCAGATCACTTTTCAGATCACTCTCTTCGCTAAATTCACTATATTGCTTGCTTTACACAATGTCATAAAATCCACTCATTTTTTAACAAAGAAATATTTTCAACTTCATTTCTTTATAATCAGTTGAAAGCTGTATCCTCTCATTATTTATAGTTTCGAATTTGGGCAGGACAAGCACTTTATTTATGTCACTAGCCAAGCTGTGATTTATGTTTTGTTTACAATCACTTTGAGATGTCTTAATCATACTGAGGAGAAAAAAATAATACAGTGTGAAAGACATTAATATACTCTTCTTGAAATGAATCCAAAGTAACTATATTTTATAAAGTTTTCTGGACAGCACACCGGTTATATATTTTCATCTGTAAAATGGGCTAAAAATATATGCTTTTAATGAGTATGCTATAAAATTTGTATCTTCATGCCTGATGCTTCATTAGCATGAAACTGCAACATTTTGATTTAGCATAAATGGTAAAAGTGGATTGATTCCATGAGATGCAGGACAGTAGTGGGAGGAGGATGTGGCAATGTTGGAGTGATACACTTGAAAGGTTCAGGGTCAACCATCATCCTATTTGACAAGCACTTTAGCTGCTTCAGTGCAAGTTGCTTCTATTTCTGCATCAAAAGTATTTATTTTCAGTACATGTAGGGTGAAAAAAATGAATGAATGTAGTTCATCCCAGCTTTAGCTCTGTATTCCTGCAGATGTTAAAACACCTGACATTTTGCCCGTCTCTCCGTCGGACAAATCGTCAGATGTTTTAACGTCTGCTGGACCATGGCCAACAAGCCTGGAAAGTTCATTTTATTGGATTAGAAATTATCTTCATTAATGCACAATATTGGCTGAATTTTTATCATTCTTTATTTCATTTATGCTGAATCAGAATAACTAAAAATTGTTGTTTATTTTACTTATCTTTAGAATAAGTATATTATTAAGATCATTGTGTGATTAGCTTCACTGTGCAATGTTTCAATTAATAATATTAAGTGTATTTTGGCTTATAAGTGTTTGCAGACTCATTATAGCTAATTAACTTCCAACATACTTCCTGGTATCATCTGTAAATTCTCTCTCATTACTTTCTAAAGAAGTATATATTAAATTTAAAATTAATTTTGTGTAGGAACTAATACAGCAAAGCAATTAATTTATTTTCAATTAGCTAGTGAGTTGATCTAATACTCTTGTGCTCCACTTACCTTAAATTAAACAGAACATGTTTCACAGGCCTTCGCCCACATTATAAGCATAAGAGTATTGAATCACCTCACTAGCTAAATGAGAATAAAAGTATATATTAACTTCAGAATTGCTCAATTACCCAAGTAATGTTTGAAATGGTTATTACGTGCATAACACTTCTTTTACGTGCAAATGAATTCTAATGATAAAACATCTTATAGAACTTCTTTGTCTCTCAGCATACCTTGCGTTGTATTCCAGAGAATCTAAAAATAATGAGAAGACTCAAAATATGAAGCAAGTATGAAAACTAATTGAACTTGTCTGTTTAGCTGCAGGAATTGGTGACATCAGAAATGATCATGATGCCAATTGCACATATGAAGGCGAAAACAATGTATTGCTACAACAAACAAGCAACTGGCTACTGCAAGTTTGGGACAGTAAATCAAAGATTGAAACACCTTTAGGATCTGCCAATTTTCTTTCTGATGCAGTTGTTATCCTGCAAGAGAAGTTCAGTGCTAGAACAGTTGAGGAAGCTATTGAGCCTCAAAGTAAGTAACAGATGATACTTATTTTTTCATTACTGCACTTTAAGAAAACATCATTCATTAAAATCAAGTAGAGATAAATTAAGTGTACAGAATGGATAAAAGGTCTTCCTTCATTATTTTTCAGTTAACTTATTATAATGATATCTTATGTATGATATGTTGCTCTCTGAAGTAGATTACTCTTAACAATTCACTTTGGGGGTTATTTATGTGATAGTTTACATTGTGGATTCATTCTTCTACATCTCATCAAACTATCTTTAAGCATTGCTGGTATTTCTGAGATTATGTAATTCCATTCTTCCACAAGGTGTGCAATACAAGATGCATTCAAGTTTTAACACCTCCGATTTTTTTCTCACTAACTAATCACATGAAAACTATGAAATTTGTGTCACTTCTCAACGTAATCTCCCTGCAGTCACACACATTTTTTACAACATAGATGCCATGATTCCATGGCTACTGCAAATGCTTTTATAGGGATCTGTTTTGACCACTATATATATATCTGAGTTCTTCCATTCGGCAGACTGGCTCTTTTCAGGATTGAAAAATGACATCCATGTCTTATCCATTGTTACAATCGATGAAAAGAACATCCCGTTCATGCCATCATCACATGTCAACATCAGCCTTGTGGTTATCCATCAACATCAGCCTTGTAGTTATCCGTCAACATTCGTGGCACCCACCTGGAGGGTACTTTTCACATTTACAGGTCTTCATGCAGGATTGTGTGCACAGATCCCATGGAAATGCCAACTTTGGAGTGATGTGTTCCACATTCATTCAGTGGTCCTCCAAAACAACTTTCTCCATTTGCTTTATCATGTCATCAGACCGGCTTGTGCGAGGCCAAGATTTCTTTGGTTTGTGGTCTTCCTTGAACTGTCACACCCATAAATGCACATTAGGCACATCCATGACACTATCACCACATGTCTTACTCAACTGGCTATGAATTTCAATCAGTGTCAAACGAAGCAAATGGAGGAAACAAATGATTACACATTGTTCTTGTAAGGAAAACATTTGTCACTGTGATGAAGTATTAAAAATAGTCCTTACTCTTGCCGATGTCACTAGAGTTCTGTGTGCCATACAGTGCTGCCATCTCTGTCATCCATTGGCGAGTGCCCACATATTTTAAAATAAACAAACAATTTTTCTATCTGTTTCCAGTCCTGAGAAAAAAAATTAGAGACGTTATAATTTGAATGCACCTCATAAGCTGATCACTGTTGTGTATGCAAGGTTCTTTGAACATGCCATTCTGTAGCTTTGCCTTGGTTCCACAGGGTTAAGGTCCAGGCTGTTTCCCAAGTCAGACCTCCCAAACATTTAGGAATGTCCTCTTAAAAAGTTCAATTGAAGCTTTGGCTATATCAGCTCTTGCACCATTCTCATGATATATTTGCATGTACTGTCAGGATTTGATTAAATCCCACTTTGAAGTTTATTTATATACTGAAGAAACTTTTTCTGGCAAAAGTAGCCTAAACATTAATCATTTAGAGTTCTGTTTTCTATGGGTGCAGGTTCCACTGGTCACCATTAATTTAAATCCTTGCTTTGGACTGGAGGTTTTGTGGTTTAGATATACAAAAAATACAGGTATATTACATATTAGGCTTTGAAAATGATGTTTCATTAGGGGTACATCTATGAATCTTCTCACTTATATTGAATTCATAAAAACCTCCAGACATCCTCTCATAAAATGCCTGATGATCAGCAGTATTTTTCATTAGCATGTGTATGGTATATATCTCTCAGGATTGCATCCTCAAAATTTTCCAAATTTATTGTTAACTAAGTTCAATGCACTGTTGATAATGAAATCATTAACATTCTGGCTGTTCATTATTTTTCATAAACAGAGGATTTAGTAGAAATGCTGGACATTCCTAAAGGTAATTCTTATCCATTTCCTGTTTAAGACTGTACAGGATACAGAATAGTGATGTATTATCCAAACATTGTTAAATCTGATTTGACATCTATTGATTTTTTCCTCGGGCAAAACTGAATGTACACTGCACCACAAGACATGCAGCATGTATCACAGCAACTTGCAATCTTCTTCTTCTTTTCCTTTTCCTCTTCTTTAATGTAAGTTAGTTAGGTTTATTTTATTTAAGGACGCTCTTTAAATTAGTGTTCCATTCTATTTAGGGCATGAAATGGCCAATAACGTGTACTCAAAGGCCTCTTCTTTCAAGCTGAGGTTCTTCCAGGTGCCATAAATCTACAACATGGTTTCCTTTCAAAGAAAGCCATACTTAGGATTTTTACACCCAAAATTATCCATCAATCTGGCCTGGTTTGAAACCGTGATCTTGGGTCTATGAGGCAAGTGTAGTTACCACTAGACCACCAGGACCAACTTTCTTCTTCTTAAGTTCACTTTTAAGTACTTAAGATGCCATATTGTTGTGCTCATTCTTCGGATATATTAGTCTTATATGACTAAATGCATCAGAACACATGTACTTAAGATATCTGCTTGATGGCAGTCCTAAAAATTGGCAAACTGGTTATTTAATAACTGATAAACACATATACACAAGAATACTTCATACTCATATACCAGAAAGTGGACATGACAAGGAACCTTCTTAATCAAAGAAAATTTCTGTCAAACCAGGAATCGAACCTGGGACCCTAAACACAGAAAACAGGTGTGCTGTCAACTGCATTGTGAGGTATTTCTTCTGATATGCTAAATAGTGTGAAGCAATCCCTGCATCAAAAAGACTGAAGACTGAAATTTGTATGCAGCAAATGATCGATATTCTGAATATCTATGAGCCAGATGTATTTCCTAGACTTATAATAAGATAATATGGCTTCAGATAATAATTATCTTGAAAGAAAACAAAAGAATATGAAGACTGAGAAACAGCTAAAATCCTCATTTAATTATCACATTACTCTAGCTTTTAATGGGTAAAATTTAAAAATTGATTGCTCATCAATTATTTGCATTAGAAATATACAGTAATTGTCATTATTACTTTAATTCTATTTTGTTTAATTTCTGCTGCACTTATGGCTATTGATTTGTTAAAAAGAGATAATTATGTGCTGAAAATAGTAATTTATTTTCAATTAGTACTTATTAATTCTCTATAGGATAGATTTTTGGGCCCATATATGTGCAAAAAATTTCAATATTAATAATAGTATAGAAGATATTTAAAGTGGCAATTTAAAGCTCCTCATCCCTAATAATAAATTAAGAAATATACACTTATAATGCAAAGTAGATGGATCTAATTAATGTTAACAAAACCTGCCCCACAAATCATTCATACATTTCATGTGAAAATATATAATAAATTCCACAAATTGGTGAAAATATTGTTGAATAATAATTTTAAAATAGGATAAAAGCATCCTAAACTTAGGTATTTATTTTTTTTACACTAAACTCCACTTACATAAAAGTAAGACGCGTTTCGGTGAGCAACTGAAGATAGAAATTCTCCCGAAATGTCTTACTTTTGTAGTGGAGTTTAGTGTAAAAAAATGAATACCTAAGTTTAGGATATATTACCACTCCATTGTCAACAGCTTTGTAAGTACAATATTTAGGATAAAAGATTTTCTAAAAAATAAATCTTGTTATTCATTAAAGGAGTTTCTTACAAATTCTTTGTAAACTGCTTATCAGCAAATTTTTCTTGACCTTATATGAATGTAATTAACATATTAACAGAAAAATTGGACCATATCAAATAATGTGTTTGTATTTGCATAATATTTTGTGAAGAATAGATTAATTAATGGGTGATCCTGCTCTGCCATATCAAGCAGTGGCAATATGAATTGAAGGCTTCAAACATGAACTTAAAACTGGTAATGCACTAGATGTCCAGATTAAACAGTTTCTGATGAATGTCAAATATCGAATATCATCCTTTCTGATACTAAAAGCTTCTTAAAGTCAAATTTTGGTGCAAAAGTCTGCATATGTTCATTTTGGTTTGTTAGATATATCTTGAGCAATAATATACTGAAATATATTCCTAAAATAATTTTTAGACCTCCTTAGTGGTACCATTTGTAGCTACTAATTTGGAGGTTCTAGGCTCAAATTCAATTAGGTCAAGCTGTATTGGTAAGCATTTTTTCTAAATTTTTCCCTATCCTGATAAGGTGAATGTCAGTTTGTTTAAGGCATCAAGGAATCCGTTCATATATGCCATCATTAATTCATTTCAGTTATTCCTACAGACTTAAACCAATAGTATTCAGTTCACAATCTATAGATCTCATGAAAGGACCAATGCAGTCAAAGCAAAAATAAATAAAACATAAAGAAATTGTTGGTGGGGACCTCTAATAATCTACAATTTTGAATATATAAAGATTTTCAAGTGCGGTTAGAAAATAATTTTATTTTTCATTTATTACTTTTGCTAGCATTCTAAAGGGAGATTTCTTTGATTATTTCTGTTATGCTGACTGAACTTTTGGATTGATGTACAGCTATTTTGACTAGTCCAGATATTTTGGTATCAAATGCAAACATTTTAATGTTGTACCTTTTGTTGGCAGGACTATTGCATTATGATCACCTTTTTTGGTATTCACTGTTTTTTAACTTTTTAACACATTGCAAATAGCGTACATTTGTTCAGTTTTCTCTTTCTTCTCCTCCACCTTATGGTATATTTGTTCTAAGCCTTAAGGGCTAGAACTGAAACCTAAATCAATTTTATAATCTATATTTTACTGAGGAAAAGAGCAGAAAAATAGACCACATGTAGTAAATTATGGTTTTTATTGTACTTTTGCTTTAGACTAGAATCTCCTCCTCTACTTTACTTACATATTTATTATGCATGTTTAAGGATTGCTGAGAGCCTACAAATGGCTGGTCTGCTGGCTTCTAAAGTCAACTGCTGAGAAGGTACAATATCAACGAAGACTTGGTAAAGATGCATTTACTGCTAAGAATGACTCACAAGTATTCTTTGCCAAAACACTTTCTTTGACTTTCATTGAGGTAAATTTTGCATATTTGTGTTAATAAAACATATTTTGAAAATCATAGTGAGTTCTATATAATTTTTATCATTATTTAGTAAATATTAATACCAACAATCAGCAGTATCAGATTAAAATAAATGAATTTATTTATTAGTAATGTATTATAGAAAATATGGCAATAAAATATGAACTCAGATACAAAGAGATGAAAATAATATCCATACTGCAGAAATTAAATTCTTAAGGATGGTAAAAGTTTGTGCTAAAAGTGTTAGAATGCTAAATGCACCAATAAGAGATGAATTAAATACTTATGCAGTGAATAATAAAAGTCTGCAATATAGACAAAAATGGAGAAACATCTGTTTAGAGTGTAAGAATCTTGAATACCAAACATGACATAAACCACTATCTTTTATGTAAAACAAATATTAGAAGATCTAGAAAGAAATGACAATGTATAATAGGCCAAAAGGCCAATATTTGTGTGGAAGGGGAAGGAAGAGAAGGAGATATCTAACAGTATGTGAAGTATCATAATTTGCAGTAGAAGATCTAGAAAGAGGTGGCAATGAAACTCATTAGACCAAAAGGTCAAATAGTTGTTAAAAGGAGGAAGACGAAGAAGAATTTGCTTTATTTCTTAAAGAGCATTTTTTTTAACTTTATACAATGCACAAATGCAATGTGAGTACCAAAAATAGCATTTATAGAATTACAATCCTTAATTGCTTACTAGTAGATAAAATTTCAAGGACTATTGGAAAAATAATCTGATTGAGTAAGAAGTTATTTGTGGTAAAATATATGATGGTTTAAGTACAATTCTAACTCCAATAGTAACACTGGGTGTCACATTATTGGAATAAAATCATTTGTGCCAAATTTGCAGTTCTGTTTGAAAAGAGAATAAAGAAAGGGATAATACCTATTTACTTGCCTGTAACATCTCCCTTTTTTTTCGTTATTTTCAACTTCAAAAATGGGGAGAGTTTATTAGCTGAAAAATTTGCATAATACAGGTTGGGTTGGCATGGTTTAAGAGATTAATAAGGAAATCTACAGTCTTTAAATCAACACAAATATTTAAATATATAATTTATTTAGGCAAAAAGTGATGTTAATACATTCAAACAGTTGTTTTATCATGCATTATACCACAACCAACTAGCCACATGACTAAGTACCATGATGTGTTCAAGGCTGCATGGCATTTCTTTGTCGTCATGCAGCTGGGCGGCAACTGCCTGAAATACAAAATATTTCATTCTAGTATTGACTAATTTCTATTAAACAATTGAATTTAACTAGGTATTAAAATTCATTTCTTCCTATCTTTAGTGCTGGTGTGCTCCAGTTCATTCAGTGGCATCATAGCTGCTTTCATAGTCACTAGGCTGATTCACATCCTTATTTTCACTCCCCTCCCCTCTCTATACTAGATAGTTTTCAGTTCCATCCAAAGCAGAAGATATTCCTGTTTTCTTAAAACTGTTCTTGATTATGCTGGGAGTGATCAATCCCCATTCCCTTACGATCCACTTGCAGATTACATGAATTGATGCTCGTTTGATCTTTCCTCTCTTTGTCATTTTATGCTTGTTGTTCACCATCCAATTTGCATAGAACCTTTTGACAAGAGCTTTAAATGACTTATTTATGGACATGTCCAATAGCTGTAAAATTGTTGTAAGGTCTAGAATGATGACTGAATAGGTCTGTGTCATGTTCATTTGGTTTTTCACAGCATTCATTAAGTGGCTGTGAAAACTGTCTAACACTTCATAGACTTCTTGTTGAATAGGGCCCCTGGTTGAATTCCCACACTGTCTTGAACCATTCCTTATTAATTCATCATCAATCCAACCTTTCTCTTGAACCCAAACATGTATGCCCTATGGAAATGGCAGTATTTTCCTTTTAAAAATGCAATATGGAAGAAGCTTTCTATCATCAGCAGTCATTGCTTACATCATAGTACTCCATAGTTTTTCATTTCCAGGAGTTTTTATTAGAGCGCTTGCAGCACCAACCATTGATTGTTTTATTTGAGGACATATTGAAGAACAGTAGCATCTGATCAGCATTGCCAATTTGATATAACAGAAAAAGGTGCTCTTCCCAAAGTCTTGTGACAAAGCAGTGAAATTCAATCAATTTGTTGGTATAATCTGATGGAAGTGGCTGGGACAATGATATTCGTCTCCCCAAAAATTAATTCATTATGGTACATAAGCACTCTGCCCAGCCTCTGCTCACTTTAAAATCCTTCCCTGCAATACCAAGAGTCCATGCACTTTTGTGCGCTTTAAACTGCAAATTTCTTGAGTTACAGCATTGCCATTATCTCCTGCTTCTGTAACTGACTCCAGTACTTTTTCGTCCACATTTTTATATTCCCCTTTCTTCATACCACACAGGGACTTGGTTTTTTTCTTTCTTTTTTCTTTTTTTTTTCTTTTGGGGAGATGTCAATAATTTATCTCATTGATTATACCAATAATGAATTGTACACAGCTGCACTTCATATTTGTAACTCACTGCTCTTACTCCATTTTTCCAGCATATTTCAACAAATTTAGCCTGAAGGATGCCATAAAATTTGATGTCTTACTCATTTTCACAACTGCTTGTGTACTTGGCGCTTCCAAATTATCACTAAATTTGGAAGGCAGGATATTGAACTCAGAAGCTGGAAGGGCATTGAGAAATCCTTGATTGAACTCAGAAGATGGAAGGGCATTGAGAAATCCTTGATTGGGGAAGAGAAGTCTATGGTCAATGTACATGTGTTGCTCAAGCGAGGGTATAACAGTTAGCAGAAATGCTGTATTTCCTCCCTGATTATTTGAAAGATTTTATGCAAGTATTTTTTCCTCCCAATAATTGTGCAATTTTAGGGGGTTATTATAAGTGATGGGGTATTTATAGGTAAGTAAATACGGTATCTTTAAAAAGTTTAAATATGCTTTCTGCATAACCTTTGTCATTTAATGTTTGGTCCAAAATCCAAGTATGCATGAAGTAATAAGCTCTAATAATGCAGAGCTTGTTTAAAAACATAAATTGAAATTAGCTTCACATTTATTTAAAAATTAAAACTCTACAAGAAATAATGAAAATACTAATTATCTTTAGTTATAAAAGTAATGGAATATCATATCCTTAGATTGTACGTTAATGATGTGCTGTTAGACAAGATTATCTTACCATACTTTTACATGTTATTTATGTTTTTATGTATCTGTGAATTATTTATTTAAACGCTTTATTTCAGCATTTTATCCTAGAGAGATTTATGTTGAAAGCTGAAGAAGAAGAGTTAGAGCCACAAATAAGAAATGTGTTGTTAAAGTTGTGTTCACTCTATGGAGCATGGAGCTTGGAGAAACATCTTGTGACACTTTATCAAGGTAATTAGTTATGATTTAAATATGTCTAACATGATTTTTAACTCAAGATATAGTCACCTCTATTTTTTAATTACTTAAGTATATTAAACAGGAAAAATCCTTGATGTTGCTATTTGTTATTGCTGCATACTCCTAGGAACACAATAAAAATTCAGTACTTCTTTAAAAATAGAAATATTAAACATTCTGATTTGTTCACAATTATTTTGACTGTCTATATTTATAATAAAAAGCTGCCAAAACATTAATATATAGAAGAGATAGTTCATTAAGAAATGGATAGTGTTTTACGGTACATTGCCTGTTTTTCTTAACTTGAAATGTAATTTAGAATTTATAAAGTGAAGCAAATCATATGATAATTTATATGATTGGCTTGAACCTAAACACTCTTTTTGTCTTAATTATTTGTTTATACATAGTATATGTTTCACATATCATTGTCTGCACCTTCAACCAACTGTAACTACTGGAAGACTCTTAGTGCTTTCTTAGGGACTATCCTTCTGTTGTGGTGGACCTAAGATGAGCTTGAAAATAGTGCTTTCATCTGCAGGAATATTGAATTTCATTAACCCATCTTTATGTTTATGCATGTAAATGTTCTCTCATGCTGTTAGCTCTGTTGGTGCCTGTACTGATTTTAATAGCTAGTGCCTATGTTTCTCTTCATTTTTTGAATATAGATCTTATTACATTCTGTGCAATCTGTTTGATAAATTTCTGAATTTTCTCCTGGTGGAATACTGTCATAAATTCTGCCAGAAGATTTTTAGTGCTAAATTTGTTTTTTGGGCCAATCTGATGTTAAAATCCTTTAGAATATTCTGAAATTTGTGTGTAGCTCATGAGTATGTGTGAATTTTTTAAAAAATAATATTCCCTTTTTCTGTTTAAATTGTTGTACTTTTTTTAATAAGTTATTGTCCCTTGAATTTCTGCACTTTTTTGTGAACCATTTCTTTGTTAAATCCATTTTTTTACAAGTGTTTATGCTACTCTGTTAATTACAGCATGTTTATGTGGTCTTGGGTTGAATTTGGAGACTTTAATGTAACTGTATCCGTGTATGCTTTTTCTATACATTCGAAATTCCAGGTTGCCTTGATATTTTATTATTTTTATTCTAAGAATGGTAGTATATTATCTACTTCTGTTTTGTATGCAAATGATATGTTTCATTCTTGGATGTTTAAAAGTTTTATGACATCATTTATGAATTGTTTGTTAACTATAACAAACATCATCAACATATGAGGTGGTACCCACAAATTCTGAACTGGTGTTGCCATCTCAACAGTAGTTGCAGTAGAGTTTTGTACCGCTAGGTGGCAACACTAGCACATCTGATGAGTGAGTATTTAAAGTTTCATGCAGCTGGGTAGATGTGTCGAGATTCTATAGTACTTTTCATGACACTCTTGTGTGTAGTGTGTAGAGATTTTTGATGGATCCAAGATTAGAATAGAGAGTGTGCATCAAATTCTGTGCAAATCTTGGGGAAAATGCTACGGAGACCCTTGCAATGATTCAACAAGTATTTGGGGACAAAGCATGAGCTGTACATGCGTGTTTGAGTGGCATGCTTGGTTCAGGGCCGGCCATACAGCTATTGAAGATGATTCTCACACCGGTAGACCCGAGCTGCACAACACCTGACATTGTTGCCAAAGTTCAACACCTGGTTCGTGAGGATCGACGTCGAACCATTGAAGAACTTGCTCATGAAGTGGGAACAGGTTATGGGACATGCCAACAAATTTTAACTGATGAATTGGGTATACGTCGTGTCGCTGCAAAATTTATGCCAAGGATCCTTACTGCTGATCAAAAGGTGCAGCATGTTGAATTTTGCACGGAGCTTCATCAGGCCATATCTGATGACCCAACCTTCTAGTCCAGGGTCATCACCAGCAACGAGAGCTGGTTGTACGCTTATGACCCTGAGACGAAACAACAATCCTCTCAGTGGAATTGCCCGAAATCACCAAAACCAAAAAAAGCAAGACAAGTGAAGAACAAAGTCAAGAGCATGCTCCTCATTTTCTTTGATACCAAGGGGATTGTGCACAAAGAATCCATCCCACCAAATCAAACTGTGTATTCCACGTACTACTTTAATGTTTTGCAACAACTCTGTGAAAATGTCTGGAGATGACACCCCAAACTTTGGTGACAAGGGAGCTTGCTTGCTGTTGCATTATGAAAATGTGCCCTGTCACAATTCCTTGTTCACCAGGAGCTTTTTGACAAAAAAAACATGACGGTTGTCCCCCACCCACCGTACTCGCCTGATTTGGCACCCTGCGACTTCGCTCTATTCTGCAAACTGAAATTCAAGTTGAAAGGATGTCGGTTCGACACAATTGAGAGGATTCAAGAAGAAACCCTGTCTGTGCTAAACACCCTCAAAGAACATGACTTCCAAGATGCACTTCGAAAATGGTAGAACAGCTGAGACCAGTGTGTACGTGTGGAAGGGAACTACTTCAAGGGTAACGACAGTCATTAGTCTCAAAGTAAGTTTTTGTTCAGATGGCAGCACCAGTCCTGAATGTTCTGGATACCAGAAATACTATCTGTTCTTAAATGTCTTAAATGTTCTTATGTACTATCTGTTTTTTTAATTTAACACCGAATTTCTCCATTTATAATTCCTTTACAGTCAAACAAGATATGAATAGCATTCTTAGTATTCCAAGTGAAAGATCAGAATTTAATTCATACTGTTCATTATTTGGCTATTTTTTCTTTTATATTGATTAGTAAACAAAATCACTGAATGCTTCTGAATTTTTAATATCCTTTTTATATAAGTGCAATTAAATAAAGAAAATCAGTAGATCAAAAGTTTTTTAATCATATAACAAAAGTATAGATCTGAAAAATGATAAATGGCATAAAAATTAGAAAAGGACTATGCAAATTGTGGAGAATATAGTGACAAAATGAAATAATAAGGAAAAGAGGAAACTATAGATTAAAATAAAAATTTGTCTGCAGAATTATAGCCTGAGAAAGAAGGGATTTGACACATAAGGCAATTTAAATTGTTAATTTTTCCTTTTTACTAAAGAGGTCCAAAGCTGTGGTTATAATGTTATTGGCCATGTAGTGGTTATACAGATAATGGAATTGCTGGTGCTTTTTCCTCATTGCATTTCCTAGAATAGCGACTTCCAATTGCTAGAATGTATTATTTTTATGCATGAATTCATTGTATTGTGATATATTATATTTGAATGGAGAAGTGCATGGTCATATATATAATTTCTTATTGTTTTTATAAAACTTCTTATACATGAGTTTATGACTCCAGAGTTTGATATTAAAAAATTGAATGAATAATTCAAACGTGTTACATTTGAATTATGTGGTATTTAAGGATACTGAGAATATTAATGGAAGTTAGTGAAAGTTGTGTGCGTGTGTATTTTTTTTTTTTTAAGAAAGATATTAGCCATCACTCATCTGATCTACTTAATTATATTAATAAATATGATTTACAGGTATATTGGGCAAAATTTATTAGATGAATTTAAAGAATGAACTGCTTTTGTTGAGTTCATTGTGGTATTTTTAAAATGTTGTTTTTGATAATGCTCTAAAATGCATTTTTATGCTTTATTATCTTCAATAATTTCCCAAAATTAGTTTTGCAATTAAGTGAAAATGATATATTTAGCATTCATTATTTCAGGAGGCTATGCAGTGGGTGCTGAGCCAGCAAAATTTCTAAGGGATGGAATTCTGCAGCTACTTTCAGACCTGAAGCCTGATGTGATATCTCTAGTTGACAGTATTGCACCTCCTGATTTTATTCTTAACTCGGTTCTTGGAAAATCAAATGGAAGAGTGTATCAGAACTTAGAGGCCCAGCTCTATCAAGCACCAAACACCTTTGGAAGGCCCAAATGGTGGCAAGATGTAGTTTACTGGCGTGCACAATCAAAACTTTAAAAAATTGTATCACTTAGGGTGTGGATAAAGTATTACCTTTTAATATGATAAATATTTTTATAACTTTCTTGACTATTTCTGTGGTAATGCTTCAGTTCTTATGGTACAGTGTTTAACACTATAACATATAGGGTTATTCAAAATGCATAGTACAACTAGAGATAGTAATATAAATTTTGTTTTATTGTATAAAAGATTTTCTCCTCTCACTCAGCAGACATCTGATGATAATATGTCTCTTCCCACATATATCCAAGTGTGTAAGCGGTGATGTTTAGAAAGGCAACTCTGATGTGCAGATGCAGATTTGGGATGGTGCAAATAGAGGGGGCAACAATGACACAAGGATGTTCACTACATTTTCCTTTACATAAGCACTTCATATCCATAAATTGTGCTTAATATCTGCAAATGGACATTTTCCAAATTTTACCCAGAAATAGCACTTGACATAATAATGGACTATTTGATTCTCCTTACCACTTTGCTAACAAAGACATCTGACTGTCAAACTATAACTGCTGGTCGATAGGCAGCACAGAACAAAATGTTGAGATATAACAAATTATTTATGAGGAAATCACTCAAATTTCACTAGTTTTGTTCCACTTACTTAGACATGTTTCAAAGGCAAATTTCCTTCATTGTCAGCACAGTTTCACATTGGATGAAATCCCAATGAAGGAAATTTGCCTTTGAAACATGTCTAAGTAAGTGGAACAAAACTAGTGAAATTTGAGGGATTTTCTCATAAATAATTTGTTATATGATACTATATTTCACTATGAAAATCCCAAACTATTCAAATCTATATTAAAATGTTGAGAGTTTCTGTCTCCATTAATACAGTGATAATTTTATGCTTAATGTATTATATACCTGAATTCACAAAATACCAGCTAACATTTTGAATAACCCTGTATATCTAATCTTAAATCTCTGCAATGAAATGCAGCATAGGAAACCAGTGACATGTTATAGAAATCATTACCTGCATATTCTGATAATATGAAAGGATCTGGTTGCTACATATTTTTAATAGACTTTTAGCAGTATAAGATTGCAGTCTGTGATATGTGAGAATCTGAACAAGTACAGTTCTATGATTATAAATAGTGTGGCTCATAAAAGTGGTATGATCAAGAAGTGTAAAGCAGCTGTATTTGAACAATAAAACCATATCATCTTTTCATTTTGTCTAAACTCAATGTTAATGACATGATGATGGTAGTTTATAGTGCAGAAGCCATACACCCAGGCCTGCATATGATTAGCAAAATGACATTCTTATAAGTCAGGGAAATGTTGGCAGAATAACTTTGCAATTTAAAATTATGAGCTTGCCTAAAAATGCTATGTTTTCAAAAATGATGTTGAAAATGTTGAGATTTTGACTGTAATGGAATTTTTGGCAGGCAAGTGCTGTTTTGACAGCTATATTCCAAATACTCCAGTTTTCCGTGTTATTTATTCATTCATTTGTTAATTGTTCTATAATATCTCAACATCTTTCTGTAATCCTGTCAATAGGCATGTGCTTAGAAAGTAATCTGCACTCCTGCCTTTGCTTGCTGTAGACTAGAGGAATAAACTAATCATAACAAATTATAAATAAATGACTGTTAGCAACATTATGACCATCACTGGAAATAACTACACTGAGTAGAAGATTATTTGGGAAGTTGGATGATAGGCCTTTGTGAACCTAATTATAGATTGCTTCATCCCAGGAGCATTCATGGTTATGCTAGGAGGCATTTGCAGTGTTAATTTTTATTGCATTTTCATTTTTTTGAGGGACTTCAAGGTTATCTTCTATTAGGGCAGCAAATTCCTTGTGCCAAATACTGGGTGATCAAATTTATTCTGACTTTACTGCATGTCAGTTTGAATGAATGACAATTACTAGTCAGTGCACCTTGCCTTGAAGGATACTGACTGTGAGTGCATGATATTGTGCACTCTATTGAGAGGTTAAAGAACTAACATGCCACATTTTGTAAACAAACTTGCATAACTATAACATTGAAATTGTCTTTCTCTCCGCCCTCCACAGTGAATTCTCAAAACCAGATCATCTAGAAATACTGCTTTACTGATGGAATTTGCTTAACAATAGTGGCATCATTAATTTCAAATAACTCATGATAATGTTAGAATAAATTTCATCATCCAATAAATACTGCCTTGTGGCTGTAGTATCTTATATTTGGTTTATTAATATTCCATTTTTCAAACTGTAAGTAACTAGAGACTAAAAATCATATGATTATTATATGTTATGATCTTAATTTGGTGTAAATAGGTGGTGCTGACAATGTAATTATATTGTAAAGGTTATCTGTGATTTGCAAATGATATATTGGGAGTAATGAGTATCTTTTATAGGCTTTTGATTGGTATAGTGGATAAAAATTAGTTCTGTAAATGAAATATACTCATGAAAATGGTGCTTTGTATTGTATATATATAAAATAAATGAAATTAATTTTTTGATTTTGTCTTTTCTTGCTTATAGATGTGACTTCAAGTTTCATACATTGAAAGTTGTGCTAGGTTAATGGAGAATCAATCCTCTTTTGAAATTTTGGTATAAATTTATTTATAAAATGGTAGACTGAAATACTCTATTTCTGCACAAATGCTGAAGAACATTACTTCCAGTTGTGCTCATGTTGAGTAGCCATAAATTATATATATTTAATTTAAACATTAATGAAAGGAATGATAGGTGAAACGGTGCATTGGAAAATTATAATCCAAGAAGAAAGTACCATCAGTGACAGGTTTTCATGCAGGCACATAAAATAGTACTACAAAGATAGGAAACAATACATGTATGCTTGTATTTGTAGCTAAATGAACCAAACATTACATAAAATGTGCCTTTTTTTTCTCTCTCTCACTTTTTCTTCCTATGCCTTTTATTAATTGCAAAAAATCACATTTAGAAACAAGTAAATAAAGTTATATGGCATATGCCTATTTTTTGGGCAATTTTATCTATGTGACATTATGTTACTCTTGAGTTCTGAAAAAGAAATTTTATTCTATTCAATGTATCTGAGAGCAAAATTAAAACTTGTGTCTAAAAACCAAAATATTTTACTAATATCAGAGACAAAACATATTTACATACTGTCCTCCTAATATAGGTATTTGCTATTTACACTCAGAGCAAAAAAGTGAAACAGCAACCTTTTTTACAACACTTAAACTTGGGTTTCAAGCTTTGTATAAGATCAACTTTGCAATATTACAAAAATGCAACAACATGCCTAAAAAAGTTTAGCCCATTCCTCGAAACCTTTTTGGAAGGTATCTTTTATAAAAATCAATGTAAAGTGATGTTTTAATGTTTAAAATTGTTGTTCTCTTCTCTTCAAGGCACCTTATAATGTAGTTCCAGTATTGGTTTGAGCAGGGATCAGCATTAAAGCAAGAATTGAACTGGTGTTCATCCAGAATGAGTAACTGACAGCTCATCGGTACATTGAGGAGATTCTTGTTGGTCATGTGGTGCCTTTCGCTTCCATTATGGATGACAATGCTATCTTTATGCACAATAATGATTGTTAACGCATTGCCTGGTGTGTTTCTGAGTTCCTGGATGTGGTTGGAATTGAATGTGTGATATGGCGAGCACATAGTCCAGACCTGAGCCCATTAGAACATCCCTGGGACGTGCTTGAGGGGTTGTGCTACAAGTAGATTCCCAGACTTGCAGATCTTCAGGCTGCACTTCAATTGGAATGAGAACTGGTATTTCAGATTTTATCCGAAGCATACATAACCGAATCGCAGCTGTAATTAGAACTAGAGGTGGCAACACTCATTATTGAGACTATGGTTATCTTACACAAACAGCTAGAGAGCCAGAGAGTCATTAAAAGTGTCAATTTTAAATATTTTTCAAAAAGTTCTCTTTATTGTAATGTTTGACCATGTTTTAAGATTTTTCTTAAAATCAAAATAGGATAGAATTTGCACTTAAAATACTCCTTATGCATTATTTGGATTATAAAATGTGAAATAATTGTTTTCAGGAAATTCTGATATATCTTCATTTCATTAAACACAGCTTTTTATTTTAAAATAAGTTAAAAATTAAGTGTATCACTTTTTTTGTCACTCAGTGTATTTAATTTATTATTTTTTCTTAGGAAAAAGAGACCGCCACGGGTGGCCGAGGTCGTTAAGTCTCGGACTCGTGAGCGGGAGGTCTGGGTTCGAATACCGCCAGGACCGTCCTTCCTGACTGAGGTTTTTTCCAGGTTTTCCTCAGTCCTCATAAATGGCAAATGCCGGGGAGGTACCCTAAACTTAGGCCTGGAACGATTCCTTCCATAAAATCCTTTCCCAATATATCATTTCATCTCATGTATCATCAGTGTCCATCGCCTGTGGTGCCTCTGTAGCAAAAACGGGCGTTAAACACTATTCATTCATTCATTCATTAGGAAAAAGAAAATGCTGCTTTTTAACTGTTATTAAATCTGCCTGTTCTGGAAGAAATGGAAATCCTGTATTAATGAAGTTAAAATTCAGCTATTTAGTCCATATTATATTGACATTTCTTTCTAATGTCAATAATGATTTCTAAAGGCATTAATTATGGTACTGTTTTATAGTGTTAGACTATAAAGCTAATGCAGAAATATTTATATTCATAAGAATGAACGTATCAGGTAGCACAAATAAAAATAAGGTTACAAACCCATTCACTCAGTACAAGCACTTGTTACAAGACTTTCTTTCTTAGCCATCACTACTTGATAACCTAGGTGTCTCCTGTGAGAAAGGTGAATTTAGTTAAGCATGTTTTCCTATGTAGAGCGAAATGACAGGTTGTATACCCATCACCTGGTAGGAAAGGTATGAGGGGTGTTCTGAAGGTTCTTGGCCTGACTCATAGATGTGAAGATGACCAAATTTTTAAGATAATTGTCAAGTTTCATCCTTAGATGCTTAGCAGTAAAATTTCAGATTTATTCACATTTTTGTGATGATCATGTAAACAAACTGGTGTTAACATTTTATACAAAAAAGGATAAAACTGAAATATAAGCTGTGATAAGATATTTGTTTTGAAGGGTTTAACCCCAACAGAAATACAAAAGGAGTTAAGATTCCACATTAAAGGATTCATCCCCTTTTTTGTCTCTTAGCATGTAGTGATGAATTATGTTTCATCTACTGCTATAAAATGTCTCAGAAACTAATGGAAATTCCATTTAAACAAGTCTAAACACTCGTGAGGTGTTCATTCAGTTGGTTCTTGTTAACAGATGCAGCATCCATTGGGTGCAAAACTATATGTAAAATGTAGTGGACATGACCTATTGAGGTCTTTGCAATGTCAGCTTGCATACCTTCAATTAGCAATCACAAGTGGGTCCTGGTGGTGTAGTGGTAACCATACTTGCTTTCTAAACCCAAGATCGCGGGTTCAACCTGGCCAGGATCGTTGGATTTTTTTGGGCGTAAAAATCCTAAGTATGGCTTCCTTCGGAAGGGAAGTAAAGCCGTGGGTCCTATGTTGTACATTTATGGCACAAAAAAGAACTTCAAGCCTGAAAGAAGAGGCCTCTCAGCAAAATTTGTCAGCCATTTCATGCCCTGAATTGAATGGGACACTGATGACCTGAGATGTTAAAGAGCATTCGTAAATGAACAAATCAAAAAAAAAATTATCAATTATGAGTATGCTGAATTTAAGAATGGTTGTACATCCATTCAAGATAATGAGCACTCAGGACATTTGAAAATTGCTAAAACCAATGAGATTGTGACAAAAATTCATAATGCCATACTCATGATTACTAATTGAAGGTAAGCAGGCTGACATTGTAAAGATCTCGATAGGTCATATCCACTACATTTTGCACGGATAAGAGAAAGCTTTCCACTTGAAGGATGCTGCATTTGTTAACAAAGACTAAAAACACATTTGAATGAACATTTTGCAAGCGTGTTTAGACTTGTTTAAATGGAATTCCCATGAGTTTTTCAGACATTTTATAGTAGTAGATAAAACATAATTCATCACTATGTGCCATAGATGAAGGAACATTCCAAACAATGGGTGGCAACAGGCGAAAGTGTGCCAAAGAAAGCACAAACAAGAAAAGTAATGACTACAATTTCCTGGGATTCTCATAGTGTAGTGCTCTTAGACTACCTTCAGAAGGGTAAAACCATCACCGGGGAGTGTTATGCTTTACTACTGCACCAACTGAAGGATGTGTTCAAGCTAAACATCCATATTTTGTGATAAAGAAAGTTCTCTTTCATCGTGATAATGCTCCATCACACATATCAGGGATTGTTGCTGCAAAACTGCTTGATCTTTGCTTCCAAGTGCTTCCACATCCACCATATTTGCTGTATTTGGCTCCCAGTGATTACTTTTTGTTTCCATACCTGAAGAAATGGCTGGGTATACAAGATTCACATCAAATGATGAAGTTGGAACTGAGACAGACTCTTATTTTTCACATTTGGACAAATCTTATTTTACTGAAGGTATTAAAATTTTGGACTAAATGCATTGCTTTACAAGGTGACTGTTTTGAAAAATTCTCTTAAATGTTGTGTATTTCATGATCAGGCCGAGAACTTTTAGAATACTCTTCATATTATTTTTACAACACAAAGTAATGATGTAAGAGATCAAACTATATGCATATTTAGATATATATGCATTATGATATACAGATTATATTCCTGCCAGCTCTGCTCTACATAATAATTTGATATTGCTGACCACTCTGTTGTTCTTTTCAGTCTTGACACAGGTTAAGATATGAGTCTTTGTAATATTAGCACGTTTCTTTAATAACTAAGAAAATGGCACTCAATTACGATATTGAATAGTTGGTGCTCAGACGATGATTAAGTATTAACAAACTCTGCCCATGTGTTTTTCCAGACAGATTCTGCAGCAGTACAAACAACTGACTATTCCACGAACAACTTCATACAGTATGTAGGATTAGAATTATCAGTAAGAATATGGCTCCCTCAATCTCCTGACTTAAACTCCTGTGACTCCTTCTCTCTGGAAAATGCTAAAAGATATAGAGCTTACAAAATTTATTACATTCACCAGAAGAGCTGGGGAAAAAAATAAGATCCAGCAAAATGTTGACATCAGTTTTCAATGCAAACTGTAGCGAGTGTAGCTGAGTTTCTTAAGAAGGTGCCCAAAAAATTTGTAACATGAAAACAAGCTTCAACATCTGCTTTTTTAATATGGGTG
The DNA here is from genome assembly GCA_030762175.1 of Metallyticus violacea. Taxonomy (NCBI): domain Eukaryota; kingdom Metazoa; phylum Arthropoda; class Insecta; order Mantodea; family Metallyticidae; genus Metallyticus; species Metallyticus violacea. The sequence continues at coordinate 14,650,167 of CM060841.1, forward strand.
AGTAAATTATATTTTAACTTTACATTACTAGCATATGATTCATTGCATTATGATACTTCACTGCTTCTTTACAATGCATGCATTAATAGTTATACTGGTTATACTGGTATGTACAATATTAGTTTAGTATAAGGAGAAAATATTTTCAGTTTTACATCCGATTCAAGTTTATATTCAAATTAACCCTAAAACAATAGAGTAACACTTAAATGTTTGCTTAGTTGTAAAACTAATGCATTTGTCTTAGCATGTGATGGAAAATTTTTGCTTTTCCTTTATCTATTTATTTCTCAGCAGTAAATTATGCTAGAAAGGCAATTAAAATTGAACATTTTAATGTATTTTATTCTAGTGTTGCAACAATCTGTTAGATATGTAGTAAAGGATGATAAAATGCAAGTAAGCAAGGAGAAAAATAAATGTTCAAAATTTTATTGCTCATAATTAATTTTTTTAATGGAAAAGCCAACATTTCACAGCTGAACCGAATGATCAAATCATAGGAAATGTTACAATATGAAATCAAAAATATTCGATGCCGGAGGCAGTTTTTCAAAAGGTTTACAGCTAGTTAAGTTACATAGATCTCTGATGGACATTTTGGTGACTTATATAACAAAAATGTGAGGAAGTAACATCAAGCATAATTTCTCCAGTCTCAAAAATACCTTAAGCGAAAAACAAATTGATAAATCAGCAATAGCAGCACACTTTTGGAATAAAAATCATGAAATTAAATCAGAGATAAAACTACTTAAACAACTTCATAATGCAATAGAACTTTCCACTTGGGAAAACATTTTCATTACAAAAAATAAGAATAATTTGATGAATTTCGATTTCCCTCCATTGGATGAACTCAGCAAATTCCTAATAGAACCAACAGATGCCACCACAAGAACATCAAGAGACCCAAACGCCATGTTTAACAACAGTTTGTCAACAGGCTGAAGATGGGAGGGATCGCTCCCGAAACATATGTCCAAATTTTATGTAAGTGAATGTAGTGTGAAAGAAACTGTATACATTGTTTATATATATACCACTCCATTGTCAACAGCTTCGTAAGTACATTTAATTGAAATGAACTAATGTCAGTGTTCATTCATCCCAGAAACCACATATATCGTCACTTATGTTAAGTAGTACTATACTTGTGCTGAGGCCTGGTCTGAACCCATCATTAGTCAAAGAAATGTTATTGTAGCATTTCAAGTCTCTGTAAGTTAGAGTCTGTGGGTATTTTTTGGAATATTGTAGTTAATAGGCTAGCAAATAAGATCATAAGCTGAAAGACCTGGTGCTGGCAGCTGTCTATGTACCAGTATGTTATGAATGTGATAATACTTAAATACTTAAGGTTTCAGAGTAATGAGAATGATGGGTGGGAGCAAGAGGATGAATGGTCATATTGCAGGTGTGAAAACTTGTCTGTAGTTGAAAATTGTGTAGATGGATTCACGTGCAATTAGATTAGTGCTGAAGTCACCCATAATTATAGCATGCTTATAATATGGTAGTAAATTAAATAACTGGATTTCTAGATCGTCTGAATTATTAATTTTGGGAGGTCTATATACAACACCAATTAAACATTTCTTAAAGCTGAGCATTATCTTTAAGTGAAGAAGACCAGTGTGGGCCATGTATTTAGGCAAAGATCAATTTGAACACATATTGCCACACCACCTCCTTGTTTATTATTATGATCATTACAATATAAGAGGTATCCATCCAGATTAGTGATCAGCGAAGAGCGTACTGTGCTTTGTAGCATTGTTATGAGTGATGAAAATACTAACTGAAATTCATGCAAATGAATAGTGAGGCTTCAGGAATTAACAAGAACTAAGTAAAGTACCTGGGGGTGGGAGAAGAACAAGCTTTTCAGGAGATTCCTCATTTTTGCCACTTGGGGTGCATTGCAGTCAAGGTCGCTGATCAGTGGAATGCCAGAGTCTCTCAAACTTTCATTTATGCCTGAATTAAATGTTTACAATTTGAAGTTAAGTTTTAACTGAACTAACCTAGACTATGTACTTATTATTATTATTATTATTATTATTATTATTATTATTATTATTATTATTATATAAAACACTGATATGTGTGTGTACATATATATATACACAAAAAACATAGCTCATACTGCCTAAGCCCTCAATGTCTCTAGCGGAAGTAATTTTATCTTTTGTTATTCTCCTTGTGCACAAAAATGAAATTGTCCATTGTCCACACATTTCTTACACCATATTTATCAATGTACTGCTGTAACAATCGGAGTCTTGCTCTGATAAGATCTTGCTGAATAGTAACACCTCATAGTTGTTTTTGTTCCTAACTACATTTACAGTAGCTCATAAACTTAACAATTATAGCACAAGGTTTTTCTGTGTTTTTCCTCCCATCCCTTTGGTTATGGTCAATATCAGAGAGACTCAGTTGTACTCCTACCTTACATGCGATGTTCGTGGCATTCTTATCTGTATCCTCCCTATCTTCCTCATTCACACAAAGATGTGAAGGCATTGGCACCATTGGTACTGCTCCAGGTATTTGAGCCAAGCCGTGAGTGTGTTCTTTTACTGGCATCTCTTAGAGTTTTCGCCATTGCACATTTAACGATCTCCACAATATCAGTATATCTTGGGATATTAGAGAAATATTTATAAACAAAGTAGACTGAAAGGTGCTTATATATTATTTTAGAAGACCCTATCATTTTTCATATGTACAGTCCACAGCAGGATTCTAAGCAATATAGCAATTGAATTATTAAAAAATGTTTATTGCAGTTATGTCTATTTTCTGCAAATGGGATTTATTTGCATCTACAATTTTAATAGATCGGTATAAATACTATTTAAATATTTTAAGGAAAATTGTTTTAGATTTGAAAGTGCCAAAACTTAATTGGTTATATTTATCATATTTTTGTGTCATTTCCAAATTAATACCAATTAACGTACATCTTTTACCAAGAGGCAACATCATTAATGAAAATTAAAAAAAAAGGTGAAAAATTACATTAGTATTTGTATCATTATATTGGAAGTAAAATGTATACTGGTAATATGGGAAATTAATCTGTAATTAATGGATCTTTGGTTATGCCACATAAGAACTTTTAAAGACACTGTAATGAACACTTCTTTTGAAAACAAGTTCCTTTTCAGCTAACTTTAAGGAGAAATATTTATTGATGCCAACTAACCCCACACCATTACTAAATTAAAATTAATCATTTTTATATAATAGAGAATTATTTTCTTTGCTTAGATCTAGGTGAGCTGTTAGCTAAAAAGCTTATATTTGCATGTAAGTTCACATTGCCTTCAGTTGCTGTAGAAAAGAAAGAAATGCTAATCTAAAAGTAGCAATAGAATTATCATATCAGAATCAGATAAAAAAATTGGAAGCCATCATCAGGACTTAAAGCACAGATTTGCCAGTGCTTCCATGTGAGCTACCTGTCAAACCACAACTTCAAATCTCTGCTTCTGATGCTGTAAGTCCCAGCATCAATGCTTTCAATTTTTTTTACATTCTAAACCTTAGCCTAATACACAGCTTGTGTGAAAAAAATTACATTTTATATGAAATAGCTTCGTAATAGACCTACTGCAGCTTCTAGTGAGCTTTTAAAAGACCAAGGTAAACATTTTTGCCTTTGGATTTGGTTTTCTTTACAAATTTTTTCTTTTTATAATATTGCCCAATAGCATATTTATCAAAGAAAGGGCTTTTCTGTACTACAAAATACCAATGTAGATTCTCTCCTATAAGGGCAGTTATACTTATCAAGTAGCCAATGGCTATAGCCACCAGAGCACCATACAACTTACGCATATTCATTAAAGCCTTTATACTATCATTGTCATTTCCCTGAGGACCATTTTCAGCAAGAGCTCTATTGGAAATATCTGTGGTATCATGAAGCCACTTTTCCACCAGGCCTGCTTCCACAATCAAGCGTATGAAAAAGTCCATGCGAGACTTTAATGGGGAGTTACGTTGAAGACCAAGGGAAATAGGTATGTGAATTGCACAGTCTCCCATAATATGCAAATTATGGTGATTTGTTTCTCTGTCCTCAGGATTGCTTTGATTTCTGCTTTCATTTAAGTCTTGCTTTGACAGCAGCCTTTTTACACGCATGTACTGTAGAAAATAAATATTTTCATAGTAGGCATATTCTCCTGTAAATAAAACAAGATTGTGTTATATTATGCAGCTTAGGACATATTAAGATGTGGAAATTTGTACATTCATACAATACATATGTAGCTTGTAAATGGTGTTACAAATTTGAAACACATATAACTCAAATTTAATGAAATTAATAAAAATTACAATTTGTGTTAGTGAAGAGAGAAACTCAAAAATGTTTATTTATATCGCAGATACTCAATGTGAATCCCCATGGTAACTGGGTGTACATCTAGCCTATAGTCAAATTCCTGCCATATGTGTAACATAGCACCATCAGTTGCTACCATTACTTCTGTGATATGCACTTGCAGATTTGGCATGGTATATCTAAGGATGAAAGCTATGCCAAGCTTTCCAAGACGTAAGAACTATAATACACAACAATGCTTTTCAACGCTACTCTGGAATGCCAGTGGCTTCTGACACAGTAAAAAATTAAATATTATTACTTAAATATAATGTAGATATCTTTGTAATTCTTGAAGCTAATATTAATATTGATAACGAAAAGTTTTATAATTTTAAAAACTTACAAAATATATTGTCTACATAAAGATTGACAAGTGCAAGTGGCATACTAGTAGGAGTTAAAAACTCCATTTTAAGTAAAACAATTACACTGAAAACTTTGAATTCCACAAACTATGCTGAAATTATTCAATCAAAAGTATGACTTCAGAATGCAAAATACACAATTTTTGGTAAATACAGTCTCCAGAATAGCCACCAACTAATTCTTGACTTAATAGAAGTTAAACAAAATACCCTAATAATAGGAGACCTGAATGGGCATTCAAAACAGTAGGGATACAATTCCTCCAATGTGGTAGGAAAAACGATTGAAGAATTTTTGGAAGCAAATGCAGTCAATTTAATATACAAAAACTTTTATTCACTGGGGACTCAACAAATCCTGATATGGTGATTGCCTCTCCAGATATTGCAAATCACACCATTAGAAGAGTATTGGAAGATATAGGTAGTGGCCATAGAGTCATCATAACTGAAACCATCCAGCCACAAATGAGTCATTCAAAAGCTAGTTGCCTGAAGAGATGGAACTTCCAAAAAGCAATCTGGAAAACTTTTCAGAAAGTCACTGACAAAAAATTTGAAGATATTGGCATGGAGGAAAGTCAGCTGAAACTAATCGACAAAGTTAACAAACTTATTAATGCTGCAAAAATAAAAATACTCAGAGGAAAGTGTATTAGGTACAAACCTTTTTGGAATCGAATATTATCTGCATTAAAAAGAGACTGAGATAACACAGAAATATAGCAGAAGCAACAAAAGATCCTAACTTATTGAGAGATTGGAGAAAGAAAACTGCATTTCTAAACAGAGAAATAAAAAATACTAAGAGGGAGTCATTTAATAAATTCCTTAGTTCCCTTGACTGTAGAAGTAATAGCACTAAAGTACATAAATATATTAATACATTAAACAACATCTCAGAAACAAAACAAGAACATTATTAATAACAACAATGTCCTCATTCATGATAAAGACATAGCCAATAGATTTGCCACTGATTACAAAATTGCACATGTATTGAATACAGACAATGGGAAACTAAATAAAATATTAAAAAGGCATAAACCTGAGGTATTTGCAGGCGAACAATGTCTATTTTATGACAACTTTACAATTCAAGAACTGAACAAAGCAATCTTTTCTCTTAAGACCAAAAAGACCAGACAAATTCATAGTGAATACATCAAGAAATTAGGATGCAGGACCAAGAAGGTGCTATTGAACATATTCAACAAGATCTGGAAGAGTAAAGAAGTATTTCTGTTATATGGAAAAAAACTTATAATCATTCCAATTAAGAAAAAAGACAAACCAGCAGGCGAGTTAGATAGTTTTAGGCATATATCCTTAACCTCAATAGTACTTGCTAAAACAATGGAGAAAATGGTTACTACAATATTAACTTTCTGGAATCTCAAAATCTTTCAGACCTTCAAGAAGGTTTCAGAAAGCAATATTCAACAATTAATAAGATTTTACATTTAATCCAGGATATTAAAAGTGTCTGCATCAAAAAGAAACAATGCTTACCTGCTTTGTTGACTTCAAAAATGCCTTTAACAAAGTATGGAAAGAGAAGCTTATTTATAAGATGAATAATATTGGGATAAGAGGAAACATGTGGAGATGGTTCATGGATCTCTAGGAATCAGGGCTGGGGAACATAGAGGCCAATGAAGAAGTGTTTTATCATTTTGGTATGGGGTGAATCCATTTGTTTTTATGGTTTATCATTAAGCTTCCTTCTGACTTTGCTGAGAAAATGTGAGAGTATGTCATCCTGTTGAAAAATGAAACCAGGACTGTTCTGTTCAAGCTACAAAAGGAGCCATTTAAAAAGAAAGGCCAAGCTTATTGGCATGGGTTGCAGTCAGAACACATTTACCTTAGGACAGTGGTAATCAACTAATTTGCACTGTGCATCTCCCTTGCTCATTTGCTTGCCTTGAGCAACTGAGCATGCGGGAATGATGCACAGGTTTTATGTAGTGGTGTATCTCTGTTTCTAATAAGCAAGGCATTGGAGTGATTTGAATAAATTAATAGTAACTATTATGGCATCAGCCAAATTATATTTTACATGTGCAAACAGAATGAGACATTGAATAGTGGCAGCACAGTTGTTGCATAATACTGATACAATTTCAAAAATAACTTAATATTCAAATTAACAATAGTCTTGTATATGCAGAGGGTGCCAAAAAAACTTTCACAGTAGATATCTATTTAATATATTTCAAAGTTGGACCGAAAAACAACAATAATATGTAGTATGATGTTCTGTAAACAGATGTGACTCACATTACATTTGGTAGCATTACTACAATAAAATGGAGCCAAAATTATCATTTGAATAGTGGAAAGCAATTTTGAAGTGATATTGGAAAACCGAGAATGTTGTTGAAGATCAAAGGTGACGTGTATACAGAATAGAACCGTTGTTGGACTTCTACCTATGCGGAACTCTTAAGGATGTTGTATACCGTAGAAAACCAGCTATATTGGCAGCACTTCTGGAAGAAATTGAAATGACATGTGCTGCAATCGCTGAGGACACTTTCGCAAACATTGCCCAAACAGTAGTTCAACGTACTCAGAAGTGTATTGATACCTATGGTGGGCATGTTTAGCAACTGTTGTAACAGTAAAAGTCTAAGATGATTAGTGCTCATGATTTTCTGTTTGTGTAAATTCAGTTTTGTTATGTTAACACAGTTTTTTTTTGCTTGAAGTGTGTATACATTTTTTGGCACCCTCTGTATTTCTAAATTAAACATTGAATACCACTACATAAATAAATATGTATGGACTAAACCATGAGCACAATGAATGGTACTATTTTAGGTTTTAAAGCAGATAAGTAATTTAAATGACAAATATAAACTGTTTATTAAAGTAATAGAGTGAAAATAAATATTGCTACTATTTGTGTGTATACACAGAAGTTTATTCAATAATGGCAGTGAAATTTTTTTTTTAATTCTTTTTTCACTGAACAACTTCTAAATGTTTGGCAACAGTGTTTGCATGATGTATAGTCAAAGAGCACATTGCAAAGTGTGATCCCATGGTTGATTTTTTTGTCAAGATTTGTTAATTTTCATCATAAAAAAAACTCACAAATATATGTTGGCCCAAATAAACATGAGATTCCAGCAGCATATTTGCATAATAGTGGAAATCAAAACCTTTGGAAGATTTTTATAAAATTCACTCAACCCTCTTTTGGTTGCCCATTTCTCCTTCAATTCATGATCATATTTCAGGTTCAAGTATGATCAACTTCCATGAAATATAGAGTAATATATTTGACTTTATTGTATGATTTAGCTGAATTACACACTCTTAATGCTTCACTTACTTGTCATAATGCTAAATTCAGTTGAACTTTAGCCTGGCTGATGATGAGAACTAAATGTTCTCGGAAACCGGTTCCATACATTTATGACAATTAAGTGAAGCATTAAGAGTGTGTAGCTCAACTAAATCATACAATTATATGATTGGCTTCACTGTGCAAGTTCCAATTTACAATTTAATTAGAGCCATATATATTTGAAATAAACATTTAAGACTTTCTAAATGTTGGAATCTTGAGTGAAATTCCTGGTTCTCCCAGTATTTATGCAAATTCTTGTTAAGTGTGCAGAAGTCTGAAATTCCTTCATTTTGGGAAATGATGAGGTGCTTGTCCTTTAATTGACACTTCCAAAGAATTAATGTCAGTTTAAAGGCCTAGGTTCTGTCATATATTTTGGGGGACTATTTTGTCTTTACCTTGAAGAGGAAGGTTCAAAGAGTTCAAATGTCCTTTTGAATCTGTTAGAAATTCAAAGTCAAAAGTGCATTTAGCATTACTCAGTTCCAGAACAGGTGTCTCCATTTGTTCCATGAATGAAGGTAACTCTTCTTGAAGTTCAAAAACACAATTCAGCAATTTACCATGACTGAGCACTTCACAATAATATGACAAGTCATCATATTTATTATTGCATCTTCCAAGAAAACCTTAAATTGACATAATTGCATTCATAGTTTTAGTAACATGCATAACACTTTTAGTTTAATTTGTTGTGAGCATAGGCTTCTGGTGTAAAATGCAGCAAATTGATGATGCCATCAATTACATTGAAACTTTTCAGTTTGTTTCTCTCATGCCCTATTAGATCTTTCTTACATCCAACCTAGCAGGAGCACTAGCAGTTGCCAAGGAAGACCAAACTTTTCTATGACCTCTTGGAGATCTGTGAAAATATCAACACCTGTGGTTTGCCCTTCATTAGGATCATGTTCAACATCTTGATCTATAGTTTGGAATTTACTCCCCATATAAAAATAACAATCTGAGCTTTATCACTGATATCGGTAGTCTCATCTAATGCCAAAAAATAAATAAACAAATGCTGTTGCATTATTTACTAGCTGAGATTGGAATCATCAGCTAAATTGTGAATACATTTCTTCATAGTGGAGGGTAACAAACTTATTGCTTCAAACTGCTGGACCTGTAGTAAGCTAAGTTCATCAATGACTGTGCTTAAGCACTCTTTCATAAATATACCATCTATAAAAGTTGGTCGCTTTTGTGCTGTCAGAAGTGAAAGTTTGTAATTTACATGTACATCAGATTTACTAATATGTATTATGTTCTGCAGTATGTTAGAATTTTCATTGGTTTTTGTAGATTGATGTTCATTTAAGGTTTTTAATATGATCACACACTCAAACTTGTTATATTCATTAGTATGATGAAAATAATATGTTTTCAAGTTGAAGTATTTTGTTATAAAGATCTTTTACACAAACTAGACATTTAGTTGTTTTGTTACAGCTCACAAACAAATTATTTTCTTTTCAGACGGGCCTAAATATAGGAGGTATATTAGGTCTACTATTTACACCTGACATGTTTGCAGGTTATGAAACTGCTGCGCTGCTACCTTCACTCAGAAGACTGTGCTGCTTGCTCCTGCAATGTACTTACCTTGGAAATATACAGTCACTGCCTTAAGGGCATTGTACATATGCTCTAAGGGGACATGAAAGTTTTTAGTTTAGATCTGACATCATATTTGCTTACTGTACCAGAAAGATGGAAGGAGGCTTCATAACTCAACACTAAGAATTCCAATTAAAAGTTAATTTGCAAGAACTTGTGTCTCACCATTCTCACCTTTTCTTTTTCTGTACTGAATTTTAGAGAATTCCCCTTTATCCTAAAATATAGCTCGAAGTTCTTATTGTAGGTTGTTGTTCCATTGAATGTTATTTTCATAAAACATGAAGTTTGTAAGCAAAAAAGTATAATTTAAAATTCATTTTGTGTTGGAACTAATACAGTTGGGAATTAATTTATTCATAATTAGCCAGTGAATCGATTTAATATTCTTATGCTTCACTTACCATTGAATTATACAGAATATGTTTCATAGGCTTTTGCCTGCATAATCAGCTATGAGTATATTAAATTGACTCACTAGCTAATTATGAATAAAAAAAGTATAATACTACACTTTTTAATCAACATAGTCATGTCAGCATCTAAACCTAGTTAATCATAGTTGATATTGGACATCTATATTTATTATTTTATTTTTCCACAAGTGAAGCTATAGATTTCAATAAATTCCTATGTTTGAATTACATTTTTATCAGGTGGAATTAATTGTTTACCTTTCACAATCCTTTCTAGAGCATCATCTATGTTATAACTGACTTCAAACTTATCAGCAATCTTCTGTCCAATGTCATCCAGAGAGTTTTGGAAGAACTTCTTCACCTCCTCTCCCCAGCCACCACAAGTAATGTGACTCTGAACTAATTCTTCCATTGTATCTATGGTGACTCTTCATGATTTGCCATTAATGCAGGTTAGTTAGTATAGAAATACATTATATATAGAAAAACATTATATCATAGTTTATAAACTAAAATACTTAAATAACCTATCTATTAAAATGAAGAATGCCAACAGATTCAACATTGTTTGCTGGTTCCAATATTAATTAAATTTGGAATCTAACCAGTAAGCATGTATTAATAATCTCTTGTGAGTCAAACAATTTAAAAAACACTCTTAGCTTCACTTAAGATTTAATTGAACATGTTTTATGGACTTAAATGTAAATTGGAACTTACACAGTGAAGCCAATCATATTAATGGATATCATTGTATGATTCAGTTGAACTACACACTCTTAAAGCTTCACTTACTTTTCATAAATGTATGGAACCGGTTTTGAGAACATTTTGTTCCCATCTTCAGCCATGCTAAAGTTCAACTGTCGGATCATTCATTGTGGGAATATACATTCCCACAGCACAGCACAGCAATAAATAGAGCTCTTTTAGGAAATTTGGAAAAAATTATATGTAATTTAAAGCTGTCTTAAAGGCCTCCTTCAACCAAAGATTGAATTTATTATCTGTGGTGACTTAAATGCAGACTTTATGATAGAGAGTAATACAACTTGCTCAATGCTAAGAACAGATAATCTTATTTTATCCATAATTAGCTAGTCAATTTAATACTTTTATGCTCACTTACCATTGAATTATACAGAACATGTTTTACAGGCTTTCACCCTCATCATCAGCTGTGAGTTGACTGTCAAATTCATTGTTGGTTGAATGAACTTGTACCTCTCATGGACATTTTATGAACTTTTGGATTAATTTGTCTTCTGTTGGGATCTTGAAGTTTATAACCTTATCATCTTATTTTTATAAACATTTTTTCCCATATTCCCAGCTCCAAGGGTCTATCTACAAATTTCAACTCACACCGTGTATATAGAGGAAGATTTCAGCAATCAAAAAATAAGTACGCTAATTTTCTCTATTGAATTAATTCAGTTTTGTAAATATATTAAATGTAAATACTTTAAGCTACCATTTTATAAATATTCTAGGTGTAAATAAGTTGCCTTTAATATGTATTTTTGTTTTTGTTTTTCTATATTAATGTATATTATGGCATATTAAAATAAACTATCTAAAAACTGACCATCTCTGCTAAACATTACACCAGAGTTAAAATTTATAAATATGAAAAATGTGACATTTCATCTAATGTACATAATGTAATGTACATTACATAAAGTATGTAATTCTGAAGAAATGTACATCCCAGTTAGGATCCACAGATTGAAGTGATATGATATGCTATAATAAGATATATATTTAAAAATGTAGAAACTTATGATTGGCTCTTAGGTGATATGTGATGTTATTTTTTTAGAACTTTTTGTCTCTTGGTACATCAGATAGAGTTGTTATCTGTTTAAATAAAACAGGAAAAAAGAAAGAAAGAAACACACATATCATTCAAGTTCATTGTAAGACCATCAAAATTAACTTAAACACCAACAAACTCAACTCCAACCAAAGATTCAAAATGATATAAAAACTGAGAGTATGACAAAGATCCATGAAACATGTCCTGATTAAATATTATGTAAACAAAGCTAGGAGATATTTTTAAAAAGTTTGATTATTATGCTTACTGGGTTTTAGCTCAAGAATACTAAACCAATTAATATTCAACACATTTAATGGGAGAAAATTAAAACTGCTATTAGTGTAGTTAATTAATCAATTGTTCCCTCCTAATGTCTTTACTCTACCAATGAACACAGATTGCCTTTGACTCAGATTCTGATATTAAAATTATTAAAATACACAGTACAGGCTCCCAGTATGGAATCTATGTGGAAAAGAAGTAAAGAAACATAGTTATTCCTTTTAATCTCGTTAGATTTATACAACACAGAGTGTACTACCCATTTACTCATAGCATGTAGGTTCAGCAGAGGTCATGCAAGCAAGGTCTCTATTCTTAGTTCTTAATAAATCATTAGCTTTGCTTATGGCAAGTGGTATGTTAAAGCAGTGCATTTTACTGTTTTTTTACTTGTTGAATATGGTTAAGAAAGTTCATACTCTCATAGCTTATGAAGTACATTCTGTTATCTGTTTTCTACAAGGAAAATGTGAATCCAGAGGACATTCATTATTAAATTACAGAAGTTTATGGTATAAGGTAATGAGTGAATCATTTCTAAGGCATTCGGTATAGAAATAATCCTCATTTGGTTCAGCAGACCAAACTTCAACTGGGAGGTTCTGGATCATTCTACCTCTAACCCATACTTGGAGGGTTAAGGGGCCTGGTAGCAGAGATCTATGATGGAGAACTGGTTTAACAGAGAATTGAATACTATCAAAATTAATTTAAATCTGAAATCTTTTTAAATAGGTACCTAGCTTAGTCTTTTATAAATACCATGCATTTTAACTCTTTTGTAATTTTATTATTATTTTGTTACTCCTGATCACATTACAAACAAGAATTCAATTCTGAGAAAACCAGCTAAGGAATATGCTGTTGTCATTAGTGATTGTAACAATAAGCAAAAGAATCCATGGTGTTAGGAAAAATCTGAATTAAAGTCAAGTATTAGTATTTTTAAAATACTATTTTTCCCTTAAATTTAATTGGTTGGTTGCTGGTATGACTGGCAATCATGCCCAACAAATAAGTGGAATTGGGCAACTCCAATTTTTCTTGGTTTGAATAATAGATGTTTCAAAGTCTTTAGATAATTATATGATTATTCTTTTAAATTTTTCCATGTAATTTAAAATTGTACAATGCTATCCAGATAGAATACCAGCAGAAAAAGATTCAAATTGTTGTACTTAAGATTAATATGCAATATTACTAAACTAATATAATAAATTATCTAGTTTATTAAAGTGCATTTTAAAATATAATTTTGATAATTACCTAGGAGCAGGATTGGCTAATATTGCTGTCAAGCTTGCTCTGTATGCTACTACAAGTAGAATGCAGTAGATCCACCACCAACCTGTGAGCATCCTTATTGACCATCCTGTAGGAAACTTGGGTAAGGAGACAAGAAGTAGCATTCCATAAGTGTAAAGAATACCATTGTCCAACTGGCTAAAGAGGTATAATCCTGTGACTTTTTCATTGCTTGCTTTGTCTTGCACTGTCTTCATAATGTGATGGTGATACAATGCCAAATTATAGAATACAAAACCTATGAAGAAAAGAGCAACCAATATTGCTGCCCACATTCCTGATCTGTAATTAGTAATATGTACTTGATTAGATTATCTGCAGAAATCATCATTTTTCAGATTATAAATAATCTGTAGGAAAATATGCATTTTTATTTGTAGATGGCACACTGTAATCCATTGAAATCATAAAAAGAGCATGCATAGGGAATTCAAAAAGTTTTGAAACCAGCTCATGCATTGTTAAACAATAATGAGTATATCCAGAGCATTAGATTCTACATTTTCACTCTGTACAAGAAGATAAAAGGTCAAAATATTCATGAGCACTTGGTAACACATTTGGTAGCAAGTATGTTCATTTAATATGTAGCAAGATGAATTTGAACTTTTGAGGAGTGGGAAACTTTGATAGATAATTTTCACTTTGATTAGCCTTGGGATGCTGTGAACAGGAGAACAATTCTTAGAGTGGGGATTTGATAAAGAGAAATTGTCATTTTGTTGTTAAAGTATGGAAGCTGGTATCAGTATTGGTAGCATCGATGCTATACTGCACCAACATTTAAAGCTGCAAAATATTTGTGCAAAATACATACTCTAACCAATGAAAAGAAAATGAAGGGGGAAAATGTGAAAGGAAATTTTCTACAAACTGGCTTTAAATAGTTGACAAACACATGCACTGGTCATTAAGGTTGGATTTATTATCTTACCACCCCAAGAAAAATCAGAATTACAAGTGGTGGGCTGATGATAATCCCAGGATAAAAAAATTATTTGATTTTGTTTTAATATGAAGCAAATGTTCATAATTTTCACCATTTATTAAGGACCAATATCAAAGAAGAGTATCAAGGAAGGATTGATATGATGATGAAGGTGCAAGATTATAATCTTGAAGCTATTAAGAGCAAAGAAGTAAAATAATATTGATTGTGTTGATTTGGTTTATTTACTGATGCTCTTTAACATCTCAGGTCATCAGCATCCCATTCTATTCAGGGTGTAAAACGGCTGACAAATTTTGCTCAGGAGCCTCTTCTTTCAGGTTTGAGGTTCTTTTCGTGCTGTAAATGTATGATGTGGGACCCATGGCTTTACTTCCCTTCTGAAGGAGCCCATACTTAGGATTTTTATGCCCAAAAAAATCCATCAATCCTGGCAAAGTTTGAACCCGCAATCTTGGGTTAAGAAAGCAAGTATGGTTACCACTACACCACCAGGACCAACAAAATAATATTGATATAGAGTGGTTAACAACATATGTACACTGGAAAATAAATTATTAAATTAGCTACTAGAAAAAATACAAATCAATTTAAAGAGAATGGTCTTAAACAAGCATATAAAGAAGTAAATTTTAATAGGAAGGAGTATGCTCCCAGAATGAAAGGAAGAAGATATTATTAGTACAACAGAAGAGATGTTGAATAGGGGAAGGATCACTTCCACCAGCTACTGAATTTTGAAGCAAGCATTGAAAAGAATGAAAAGAACAACAGGAGACAGAGGAAGAAGAGCTATAGCTACTGAATATACTAAATTTACAGCTTGCAATAAATACCTTAAAAATGGTAAAGCTCAAGGTACAGGCAATGTAAAAACTGAGTTAATTAAATCAAATGGAACAACTTTGCAAAATATGATATGACAGAAACAGATTTGATAGAAGAGCAAATACTCAAAGAGTATAAAGTTGGAATAGAATGTCCAATAAAAACAAGCTGTATGGATTAAGAATGGGACAAGTTACAACTAGCAGTTGTCATACTAAAATATTTTGGAACTGGTAACAAGGACTTTTTAAGAAAATTTGGTCATTATATAGGGAAGGTAAGAGAGAAATGGTGGAAAAGAGTGAATAAGGTTAAGGAAGAAAGTATATAGGAGATAGGGAAGGTACTGGAGAGGGTGGGATCTAATACAAATATAACCAGGGTGTTCAGTGTGTAGGATCCCAGAAATGTGCACTCTGGGAACAAGGATAAAAATGTAAAAATATTTGTTAACCTTTTTGTAATGACTGAGTGAAATAAATATTCTATTCTATTTTACTAAGATATCAACATGTCTTAGGCAAATTAGGGCATGGCATCAGAGGGAGGGGGTTAGAGTCTGTATCTACAATGCAAGAATCTGCTGCTAATAAAGACAGGACACTACACAGAGTTCAGGGTCGGCTATACTGTATGACTGTTGTTAAGGCAACTTCACATCCATGGTAGTATAGGTTCCATGAACTATTTTTACACTGTATAAATATAACAGACATTGTGGTTAATAAGTTTCTAGCATGAAGATGGTAGAATAAAAACATAGTATCATCTTACAATGTAATCTCCTTTTACTTCAATGCATTTCCATACCTTTAAATTAACGTTTCAGTATCCCCTAAAAATGTTTAAAGCTTTGTCAGCAAAATGCTGCAAACATCGTCCTTCAATTCATCATCATTGTGAATCTTTGTCCTTAAATTTCAGATTTTACTTTTGAAAATGAGTAATTCACTGAGCTGTATGGTGGATGAAAGCCAATTGTGTTCATAGTTACCATGTGAACTGGTGCATTTTCATGAAGCAGAAAATCTTTTTGACTCAATATTGTATGCCTCTTTTCCTTTAAAGCAATGTACAATTGATGCAGTTGCTCAGCATAGTAATCTCCAATCATGTTGTGCTCTTTTCTTTGAAATCTTAATGAAGAAAATAGGAAAAGTAGAGAAGCAGCAATGAAAGTGACAAGAAGCAAGATGAAACTAGGTAGATTTAGATTTGAGAGGATAGGGTCAGAATAGGGACAGGATTTGATGCTTTTAATTAGAAACATAAAAGGTTTGTTAGATAAACTGAATAATTGTGAGTTAGGGCAAATTCTAATAGCAGTGGTAGAAACCTAGTAATGTAAAGTTGCTAAAGTGGATAAATCTGGGTATGATTTGTTAATTAAATATAGAATGAAAGAGTAGAAAAGGGGTGTGCATCTGGTGGAGTAGGTGTCTTTGTAAAAAGGGACTAAGACCTTAGAGCTAAAGGGAATCAGAACATAGGCAGTAAGTTTGCAATGTGCTGTATAATATTTGACTCTTTTCCAAATAAGTATAATTTAGTTTAGATACAGTATTCAGTGCACAAAATTCTTCTGCATTTCATTAGCTAAAAATAGTTTATTAAATTAAATAAAGATATTCAGGAGTTTCATAACAGACATATGAATAAAGAGAAAGTGATTGTAATAAATATTATAGAGGATGAAAGGAATAAGTGAATTGGAGAAAATAAATATTTATTTATTTTTATTTTGCTTATTTAAGGAAGCTCTTGAACACTGGTCATTAGCATCCCATTTAATTCTGCTGTAAAATGCTTATAAACTTTGCTCAGAGGCCTCTTCTTTCAAGCTAGAGGCTCTTTTTTAATATCAGAATTCTTGAATAGGAATAATGCTGAAGGACTAATAATGCAAAATATTATTAAGAGGGAGAATAGTAAAATAAAAACAGAGTAACAGGAACAGAAAAGAGATTAGGTTGGTACACAATTAATGTATAATGGTAAAGAAAAGAGTTATAAGGGAACTGAACAGATGGGAGCAAACTGAAGATATTAAGCAGAGGGAAAATTACCTTATTGAAAGATGAGGGTATAGAATACTTAATGAGAAAGAAGAAGAAATGGGGAGTGCAAATGAATAATATATGTAAATATTGTACTTATGAAGCTGTTGACAATGGAGTGGCAATATAACCTCAATTTGGGTATTATTTTTTACACTAAACTCCATTCACGTACACAAAAGTACAATGAGTTTCAGGAGAATCTCTCCCATCTTCAGTTGCTCACTGAACCGCTGTTACTCAAAACTATGGCTGGACAAACGGTTGTTCCTGTGGTGGCCTCTGTTGGTTGAAGTACAAAGTTGCTGAGCTGATCCATAGGAGGAAACTTGAAATTCATTAGGTTTTCTCTATTTTTTAATATGAAAATTTTTTCCCAAGTGGATAACTCCAATGGGCTGTGAAGATGTTTCAGCAATTTAATTCCCGGTTTTATTTCATGGTTTTTGGTCCAAAAGTGAGCTGCTACTGCTACATAGGCAAAACAAAAAGAAATTTGGATATTCGTAGGAAAGAACATTTTAGGAATATTCAATTTAAACAGGTGGATAAATCAGCAGCAGCAGCTCACCTATGGACCAAAAACCATGAAATAAAACCAGGAATTAAACTGCTGAAACGTCATCACAACCCATTGGAGTTATCCACTTAGGAAAAAATTTTCATATTAAAAAATAGAGAAAACCTAATAAATTTCAAGTTTCCTCCTATGGATGAGCTCAGCAACTTTCTACTTCAACCAACAGAGGCCACCATAGGAACATCCATTTGTCCAGCCATAGTTTCGAGTAATGGCAGTTCAGTGAGCAACTGAAGATGGGAGAGATTCTCCAGAAACAGAATGGAGTTTAGTGTAAAAAATGAATACCCAAGTAGAAGAATATATGTGATACAGTAGAAGAGAATGACAATAAAAAATAGTCACTAATTAAAAACTTATACTAATTTGATTACTGGAGGATATAATACCAGCTGAATCTTGGTCAAAACATTTTAGAGGCTTTTAGGACTACAAACAAGATAATACAGTAAAATAGTTTACTAAAAGGATAGTTTTTATATTGAGGAGTTAGATAAAGATATTTAGGAAGACAAGGTTTTTTGAACATATTGAAAAATTGAAAATAAACAAGACTAGTGTACCAGATGGACTACCTAATGAATTTTGAAAGCCTTGGTATGAGGACACAGATAGATTTCTCTTTACTGGTAAGATTAGTTGAATTCAATTTGGAAAACAGAAAAACATGAATTGTGATATCATTTTATAAGACTAAATAATCCTGCTAATTATAGAGATATGAAGCACTGTGGGTAAGATAAAGAGAAAAAGGAGTGAGTACATCATGTACAAAAGCCTTACAGAGAATATACAAGGATGATGAATTCTAAGTAAAGTATGTAAAAAAAAGGCAATGGATAACCTGCAGAATGTGATGGGTTGAAGACAAGAATGTAAACTCAGTACAATTCTGTTTAATTTATTTATTGATAATGTAATAGAGGAGATGGGAAATAATTATTTGCATCTTCATTTATTAGTAAATAACAAAGAAATCTTGCATTATTGTTTGCAGATGAACTGGTTTTAGGGTTCATTTCAAGTGGTAGGTAGACAAAAGCTATAGATACTTTAACAAATTATTGTAAAAATCTCGACCTGAAGATAAATAAAAATAAAAATAAAATTATGGTGTTTAAGAGGAAAAATAGGATCTGAAAAGATGAGAAATGGAAAATGGAAAGTAAGGAAATTGAAGTGTTAAAAAGATTTTATTATCTAGGAATGAAATTTATTGGTAATGGGGAATGGTCTGATCAAAAAAGAAATATATTAGCTAAAGGGAAATTAGCTACAAAGGCAAGTTCAGAAAAAATACTGGAAATGAAAATAGATAGGTTATACTGCAGCAGAGGGGGCCAAAGTTTTGTGGAGTGGAAATTTGGGATCTCAATGTAGAATGGGTTAATATCAATATAATAAATAGATCATTCAGTAAACAAATTTTGTGTATACCTAAATCATTACCAAAGGAGTAGGAATGGCAGAATTGGGGAGATTGAGTAATAAAGGTAAAGTGAATGAAAGAATTTGAAATATTGACATAGAATAAGGAATCTAAACAAAGCAGATATTTCAGGCAGTGTTTAATTATGCAAGAAAAAGAAAATGGAAAAGAAGTTTGGGTAGATCATATGGAAAATCAAGAGATTTGTGTTAGTTTAAAGATAAAAGTGCTTTGAAATACTATACTGATTTAAAAAACAATGAGGTAAAAAAAAAAAATCTTGTCTCTATGATATGTTAAAATTGGATGGATAGCTTGAATTTGAACAGATGTTTTGAAATTAAAGGGTTTGAGAAAAGATAATTACTTAGATGTGCATCTATTGTGTGGATATAAAGTAACACTGTACAATAAAATGTAGGAGAAACTAAAAGATGGAGAGATGAAATATTGTCAAAAAAAATGAAATAATTTATAAAGTGAAATAGTATTACAAAAAAATGCTGGATAAAAGAGGGATAGTGATATCAAGCAATTTGGGAGTTTTTTTTGGGGGGGGGGAAATGTAAGAAAAATAAGAATAGAGATGAGTAATGGAATAATATTCATGATTAGATCCCATTACACATACAATTGTGGTGATAGGGTGTAAAGGGGTCTGGATAGGTCAAAGTTACTTCTAAAGGTAGTTTGTGATATAATTAAGTTTACCCTTTGCTCTATGGCCATTTAAAATAGAAATGTAAATTTTCCATTTTGTCTAAAACATTAATATTACCCTTATTTGTTAAGATATTTTAATGATACAAAAAAGAAATTAAAGAACATATTATTTTTGACTCACTGGTTTGTTTTAAGTAACAGCGTAACAATTTATAAAATTTGAAAACTGTTAAAATAGAGAAAATTTGTATAGTAATTTTTATTCTTAGGTCAAATGCATGCTCTTTTTTATTCACATTGTACATTTTTATTTGACTCAGGATACTTGCCAAATGAAATGAAATTCCATAGCTTCATCTGTATATGTTTTGAAAGTTAGAGTGTTTATTATGTATATCTGACCTTAAATGCTCCAAGCCTGACTCAAAGCATTGACTGCATACACATACACTTACTTATGTTTCTGTAGCCTCCGCTTCCACAAGAAGCTATATATTTCAAGAGGCTATTGTTTAGACTTCTAAATTTATTGACTCTTCAAAAAACACACAAAATAAAAACTTCAGCTTGAGTCCAGGACATGTTGGGTAAGTTGGAAGCAGTATATAAAAACCAGCAGGACCAAAATTAGTAAAAGTGTTTTGATCTTTGAAAAATAAAACAGGATATGTCTATTTGTACTGATAAAGCGATTGACAACACAGAAGATAAAGGTTTGGGTTATCTGGGCTTCACCGTATGCACAAACCTGTTCTTGATCAGAGTAGCATTGTGTTTAGAAAACAGGTACAGCTCACCAAAGTTATTCATTTCCGTATGTAACAGAATGGCAAATGCAATTGAAACAGTACTTCAATTTGGATTGGATTGCCAAAGGATTTAAATATACAGACACTAAAGAGAACAGAAACGAAGGTGCATCAAATCCAACCATTGACATATATTGCTTGGCAAGAAGGAAGGGTGGTCATAGTATTATCAAACTATAATTCCAAAACTTTGATATTTGATACAGAAAAAGTGCATCCTACACTAATATGATTATTTTCAAAACTTGCATTGCATAGGAATATGTTATGCATGTAGGTGGCATTGATTTAGTTGATCAGATATTACAGGCTTATTCCTCTTTATGAAAAACTATAAACTGGAAAAATAAATTATTTTTTCACATGTTGCACACCATTATTAAATTAAATGCAATTCAGTTCTTTGAATTCTTATCATCAAAATTCCTCTGCAGTCCCAAAATATTATGGCCATGATCTTTGTAGACTGTGTGACTTTGGCCATCTAGAGGATGCTTCACCCTCTTGATTCTCTTTTTGAAGAGGATCATAACAGAAGATTATAGTTTTATCCCCTATGTTTACTGCAACAAAGATTCACCTTCGACAGCACTTATATTTAAACTACTGAAAGAATTGGGGCACCTATTTTGCATTGACTTTATGCATGTGCAAATGCTGATGGAGGATATGAAACATAGTTGTTTTAGAAAGTTTCAACTTTGCAGCTATTTCTATTATCTTCAGATGCCTGTCTCTCAGAATTTTTCCTCATCATAGCTGTTTTCTGAGTCAACACATCTATTGACCTGTTATAAAATGGATGTTTTTCAAGGTTCTCTTTGCCGAAATGAAATAATTTTGACTACTCCTTTGCAGAGGAATATGAAGGGAAAGCTCCCCCATACATAATGTGAGGTCATTATAATATCACTGGGTAAAAGTCCTTTAATTAAAAATTAAATCACAGCTCTAGATTCAATTTTGAACATCAGGCTATATTATGCAATACTTAATACTATACTATATTATGCAATACTTATGACTTAAATAAGCTTCTCCAAGCAAATGAATGGTTTGGCCTGAAAGGAAATGCAGTGGTTACACTCCTGAAACATGTAAATATCATATAACAAATTATTATTGAGGAAATCACTCAAATTTCACTAATTTAGTTCCACGTGGTAGCGTACCACGCGGGGAAGCAGACATTGGGATCATGTTGACGATGAAGGCAACCGTCTTTGAAACATGTCCAAGTAAGGGGAACTAAATTAGTGAAATTTGAGTGATTTCCTCAATAATAATTTGTTATATTATACTATATTTCACTGTGAAAATTCCAGCAATTCAAAACTATGTAAATATCAGATTGCATGATCATCATAATAATGAATTATTACTGAAACTTATGGGTTGCTCTTTGTTTATTTTATAGCCTGATAAAACATTTCAGTATCTTGACTGAAGCAGCTACTTTTAGTATGTACTGAAGTTTTAAAACTGATTTTATGCAATTGTAAGTCAATCAGAAACTTTAATAAGAAGTTTAGCTGTTCAAGCATGACAGTAATAAATAATTTTACAACAAACACATGTAGTATATTAATACTATAAAGCCATTACCTGAATGGTAAAAGGAGAGTGTTCCAAGAGTTATCAGTGAGAGACTCTGGTGTGAGAAATGTAAAGCACTGAGTGGTGTATGGTATAGTAAGATCAATCATTTCCAAATAATATGGCGTATAGTGAAGGTTACCCAGTCCAATATCTGCTCCACCTTTCAGCATCTCACCGAATAGTCCTGAATATGATCCATTTAGCTGTTGGCGGCCCCATTGCTCTGTCACAGAGTTCTGTGGCTCAAACATTTCTGGATGGAAGCCCATCACATCAGCAAGAGTTCTCAGAATCTAATACCAATTAAAAATGACTATTAATAAAGTTTCCATTAGTTCTTTCTGGTAGTTAACTTGAAAATCCAATAATAGAAAGGAATGTATTGTTTTATGTTACATAACAGCTAAGTAATTAAATAGAAAAGAAACTTTGTGAAACTAAGATTTATTTTATTGCTTCATCTGTTTTAATTTTCATTACCTTATATGCTACAATTTATAACAATTTTTCATTTAGTGTTTCATGCTATGAAAGGTTTCTGCTAATCAAGATGACATTTCACAAAGGAATTACTGAGCTGCACATAAGAAGCTGTCAGAAGCATGGAGTTAATCTGTATACTATCACAGCTACTGAAGGTTTTGTTACTCACAATGTCAAACTCAAAACACAAAATGCATGGATTCTGCTAGTTAGGTGCATTAATATCAATATTACATAGCTACATGTATAACTGTTAGGTTATTTGAGTTATGGGCTGCATGAGTGTGGCTGCTTACTCAGGAAAAAGGGAGTTAAGAGCTCACAACTGGAAAAAGGGAATTAAGAGATGCTGCATTGAAAGTTAATATTTTATTTTAATATTTATATTTCAATTGAAAACATAAAATGATACTGTATTTAAAACTTACAATAATTAGCATTAACCTGTGTTATAAGGAACGTTAAAAATGATGTCCCTCAGTGGCAATACATTGCTAGCATCTGCTTATGAAATTCCTTAATTTAATTACACATTTCTTCTATAGGAACATAGCAATTCTTGTCATTGAGAGAACCTATCTCCTCTAACTTTTTAACAATTTGACAAACAGTTTCTCTACCTCTAACATGATTGCCAGAATATTTTTTTGTGAATCATCTTAGTACTTCTCTGCAAGTATTCACATAAGCTCATTCTTTAAGACTATTCATGAGTATCAACTAATGAAGTACAATTAGCACACAATGATAGCACCAAGTAACACCCATACACATATACACACAAATGACTTACTGGCAAAGCCTCCCTCAAACTAACTACAGGCAGCCACCTGCACATGCATTGTATGACCTTGATGACTGATTTCCCCTAGTATGCAGTCACGCTCTGCTGTCCAACCACCATGGTGGCCGAGGTCGTTAAGGTGCAGACTCATGAGCAGAAGTCTGGGGTTCAAATCCCACCAGAACCATCCTTCCTGACTGAGGTTTTTTCCAGGTTTTCCTCAGTCCTCATAACTGGAAAATGCTGGGGAGGTACCCTAAACTTACGCCTGGAACGTTTCCTTCCTTTAAAAAAATAATAATAATAAATAAATAAATCCTTTCCCAATTTATCATTTCATTTCATGTATCACCAGTGTCCATCACCTGTAGTGCCTCAGTAGGAAAAATGGGCATTAAACACTATTAAAAAAAAATCTGCTGTTCATAACCCAAATCGCTTTACTACATATTTGGTGCATATATGTATATGCAAGTTACCTAATTGATGGGAAACCTTTGGAGCTGTATACAGGAGCTAAAAACGAGAATAGATTTCTATAATGTTTATTTTTCAAGTTGCATTACTTTAATTTACATTTTATAAGTTATACTAATTTTTTTGTTTTGTCTTTGTCATGCTATGTTTGCCTTCAAAACTTGAACACAGGCTTGTAAATGCTGCATCATGGACCATCATACTCTCTTGAACATTCAGCTGACTGTCTTATCTGTTCAAGCTGCTGGTGCAGCTTCCAATATCTTCAATAGACTGGTCTTCAGATGTAGAAATCCAGGTCAAAATTACTCATGACCATTGATCCTTCATTATCTCTCCACTTGTTTTGGAATCAATGATACTAAATATTTCTGATGGCAACATAAAAATGTGGTGGTGCCCCATCATGCATGTACTCTGTGTATTGTGAACAACATTCTAGCAACTCATTCAATGTTCAGACAAAAACACAGTATAATGCTCCTGTCAATTGCCAGGCAAAATAAAAGTGTGTTACCAATTATTTCTGCCCATAAACTAATGCTAAATTGCATATACTGCTGTCTAAAATTACTTAACAATTATATTGAACTGTCCTTGATGTATGTTCTGAGAATTATGCATTTCCTTCCTGTTAAGCACAACTTCATCAGTGAACAATATGGCAAATAGAAAATGCTGGCCCTGAGCACAATTTACACATAACCAAGAACAAAATGCTTTTGCTAAAGAGAAATTAACTTCATTAAGTTTAGGCATTCTTTGAACATTGTATAGATAAAGTTGATGATATTGCAGGATTCTTATGCCATCACATGATCTACATTCATGCTGCTACTATGCTTCTTGTCTTTACTATTATCCTCAGTACTTTTAGTTCTGCAGTTCTGATGCTGCATGGTCTATAATGAACATTTTCTAAAATATGCTCAACCTAGTCTGGTCATGACTAAGATTTTATTGGTAAACAAGTAAGTAACTGGAAAAGGAAATGAACACTGTATAAATAGTTTTAAATTTATCCAAAGAGTAATGAAAAATATGTGATAGAATAAGTATGGTTTTGAATTAAGTGCTGCATTAATGAAAAAGCAGGTAGGTGGTTTCAAATAAAGTTAATTCTCAATGATGTAATGTATTAAAATGTATATTGTGATTGCATACCTCTATTTCTACCCCACCAAAACTATTGTAGATATTGTTCTGCATTTGAGTAGCAGTAGTGGTTGTAGTTCTCTTAACACAAGCAGGAACATGTGGAAAGGTGACTGCAGTCAAGATTTGTCCTTTCAGATCTGCTGTTTTTGATTCAAATAAGGTATTCCCAAAACGAAATTGGCCTTGATACCAAGAGTCTAAATGTCGAGGAACCAGAAGCATTTTCATTGGTGATGGAAATGGTACGGTATTAAGCTCATACCAAGAATGAAGTCCATTTTGTCCATTAGCATGCCAGCGTATAAAAACCACATTTATAAACTTCTTCCACAAATAATGCATTTCTGGGTGAAACAGTCTTGTATCATATAAAAGAATAAGTTTTGCTCTGCTATCTAGAAAGTGGTACCTGCAAACCAGCAGTAACATTATTAACAACTTAAATAATTTTATTATATAAATAATAACAAAGATAATTATTACAATTCATAGAATCTATATTGAAAGAGGGTATTAGCTCATTTGTTATACTTGCTTATAGAAATGTACAGAAATATGATATATTACATTTAAATTTTGCTCCATTTAAGCACATTTATGCTAATTTATCTAAATTTTTCTTTATTCATATATCATAAATAGGTACATAAATCACTATATTAATTTACTTTTGCCCTGCATAAGAAAAAAATTGAACAAAAATCTTGTGATATTAATTGATATCATTATATGATTCAGTTGAACTACACACTCTTAAAGCTTCACTTACTTTTCATAAATGTATGGAACCGGTTTCCAGAACATTTAGTTCCCATCTTCAGCAACATATCTTGTGATATGTTTACATTTCGTGGTTGTTGCAGTGAAACTAAATATTAGTAGAACTTGACTTAGCTAGTTGCTAGGTGCTTAATGAAGAGAAATATAAGTGGAAGGAAAGAGATTACACATGAACAGCACAATTTGATAGTGAACTTGGCACTCTGTCATAAATTGTCTAATCTAATCTAGAAATTTAATAAGTTATATGGAAAACTCATTAAGCAATACATAGGAGTGTGGATAAATTTAAATATGAAGTAGAGGCATTTGACAAAAAAGCTCAAGGTGGAAAACAATGCTCAATGTAAGAAGTCAGAGGAGGATAATGTTAAGATGAGCCAAATTCACAGCTAAGTGTGTCTAAGACATCTTCAAATATGTTATCCAATGTAAGCATATCTGTTTCTTATAAAACTATATGCAGGACATTAAAAATCCTGATTATTTTGATGGAGTAAGCAGAAAAAAAAAACATGGATAAGAAAAATTACATTAATTACCCTTCAGACCTGAAATCCGTCATTTTGGTGATGAGTAAAAATTTAACATCTACAGTTTTAATGGACGTTTACATATATTAGGGGCAAATTTTTGAGAACCTTTGTAAAACATGAAGGCAGGCAGAGCTCACCACCAGTGCGAGTAAATCTTTAATATATTAAAACTGCAGTAAACCAATACAGTTTAATCAAACAAGGTTTTAATAGAAAAAAGGAGAAGAGGATAATTAATATTTCGCATTCATAAACAAACTGCATACAGAAACTTTTGGAAGAAGAATGTAGCACCCATACATTTTATGTAATCTTCACATTTCATGTAAAGCAGGTAAATTTTATATATATTCATTCTATGAATTTTGATAGAAAATATTCAGATTTCATGTTTTGTAACATAAATATGACTAATTAAATAAATTTTACTTGTGAAGCTGTAGTCAATGGAATAGTAATATATCCTGCACTAATGTACGTAACATATTCACACAAACTCCATCTACTTACTTAATACTAAAACATATTTCAGAAGCACTTGCTACCATCATCAGCCATTGATTGACTCATTATGCAAATTGGTGGCTGAATCCCAAGATACTACTGTGGCGATCTCTAATGGTTCTAATAGTATTTCTGATTTCATCCATGATTTAATTTCATGACTATTAGTTCAAAAGTGAGCCTTTACTGTGAATTGCAGAAAAGACAAAGTTGAGGTTAATTTTTCTGCTATATGGGCAAGTTATTTGCTAAGATTTTCACAGAATACATGCAATAAAATTAACTAGGGCTAAATTTGTAGCCGAAAGCGCGAGCTAGGCTGAGTTTCTCACGAAATAAGGTCTAAATTGCATAAATTTAGAGGAAAAAGGCCAAAACAGGCCAAAAATTGAAATTAGATCAAAACAGAGATAGGCTAAATTTGGTTGCCAAAAAAAGAAAAAAACTTTCCTGACAAAAAATTAGCCTATGTGTGATTTTATATTTCTGATAATTTTTTTTTTATTTTTGGCACTTTTCCTCCAAATAATGGTCTCTCTTGACAACATTCTATCATAAGTTAGGTCTATATCCCCCATATTTAAATCGTAGAAAAACATCAGTTCAATATAGCATATATTTTTTTTCCCTGAAAAATATGGTTTATTTTCTCATTTATTTTCCACGCAAATATAGGCGAAATTTTGGTGGAATAGTATAAGATAGACAATCATTTCCAGATAATAAAGGCAATGTGTGCTAATTTTAGCCAGAAATGTCATAAATAGATCATTTTTTTCGATGAATTGCAGAAATAGCAAAGTTCAGGTTAATTTTTCGGCTATTTGAGCCAGTTATACGCTAAGATTTTCACAGAATACAATAGAGTTTACTATAGGCCCAAATCTTTACAAATAAGGCAAAGATAGGGTAAATAGTAGGGGAAAACGGAGATAGACCAAATTTTCCATGCAATAAAATAAACTAGGGCAAAATTTGCAGCCGATAGCATTAGTTAGGCTGAGTTTCACATGAAACAAGGCATAAATAGCATAAATTTATGGAAAACGGCATAAAAGGCCCAAAATTTAAATTAGATCAAAACAGAGATAGGCTAAATATTGTCTCCAAAAAAGGGCAAACATTTCCTGACAAAAACTACCCTATTTATGTTTTGATTTTCCTGAAAATTTCTTTTTATTTTTGGCCTTTTTCTTGCCAAAAATGGTCTCTTTTGACTACATTCTATTTTAAATTAGGTCTATATCCCCCATATTTAAATCCTAGAAACAAATAGTTCCAACACAGCATTTATTTTTATTTTTCTGAAAAACATGGTTTATTTTCTCAATTATTTTCCACGCAAATATACGCAAAATGTAGTGGAGTAGTATTAGATACACCATTTTTTCCAGAGAATTGATAATAAAGGTATGAGTGCAAATTTTAGCGAGAAATGACATAAATAGGCCGTTTTGTTCGTTGAATTGCCTAATTCAGGTTAATATTTCGGCTATATGGGCAAGTCATAAGCTAAAATATTCACAGAATACTATCGAGGCATTTATAGGCCCAAACATTTACAAATAAGGCAAACATGGGGTAAAAAGTAGGGGAAAAGCGTGGATAGGCTAAATTTTCCATGCAATAAAATAAACTACGGCTAAATTTACAGCCGAAAGCGTGAGTTAGGCTGAATTTATCACAAATTAAGGTATAATTAGCATAAATGTACAGGTAAAAGGCCAAAACAGGCCAAAATTTGAAATTAGACCAAAACCGAGATAGGCTAAATTTGGTCGCCAAAAAAAAAAAAAAAAAAAAAAAGGAATAATTTCCTGACAAAAAATAGCCTATCAGTTTGATTTTCTGATATTTTTTGGGGCCCTTTTCCTCCCAATAATGGTCTCTCTTGACCACATTCTATTATAAATTAGGTCTATATTCCCCATATTTAAATCCTATAATAAACCATATTTAAATCCTAGAAAAAAAAATAGTTCAACACAGCATTTATTTTTATTTTTGTGAAAAATATGATTTATTTTCTCATTTATTATCCATGCAAATATAGGCAAAATGAAGTGGAATAGTATTAGATAGACCATTTTTTCCAGAGAATTGATAATAAAGACAAATGTGTGCTAATTTTAGCCAGAAAGGTAATAAATAGCCCTTTTTTCGGTGAATATGCAGAAAACACAAAGTTGAGGTTCATTTTTCGGCTACATGGGCAAGTTATTTGCTAAGATTTTCACAGAATACTATAGAGGCTAATATAGCACCAAATGATTACAAATAAGGCAAACATAGGGTAAACAGTAGGCGAAAAACGTAGATAGGCTAAATTTTCCATGCCATAAAATAAACTAGGGCTAAATTTGTAGCCGAAAAACTTGAGTTATGCTGCGTTTCTCACGAAATAAGGCCTAAATAGCACAAATTTAGAGGGAAAAGGCCAAAACAGGCCCAAAATTGAAATTGGATCAAAACAGAGATAGGCTAAATTTGTTCGCCGAAAAAGGGCAAAAACTTCGTGACAAAAATTAGCCTATCCATGATTTGATTTTCTTGATTTTTTTTTTTTTTTGCCCAATTGCTCCCTTAAAATGGTCTCTCTTGGCCCATTCTATTATGAATTAAGTCTATCTTCCCCATGTTTAAATCCTGGAAAAAATTAGTTCAACATAGCATTTATTGTTTTTTTTCTGAAAAATATTCTTTATTTTCCCATTTATTTTCCAATTTATTTTGCAAAATAGGAAAAAGTTTAGTGGAATAGTATATGATAGACCCTTTTTCCACAGAATGGATAATAAAAGTAAATGTGTAATAATTGTAGCCAGAAATGCCATAAATAGGCCATTTTTTCGGTGAATTGCTTAATTCAGAGTAATTTTTCCGCTATATGGGCAAGTTATACGCTAAAATATTCAAGGATTACAATAGAGGCAAATATAGCCCCTAAAATTGACAAATAAGGCAAATATTAAGTATATGGTAGAGGAAAAACGGAGATAGGCTAAATTTTCATTTAAATAAAATAAATTAGGGCTAAATTTACAGCCGAAAGCATGTGTTAGGCTGAGTTTTACATGAAATAATGCGTAAATAGCATAAATTTAGAGGAAAAAGGCCAAAACAGGCAAAAAAATTGAAATTAGATCAAATCAGAGATAGGCTAAATTTGGTCGCCGAAAAAAGGGCAAAAACTTCCTGACAAAAATTAGCCTATCCATGATTTGATTTTCCTGATTTTTTTTTTTTTTTTTGCCCAATTGCTCCCTTAAAATGGTCTCTCTTGGCCACATTCTGTTATAAATTAAGTCTATCTTCCCCATATTTAAATCCTGGGAAAAAATTAGTTCAACATAGTATTTATTGTTATTTTCCTGAAAAATATTGTTTGTTTTCCCATTTACTTTCCACGCAAATATTGGCAAATTTTGGTGGAATAGCACAAGATAGGCCATTATTTCCAGAGAATTCGTAATAAAGAGCAATGAGTGGTAATTTTAGCCAGAAAGGTCATAAATAACCCTTATTTTCGGTGAATTGCAGAAAAGACAAAGTTCAGGTTAATTTTTCGGCTATATGGCAAGATTTTCACAGAGTACAATAGAGGCTAAAATAGGACCAAATGATTACAAATAAGGCCAACATAGGGTAAATAGTAGGCGAAAAACGAATATAGGCTAAATTTTCCATGCAAATACATAAACTAGGGCTAAATTTGTAACCGAAAAACGTAAGTTAGGCTGAGTTTCTCACGAAATAAGGCCTAAATAGCATATATTTAGAAGAGAAAGGCCCAAACAGGCCAAAAATTAATATTAGATCAAAACAGAGTTAGGCTAAATTTGGTCGCCGAAAAAGGGCAAAAAATTTCCTGACAAAAATTAGCCTATCCATGATTTGATTTTCCTGATTTTTTTTTTTTTTTATTTTTGACCTATTTGCTCCCTTAAAATGGTCTCTCTTGGCCACATTCCATTATAAATTAAAACTATATTCCCCATATTAAATCCTAGAAAAAATTAGTCAACATAGAGTTAATTGTTATTTTCCTAAAAATATTGTTTATATTTCCATTTATTTTCGAATTAATTTGCTAATATACGCAAAATTTTGGTGGAATAGTATATGATAGACCCTTTTACCAGAGAATGGATAATAAAAGCAAAAATGTGATAATTATAGCCAGAAATGCCATAAATAGGCTATTTTTTCGATGAATTGCCTAATTCAGGTTAATTTTTCGGCTATATGGGCACGTTATTTGTTAAGATTTTCACAGAATGCAAAAGAGGCTAATATAGGACCAAATGATTACAAATAAGGCAAAGATAGCGTAAATAGTAGGCGAAAACGGAGATAGGCTAAATTTTCCATGCAATAAAATATACTAGGGCTAAATTTGTAGCCGAAAAACGTGAGTTAGGCTGAGTTTCTCACGAAATAAGGCCTAAATAGCATAAATTCAGAGGAAAAAGGCCAAAAACAGGCCAAAAATTGAAATTAGATCAAAACAGAGATAGACTAAATTTGGTCGCCAAAAAGGGGGCAAAAAATTCCTGACAAACATTAGCCTATCCATGATTTGATTTTCCTCAATTTTTTTTTAATTTTTGGCCCAATTGCTCCCTTAATATTCTCTCCCTTGGCCACATTCTATTTTAATTAAGTCTATCTTCCCCATATTTAAATCCTTGAAAAATTATTTCAACATATTATTTATTATTATTTTTATGAAAAATTTGTTTGTTTTCACATTTATTTTGCAAATATAGGATAAATTTGGTGGAATAGTATATGATAGATCCTTTTTCCAGAGAATGGATATGAAAAGCAAATGTATGATAATTGTAGCCAGAAATACTATAAATAGGCCCTTTTTTCGGTGCATTGCTTAATTCAGATTAATTTTTCGGTTATAAGGGCAAGTTATATGCTAAAACATTCAAGGAATACAATAGAGGCGAATATAGGCCCAAACGTTTGCAAATAAGGCAAATATTGGGTAAATATTAGGCGAAAATCGGAGATAGGCTAAATGTTCCATGCAGTAAAATATACTAGGGCTAATTTTGTAGCCGAAAAACATGAGATAGGCTGAGTATCGCACAAAATTAGGCTTAATTAGCATAAATTTACAGGAAAAAGGCCAAAAATTGAATTAAGATCAAAACATAGATAGGCTAAATTTGGTCGCCAAAAAGGGGGCAAAAAATTTCCCGACAAAAATTAGCCTATCCGTGATTTTATTTTTCTGATAATATTTTTCATTTTTGGCCCTATTCCTCCCTTAAAATGGCCTCTCTTGACCACGTTCTTTTATAAATTAAGTCTATCTTCCCCATATTTAAATCCTAGAAAAATTAGTTCAACATAGCATTTATTGTTATTTTCCTGAAAAATATTGTTTATATTCCCATTTACTTTCCACGGAAATTATGGCAAATTTTGGTGGAATAGCATAAGATAGGCCATTATTTCCATAGAATTCATAATAAAGACAAATGTGTGGTAATTTTATCCAGAAAGGTCATAAATAATCCTTATTTTCGGTGAATTGCAGAAAACATAAATTTCAGGTTAATTTTTCGGCTATATGCCCAGTTATTTGTTAAGATTTTCTCAGAATACAATAGACCCTAATATAAGACCAAATGATCACAAACAAGGTCAAGATAGGGTAAATAGTAGGCGAAAAACGAAAATAAGCTAAATTTTCCATCCAATAAAATAAACTAGGGCTAAAAATGTAGCCGAAAAACGCGTGTTAGGCTGAGTTTCTCACGAAATAAGGCGTAAATAGCATAAATTTAGAGGAAAAAGGCCAAAACAGGCCAACAATTGAAATTGGATCAAAACAGAGATAGGCTAAATTTGGTCGCCTAAAAGGGCAAAAAATTCCTGACAAACATTAGCCTATCCATGATTTGATTTCCTGAATTTTTTTTCATTTTTGGTCCAATTGCTCCCTTAAAATGGTCTCTCCAGCCACATTCTATTATAAATTAAGTCTATCTTCCCCATATTTAAATTCTGGAAAAATTGGTTTAACATAGCGTTCATTGTTATTTCTCTGAAAAATATTGTTTATATTCCAATTTATTTTCGAATTCATTTTGCTAATATACGCAAAATTTTGGTGGAATAGTATATGATACACCCTTTTTCCAGAGAATGGATAATGAAAGCAAATGTGTGAAATTGTAGCATAAAATATCATAAATAGGCCATTTTTTCGGCGAATTGCCTAATTCAGGTTAATTTTCGGTAATATGGGCAAGTTATACGCTAAAATATTCATGGTATACAATAGAGGCCAATACAGGCCCAAACATTTACAAACAAGGCAAATATTGGGTAAATATTAGGCGAAAAACGGAAATAGGCTAAATTTTCCATGCAATAAAATAAACTAAGGCTAAATTTGTACCCGAAAATTTTCAGTTAGGGGAAGTTTCTGACGAAATAAGGCCCAAACAGCACAAATTTAGAGGAAAAAGGCGAAAACGAGCCAAAAATTGAAATTAGATCAAAACAGAGATAGGCTAAATTTGGTGGGCGAAAAAGGACAAAAAACTTCCTGTAAAAAATTAGCCTATCCATGATTTGATTTTCCTGATTTTTTTTTAATTTTGGTCCTATCCTCCATTAAAATTGTCTCTCTTGACCACGTTCTTTTATAAATTAAGTCTATCTTACCCATATTTAAATCCTAAAAAAATTAGTTCCACATAGCATTTATTGCTATTTTCCTGAAAAATATTGTTTATATTCCCATTTATTTTGCAAATATAGGCCAAATTTTGGAGGAATAATATAGAATACACCATTTTTCCATAGAACGGATAATGGAAGCAAATGTGTGATATTTGTAGGCAGAAATACCATAAATAGGCCATTTTTTCTGAAATTGCTTAATTCAGGTTAATTTTTCGGCTATATGGGCAAGTTATACGCCAAAATATTCAAGGAATACGACAGAAGCCACATAGGCCCAAACATTTACAAATAAGGCAAACGTCGGGTAAATATTAGGCGAAAAGGGGAGATAGGCTAAATTTTCATGCAATAAAATAAACTAGGGCTAAATATGTAGCCGAAAAATCCGTGTTAGGCTGAGTTTCTCACTAAATAAGGCGTAAATTGCATAAATTTAGAGGGAAAAGACCAAAACAGGCCAAAAATTAAAATTGGATCAAAACAGAGATAGGCTAAATTTGGTCGCCAAAAAAGGGCAAAAAATTCCTGACAAAAATTAGCCTATCCATGATTTAAATTGCCTGACAATTTTTTTATTTTTGGCCCTCTTCCTCCCTTATAACGGTCCTTCTTGACCACAGTCTGTTATAAATGAAGTCTTATCTTCCCCATATTTAAATCCTAGAAAAAATTAATTCAATATAGCATTTAATTCTATTTTCCTGAAAAATGTCGTTTATTTTCCCATTTACTTTCCACGCAAATATAGGCAAAATTTGGGAGGAATAGTATAAGATAGACCATTTTTTCCAGAAAATTGATAATAAAGGCAAATATGTGCTAATTTTAGGCAGAAAAGCGATAAAGAAGGTTTTTTTTTTCGGTGAATTGCCGAAAAGACAAAGTTCAGATTAATTTTTCGGTTATGTGAGCAAGTTGTATGCTAAAATTTTTACAGAATGCAATAGAGGCTAATATAGGCCCAAATGTTTACAAATAAGGCAACCATAGGGTAAATAGTAGGGGAAAAACGGATATAAGCTAAATATTCCATGGAATAAAATAAACTAGGGCTAAATATGTAGCCGAAAAACGCGTGTTAGGCTGAGTTTCTCACGAAATAAGGCGTAAATAGCATAAATTTAGAGGAAAAAGGCCAAAACAGGCCAACAATTGAAATTGGATCAAAACAGAGATAGGCTAAATTTGGTCGCCGAAAAAGGGCAAAAACTTCCTGACAAAAATTAGCCTATCCATGATTTGATTTTCCTGATTTTTTTTTTCTTTTTTTTTTTTTTTTTGCCCAATTGCTCCCTTAAAATGGTCTCTCTTGGCCACATTCTGTTATAAATTAAGTCTATCTTCCCCATATTTAAATCCTGGGAAAAAATCAGTTCAACATAGTATTTATTGTTATTTTCCTGAAAAAAATTGTTTGTTTTCCCATTTATTTTCCAATTTATTTTGCACAATAGGCAAAATTTAGTGGAATAGTATATGATATGCCCTTTTTCCAGAGAATGGATAATAAAAGTAAATGTGTAATAATTGTAGCCAGAAATGCCATAAATAGGCCATTTTTTCGGTGAATTGCCTAATTCAGATTAATTTTTCTGCTATATGGCAAGTTATACGCTAAAATATTCGCAGAATACAATAGAGGCAAATATAGGCCCAAACGTATACAAATAAGGCAAATATTGGGTATATGGTAGGGGAAAAACGGAGATAGGCTAAATTTTCCATGCAATAAAATAAACTAGGTCTAAATTTCCAGCCGAAAGCGTGAGTTAGGCTGAATTTCTCATGAAATAAGGCGTAAATAGCATAAATGTGGAGTTAAGGCCAAAACTTTCCAAAAATAGAAATTAGTTCAAAACAGAGATAGGCTAAATTTTGTCACCCAAAAAAAGCAGAAAAATTCCTGACAAAAATTAGCCTATCTATGTTTTGATTTTCCTGATATTTTTTTCCCCCTTTTATTCTCAAAAATGGACTCTCTTGACTACATTCTATTATAAATTAAATCTATATTCCCCATATTTAACTCCTAGTAAATATTATTTTCAACATTTCCTTCATTTTTATTTTAATGGA
Source organism: Metallyticus violacea (assembly GCA_030762175.1). Classification (NCBI taxonomy): domain Eukaryota; kingdom Metazoa; phylum Arthropoda; class Insecta; order Mantodea; family Metallyticidae; genus Metallyticus; species Metallyticus violacea. The sequence continues at coordinate 14,686,169 of CM060841.1, forward strand.
AAAATATCAGTTATATTCTTATTTATTTTCCCCTCAAATATAGGCAAAATTTGGGGGGAATAATATAAGATAGACCAATTTTTCCAGAAAATTGATAATAAAGGCAAGTGTGTGCTAATTTTAGACGGAAAAGCGATAAAGAAGCCTTTTTTTCGGTGAATTACCGAAAAGACAAAGTTCAGGTTAATTTTTCGACTATGTGGGCAAGTTATATGCTAAAATTTTTACAGAATGCAATAGTGGCTTATATAGGCCCAAATATTTACAAATAAGGCAAACATAGGGTAAATAGTAGGGGAAAAACGGATATAAGCAAATATTCCATGGAATAAAATAAACTAGGGTTTAATATTCAGCCGAAAGCGTGAGTTAGGCTGCGTTTCTCACGAAATAAGGCCTAAAAAGCGTAAATTTCGAGGAAAAAGGCTAAAATAGGCCAATAATTGTAATTGGATCAAAATACTGTCTTTAGGGCTTTGAAACACAAAACAGTGGAAAAAATCTGAAATAGTACTCCCTGATTATATCGTTTTGCATTGAGTTCGCAATTTCTCTTATGATTAAGTTGGACTTTATTACATAGAACAAGTAAAGCTTTATTAAGTTAAACTTTATAAAGTACGATTTGACAGACAACTATGAATACCGGAAATATATGAGTTGGCCTGTCCAATAAGTACAACTTAATTCAATCAAATATTAACCAACAACTATGAATACCAGAAATATGTTAGTTGTCCTGTTCAATAAGTACAACTTAATTCAATCAAATATTAACTAGTCACAAGTCACAAACTATGAATACTGGCATAAGATAGGCAATTTTTCGTAGATAGTCCAAGAAAGGCTAATTTTTCAAAGTAGAAAAACGCAAATATTGGCTAACAATTTTTCATGAAAAAAGCAAATTTATGTAGACAAAGATACGCAATTTTTCGTAGTAAAGAGCAAATGTGGGCTATTTTTAATAGAAGAAAACAAAGAATAGCAATTTTTCGTAAAACAGAGCAAAGATGTGCTATTTTTCATAAAAAAATGCAAAATAGGCAATTTTGCATATAAAATGCAAAAATAGGCTATTATTCATAGAAAAGGTTTAGTTTATTTATGGACTCTCTTTAAAATCTCAGTTATCATATGCTGATGACCTGCGATGTTAAAGAGCGTCCATAAATAAATAAATAAATCAGTCATCATCATAGAAAATGGCAATGATAGTACAAAATGGAATATGGAATACCAACAGATAATTAAGACAGCAGTAACTAATGGTTTCAACAAAGACACAGCAATAAAAATTACTAATAAATTTAAAAGACAAAAATCTATAAGAGAGTTTTCCACACTGAAGAACATCAAAGAAAGATCCAACTTCAAATTCAAGAGGATATTCAAAGAACATGGCATAATGTCAGTCCCAAAGAACAAATATAATGTCAAAAATGTTTTAGGCTGCACAGTAAAATCTCCATACCAACAGAACAGAAATCAGGAATTTATGAAATCAAATATGCAAATTGTGATCAGATATGCTTTGCAAAAACAAAGAAAACTTTGGAAATTCAGAGAAAATAACACTTTAGGAATATTTGGTTTAAGGAAGTTGATAAAACAGCAGCAGCTCACTTTTGGACCAAAAATCATGAAATTAAACAAGAGACTAAGCTGCTAAAAGAACTTCACAACCCAATAGACCTATCCACTTGAGAAAAAAATGATTTTTGATTTTGATTTTCCACTCAGCAAGTTCCTACTAGAACAATCAGAGACCACCACAGAAGCATCTTGGGATCCAGTCACCAATTTGCATTGTTGGTCAACAGCTAATGATGGAAGCGAGTGCTTCTGAAATATGTCTTAGTGCAAGCAGGTGAGTTAGTGTGAATACATTAGTGTAGAAAAAAATAATAATATTATTAAACATTATATAAATGTAAGCAAATTAAAGAAATATGAATTATAAGTGGAAATAATTGTAAATTCTGGTATGCCATCAGCCAAATTATTTAAGAAGGCTTTATATAAATGGCATTGTAACTTCTATCTAATACTTTTTCAAGAAGCTGTTTTCAATATGCATCACTTGGTAAACTGAGGAAACTAATATTGAAAACCTTCTTTCCAAAAATTATTTTAGTAAATTTTTTATTAATTTTTCATTTTTTACAAATATTTATTCCATATAAGTTACAAAATGTATCTTCTATTGAAATTAAATGGGATAAATGGAATTTTTATGCAAAGTCCACCTAAATCATTTATAAGATAGATAATAATAGATTCGTCATCATCATAGTCCATTATCCCATAACTTACAGTAAAGTTTTTGTTGTCCAGTAGTTACATTTTTGAAAAACATTAAAACAATTAGCATGAAACATTATTAAAAGTTAAATTTTTTTTATTTGGTTTATTTATGGATGCTCTTTAACATCTCAGGTCATCAGCATCCCATTCTATTAAGGTCGTGAAATGGCTGACAAATTTTGCTCAGACCCCTCTTCTTTCAGGCTTGAGGTTCTTTTTCATACTGTAAATGTATGACATGGGACCCACGGCTTTACTTCCCCTACAAAGGAAGCTATACTTAGGATTTTTACGCCCAAAAAAATCCATCGATGCTGACCAAGTTTGAACTTGCGATCTTGGGTTTGGGAGACAGGTATGTTTACCACTACACCATCAGGACCGACATTAAAAAGTTAAAATTGGATAGTATAATTCTCTTTTATTATAAATTTCTGAACTGCTGTGCCATAATCAATGGTTTAATGTAAAATGAGGCAAACAAAAGATAGAAGAAGATGGATAAGAATGAAAATATGAATGGCAAGAAACAATAAAGAAGTTTCCTGTTCATTAACAGTGAATTAAAGCATTATCAATATTTAAAAAATTACAGTATCATATCCTTTTTCAATAAAATTGACCAGAAAAGCTATTTGTTATGATTCATAATACTTAATGATGAAAATACAGCATCACCTAGAGTGCAAATCTGAAGTCATGTAATTATCATTAATGCTACTGTGCATTTTTTCTCCTTAATTATTATTTTTAAGAGTCACTGAATAATTCAAATCTATTAAATAAATGAAGGAAGACAAATATTATTCATTTAATCAATATCATTCAACATATAATGAAAAATTTGGAAGCAAATGATATCTTTGGGTAAGCTCTGATATCAAATGCTAAAGTGCACAATTGTAGTATATTATTGTGCTTGGCATTTTCTAACAAATGTAATTAAAGCTACTTTCATTTAAAATACAGCAAAACAATGGAATTTAACTTATCCTATAAAATGATAAAAAATGATAGAAATAGAAACTACAGCAGAATATGTGTTCATTATTGTATTATATGCATTTGTTATTGTATTCAGAACATTACATAATTCGGCTTGTGAATTACAAAACAGCAGTGCTCATTTGCCATTTTGCAACAGTAAGGAAAAACAAAGCAAATGTTTCTTTAATTGTGTCAGAAAGAAAGCAAACAAAAATGTTACATTGTTTACCTGTCTCCAGACTGAAGGAATCTGCCCATATTCCAGCCATTAGAAAGCAATATGAAATATGCTCCACAATTTTGTCTTTTAACATTTTGAATTACTGCAAGGGTGTTATAATTTGGACTCTGCAGATCTTCTTTGTCTTGCACAAGAATCTAAAAGAATGCCAAAAATGGCGTATTTACTCTCTTTCACATTTAATATTCAACATAATAAAGATACAGCGTTTCACTAAAGTTCTAAATTAGTTACAACTATTAAATTTGTTTAAGTTCTTATCTGCTTATAATGATAAATGTTTTATTTCTCTCTACCTAATGTCCTTTCATTTTGTTCTATTTCCTTCTTGTTGTGCAAAAACAGACAAGAGCATTCTAGTGTTCTTGATTCATTAAGAAACAGTTAAACAAACCTCCTTCTCATTCCTTTTCTTTTCCCATTAATAACATTTTTTATGATTAAGGGAACATTTCTAACCTTGTAATAAGGATAAATAAGTTTGCTAAAGAAAAGTGGTCCAAAATAATCTTGATGTGTATTATCGTTGATGATTGCAATACAGTTAAGATCATTTAGTATTGTCTCCAGGATCTGACTCAAAAGCTGTTCCAGTTCTTGATGCATCCTGTTATCTCCAAGCAGGTTATACATTGATGTGAAGCTAAAAAAATAACAAAATTGAGATGTGTACCTAATTACTACATTCACTTTATATAATTGATGAAAGCCTATATGAAAATATAAATTTAATTTAAATAATAATTACTAAGCTTTTACAAAATTTATGCTATTGCAATGTCTAAGCAAATTATGATAATTTGAGGTTTTATCTACATAAAATTAGCATACCTAATAATGCATGTTTTAACTGAAGTTGTAAAGAGTATGCATTGACATGAAAATAAAAAATAACAAGATTAAGATGTGTACCAATTACTACATTCATTTTAAATAATTTGATGAAAGCCTATAAGAAAATATAAATTTAATTTAAGTAATAATTACTAAGCTTTTACAAAAATTATGCTACTGCAATGTCTAAGTAAATTGTAACAATTTGAGATTTTATCTACATAAAATTAGCATACCTAGTAATGCATGTTTTAATTAAAGTTGAATGAAAGGAATTTTGAGAAAATATTTATACACTTCAAATTCCAAATCTTAAATTTTTTATGAAAACAAAATATTATTTCAGTAACTGTTATATAAGTTGTGATGTCATCAATAACATTTTTGTATGGTAACCTATTTACTTTTCATATCAGCTGAATGAAAATATGTTTAAATACAAAATAATCATACCACTCCTTTAATTGAATCTGATATTTCTGAAGTGCCATGTGATATAAAAAATAGGCAAAAGAAAAGGCCACTTTAGAAATTGCTTTAGCTAAATAAACTTAATATTGGGTTGATTATCTCCATTTCTAACCCAGAAAATGAAAATAATCGCAGTCAGTAAGCTCATGTTCTTGCAGTTCTACTATCAATGAAAAAAATATTTCAATAAAGTGGAAAACAAAGTTTTCTCTTATGGATAATGTCATTTCATCTTTATCAGTTGAGAGAGCTTGGCATATCATTCTGAGTACAAAAATGATTAACTAGAGTACAAATATACAGTTAAACACCTAGCAATGTCCAGTGGTTTCCAGTGTTGAATCCAGCCACTTTCCTTTGTAAGGATATCAAACTTCACAAGTGGAAGGGATGCCAGAGGCTTTGAATTTTCAAAATATCTCCTATCATCTACAAACATCAACATCCTACAACATTCATCCCTTCTCTGTGGTAAACTCCTCTTGGGTAGGAACACCAGCAATTCTCTATACGATGACACTAATCAGCCTGCCCAACAAATTGGAATTAAATTTTTAAAATTTCCCTTTATCTCTGATATGTAATTAAAATAAGTGTTATTAGATATAATTATCTTTAAGAATGAATGTTTGGGAATGAATAAAATAATATTATGGCATGCAATAACTATTATTTACAGCCAACTCATATATCCAGGCCTTTTTACAGCATATCTTTGGATGACATCGTCAATGAAACTTTCTTTGGGTTCCTCATTCTCTTCAATTGACACCTTCATACAAGTTTAAAAGATATCCTGATCCATCCTATTTCTTAATTTTGTCTAATCATGGTGCTGAATGACTTTTATACACCAGTAGTGGTGAAATGTACAGAAAAAGTTAAGCTAGTGACTAGTGTCCTAAGAGCTTCATAGCCAGTATCATGTTTTAAAATAAAAGAAGCAACATCAGAAGATGAATTTTTTGATTTATTATGAAGAATGAACTTAAGTCCTAGCATCAAGGACAGTTCTTTACAATAATTTTCACTAAAAACTTGAAATGTTTCAAAACTATCATGATATGCACTTAGTTCTATCACTTTCGCAGCATTATCATTGAATCTTTGCTCTATTTAATTAAACATATGTTTCACAAATTTCCTTATATTTCTCATAGTTTGTTTTTGTCTTTCATGAAGAACACACTTTTAACTTCTGCTGCATTAATTTCTAGTTTTTTAATTTTTAGTATTACATTTTCTCCAATATATACATCGCAAAGTTGGTTGATATTCTTTAAAGTTCCAAATCTACAGATACGTACAGGGATGTGTGAAATTATATAGTGAATACAACTGAATACTCTATATGCATAAATGGTCATAAGAATTTATAATTAAGAATAGAGAATTTTTATACCCCCAAAAATGGCAAGTCTATAAACCAACAATTTTGACTATTTAAGGACTCACTAATATGCACAGAAAATCAAAAACAAAAGGCAGGTGTTGTACCCTGAAGATATAGCTGGGCCAAGCATTCAACATATGATAAAAACATAAAAACCTTCCTGATATATAGTTGCAGAGATATTCGCCAAAGTAGATGCAAAAATTGGAGCATTTTTGGGGCACTTAGAAGTGTTTTCTAAATATTTAAAAATGCCCCCTGCATACAAATAAACAGCCATTACCTAAAAATTATAATGAGAATACAACTAATGACCTTCAACGTAGAAATGGACATTTGACATTTCAAAATTGATGGTATATATAGAATTGCCATTTTTTGGAGGTCAAACCATTCGATGTCAAATTTTGGATTCTTCAGGCCTTTCTTCATACAAAATCACTAGTTCTATCCCTAATATAATTTACAGGTAAATCCAGATGTATTTGTGGGTTTGAAGCAACTCCAAATATAATAACTCCCTCAGAAAATCTCCAAAAATGCAATTTCTGGTCTGACTTTGGTGAATGTCTCTGCAACCGTACGTAGATTTTCTTTTGCACATATTTGGAATGCGCGTGCCGAGCTCTATCTACATGGTATACCAGCATCTTTTATTTTAATTTAATGTGCATATTATCGAGGCTGGAAATTTCAAAATTATTAGTCAATAAACTGATAATTTTTAGTGTTAAAATCTTGATGTTGAATTGCATATTCTTATGGTCATTTCAGTTCAGAGTGTCGCTAGTTTTATTTGAGTGTAATTTTTAGGAAAACTCAGGCATGTTTGTAAGCTTGTGGAAGTTTTTAAATTGATACCACTGTTCAAGGAGCCCCAAAAAATTGAATTAGGTCTACTTTGGTGAATATCTCTGTAACTGTAAGGCAGAATGTACCGTTGTGCAAATATTTTTTGAAAACTGGTGGAGAGCCCTAACTGCAGAGTACACCAACGTCTTTTAGTTTATTGTATATTTTAATGAGGCTTGAAATTTCAAAATTGATTGTTTTTGTTGAATCAAAAATCTTGATGTCGAATTTTGTATTCTTATGGCCATTTCTACTGTTATATACCCAGTATAATTTTATTGGAATCCAAGTCTATTTGTAAGATTGAGGCAGTTTTGAAAGATGATCTATGTCTGGAAATCTCCAAAATGACCATTTTTCTATTCTACTTTAGTGAATATCTCTGCAACCATAAGACATGCTGTATTGTCGGCATATATTTGGAATCCTGGCACCGAGCTGCTGGGTTAACAAGTTCCTTTTATTTTAATTTACTGTGCACTTTAACAAGAGTTTCAATTATAAAATTCGTGAACATAATTTTTTTGGGGGGGAGGGTCAAAGATCTCGATGTTGGATTTTATCTCCTATTGTCATATCTATGTAGAGGGTTGCTAGTGGTATTCATAGCATTTTAAGGGAAATCCAAATATATTTTAAGGTTTGGAACAGGTTGGAAAATAAGACATTCGTCCTGAGAGACCAAAAAATGGCAATTTTAGATCTTTGGTGAATATCTCCTGAACCATAGAGCAAATTTTCATGTTCTCCACACATTCAAAATGCTGGGGCTCAGCACCATCTGCAGGGAGATCACCTTTATTTGTTTTATTTTACTGTTTATTTTACAGAGTCTTGAAAATTCAATTATTTTGGTAGATTATAAAAAATATTCCTTTTGAATTTAGTGTTCTGATTGTTATTTCTGGATAGAGAGTCATAAGTTGTATTCCCAATATAATTTTTATGGCATTTGGGGTTTATTTTTAAGGAAGTGTCATTGTCAGAAATAAAACCTAACTCCAGAGAACCCCAAAATTGCCAATTTTCAGAACTACTTTGCTGCATATCTGCACAACCTTATGGCAGAATTTATGTTTTGATCATATTTTGAATGCAGGATATGAGCCCCATCTTCAAAGCATACTACCTACTTTTGTTTTAGTTCTCTGCTAATTTTAGTTGAAAGTTTCAACATTGCCGGTCTATAAGACTTGGCATTTTTTGGATGTCAAAAATTTCAATATCGAATTATGGATTCTTATGGTCATTCTGCGTAGAGGGGAACTAGTTGTATTAAGAATCAAATTTTATGGAAATAATAATAATAATATTAATATATATTATTATTAATTATTATTATTATTATTATTATTATTATTATTATTTCAACCTCTGTTTACAGTTTTTATCTAAATAATTTCACCAATTATTAAAGAAACAGCCAGTCATAATTATAATGACTAGGCTTATTGTTGCATAGAATCATGACAAACTGTTCAGTAGTATAGTAGTAGAATAGTGTTTAACACTCATTTTTACTACTGAGGCATTACAGGCGATGGACACTGATGATATATGAGATGAAATGATATATTGGGAAAACCTGTCAGGGTTTGAACCCCATACCTCCCGCTCATGAGTCCCAGCTTTAACGACCTTGGCTACCTGTGGCCGTAAAAACGGTTAAGCTGGTGCAGAACGGTCATTGACTGAGAAGAATGCACTAAAGCTCTGTATTGAATAATGGTATACATAATGTCCTCAAATAGATCATGAGATGTTAAGTTAGTTAAAATCTACATACCTTTTATTAGAAAAATTATTTGTGTGCTTGCCAGTAGCATATGAATTTTTTTCCTTTTGTATTGCACATGTCAAATGTGTTGCTAATATTTGTGAATAGAACAAACTTAGTAGCAATAACTTATGCTTGAGCAGCATACTGAAAGTATGTTTTGAGAGAAAAAGCTGTTTCCTTTTCATGGCAGAATTATTGTAAAACTTTAATGGTTTCAATTTGCATTCAGGAAAAGGTCATGCAATCGAAAGGCTAGTTTATTATTAATATCTCTGTTTTATCAGCAGTGTTCTTTATAATCCTTTAGCTCTACTGACAGACATGTTTCTTTAACAGAATAATTCAGGGTAAGTAATTCTTATTTCAATGCAGTCCTTATTCAGTTGCTGTATCTTTGTGTAAGTGTAGTTGTACATGCATCTTTTTAAGTTTTAAGTTTTAATTTCCATGTGAGCTGCCAAGAAAGTGAGCATTAAGAAAGTTAAAGAATTGATAAGGCAGCAAATAAGTCGAAAGTCATTGGCCCTTAAAGTTATATGGTATATGCCTTTAAAGAGCGAGAGAAAATATTGAAATACTTTCCTCAGGTATATATGTGTGTAGAACCCTCATTTCAGATTATTTATACTGGTAATTTCTCAAGAACGTTTCACTTTTCATGTTTGTTTTATCAAGTTTTAATAGCAAAAACATTATAATGACTAGCTTGCAATATACGGAGCGTTACTGATGGAAAGTTACTGTATAACAGTTTCTATAGCAGATGCTTGTAATGTCTGCCTTCTGCTGTGATACTTGCCTGGAAACTTTTATTTAGATTTTGAGATATTTGTTACAATTCATCCTCCCCAAATTGTAAACTGCCTCCCAGATATTTTATTTTACCACCTCCATGGATTTTTTTTCTCAAGTACAACAGAAATTCTTTATGGTTGAGGATGTAGCAGCTGAGTGGATTTATAGCAGTATCTCCAGATATATAAACTTGCTGGGTAAAGTTTCTAATCTGTGCTACACCGTCACTCCTCTCATAAAGAGTGACCACTACACAATAAATGTACCAAAATAAAACACCATTCCAAACTAAAAGAATGCATCCATAATATATTAAACAAAGATTAGAAAGCAGGCACCTGTAATTAAACAATAAGCTTTGAATAAAAGTGAGGAAAAATTCTGGTGCTAAAGTGTGAGTTAGAATTTGGAATCAAAACATCTATGCAAAGCCAAAGAAGAGATCTTCCAGAGAATGCAGTTAGTCAACTGTTCCTGAGGCTAGGCTAAAGAAGTCTCCCCTTTACAGGCTGGAAATTCTGCTGAGAGACCAAGTATGGCAGGAATCATTTGACTTTCAGAGAAAGGACTGTACATCAACCTTCCCTAGTAGAGCAAAGACAGTGGCAAAAGCAGTGGCAATTTGCAATATATTCTTGTCTGGCAGGGTGGCATTGGCACAAATTGAGCTTATTTCATCAAGTTTTGCCCATGTTATTTTTTTTTTTTTTTTTTCTCTGCTTCTTGTCAATGAAAACACCCTGGATTCGAACTTTTACATCACCAATCTGAGGATTGCACTTCTGAATGAAGATGTTACTTCTATAAATTTAACATAAAATTCTCTCCTATTGTACTTGTGCCATTTCTTTTGCAAATAATAATAATAATAATAATAATAATAATAATAATAATAATAATAATAATAATAATAATAATAACAACAACAACAACAACAACAACAACAACAACAACGATAACAATAACAATAATAATAATCCCATGCAATCCCTACAGGGCAAGAGCCTCCTACTCGCATACAGAAGGCTCAGTTTTTTACTTGCATGGGGAATCGGTCTAGAGAGTTTGAGTGATTGACCCCTTTATATTTTGTTTCCTTAGCATGTTTGCCTTATGGCCTATTTAGCTGATCACATTCTAGGTTAGATCCCATGAAGCCCCATTATAGTTCATAATGTTACCTACCGCCAGGGTGGCTGAGGTTGCTAATGTGCGGACTCGTGAGCTGGAAGTCTGGTGTTCAAATCCTGCCAGGACCATCCTTCCTGACTGAGATTTTCTCCAGGTTTTCCTCAGTCCTCATAACTAGCAAATGTTGGGGAGGTACTGTAAACTTAGGCCTGGAGTGTTTCCTTCCCTTAAAAAAAATCCTTTCCCAATATATCATTTCATGTATCACCAGTATTCACCGCCTGTGGTGCCTCAGTAGTAAAAATGATCATTAAACGCCATTCAAAAAAAAAATATTATATGATGCTAGTCCAATATTATATTTGTCTTTTATTCTTGGCTTGCATGTTTGCCTCCCAGCCTATACTCTTGTGTCACTATCTTGCCACTTTGCGTTTGAAGCACTTCTCTACATTGCATTGCATCTTGCTATCTCTTGCTAGGGTTTTCCACTGCACCCTGTTCCTGGTGATCTTTGTCCAGTGTGCTTGTGCTGCTGTCTGAAAGTCATCTGCCCATCTGCATTTAGGGTGGCCTCCTCTCCTTTTTCCAGTTTGGGTGTCCCACACTGTCATAGCTTAAGCCCATCTATGCTGTTGCAGTATAGCAATATGACCACTCCATTTCCACTTTAGCTCTTTTGCCTGATTTCCCACATTTTCATCTTGGATCTTACTCTTATTTCTGAGTTTGGAATTCTGTCAACTACTTTGAGGTTCAAAACTGGCCGCTTCTTTTTTCACTGGCACATTCTCAATCTTTCCATCTGTCTTTGTGTGCATACCCCAGTTTCCATACAGTAATACTGGACTAACACAGCATTCCAGTATTTCAAATTTTAGGCTTTGACTTAGAAATTTATCTTGAAGAATGAATTTCAGACTGTGGAATTTTTCTCCATGCAAGTGAAATATCTCTAGTTATCTCTTTTTCTTTGTTCAATTTTACTGTTACCAACTGGCCCAGGTATGTGTATTCTTCTACTTGTTCTATTGTTTTGCCATCTATTGTTACTGGTTCCACATTATCAGTAGATATCAGTTTCGTTTTGCTTGTATTCATTCTCAAATTGACTTCTTTTCTTTTAAAATTTAATTCATTCAGCATGTGTGTCAGTTCGTCTGTCATTTTTGCAAATAAGGCTATATTATTGGCAAAGTGCAGGTTCATAGTCTTCTACCATTTATATTTATGCCAAACTTCTTTTTGCTCTAATCCATTTTTCTGAAAACATTTTCCAAAAGACATGTGAAAATTTCGGGAATATCGAGTCACCCTGTTTCATATCTCTTCTTATCTTAAAGGTTCTTCCCTCTTTCTCTGTTCTAATCTTGGCATAGCTATTTAGATATATTTTGCCTAATATTCTTACATATTTGATCATATAAATATTCTTTGTTCTAGCATGTATTTTATTCTTAACACACTTCAAATAACAAAAAAGGTTTAACACACTTCCTACAGAAATCTGACTGAAACAATTGCCGTGATAAACAGGACTGAGCACACTCAATTGCTTGTATCAGTAGAACTTTACCTCCAGTATTTCTGGGGATCACACATCTATTGAAGATCAACAAGTTTTTAGGGTATACAAACTCTGATTGCATAGCAAAATAAGGGCATGGTATATGTCATTCATCAAGTTATATTGAAAACAGTGGGACAACTCTGAATTATTCATGGGGAGAGATTTGCCTCTAACACTTTATGCTGAAAGGTTTATTAATTTAAAAATTTAGAACTCTGTAACTTTTATAAAAGCATAATTTTGTTACTCATTATTGAAAATAAGAGGATCAACAGTTGCTAACTGTGAGGAACAGTCTCAATCCAAAAATGCATCTTGCTGAAAATTTATTAATTGTATTGTTTTTACCAAAATGATGTTAATTTATTTTTAAATTCAGAAAGTATGTACCTATTATCTCTTTTGAGTCTAACTATTTAAAGCACCCTTTATGACTTTACTTACTGGAGATTTACTCAGGACATGTTTTCTGAACCCTCGTGTACATCCTCATCTATTAAACAAACTGTTGGATCATTCACGTAAGTTGGGTAGGTAGGGATTTGGGTTGACTCCAGTGATCTTGTGATAAACTTGAATAAAGAGCTGTCTGTTTATGGAATGTCAAAATTCATTATGTTGTGCTCATATTTTTGCGTAAATCCTTTCCCATATGTTTAGTCCTTTTGGATGTTGAACCATTTTTAATAACCTGATGCCAGTATGGAATGGAACCATGAAATAGAAAAAGGTAATTTTTGTAGGAAAATAAAAAGCTAAGTTTTCCTAGCGGGGAGGGGAAGCAAAGAGAGACTGCGGAAATCTCTTATGGTGCTAGAGGCTATGATAGCCAAATAGGCTGTAGAAATATCTTGTGCCGAGTCCTGCACAATAAGTAGACCTTTGCTAAACACTGAAGCATCCACAAAGTACAGCTCAGCCTGCATGGAATGTCAGCAGTGACCAATTTTTGATACCAAGATGTGGCAGCACCTGAAAGGCAAGATTTTAACTATGGGCATGAACTATAGAAGCTTACATCTCCACAAAAAAAACTAAGTTGCTTAAAATGGCCAGAATTTTTTATTTTTCATTCTCTACAAAAAATTGTAATATATGATCACAGATATATAAATTCTACCTGAAATGTTCCGGTTACAGGGTTGCCAGTACTAATAAACTTTTTTTTTTCCTTGCACTGAATTAATTTAATGTATTGCTTTCTTCCCAATCCTTAGACTTCGTAACACTATTAACATTGTTGATCATGAATAAACATTATTAGCATTTCAAATAAATTACAAAGTGCAAAGTTAAATATATGTGTAGACATAAAATAGTGGTGTAAAAATATTAATAAAGAGTATTAAATACATTTAATTTCATGTTGCTTCTGCAAATTACTGTGCTTAATGTGCTTACTTTATTTTTTCAAAAATTAACAATGCGCAACTATACAGTACATTAAACTGTCTATAACTTGCACAAAATACAACTATAGGAACAAACAATTTTAAATCACTTTTTTCTTTATTTTTTCTTTCTCACTTAAGTCTCTTCTGCTCTAACTGCTTCCAGCAGGCTGCTGCTTAGAATACTGTAGTTTCTTCAGAAGCATTCTCATCAATATGTTCCATTGCTGAAAAATTATTTTTAACAAATTAGAAGTTTAATGTTTCACCACCTTTTAGTAGAATAAATGTTTGTAAACATCAAAATTTGATATCATGCCTCTCCTTAAATTATGTAATGATTTAAATGCAATCTGTTGGGACTATTAAAGGATTGAAATGGAGCCAAAAGTTTATTAACAGTTTGTAATTGGTTATCTTTTTTCCAGATTGTGAATGCATCAAAAAGTTTTGAGGAGCCAAATATAATTTATTCTGTCTATAAGAATCTTTATTCATCATCATCATTTTAACGTATGGTTACATTGAAAATGTTTTTATTCATTTGTACTCAGCATGAAATTTATTTCATAATATTCATTCAAATGAAAACTGAAATAAATCTGGACCATTGTAATGAACAATTTGAACTAATGGAGCAGGAGCAACAGAGGAAAATCATGTAATAAGTGATATATATTATTGTTCTGTAAAGTGAAATAGGATTGAGAAGGTAAAGCAACTCAATCATTGACTTAACACATTCAGAACCGTAGATGGCATGTGACATTCAATGCCACACTTGAAATAACACAATTTACATTCTGCATTGGTATTATTTAGTTAAGAGTTGTTTCTTGTATATGGAAGTAGATTTGATATTCTCCTTCCATAAAAATATTTATCATATGATAAGGTGTCTGGTTTATCACCAGTGTTCATAGAATAAATATCACAGCCTCGTCTCATATCTATGTCAAGTACTTGAGTTTGCAGTGCATGTCAGCATTTCTGTGCAGTGCTTGTTTTTTTGTGGGTTTATAGCCATGGCTTATCAAACAAAGAAGTTTCTTACAGATGAAGAAATTTTAGACATTTTCTACAATGCAGATTCAGGTGATGAATTCATTCCTGAGCTGAATTCTGACAGCAATGACAGTGACAATGAAATTCCGATTTCCCGAGCCCAACAGGCTAGAAGAATAAAGTTAGGTGATAGATACACAACATCCTTGTTATTATTATTTGAATATCCTACCATTTATATCTAATTCAGGCCTAAATATTTAATTAAAAAATGAAAGTAAAATCATGGTTTACGTAAATGTTCTCTCGAACAATGATGCTTTTAATATATATGCAAACTGACAAATCTGTGAGTGAGTCAAGTAATAGTGTGGTGCCGCAGCCTGTCACAAAAAATTCAATAATGTAGACCTGGAAACCAGTAGATATTCCTAAACTTAAAGATATTTATGGGATAGATGTTCATCGTTCAGAAGCCAATAATAAAAATGTACTGGACTGCAGACTGTATTTAAAACTCCAATATTTCAGAAAATAATATCTCGAACATACTTTATCCTCATTCTTTCATTTCTCCACTTCAGTGACTATACTTATACTACAGACAGATTAGGAGTGAAAAAATATACAAAATTTCATATTTTTACCTGTAGTTCAGGAGCATAATACTAAATTTTATGAGGTGGTGTATAGAGGATGGAAGTGGCATTAAAATAGCTGGCCCAAGCATTTAAATTTAAGAAGCTGATACTGAATGTATTAAGAAAGTAGGTTGGTACATGTATTATAGAGGAATTTTTGCAATATATTTAGTGATGCAATAAAATAATTATATATTCTACTTTAGACCCAGATACCTCCTCTTTGTGGATCCTGAAGAGAGATATTTTGCCATCTAAGACTTGGAGAGGAGTGGGGCTGTGACCTGGAAGACCTAGCTCCCATTAATAGTAGAATAGTTTGTTTGTTTTATAATGAATTGAAAACATGATTGATAATTGTGTAGTGTGTATAAGATCTTAAGAATAACTTAAATTATTTCATAAATTTTGAATTAGTAAAGGAAATGTTTTAAAATTAATTAGAATTTTGTTAAATTGTTTCAGAATCTGTTTAAATTATGTATCCTATAGTAATTGTTTGAATTAAATATATATAAACTGTTTTCAAATTTCAAAATAGTTTATGTTAATAAACTTCAGATCCCCGGAAGCATTATTTCATTCTATTATTTTAGTATTCATTTGAATGTCTTTGAATATTTTGTATATTGTCAGTAACCAATACACAAATAAGGAAAGTAATTTTACTTGAAATATTTTATTTCATTGTCAAGATTACTTAAAAGATACCTGCATACCTGCAACACAAGAAGTTCAATCAATTCCATAAACATCTCCATTTTTCCTGTAATCTGCATTAGCAATAATAGTATTGCCTTGCCTTGATAGGCCACATATTACTGATCCTCTTGATTTGAAACGTTCAGTTCTGTGACCAAGTCTTTGCAGACCTTTTATTACTTGCTGTTAACAAAAAGCAAACACGGGTATAAGGTGAGAGAGTAAAAACTAAGAAATAAAGAAAGCATGAGATGAAAAAGTAAGAAGATGCATTATGATATTCATATGAAATTACTTTAGTTGTACTGTAAAGTTTGATTTAATTGACTGGTAGCCAAAATTATTCTTGTAAAATATAATCAAAGTGATATAAAATGCAGTTTGTGTAAGCTGAAAGCACATTATTTCTAAAAATTTCTTAAAAATGTTTCATAAGCAAAAAATGTATGCAAGCTGTCATTTGCAGAAAAATAGATCTCTTACCAGTGACATTTGCACAATTACACAATCAATCATTCAACTTACTCAGTGTCTCAATTTAAGATCTTGAATAATGAAAAATGTCATAAAATGCATTTAATAGTAAAACAATGGAGAAAATTACTTCTGATGTCAATTGTACAATAATACATTTATGTTTGTATTAAAAAAAAATTGTAAGCTTCGGATAAAAGACACTTAGAAATCTTTCAAATTGCTTAAATTATCTAAAATGATAAATTATTCCTTGACATTGTTACAAATCCAGAAAGAAATTTAAATTTAGGATAGTATAGGTATAGGTAACTATAATGATATAAATTTAAAAAAATATCTTAGTCTTCACATGCATAAAAAAATTTCCCTACCTGATCTCTTGATAAACAATTGAATTAACTAATTATATTTTCTACATCACCTTCCAATGGTACTTAGCATGATTGCAGGATCTAAACATGTAATTTAAGATTTCATATTTGTATTTCATTTATGCATAAACATACCTCTTTTATATAGAAAATAGTTAAGTATGTGTTTTATTTTTTAAATTATTAATACGTTGTTATAAATTCTTTTAATAGAACATTTACACTGAAACTTTATGCGCATCTTCAGCTACTTGTCAACTGTTGGAATGACAAGATCTTTTGAGGACATACTCTTTGACTCTGATGGACAGTACACCCTCCAAAACATGTTCTTTTAAAATAATAAGTTAATGAAGCTGCATAAGTATTTAGTTCGGCTCATAGTAATAAACTCTAAATTCATGTATTAAAATGTTTACATTAACTCCACTTACCTATACAACACTAGGACATGTTTCGGAAGCAATCGCTTCCATCCTTAGGTGTTGATCAACCTGTCTATTGCAATAGTGGAGTTAGTGTAAAAAATTTTAATACATGAATGTAGGATTTATTACCACTCCATTGTCCACAGCTCCATAAGTACAATTTATTTATCATAAATATATGAATAATTATTTTATTCATTGTATTGTGTACTTTAAGTTTTTTCCTCTCCCCATAAAGATTACAGTATAAAATTTTATCCAACTTTGGTTAACCCCAAAGATTTTGATTACTTACTTACTTACTTAGAAATTGCTTACTAAAATATTTAGATTCTGCACTCACATTCAGCACTCCATATTCATAAGCAACTTCCATGGGATAGAGTTGATGATGAATTCTGCTAGCATCTACTGCTTGCTTAATGCCCTCACCAAACCAGATATGCCTTGCAATTGTCTGGAAACAAAACAATCATTGTTGTATGAATGTTTAGAAAACTATAATTAATGAAGTATTTATTAACATAAGCAACTGCTATCAAAAAAGTTCAAAAACATTTAAAATTAACAATGACATGAAACTGGAAAGAAGAAATTAAAGCTTTCAGAATAGTTTTTATTGATTTTGAATTTTGATCTAATAATGTACAATATTTTATGTCTTAGCAATTTGGAATGAAACAACCTAAGGGAAATAAAGTAAAAAACTGATGATCCAGTGTTTAATTTTTAATTCAGTACAATTAATTTTAGTTTTATTGAATCAATCTCAAATAAGAAAAACTCAAGGCAATGTAAAAAATTTATGGATATAAAAACTATTTGCTCTTATCTTTTCAAAAATATTATAAATACATGCAAAGTTATGTATATATGGCTTTTTATCCTTTTTAAAGAAACATAAGTTATGGTAAGAAATCAACATGATTTCTATTATGATAAACTAACAAAAGAGAATTTATACTACATTAATGTGTTCAGTTGTTAACACTAACTCCACTTACTTTTTTTAAAACTTTGGACTAGTTTCGGGAGAGGTTCCTCCCATCATCAGCTGTTGTTGAATGAATGCCTGTGTTAACAACTGAACACATTAATGTAGTATATATTACCACTCCATTGTCTACAGCTTCATAAGTATAATTTTTATTTAAAATAGAATTTATTAGTTTTATAGAAATGTTTTTGAATCAATGGATAGGCAAGAAATAAAGTTCCGTTTCTTGGATATTCAAAGCATTTGACTTGGTAGATAACAATACCTTGTTAGCTAAACTAGCAGCAGCTAGAATAAGAGGAACAGCACTTGGTTCACATAATGGTTAAAAGATAGAGCACAGAGAGAGGCAATTAGTTACAGATGTGAAAAAAATAATGAAATCACTTGAGCCCTTATCAGAAAAAATATTTAAGTTGTGGAGTTTCATAAGGATATATCCTCGGATCAGTTTTGTTGCTTATGTATGTTCATTATTTGGGATTGCAGAAAAAAACTGGCAAACCAACATTCTTTGCAGATGATGTGTTTCAATTGCAGCTAATATCTACAGAGCATTCAGTCATACACAGTGAAACATATAGGCAGTTTAAATTCTATCTAATCTGTTGTCTAACACACTCTTATGTTTCACTTACTTTTAAACACAGTGGGACCAGTTTTGAAGAGACATCCTCTCCATTCTTCAACTAACTTGATGACTGATAGGAGAAACTAACATTTATGAGGACCCATGGCTCTGGCCTGGTGATATTTTATTATAAACTGGAAATTTGTATTATATTCTCCTGTAATGTCAAAATTCATAAGACGATCCCTATGTTTATGAATGTAAATCTTCTCCCATGTGTCCAATTCTGTACATCCATGTACTTCTTTAAGTAACTTTAGTTTATTTTTTTGAAGCCTTTTGTCCCCCTTTCTGGCAGATTTATTCATAAGCACATTTGAAACTAACATAATATCTGCCTTCCCACATTATTTTAAATGCTGGTACATATATGACGACGACATTTTTAGTATAGTGAAAAAAGAATTTGTTGAAGATGCTTTGAAACTTTTAAAAATACAAGACAGGAATATATCCTTCACACTTGAAACAGAAACAAAGGGAATGTTGCCATTTATAAATATAAAAATTAATAAGAATCATGGAAATATAGAATTTGGAATTTATAGAAAGGATGCTCACACAAATAACTACATAAAATCAAATTGGTTCAACCCCATAGCTCACTAGCACACAATTTTTAACAGCTTAACATATAGAATGGTGAATTTACCAATCAGTAAGAGGAGTACAAAAAGAATTTGAGAAGATACAGGAGATTGCTATTATAAATGTTTTAATAAAAATTTAGTAAACACAAAAACTTAATAGATTCCTAAAAAAAAATTGATCAAGAATACCACTACACTATTGACTGAAAAAGAGAGACCGGTTTTTAAAAAATTCACCTACCATCCAGTAGCTATTAGTAAATTCCAAAAAAAATTTAAAGATATTAACATTAAATTGGCACCTATTAATGCTCTAAAAATCCTTTAGTGGATAGCACTTTTAATAACATTCCACAGAAGAAAAAGTCAGGTATCTACAAAATAACATGTAAAGAATGTGATAAGTTATATGTTGGAAGAACTAATAGGGACTTAGGAGCACAGTTAAAGAAACATCTCAGAAATGTTAAATACAAACAGATAGATAGGTCAGTGGTAGCACACCATTTTTGGATAGATATTCACGACATAAAGAAATAAAGTTACTTAAAGAAGCAAATGGATGTACAGAATTAGACACATGGGAGAAGATTTGCATTCATAAACATAAGGATCATCTTATGAATTTTGACATTACAGGAGAATGTAGTACAAATTTCCATTTTATAAAAAAACACCACCAGGGCAGAACCATGGGTCCTGATAAATATTAGTTTTTCCTACCAGTTGTCAAGTTGGTTGATGATGGAGAGGATGTCTCTTCAAAACCGGTCCCACCGTATTTAAAAGTAAGTGAAGCAAAAGAGTGTGTTAGATGAAAGATTAGATAGAATTTACATTTAACAAGCTTTACTGCGTGAGTTCCAACAGAATTTTTTAAAAATTTCTTATAATTTTTCACAAATTCTTAAATGAATATAGGCAGTTGTTTGAATGGTTTGAGAAAACAGGACTAATAAATAAATTAATAAAAATAAAATAGTAACCAATTCATTCAACATATACAAAATAATAACTCTCAAGTATCTCTGAAAAGAAGTTAAAATCTTCTGGGATATTATGCCATGGTCCATGATATAATATGCTACCATAGCTTTCATCAACTTTTGCGTATGGCATCATCAGTGGACAAGGAACAACAACTGACTGCTGAAAAGACGACAGTATTGATCCATTTCTGACTGATTTTAGAAGGTTGATCAATATTACATGTGTAAGGGAAGTAGATTGTTATTTGTATTTAAGAACTGGTTTCCATGCGCTATTTAGGTGATATCTGCTGTCTCTATAAGACTTGTTTGTATGTTGTATTTTCAATACCTCCTTCCTGATTGGATTGAAAAAGCCTTGTGTTTTTTGCAACCACCTTTAATTAAAGTGTATGCCATGACAAATTTAGGGCATACCCTGCTTCAGCAGATCATTCAGAGGTATTAAGGCAAAGGTATCGCTGATGTTCCTCCAATTAGTTTTAATCAATGTTCTGGTCATGCCTATCTGCACTTTGCCACACACACACAAATGATATTTTATAGTTCCCATTGTGTCAAGAGGATGCCCAGGGTCTTTTGCATTACTAAGCATTTGCCCTAATTTATAAGTAAAAGTTAAAATTTGTAAATTGCAAGCTGATATCTATTTCATAAATAAAAAATTACAATTTAATAATTAAGATCATTGTATGATTGAGTCAAACTACACACTCTTATTGACTCCACTTACTTGTTTAAATTTAGTACATGTTTCCCAGACCATCGTCTGCATCATCAGCTAACCATTGATTGCTGAATAATTCATTATGATTTGGGTATGTATATTCTGCTCTATTCCATGAAACATGTTCTGAGTAAATCTCATGTAAGAGAAACCATAGAGATGTTCTAAATATTTCGACTTAGAAGAGATTAGTAAGATTATATTAATTTTTCTTTGCTCTTCTTCACATCTTTAACCAATAGTAAGAAGAGCCTTAAGTCCTAAAGAAAAGTTATACTTGCTCTTTATTAGTTTGAAAATAAGATGATAATATCATGCAATAGTGACATGGACAGTGTTTGTCATGTTGTGGACAGCATTACAGAAGCTGTAAATGAAATTGAGTTTCCAGAATTAAATATATTCAAGTTGGTCACAAAATTTCATGATTTTTCAAGGATACCATACATATTGAATATGTTGACAGCACTATAATAAATATAGTGATGCAACTAGTGAACAAGAGGAACTTATGTGGACCGTCATGGTAAATATTCAATTAATTGTATGGTTATAAATGTAATGCTTTATTATGTTAGTGCTAATTGGCCAGAGAATTTTTCCTGATGCAAGAGTCTAATCAGTTGACTTGTAAAATTTATAAAGTTTTACAAATGCCAGAGTTTCTATTATGAAATGAAATTCTTTCACTTATAACTTGTGACTTTGAAACTTATAATCTTTATGAAATAGATCCCCTGGTTCTTAAAATGCATAATAGTTTACTTTTCTTGCCTTGAAGATATACCTGTATTACAAGTTTTAAAACAAATTATATCACATCTTATTAAAACATTATTTCTATAGTATTTGTGAATTCACTGAGAAATGTAAAGCATAATTAATATAATTAATACTATATTTTAATTGCGCATACCACATACTGGTTGGTTAGTTGCTAGTGGATATTAGGGATGCTAATATTTATAATTTTTTTCCCTAGTTTACCAAAAAAGGACTTTAAAATTATTTTTCATTTGTTTGCTGCTATTAAGTTGGCTGCCTTTCAGTAGATGTTCTTTCTTTCAGGACAGTATTCAAGTCCTTATAATGGCAGTAGCTGTCTTTGATTAATTTCATCCTGAAGAAATGTTCTAACATGCAATCATCCTGACAATTCAGCAGATTTGGGCAATTCCAAATTTCCTTGGTTTCAGTCAAAGAAGTTTGAAAGTCTTTAGATCTTCATATGCTGATAGCCAGAATTTACTACATGCACATGTTTTTTTTTTATTTTCTTGTTCTTGTTCAGTTATTAATCTTTTTATGAGTTTCATTAAGAAGGAAGTTACAGTTCAAAAGATGGTTTTAATTTGTGGTGACCTCTTTTCTTGCTAAAGTATCAGCAATATCATTTCAACAGCAGCTGATGATGGGAGGGACCTCTCCCAAATCTAGTTCAATTTTTTTTAAAAGTAAGTGGAGTTAGTGTTAACAAGTTGAATACTTAATGTAGGAAATATCATTTCACTTTAATCCAACATGGCTTGGGATCCATTGTAGAACTATTTCTATATTTTTGATCTGGATTGTATGACACAGTTTTCTTATCTCATTTATAGTGCACATTGGTGGGTAACTGCAATTCTTTATTTTTTCTAATGCTGCTTTAGAGTCACTTAAGATAATAATTCTTTTATTTTTGTTAGGTCTATACAGTAGATTGCTTATACTGTTCTAATAGCCTATATTTTGCCATCAAATTTGGTAGCATACTGTGCCAAAGGTATGCATTGAGAGAATTCTTCACAGTATATTCCAAAGCCTGTTTATCCATTTTTAAGAGACTCATCTGAATATACTCTTCTGCTATTCTAGGGTGAACAGTAATCCCACCTCCTCAGGTGCACCTGGGTAATGCTAAGGCAAGTTTCCCATGATGTAAGAGCATACCATATATCATTAATCTTAAAATGATTATGTTTTTATTTCTATCAGCAGTCCTGCAGGTTAAGTTGCAAAACAATATTTATTATTAATGGAATTTATCATACACCTAGGTTTTGTATTGTTATTATTGTTGTTGTTATTGCTGTTATAATGATTTGTCAACTTATTATGTTATAGAGTAACACTAGAAGCACTAGTGCAAAACTACATGATATTCCCATAATCATCTATATGATCGGATATCAGTCCTGGTGATGTAGTGACAACCATACTTGCCTTCTAAACCCAAGATTGCAGGTTCAAACCCAGCCAGAATCTATGGGTTTTTTTTCAGGCCAAAAAATCCTAAGTATGACTTCCTTCAAAAGGGAAGTAAAGCTGTGAGTCCCTTGTCATACATTTACGGCATGATAAAGAACCTCAAGCCTGAAAGAAGAGGCCTCTGAGCAAAATTTGTCGGCTGTTTCATGCTCTGAATTGAATGGAACGCTCATGACCTCAGATGTTAAACAGAGTCCATAAATAAAACAAACAACAACAAAAAAACATGTGATCAGATATGCAATAAGCTTGAACTTGAACTACAGTTTTGAAATAAAACTTACATATGCCACTGCTGTGGGAATTTTGGTGCCTCCTGAAGCTCCAATCACTAGTTTTGCATCATTGTCTTTATCCACAATAATAGTAGGACACATTGATGACAAGGATCTCTTGCCTGGAGCCATAGAATTTGTTTCTGAATAAGGTAGTCCAAAGTAGCTCACAAAATCTGGATATGCAAAATCATCCATTCCATTGTTCAAGATAATGCCAGTTCGTTTTGAAGTGAAACCAGAACCAAAACTGGAAGGGAAAAAAAAACAATTAAATTATTCCAGGAATATGGCATAGAAAATTACAAATACTGAAGTGGATGCCAGCTCATTTGCCAATCAAGCCATCAGAATTCCATGACAAAGGATGATAGTGGCTTCATTTTCAAGCTATGCACTAGAATTTCACATTATCTTTGATTAAAGATGATGATTATGATGATGAGGGGAAGGGGGAGAAGAAGCAGGAAGAAGAAGAGGAGGAAGAGGATGAG
The DNA here is from genome assembly GCA_030762175.1 of Metallyticus violacea. Taxonomy (NCBI): domain Eukaryota; kingdom Metazoa; phylum Arthropoda; class Insecta; order Mantodea; family Metallyticidae; genus Metallyticus; species Metallyticus violacea. Next base: position 14,710,498 of record CM060841.1, read on the forward strand.
AAGGAGGAGGAAGAGGAGGACGATAAGAATACTGATGAAACAGGTGGCAAAATAAATGAAAGGAAAAAACATAGAATCCAGAGAAAACCTGCACAAATACCTTTTGTCATAAATTCCATTTAGAGTTACTAAGTTTACCTTGGTGAAAGGCAAGCAAAATAAACTTGGCCACAGTGCCACTAAAATGATTATATAATAAGTTTGTAAAAGGAAGCTCTGTAACAATATTTATAGTCCATCAACAAGGAGAAAAAAATCTTGAATGTACAGTAGTTACACTTAGAAAAGTATTCTAAAGGTTTTAAAAAAAATGCTTCTATTTTCCAATTTAGCTTCTGCAATCTTCAGACTATTTTTGTTAAGCTTTTATTGTCAACACAACCGTTTTTAGAATTTTTTTAGTGAATTCTGTATAAATGGAAAAATTAATAAGATCAGTTTTATAATTTAAATAATACCAGTAAATTAAAAAGCATCTATAATAATTTGTAAACAAAGTTTTGTTTTTTTAAGCTTTCAATGTCCCTAAGTGTTACTGATTTTTTAAGACAGAAAAGAGAATTAATGAAATAATATTGCAAATGGACCCAGAGGCTACTGCCAACTATGTTACCTGATATTTACCCATTCCAGATATGGAAAAAAAAACTTATCCCGGCAACATGATCTAACCAGGGAAAGAACCCAGTTCTGTCGGTTGATAATAAGACAAGCATTTAAGTCATGGTAGTGGATAATAAAAATAAAAATAATAACTACGAACTGTCAACAAGGAAGTTGCATATACCGGGTAAATTACCTAAAACTTACACTGCAAATATTTCTGAAATGGAAGGTGCTATTGATGTGCTGCTTTTACAGAATTAAAGTTTAGACAAGGAGAATTGAAAACTTTTCTGTTTTAGTATTTTTTTTTTAATTTGTAAGAAAACACACGTTAAATTTTGTACTTATATATTTTTGCTGTATGATGTGTCAGTACTCTCTTAAGAAATGCAAAGGTGAACAAACAAATTCTATGAATTCTGAAGAAGAAGAAGAAGAAGAAGAAGAAGAAGAAGAAGAAGAAGAGGAGGAGGAGGAGGAGGAGGAGGAGGAGGAGGAGGAGGAGGAAGAAGAAGAACAAGAAGATGAACAAGAAGATGAACAACAAGAAGAAGAAGAAGAAGAAGAAGAAGAAGAATGGCCTTCACAGGTTGTGTTCAAAAGATGACCATCAGTTACAGTTCAAGTTTCTAGTTTGTCATGTAAAGACTGCTGCACAAATTGTAGCATTTCAGCAGAAACTTCAGAGAAAGCAGCTGTATTATGTTGTTTCATATATTTTGGTGTAGCTTGTATGTTCTTGCAGACAGGGTCTTGTAGCTTTTCCCAAAAGGAAAAATTGAAAGGTGTCAAATTTTGTGAATGGGCAGGCCAATGACAGGTCCCCTTCACCCAATCCAATGATTTTGAAACAATAATTTGAAAGATAAGCTGTAAGATGTCTTGCACCATCATACCAACACTATAGATTTCTCCTAGTCTGCAGTGGAAGATCTGTTAACATCTGTGGAACTTCATCTATTAGGACGTTGACATACTTTTGTGACTCCAGTGTTCATTATATAAAAAAGGGTCTATGAGATGATCATGTCTTAATGCCTATGTACTAAAGTTAACACAATTATCATGTTTTCATATAGCTCTTGATGGTTAGAGACATGATACAGATGGAACTTATAATGGTGGAGAATGCATAGTACACTTGCCTGACTCATGTTACTCCCTCTTGAAATTATATGGGAGTTAACTTGCAGATTTACAGCCACAGCAGCTAGAACATTAATTTTTACTCTCTTCTCCAGTAACTCATTTGTTTCTTAAGTGATTTTTTTGTATATGGGATTTTCACAGTGAAATATAGTACAATATGACAAATTATTATTACAATATCACTCAAAATTCACTAATTTTGTTGCACTTACTTGGACATGTTTCAAAGGCGTTTGCCTCCATCTTCAGCCATTTTCAGACATAAACCTTTGAAACATGCCTGAAGATGGCTGAAGATGGAGGCGAATGCCTTTGAAACATGTCCAAGTAAGTGGAACAAAATTAGTGAAATTTGATTGATTTTGTAATAATGATTTGTCACATCATTTGTTTCTGTTAAGTTTTTGTGGTGCTAGACTTCCAATTTCCCATAATTGATTAAAGATGTGCACAAGACAATTGTTAATTTGATCTAATGTGATGTAATAGCAGTTGCTGAAACATGGCTCGACCAAGGTGACAGTGTGGAGTTGAAAGATTTTATGTTTTTAGGATAGTGTGGAGTAAGGAAAAGTGTTAGGGATAGAGTATCTGGTGGTATAGATGTATTTGTGAAAAAAGTATTAAAGTTAAGGCATGTGAGTGTTGATATTATTTATGGATACTCTTTAATATCTCAGGTCATCAGCATTCAGATGTTGATGAAGGAAGAAAATCAAGCAATGTGGGTAAAAATAAACACGTAAAAGGAGTAGACATAAATATTGTGTAGGGTTTGTTTTTAATAGTGTTTAACGCTCATTTTTACTACTGTGACACCACAGGCAATGGGCACTGATGATACTTGAGATGAAATGATATATTGGGAAAGGATATTTTTAAGGAAGGAAATAGGCCTAAGTTTAGGTACCTCCCCGGCATTTGCCAGTTATGAAGACTGAGGAAAACCTGGAGAAAACCCCAGTCAGGGAGGATGGTCCTGGCAGCATTCAAACCCCAGACCTCCCATTCATGAGTTCATGCCTTAACGACCTCGGCCATCCGTGGCGGTATTGTGTAGAGTGTGGTATACAACCCACTTGTGTCATCTGAATTTTATAAAATAAGTTATTTCATGAACTTAATGAAGGGATGGATGACATAAGGAGAAAGTATGTTAATATGAAGTTTATTATAATGGAAGACTTCAATGCTAGGGAGGGAGAAAATCAATTAAGATCTATGATTATGGAAAGTGATTGTGATTGCAGAAGAGGAGAAATAAGGATAAGAAGAAGCTGTGACAAAATATGTAATAGGGAGGGGATTAAATTAATCAAGTTTTGCAAAGATAACAATTTGACAATGTGTAATCGTGTTGGATTTGGGTGGTGAATTTACATTTATGAACATGAATGGTCAAAGTGTGGTTGATTATGCATTGTGTAGTGAAGGGATAGATGAAAAGCTTAGTCATTTTAGAGTGATTGGTGAAATGGTTAGTAATTTATAAACAATGTATACAGTTTTTTTCACACTAACTCCATTCACTTACATAAAATTTGGAACATATGTTTCGGGAGCGATCCCTCCCATCTTCAGCCTGTTGACAAACTTCAACAATAGTGTGAAAAAAACTGTATACATTGTTTATATATATACCACTCCATTGTCAACAGCTTCGTAAGTACACTTATTTGGTTAGTAATTATTATTTTCCTTTGTTAACAAACATAAATCTTTGGGGTTGTAATTGAAGTGATGAGATATTAGAGCAGTTAGCATTTATAAGTAGATTCAAGTGAAGGGATGAGCTAAATGAGGTTTATCAGTAATGACTAAGATCAATAGATAACTAGTTGATAAAATATGGAGCAGAAGAAGCTCTGAGAATCAGAAGTGTAGCGGGGGCAGTGATGGGTTTGGAATTGATTTTAAAAAGAGCTAGTGGAAAGATGGAAGTGAAACAAAAAAGAGGCAAAAAGTGCACACATTGGTTTGATGAAGAATGCTTTGAGGCCAGAAAATTATTATTAAGATGTTTAGCTAGATGAAGAAGAACAGAGCATGATAGGGGCAGACAGTATTTTTTGTTAAAGAAATGGGGATATAAATATTTACTTGAGAAGAAGAAGGAAGAATGGCAACAAATAATGAATAATAAGTTAAAATAGGGATTAAGAGAAAAAAATAATAAAGGAATATGGGGTATTTTGAATAATGTTTATAAGAAAAACAATATATAAATGAGATTATACCAACTGAATGGAGAAAGTATTTTGAAGCTTGGTTGATGCAATAATTGTTAAAAGTGCAGTGCTTATGTTAAACAAAACAGTAGAAAGAATTGAATGTTTAGATAAGGAAAACCCGCCTAGTGAGATTGAATACCAAATTAAAATTCTGAAAAAGAATGACAGAATTCTGCTGGAATTTTGGAAAATGGTCGATAAGTGCAGTGATGGTTGGAGTATATTGACAAAATGTTTAATAAGGTAAAAAAGAGAAAGTTACGAGGGTAGGCCCATAAGTTTCCATCCTTGATGATAAGGATTATTGCCTTCACAAAACCCTTATCTAGTGTCATTCCTTATCTATTAATTAAATAGTGGCAGCTGTAACTTCCACTCTGCTGTGTTCAGTTGTTCAGATATAGTTGTAAAAAGAAGGCTATGTGTAGAAGATTGTGACATGTTCAAAATGCTGTATCAAGCTGTTATGAAGTTCTTCACAAAAGAAGGACTTACTCCAAATGAAATTAAATAATTGGACAGTGCATTGGGAAAGCATTTCCTTCATATTATACTATAAAAGAATGCGCCAATCTTTTTCAAATAAATTTTAGACAAAATTTATACAGGCATATTGGCCCATAGACTACAGGAATCATTACAGGTAAAAGGGAAGTTATGTGAGTATCAGATAGGTTTTAGAAAAAGGTAGAAGGGCCATTGATAATATAATGATAATTAATACTATTGTAAACAATTACCAAAGAAATAAAATAAATAGAGTGTATATGTTCTTTGAAAAGGCATTGGATATAATAAGAAGAGTTGTACTTGTGCATAAAATAAGGTGGAAAGGAGTAAGTGAAGAGTTTATTGCAGAGGTTCAAAAATTGTATGATGGAGTTAATTTTTGTGTAAAGTGTACAGAAAATGGAATTGCAGAGATGGTGGAACAAAAGATAGGTTTGCTATAAGGTTGTAAGTTAAGTCAGTTTTGTTTAGCTTGTTTATTGATGATATTATAGAACAAGTTTTAAAGAGTAATTCACACTGTCCAGTTATTGGAAAGAAATACCAGGCTTGCTATTTGCACATGATTTAATGGTAGGTGCAACTACAGTGATTGGATTGCAATGCGCAATAAATGAGTTAAGTATATTTTGTGTAGAATGAGGATTAAGAGTAAATGTTAAGAAATCAAAAATAGTAGTGTTTAAGAAAAGTAGTAAATTAAGAGGGGATGAGAAATGGTTCTTGAATGGGGAGCTATTGCAAGTGGTAAATGAATTTGATTATTTGGGGGTGAGGTTGTTAAGTACAGGAGAGTGGAAACCATAAGGGAAGAATGCTATTATGCTATTATTAAAGGTTAAGTAGCCATGAGAGCAATTAGAATATTTTTGAAGAAAATTCCAAATATCAATAAATTGTTTGGAGAAATTGTATGAAGTTGTAGTGCAACCAAAATTGTTACATGGAGTAGAAGTATGGGGAATCTTGAAAGGATGGTTGAAAATTGATTTAATTCCTAGGATGTTTTGCAGAGAGGTGTTGGGATTGCCTAAAGCTACAGAGAAAGGGTAGCCTTAGCTGAGTTAGGAAGGGTAGGGAGGAAGGGCATGGTGGTGAAGAGAATTTTAAAATATTGGAATAGGATGATGAAATTAGGAGACCACAATGTTCTAAAAGAGTGTATGAAATATCAAGGGGAAAAAACAAGAGATAACAGCTGGATGGGAGAAGTGGGGAAAATATTCCAAGAAATTGGGATGGGGGAATTTTGGGAGTTTGGAGATAAAAGTGGACAAGGGTTTTGGAAAGATGTAAGGCAAAGAATTGAAGATATAGAGAGGCAAGAGATATGGGCTGCTTTTGGAGATGAAAGTTCTTTAAGATTGTATAGAGTAATTAAAAGGAGTGAGGAAGAGAGAAATATGCAGATTATTGTGATAAATTCTGGAGAGAAGGACTGGCTTGGACACCAGCAGGAACATTGTTTTTAAGGGTTTTAGAAGAGAAGTTGGAGATGGATGTGTTATGCATAATGAGTGAAGGAACATTTCATTGGTTATTAGAGTGTGAAGAGGTAAAGAGATGGAGAGACAATGTATGGGAAGGAAAATGGAATTAGCTACAGAAAGAAAATCTAGTACAGAAAATGTTGACTGATATGGGGATAAAGAAAAATAAAATGATTGGGGAATTAAAATTTTTTAAAAATTGTAAAACTTCAAAACATTTTTTCATATGGAACTAACACAGTGAAGCTCACATGAATGGAATCTGTTGCCTAACACGCTTCATGCTTCACTAACCTTAAAAGGAGAAAAAAGCTGGAATTTACAAAATTTCATGTGCTGAATGTGATAAGATCTATGTAGAAAAACTAAGAGGAATGTGGGGATACGTCTAAAAGAACATATGAGAAATTTAAAATACAAACAAATAGAAAAATCAGTGGTGGCATATCACTTTTGGACCGAAAATCATGATATAAAGGAAAAAGTTGAATTGTTGAGAGCTGTACAGCGACCGGTAGGATTGAATATTTGGGAAAAGATTTACATCTACAAACATAAGGATCATTTGATGAATTTTGACATTCCAAAGGAAGAAAATATAAATTTTAAGTTCATAAAATTTTCATCAGAGTGGAACATTGCTTCTGATACTACATAACAACAACCTTTCATACCAGTTATCCACGGCTGAAGATGGAGATAATATATCTTTGAAACCGGTTCTGGATATTTTTAAGGTTAGTGAAGCATGAAGAGTGTTAGATGACAGATTCAATGATAGGGGAATATTTGGGAAAAGTAAGGAGAAGTAGATTAGAATAGTCAAGAAGGATGTGGAGAATTGAGGTATGAAGAAAAAAAAAAAAAGAGTGCAAACAAAGGAAATATAAGGAGTTGGGGGGTCTCATTATGCAGATAACCTGGGGGTTGTGCATAATGAGGCCTTGTATAGATGGATGTTATATTCATTATTATTAGTATTAGTACTGCATTGTAATTTCAATAACGGATAAACTGTGGAAATGCAGTTGTAATTGTAAATATGAGAAGAAGGTAAATGTAAAACTAAAGATGTTGTAAATATGTATGTAAATAAATTAGTAATTAATGACTTCATTCAAAAAAAACATTAATTAAAAAAGACTCTTAAGTTGCATTTATACAAAACTGATATTCTAATTTTTTTTAAAATTTATTAATTTGTATCCAAAAGCTTGCGCATCTTTAGTTTTAGTACCTATCAGTCTTAAAGTTTCAGTTTTTTGAACAATTACAGAAACCCAAAAGATCTAAGACACTTGTTTTTGTTCTTTTGACAATCCATTTGCTTACTATCAAGCATAGTACTTACTAAAAATTAACAGTGCTGGTAATGGAAGCTGCATCTCCATTTGGAGCAATGATAGATACATGTGCAGTGCCATGATCATCTACATTGTAGGAAACAGCTCCATATGATTCAGGACTAGAAGATGTCTTTGTGTCATTAATTCTGCTTCGGATGTAGTCTCCATATTCTGTGGATGTCATGTTGGTTAAAAGCTGTAACATTAATTTATTATCCCTTTTACTTTGGTCTCTTGATTTTCTTATAGGTAAATAGTACATTGTAAACTTTGTGTACATTTTACTACTGTAATTTCCATATGAAAGAATGGGCAGATATATGAAGAATATTATTTTCCATTGGCTCCAATAAATCAGATTAGGTATTGTTATAATAGAATAAAAAAATAAAGCATTTCTGAAAATGGCAGTCATAGGATGCAAGGAAGCTGGTGACTGATAATGGAAACAAAAGAAATTACAATGCTTGATTCCTAAACTGGAGGTGCAGCACTATAGGCTAGACATTAAACATTGGCCCACTATTTTTTGGAGGCGTGCTACCTGTACCTAGTCAAAATTCCATTCCATTGTTACCTCCTTTCTTCACTTATTCTTGTTCTTGAGTCATTCTTTATAAGTGTCTTTCAATTTCTTCTGGTTTAATTTTGAATCTGTGTCTTCTATAAGTAGCTTTAGTGCACATTTTATGATTTTTTTTTTTAACTGTGTGTGATGCTAATGGAATTGTTATAGCAGGCAATCTGCCATTTCATACCTACAAATCAAACATATGAAGGTACTCACTGTAATACTTATGTTTTATCACAAGGGTTACTGCAAATTTCATGGCAACCATTTTGTTCCACGATAATGAGGGTTGGATGAGAAATTTGAACATTTGTACAATGGAGCTTCTCTCAAAGGCAATGTGTTGTGATGCCACTAGATGACAATTGGCTGCAAAGATACTGAACTGAGGGATGTGGGAAGTCAGTGAGTGATTAACAGTCTGCAGCATTACCCAACTTGAACAGTGTCCATATGTAAAAATAACAGTTCTCCGAGAAAGGAATGTAGAGAATGTAATACAGTTATGGAAGAATTAGGAAACGATGCTCTACCATATCAAACTATTGCTAGGTGAGCAGCAGCATTTGGGCATGGAAAAAAAGCAACTGCCAACATGCAACATTCAGGGCAACCTGTGACTACACACACAAACCTTGCTAATGCCCTACAGGAGTTGGTCTGCAGCTTCATACAGTATAGAAGAAAGACCATCCATAGGAATTTACGAGAAGGCCTACACATGTGCAAAGTTGCTGAGAAGTAGGGTGCCACATGCACTAATGAAGTGGAACAGAAGAGATGATGTGAGACATGCCATGGTGGCCCTGAAAGAATTTTGAGCCAGGGCATATGAGCTAGAACTGAAACATCAGTCAGCAGGAGGTAACATCAAGGATTGTCAAGAAGGCAGAAATTTTGGAAAAATTCCCTTCCCTATCAAAATAATGAATGTAGCATGTGACATTAAGTAGGTGATTTTGTGCCACTTTATTCCATATTGCAAAGCAATGAACACTGTACTATTTGCACATTTTCCTGCAAAGACACCTGTGTCAGGTTATTAGGGAGAAACACCCTGAAAGTCTACAAAATGCAATCGTGCTTCATGATAACAGAGTGTATACAAAATCTTCTCACTCGGTGATGATGGGAAGTACTGGAGCAACCACTCAATTCGCAGATCTTTCTCCCTTTCACCTCTTTCTTTTCTTTTTTTATTTAATTTTTTTTTTCCCCATTCTTATTGCGAATTATGGCCTGTATTGAAGTTTGAGAGTCAACTAGTATAACTGCTTTTTGGAAATTCTGAATTTTGTGTAAATAGTTGTTGGAACGCAAGCTTCTATCTCTCCATTCAAGCTAGTCTTATTTCTTTCTGCTGTTTCTAGTGAGAAAAGAATGTATAGCATACTCTTGATCCTGCTGGTAACATTTCATCCATTTGAGATCCATCTGCATAAAGTATCTTTTTTGAGGTATCTTTCTCTACGTTTTCCAGAGTAATCTGTTTTAATATTTGTGTTGAAATGTTTTACTTTCTGTATTCTCTGTCAGACTTAGGTATATTTGATTTCTTAGCATTCCAGTGGGTTGGGGAGTTCTCTCGGTTAGCAATATCCAGAAGCTTTAGGTATCTGTGCATGCCTCTGAGTGGTGCCAACAGAGTAATTTCTAAAGCCAAAATGAAACCAAAATCAACAAAACAAGCTTACAACAAATTAGAGGTTTTACAATGGATAATATAACAATCAAATGCCATAAACTACAATAGTTTACATTGTGTTCTTTACACAAATGTTAGCAAATTGGAGGCTTATTTCTATATTATACAAAGTTGCATACCCTGAGGGGCACAGTAATTATTAAAAATAAAAATAAAGTTTAAGCACGGCTGTTTTAATGTTGTTATGTTTTATTTTTTAAGAAAGAGTAAAAGTACATTAACAAAAATAAAACTTTATACAGGGAACAGAATCAAAGTTCTGTTGATTACTATTCTTAATGAGTATTATCTCTTATGAATGGTAACATGAGAGATTGTATGTCAGTACCTAAAATTTTGCTGAAAGCTTCCACTTTATCTATTTTTTAATTTTTTTTAATGAAAAATGTGCTAGTGTTAAAACATTCATTTTATTTTGATGCCTACCCAATCTGTAATTTTCACTAAAAATGGCATTTACACACTTTTTCCTTAAATGACAATTAATTTCTTTTATATGAGTGAAAAATAAATCAAATTTACATTAAAAACTGCATGAATATAAAGAATGAACTGTGAAAATTCAAAATGTGTTAGCAACTTATTGAAGTTTGCCAAAAGAACCATGTCAACCAAATCTTTCCATGGAAATAATATCTACATAAGAGAAGCCTTAACCTGTCTTTAAAAAAATAATTAGGTATGGTCACATAGTTGAAATAGCTGAAATATGTCAGTTTTTCCAGGTTTTTGGTAGCTTGGGACTTTTAGAACATGCTTATAAAAACATTCAATAATGTGTATTTTTAATTTCTTAAATTTACTTGAACATTTAGATTATCTATATAGTGGTGGTAAGCAAAACACAGTATAAATAAGTAAAATTGTACTTACAAAGCTGGAGACAATGAAGTGGTAATATATCCTACATTAATGTGTTCAAGTTGTTAAACTAACTCCACTTATTTTTTTAAAACTTAGGACTAGTTTCGGGAGAGGTCCCTCTCCCATTATCGGCTGTTGTTGACTGAATGCCGTTGTTCGAAACGGGGGATGGACACCTGTTAGCTCCTATGGTGGTATCTTGTGGTTCCAGTAGAAACTTGCTGAGTTCATCCAGCAGTGGAAAATTAAATTCATTAAGTTCTTCTTATTTTTTAAAATGAAAATTCTCTCCCATGTGGATAGTTCTATTGGGTTGTGAAGTTGTTTCAGTAATTTAATTTCTAGTTTTATTTCATGATTTTTGTTCCAAAAATGAGCTGCTATTGCTGATTTGTCTATCTGTTTCAATGTAATATTCCTAAAGTGTTCTTTTCTATGAGTTTCTAAATTTCTTTTCATTTTCCCAATGTAGCTCTGCTCACAATCTGCACATTTAATCTCATATATTCCTGATTTTTTCTCTATAGGGATGGTATCTTTCATTGTGCAATGTACTAAGATATTCAAAGAACGTGGAATAATGTTAGCCCCAAGGAACAAGTATAATATAAAAAATTTAGAACATTGCACAATGAAAGATATCATCCCTACAGAGAAAAAATCGGAAATATACGAGATTAAATGTGCAGATTGTGAGCAGAGCTACGTTGGGAAAACGAAAAGAAATTTAGAAATTCAAAGAAAGGAACACTTTAGGAACATTACATTGAAACAGATAGACAAATCAGCAATAGCAGCTCATTTTTGGAACAAAAATCATGAAATAAAACCAGAAATTAAATTACTGAAACAACTTCATAACCCAATAGAACTATCCACACGGGAGAGAATTTTCATTTTAAAAAATAAGAAGAACTGGATGAACTCAGTAAGTTTCTACTGGAACCACAAGATACCACCACAGGAGCGAACGGGTGTCCATACCCCGTTTCGAACAATGGCATTCAGTCAACAACAGCGGATGATGGGAGGGACCTCTCCAGAAACTAGTCCTATTTCCTATTTGGTATTTACCAAATAAGTGGTGCAGGATGTGAAAAAGTCTGTATTAGAAAGAGAAACATAGGCACATACATAAAAGAACACTTCAGGAACATAAAATACCAACAAATGGAGAAATCATTTGCAGTATCTCATTTCTGGACAGAAAACCATGACATAGTGAAAAAATCAAATTAATTCAAATCAATATAGGGACCAACAGAGCTAACAACATGGAAGAAAATATACATTTCTAAATACAGAGACAGATTAATGAACTTTGACACTCCCGGGAATGAAAACATTAAACTTTAAGTCATCACATCCCCCACCATAGCAGAATGTATATCCCCAAAGCAACACAAACTATCTAGCAGTTGATGATTAGTATAGGATGCAGACAATGGCCTGTGAAACATGTTCTACATTTAAACAAGTAAGTGCAGCCAATAAGAGTGTGTAATTCAATTGAATCAATATAATAATCTTAATTATATATCTAAAAGTTTGCATGCACTTTCACTCTTTGAAGAGGCTGATATTATTTTTGAAATCCACAATGAAATCTTTATACAGTTTATTATTGTATATTACTGTCAACACATTTATAATTAAGTTCTTATTCAGTTCCATAAGCCTAAATTAATTCAAAGCCTCTTAAAAGAAACATATTATTTGAAAAAAATGCTGTAATATACATGCTCTGCTGAATGAATTTCTAAACATGACATATCAAGTAATTTTTTAACAAGAAGACAAGAGAGAAAAACATTAAAAAGAATTCACACACATCAATCATACATATTTGATAATGGTAACAACAACTAATCAAAATATGTTCTAAATTAAGCATTTGCAAGGAATGAGCCACAATTGATTTTTAATTTTCTTTCTTTGAAAAGTTACAATATTATGCACAGAGATGAAAGCATCTATAGTTAACAGGCTTGATTGCTACTTATTGCTCAGAAGTTATATTCTCTTAAAAATTATTGAACTGTTTTAGCATACTTTCTAAACAATAATAATAATAGTCATAATCATAATACGACTTACTGTTGTGATATTTATGAAGGCTGGATCCCCTAATTTGGTTCTTGCACCAAAGGCATATTTGAATGCTTCAATCATACGATGATATGTAGTGATGGTATTGCTGATAGTTCCTACACTGGCTGCACTCATGTTATATCCTTCAAGAATATTAATGATGAAACCAAGAAGAGCCCCACTTCCTGGTGGAGGAACACTATACAGCCGATCTCCATTTCTCATTGCTAGTGTAACTGGCTCCTCCCACTTCACCCTTTTCATCATATAAATATATAAATTAATTCAAATGAAACTGGAGTCACTTTAATTCTTGATTTATTTCATAATAAATAATGTTAGGAAAATACACCTAGAGGCCATGATCTACACATTTTACCAACAAGGAAAGGTAGAATCTAAACATTTTACCAAGAAGGAAAGGTAGTTAGTTAACATGCTGCAATACCAGTAATCATATTAATGCTAAAGCTTACTCAATAAATACAGGGTGGTCCCATACATTGTGATTAGTTTTTAAATATACCTAGAAAAGATTGTCACATGCATTTAAAAAGAACGTTTTACAGGAATAGAAACCTTATTATTTTATTATGCAAGTTTCATTTTTTTAAATAACCCATTAGGTAGACACTGGCAGCTAATAAAGCATCACTTATGGTCAGCAAGGCTTTATGAGTAGGGATAGATGAGTGGGTTTTACCAAACTGCTACGTTAGCCTTCAGTCTCAAACCACTCACTCAGTTTCATTTAAACAGTAAAAGTAACTACATATATCTAATTCTAGAATACAATCCAATAACAATATTGAATAGTGAATAATAGGCCTAATTATTCACTATATATATATATATATATATATATATGCAATTGCAAATCTGTGATTTTTCTAATTATTCTTAATTTAGTTACATTGTTGAGAGTGTTATATTATTTTTCATTTATATATATATATATATATATATATATATAATATAAATGAAAAATAATGTAACACCATTAACAACATAACTAAATTAACAATAATTAGAAAAGCAGAAAAGGACAAAATACTAAGAAAAAGTCACAGATTTGCAATTGCTAAGAACTGCTAGAGTTCTTCTATGGCAAAAAGACAAATGTAAAATATATATATATATATACTAATTTCCTAGTTTATCATTTCATCTCATTTGTCTCCACTGCTTGTGATGCCTCAGTAGTTAAAACGAGCATTAACGCTATTAAATAAAAGTCCATTATGCAGAAGATGCATAAAGTAAGCGAATTCATCCCCTAGAGCAACTTTAAAATTCAAATTATGGCATTTGGATTTTATATTCTTATTTCATTTCATTAGTTAATGAAATGAAATAAGTTATGACATTATTGTGAGCTATTAGAGGAACAAAATTAGAATTCTTGCAATCTATAAGCATCGCAAAAGAGAAGCAACATTTTAAAACTATTATTATTGTGATTAAACCACAAAAATTAATGGTATACTATTAATTAAATGAAATATAAGACCAATAATAGGCAAACCTGTACTGTGTGGGTATTTTTAAACATTTTTAAAAGTAACCATGTTTATGAAATGAGCCCTTGATATCATCTTTACATTCATTAAAATAGAGAAATAACAAAATATTCCATTACATTGTGTATTTAAGAAGGTAATGTTCATATGTTTTAATAAAACAAAAACATGTTACTATTTTAAAAACAATTACAATGTATGCAATCAATAATAAATATATGATAGTTTCATCGATTTTCAATGGCTTTGAAATTTAATTTACATATTATTGAAGTAACAATATGTAATACAAACATTTCTGTTGCTTATTAGAGAATTCTTATATACAAATATAATTCTCTAACACATATTGGATTAATATTTCACATTTGCTATCTTCACGACGAAGTTTTCGTTAAATATAAAACATATGCATCATTATAACTGCAGTTTATATGCTGAATTAATTTGTACTTTTATTTTAAAACAATATAGAGAAAATATAGAGAGCACTTTTTAAATTTTGGTTTCCAATTATATCCCTACTTCTAATTTCCCTAATTTTCAGAGACTAATTTTTATTATTTTATTTAAATGGTATATATTGAATTTTGATATGAAGAAACAAATATTGGTGCCTCTAGAGCTATTTTGAAATTTTGGGTGTCAGGTAAACACACACTCCTAATGACCCGATTTCTCTGATTTTCAGAAATTATTTTTCTTATTTTATTTAAATGGACAAAGTTTCATTGCAATACATATATTGGTGCCACTAGAGTAATTTTTAAATATTGTATTTCAGGTAACCCCCTTCCTGATAGTTTGATTTCATTGATTTTCAGAAGCTATTTTTCTCATTTTATTTCAATGGCATATGCAGAGTTTTCTTTAAAAAAAAATATAATTGCGATCCCTAGGGTGATTTTTAGTTTGCTTTAACCCCCACTCGTTTTTCAGGTATACCCCACTCCTAATGGCCAGATCGCCCTGTTTTTTGGAAGATACTTTTATCAATTAATTTTAAAAATATATCCAAGAAAAAATGCAGTTCTTAGAGCAATTTTTATTTATTAATTTTATTATTATTACTATTTTTTTTCAATTTTCACTTTCGATGAACTCTCTATCTCTATCCCAATGGTTAGTGAACTAGTAGAATCGTTTGTTAATTGATGGTTATATGCCAAGTTTCATCGAGAAAAAACAAAAATTGTTACTGTTAGAGCATTAGAGAATTTTTTTCATTGTCATTTTTGATGCTTAGTATATTTGAAAAAATTTTTCAAAAATCGTTTCAAAGGTACAACTAAATATCTACCAACATTCCTTCAGAATTTGCTAAAAAAATGTGCATACTGATTCTGTTTGTGTTATCAGATTATTTGAAGAAAAATTCCCAGGTGATTGAGTTCCAAGTTGTAACATGATTCATAGACTAATATTATCCACATACTTTATATCAGTCAAGAATAACATCTGTCAAGAGATCAATTTAATTTTTCAAAGAAAATTAAAAAGGGGATAATTTCTTAAGCAAATGCAAGAATGTATGGAAAATGCAAACAATTCGAATATCTCCTTATGTGTAAGCACATAAATTTAGGTGCATTAGAATCTATTGAACTGTCATTCTAGTGTTTGTGCCATTGACTTGTATTGCTCTGCCTGCTCCACTCTGATGACTGGTGATTGGCAATGGCTTACTGGACATCTCAACCACTGCATCAGTTATCAGGTAATTGAATGGTCTGATATTTCAATAAGTACTTCAAAAAAGATTGATTCATATAATTGTATTCACAGAAATGGTTTATATGTAATATCACATAAGTGTAAATTAGTATGTATGGAAACTTCTTCCCACTGGCCATGTGTAGAACATTAAATGGAAAGAAAGAATCAGACTTGAAAAACAGAGGTCATGGCCTAAGGATTCAAACCATAGATTTTCAGTCTTCTGTGCTGGTGCTTTAACCACCTTCTCTAGCACTGAAGGGAATCTCTCTCATCTGATTCTATACATCCCAGAGACTTCCCTAAGGTTTCTCTAA
This sequence comes from Metallyticus violacea, assembly GCA_030762175.1. Classification (NCBI taxonomy): domain Eukaryota; kingdom Metazoa; phylum Arthropoda; class Insecta; order Mantodea; family Metallyticidae; genus Metallyticus; species Metallyticus violacea. The sequence continues at coordinate 14,726,614 of CM060841.1, forward strand.
TATGAGATATTTCTTCCTTAAGAGGCTACGAGTACATTTGAATCAGGTTTCTAGTATGGGATATGAAAATTGTTCTTTCATACTAGCCATGTATAGGACATTAGTTGGAAAGGATGAGTCAGACTTGAAAAATTTTGGAAACCTTAGGGAGATCTCCAGAGTATAAAGAATTAGATGAGAGAGGTTTGTGGTCCCCTGCTGAGAACATGGTAGCTCAGTTTATTAGAGCATCAAAACAGAAGCTATGGTTCAAAACCCAGCCATGACCTGAATTTTTCAAGTCTTCTTTTTAATATCCTACCAAGACTAGTGTGAAGGAGCAATTTCCATACATAAATTAACTCTGTATAGTTTGTGGTTAAACTAGATACCTGGGTCAAAAGTACTTGTATTTTTATGATTTGTCTCTTAAGAAATAAATCTCTCATACTATAGAAACTGTAAGAAAGTCTCTGGGGTCTAAAGAATCAGATGAGAGAGGTTCATGGTTCTGAGCTTGGGGAAGGACACAGTAGCTCTGTTGGTTAGAACATCAGCACAAAAGGCTGAAGATTCTTGATTTCAGTTCCAGCCACTACCCAAAATTTTCAAATCTGTTTCTTCCTTTCCAACTATGTGATTTTTTTTTTTTAAATATATATCAGCAAAAATCATATGGATGCAAGCAAACAAGAGCTGAGACATGTAATTATAAGACTGGTAGTACATGTCACTTTCACAAAGTGAATGAGGAATTTATATGCTCACTATGCAGGAAAATGTTAGCATTATCTCATCCAGAAGTGCATAAAATGAATCAAATCAGTGGTAACAGTCATTCAAAACTTAGTACCTTCACACACACACTTATTATTATTATTATTATTATTATTATTATTATTATTATTATTATTATTATTATTATTATTATTAAAATAAGTGAGGAAAATCTATAATTAAAGATTTTAAGGTTAAGTTGTTTAAATACTAGAGCTTTCATAAACATCAATGCATGAGGTGGTCCAGCTTACCTGTAATTGGCCAAATCTTCTTCTGTAATGATTCCACCTTTTTCCTGGATATCAGCTACAACAACCTTTGCCAACGTACCAGTATAAAAGTCTTCTGCTCCCATTTTGGCAATAAGTTCCAAAGTTTCACAAAATTTCTGGTTCTTGATTAGACTCCCTGCTCTCCGAAAATCACCAGTTTTTGGATCTACATATAGTTCTCTGTAAAGCATATTACATAACTATAATATATGCTTTATTCACATATATTAATAACAAAGATATTTTATATCTAACTAGTCCCATTCAAAATAACATTTGCCACACTGCAAATAGAAGAGAAAATGCAAGCACTAGCCTAGTTTAATGGTTTCTCAGCTAGATGGGTCTGCCTCTGCTATAAGAGGATGCCAGCTCAAGTAATGGCATAAGAATAGAAGAAATTAATCCATTCTGGCTTAGTTTACCATTGATGAACTCATTATCTAACTTCAAAGAAATTACATTAATGTAAAATAATTATATTGGATGAAATAGAATACAATTTCAAATATCATTCCAATAACTGATCTTGCAATCAATCAATTTTAATTTCTTGCTGAATGTTCATCATTTAATAGCAAAATAAGTTGGAATGGGTAATACTTTTTTTTTTTCATCATTTTTGTTCATTTACGCTTACCAAAGCTCACTTGCCAGACGCTTTTAGGCAGCTTCTGGACATTGGTAGGAAGGGGGGAAGTGTCATACCTCAATATCATAACTTTTATGCAATTTAATTTTCAACAACAATCTAACAGGAATTCATTATTGTACCTCATTCCTTTATTATACTTAAATTAACATTTTTAATACTTTTTGTAATTTGCACATGTGTATAATAATTAGTTCCCTTATTTCTCTTTGCTTTAGATATTTTGGTCCGATTTTTGCTCCTCATTAGGTAACTGTTTGTGCTTTCCATTGTACAATACAAACACACAATAAGCTTCTGATTGCTGCTTAGTTTAGGTTCACCTAATTTTTCTTGCAGGACTTTCGAAAACTTAGCTGTTGCTGTAGTACTGCAATTTTAGCATTTTCTATTTTGAAATTATTGCGAATTCTCAGTAAATTGCAATATTGCCTTTTTATTTTTCTATTAAATAACTTAATAGTATTTTTTGCTGCCAATAATTCATTGTTAGAGATTTTGTTGTTATCATTTTGGCTAGTATTTCTCAAATCATTATTTATATTACACTTGTGAACAAGTTTTTTGTATTTTAGGCCCTTGTCATTTGTTTGGTGTCATCTTTTAGCTGAGACTTTCTCTGGTTTAATTGTTTTGTTCATGAATGAGAGGTGTGGAAATATATTAGGTACAGCGTGTACTTTTTAATTTCCATCGTTGCCTTGAAATTTCGAAATGTTCACCTTGCACTACAAATGAGTCTGTTTTAACAATGGTATCACCAGAAAAATGCAAATCACACATGTAACACTTGGATGAAAGCTCTTTGTCTCTCCTAGAAATAGCTTTTGTCCATTTTTGTAACTATAATTTGTTTGTAGGTGGCTTTAAAGAAGTGTTTTCTGCAAATAACAGGACTTGCAGATGGAAAAGAAGTACTAATAAGCATTTTCTTCTATTTCTGCTTATTACATATATGAAAGGATTTTACACCGCTAAATAAATATCATTTTAGCGCATAATCTAGCAATTTACATATGATATTTTGCTATAGCTTCACTTGCCATAGTTTACATACATACCTTTACAGACAAAGGAATCTTGGGCTGGAGTCATGCTTTCTTTCACAAATGCTAGCAGAGAAAATTTCAAATAGAAAAATAAAATGAAATAGAAAAAGGCATTTCTTTATTAAAAGCTGTTCAATATCCCAAGGAGCCTGACATATGACAAAAGATTTTCATAAAGAAATGTGAACATAAACTCATGTATTTCGACATTCCAGAAGCAGACAATATTTTGTACAAGTTCATCAACAGACCACCAGATTCACCACAATCATGTATCTTTTCAAACCTACTAAGATCCCCGATGCACCAGTTGTGTAACAGTTGACAATGTGAGCAAAGGTCTCAAGAAACATGTCCTGAATATTTTAATTTTGAGAGTAAAACATTAAGAGTGTTTTATCATTCCATCAATATTTTAAATGTTTTTAAGCTCAGCCTGCTTCCGTGTTCATTAGAAGTGAAGCCACAGAAATGCTTTTAGCTTTTTAAAATATTTTATCTAATGAAAATTGTATTTTATTTTTTGTGTCAATTTCTTATAGAAATCAGCATCTGTTCACAATGGCAGCAAAAGCCTAATTTTTCTATCCCTAAAACATATCACATCCTTAGAAGCAAGTTCACTACATCATTGATTTTTTTTTTTGCTGAATGTTCAGACTTCCTGCAGTTGGATTGCCAGCGGCCTTAAAATCTACATTAACAAACTAATCATTTCACTTAGTAGATCTTCAATGTTTAAGACGATACGCAACAAAGATAAATCATAATCACTTTGGAAATTATTCCTAGGTATGTTTACATCCATCAACTGCATTTCATCAATGTGCCTTTCTGTATTTGCAGAATGCTTAAATAAAGAGGCATTGAGGCAGCAAGATATTTTAATAATTTCATTTCAGTTTTTTCAAAATAGTGATTTTTTTCACCTCTGTGTCAAAAAATATGCTTGTAGCAAGTGTTAAATGGCAGAGGTAAATACATTTATTAATGAAATAATCCATAATGTATCCCTGGATTACAAATATAATTATAGTCTGTTAGAGAGAGAAGTCATTTATACTTAAAATGGCATAGTAAAGAAATTAAATAAAAATGACCTTATATATTTTCAACTATTTTCTTTTCTGCCTTCACTTTCAGTAATATGTATCTACTCTTCTTCATAAAGTGTTGCATCTCTGCACTAAAAATTAAAATGACTACAGGGTAATGATATCAATAAATCTTGTAATAAAACCACTGTGTATATATATATGCTACTATCACTTTTATCCCAAAAACACCTGAGTCTCATACATTAATGTCAGCTCATTCATTCCCCTAGTTAATTTTAGGTTTATGTTAAAAGGAAATCACAATATCCTAGTGATATCTAAGTTACTGCTAGATACTAAGTTACTACTTAGTATCACAAACTTTTTCCATGAGAACTAGATGTTTTGGTCTCTGCAATTTGAAATCATATCAATAAGCCTAATTACATGCTGACTGATTTGCTCTTCTAGTTTACTATCACATGTTTCAGTATAAGGCTATGAGTAATGAAACAAATTATTAAAAATTTTATACAAACCTTAACAATGGATCATTGTGGATGTTTTCTGGTTTGAAGGTAAGAGAATCTGCCATATGTTTGCTCATGTTGAAACCACTTTTGCAAAGTTGTATTGTAGGCTCTATGAGATCTTTCCAAGGTAGACGTCCAAATTTGCGATGGGCTTCATGATATCCCTTAAGTTCCCCTGGGACTCCTATAGCTAAAGGACCTGCACAAATGCTAAGATTAGAAAACAAGACACTAAGAGTGTTTGCAAAATTTAGAAAAAAATGAAAATCCTGCATTGAGAGATGACAGGATAAATATCTATTCTTTACAATTATACAGAATTTGAGGGTTTTAGAAAATCACAATTCTGCCAGATGATGATTATGATGATGATGATGATGATGATGATGATGATGATGATGATGATGATCATCATCATCATCATCATCATCATCATCATCATCATCATTATTATTATTATATTTTGTCCATTAAAAACAATATACATTGCTAAGTCTGTCATTAATTACATATTTAAAACATAGAATTGCAGTTATAAATACAATAATCTAAGAGAAATGTTAAATAAATCATAAAAAATATAATTACAACCTTAAATCTTTTACCAGTTACACACTAATAATTTTAAAAGCACAGCATTTGCAGTTATAAACACACAAAATTTAAAAAACATTTAATAATTTATAAATGAACATAGGTTTAATTACAATTGTGAACTAGTTACATATTTACAATGTTAGTTTGAGAGTAATATTAATATTAATTCAGCAAAACATACACAGTACATAATCAACCTCTAGCCCATATGTATGTATAAATATATGCAATTAATGTTTTTAGCACATTACAATTTTCTATAAATGCATCTAGTGTGTAAAAGTAATACTATAGTAGGAATCTTTTAAGTTTAATCTTCAAGTTAATCTTCTTTTCCTAAGAATTCCCAATCTTGTTTATTTTCTCTACCCTGAACTCTGATAACACTTTAATTGCCACTATATCTTCATGTAGTTTGTCTTATTTTACAATGCAGATACAATCCCTCCACTTTTTTACTATTTCATATTCTATTAGAAAACTGAATACACTATCCACTTTCCCACGCATAATACATCCTTCTTTAAAATTGTTTCTTAATCCTTTTAGGAATAGTACCCCTGTACACATCCATGCAAAACCTAATTTTCCAATATGAACATGTTGACAGGTAATCTGGGCATTCCTATATCCAGCATTCTCCTGGATGTCAAATTCATTCATAATTATTCAGAGAAGTCTAGCACTATCTTCATTCAATCAACTTCTTCAACCATAGAATCATCCTACAAGAATATTCCTTTATTAAGCTTAAGCCCTGACATAGGTAGGTATGCAGCCACTATATACAGGCTGGTTACTAATCAAATCACCTATTAGTCTGGTTCTAGTTCTGCTCTGCATCACAACCTTATAACAAGAAGAACCCTAACTTCAATTTCAGGTTGCATCCCATGAGAAAATCTCATTATAAAAAGTCAGTTATACAAACATGATGGTAACCTTAATTGGTTCCCAGTTCATGTTCACTTTGGATATATTTATTACAATCAAGAGGAGTCTTAACACTACCTCCATCAAACCTGCTCCCTATAACATTTCAACATCCCATAACAGTCCTTCAACATTAAAGTTATGCTCAAAGCAAACGTAAACAGCTACCATATCAGGTTGGTCTGGATTGCACCAGTTCCTGACAAAGACCACAAGGTTTAGGATAGCCAAAAGCTTGAGTTTTATAAATTTGACATGGCTGGTAACCCAAAAAGTCTTATTAAACGATCAATGCTATAAAAGCTTCAAGTGATAGAATAAATAAATATGTAAGCTTAAAAATCTCCTAAAATCCAACACAAAGGACAGGATCCTACCTAGCAAATAAATAATCAGGCATTTATTAAACAAAACATAAATACTGAAATAAAAATACATAGATAAAACTAAAAGACACACTATTGCAAATACAAACATACTGAGAAATCAGTAGTAGCATAGTATTTTTGGTCTGAAAATCATGAATTCCAAAATGAACTAAAACTTCTTAAGGCTATCTTGAAACCTGCAAAATTAACTATATGGAAGAATTTATTCATACATAAAAATGAAGAAAATTTAGTTAATTTCAATCTTTCAAATAACAATGACCTCATCTCCAAATGCATCAGTTCTACAGAAAGACATTCAAATGCCATGTTGGAAAATTGACAGAGAATAGATGCTCAGGAAGAAGGCAAAAGCTTTTCAAACACATCCAAGTTGGTGAAAGTTAGTGAAATGTGAATGATTCCTTATCAAAATTGTTCAATTATAATATTTTTAATTCATTAGTACATCATTTAAGAACTTTTGAAAAATAAGAAATTTTTAAAAAATTCTGTTGGAACTCACACAGTGAAGCTTGTTAAATGTAAATTCTATGTAATCTGTCATCTAATACACTTTTATGCTTCACTTACTTTTAAATACTTTGAATGGTCAAGTTGGTTGAAGATGGAGAGGATGTCTCTTTGAAACCTGTCCCATCATATTTAAAAGTGAAGCATAAGAGTGTATTAGATGACAGATTAGATAGAATTTTCATTAGTACATATTTACTAGTACATTTTTAAACTTCTTAAGGATATATTGCGATGCAAATTTAGTAAATTTTCAGGATATGAACTTCAGAGTGCTAATTTCATTTCAAAAAATAATAAATAAACCTCAAGACAGTAGAGTCTTCATATCAGAAAAATTGCCTCCACTGCATCATGTTATGAATATACTATTGCTAAAATCTGACTTTATAACCAGAATACTAATTCATCAGATTCACTCAGTATAATGATCTTGGATCACATCATGATATTCTGCTTTCTTTATTTTTTTTTAATAGATGTTTAGCTTTTCTAATGAAGTTGAAATTTGGGCCACATTTGTATCATAAGCAAACTTACCAGTCTTTGCAAGTTTTGGTTTCCCTGTATATAGCTCAGAAGTAGCTTGAAGAGGTGCAGTCTCCCTTGCATTAAGTGTTATTGCTTTCTGTGTGTCACGTAAGTACAATGTCATCAGGAACCCTCCACCCAGTCCCATGCTGTGACAGTTGACAAGTCCATTACAAAATAAGGTAGCTACAGCTGCATCTATCACACTACCATTCTTCAGCAGAATGTCCCTAAAAAAAAATAATAAAGTATGCAATCTTTATTTTAACTTAATCTTATAGGCATAATCTTAGATATATAAAAACATAAATATGAAAACTGCCATGACATATAGAAATCAGATATAATGTTCATATTTGTGATAGGATTTATCAAATATTAAGTGCTTTAGTCTCAAACTGTAAGTAAGTATTCTGTAGTAAGGCAATTGGCAAGGCTGAAATTAAATGCAAAAAAGTCTGCCATGCAAGAGCTGCAAAAACAAAGCAAATTCCTCACCAATTTGAATAACTTTAAATAAAAATGAACATAAAATTAAGGTTTTATTAATTAATGAAATAAGTTATGGCATTAATATGTGGTATTCAGGGAACAAAATTAGAATTCTTGCAATCTATAAGTATCACAAAAAAGAAATCACATTTTTATAATTATAATGATGATGATGATGATGATGATGATGATGATGATGATGATGATGATGATGATGATGATGACCGTTGTTGTTGAGATTAAACCACAAAAATTAATGGTATACAATTGATTAAATATACGACCACAAATAGACAAAGCTATACTTATTTAAAACTTGATCGGAATCAAAACAGTAAAATGTATGTAATGTATGTAAAACCTATTTTAAACCAGTTAAAATCTCCTTCCCATGGGAAAGTTAAAATTCTAAGATAGTTAAAATGGCTAAAATCTTCAACACTGTTAAGCGTTTCACTCTTAAACTGTTAAAATTCAGGACATGTTTCTTGACCTATCCATCACATTGTCAACTGATGAACTAATTAGTTAACAGTTTAAGAGTGAAACCCTTAAGAGTGTTGAAAATTTTAGCCCTTTTAACCATCTTAGAATTTTAACTTTCCCATGGAAAGGAGATTTTAACTTGTTTAAAAAAGGTTTTATTTACAAAGCTATACTTATGTAACCATGTTTATGAACCAAGCCCTTTATATTATCTTTATATTCCCTTTAATAGAGAAAAATAACAGAAAGTTTTGAGTTACTATTTATGAAGAAAATGTTCATACGTTTCAATAAAACAAAAACATGTTAATATTTAACAACAATTACAATATACTAAGCAAATACGATACACAATCAACAATAAACATTCGAAAGTTTAATAAATTTTCATTGGCTTTGAAATTCAATTGACATGTTATTGTATTAAAAATATGTAACGAATATGTTCTCTGAAGATTATTATAGAGCACTCTTACATACAAATATCGTTCTCAAAACACATGTTAGATTAATGTTCCACATTTGCTATCTCCCCGACAATGCTTTTATTAAAAAAACATGTGCAATGTTATAAATACAGTTTATATGCTGAATTAATTTATCCTTTTATTTTAAAACAATATAAGGAAAATTAAATGCAAGAACACTTTTTAAATTTCATTTTTCAAGTATACCCCTACTCCTAATGGTCTAATTTCCCTAATTTTCAGAAACTATCTTTTCTTATTTTATTTAAATGGTATATATACCAAGTTTTGAAGTGAAAAAAAAAATATTGGTGCTGCTAGAGCAACTTTTAAATTTGGGGTTTCAGGTAAACTTCCTCTCCTAATTGCTCTAATTCCCTGATTTTCAGTAACTATTTTTCTTACTTTATTTAAAATGTTATGTAAAAAGCTTCTTTGTGAAAAAGCAAATATTAATGCTGCTAGACCGATTTTTAAATTTTAGGTTTCAGGTAAGCCTCTCCACTCCTAATATTTCGATTTTACAGATTTTCAGAAACTATTTTGCTTATTTTAATTCAATGGTATATACCGAGATTCCTTTAAAAGTATTTAAAATTGCGGCCGTTAGAGTGATTTTTAAATTTTGCTTTAACCCACGCTCGTTTTTCTGGTATACCACAACTCCTAATGACCTGATTTCCATACTTTTATCAATGTATTTCAAAAAGTCTACCGAATTTCGTCGAGAAAAAGCAAAATTTGCGGCAGCTAGATCGATTTTAAATTTCTTTTAAAAATTTCCTTTAGGTTAACCACCACCTCCAATGGCCTTTTTTTGCTGATTAACGACCTCGATGAATCGCTTGTTAATTAATGGTTATGTGCAGAGTTTATTGAAAAAAAAACAAAAAATTCGACCGCTAGAGCGTTAACGATCACACACAAATATATACTCTTTTTCGGTACCTAGTAGATAGGATCAATGGAGGTTTAGAAATAGTATTAAAAACCTTTTCATCGGTACAATCGTAATAGCTCCATTCCTTCGGAATTCGCTAAAATGAATGCTTTGAAAACATACATCAATGTGTAAATGTAAAAACATCTGAATGGTCAGGTCGGACAACTGTTCTGGATTTGCTCGTTTGCAACATTTGTTTTCATGCTTTATAAAGTGCAAATGGTACATCCTATTATTTTTAAAATCACCTTAAAACTTTCTACATTTTCTTTGTTAATTATAACTGGTGTTATAATTATTGTACAATTATATTGTTATTATATTATTATATTATTGTATTATTATAATTTTGTTACAAACATTTCATAGGATCATATTAGATATACTATATTGTCGTTTTTCTAGCAGAAATCACTAAGTCTAAAATTATGTTTTCAGGTGGGATAAGTGCCTAAACACTGGTGGAGATTATTTTGAGAAATAAAAATTCTTCTGTAGAGAACAAAATTATTTTCATTTTATTTGTCTTTCCTCATTTATTATTATTTCTATAAATATAAATCTCTATTGTACCTTCTTCAAAATGGCTGTAATCCTGTTTCCAACATTTACCAGAACCGAAGATTCATAGTCAAACTTATAAATAAGTGATACTTATTTCAATACTTATAACCATTTTTCAATTTATGTAGTAGCAACATATAAAAAATATAGGGCCCAACCAAATATTCTGCGCATAATAATATTACAACATATCTTAAATATAAATATCTCGTTCATAAATGTAAAATTTGTTATTATTATTGCATATATGCTAAATTTGTTACTAATGCTTGGAAACATGAACAAATGGAAAATGTTAAAATAATCTTTTAATTTAAATATTATGTGGATAAAAATTGCCAATGTCAGAAACTATCAAGTCTATTGACAGTAATAAATATTAATATTATTCTATCCTTTCTTGCATCATATTTTCACTCACAAAAAGAAGAATTGAGAAATTAAGTGGGTATTTAGGCAGGAAAACTTGTTGGAAGTTTTAAGGCAACTACCTTAATGAAAAATTAGAGCATTTTCAGTTAGCAAAACAAACTTTTGTTTAGTGAAAAACAAAAGAAAAGGAGCAATAATTTATTCTATAAATTGTTACAAATGTAGAATAATTCTATTGGAAAATTAGACATTCTATGAATTCAATGAAATTATTAACAATGCAAATTTCTAATTATTTTCTTTAAATAGAATACCTTTCCCTTCTTCTTAACAAATATCTTATGGGATTGCAACATTGTGAAAAAAGAGCTAGAAATATTCGGGAAAGGTGTAGGAAAAGTAACTAGGCGATGGCCAATAGGCAACAGTGAAGTGATTTCGTAACAATAATTTGTCATACGACAGTGAATTTGTTTTAAAATATGTTAATCATTTAAAACGTTTGTAAATACTATCAATTTTTAATATTTTCAAATAACACAAACTGCTAATATGCTAGAAAATGGATTATAAGAGTGAAACAGTCTAAAGAAATGGTATTCGGTATTAAATTGTGAATAATGTGACTATTGAAATTTTGTTTGGTTGATTGATTTTATTTATAGACACTCTTTAACATCTCAGCGTCCCATTCAACTCAGGGCGTGAAACGGCCGACAAATTTTGCTGAGGCCTCTCTTTCAGGCTTGAGGTTCTTTTTCGTGCCGTAAATGTACGACACGGGACCCACGGCTTTACTTCCTTTCCGAAGGAAGCCCCATACTTAGGATATTTACGCTCGGAAAAATCCATCGGTCCTGGCCGGGTTCGAACCCGCGTTCTTGTGTTTAGGCGGCAAGTATGGTAACCACTACACCACCAGGACCGACATTGAAATTTTGTAAATTACATAACTGTCTACTTGACTAAGAAATTGAATATAATTAATGGTAATGTGCATATGGTTCCAATTTCAACAATTTTCAAAATATGACTAATAGGTTAGAATAAGAATGTAACAGTGTAAAGAAATAGTATTACGGATAACATGTAACAGTGGAATGATAGCAATGCATGTAATATTCTTACTATAGTAATGGAGCATGCAGTAAATAAAGAAGATTAAAAAAAAGTGTCTGGTTTTTTATAAGATTTTTTTAAGGTGTGCCAATTTTTCATATTCAGGAGCTTAGTTGAAAGTAGCTAAACCATAGTTCTGAAACTGGGATCAGCCTATTTTGTTATACAAAGTATAAACCATTTTAAGCACCTAAAATGTTGCACTGTACACTTGGTTATTTGCACTCTGCTTGAAATATGTAATAGCGTTCTGGAGTGATTCTGTATGTGGTGTGAAAGTGTTATCTCTACAGCAAAGAGCCCTCATAAATTGTATGTAGTGTCGGAAATCAACATTCCTGTAGGTTGCTATTTAAAAATTGTCTCACTCTCACTCTTGTGTTAAGTAGATGACTGATAATTAGGCTAAATCTGCAATGCATGACTAAAACACAGATATGGAACACATTTACCCTCACTAAATTTTTTCCAGAAATTCATAATTATTATGCAGTGCAAGTATGTAATAGCATTTTAACTTCTTTAAAGCTGTTAATTTTCAGAATGAGAAATCTTTAAAAACTGTTGAATTATCCTTTTTTATGATATAAAGGAACATCTAGGTAGAATGTTTCAGTTTGTTAAATGACACGTTCTATATTCCGAAGCTTTGCTAAATGTAGGCTTGGTGGAACAAGATAATTTGTAATTATCTAACAAGCAATTGATACTCACTCACTAGTGATTTCCTATTATTTAATATTTTTTTTTCTCTTTTCCTACTTCACTCCATTTAGTACTTTTTAACAAAATGTTGTTTAGAAAACAAAGCATTTCAGTTTGTTTTTTTTTAAACTGAGTTGCATTTAGCAGACTTACAGGAGCTGCAAAATTAGGGCATTTTGCAACATTCAATGCATGTTAACCTATCACTCACATAAAATATTAATGTTTAGCTGTGGCATTGCCTTTCATACTTGATACACATTTTGTATAGGTAGTAATTTTCTTCATAAGTGAAAGCTTGTTTATCTGACTGTAGTATCATGTTAAAAAGCTGTATGCAATATGATTTCTTTCCAGAATGACTGTTACAGCTTTACTTCCAGTACTGAATACTTTTGACTATCCCTGATTTTGAGTCATTATTTTTAAATATGGTATTTTTGCTGGGAGAAAGTCTAAGTTTGACAACTATAAAACTATATTCAATGCAATGTTATACTCCAGCTGATGGCATAGTATTCGGACTATTGGTCTTGCTATAGCTAATTACTAATTTTTCTTTTTAATATGGATACTAAAAAATAACAATTTAAAATCCCCTATAATAATGTGTTAAATTAGTATCTGCTTTTTTTATGCCATGCACAGATTACTTTCAAACAAAACAGCTGCAAGTTTCTTAAATTTGTATGCCTTCAACTCATGAACCTTCATATTTTCTTTTACATATAACCTACGTAATAAGAGTGCTTTAAAAGATTTTACTTTAAAGAGTGGAGATTGGGCAAAAATTTTGTAGTCATGGGTTTCCTCGTTTTAATCAATTAGTTAGAATTAAATGGATTTTGATCTTGTGTTTCATTTATTTATTTATATTTTTTTGAAACTTTTCAACCATGTAAAATAACATCACTATTTATAAAAACCTCTTTGCTGAAAATTGAATTCTAATTAAAGACAGCCAGATACAGGTTACAATCCTATAAGTATAAACCTGCCTAGCTGAAGCCTTTATTAAAAGACTGGTTGTATTTTTATGGTTAAGAGAACAACCCTACCAGCCTTTGAGAGAAAAAATGTGTGTCCCTTTCTGAATTTTGCCAAATAATCATTTGATAAATGAACATAATTAAATCTCTTAGTTTATTAATTTGTATCACATTGGCACCCAATAAACTATAGACCACATATTTTCAATGCAACAAAGTTTTTCTGTTATATATAATAATATTGAGGAACATATTTAGGTACTAATTTTTGCAACAGCTGCATTACACTGTACTATTATTTTTCTATATTCTCAAATAACAAGCATTTCCTATTGTCCACATAAATGTTTTAAATTATGTAAAGCTCATTTCAACTCTACAGTACATTATGGGACAATATTTAAGCACTGAAATTTCTGATGCCAGAAAACCTAACATAACGACATTCGCTCCTCACCTTCCTCTTTGATAACGTCACATGTATTTCACAGAAACTTCAATCGTAAATTTTTATAAGTTAAAAACAAACTCTTACGTACCGAATTAGAATTTATGAAATATGTTAGCCTAATTATACAACTTAGGACGTGTTTTGGAGGCAACTGCTCCCATAAGCTGTCGACTATTTATTATATGGTGGCTATATCCCAAGGTACCTTTCTGGAGGCCCTACAATGGTTCAAACAGGAACTTAACTCGGTTCACCATGGGTGTAACATCAAAATTCATCAAATTTATTGTTTTTCAGCATAAAATTTATTTTCAACAATATTGAAGAAAAAAAATTAATAGATGTTCTGAAACTACCTAAATTACAACACAACTCTATGGAAGTGAAAAAATATGGGTGGCTCTAAGTCCTGAATTTAAAAATTATAACAAAATTGACAGACTCAACTTTGGAATCTACAGAAAACAAACGCACATAATTATCCCATACACCCCCCTTCCCACCAAAAAAACCAACCATTAGCTTCATCCCACACAAATGTACAGTATTCAAGCTTGGCACACAATAGTTAATATTCTTCTAACAGAAACAGGGTACAAAATAGAATATAAACAGATAATTGATAACAGCAGTGGTCATTGGTTTCAATAAAGACCCAATAATAAAAATGATCTATTAATTTAAAAGAAAAATATGTTTTCCACATTGGAGAACAGCAAGGGAAGTAGCAAACTCGATAGGATATTCAAAGAACAAATACAATATCAAAAAATGTACTAGGTTCCACAAAGACACCATCTCAACAGTACAGAAATCAGGAGTTTAGCAAATTAAATGTGCAGAATGTAATCAGAAATTTGCAAGAGAAATTTAAAAATTCAGAGAAAGGAACAACAATTTTGGAATATTTGTTTTAAACAAATAGACAAATCAGGAGTGGAATTTCACTTATGGACCCAAAATCATGAAATTTAACCAGAGGCTATGCTGTTGAAAGAATTTCACCACCAGTTAGTGCTATCTATTGGGGAAAACATTTTTATCCAGATAAATAGAAAAAAATTAATTAAATTTGATTTTCCACCTGTAGATGAATCGAGCAAGTTTCTATTCAAACCATCAGAAGCCTCCACACAAGCAACTGGATCAGACACCACATTGAGTTGTTGGTCAACAGCTGATGATGGGAGCAACTGCCCCCATAAACTGTTCAAATGTTGTATAAGTGGAGTTAGTGTTGAACATATTTAATAAATTCTATTGGAATATATTGCCACTCCATTGTCTATAGCTTCCTAAGTACAATTTAAATAAACTGTTGTATTAAAATTGCTTAAATAATAAATACAAATCCACCTGTTTTAATTGCACATTGTAAATGTTAACCATTCCATCATCCGTTAAAAGTTGCATCTTCTCTAATGCATCTACTTAGGCAGTACACTTCTGGCAGCTGTAGGGTAATGTGGTGTTCCTACCTGTGAGATGGGTTTAACCACAGAGAAGAGATGAGTGTTGTAGGATGTTGATATTAGGTTTGTAGATGGGAGATAGTGCCCGTTTGGTCTACTCAGCTAATCTGTCCTCCAGGGTTTACATAAAGAAACAGTTATTCATTATTTTACAATCCTGGGTAACCGGGCCATCAGCAGTTTAGCCGAGGAGTCCAACAGTCACTACCTCGGATCTACAACCTTTGTTGCTTCTCTGTTTAGGCATCAATGGAAAAAAATTCATAAAGAATAACTTTCTTGAGGCTAAGCTTATCTAAAATACAAAGCATTTTGCACATGTGACCGAAATGAAATACTTCTGAAAGTAGATAATTGTATTATAAGTATTGCAAAACGTCGATTATGCATGATAATGAAGGGGGAAAGAAGTTAACAGATAATCGGTACCATTAGTTTTCTTACCTTTTGGAGTTTTCATTTTTCTGAACTTTATGACCAGCAATTCTTCTTCTGATGTCCCTTCTAATTCTATGAAGTAAAACAATCTCCCAGAATTCATTTTTTAGTTTGGGGGGGACACTAGAGAAATGAATTTTCTGAAATAATTTTTCTTAATTTCCAAAAACTATCTTACCAATCTAACAGGCAGATGAGATAGTCTTTCCTAAGCAAGAGGCTACATATTACCCTTACTATACCCTTTCTTATATAGGAGTCTCCTCTAAAAATATTTCTTTCTAACTAAAACACTGCTGGGAATGAAGTGATTTCCCTTGTTCCAAAAATTGTATTCAGAGCCTCTGCTGATTTAAGAATGTCCTTTATTGTTGTGATACAGACACTAACACCAAATTCATTAGCTAAGTAACCACCATTTCCACACCTTTCTATAATTGTACTCCCCCCCCCCCCTAACTAAAATGTTTCTGATAGTAAAGAAATCACGAGGCAAAATTTCACAAGTGAAAGTTTTGCTAAATTAATGAACAGTAAAGACCACAGATAATCTAATGATTGGGGCAGATTATAGAGGTTCTATTGCACAATGTTACAGCTTCATATTTTTCAAACTCCTATGCATAACAGATAAGGAAATTTCTTACTTTATCTATTATTTAATCTCAACTGCCAATTCATTGTTTTACATCTCCATGTGTATAATTGCAAAAACAATATATGATTTAATTTATGCTAATGTTGAAATATGTACTAACTAAAATGTACACATGTATACACACTGAAAATACTGTCCTTTATTTGCAAATAACATGAAATGCATTTACAGCATGTAAAGAATAAAACTTGCAAACATGCTAAATTCCACCCCCAATTATAACTGTTCTTAGCCAAATTACCAGTGGTTGCCTCAATATGCTCAACAGATATGCTTTTCAGAATATATTAGACAATGAAGCCATTACACTGTTGCCCAAGACATATTTGTTACATTTTTGGGATGTTTGTTTAAATGTCTGTACTCTGCTTACCAAAACCTAGCCTTTTCCATACACCTAAAGCATATGACCAGGAAATTGTCAGTGATAGCGTGCCATTGTTCACAAATGTCCATAAAAGTTAGCAGAATGTATACAAGAGAATTTTTTTGGAGAAAAATTTCATCCAACAATAAGATCGATGTTATATAACACAAAATGTTATCACCTTTGCATACTACCTTTTATTGGTGAAATTAGCAAGTGAGTTACAGTAATGTGCTCAAATCAACAATTACAGTACCAATAATCAGGCAGTCTTACATGAATCCTAGTCACTTGTTAAGCTACATAAAAAAAATTCTTGCACAATTTCCTTTCAAACTGCATTTTTTCTATGGTTGTACAATATGTATGCAGTCATATCACAAAATTATACTGAGATCCAGTACTGTGCTCAACTTTATAGCTCAAAACATGACCTAATGTTTTGTAGCAATTTTTAATGTTTATTAAATTGGGTTTAGACAAGCACGTTTAGTTTTAGACTGAATGCAACTTTCAGGGTTACCATTTTCCTTGCAAGATAATGCTTAATTTCATATATTAGTAGTAAAAATTAAAATACGAGTTTTAATTTCTTATGGCTCCTAAATTTGACCCCACATCATGTTGGAATCCATATGATTAAAATAATCTAATGCCTAATAAATAACTTTTTATGGAGGAGGAAAAATGGGGTTTCTCTACCAGTAATACAAATCTATTGTTCTATAAATTACTTTTCTGTGGAGGAGGGAAAATGGGGTTTATGTACCAGTTACTACTGGAATTGAACCAAACCATTATTTCAAAACTACAATATAAAATATAACTATGCTTACATGCTGCTCTGTTATTAATTGGATTTTCTATTAATCATGCTCGAATTTTTCCCTCGTTACAATTAGCGCTTTTAAATTTTTTTAAGTTTTATTTGCAGATAAATTTCCACTTAACTCGAGGCCAATTTTCACACCCAAATGCATCCCAGAAAACCCAAAAAAAAACTCGGCAGCAGATTATTAATGCATTTCAAATCCTTAATGAACTACACACACAAAATGAGGTTAACTGAAATTTATTAATAGTGATCACCAATATAAAAATGCTTGCGACCAACAAATTAAAATAATACCAATTCTGATGCAAAAATTGGCTGTTTGAAAATATTCATTACTGCTAATTTAAAATTCTGGAATGAAAATTATATATTTAATGAAAATAATTCAAACATAGCAGAACTTAATGGAACACTTCGGTTATGGTAAAATAAATAATCTGCACTAGACACTGCAAATTAACGTCTGTATGTTCATATTCAATGAATTATTATCACAGAAATCTTTAGGAATAACGCGACATCAAGCTGGGCGATGGCACAACAGTCTTCGCATTTTCTATTATGTTTCGTCCACTGTCGACGGCTCACGAAGAATACTGCTTGCAGCAACCATCTTGTTGGTCCCAACTCAAACTTTTCGAACTTGCTGTAGTGTCCAGATCATTCACCAAACCAGAAAAGAAAAAAGAATGTCTGTAATTCTTCCGTTTGCAAACAAAATAACCTATAAATCGTAGCCGTTACGTCTGCCGAAAATAAGAAAACAGGTTTAAAGTGCACACTTTTATGTCCTATGATTTCTTCGAGTTTTCCATTTTCTTATTTTGCTCAGTGTTCATCAATTTTGTCACTAACTTCCGCGAATGTCCGTTTGGATCAAAATGATTGGTATGTTCCTCTGCTTCTTTCTTCGTTCGCTGTTTACCACTATGTCCAGAGAAGATATGCTTATCGTACTCGAAGTTATAATGCTCGTACTCGTCGAAATGACTCTCAGACATGTTGGCACACAAATCTGCACTCGCTTGAAGAACGTTCACTGTCCAAATCTACAATCACAATAACAAAAGAACAGCTCCTCCTTTGAAAATAAAGGTTTTTTAAAATATTGAGCGCATGCGCAAACCAGTCCGAGCTGAACTGTGATTGGTAGCTATGAAGCAGTGCAGTGGGGATACGGATTCTTCTGGAACAAACTAGTTTATTGAGGTAAAATATTAAACAAACGAGAATACTGAGGTTTAATCATTGCAAATATTGTGACTTATCACTAAAGCAGTATAGCGGCACTTAAAGAATATACGCAGTTTATAAGTTAGTAAAGTCGGCGGTTACAACGAAGACTACAAAGAAAAACTCACCAGTATGCCCTGGATATTCTAGAACACTCAACAATGGAGGCAAACATCCACATGCAAGCAAGAGTTTAGCAGCTTTGTGACCCGCGGGAAGAACATGGTCTACCGTTCTCAAAAATATTTCATGTATTTTTCTCGAGGATGACTTAAAATGATAATGAAGTTATAATAAAAGAAAAAGAAAGGAAGAGAGTAGTACAGTCCTGTTCCCTTTAGCCTATTTAGAAATCGTTTTGTAAAACCCCCCGCTAAAAGCTAGAAAACGAGTAATGATTTATTTATCTAAGGTTTTTAAAGGGTATGAATTGACACTTGTTTTTACTGTTAGTTTTCTAATTTAATTTTTCGCTAGAAAATGAATAATGATTTATTTAAATAATGATTTTAAAGGATATGAATTGACTCTTGTTTTTACTGTTAGTTTTCTAATTTAATTTTTCCTGTGGATGTTAATCGTCTTTCTTTCTGTTTGTATTTTGTATTTTGATATTTTAAAGCCAATGTCAAAGGGAGACATTCAGGTTAAGGATTTAATACATTAATACATGTGTGGTAGGGAGAATCACATAAATCTAGTCAAGAATAAGCTCATTTGTGTTTTCTGCCGGTAGCTGATTCATATATAATGCTTCCTAAAACAAAAATAAATTGCATTCTTTAAGAGCTGAAAGAATTTCGGCAAGCAAAACCATATTGTCGTGCTTATTTTAAGCCTTAATAGCTAGAGTGTGTCCTAATATGTGCGGAATCATTTATCTTTGTAATTTCATACCTCTAAAGCGTCACATTTCAATAAGTTAAACTCTCAAATTGTAGTCAGTAATGCTTACCTTGTGACACAATAGCTTGTCAAGTAACTCTTGCTCTTGAATTTTCGGTCGCAAGACAACGACAAAATAAAGATAACTTGCTAATTTTCAGACAAATTTCGTTTTAAGGGAACGCTTTACTGCAATATATATACTTAAATAGTCGCACACATTTCACTTTATTTTGTAGAAGAACACAAGCTGTTCAAAATATAGGGATATTTATGCGACTATTTAAAAGTGTTTTATCTATTTTTGCTTCTCTAGTTCTTATTTGAGCTCTGCTGTGTTTTTATGAAGGCTGAATAAAAAAGGTTCTTGATGGGTATTCCTCAATTCATAACCGGAGAATTTAAATCTCTGTGCAGTTGGCTGTTGCCTTTATGCTTCGTTTTCTTAGAAATCTCTAATTGAAATTTATTAGGACATAAAGAGTTTCGCATGAATAAAATTTCAACGTTAACACTCAAACGTTTTCTAAATACACAACAAAAATATTTCAGTAGTTTAAACCTCGCATTTCCTTATAATAAAAATAGTTGGTATACCACAAGGTTATATGCTAGCACTACTAGAAACTAGAATCTGCTACGGAGTGAGGTTAGGAGTTTTGATCAATATTACCCTTTAGAGAAACTGCACGAACCGTTGTTTATTGAATCACCTAATTTCATGTAATGAGTGTCAATTTGCTTATTGAATGGTTTTAATATAATACAGATTATCAATCGACACTACTTAAATTATTATAAACTTTAAATCGATTCTAAATGCTACTCTGATATATTACTAATATTTTTTTCAATAAAATTAATTTTACCCATACAATATTGACTTAAATACGTGTTTCTCTTAGTATGCTATACATTCTTTTATAGGTTGCGTATATTTTTCCCTCAAAAACTTTATATTTCTGTATTTTTATATAACACTTATTTCGCTAGCTACATTTGATGACTATAAACTTCATTTTACCATATATATGTACTTGATGTACTTGTTTAAAAATTATTGAGTGGAAGATAAATAAAATATCCTATTTAAAGAACTTGGTTTGTAGTGTTACTGCAAAGAAAAAATTACGATAACATGAAGACTAAAATTTTAAAATGATTGTAATAAAGTCAAAGGAAAACAATGGGCATCGCATATTTTTAATGTGGTATAAAGTATTCGGAACAAAAGTGGCATCATAAAATATCTCATATTTCAACATAGAGAATATTTAGGCACTAAGATGGACATATATTTACTCGCTTTTATTTACAGACTTTTACTGTCTTCTATGAAAAGCCGCCACGGGTAGCCGAGGTCGGTAAGGCGCGGACTCGTGAGCAGGTCTGGGGTTCGAATCCCGCTAGGACCATCCTCCCTGACTGAGTTTTTTTCCAGATTTTCCTCAATCCTCATAACTGGCAAATGCCGGGGAGATACCCTAAACTTAGGCCTAGAACGCTTCCTTCCTTAAAAAAAAATCCTGTCCCAATGTATCATTTCATCTCGTGTGTCATCAGGGTCCACCACCTGCGGTGCCTCAGTAGTAAAAACGGGCCTTAAATGCCATTAAAAAAAACTGTATGAAAAATAAAAGCTATCAATAGCGTAATGACTACACAACATGAAAAAAAAACATGTTTTCATAACTTTGTAAAAATATAAGAGCTGGAGTATCCAGCCTTTTCTCAAAAGTTTATAATTTAATTTACATTATAAGCTACAGAGAGGCTATTTGAGTTTCAGAGCGCCGCTGTGTAGCAGTATCACGCATGTGCAGGTGGCAGCTTGTAGTTAGTTTGCCGGTAGGCTTTGTCTACCGAGTGGTTGTGTGTGTATGTGTGTGTGTGTGTGTGTGTGTGTGTGTGTTTTACTTGGTGCTTTCATTGTATGTAAAATTTGTACTAATTGTTTTTCGTTAGTTATACAACTATATATTTGCCCCCCCATTTAGCGCAGTAATCCGCTAGTTTGTCCCGCCCTTTCTGCAAACTATTGATAATCGTTGGTGGTATTACTAGATCGTCCGCATATAAATGAACTGGGATCTTAATCCCATCAATTTCCAATGCGGTCATCTCCACCGCAAGAAACACATCTACAATATCGTCTGTAAATATATTAAACAACGGAATATACACCCTTGTCAACCCCCTTGGAAGCATTCCTACTTTCACTTACATGATCCTGGTCCTCTCTAATGTCCTTAGAGCATGAATCATTTTATCCCAGAGAACCTTGTTGTGCGGTAAATGGAGGATGTGAATTCCGTCAAAATCAAAACAGGAACTTTTAAAAATTGATCCGTCTATAATAAGAATGACAGGTGGAAATATCAGGAAATAGAAATAATAAATGTTAAATGTTTTGAGTATATGGGTGTAACCTTCAGAATGGATGACAAATGGATCCAGCACATAACCACTGCACTGTATAAAGCCAGGGGGAGTATGGCAGAAATTCTGCTTACAAGGTCACGGACATGGCCACTCCAGTGAGCACTATGGAAAAAATATACGAGGCCAAAATATGGACTGCAATGTATTACGGATATGAGATAGGGAGTTGGGGTAAATCGGAACAGTTAGACAAAATTCAGAACGATTTCTTAAAACGGCACCTCGGCTTGGAAAGGTATACAGCTTATTGTAGCGTTTTAAGGGAATTTGAGAGCTTTCCAGATGCCATTCATTGTAGGTAAAACTCTGGCTGTAAAATATTAGATACGAATATTAAAGAAAGAACAATCTTTACTAAGGTAAATTTGCTACTTCCATCAAGCAAGAAACTGGCTCCATAGATGCACTGCCTTTTAATTTTTCATACCTACATGCAGAAAGTGGAAAATAATCCTGAATGCAACATTTTAGTACATATATGCTGCAAATTGCTTTTCAGGTGTACGATCGCTATCACGGGATTACCTAAAGCAACGAACAAGTTTCAAAAATGAAATATTAAAGTTAAATAAAAAGGAAACCGTAATATGAGCTCACCTTCCAATGGCAGCACAGGGCGCTCCATCAGAGCAAACAGCCGCACGCTTGAAGCGATGCTCCACAGAGTAGGAAGATGGTTGCGGAGTTTCTGGATCTGGAGGGTAGAGCTCTTCTGGAGATTTAGCAGACGAGTACTCCAGCAGGTGGCTAAAATGCGCTACCAGGATGCCTACGACTATCACCGATATAACTACAGTCAATATGACATAGCGGCGCTGAATCGTTGGCCTGAAAAAAAAAAAAAATAATAACATATACTTATATTTACACATCTTTTAATTAAATCTCACACTGTGAAGTGGGCAGAAAGCATAAGATTTGAGCAGGATTAACCTGAAAGAAATAAGTATCAATATATTCTAATAATATTAAATGGTAAAATAACATATGCATATACCGAGGGTGTCAGGAAAAAGAATACACACTTTCACAGAAGATTTCTATTTTATATATTTCAAAGTTGGACGGAGAAACAACAGTAATGTATAGTATGATGTTCTGTAAACAGCTACGACTCACACACATTATGATAGCGTTGCTACGTGACAGGTAAATCACCAATGAACAAATGAAGTCAGGATTATCGTATGATGTTCCGTAAACAGATGCGACTCACGTCACTTTATGCTAGCGTTGCTACAACAAAATGGAGCCAAGATTATTGTTTGAACAACGGAAAGCAATTTTGAAGTGATAATGGAAAACCGAGAATTATGTTGAAGTTCAAAGGCAATGGAGACGTGGTACAGAACAGAACCGCCAACGCGACTAACAATTGCACGCATTCGAGACAAATTTGAGACTCATGGTACCGTATGCGATGTTGACAAGGACAGATCTGGGAGACCTCGCACAACAACAAGCCCTGCATCCTCGGCTATGGTTTTGGAACGTTTTGAGCACTCACCGCACAAATCTACAAAGCAATGTACACGTGAGACTGGGATTAGCAGAACCAACGTACGTTCTATTATTAAAACAGCAAAGTTGAAAGTTTTCATCCAAAGACTTTTGTATGCATTAAATGAAGATGACCCTGATCGCAGAATGCAGTACTGTGAGTGGTTTCGGAACATGGTGCAAGGGGATGGGGAAGTTGTTTGATACGATGAGGCAAATTTAAGTTGAACGGAATTGTTAACTGGCATAACTGTGTCTACTGGTGTGCAAACAATCCACTTATTATTTCGGAAAGGCTGTTAATTTACTTGGAATTAATGTTTAGTATGCGTTGTCATCTAGGGGTCTAATAGCACCATTCTTTTTTGAAGGAACAGTAACTGGCTCAGTGTGCCTGAACATGATACGCACATCCGTCTTATCCGCCATTCATACACGCTGTGGAAATGAGGAATTTTACTTCCAACAGGATGTGCACCACCACATTACCACCGAGATATACGTGCGTACCTTGATGATTATCTTCCAGTTACTGAATAAGACGAAGAGGTTTCCACCGCATTCTCCGGATCTAACTCCGTTGTACTTCTACCTATGGAGAACTGTTAAGGATGTTGTATACCATAGAAAGCCAGCTACGCTAGTAGCACTTCGGGAAGAAATTGAAACGGCATTGGCCCCTGTTTGGATGTAACGCTCCATCCCCCATTCGATTTTCAGCTTCGATCGAATCTCCAGCGAAACTTTTTCTGTACACTCCGAAAGAGTCAGCTGTCTATTAATGTCTCTCAAGCGTTTCTTAATTTTTCTCCACCCCGTTCCTAATTTTCCAGATCCCTTCTATATTTTCATCCCTTCTTATTTTACCCCATTCTCAGCTGGTAGCAACTGCCCTGATTAGTCTGTTTCCGTGAACAATTCGTAGTCAGTACTTCAATGCTCGGATCCTGCATTCTATAATCTCGCTATAGGCACCAAACCCCCTAAGTATTCCGCAATTTGCTGTATCCCTTCACACTCTTCTGAAAACCCGTCCTCACCCAATCCGATTTCTCTGTTTGTTTCCAACCACAAATTTCGGCCCCATAAATCATTGTAAATGTACTACTACTGTCCCATCTGCTGTCTGTAACAGCCCTAGCGGCATATCTGCAATTCTGCTCCGCATACCGCGAGTTTCTGTAGCTTTTATATTCGCTTTAAGTTTCGTTCTATCAAAATGTTTCGTCCATCTTCCATTTATGGAGAAAGTTAGCCCAAGGCACACGAAATTCTTCACGTTATCAAGCATCTATCGTGCATACGTCCAAGTCTCTGCTTTGCTATGATTTAGTCCGCTCTGTAGGCCGTCTGTCATAGTAGAAACATTTGTCATGTCGTCCGAGTACAACAGTGCTGGTACCTGTATATCTTCCGCCAAAGGTGACGCAGTATTTTTTTTTTTTTTTTTTTTTTGTAATGTCTCGATTATGTCGTCAATAAAAAGATTAAAGAGTAGGGGTGAAAGAATGCAATCTTGTCTTACAGCTCTCCGACTAGAGAAATTCCCCGATTCCTCTGCTCCTGTCGTATTTAACGCACAATTCCACCTTTCTACATGTCGCCTGTGGCGCTCAAAACATATTTGTTGACATTCCCTTCATCCGTAATTTGTATCATAGCGCTTTGCAATGAAGGGAAGCAAATGCTTTTTTGATATCGACAAAAGCACAGTGCAACCTTCACGTTTGTTTCAACTTTAATGTATTCAGAATAAATGCATTGTCAATAGTACTGTATTCCTCCCTAAATCCCGACTGGAATTTTGAGATTTTGGGAAGTTCCGTCCCCAAAATTTTTATTTTTTCACACAAACTTCTGTCATACATTTTCCCATAATCGTAAGAAACGTGAGCTCCTGATAGTATCCCGAACTCCATTTGATCCCTTCCGTTATGATTGTGTTAACACAACAGGCTGAATGTTCCCCTTCAATAAATATATCTAACACCAAAGCAACAAATCTTTCAACACATCAGGCCGCTTTAATCAACTCAGGCAGTAACCCTTCCCGCTCCGGAGCTTTGCCCTGCTTTAAGCATCTTATTGCTTTTGTTACTTCCTCTGTAGAAAACAGTATTTAGCATAGGTGTTTCTAGCCCTACTGTCCTTCGATATCCCCCAGAGATTCACTTCAAACAATTCTGAAATGTTTCCTCCAGACCTCTGCCGAAATTTCATTGCATGTTAAGCCCTTTCCTCGAAATTGATCACCTGCCAGACTTCTGTGGTATTCTCCCTTCCCCCGCCTGCCAAATTTCCTCTGTTATTCTCTCCTGCCAGGTTGCTCGCTTTTGCTACAAAATTCCTTTATATTCTTTTTGGTTCTGTGTAAAAGCCCTGCGTTCTTCATTCCCTCCTACCCTTTGAATCATTCTCAGTGCATTCTCTGCTTGTTTCTTGGCATTTCTACATTCCTGGTCATACTCACACCCTTTTATTTCTACATCCCATTATCACAGCTGATTCACTTTAATCACCGCTCAGCTGTCTTCAAACCCGCCCGAATGTTAGCCAGAAACATTTCCGCTTGCTCTGGTTACGACCTATACCTGTGTATTATCTGCCTAAATTTAAAGAATGGGGGTTAAAGTGAAATTTAAAAATCGTTCTAGCAGGTGCAATTTAAATCCTTTTTAAGGAAGCCATTGAAATAAAATAAGAAAAATAATTTCTGAAAATCAGTGAAATCAGACTATTACGAGCCGAGTTTACCTGAAATCCAAAATTTAATAATTACTCTAGAGGCATTGAATTTGTTTTTTCGCAACGAAACTCTATACATACTATTTAAAAGAATAATGAAAATAATTTATGAAAATTAATGAAATCAGGCTATTAGGAAGCGGTTTTACCTGAAACCTAAAATTTAAAAATTGCTTTAGAGAAATTGATATTTGTTTTTTCGCGACAAAATTTGGTGTATACTATTTAAACAAAATAAGAAAAATAGTTTCTGAAAATCAGAGAAATTGGAATATTAGAAGTAAGAGTATACCTGAAAACCAAATTTAAAAAGCTCTCTGGAGTTTAATTTTCTCTCTATTGTTTCAAAATAAAAAGACAAATTAACTCAGCATATAAACTGTATTTATAACAATGCATGTTTTTTATATTTAACAAAAGCATTGTCGTGAAGATAACAAATATGAAATATTAATCTAATATGTATGTGAGAACTATATTTGTATGTAAGAGCGCTCTGTTATAACATTCAGAAAGCATTATCATTATATCCTTTTTTTTTTATTCCAGTAACATTTCAATTACATTTCAGAGCCACTGAAAATAGATGTAACTTTCTATTGTATATTGTTGACTGTGTATATTTGCTTAGTACATTGTAACTGTTTCTGAATAGTAACATGTTTTTCGTTTTATTAAAACATTTGAACATATTCTTAAAAACACAATTAAGTCAAAACTTTCTGATATTTCTCTCTATTTTGGTGCAAGTAAATGATATCAAGGGCTCAGTTTCAAAACATGGCCTATATTTAAAAATGTTTAAAAATACCCAAATAGTATAGCTTTGCCTATTAGTGGTCACATATTTCATTTAGTTAATAATGTTAATTTTTGTGGTTTAATCTCAACAATAGCAACAACAACAACAACAACAACAATAATAATAATAATAATAATAATAATAATAATAATAATAATAACGATAATGTGGTTTCTCTTTTGTAACACTTATAGATTGTAAGAATTGTAATTTTGTTCCCCTAATACCATACAGTAATGCCATAACTTATTTCATTTCATTAATTAGTAAGGCCTAATTTGGATTTTATATTCATTTTTTAAAGTTATTCAACTTGCTGAGGAATTAGCTTAGTTTACCGAGTTCCTGCATGACGAACTTTTAAAAAATTCTCTTTATCTGATTTTAACACGAAAATAAAAAAAATAAAAAAATAACAGGGGAATAAAGGTAGATATATGAAAACGGAGACAGAAATAGGGTTTGACTATGTCATCAAGCACTGCTCTTTTCTCACGATATAAAAACATCACACACCAAATTAGCAAGGAAAGGTAATTTAAACAGAGGCTGAATTGATAGTAACCGTAATATTTTCTTTCACTGCTTATAGCTACACGTTGACATTAAAATTAGAATAATTCATAAAGATTAAATATGATTTCTAATTTACCCATTGAAGTGGATAAAAAATTTTGAAATAACACATTTATGCTTTAGAAGTTATTCTAGGAGCATTCAAATGTTATTAAGTTCAATAAGATGAGCTTTTTTAGTCTGCTAGCTTTGCATTTATTTCATTATTCATCTGTTTAATAAGTACAGGTGGCCGAGCACTGCAGTAAATATGGTAGATAGGGAGGGGAGACCTCGATGTTGCTCTAAACTGGCCTTGCCTACACCAGAATTTTTATCATCTTTATATTCAGAACGCTAATTAATTGATGAAAAATCTTTAGGAAAGAACAGGAATATTGGGAAATAGTACACATAAAAATGCATATTATCTATTTCTCTCAGTTTTAACAAGTGTATTTTTGTTTCAGAATTTTGTTTTGTGCTACTTAAAGTAGTTCTATGATGGGCTCTAAATACAGCCAACTAAGAGCCTTTTCACTTCTTACTCTCTTATTCTTATTTAACACGCTCGGGAACAATTTCATTCGTATCAATATATTATATTTAATTAGCTCCAAAAGTAAAATTCCAATTCTAAGGGGAACGATAAGATATTATTGTGGACCCCTATAACTTATATATCTATTGAAAACGGCTGAATTAGAACGATTGTAACATTAACACCGAAAAGGAAGCCGTGTCCCGGAAAGCATAAAGGACGTAAAGGAATTTCTTCGAACGAAAACTTTAAATATTTAATCAATACGTTCCGTAAATCTATAACACTGATCTTTGCTGGGTCTTGCATATTTTTCTTCGTCACATTGATGATCATAGTAAGTTTTGCATTCCATTCCTAGCAAACATTGCTTCATTAGTGAATGATACACCAAACATACGGGGGTAGGTCCATAAGTTTCCGGCCTTGCCGATAAGGATTATCGCCTTCACAAAACCTTTATTTGATGTCATACCTTATCTGTTAAATAATTGCAACTGTAACTTCCACTCCACTATCTTCACTTGTTCAGATATAGTTGCATAAAGAAGACTTTGTGAAGAAGATTGTGGCATGTTCAAAATGGAGTTTCCAGCTGTTATTAAGTTATTAAAAAAAACACTTACTCCAAATGAAATTAACAGTGATTGGACGGTATATATGGGGAAGCATCCCCCTCATATCCTACTGTGAAAGAATAGGCCTACTTTTTCGAACGGGTCGAGAAAGCATTGAAGACGAAGAGCGTGCAGATCGACCCTTGGAGGTGTTCAAACATCTCTTGCTCTTGTGGAAGGAGAAATTATGGAAGACCGGCGGCTCAAAGTTACAGAAATAGCAGCAAGGTTGGGCCTTTCTAAAACAACAGTCCTTCGAATTATTTATGAACATTTAAACATGAATAAGGTTAGTGTAAGATGTGTGCCTAGACTTCTTTCCTCAATCCAAAAGCAACAACGAGTCATCTGTTGTCAGGTAGTTTTAGGTCCTCTACTATAATCCCTTGTAAACCTGGCAAAGCATCACCTCTAAAGGCTAAGGTCACTCAGTCAATCAAGAAAAGCATGGCCACCATCTTTTGGGACTGTAAAGGAATACTCTTCATTGACTTCAAGGAGAGGAATATCACAGTAAATGGGGAGTACTATGCTGGTCTACTGCACACACTACGTGCTTCCATCAAAGAGAAAAGGCGAGGAAAGCTGAGTGGTGGTGTGCGCCTTCTTCACAATGCGCCTGTGCACACAGTTCTTGTTGCAAAGGAAGCTGTGAAGAAATGTGGCTTCAAGGCTACAGCTCAGATTTAGCTCCCAATGACTATTTCCTCTTCTCAAAACTCAAGAGGGACCTTTGAGGAAGGAAATTGAAGTGTGACGAAGTGATGGGTGCTGTTTATGCCCATTTTGCAGACAAGACCTCTGATTATTTGGGGTGGGGAGTTAAATGTTAATTCAAAGATGTGAGAAGTGTATTGCAATAAAGGGTAACTATATTGAAAAGTGAAATATAGTTTTTGTCTTTACCATACCAAGAAAATGGTTACTCCGGAAACTTTTGGACAATGCCAGTATCCTACCTATCCGTGTAGGATACTGAATATTGGTCATATATTTCAGTTACCAAGTACAATACACTTTTAACCATTCGAAGTTTGCCTATAAAATGAGACTTTTACGTTTTAAAACAAATAATAAACAAGATAGAGCAGGTTTTGTTTACTTTAAGTACACTATCTGTTTCCTGCGGTTGCTCACCGATTGCTTAACATTCTGTATAGTATAATAATTTTAGTTTTGTGGGATTTTCATATTTAGACCAGTAAACAAATCGCTCACTAAGCAGAGCGGTATTATATTATTGTTTAAGCTTACCAAATAAGAGGAAAAGAACAACAGAAAGCTAGAAAATTGTTGGAAAGCGGACTAAAATGTATAGCATCCTTGTATAAACACGCTTTGGTCTTGAAAATTACCTACCATAACCTAACAGCAGAAAACATTAAAGGTATTCAGCAGCGGGGGAGTTGACCGAGATGCCAGGCAGTCAAGTTCAATAACCCCAGGGGTGAAAAAAGTTTCATACAGTCACTCTTTGTGCTCTAGCCAACTAGCCACAAAGAAGAGAATGAGATTTGCAAACTCATTAGTTTACCTTTTGTAAGAGAAATGCAATTAAAATTCTTGGATCAACTTAAGAGATAATTGGTTCAGCTTAAGGGAATAGTTATACATTTAAAGATTATTTAATTACATCACTATTCATAATAAACTCTTAAAATGTCCTTCGCATGTAGGTCCTAACTAACGTTTAGAATTGCGTTCCGCTGGAGCAACGGTTAATCGTTTTCTTTAAACGAGGGTACCAAAAAAATGTATACACACTTTCACAGTAGATGTATATTTAATATATTTCAAATTTGAACCGAAAAACAACAGTAATGTGTAGTATGATGTTCTGTAAACAGATGTGACTCACATACATTATGATAGCGTTGCGACGTGACAGGCAAATCAACAATGAACAAATGAAGCCAAGATTATCGTATGATGTTCTGTAAACAGATATGACTCACATACATTATGAGCGTTGCTACGTGACAGGTAAATCAACAATGAACAAATGAAGCCAAGATTATCGTATGATGTTCTGTAAACAGATATGACTGACATTATGTTATGTTAGCGTTGCTAAAACAAAATGGAGCAAAGATTATCGTTTGAACAGAGGAAAGCTATTTTGAAGTGGTATTGGAAAACCGAGAATGTTGTTGAAGTTCAAAGGCAATGGAGACGTGTGTACAGAACAGACTCGCCAACGCGAGTAACAATTCCGTCTTGGATTGATTGATTTATTTAAGGACGCTCTTTAACATCTCAGGTCATCAGCGTCCCATTCAATTCAGGGCGTGAAACGGCCGACAAATTTTTCTCAGAGGTCTCTCTTTCAGGCTTGAGGTTCTTTTTCGTGCCGTAAATGTACGACACGGGACCCACGGCTTTACTTCCCTTCCGAAGGAAGCCATACTTAGGATTTTTACGCCCGAAAAAATCCATCGGTCCTGGCCGGGTTCGAACCCGCCATCAATTCCGTCTTGCCAGTCATTCATACACTCTATGGAAATGAGGAATTTTACTTCCAACAGAATGGTGCACTACCACATTACCACCGAGATGTACGTGCATACCTCGAGGACAATCTTCCAAGGCACTGGATAGGACGAAGAGGTCCGATTAAGTTTCCACCGCGTTTTCCGGATCTAACTTCGTTGGACTTCTATCTATGGGGAACTCTTAAGGATGTTGTATACCGTAGAAAATCAGCTATACTGGCAGCACTTCGGGAAGAAATTGAAACGGCATGTGCTGCAATCGCTGAAGACACTTTCGCAAATTTTGCTTAATCAGTAGTTCAACGTACTCAGAAATGTATCGACGCCGATGGTGGGCATTTTGAGCAACTGTTGTAGTTAAATGTTTAAGATGATTAGTGCTCATCATTTTCTGTTTGTGTGCCTTCAGCTTTGTTACGTTGCAAAGTTTTGTATTTGCTTGAAGTGTGTATACATTTTTTGGGCAACCTCTATATTTACATGACTGGCAACAAATTTTTCAACACTGTGGCCCTTCAGTAAACAAGCACGGCAAACTCAGACCAGAGTATTTCATCTGTTTGGAAGCGAACCAAAAATATTTTTATAAGAGTAGATGAAAGTAAAAAATGTGTACTTCAGCTAACCATGCGTGAAACATGGCATTTGGACGTCCCTGCTGCATGACCTGAAACACAGTTGGCCTGATCGTGATCTGTAGCAGCACCTCGTTACGCCGACGCAAAAACCTGCCGAGCTCTTACAGTCATTAATTTTGCAAATTTAGTAGTTTTTAACCTACCTACCTGCCATCTTAACTAGGTATTGCATTCGGGATACCTCTTCAGCCAGCAGAAAACTGTCTTTCGCATCCCATCTCCAATACCTAGGATGCTTTTAAGACAATTCCATAGTTATTGAAATTTCCAAAAATCTTTTGATTCTTAGCGAAACATTTTGACATTTTATACATATTTTAAAACATGTATCTTAAGCTATGTGTCTAGAAATACCAAATTATTTGTTAAAATGCTTAAAGGATGGCATCTGTACTTTAAATTTACGTTTTATTATTTAATATTAAAGTATATGATATCTTAAATTACGAGGGTAGGTCCATAAGTTTCCGGCCTTGCCGATAAGGATTATCGCCTTCACAAAACCTTTATCTGATGTCATACCTTAGCTGTTAAGTAAATAATTGCAAGTGTAACTTCCCCTCCGCTATGTTCAATTCAGATATAGTTGCATAAAGAAGGCTATGTGTAGAAGATTGTGACGTGTGTAAAATGCAGTTTCGAGCTGTTATTAAGATTTTCACAAAAGAAGGACTTACTCCAAATGAAATTGAAGAGTGATTGGACGGTGTATATGGGGAAGCATCCCCCATAACCTACCCTAAAAGATTGTGCAAAACTTTTTCGAATGGGTCGAGAAAGCATTGAAGACGAAGAGCGTGCAGATCGTCCCATAGAGGTGCTCACTCCTGAAAACATCGCTCTTGTGCAAGGAGAAATTATGGAAGACCGGCGGCTCAAATTTACAGAAATAGCAGCAAGGTTGGGCCTTTCTAAAACAACAGTCCTTCGAATTATTTATGAACATTTAAACATGAATAAGGTTAGTGCAAGATGGGTGCCTAGACTTCTTTCCTAAGTCCAAAAGCAGCATCTGTTTTCAGGGAGCATTTTTGGAGCTCTGCCGTGGCAACGAGAGAGAAGTTCTGCAAACCATTGTTACAGGAGATGAAATTGTGGTTCTCTACTATGATCCTTCATCCAAAAGAGAATCAATGGAGTGGCGTAAACCTGGCGAAGAAACGCCTCTAAAAGTCAAGGTCACTTAGTCAACCAAGAAGATCATGGACCACAATCTTTTGTGACTGTGAAGGGATACTCTTCATTGACTTCAAGGAGAGGAACACCACAGTAAATGGGGAGTACTATGCTGTCCTACTGCACAGACTACGTGCTTCCATCAGAGAGAAAAGGCGAGGAAAGCTGAGTGATGATGTGGGCCTTCTTCACGACATCGCGCTTTTTCACACAGTTCTTGTTGCAAAGGAAGCTGTGAAGAAATGTGGCTTCAAGGGGATCGACCATCCACCCTACAGTCCAGATCTAGCTTCCAGTGACTATTTCCAGTTAACTTAAGAAGGACCTTCGAGGAAGGAAATTTAAGTGTGACGAAGAACTGATGAAAGCTGTTTATGCCCATTTTGTAGACAAGACTTCTATTTTGAGAGAGGAATGAAATGTTAATTCTAAAATGTGAGAAGTGTATTGCAATAAAGGGTAACTATATTTAAAAGTGAAATATAGTTTTCGTCTTTTCCCACTTAGAAAATGGTTAGGCCGGAAACTTATGGACCTACCCTTGTATTATAGGGCAACAGGTACACATTTGTGCATTGTCATTGTGAGTGTTTGCCTTTTTTATAAGGGGTCAAATCTTTTATTTGGATATTATAGTACTATACTGAGCTAAGAACCTCGGAGTATGGGAGGGAGCAAGGCAGCAGAGCTTCCAGGCGTCCCGGATTTTACGGGACAGCGCCGTTTTTAAGTAAAAAGTCCAGTGTCCTGCGACAATCTTCCAGATACACTAGATATAACCTGAAAACCATATTTTCTGGGTAGTTTCCCAGTTTCTGAACAGCCAGCATTACATCAAGGCACTGTGCAATGATGTCCCACACCTTCTGCATATTCATGCTTTCCGAATTATTTTTGCTTAGTCTTTCTTTGCATTGGTATATTTACTGCTGTCAAGGTGTCCCACATGTTTCAAGACGAGTGCTAAACATAAAGTTGAGCCTTGTGATTGAAACAAGAAGAAGAAAGAAATGCTTTTCGCGAGTCACGGTTGATGAAAGAAGGTTGTCACTTGTACCGTTAAACATTAAGCAGGTTGCAAACTCTGCAACAAAAAGTTGTTAATAGCGCATGGCGGTCACAGCGATTCATTATAACATGCTTGAGTGTCCAGAGCACAAAAATAATAAGTGTTTCTACCTATGCACAAGACTTTCTTGTAAAAAAATAAATAAATAAAAAGAACCGTTTGAAGATGGAAAAATGAGTGAAAACATTTCGTTTACCGAGTGGGGCGGCACTGGCGGTAACGCTTGAAGTTCGTAATTGGGAGATACTGAGTTCAAGTGTTGGTTTTTTGCTGTTTTCCCCTGGTCGCTTGGGCGAATGCTAGGATGATTTTTTCGTTACAAATTTTCTTTCCCATTTCATATATTTTCGTTGAGTTGATTCCATTACAGAATCAAAAGCGCCAAAGAGGTGAATTGGTGCTGTGTGCGGTGTGACAGCGGCTTCCGCTTGTATGGTAAAGCCCCTCACTCCTTGGAGGTCCTTCGCCGGCTTCGGGGTACTCTAGGACCACGTCTACGTCCTTGCCTCACCGCCCCTGGATCCTGGGCGCCCGGTGTCTCTCTAGCTCATCGCTTCTTCTCGGTTGTGAGGCAAAAACGGCCAGCTTTTGAGTATGGCTGGAATACTGAAAAATTCTCCTCCCCAATCCAACCCAACACTGATTTAAACTATACTCTCTGCTTCTTTTTGCTGTTTACGACTTTGCCTTGTTATATTTGAAAGTATTTACGGTATATAGAAAGACGTGGGAATTTCATAAACTGAAATAAATCAGTGCGTAAATCAACGCAGCTACTAATTATATTTAATCAGAACGTTTAGTTAAACTTTAGATCACCTCTGCACAGCTGATTCAAGTCTTTCTCTCCATGAAGTATAATCAATCCTATAATGCATTAATGCCAAAATCAATAATGTTTCTGATAAATGGGTGTCCTGTCTTTAGGAAAGCAGAGGATGAAGTATTAAGTTTTTGGTTTAGTAATTATTTTTTTATTCAAATACATTGATGGAAAGAATTTCTCACAAGAACTTAATACTGCACTGATGTTAGAAAGGGTACTTGCATTACATGATTTACGGCACGTAAAAATCCTCATGCCTGAAAGAAGAGGAGTCTGAGCAAAATTTATTGGCCATTTCACGCCCTGAATTGAATGGAACGCTGATGACCTGAGATGTTAAAAAACGTACGTAAATAAATCAAATAAATAAAGTGTCTAGTAAAAATTAATAACCAACTTTAGCCCACGGTTGCAGAAGTAAGGAGGCTGTCTCTTGAATGTTAAACAGCAACATGGACAATCTTTATCGCTTATAGGAAAAGGACAAGCTCTACGAAATAAGAATTAACTACTTTTCAGAAACTTTTATTTCTTAAATTTGGTCAAAACTTCAGAGTACTTTTCTTTTTAATTAATGTTATGAGTTGTGATTAGTATTCTCGGAAAGTTTCAAGTCCCTGTGTTCCTCTTATCTACTGTTTTAACCAACTCTGTAAATTGTTGAGCTTTTAAATGGCCTTGTAGTCTTTCTCTTTATTGCTGTAAGACAATATACAATAAAGACTTTTCCAAACAGTTAGAAGCATAAACAGCAAACAAAGCTATTTGGCATTACCTGTTTTAAAACTGAGTGTTTCCATAAATAAAGTAGCTTTTATCTGTTTACTTGTGATATTTTACAAACATTTCTGATGTAACGTTATCAACAACATGAAAATTTGGTTGAATTCTTAATTGAAATAAATGCCACTTATAAATTGTCCTCTCAATCTGCAAATAAACTCCATTATTTAAAAACAGATAGTATGCCTTAAAACCAAAACATTCTGTTTATTATAGAAATTGAGCAATATGGGTGATAGGAGTACACGTTATCTGACATTTTGGTTTATCTTTATCCACTCTATGCTAATTTAATTTTAATGGAAGTGTACGTTTTGCAAATGTCTAGGACCTGCATTTCAACAGGATCAAAGATATTTTGTTTATGTTTCTAACTAACCCTAGGTTCTGAGTGTACAAAAAATCTGAAAGAAAGGATAATTTGAAGAGAATGCATATACACATTGTTAATTTTTGGAATAAATGTTATAACGAAAATTTATAGACTAATCACATTGTAACTTTTTACTGTCTCTATCAATGAAGTGCTAAGACTGTGGTACAGGAAGCAGAAGTCACTGCGGCAGGCCAAGGCTACCCTGGCCTGTAGCGCCAGTGATAAGATGAAGAATCCTTCAGTAAGAGTTTTTTTTTTTTTAAAAAAAATTGCACTACCAAGGATATATCACAATTCTTTGGCACTGCACTATCAAATGTTCAACAGCTCTAACATTTTCTAAGAAAATGTTTACATTGTATTTGAGTATCCAAATTTTAATCCTAAATTTAAGTAATGCTTTTGTTGTTATTGTTACAATTACCTATATTTTAGCTTTGATATTACCATTTTATAACACACAAAAGAAGTACTATATGTGAAGTTTATTTCCAGAAACAAATTATTCTAAAAATGGTATGTAGACATGTTTTCTTTGGTGTTGCGTAATAAATACCAACAAAAATTAAATGACATTGAAGAAACTGAAAACATGTTGCATATCAAGCACCTGTACATGTCACTTGTAGGGTTTTGTTTCTAACATAATGCTAGTTATTATTTAACATTTCATGTTCTTAAATATAAAAGAAAACACTGTGCACTATTTAGGCACAAACTACCCAATTCCCGTCAGCCTACAAGGGATTGGTAGCATGGCAAATATTTGCTCTAGTTACTGATACAGTTAAGAATCAATCTGATAAAAACTTTCAGCATTTTCGCTATTAACAAGCTTAGATAACGTGTTTTTATCACTTGATGTTGCTATGCAATTGAGTAAGTTAATGTTAGAACTTGTGATTATAATCGGCGACGCGGGCGGGGCTAATTAGTTGCAAAATGAAACATATGAATGCTGAATGATATTTTACACAGAACATTTATAAGTTTACTGAAAAAGGCATCAGCATGAGTGGGATTGGGCAGAAATATTGTTTTCATACTTTTCAATAGAAAAAAATTGCTTAAAACTAAATGTTTCAAAGCAGAAAATACTTTTCCTCACTAGCATATGCATTTGTTTTATTTAACCTTCGTTAACCCTCTTAAGTAGAGATCTTATAAAAGTTTACTTTCTAAATTAATAAATACAGTGGAAAACTCTTTTGGAACGTTAATTTATAATTTACAGAGTTATTCTAATTGCTGCAGTAAGGTATGTTTACACTCTTTTTTTAATGAGGAAGGACATTTAAGTGTGACGAAGAAGTGATGGATTCTGTTTATGCCAATTTTGCATGACTATTTTGGGTGCGTCATTGAAATGTTAATTCAAAGATGTGAGAAGTGTTTAGCAATAAAGGTTAACTGTATGAAAAAGGAAAATACAGTTTTTTGTCTTTATCATACCCAGAAAATGGCTAGGCCGGAAAATTATGGATCTATCCTCGTATGTAACAGCACTTTTCAAGAGGCATTAGTTTATTTCCATGTTTTGTGTTGACGTCAGCCACTTGTGAGGAAAAAAAATATAGAAAGGAAGAATTATTGTATACAGACTGTATGGACTGCTCGCCCTTCTAACAAAATTGCAAAGATAGACAAAAGACGAAAACGTTCCTTTGTTAATGGTCACGTGCCAGGCATATTGTGGGAAGACTGAGGCAAGGTAGAAGCTGACAAAAGGTCTAGGAGCTTGAAACCCTTTAAGATGGGCTAAGTTAGAGAAATTTCTATAACGGGTTGTTAGAACCGTACTAAGGAACACACTTGGAAAGAAAGAATTCTAAAGGGAATTGAAATGTCAAAAACCAAGATTACAAGCAGACGGGGAATGTTAGAGTTCAAAGAGTTATGCCGCCTATTCAGGAGAATTAGAGCTGGTGTAATGAGAATTATATGTGCGCTATCTAGATATCTTAATTCCTAGACCGAGGGTAGAGAGAGAAAAATGAAATGGAAAATTGTCAAATTACCAAAGGGAGGCCAAAATATATGAGAGGAGTACTTTCCAGGGAACCCCAGGCTGTGGGAAAAGTGAATGTCAGAAGGGGGAAAATAATTTTAACCAATGGCCATTGGATAGAAATGAGCGAATATAATTAATATTTTAAGACAGCCAATAGTGAACTTATAAGTCTGGAATAAAAT
The DNA here is from genome assembly GCA_030762175.1 of Metallyticus violacea. Taxonomy (NCBI): domain Eukaryota; kingdom Metazoa; phylum Arthropoda; class Insecta; order Mantodea; family Metallyticidae; genus Metallyticus; species Metallyticus violacea. The sequence goes on from CM060841.1 coordinate 14,765,110, forward strand.
ATAAAAAAAGATAAGAGTCCCATTTTCGCGTAGACGGAGTTAGGAGATAGAAAAGGGGATGCCAAAGAGTGGAGCACAAGGTTGGTAGTTAGTGTAGTGGATCACAAAGTTTGTAGTTGAGTGTTGAGCACAATGATTTGTTAATTCAGAGAAGTAAAGGTTAATCGATCGATAGAGGAGAATGAAGAGAGGTTAATAAGTCAGCAGAATTAAGAGTGGGGAACGCAGTCGAGAGCAGAGTGATTAATTAAAGTAAAATATCGTGAATTGGGGAAAAGAGAGACGATCATTGTGGTTAGAAATGAGAATAGCGGGTGACGATGACTGCAAAAGTAACAAAGAATAGGGCAAGTGTGAAGATAGCCGGAGCAGAGTTAGACTGTCAATGAGTTATTATAGTATCGAGAGTATAAAATGACAAAGACAGAATTGTAAGGCAAAAATTAGAAGTGGGAAAAAATGATATCAAGTAGAGCAGAGTAACAGGAACTGGTCAGGCAAGGCGAGCAGTCAGGTATACATAGACTGGTATTTTGAACTTGAATAAACTGTTAGTGAAGAAATCAATTTTGTATGTCTTTTGTGTGATACATTCTCTGTTCCCGTGGATCCAAAGGATCCACAAAACACTTCAGGGAACTCTGAAATCTACAACACAATACAATTGGAGCAGCCGTCTGATCTAGGAGCCGACAGAACCACAATCCAATAATCACAAGTCATCAACCTAACCACCACATCCCCCGTACACGCCTCCTATATGCCCCCACTTTCTAATAAACCGCTCCACATGACGCTCCAACGTGGGGTATTGAGACAACAAACACCAATAACCATCTAACACATAAAATCATCTCCGACTCCTTTAATAAAACCGTTCCAAGTGGCGCCCAACGTGGGGCACTGAGACAACAAAAGTACCATAATCATCTAACCTATTAAATCACTTATGCTCGCATATTAAACTCGCTACAAGAGGCGCTCAACGTGGAGCATCGAGACAAAAAACACCAATAATCATCTAACATATTAAATCACCACCGACCCCTCTTATAAAACCGCTCCAAGTATCTCCCAACGTACATTGAGTCAACAAACATCCATAATCATCTAACCTTTTAAATTACCTGCGCCTGCGTACTAAAAACGCTAAAAACACTTATCTTTCAACAGCAGAGCTTCTAGTGTATTAAGCATTGAATTAGCAATACTTTTAATGAATTCGAATTAGAACAATTTTTTTTAAATCAACTTCTTCAATAAATTTATAGACATTTATCATCCGGTTGGCAACGCTATGTAAGTTCACGCTAGTTTTACAGGGATTCAATCCCGACATTACTAGGTGTGCTACAGGTTTATTACGTGTCTGAAATTCTAATATATACTTTGCAATCAGGTAGCAGTCTAAAGAAACAAAATAAACCTGAATTTTAGGAATCTATTTATTTAAATTACAAAAACATTTCTGAACTAAGCTTCGATTCTGAGTTTACAGTGGTTTGCATTGGTTAAAAAGTATACAATTGCTTCAAATTGCCCAAATGGCATTCCATTGAATTTAACTAACTTGACCAACTTATCATAATCAGAATTGAAAAAAAAAATTGTTTGATGCTATACCAGGATAATTTTCTACGATTAATATTTTATATTCTGTTTGACTTTTCTTGCATTTGTAAAACACTTTTTATAATTTAAATAAAACAATGAATAATTTTAAGATTTTTCTGCCATATATATCTCACAACAGCTTAAGTTTAATGCAGGCATCAACTTCAAAACATCTTAAACAAATGAAAAATATTAATAATAGCGCTTTCAAATGTCACATGTTGAAGACTAGTAACGAAAATAATTTAATAAAAATGTAGGTAGAGTATTTTTTAAAATTCTCACAAAAATTTAACAAAATGCAATATTATTATATGATAAATATAATAATTGACTTATCTTCCGGGAACGTTTTTTTTTTCCTTCATGAAAACTTAGTGAAAAAATACCACAAAATCTCTAATCTTTAAAGTAACCATAATATCATTGAAAACCATAAAATCATACAAACCTCCTTTGAATATTTTAGGTATATTATATGAATTTTGTTACATAAACAATGGTCATATTTATTTACAGGCAGAATTTTAATTTTCAAAATTTTGTAAGCTTAATGCAGTTTCGTTGTTGTATCTTCCGGTTCCGTCTATGCGAGGAGTGCAAGTTGAAATATGTTCAATTCCATCTAAAGCAAAATGGAGGCGACACGTGGCAAACAATATTATACTCTGAAATTCTGCTTTCGCTTCAACGAACCTTCAACTCAGGCATGTAATGTTACAGGAGGCCTATGGAGCCTATAGCACAACTCGAAGATGATTTAAAACGTTTAACGAAGGGAGGCAATCAATTTCATAGGAAGATGGACCAGGTGCTCCAGTTGAAAGAAGAAAATATAAAAACCACTCCTGTCATTGCGAGAGAAAATCGTCGAATAACTTTAAGAAGCTTTCAAAATGTCTTAAAATTTCACTGAGTGCTGAAAAATTGCCATGAGACATGTTTGTGCACGGTGAGTTCCAAAACTGCTGTTTCCCTTTTGCGTACAGGTTTGCATGCAGTTGAAGATGTTACAGGAAGATGAGGAGTTTTTTTCAAGGGTTGCTTCTGCTGGGGAAGTTAGGGTCATCTCATTTTCGACATTCAAGGTTACCAGCGTGTCGTACCTGCGACCATAATTTTAACGGACCGTACTACAGAAATGTCCCGTAAATTTGCAAGGCCACATTTTCGTGCAATAAACTGCATACTGCACCACGATAATGCACGACCACACACAAATATTGTTGCTGAGTATCTCACAAAAACAATGTGAAACTTGTCCCTCATCCTCCCTATAGTCTAGATTTAGCCTCGAGTGACTTTTTCCTTTACCTCAAATTGAAGAAACACTATCAGAAGCAGTGGTTAAGGCTGCGAGGGCGATTCTAAAGGACTTGTCAAAAATAGTTTACAGCATGTCTTTGCAGGACAGATGCATTGCATCCAAAGGGAACTATTTTGAGAAAGATCATCGAAATTATGAGGATGGGTAAATATATGTTGTCAAAAACTATCATCATTCCTTGTTGAACGAGAGAATTTATGCTAAATCCTTTAAAAAAATCACCAGATTCTTAAAAATCTTACGTTAAAAAATAAATATGCAAATGGAAAAAATTGGGTTTTCTATAAACAAATCAAAAAGAAGAAAGTTGGTAAAGTTATACAGTGTACTTAATAACATGCAGCTATCAAAGCATATGGCGCTGTATGACATTCATTCAAAATGTTTTACGTATATATATATATACATTTGTTCATCAAAGGTTAGAATTACAGTAACAGTGAATATACATAATAAAATTTCCACATTAAATATATGGGCATATAACAGAGAAAATTTTACTCTACCGATTATTCATTTGTAAATTCGCAAATGGCGTATTATATCTCGTACAATTATGCTATAACAACAGGTTTGAATTTTTCTATATTATTGGTTGAAGACAATTTGAACTAATTAGGAGAGCGTTATAAACACCATTACCAATATTAATAGACACCTTTATGATAGCAAGATGGATTTGCAATGGGATCTATCTCTAACCAATTTTTCTTCTAGTAGGTAATTAATTTATTATACAAAGAGGTTACATCATATGTAGAAAATTGTAGTCAACTTATCTATTGGGTGTTTAGAAGATATTTCATGAATCACGGCAAGAAACATATAATGAATGAATGAATGAATAGTGTTTAACGCCCGTTTTAGCTACAGAAACATCACAGGCGAAAGAAATATATAAATCGTATAAAACACGTTCATATTCATTTCTTCTGTGACACACTAAATGTCAAAGATTAAACACACTAAGAGAGGAATATTCCTTGTTCAAACTAGTCATTATTTCGGACCAAATATTAATGTCAAGATGCCTTCTCAGATCATTTAATTGCTTGATAATTTGAACAAATAAGGCCATTCATTTTTAAGTAATGAATTTATTTGTAAACGGGTTCGAAGACAATTCAAATAAAGCTCTTTAATTCTAGGAAAATCTATAAATATACATTCTGTTCAGTCAGTTCTTATCATCGGGAGGGGGGTCAATGGACAAAGTATAAAAAATTGGAGGAAAAATAAATTAGTTTACTATAAAGTGGTTACAATTATTATCATAGCACAAACTTTTATTTCAACTATTTGCCAAAGAAATAGTTAAAACTGTCTTGGAAGAGGCTGCCAGGGGAAAATAAAAACTTCTCTGTAGAATGACATTATTTCGCGTCGCACACAAATGCCCTGTCATATCCAGAAAAATGCAATGTAAAACTGCTGATAAGGAAGGCAGTAGGGTAAACAAACATAAAACGAAAAGCCAAGTACTACATAAATTTTATAGGATAGAAACCAATACTATAGATTAATGGAAAAAAAAGTAATGGAAAAAAATGAAATAAATTAAAAAGACAGTCAGACTAAAATAAAATGGTGATATGAAAAGCTAATGTCCCAACTTAATACCCAAATAAAAAAAGAAGAAGAAACAAATTTATATTAATAACAAAACAAAAGACGTTTGAACTGCGTCCTACAGCTTCTGCACACTTTTTCCAACATTCGCGACAGTGTGCTGTTTCTGTTTTCAGTGGTGTGTGCAAAATACAGACTCCAACGTGATAATAACAGAAACACTAGTACTGCTCCATGTACATCACTATAGCGCAATAAAAAACACTTCCTAACAATCCCATCCGAGTGAGGATAAGTGCTTTAACATTTAAAAACTTTAGAAGGACATGGTCTACGCCCAACTCGGGTACTGCTTACGTCATTGATGCCTCCTTTTCACATTTATGTAAGCTACATTGCAATACGAGACATTAATTAGCTGCCTAGCATTTTTACTGGTGTAATATCAACCTTAAGCGAGTGGCCAGTTGATATTCCGGTCCGTCTGTCAGAACACGTGACATCCCGGTCACGCGTACGGTGACTTGGCAACGCCGCAGGAAAGCAATAACTATTCTGGCTTCTTCAGGCTGCATGACCGTATATGTTATGGTTCCCATTTTAAAAACCTGGCTGTATTTTAACTTGAAAATTAAAATATTAAAACGAGGATTTACCACGTTTTAGCCACAAGAAATTTATGTGTTTTAGAAATGTTGGTTTATGATCAGTAATTAGAGCATAAGAATTTGCTTTGCTTGGGTTTATTTATTTTATAAATTTAACTTTCGGATGTTTCTTTAGATCTTGGAGCGCCACGAAATTTTATTCGATTTAACTAATGGGGCATATACACCTCAGGAGTCGAAATATAATTGAAACATTTTTTTCAGTTTCATGTACGTAAAAGAATTTTGCAACATCTACAAAATTAGGCAAATTATGCATTAAAACATCTTAGTTGAACCATTTTTTTAACACCATTCACAACATTTTAAGTTATTCTAATTGAGTATTTTAAATTTCGTTCTGTCGCTGAATTCGTTTCATTCTGGTACTGTGATGAACCTGTAAGCGTTGTAAACCTGTTAAAAAGAGAAGTAGCTTTTTCATTTGTCTGTTGTTGATTTTAAATGTGAAAGCACGTGGTGAACAAATGCAACATTACAAAGAGACTATATGTATTTACATACATATATAGAATTGAAAGATAACCGTCAGGGTGGCCGAGGTCATTAAGGCGCATAGTTGTGAGCGGGAGGTCTGGGGTTCGATTCCTACCAGGATCGTCCTCCCTGACTGAGGTTTTTTTCCAGTTTTCCTCAGTTCTCAGTCCTCATACATGGCAAATGCCGGGGAGGTACCCTAAACTTAGGCCTGGAATGTTTCCTTCCTTAAAAAAATCCTTTCCCAATATATTATTTCATCTCATGTATTATTAGTGTCCACCGCCTGTGGTGTCTCAGTAGTAAAAACGGGCGTTAAACACTATTAAAAAAAATGAAAGATAATCATTATAGCTAAAGTACCATTGAAAAGAAAACTTGAATACTGCATATTAAGACTACGACACCCATCACATTAATCTTTAAGTCCATTACTCGTTTTCCAAAATAGTATTTTTCAAAAATGTTTATATTATAACCTTTACAATTTTTAAGATAATTGCATGAAAATTTGCATAGATCTCTTCTTGAAGTCAACAATGTGAATCTCAGTTTTTAGCTTATGTTAAATAGAAAGATGTTTTAAAGAAGAGTATTTAAAATTCAGATTTCATAAAACAATTTCCCCTACACTTGCACTGTACGCATTTTGACTACTGAAATACAGTTGTTAAATTTAAATGTTACCTTTATAATGGAGAAAGAATTGTTCAGTTGTAAATATTGGGAATATTTTGTAAATACCTTTTTGATGCAAATTTAACAATAACTATTTTGAGAATTAATAATTTTAAAGTTAAGAAAAACATGTTTTAATTTATAATAAAGAAAAGATTTTGAATATTAAGCATGCACAATTTAATAGCTTTTATAAAAACGGAGAAAAAATGCAAAAAATATATTTTGTGTATACCCTCTTAAGGCCTGTTAAGTCGGTCCTAGTGGTGTAGTGGTAACCATACTTGCCTTCTAAACCCAAGATCGCGGGTTCGATCCCGGCCAGAACCGATGGATTTTTCCGGGCGTAAAAATCCTAAGTATGGCTTCCTTCGGAAGGGAAGTAAAGTTGTGGGTTCATGTTGTACATTTACGGCACAAAAAAGAACCTCAAACCTGAAAGAAGAGGCCTCTGAGCAAAATTTGTAGGCCCTGAATTGATTGAATGGAACGCTGATGACCTGAGATGTTAAAGAACGTCCGCAAATAAACCAAATTAAAAAAAAAAAAAAAGCCTGTTAAACGCCCCAGAGGGCAAGGACATGATCTCTCTATACTAAACCACTCTGCTAATACGCACTATACATATAACCAATCATATTTCTGTTCGAAATTTCTTCATTTCTTTTGTTTTTGGCACCATTAATATTGGTTTGTGGTTATAACCGCATTTTTTTAAAATGGTGTTTAACGCCCCTTTTCATTACTGAGGCATCGCAGGCGGTGGACACTGATGATGCATGATATACAATAATAAGCTGAAAAAGGAATTAAAAGTGAGCGTTTCAGGTTTATGTTTACGGCCCCTCCCAGGAAAAATCGATTGGCAATTGGTCTAATTAAGAAACAAATTTTGCAGTGTATAAAGAACCTGAAATATACGATAGCAAATCACCTTTTCTCTCTGCGCAGTTTTCTGAGCGGTGTGTATCATTAACCTTGAACGTTTCAAACATCTGGCCCAGAATAAAGAGAAAAAAGTGTTGACGATTTTCAACCATTTACTTCATAATATAGCTACATATAACCTTTGTAAAGGGTTTTTTTTACCATAATTTCGTTTATTGATTTAACATTATGTTTAGCAAGATGGGAATTGCAATTTTTCAGACTTGTTTTATTTGGAAAATACTGCGCTAACATTTTGGCAGGTGTATTTAAACATTATGGAACAATTTCCAATTCATGGGCTGACAAATAATAGTAAGAAGAAGACTCCTAGCAAATAGTCTAGTATTCACTTTATAAGCCACAAAGAATTTATCATTAGCAGAAAACGAGAGTGGTAACAAATTGCTCATTGACTTTACTTTACTGCTAATAAATGTTGGAGATTAATTAGGAGACATCCTCAATTTGATAGAGAAAAAAATAAGGAAATGAGGAACATAAGACAGGGAGCGAAGAGATTTCGTCACATGAGAAATTGCCTCTGAAAAGGCGTTTTATAACTGCGCAAATGTAAGTCATGAAAAATCAACAAAACGCGCTAAAAATACTACAAAATTTTACACTTTTATATTTGTTTACGTGCAACTTAAAAAACACGAAAGACTGTTGAACAGTAGCTTTGCAAAGATAAGCATATTCGCTTTGGCGTTACCATATATTGCTTACTTCGTTGTTTTTATGTAAAAATGGTAAGTGGGAATGGCAACTAAGCACTGATGTGTTTATTTCAGCAAGATTTACTGATAGAAACTGCAATTTATTAATGCTGTTTTCAGCAAAATGGTTCTATGGACATCCAAGAACCTAATTCCGACATACTTTTGTTAGATAAGCATTATATTCTTGGATTAAACGCACGAAAAGTGCGATGTTGTTAAACAATCTGGAAAAAGCGACTAACCGACTATAAAATGCGCTGTCCTTAGAGTTAACTGTATAACAATCTTCACAAAGAAATGTGAATATGCTTAACGCCATTTGAAAACACGACAAAAAATGGGAGGGTGACACGAAGTTGAATCACGGGTACCGCAGCAGAGATGTGAAACATCGCATTAGTATACAAGGTTTATAACTAAAGCCATATATATATATATATATATATATATATATATATATAAAGGTGCCAAAATTTAGACACACTTCAAGCAAAAAAAAAACTATATTAACCTAACAAAACTGAATTCACACAAACAGAAAATGATGAGCACTAATCATCTTAGACTTTTACAGTTACAAAGTTGCTCAAAATGCCCACCATCGGCGTCGATGCACTTCTAAGTAAGTTGAACTACTGATTGAGCAACGTTTGCGAAAGTGTCCTCAGCGATTGCAGCACATGCCGTTTCAATTTCTTCCCGAACCAATATAGCTGGTTTTCTACGGTATACAACATCCTTAAGAGTTCCCCATAGGTAGAAGTCCAACGGAATTAGATACGGAGAACGCGGTGGAAACTTAATCGGACCTCTTCGTCTTATCCAGTGCCTTGGATAGTGCCTTGGATCCAGTGCGCGGAGCTTGATGCTGTGCGAGGTCTCCCAGATCTGCCCTTGTGAACATCGCATGCGGTACCATGAGTCTCAAATTTGTCTCGAATGCGTGCATTTGTTACTCGCGTTGACGGTTCTGCTCTGTACACACGTCTCCATTATGTTTGAACTTCAACAACATTCTCGGTTTTCCAATACCACTTCAAAATTGTTTTCCCCTGTTCAAACGATAATCTTGGCTCCATTTTACTGTAGCAACGCTAACATAACGTAATGTGAGTCAAATCTGTTTACAGAACATCAGGTGACAATTTTTACTTTATTTGTTCATTGTTGATTTACGATAATCTTGACTTCATTTGTTCATTGTTGATTTACCTTTCACGTAGCAACGCTATCATAATATATGTGAATCACATCTGTTTACAGAACATCATGTGATGATTTTGGCATCATTTGTTTATTGTTGATTTACAATAATCTTGGCTTCATTTGTTCATTGTTGATTTACCTATTCCGTAGCAACGTTATCATAATGTATGTGAGTTACATCTGTTTATAGAACATCATACTACTATTATTTTTTTTTTTTCGGTCCAACTTTGAAATGTATTAAATAGATATCTACTGTGAAAGGGTGTATACATTTTTGGTACCCTCGGTATATATATCAAAATAAGGTTATTGTTCATCCCTTATATCATAGGAAAATATTTTCCCTACAATATTAAGGAACTTCAGGAAATCCTGAGGAGAAACTCAGAAACACTGAACCCCATACTCTGTCAATTTTATTGCATCATAAGTACGTAAAGATAATTAAGCTTACTATCTTGTAGTTAGGTATTACGCGATGACTTACAAATACTACCGAGAATCGACATGCATACCAAGGACATAAGCAGAGGTGTTCAGCGAGAACGCTAAAGTGAAATCGCGAAAAGTTAGCCTTGAGTCAGTCGCACCGAGCACGGTCTAAATCTTCTGGAAAGCTGATTATTTCTGCTACTTGTGGCTGTGACGCATTCGGTTTATAGCTTGGAAACGACTAATGAGGAACAAGGCAATTTCTGCTGTATCAAAGGAACTGTTAAAGGTGATGCAATGTTGTTCCATATTGCACCATGAATCAAAGTGACGTTCATCTAGTCAAACGGTGGCCGTCTAAAAGCAAACCCTGCGTTTGGAAGTTAAGGGAATGTGGAAATAGAATATCGCTTGAAAAACCTAATTTAGCTATACTATTTTCAGTATAAATATTATTTATTCTCCAAAACACCGAAAGCACTACAAAATATGCTGGATAAATTATGTGAGCATAGCAAAAATGCAGGGCTGCTAATAAAAAAACTGAAGACACAATTTCAAATGGACCTGAAACACCAATAAAAATAGATGGAGCAGTCGGCACATATGTGAGCGAATATACATACCTAGGACAACAGATTTCCTTCCATGATAAAATGGAAAAAGAAGTACAAAGAAGGGTCTCATTAACCTCGAGAGCATTTTGGGCCCTTAAGTTTATATTGTTAGGCCAAACACTAAATAAGAAAATCAGATTCCAGACGCTCGAAACCTGTGTATACCCTGTATTACAATATGGGTACCAGACATGTCAAATACAGAAAAACAAAGGACCAAAATTCAAACACGTCAAAGAAAAATACAACGCAAGATTCTGGGAATAACTTTGAAGGACAAAATACCTATAGTATTAATAAATCAGCTATCTCAGACAACAGACATTGCACCAGGCAACGATAGAAAAAAAATCATGGCAATGGACTTCTTAAAATGGGAACCGTAGCTGAAAGGCGACCTGCGTTCGATCCCAGTGGCCTTAAGTGAGATCCATATCAGACAAAGCGGCGTCTGGGTAAGATTTATCCGAATACGTTTCCCCTGCCACTTATTCCGTCGTTGCTACATAATCATCTCATCCCCATCTTCACCTTCATCATTCAGTCTAATGTAGACCGCCTATTTTCGATGCGAGCATTTTAAATGGATTACACCACTGCCATCCGGTGCACTTGTATGTGGGATCCCAATGGCAGGTGGCAAGGGAATTGCGATTAGAACTAACTCACTTACTCTTTAAAATTTAAGTATCATTAAGTAGCTGGTGCGATTTGAATTTTCAAAGTGGCAATGGATCAGATTTTAAACGTCCTCTTCAATAATATTTAAATTTATTTTGGACAGCCTCCGTGGTCTAGTGGTAGCGTTTGCGACTGTTACTCCGGAGGTCCTGAATTTCCGGTCAAGTAAATTTTTTTTTCGGAGTTTTTTCTTACCCTGAGAAGGCGAGAAGGTGCCAAGCACTCTGAGCTCATTTGCACCTTATTAATTAATTTCATTCCATTCCATTCATAAGCATATTTAACATTTACAGTATTCACGCTCAATCTACAGACATTGCGAGAAGATCAATGCAGCCAAAGTGACAATAAATAAATAAAAACATATTTAAATATATGGTAACTCAGACTAGCACGTTTTGAAATGAACACTCTGCACTTGCAGAATTAAGAGTACACAGATGATAGTTATGACTGGCCACGTTTCTCATCTTCTTTACAAATCTCAAATCTTCATCACATCATTTTTATCTATACATATCTTTAATGACACTCTTTTCCTATGTATTTTTTCTGTTCACGTTCCTACTTGATGTATCTTTTCTGTTCTAGCTATGTTTCCTTTACATTTTAATTAATTTAAAAGTTGGGCTTTTTGGTGTAGCACAAACGAATTTGTTTTTTGTTCTGGGATCGGGTAGATCTCAGCAGGAACAACTGAGAAAATGACATTCTGAGTTGTTGGACATTCCGTGATTTGGGTCAGCATCATTGTAATCAACAGCAAATGCACATCACGAATTACAGCTTATATCTCGTGGGATATGCTCTATGAAGAAAACTATTTTCGTTAAACACATCTGGTTGTAGAGGAACCAGTCGCCCATTTTTCTGAATTCAGAAGTAGCTAGGTGACTTTTACATTTCGATGAGAGACTTTTTTTAATATATTGTAAATTAGCATGGAGCTTCTTAATCTATTAGCAACTTAATAGAAAATGATATGCATTTTAGTTGTGTGCGATTGTGCAGTGCTGCTTGACTTTTGTTTCCTCAGTTATTACTTTGGTGATAGAAACGATTATAATGGTATCATCACAAAAAATATGGAGGAAGTTTTAGCGACAATATGGCGCTCAATATCAGGGTCCAAAGCTGCAAAATTTTTTCTCTTTAATTTTTACACAATTGAATGTTTTACTAAGTTTTGACCTCAAGTTTATTAACTATTAACTGTGAAAACTATTTTTTTTTTTTTAGATAAAATAGACATTACTCTAAACTGATTTAATACAATGGTAGCCCAGTTGGTTCCTACGGCTGCGGGTCCGTTAGTCCTGGTGGTGTAGTGGTAACCATACTTGCCTTCTAAACCCAAGATCGCGGGTTCAATCCCGGCCAGGTCCTATGGATTTTTTCGGGCTTCCTTCGGAAGGGAAGTAAAGCCGTGGGTCCCGTGTCGTACATTTAGAGCACGATAAAAAACCTCAAACCTGAAAGAAGAGGCCTCTGAGCAAAATTTGTCGACCGTTTCACGCCCTGAATTGAATGGGACGCTGACGACATGAGATGTTAAAGAGCGTCCGTAAAAGTAAAGAAATAAACTAACAAATAAATAAATATAAAAATAAATAAATAAAATAAAAAACTCTGCGGGTTCCAATTGTGAAACAAATCAATCTCTCAATCAATCTCTCTACTTGTCTCCCCTCTTGACCGTCATTCAATGTTTAGTTCATCCTAATGGCTGCCTGCCATTCCAACAAAGAGAACTTTATTGATGCATCTGCTGTGCAATTCCGAGCTGAAATTGTGGCGTTGTAGGGTTCTTGTATCTTCACATCAGAGGGCACAATGCCTAAATGCTGCAAGGGTCACTCGTTCTACTCTTTTTCTCAATATTATGGTATGTTTGCTAAGCAATCTTTATATCCTTAATTATTTACATTAACTTATTTCCATTCCATATGTAGTTTGGCTTATTTTCTTGAAATCATTCCATAAACCGTAAATAAATGTTCACATACTTAACAAAGAATAATTGAGTAAGGCATTTTGTAAACAAAAAAAGTTTCTATATTGCCTACCTCTTCTATTCTTCTGAAACACATTTCTTTCCGTTCACATTTATTATTCGTTTTATTTATTATAACCCCTTTTAAGATTGAACCGGGATAAATATAAGGAAAAGTGCAATTTGTGCTATTGCGGCTAAGGCGATGAATTGCGTCGTAGAATAGCGACTGCATGCGGTACGTTTTCAAGGTTATAGTTCCATGTCGTGCATGTAACAGAAATAAAACACGATGATTGCCTATTAAAAGTGAGTGCTTTTTAGCACGTGCTACGTCCCTATTTCACAGAAATTGCGTAATACTGACAGATAACCTGAAAAGTAAAATATTTTCAAGGAAAATAATTGTTTATCGTTATCTAAATGAACTGCGCATATTAACTAACTCGTTTCTGTTTAGAAGTCACGTGTTTTCTCGGCTATAGTTGCATTATTTAACTTTTTGTTATATTTTAGAAGTTACAGGGAGATTTTTCAATGCATATGAACGAATACATTGTGGGATATTATTACTACTACCTAGTTTCTCACTTCTTTTCTGATTCAACATCTCAATCACTTCATTTGTTAATTTCTTACTCTTATTGCAATGTTGGTTTTAAATTATATTTATCTTGCTTGAAGTACACTTTTGTGGGTTAATGCATTACATGTATGCATTACAAATGAATATGGGATCTTTGAAGTTTGTTATTTATATTTTTTGAAAACCTTTAATTTATTTTATGACAGCTTAAAATAACACACTGCCTGTTTATTGCTGTTTTAGTTTTTTTATCTGGAAGCATCTTGAATACTTTTGATATTTACTAATAGATAAGTTATTTTTATTAGCTATCTTTTCTAGCTGAAACTCACCTGCATGGAAGCCATTTTGTTTCTGCTAAAGCAGTCAAGACAGCGACACCTATATTTATTCTGACACTATTACTTTTATCTTCCCATCTTTTGTATAACTTCTCTCCTCCTCGTTTTACTTTAAATTATTTCTGTTTTTTAGGAACCACATATTTCATTAAAATCGACATCTGTTCTCTAAAACTTTTCTGAAAGCAAGACACGACGAAGCTCAGCGCTTCTGACGAAATAAAAACGAACTATTCAAACTTATTTGTTATTTTAATTCTTACACTTACAAAAGAAAGTCTGAAATGTTTTGAGATCTTGAGGTGGTAATTTATTTTTTCTTTTAAATAAAAATACTAATTTATGGTCAAGAAGTAATCAGTAACCAGCAAATAGTATATTCTGTAATCAAGAAATAAAACGTAAAATGTATACAACACAACTTCAGTAAACAGCCTTTCCAACTTTTACTGAACTAATGGGCCAATTCAGGTTAAAACATCGCCACAATTTATTTGCCAATATATATTTTAAGTAAAGCCTAGAAGAAATATTATTATTATTATTGATTGATTGATTGAGCGAGCAAAAATGATTAAAACGTTATAAAACAATTCTTAATACAAAATCTAAAGCAAAACTTCTATTTTTAGCATACATTTAATATATTGCACAAAACCTTAGTTAACAAGCCCGAATGTAACTATTCCATAACTGGTTTGTTATTTCGACATAAATAAATTCATTAATGACAACAGTTTTAATTAAACTCTATTTTACAAAATAAGCAATGCTTTACACAAGTCGTAAAAACGTTATTGAATCGAGATAAACTGGGCGATCGTCTTTTTGAATAGCTCAGTGACTGATTTAGATTGAATGTGCAAAATATAAAAATGTGACTTTAAAGATAAGGGAATGTTATATTGCATTGTTAACTTAAATATATTTATGTTCGGGTTCAATATTTTAAATGTAAAATAAATATTTAGTTATTTGAACTTAGGTATTTTCAATATTTTAAGCGTTGTTGAGTCAATTTTTTTGAGGGGGGAGCCCTATAAGGTTGGTCTATTTACCGTAGCTAAAACAATTTTAGGCTAATTTAAGGTCGTTAAACGTTTCGTATATTATTAAGAAGTTCGCTCAGCTCAAATTTTTATGAAGGGGGTCGAACATTTTGGTAACAACTGTTTATTATTATTATTATTATTATTATTATTATTATTATTATTATTATTATTATTATTATTGTTATTATTATTGTTGTTGTTGTTGTTGTTGTGTTCAAAACCACAATTTCTGTGAGTTATTTTGTAACTGTCATTCCCTTAGTAAATGCCTTTCTTTACAAACAGATATATTCATTTTTCGAAGTTATAATTTTTTAAAAGCACAATATTTTCAAAAATAGTTTTAAAAATAAGCGAAGGCCACCATAGCGACAAAGTGCGGCGCAATATAAACTAAAATAATTATTGTCCCTTTATCAGTATAACAAGAACACGTGACTGATAACTTTTGTTTTATCAGCTCTTACACGTCCAAAAAAAAAAAAAAAAAAAAAAAACTTTTAACTGTGGATGAGATAAAGTCACTTTCGTGCGACGTAAAGGAACGTTTATTACTTGAACGTGGAGCTTAAGAAACAACATAAAGCTACTTGATTGCGAGTCGTTTTCCATTCCAACTAGGTCAGGGCCGAGAGCTGGAAAGTATAAACAACTTTGAATCCACAAACAAAAGTAATTAACGCGTTTTTTCAGTAGAGCGCTTAGAAATCGCATAAACATGTCTCTGGAAATAGCCGATCAGTTCCGTCATGTAGCTTTAAGGAAATAAACAGACTTTGCGCGAAATATTTGCATTGTAAATATTTGTTTTATCTGCCTGTCTCATGCGAGCTGTTAACAGCGCCAGTTTATCGCCGCGTGCTAAATTCTGTCAACATTCTGGATTAGATAAACGCATGCTGTTTGCATCTTTAGAACGTATCTCTCTCCATTCTTTTTCTTAAATTAAATCCTCCACATTCCACCTCTCAGTATATCGCTTTTCGCTATCCCTCGTTACCGAGCACGTTTCTATTCAACCTTATTCCGCATGTCAGTTCCAGAATTTGGAACTCCCTTCCTTCTGAAATCAGAGTTTGTCGGACATTAAACAATTTAAACATCTTCTTCTTCTTCTTTTTCTTTTTCTTCTTCTTCTCCTCCTCCTCCTCCTCCTCCAATTCCTCTTCCTTCCTTACTTCCACCTTATTCCAGAAAATTTATTGAAAAACAAGTGGAATCCTAACACTATTTTCATATACTTTCTAACTTTATTGCAACATGTAATATTTTCATGCAGTATATATATTTAATTTAGCCTTTTTCTATATACATATTTACTCTATATTTCTCCTGATTTTTTTTTTTTTCGCCTGGTAGAGTGGAAGTGAAGGCCTTATGGCCTTAACTCTTGCGTGGGTATTTGAATAAAGAAAATGAGGAAATAAAGAAAAAAGTTATATCAGCTCGATTGAAGAGAATTTAATTAATTTTTTTTCGAAATTCTAAGAATTTTAAAAGTGATTACGTTAAATTTCATATATATACACACACACGCATTAGGCTATTCCACTCTACCAGGCGGAAAAAAAACCCAGGAAAATTAGAGAATACAATATATAAGTTACATAAAATACAGAAAAAAGGCAAATGCAATATATATATATATATATATATATATATATATATATATATTTTACATAAAGCGCGTATACCACCTGGTTTAAATCTTACATATTAGTTTTTTTCTTCCCACACTCTCATATCTAGTTTCATCTGTTTCCATGCAGAACGTAACCTTCGATACTCAATATTTACTTTTATCACCTTCACTTGTCTTCTTGCTATAGAAGGACTCGCAGTAGTTCGAAATATAGCAATTTCAAGTGTGACTCTTTCTCTGTGTTTTATCTTTATATACTT
Source organism: Metallyticus violacea (assembly GCA_030762175.1). Taxonomy (NCBI): domain Eukaryota; kingdom Metazoa; phylum Arthropoda; class Insecta; order Mantodea; family Metallyticidae; genus Metallyticus; species Metallyticus violacea. Next base: position 14,781,905 of record CM060841.1, read on the forward strand.
TTATTATTAGTGTTAATTTGTTACATTGTTAATAGTGTTTCTTTATTTTTATGTTTCATTAATATATTATATATATATATATATATGTTGCGTGAAAATATTACATACGTTCATATAGTTAGAAATTTGATAAAAATGGTGTTAAATTCCACTGTTCTTCAATAATTTTTCTCCAGTAAAGTGAAAGGAAGGAGGAGGAGAAGGAGAATAAGATGATGACATTATATATATATATATATATATATATATATATATAAGTATAACAATATTATATTACGTTGCAAGCTTTAATTGTGATGTAATGGGGCCTATGCTGGTAAAATTCTAATGTTTTACAGTTACCTTATTGTGGATGCTGAGTATGTAAGTCGAGCAATATTTTCTGAACAAATCACCACCGTCGTTCGCTTTTGGAAGGGTGAACAAACTTTCACGCCGATGATTAATGTTTTACATAAAGAATGACGATATAAGTGAACTACGATCCTGTTTTCGCCCAGCATTTCCTCTAACCCACGTGAACGATACCGTAAGTAAACAGAGAAAGTTGCCTGTCGGCTGAACTGCTCTGGTTTCCTGCTCTAGAACGATCGTTTTAGAAAGTTTTACATCCCTGCGGGTTAAACCGATATTAGCATGAAAAGTTTTAAAATTAATAAGCATTATCGAGGATCTAGATCTTTAGGGCTTTATATTTATTAGACTCCCCTTTCCCTGAATTGATCGCTGAATACCAAACACATACTAAAGTTTTACAGTCTATTGTAACTAAAGCAATAAGCTCGTAGTGGTAAATCATGCAATACACGTGCACTAGGATGCAAGGAAATGTTTTAAAAATTGATCGAAGGGATTTTTTTAAAAATGAATTTTCGTGAATGTGTTATGCAATTAACGCGCTTGTATTCTATACTATTTTTTTTTCTCGATCGTTATTTAAATGCATTTGTTTTTAATTTTAAGTATACCTGTATTTGTTTCACAAATAAACACGTCTCATTTCAGTTAGAACTAAAATTAAGATATAGCAGTTTCAAATTCATCTCTAGAAAGAAACAATAAAAAGTTTGCATCATTCTATTCCGATAAAATTAGTAATTGTACTAATTGTGATATTACAGTTAAGTTTTCTAAATAAAGGCTCTGTTTGCTCACTGAACTGATGTGGCAGGCATTAACATTTCTTTTGTTTCTATAGCAACTAGAAAATGTCAACTTGCAAGGTGTATAAACAGCAATGGCAAATAAGCAGGATCATACAACAAGAATTGTGTATGTCATATGTACATTACCAGGACAATAAAGAATTTAGTTAGTGCTTAACGAATCGCGAGCAATACACCTCCGGTATATAAACTTGTCATTCATACATTCTCTTTTTAATATATTTTTTGTGCGCCAACATTAACCACTTTTTCTTTAATTGATCTTTCAAATAATCCAATAGTCTGTAAGATTAAGATAAAGTAGCCTATTGCTTCCCATAAGGGGAATGCCCTCCTAACAAGTAGGGAAAGCTCGCCTTTCCTAACGCGGTGAGCTATTCCACGCTAGTTGTTCGTATGCTGTTTAACACACTGACTGATTATTCTTTGGTTACTCCATTTCTCACTGCATTAGTTGCTTCTCGAGAGATTTCCGTTTTTCTCTTCCTCTTGCCACTCTTGACCAATCTGAACCTGCATGTTCCTTGAAGATGTCTGTCCATCTTCTTCTGGGTCTTCCATGTGTTCTTTTTCCTATCCGGGTGTCCCACGTGGAGATCTTGTAGGTTCATCTATTATCCTGCATTCTTGCGACGTAACCGCCCTATTGCCATTTGCTTCTGGTAGCTATTTGTGCAATGTCTGATGTCTGAGGTAACTGATTTATTAATACTGTAGGTGTTTTGTCCTTCAAAGTTATTCCCAGTATTTTGCGTTGCATTTTTCTTTGGCATATTTGAATTTTGTTCTATTGTTTTTCTGTTAGTGACCATGTCTGGCACCCATATAGTAATACAGGCAGGGTATACACCGGTTTCGAGCGTCTGGAATCTGATTTCCTTAGTGTTTGGTCTAACAATATAAACTTAAGGACTGAAAATCCTTTCCATGTCAATGAGACCCTTCTAAGTACTTCTTTTTCCATTTTATCATGGAAGGAAATCTGTTGTCCTATGTCCTATACATAAACTGTTCCATCTATTTTTATCGGTGTAAATAATCTGTAAAGGGCCCTTATTATTAATTTGCTCTTTTCCAAGAATTATTCCTTAGAATTCCACAAAAGCAGAGGTCCAGATCATTCCAGATGACAAACTGTTCTTAGCACATTCACCAGTAATTCGATGATTTGACTCATTTGTGCAAGTTTCCCCACATGATTGAAATGAAGAAATCTTAAGGACTGCGATTAAACATCACCAAACACTGCAGCAAAATATCCTTTCTTCCTAGCTCACAGTTAACAACAATCGACTTTTTTTTTCACTAGGTGTGTTCCATTACAAAACTATTGGAATAGAACGCCCGTTTTTACTACTGAGGCATTACAGGCGGCGGATACTGACGACACATGAGATGAAATTGGGAAAGGATTTTTTTTAAGGAAAGAAGGAAGTGTTCCATGCCTAGGTTTATGGTATCTCCCCGACATTTGCCAATTATGAGGACCGAGGAAAACCTGGAAAAAAACCTCAGTCAACGGGGATTCCAACCCCAGACCTCCCCGCTTACGAGTCCGCGCCTTAAAGACCTCAGCCACCCGTGGCAGCGGACGATACTATTGGGATCTCAATTGAGCATCCGAAGCGAATTCCATCTTTGGCATATGCAAGACCAAGTTTTTATTTATTTATCCAGGAATAACGCATTCAACTCTAATGCTGGCTATAATCGTTAATCACGCGTTAGCTGAAAAAATTATCACAAAAACAGTACTTGCTAACAATAATTATGTCTTTACGAATTTTTGTGCATTTTCTTGAAAAGTATAGAGATTTTTTCAAATTATTCTTGAATGTGACCGTGCTACAAAAGGAAGTTCATAGAGTTAATATAAATTATTTACTATAGTAAATTATTTACATTTCAATTACTAATTCAACAATTATGTTATTAATTTCATGATTAATTGTTAAAAACAACTGAAGACAGGGGAAAAATTCCCTTTCGAATGCGGATTTGACCCTTTCAACTCATCAAAGGTAAGCATTTTAAGACGCATTGCCAAATCTCTCTCTCTCTTTGCAGGACTTGATTTACTACGATTTCAAAAAAAGTTTAAACTTTAAGAAATGTTATGAGGCTTTGGCAGAGCCTGCTCCTGCATTGTTTAGAACGACTGACATGAAAGGCAGTCTCAGAGGACGAGCTGCAACTTTGCTGACCACGCCCTGAAAACGACACCGCAAGGTGTAAAGTGAAAGATGACCATGGGAGTCACCGACAGCGAAAACACTGAGGCATCATCAGCATCTTACAAAGTGACGGTCTTGTTCCAGTTCCATGTTTTATAAATGATAATTCAGAATCGTATTATAAAACATTCAACGGAGGTGAAAGCCCAAATGTCAATAACTCATAACACTGTTACAGGTGCCAAAATGTATTTACCCTAACTATTCATAAACGAAATGGCAATACCAAATTTGAAAATGAAGCAAGGAAGGAATTGAAGTGTAGGACAAAATGATCGCATTAGTTTAGTCAAAAATAGTCCCAGAGTAAAATCGTTCTAGAAAACCAAAGTGCCGTGAAAAATCTTCTGTTCGTAGTTGATTAATTTGAGCGAAAAACACTTGCAGTTGTTATATTCTGCTGCGAGTTTGTTCCTGAAAGTTAAGAAAAAGTGATGAAGGCATTGTGACTTATTTGGGTATTGTTGACATTGTGAAAAGTTCTTAAGAATGAACAAATGTGAAAAAATCGGATGTGTAAACTTCAGAAACCTGAGGGAAAAAAAACAAAAACTTATCTACTAACCTGCTCGCTTACCTATTCTATGTCTTCTCGAGATGTACTAACTCATAATACTCGGTATGCACAAAAGTTTTAAAAGAAGGGTAACCGAAACTAAGTCTATGTCTTTTAACAATATAAGGTACGAGGGTACTCCACAAATTTCCCGCTTAACTATTTTCTAGGTATGATAAAAACAAGAACTATATTTAACTTTTCAATATAGTTACAGCTATGCAGTAGGCCAGCATAGATTTACTGTGGTGTTCCTCTACTTGAAGTTAATGAAGAGTATTCCTTCACAGTCACAAAAGATTGTGGTTAACTGAGAGACCTTGGCCTTTCGAGGCTACCGCCAGGTTAACGCCAGGTTAACGCCACTCCATTAATTCACTTTTGCACATGAAATATTAGTAGAGGACCACAGTTTCATCTCCTGTAACAATAGTTTGCAGAACTTCTCTCTCGTTACCGTTACAGAGTTCCAAAAATGTCTGATGACAGATGACTCGTTCCTGCTTTTGTACTGAGGAAAGAAGTCTAAGCACCATCTTGCACTAACCTTATTCTGATGAATAATTCGAAGGACTGTTGTTTTAGAAAGTCCTAATCTTGCTGCTCTTTCTGTAACTTTGAGCAGCCGGTCTTCCATAATTTCTCCTTCCACAAAAGCGAGCGATGTTTTCAGGATTGAGCACCTCCAAGGGCCGACCTGCACGCTCTTCATCTTCAATGCTTTCTCAACCTATTCGAAAAAGTTTGGCCCATTCTTTTACGGTAGAACATGAGGGAGATGCTTCCCCATATACATCGTCCAATCGCAGTTTAGTTTCATTTGGAGTAAGTCCTTCTTTCGTGAAGAACTTAATAACAGATCGATACTTCATTTTAATATGTCACAATCTTCTACACATAGCCTTCTTTATGCAACTACATCTGAACAACTGAACACAGCAGAGTGGAAGTTACAGCTGCAATTATTTACTTAGCAGATAAGGTATGACACTAGATAGGGGTTTTGTGAAGGCGATAATATTTATTGGCGAGGCCGGAAACTTATGGATCTACCGTCGTACTTTGACGTTTGGGCCACTCAGTGAAAATTCATTTACACATTCACTATTAAGATTTTTGCCCAAATAAAGCTGAGCACTCGTTAGCATGCGGTTGAAACTTCTGAATATTACAATCTTGTAATTGTGTTTAACAAAAATTGTGATCTCATAGTCAATTTCTGACTGCAATTTTGCAATTAGCATGCTCAAAAGTATGTAAAAGCAGCCAAAAACATCCAAGTCAGCAGAATAAAAACGTTTCATATGTGGATTAGTGTATTAAAAGCTGTTTATAGCTAGTCATGTAATGTAAACTGGGAAATGACGACGTGTTTGAAATCGTTTAATTCCTTCCGTTATGATAAAAGACAAGATCTTTGTATTCGACGACGCAGATGACCTTATCATTGGACATGAAGAGGCGGATAATCTGTTAATACCTTGCATCTTAAGCAGCCCTGAGTTCCAAGGTAAAACCAGATATGGTCGGGTGCTTACGTCTTAAGGACGTAGCAAGGCAAAGCCGCGATTCCAAACGAGTTAGTGCTCTTTTTAAGACACAACCATTAAAAATAAATTGAATAAAATACATATAAACCTTCTTTTATAAAGAATGGGGATAATAATATATTGGTATATTACGTCCATTATTTATTTTAAGAAGTATTTGTACAGACAGGATGGATTTGGATATTTGGCATATACTCGTAGATTAAAGATTATAATTGAAAATTTATGTGAGGTTCGAGGTGCCAAGATTAGTGTTGTCTTCTAGTGTATGAACTCCATAATTATAAAATGTAAGTGCATATACTGAGGGTGCCAAAAGTGTATACACACTTTCACAGTAGATATCTATTTAATATATTTCAAAGTTGAACCGAAAAACAACAGTAATGTGTAGTATGATGTTCTGTAAACAAATGTGATTCACATACATTATGATAGCGTTGTTACAATAAAATAGAACCAAGATTATCGTTTGAACAGCGGAAAGCAATTTTGAAGTGGTATTGGAAAGCTGAGAATGTTGTAGTTCAAAGAAAATGGAGGCGTGTGTACAGAACAGAACCGCCGTTGGACTTCTACCTATGGGGAACTCTTAAGGATGTTGTATACCGTAGAAAACCAGCTACACTGTCAGCACTTCGGGAAGAAATTGAAACGGCATGTGCTGCAATCGCTGAGGACACTTTCGCAAACGTTGCTCAATCAGTAGTTCAACGTACTCAGAAGTGTATTGACGCCAATGGTGGGCATTTTGAGCAACTGCTGTAACTGTAAAAGTCTAAGATGATTAGTGCTCATCATTTTCTGTTTGCATGAATTCAGTTTTATTATGTTAATACAGTTTTTTTTTTTGATTGAATGAGTATACATTTTTGGCACCCTCTGTTTATATGCTTTGTTCCTGAATATAATTTAGGAATTTATGTTTTTATTCAGTTAAAATACTACAATGCAGTATTTCTGTAGAGCTCAATGAGGCCACTACTAGATTCACATCGCGCTAAAAAGAAAGAAAAAAAGAAAGAAGGAAAGAAGAAGAAGAAGAAGAAGAAGAAGAAGAAGAAGAACAAGAACAAGAAACCAGACGGCAACTAGCAACAAAAGAAGAAAAGTACAGCATGAATAGAGGTTATGAAAAAAATAAATAAAGAGGAAAAAAAGAAAACGGAAATTTTATGTGTAACAAGAAAATTGAAGTAGGAAGTAGTTGATCTTTGGTCTGCCATGAAAGAGGGCAAACTAATATTCTTGAGCAGAGCAAGGCAACATTTAGGCCTTTGAAAAGCTGAAAACTTTAATAGCAGTTGCCCTTCCTTGAGAAGGTTAAGGCTTTCAAATCGTATGATGTAAATAGCTCATGTTGTTTACCAAGAACAGAAGACCCAAGCAGATTTTGTTATCTGTACGTCTACAGAATGGAAATACACAAGTGAAAGTCTGAAGTTCATTTCGGAAGCGCTGTCATCAGCATAATCGCGTATTTTATCGTACCTCGTATGTTGTTTTCGTCTTTTAAACAGTGCTAATTTTAGCCTTGCTGTTGTTTTAGCACTGATAAGCGTTTCTCAATGATTCTTTATATTCCACGGTTTAGAAATTCTGCCAATGCTGTAAATCGATCAATATGGTCTATGTCGAGTTCAGTTGGGAGCCATTCAGAGATCTTCCGTACATTCTTTCAACGTGCAATACCTGCAGAAATGAAACTATATTTTTTAGGTATTTAAAATTCGGTAAACATGAACACCAGTTCTATATTTTTAGAAACATCTTGAAGTGTTAAATGCGAAAAGTTTTAGCCCGATCTCAGTAAACTTAGCACGAAAGTATCAATTAAGCCACGCTGTTGTGATCATTTCGCTACCAAATAACACATACATAAAATAAGTATAATTTAAGCGGCCGATTTCAATGCAATTTGGTCAGTAAAACTTTGCACACCTGAGACTGCGCCACACATTAGAACATGACAGAACAAAGATTTCTTGTTTAGTGCTGAAAAATATTATATTTGAAACAGGTTATGTAACGTAGGCCTAGATCTCATAAAGCCTCAGCACTTTAACTTTCATTACAAACAGTAGGGCCACAAATTTTTAAAGAATTTATGCATGGCAGTGTTCTATCTGGAAACAATTTTGGAAACCCTGTCTACTCAACACCTGGTGATCTGGTGTTTCCCTTCCTCCACTGGGAGCATAGACACAATTAGCCCTTGAACAAGGCAGCTGAAGTACCGAAATATTCTTCTTTGTCCCTAACAATTCAACTGAATCCAGTCCTTTATTCTGCACAATAGACCTATAATTCTTTTAGGGTGTGAAGCGCTCTCTGGCCCCCCATAAATCCCAAATTTATTGAGATAATTAATATACGTAATTGTAAATCGGCAAATCTGTGATTTCTTACAGGTATGTTGTGCCTTTTTTATTTAAGAAACTTCGAAGATTAAATCCATGTATGTAGAATTAATATTGTATAGTGTTATAGACTGAGCATAATGTGTATAATGTTTAATTTCAGCAGTATTTAAGAAATAACATTTAATATTTTAGGGTAAAAAAAAAAAAAAAAAAAAAACTCCCGTCTCTCTTGAAACACAGTAAGAGCTGGCAAAGTCAGACAATCCAAACTAATGCCTTCAGGAAAGCGGCAGGTGGGCTAACAAAAGTTCATTGGCATTAACGGATAAAGTTCATTTGAAACCCACTTACTGGCGAATTGCGGAGCGAATGCTCTACCAAAAACTGTTTAGCAAATAGGAATAGTGTTCTATGACGTAGGGCACTGACCTATGAGCATAGTGAAAACAGAACTGGCGCGAATATCTTGCGTCGCATTTAGGGGAGAGCGTCTTTTTTTTTTTTTTTTTTTTTTTTTTAAGTGTTAAGCAATAAATTATGATCAGACGTGAGACAGGAGTTCATCCGATTACTTAAGTTTGAGAGAATAAAACCAACGTCAGCAAATAAATAACAAGGTGTTATTTAACGTAGTCTTCCACGTCAAAATCCCAATCACTCAGTCCCGGCTAGTTTATAGCAGCCAAAATTCAGCGGAAAGCCCTAGAGAGAGAGAGTCTCGTGGAGGAGGAGACGACGGTCTGCAGCAGCTATGACGAAATCTGCCGGATTAAATGTAAATAACAAAGCTACCATACCGTCCAATTCCCATCCTCCATCAACAATCCAATATCAAACTGGCGCCCAACGTGGGACTTGATATAACAAACACCACCATGCTGTCACGTATTCTACTTCAGGCATTTCAGTGGAGATGGTGTATCGACTAGTAGTCCCATCTGTTTTGCCGGAAACTTTATTTCTGTCATCTTCACTTTCAGCTACATTAGTAATACTACAGTACTCCTGAAATGTGTAATCATTTCCATCCATAAATGAAATCTAATGTATTTTGCAAGTATTCATTGAAGAGTCGATATTTTGAAGAATGATTGCACACTGTTAGTCATCAACATCTGGTTCCATGTTGTTTCCAAACTTATATCTAGTTCTAGGTTCTAACATATCACAACTATTTTTCTATTAACAGTTTTCATCGTGTGTTGTTCTAACTGTGAACCAACTCCCGAAAGAATGACGCAATAGTTTGTTTCACATGCTTGACAGTGCTTGCAGGGCAACTGCGCCAGGCAGCAGTAGCGGGTAATATTTGTTTATGTATTTTCCACTGCAGTGTTATTACGGCTGTTAAACGACAATGCTTGCTGAAGATATTGTTAGTGCAAGACCATCGATGCCAACTTTTTTCTATGTGTGGGAAGATGTTCTTACGTATTGAGTACGGTACAAACTATCTTATGGTTCGTACCAAATATCCAAATTTGTAATTATATTTTTTCTGTGTTACTGCAACAGTAATTACTTATCTAAAACTTTACTGTTTGCTTTTATACAATAACTTTTATTATTTTCCATTACTATAATTTATTTTCAAAAGTTTATACAGAGTTTAAGTTTTGCGAACTTATTTGTTAATTACCTTTTAGTGTTACAAGCCAAGACTAATAATTTAGTAGCGTCTCTTTAGATAAAATGCATTATAAAAATAATATAGTCATACACTTTTTCCTAAGTATTGAAAACTATATATGCTTTGTATATTCTGAATTTAATTATTTCCTGTATAATGTTTATATGCATATAAGTTGTAATATGTGAAACAATGTTGCTGTAAAGTATTTTCTCCTTTTGTGTTCATTTGTGAACGACCATGGATATTTTGTGCCAATTCATAAAGTATATTATTATAAGTAAAATATTAATTCAACGAAATAGTGTAACGTAACTACACTAAGATAAAAGTAAAGACTTTATGCTATGCAGTAATGAAAGGTTTGTACAATTAAAATGATGTAATACTTTTTATTTATTTATTGTCATCATATCATAAATATTGCAAATAAAAAATATAACATTTGACATTAATATTAACTGCTTTAAACGAAATAATTCTGGAACATTAGAGCATATATACTTCGCAATAAAATTAAAATATTTATAAATGTGTCATCTGTAATATTAAATGAAAACTCTCAAAATATTTATAAAGAATCCATGCTAAACAAAAAAAAAAAAAAAAAAAAAAAACAAAAAAAAAAAAAAAAAAAAAACCCGCATTGAAATCGGTACAATCCCAACGAAATAGTTTCCCTTGTAAGTTAAAACATACAGATAATTCCACACAGGTTTTGTTTTGTTGCGTGTTAAATCTTTAGGGAGGTAACCATTATGCTGTAGTAAAGTGCACCTTATTTATTTACCCGTGCTCGGTAAATTCAATGTATGTATAACATTGCAATGCTGTATTTTAGCACAGTTTTAATACAAATCTTTTTTTTATTAACGATGTAAATAATAAACCTTGAAGCGTTTTATATTTTATATATTTAATGAGTTGAAGAGCGAACTGGCTATATCTTTGCGATAAACGTGATTTATAGGGTGAAATAAAACACGCCTTTTAGCAAAGAAAACTTGTTATGATTAACAATTACTTTATAAGAGCAAACGACACATTAGCAATGACAAAAATAACCGTTCTTTAGGCTTGTACTTGAGATTTGGTCATTCCTTGTTTTATAACGTCTTCCGTCCTTCTTACACTTACCGTGTAAGAATATTCAAGCACAGATGCTCCGAAGCCCTACTATTTGAACAGGTAAATTGACGCAACAGGTTTACGAGGTGGAAGGCCGGTTTTTCGTGGACCAACTTATAGTAGTGAAGATATGTTTTAAAATTAAGAGAAATGAAACATTTAAAAGTTGCAAAAAACGAGATTTTAGGGCTATTAATACCTTTTAGTAAGAGAATATTGCTATAGTAAACATTTTAAAGTAAATACATGCAGACACGAACAACGATTCACTATCAACCTCAACGCAGATGAATTCAAGGACAACCTGTACAAAATGAAAGCAACAGGAAACTTTAGAGTTTTAAAAGAACGAGTGCAAATAGTGTTGCGGGCATTACATTTTAAGGGATAGGTGAGTGACCTAGGGGTGATTCGCTTTGATTTGGCGTATTTTGCCTCTTATGGATGTAGCCTTCATATTTTAGGTCTTAACTATTTTAATCCATTGTATGCTTTTTAGATTTTTTTCTCTCAACTGTTGATGCAAAGATATTACTCACTTTAGATGGAAGATGTAATAGCTGCAATTTTTTTTACAATAAAATGTAAAACACTTACATAGAAACATTGAAATGTGCTCTATTCATTAGGTAAAAAAGCAGCGAACCTTTCAACGATTTAGTAGAACTATAGGTTGCAACTTTTTCCTTTTAGAATATGCTTTTAGGTATTTTTATTGCAGGAACTACTCAAGTCTAGTAACTGTAAATTAAAATCTGTTTTATAATAAACTGTGAAAGCTGGTTATGGTGACACTACACGTTATGCTGTCGTCACTGTTAATCGCTGTTATGGCTTAGAACGTGCTTTTATGAGTCAGCCTCCCTTCTTTTGTTTAATGTTTTAACAAGTGTACATACCTGATGTCACAGCTGTATATTCCAGCCATTGTTTGGCATTACAACGATAAGCAGACGCTGCATGGTGTATTCTCTTTGTATTTCAGCATATGCATTTGAAAATGTAACTAACGCAGCAAATATTTGTGTGTAAAGCACAAGTAAGCGCCACTCAGCACAAGTTATGGAATCTGCCGTTCTGTTTTCTCGAACATTGTCCCCAACAATTTACATATGAATTCAATACATTAATATTTTAATAAGATATATCGTATTCTTGAAACTAATTTATACATTAAGTACAAAATTGCGTTATAACACGTGTTTTCGGGCTAAAATAAAGCAGTAAGAGATGGGGTGAAATTGCATTAAGCATTACAACAGAGATTTTTTAATTTTTTTTTGATTGATTTATTTACGGACGCTCTTTAACATCTCAGGTCATCTGCGTCCCATTCAACTCAGGGCGTGAAACGGCCGACTAATTTTGCTCAGAGGCTTCTCTTTCAGGCTTGAGGTTCTTTTTCGTGCCGTAAATGTACGAAACGGGACCCACGGCTTTACTTCCCTTCCGAAGGAAGCCATACTTAGGATTTTTACGCCCGAAAAAATCCATCGATCCTGGCCGGGTTCGAACCCGCGATTTGGGTATAGGAGGAGGAGGTATAGGTAACCACTACACCACCAGGACCGACTACAACAGAGATAGAAACAAAACATGCATTGGGCTAAGATAGGATTTTAATTTTTATATATTACTCGTTTGCTCTGTTGTTCCTTCTGGATTATTTTAAAGTAACGTCGATCCCAAATCTGCAGCATGTCTTTTTTGTGTTAAAACTATCTCGGTACTTGAAGCGAAAGAACAGCGTTTCCTCCCTCCTTCCCCTCATAGTGGCCAAAGGTGGCACGTATACTTAGAAATAAGGGCCTATATAAATCCCTTGAGAAGATTGCACTCAAAATAAGTAATCTAGCACGGAAGAGATGATACCACAAGAACAGATAATAAGAAGTAATGAAGAAGCAGAAGAAGAAAGAAGATCATAAAGCAAACTTATACAAAGACAATCCCAAAACATGAACTTATTTAGCAAGAATAGAAACTATACAAGACAACTTTAATTAAGTCAACAGCAAGGGACTGGTAGAGGAGGAGATGGTGGTGATGAAGAAGAGGAAGATATTATAATAGGCAGAAATATTTTGAACTACAACCGGAAGAAGAGAATAGGGAAGAAGGAGAAGATTTTTACCTATAAGTGGTGGAAACGAAAAATTATGCAAATTGCAAGAGGAACTTTGGACGAGTATAGGAGAAGAAGAAAAGAAACGGAAGAGACATAACAGACAGGGGGTTGAAGAAAATAGAGAAGAGCACTGCGATGAAGAAGAAGTATAAGTTATGACGTATATAATAGAAGATTAATGACCTGGTTAGATAGTTAGGTGAGGAAAGTGCTGGTTACCAGTAACTTACCGTTTGATTTCCGATGGAATATTTTGGTGCAAGTAGACAGCTGGCTGCCAGTTATTGTTATGTATACCGGCTTCCATTAAAATTGTAATTTTGTTTAATTTAGTAATTTTTGTAATTTTATAATTCTGTTTAACTTAGTTTTTAGTTGTGAAATGTTTAATTTAATTTTATTTTAAGTTATACCTTTGGTTTGTTTATATAATTATAGCTTTAATCTGTAGAAATATTGTGTATCGTGGTAAAAGAAAAATTTAATAAGTGATAAAATTTTAAAATGCAGGTTCCGGTATAGGCAACAAGGTAGCGGGACGGAGAATTGCAGGTTTTATTTTATTTTTTTATTTTTTCCTCCCTCATATTTCCGATACTCGCTATGCATTATGACAACGAAGGCATAAATGACCCCAGAAACATGCATTTTTAAGACGCAAATGGTACTCATACATAGTGCCAAATTTGCGGCGGTTTACGTGACAGATTAGATTCACTCTAAAGGGTACACTAGAAGAAATAACATGCGAAACAGAGATGCATGTGAAAAGCGTAACATTTAATGTATAAACGACAAAACAGAGATTATAAACATACACTGGGAAAAGTACTTCGTCATAAGTCATGTCCTATTGGACGGTTCTGTTTCTATTGTGCAAAAAAGTTTGTTTCCCATTAAGGACAATATATTAGAACAACTGAAGTCGAAATAATTGCATATTATGGGCTGTTGTTATTAACCCTCGAAAGTTTGCCCCAAGTTAGAATGAAAAAGGAAGGAGTAACAACTTTCCTGAAAAACTAGTTCGACATATAGAACCCTATGGGAGCCCCTATCTAGGATTACAGACACTAGCCTCGCCTCGCCAAAGACTACAGGAAACAACCTTGATAAAAATCACCTTGCCTTCTAGACTGGAAATTATTGCAAAATCTAGCTGCCTTCCAGTTGAAAACATAAAAATGCTAACACATTTATCAAGTTATTGTTCAAAATATTCTATTATACGGAATTAAATGTTATTTTATAAATAAGCAATAATTAATTTCTAGCAAAGATCTACCAGGAAAATTTAGAAAAGATACGTTTCGAAATTAAACATTATAGAACATAAAAATAAATAATAAACGTATTATAAAGGAAAGAAAATGCCACTGCTATGAACAGATCAAACGAATGTCATGCTTCAGAATACTAAAAGGTTTTAAATTGGTAAGTAAAAGAAAAAAAGAAGAAAGGGGAAAAAGTAGAGAAATATTAATCAATAATCACCCCATTGTATGGTTGGTAATTAACCGAAGAAAAAAAGTTAAAGCAAGACATTATAAAATTGAAAACCTCCTTATGCCTCCAAGTATAGCAACAACAAGATTTGACGTAGTATTTTATACACTTTTTTCAAATTTTCTTCATTCAATATCGAATGTGCCAAAAATGTATACACACTTTCACAGTAGATATTTATTTAATATATTTCAAATTTGGACCGAAAAACAACAGTAGTGTGTAGTATGATGTTCTGTAAACAGATGTGACTCACATTAGACAGCGTTGCTATGTGACAGGAAAAACAACAATGAACAAATGAAGGCAAGATTATCGTGTGATGTTCTGTAAACAGAGTGACTTACATTACATTATACTAGCGTTGCTACAACCAAAGCAGCCAAGATTATCGTTTTAACAGCGAAAAGCACTTTTGAAGTAGTATTAGAAAACCGAGAATGTTGTTGAAGTTCAAAGGCAATGGAGATGTGTACAGAACAGAACCGCCAAACGCGAGTAACAATTCCGTCTTATCCGCCATTCATACACTTCAAATGAGGAATTTTACTTCCAACAGGATGGGGCACCATCACATTATCACCGAGATGTACGTGCATACAATCATAATGACAATCTTCCAAGGTACTGGATAGGACGAGGAGGTCCGATTGAGTTTCCACCGCGTTCTCTGAACCTAACTCCGTTGGACTTCTACCTAAGGGGAACTCTTAAGGATATACGTAGAAAATCAGCTACACTGGCAGCACTTCGGGAAGAAATTGAAACGGCATGTGCTGCAATCGCTGAGGACACATTCGCAAACGCTGCTCAGTCAGTAGTTCAACGTACTTAGAAGTGTATCAACGTCGATGGTGGACATTTAGAGCAACTATTGTAACTGTAAAAGTCTAAGATGATTAGTACTCGTCATTTTCTGTTTTTGTGAATTCAGTTTTGTTATTTTGACACAGTTTTTTCTTTGCTTGAAGTAGGTATACATTTTTGGCACCCTTTGTATTTGCAGCACTTTTTATTATTTCTAGAGATTTACTGATGATTTAGAAACACTTAAAACAGAGCATTTTAAAACTAATTTGTTGATGGAAGTGACCCATTATTTTATACCTTTATATAAATGTGAAGTATCGAACAAGGTGACAGGGTAAAGCCCACATTCGGGAAGTTCTAAATTCACTTTCTGTTGAACCGACCATCTTGTTCTTGGATTTCTTCTGGTTTCTTTGGCCACTTAGGCGAATTTTGAGATAGTTATTTACATTCCACGAATTTTCCGCTCTCCTATTTCTCATTTTATTCTGTAATAGGATCGAAAGTGTCAGGGAGAGGTGGCTGATGCAGTGTGATAGTGGCTAGCGCTTTGAAAAGGTTTCTGCTCTGACGTGGGCCATCTGAGGAGTTGGTACAACTCGGAGGGGATCTCCATTGGCGTCGGGGTGTCCCCGTCTACATCCGCGCATTCACTGTAGTCGGTCCTGGTGGTGTAGTGACCATACTTGCACCGTAGACCCAAGATCGCTGGTTCGATCTCGGCCAGTTTCGATAGATTTTTTCGGGCGTAAAAATCCTAAGTATGACTTCCTTCGGAAGGGAAGTAAAGCCGTGGGTCCCGTGTCGTACATTTACGGTAAGAAATTGACCTCAAGCCTAAAAGAAGAGACCTCTGAGCAAAATTTGTCGGCTGTTTCACGTCCTGAATAGAATGGGACGCTGATGACCTGAGATATTCGTAAATAAACCAAATCAACAACCTCCCGGTGTGCCCTTAATGGGCGCGTAGGCACGAAAGCCAGCATGAGCATGGCTCAAGTACCGAAAATCCTACTACGTCGAAGACCATACATCCACCCAACATTGTGCAACAGTGTTAATCATGATTATCATTGGAGTGAGGTATAATTTAATATCAATAATAAGTATCCTATTCTTAGGGAAGCTGGAATTCCCGTACATATGCTCCTCTGTCAATAAACAGTGGAAGATTCCAGTGCTGGAAAACAAATGTTAACAGAGATGCACAGTACGCAAAGTAAACATAGGAAAATAACATGAAAACAGAGCAGGTATTTTTATCTAAGATTTAAGCCTAGCAAGATGAGAGGCAAGAGAAGAAACAAAGGAAGAACGTTGAGCGCTCTAGTTTGAAGAAGTAAATGTGGAGCTATTTCTTTTGGTTTGTATAGGGAACTATTTAACTTTTCAGGTCATCAACGTCCCATTAATTCTGGGCGTGAAACAGCCGATAAATTTTGCTCAGAGCCTCTTCTTTCAGATTTGAGGGTCTTTTACGTGCCGTAAATCTAAGACACGGGATCCAACATTTTACTTCCCTTCCAAAAGAAAGAATCAGAGCTCTTCAAGTCCGAAAATTCCATCGACCCTCGCGATCTTGGGGCTACGAGGTAGGTATGGTTATCAATGGACCACCAAAACTGACATTTTCTCTGGTCTGCAGTCTTATTGCTATATTCACGTTCTAGTGACAATGCAAGAAATAAAATGGAATATTTGGTAGGTGAAGAACACGGTGTTTTCAAAGCATATGTAGAGAGATTTTTCATGTATAAGTAATAATGAATTGATAGATAGTCTGGGACGGAGTAGATTTGCTCTCGCCGGCCTTTTATGCCTAGGCCCTAACATTGTTTCTAAATAAAACATTCCAAAACTGGTGAGACTTCCCTTCCAAGGAATTCGAGCCCTCATAATGGCCGCGTCCACACCAGACGCGTAGCAGATACCGTTTTAAAGCGCAAACCACCTAAACACCGCACACCGCATCAGCTTCCGTAACAAAACAACAAAATAAAAACAGATGAAATACGAAGCAGAAAATTCGTAGATACAAAGTATCTGCTCCAGGATTCGCCTAAGAGTTCAGAAGAAAAACCTTAAGGTTAGGATAGCCGGATTCCAGGGATTTGAACCCGGAATATTCCGAATAATAGTCCCGCTCGGTAAGCCGTAATCAACTGAAAGTTTTATGCCCATTTTTTAAACGAGTATTCTTCGTAATTAGCCGCCATTTCCGCTGTAACAGATGACTATCTAAAGATTTAAACAATGGACGCTGCTCTTCAGATAGAAGACGATTGGTAAATGAACATGCAACGCTCTAAAGAAACGTTGCACTCATCGGGTCCTGTCTGTTGCTATGCGGGAACCGGATCTGTTGCTTACTCCTCCCCCCCCATCTTTTCCGCTGCACGCCTTTGTTAATTGGGCTCCTTTCTTGTCCTACATGCAAGACGCCTAAATCACCTTTGGAGAGCACTCCTGCATTACTCGAGATTCCCTTGCTTGTACTAAAGCAAGGCCGCATTTGGCAGCAAGCACCTTTTGTTTTTATATGCAGAGACGTTTGTTGAAAACGTAGAAAACTTTTTTTAAGACTTGATTACCAATGTTACAGGTATTTTTAAAAAAATATTTAAACGCACTTTATGTTATGAAAAAGGCCAAGGTTTTAAGGAATACACATATTATTCTAAAAACACGATGTATTTATATCTTCAGTATATCAAAATGTAATATCTAGCTGGGTATTTCATGACTTTTCCGAGATCGCTTTATTTACGAGAATAATAAACGAATGTTAATTTTCTAATTTTATTATATTCTTTATCTACTCCTTTTTTTTTTTATTACTTAAACGAAATAAAAAAAAAACTATCTGTCATATAATGCAGATAATCGCACTGATCTTCCTTGTAAATATCTTTTATTTCATTTTTTCAAGCACATAAATGCGGGCTTCGATCATAAATATATCAAACTTTTTATTGCTGTATATCTGGAACTATTTCATTGAAACTTTCAACATTCTCGAATGGAATGTTGAGCACAGAATAACAATGGTTACGCTCTATATATGTAAACGAAATAATTAATTTGTAACTAAGCATGCATTCATGGTGGAGTTTCACTTTGGAGGGTTGGTTGTCTTTAGTTAACACGACTAGAAAGAACTCGGTGTAATAACTAGACCAATGTCAAAACATGAAATTTCGTCACGCAGGAGCTGCCTAAACTAAGCGAATTCTCCAGCAAGTAGAGCAACTTTGAATATATATATATATATATATAAATCCAAATTATAGCCTTATTAATTAATGAAATAAGTTATGGCTCTATTGTGCGGCATTAGCATGACAAAATTGAAAGATAACTAATAAAAAAAACTGAACTATAATACATTACTTAACTAAATTGGTTGTTTTTTCCCCCTCAAAATCAATTGAAATGTGAGCGTAACAAAATAAGAATTGCTTTTAGCTTTTCGCTTTAAGCTATCTCCAATGGTTAAATTTTTTTGGTTAATAAACGAATTCGATGAATCGTTTATTAAGATGGTTATATACCGAGTTTCGTTGAGAAAAAACAAAATATGCAACCGCCAGAGCGTTAAGACACATACATACACACATATATACAAATATATACTTTATTCATTATCATTTCCGGTGCCTAATAGGTATGATCTAGAGAACATAGAGTTTGTAACTGTAAACGTGTTCACAAACAAGCATGGGACAATAAATGCAAAAATCTGGGATACAAAACTTATATTCCAAACAGAGCAGATAAAATAAGAGCTTAGTATTGTTAAGTATCAAGTATTTTTTCATAAGATACACTATAATTGTGTTTTATTTATGATGTACTGCATTAATTTCGTATTAAATCAGAAATTTACCATGGCCTACTATACATTCTATCTCATTACATTATTGCTTTTGTTATAACATCAACTCAACAGTAGCGGTGGATTTTAGCTCGTTTTAATGTCATCGTCTATAACTGTAGATATTTAGAAATATAATTTGACTTGATTACATACACTAATTAGATTTATTTCTTTTTCGTTGATGGAATATTCAAGTAGTCATGTTCAAAATGTTTAACTACAGTTTCATTCCTTGGACATCATATATATATACGTATGCATGTATGCAGTTCAATGAAGTATTTTTTCAAATTGCTGCTATTTACAGAGCTAATCATTTTTTATAAATGATAGTCTTTAATCATAATGTTTGGCAAAGCTATGTTCTATTGCTGGAGCATGCTACAATTAGATGATTAAAAGAACTATTGGGTAGCATTTATTGTTATTAACATACTTTTTTATTACCGTCATTTTTAAAGTTAAAATTTAATCCTAATATTGCTCTTTAAATGTACCTAAATAGTTCAGATAATCATTTATAAACAAAGGCTGTTTTTATCTCTCCCTATCTCTCTCTCTTTTAAATTTCGTTTGCTGTTTGGTTTGGAAACATGAAGTTATAGTCGTATGTTAATGACGAACGAAGAAAGCAAACAAAAATTGTCAAATAATTATAATTTTTCTGATAAAATTCATTGTAGGAGTGCTATTCACTTAGGACTCACGAGATTGGCTTCTATATCGGACAATTTAAGTACTTGTATGTTTGTGTGTGCTATATGGTTTTAAAATAACCACGAAACTGATGAAACATAGTCTCTCTTTTAGAGAATACTACATACTATAGTAGTTTCAGAATAATTTTTATTTTTAACACTAGCCATTTACCATTTTGCTATTTTTTCAAAGGTGTTTTATGTTAAATATCTGCCAATGTAAACATTTGCAATTATTAATATAAAAATACTTTAAACGAGGCAACATACATTTGAAATTATCACAGATAAGCGTTTGATAGCTATTATGATTTTCTCACACAAAATCCGTAGAAAAATATCTTACTTTCCTAAAATAAATTCATACGATGTATTTCACTGATGTAAAAATAAGTTTGATTTCTTCTCTCCTGTAAAGTTAGTTTTTTATGATTAACATTTATAATTTCTGCTTGTAATTTCCTATTATTATTATTTTTAAAGTAAGAAAAACATTCCTTGCTTCATGTTTGTATGAATATATTTGAATATTTATCTACAATTGCATATGCACAAGTCTGGCTGTTCAACAACACATAAGAGGAACGTCAGGATGTTATGAGAAGCCATAAAACAAAGGAAGTTCACTGGCTGCCACGTGTGTTTACAAAGGCTTCACTTCAGCTGAGCTTATATAAATAGCAGCTATGGCAGCACAGCGGGAGCATTGGCATTCTGATGCTCACGTCGGAAAAAATGCCGTCTTTTAAAAACCACATTTACATATGCCCTTGGAGTGAAAGACTAAAAACACCAGTAAGTGTCGCTTTCCATCGCCCGCAAATCATTACATAGAAGTTTTAAAGCTACTCGAAGGCGAAAACGCACTTTCAGTCGATATCACTGCCCTAATATAGCAATAGACATTAAGTTCCGTTAATTAGGCATTTGTGGAAATTGCAGCGGGTATAAAAGTACATTTTTGCAACAAATTCCTGGCCTAAGTTATAATTGAACACGATAAAAAATGTCGGTCCTGGTGGTGTAATGGTAAATATACCTGTCTCCCAAACCCCAGATCGCGGGTTCGATCCTGGCCAGGACCAATGGATTTTTTGGGCATAAAAATCCTAAATATGGCTTCCTTCGTAAGGAAGCCGTGGGTCCCATGTCGTACATTTACGGCACGATAAAGAACCTCAAGCCTGAAAGAAGAGGCCTCTGAGCAAAATTTGTCGACCGTTTCACGTCCTGAATTGAATGGAACGCTAATGACCTGAGATGTTAAAGAGCGTCCGTAGACATTCTTCAGAAGCGATACGTTACACATTTTCCATTTTTTTTCTCTTTCCTGAGATATTTGTTGTGAATGTCATAATATCGGTGCCAGTGATCACTGAGGTAATATTAGTGTGTTTTCATCAGTTTAGCTTGTGAGAAATTAGCAATAAAGAATTTGACATTCGTCGTTTTTAAATTACTATGAAATAAATGGTACACAAAATACAGAGGGTGCCAAAAATGTAGACACACTTCAAGCAAACAAAAACCTGTGTTAACATAACAAAAGTGAATTTATACATACAGAAAACGATGAGCACTAATCGTCTTAGACTTTTACAGTTACAACAATTGCTCAAAATGCCCATCATCGGCGTTGATACACTTCTGAATACGTTGAACTACTGATAGAGCAAGGTTTGCGAAAGTGTCCTTAGCGGTTGCAGCACATGCCGTTTCAATTTCTTCCCGAAGTGCTGTCAGTGTAGCTGATTTTTTGCGGTATACAACATCCTTAAGAGTTCCCCATAGGTAGAAGTCCAACGGGGTTAGATCTGGAGAATGCGGTGGAAACTCAATCGAACCTCTTTGTCCTATCCAGTGCGTGGGGCTTGTTGCTGTGCGAGGTCTCCCAGATCTACCATTGTGAACATCGCATACGGTACCACGAGTCTCAAATTTGTCTCGAATGCGTGAAATTGTTACTCGCGTTGGCGGTTCAGTTCTGACACGTGTCTCCATTGCTTTTGAACTTCAACAACATTCTCGGTTTTCAGAATACGCATCTAAATTGCGTATTCAAACTGTTTGAACTCTGTTCAAACGATAATATTGACTCCATTTTGTTGTAGCAATGCTAGCATAACATAATGTGAGTCACATCTATTTACAGAACATAATACGATAATCTTGGCTTCATTTGTTCAAAGTTGATTTACCTGTCACGTAACAACGCCATTACAAGTATGAGAGTCATCACACTACACATTACTATTATTTTTCGGTCCAACTTTGAAATATATTAGATACATATATACCGCGAAAGTGTGTATATATACACACATATGAGTGTATGTGTGTGTGTAACAAAGTTTTGATATAAGTGATACAATTTTCATACTATTGAAAAAATCTGAACTGTAATTTAGTTCTGAGTACAATTATTAACTGACAAGATGAAAAAAGATTCCAAGTATCTCAATAAACCTATCCTCAACAAATTTTGACATTATAATACTTACTCATAAAAATGAATATATATTTGACAAAACAAATAAAACAATTCTGCATATGTAGATAAAAAAATAGACGAAACAGTCCTCGCATATGTGAGCGACACAGACACAGAAGAAGATGGACAGACCTCTTCAAGGAACATGCAGGACCAGATTGATTTTTTTTTTTTTTTTTTTTTTTTTTTTTAATTGGTTTATTTACGGACGCTCTTTAACATCTCAGGTCATCAGCGTCCCATTCTATTCAGGGCGTGAAACGGCCGACAAATTTTGCTCAGAGGCCTCTCTTTCAGGCTTGAGGTTCTTTTTCGTGCCGTAAATGTACGACACGGGACCCACGGCTTTACTTCCCTTCCGAAGGAAGCCATACTTAGGATTTTTACGCCCGAAAAAATCCATCGGTCCTGGCCGGGTTCGAACCCGCGATCTTGGGTATAAGAGGCAAGTATGGTAACCACTACACCACCAGGACCGACGGACCAGATTGATCAAGAGTAGAAAAAGGAAGAGAAAAGGGGAAATCTCTCGAGAAGCAGTGCAGTGCAGTGAGAAATGGAGTAACCAAAGAACAAATCAGTCAGAGCGTTTTAAACAGCATACGAACAACTAGCGAGGAATAGCTCACCACGTTAGGGAAAAGCGAGCTTTCCCTACTTGTTAGGAACTTAAGGAACAGAATAGCCTATCTTTATCTTTATCTTTTATCCTCAATCTGTGTGAAAGGTCCCACTTTATTCAAAAGTTTTCCCCTCTTTTCAAAAAATTGGAGCCTGTTAAAAAAAAAAAATCGAATTCAGCAGGTATATCACTTAGTTTTCAGGACAGTAAAACCATGTAACTCAGTGTAATCAGGTAGTTCTGTTAAGTAGTAAATTGTTGCTGAATGGCAGTTTTATGAATTCGTGAAGTGGTTAGCTTATTTCTTTTTGTTTTAATCGAATTTGAATACTGTACAACACGTTTATACTAAGCCCCCGCTTTTTGCGACCATTGGAAGAGAAACTTTAAATTAAAATTTTGGGGAGACCAAATTCAGGTATTAATTTCAGTCAAACTATGATTTCAAAAATCATTCGAAGTATATAAAGCTTTTTGTAGACAATAGAGTAGTAGAGTAGTAGTAGTTGTAGTAGTAATAGTAATAGTTGTAGTAATAATAGTAATAGTTATAGTTGTAGTAATAGTAGTAGTAGTAGAAGTAGTAGTAGAAGTAGTAGTAGTAGTAGTAGTAGTAGTAGTAGTAGTAGTAGTAGTAGTAGTAGTAGTAGTAGTAGTAGTAGTAGAATTAATTATTGCAATCAAACTAAGATCGTTCATGATCTTGTCAAATACTTGGATTTCTGAAATTTATTCCAACAAAAAGAAAACAACAACACGAACAAGAACGCACTCACACACATGAAACAGACATTCATGCAATAATTCTGACATTCATATAACATTTTAGTACTATTTATGTACAATGTTTATAGAAATTTCTTGTCCCTAAAACTTATGCATTTTATTTAAGAAAGTGCTCAGGTTTAGCCAGCTTTGTTTATTTACAATTAAGTCCTAACATGTGAGCCTCCCCCTATTGGAAGTCAAAAACGAATCCGGGAAATTTTTTATCCTAACATCTTCTCTCTGTGTACATTTAACTAAAATGTGCACCCTGTCATCCGGTTCCGAGCATAATGGGCAAATCCCCTTGCATGCAATTCCCGACTTCTGTTATATGCTTAGCTCCATGGAATATGTCTCTTTATCCCATCTAGTTTTAATTTAGCTCTGCAGGTCCAGAGTTGACAGCTGCATGCATCGCGCCTCTATTTCCTGCAAGTACAAAATAGCAAGTAATGTGAGGAGAAAGTAAGAGAGAAGCACTGTGCATGAAAAGGTAAACAGCAGTTAAAAAAATATTTATTTATTTCTACATTTTGTATGTTTGTATTTTAATATGTGAAGATTTTGAGCTAATAAGTCGAGAAAAGAAATTTAATTAAAGATAATGGTGTTTTCTTTTTTAGAACAAGGGAGGGGGGATAAGCATTTCTTATCGTTTCCTTTTCTATTATTTCCTCCTATTTTATCTTTGTTTTGTTTTCATTAATTCGTTGTTTGTTATTTGTTTTTTCCTCTAGGAAGATGGTGTGTCTGGACTCAATATGAAGAACTGGAAAGGAAGAAACCTGGTCTGGTTAACTGCATCTCAGTATTCAGTTTGGAACTTGTACTATGTGCAGAGAGTTTATTATTATTATTATTACTTTTTTCTTCTTTTTTGTGGTGGAGCGACTTGCCACTGTTGAGGAGAGGTTACCTAACTTGTTCAGACAGGCCAGTACCACCTCCCCCCATTCCCCCCGTTGTCGTCCGACTACTTCAGGCCAGTGCCCTACAACCATTCGTTATTGTCAGCTCCTTCTCTGGCTCTCTTCTTCGTTTGCTCACAGCCATTAATGAACGCTTCTTTTTTGTTTTCTGTGCTTATGCTATACAACGTTCATTTCCTTTTTTCCCCCCTTCGGATTCTCAAAAGTCTCAGAAAGCCGTAAACAAGATTGGAATTTTGTCTTTCTTATTTGTATTCTTTTCAGGCATTGCTTTTTACAGCCCCTGATCAAAATTCTTTAGCCCTTGAAACGTAAATTTTAATGGTGATATCTTTTTTACACACTTTTATATTTTCTTTTATATTTTATGTCTTATTTTGCATTTCCTAAGCAATGCATTAAAACGATTTGCGTAAAGTCAAACCCATTAAACCATTTTTCTTAAAAACACACTTGCTGAAGAGCAAAATTTAGTCTGTGTTCCTATTTTTGATGAATGCAAAAACTCTGCATATGAATGTCTCCTGCATTCATTCTCAAAACTTATATGCTCTTTTTAATTTTTGTCATTTAACGATTAGAGAAATTAAAAACTTACATTTTTATTTAAAATAATATTTAGTGGATATTTTTAAAATTGCCTAAGTTTAAGATTTATTTACATTGCATAGGATTCTTGTACAAAATGCATATGTACTGCAGAACGTGGAATAAATCAAGTTACATTAAATATGGAGATGAAAAATGCTTCAAGTATATAAAAACAAATGTTCAATCTCATACATATAACATATTCAGTCTGTAATATGATAAAAAAAAAAGAAAGCCATACATTTCATACGTTGTCTTTCGACTATATGAACAAAATACATCATTCATCTATGGATGCAACTGAATAATATATCTTATTGCACAGATATTGTATAGGAGCAGATCTGAATCTTTCCTTATCACTGGGTGATTATTTCAGAGTGATTGGGAGAACGTTATATATTCTGATGCATTAATGGATTCATAATAATCTCCATACACCGAATTCCTTCGATGTCATCACGTTTCTCATATCACGGGAAATATTTTGTGGGCTATTAGTTGGAGAGAAGTTTGAAGATGAAACGCAGCTTTTCTCAATACTTTGCAAGAATACGAAACCTGAGAAAATGGGGGAAATGCTTCGGAACTGCAATAAAAAGTAAGGAATGCTCATCGTTATCTACAACCTTGGAAAAGGTTATAAAAACTGCTCCGACTTCATTTCCATCTATTTTTGGTCTCTTTTACTTGTGGGGTGGATAAGAAAGTAATTGGTTAGGATATTGGCATTGGTGCAGTTTATTACTATGCTCTATTTCTAGGACTGAACCTGTCTTGTAACTTAGTTTGGAATTCTATCCTCTTTTGTATAATGTTTTACTGAATGAAGAAATCTCATTTAGGCTGCCACGATCTACTTTCGTCATTTTTTTTTTTATTGTCCAGGATTTGGAATCCTAGAAAAAAGTTTGTACTGCTAAAACTGTGTAGAATTTTGTGTTACTTTAGTCTTTTTATCTAAAATTATTTTTATTGTTCAACATATTTGATTGATTTGTTAATTTTATTGTCAATATCTAATTCTTTATGAAAAGAGATGTTATAGTCTGGGTAGTTAAACTCTTTTACCTGTCCAATTGTTTGTAACTTATTTATCTTTTTTCTTGGAATTCATTATCTTGGGGTTTTTAGCTTAAGGTATATTTTGTGCAGATCTATCAATTTTCACTTGTAATTCATATTTTATTTTTCCCACAATAACCTGAAAACAAACATTTAATGTTTTAAGATAAGTTTTCTATCCTAAATAAGACACCTTGTATTGTCTCTTATTTCTGTTCTTGAACAATTTCGTCCTTGTAAAGATTAAGGTTGGGTTTTTCAAATGAAACATATTTTATTATTAACTTACCTACACACTAATGAAATACATTCATGCGCTACCAAGTTACTCAGTCTAAAAGCAGCCACTCTCAATGTTTATGCAGCAGTTCCACATATCAGCAGGTTTCTCTTCCATATCATTATGGATCTCTCGATCGGAGGTGAAAATGTGTCTCTTTCAAATCTTTTGCAGTAGTGCAAGATATGAAAATACGGGTTGTCAAGAAATGCCAAGCAGAAACGTTGCAGAACATATGCAGTTGTATGCGTCTCGCGAAGTTTTGAATATCATAGACAAATAAACGCAGCTATGTCATTTTTGGTAGTTCTTTGCGTCTCAGTAGCCCAGTAGCTTATAAGTAGAGCCGGACACCAAGAAGCTGCAAGCAATTCGTAATAATTAACTGTGTATGGAGTACTGCTTAGCGGCAACTCGCCTTAATTACACAGCTCTCCTGGGCCCTGTTTCTCAAAAGTATGGTCTAATACATTACAAGTGTACGAACTTGTAGTTATTAATAAAATCCGTTCCACAAATATTTCTGGTACATTTGTACTTGTATACTTTTATTACTCCATACTTACAAATGTACATGATTTTTCGTTGTTCTGTTCCACAGAAGTATTAGCATTTGTCGGGCACTAGTAATTTGTATAAATTTGTAGGAATATTGGTAACTTGAAATATTAGCACAAAATTTATTATCTTTTTATTGATTTTGGGAGTCAGTTGACCCAACTGTGCTAAGTATTGAGGAAAGTGATGATAAGATGAATAGGAGTATGTATAAACAAAGATTAAATATTTATGTATAATGATAAATTTAGGTTAAGTAAGCCGATGATTGATATTGAGGTTTCCTGTTTCAAATGCCATATTTCAGACCAGCATCTTAGTTGATATATTTTAAGATTTTTGCTACATGCCACGAAATAATTTCTTTTCATTCTTTATTCTCTTTTAAAATAATCTCTGTTGGCATAGTTTCCCCAGTTTTCTTGCTTATGAGAACGTGATTGTCAAGCAATATCAGCAAATAAATAAATATAAATGATCAAATGGACTAATAAAATAAATGACCGAGAGCAATCGGGAAGAGCGATTCTTCTGCCATCTCTCGACGGCTGAAATTGATGCTCCTAAATTGTAGGCTTATGGACACCAGTCTCAAAGTGGATTAATACAGCTGAATATCGATAAATTCATAATAAAGGGTTTAAATTATCATTATGTGTGAGAAAGAAACAAATCCCATTTTGCAGAAATGACAATGATTCGCTTCGTGCATTAAAATCCCTAAAGAGTTGACATAACCTAATTCAAGGAATGGAGACGTTTTTCATCTTGCTCTTACATGACGTCACTTGTAACTTTTTACAGTATAACATTTCTTTCGTGGAACAGAAAGTTACAAGACCATATTTTACAAGAACCTGCACTAATGCACTTGTATGTATTAGACCATACTTTTGTGAAACAGGGCCCTGCAGGTAGTGAAAGGGTAGTGTGTGGCTTACATTGTTTTGATTCATCATTCTGTCTGTTCAAAGCAAAGGAAAATTCTGTGATTGACGAACACTTAACGTGTATCCAAAGTGACCAAAGGCAGGACTCTATTTATAAGTTAATATTAGACAGAGTTTGTTCATATAAATTGGACTATGCTTCATTTGAAGGAAATTATTATTGTTTTTGTTTGGAAGAGAATAAATAAACATGGGCATTTACTCCACAATTAAGGTTATTATTGGGCGTGATAAAAATTTATTCCTGCCATTCAGGTCATTTGGTGTTTCCCAAACGTTGGCATCATTTATGTGTTTGTTACAGCAGCTGAAAGAGCCTGTCCATTTCCTCTGTAATTGCGTTTCAGGAAATTCTCAACACACTAATCGTACTCACCACTTCCGAGATTAGGCAAACTGCGTGGTAACGTTTTCCTGTTAGCTTGTAAAGGTCTTTTGGCTATCTTATTCTCTTTCCAAATACAGGATATATGCAAGTTGTTTTTACAATATGCACCCGTGCAAAAAAGTATTTGAAAAGAGAATTAGTTATGGAATATTCGAAGTTACAGCCACGACCCAAACCATAAATGTTCGACTTCTAGCCAGTGCTTTATCATTTGAGCTAGTAATCCTATTTCAGACCCCCTTCATCATAGTGTGAAAATGACATCAACTCATATACAGAGGGTGCCAAAAAATGTATGCACAAAGAAAAAACTGTGTTAACATAACAAAACTGAATTCACACAAACAGAAAATGATGAGCACTAATCATCTTAGACTTTTACAGTTACAACAGTTGCTCAAAATGCCCACCATCGCCGTCGATACACTTCTGAGTACGTTGAACTACTGATTGAGTAACGTTTGCCAAAGTGTCCTCAGCGATTGCAGCACATGCCGTTTCAATTTCTTCCCGAAGTGCTGCCAGTGTAGCTGGTTTTCCAAGTTCTGCCCATGTGAACATCGCATTCGGTACCACGAGTCTCAAATTTGTCTCGAATGCATGCAATTGTTACTCACGTTGGCGGTTCTGTTCTGTACACACGTCTCCATTGCCTTTGAACTTCAACAACATTTTCGGTTTTCCAACACCACTTCAAAATTGTTTTCCGCTATTCCGCTATTTTGGCTCCATTTTGTTGCAGTAACGCTAGCATAACGTAATGAGAGTCACATCTGTTTACAGAACATCATACGATAAACTTAGCTTCATTTGTGCATTGTTGATTTATCTGTCACGTAGCAACGCTATCATAATGTATGTGAGTCGTATCTGTTTACAGAACATCATACTACACATTACTGTTGTTTTTCGGTCCTCTTCTCAAAACTCAAGGACCTTCGAGGAAAAAAAATTAAGTGTGACAAAGAAGTGACGGATGCTGTTTATGCCCATTTTGCAGACAAGACTTTTGACTGTTTTGGGGAGAGGGGTTTGAAATGTTAATTTAAAGATGTGAGAGGTGTATTGCAATAAAGGGTAACTATATTGAAAAGTGAATTTTAGTTTTTGTCTTTGTCATACCTGAAAAATTGTTAGGCAGATAACTTATGGATCTACCCTCTTACATGGATGAATTGAAAATGTGTGGTGTTTAGCAGTGCTCTTGCTAAACCTGGTATCATTACTAAACTAATGTATCCTGAATATTACTGTGTAACGCTAGGTTTGCAAACAAAGTTCTTTTTAAA
Source organism: Metallyticus violacea (assembly GCA_030762175.1). Lineage (NCBI taxonomy): Eukaryota > Metazoa > Arthropoda > Insecta > Mantodea > Metallyticidae > Metallyticus > Metallyticus violacea. The sequence continues at coordinate 14,811,482 of CM060841.1, forward strand.
ATATATCCTACTCATTAAACATTCTAAAAAATTGAAACTTTAGCACAGATTATGTGCTAAAAATTATCTTTCAGTCACAACCTCAAAATTTTAACGTATAGATACTACTATGGGCTTCTTTTGATTCATGGGACAAAAACATTTTAGTTATTGAATTTCCTTTGAATATTATCTAGGAATGGGAAACGTAGATTTAACACGTAACTAAACTCATTTTCAATACAAGGGTCCGGTTGCATCAACAGATATTAAAATACTACGGGTGGACCGGGTCATTAAGGCACGCTGAGGAACGGGAAATCTGTGGTTCGTTTCCCTTGAGGACCGTCCTCCCTAACTGAGGTTTTATCCTGGTTTTCTTTAGTCTTCATGGCGAATGCCGGGAAGTTACATTAGGCCTGGTACGCTTCTCAATTAACATGTCATCTCATATACCACCAGTGTTCACAAGTGTACAAACTTGTAGTTATTAATAAAATATACTGCTGACGCATTGACATGCGTCAGCAGTAAAAACGAGGTTTAAATACTATTAAAAACAGGTATTAATTGTTAACAATTTGTTAGATCTTTTAATATTCAAATTAACAAAAAATCTATTTCATCGACCAATGTTAACCTTAACAACGTGTTACACTTCGTGTTAAGTTAACACCACCTTTCTCCTGTGTTAAAAGCTTAACAGTTCAAGGTATATGGATAACAACATGAAAAACTGTTAACAGCTCGAAAATGGCGGCGGTAAATCGGACTATAGATGTCAAAATTTTATATTTGAGTATATTAAGTCGTTCCTAAAAGGGAAAGAGCTGCAAGATGTAATGATATGGAGCGTTTTACGCAAAAGAGCAATTTTAACAAAGTACAGAATGTGAAAAACGGTCATCATAAGATTGTAGATGAAATAGGAGAGAGGTTAGAAACACTTCTCTTTCTCCCATTGGTTACGTATGCCACTATTTTGGTACAACGCCAATGTTTCAAAAACTACTATTTACATGATTATCAGGAAGGTTTCCGCAGCAATTGCATAAAAAAAACTTTATATTAGGAATACGGGTATATTATATATAGTTTATTTTTATCACTGTGACGATTTCTGAAAATATTTGACAGCAATGTAAAAATTCAATATCCTAGAGACAACAGAACCGAAATATAATATATTCGCATGGGCTGCTTTTCCTTCAGTGTTCAAGTAACCAGTATTAGGAATGTTAGCTGACTTGAAAGGTGTTTAACGCCCATTTTAACTACTGAGGCATCACAGGCAGTAACACTGATTAATAATGATACACGAGATGAAATGATAAACTGGGAAAAGATTTTTGTTTCAAAGGAAGAAAGCATTCCAGGCCTAAGTTTACGTTACCTTCCAGGCATTTACCATTTATGAGGACTGAGGAAAACCTCGAATTGCGTGGCTTGGATCAGCACATGATGGTATGATGTTTAACAAGGATACCATTAATGAAGGTGTCCTGTTAGGTTATAGAGGTTATCGTAAGGATATTAGTTTTAATGCTTCACTTTTATCCTGAAATAAGAGCTCAAAATATGTGTAATGTAGCGCATATCGAGACACGCAGCTAAATACAATGATAGGCGTATGAAAAAGAATGTTTTTAACCACCTCAAACGTTAATAATTGCGGCAACAGCTGTGTATTGTCATGGAGACGAGAGTGTCTTGTGTCTCTGCTCATTTTAATGAGCTATATATATTGCGTTAAATATTTAGCATTTTAGTCTTTGCAGAATGTTAGTTAATACGTTGTTAATTGTTGAATGGCGTTTAACGCCATATACTATATATATATATATATATATATATATATAGTATATATATATATAGTATATTTTTAACATCTGATGGTGAAACAGGCCTAGAAAAAATATTAAATATTCATATAATGTATACAAATATTTTTAAAATTGAAATTCATGCACCGAATGGCTAAAGGCTGGTTTTCATTTATGTGGTGCTCATTATTTGAACATAATTCTTGGAAATATTTGATTCAGCAATTTCAGGAGGTGTTTGCAATGCATTCGTTTTCTAGAAAGGTGAAACGCAATTATCGCTAGAAAACTTTGTGTATGTTTTCCTGCAACGCTTGCTTGTGAAATGTACTGCGTTCATAATATGATGTAATCATATCGACAGCTCGAAGGTCATTGGGAGTAGAGAGCGGAAGGTAAACGAGCTAAAGATCCAGAAGTTTCTTTGTTTGACGACGTGATAAATTCGCTTATCTCTTTGTGTCCGACCTGTCAAGAAAATTTTAACGCTTTAACGTAACATCTACGTTGAAAAGTTCATTGCAATCCTTGCATGGAATGCAACCCTCGGTAAAACTCGAGTTGCAACTGATCACACTTGGATGTGTTACAACATTGTTCTGATAGACGAAACAGTAATTTCATTTTACTGACTTTCAACTCCAAGCACGAGATGACTAGTAGTGCAACTTAAACAAAATGCACAGGAAGTAAATTACCTTGTCATTCCTTTAACATGCATATAGAGCAATCTTATAAGCAGCAATTTGTATGACGAAGCATTTCATTACATAAGAGGAAATGATCAAATGGCACGAGTAATGTGATATGTACTTAAAGATCAATTACATAATCGTGTTGAGGAAGAATGAACTCTTGAACTTTCTTTTAACTTCTATAATATGCAAATGTGCAATTAGTAAATTTTAAATACACAAATTTATCGTATCATTCTGGAGGCATTTAAATCATCTTTTTTATCCAGAAAGATTAAAAATTAATAGAGATCATTCAGAAGGCAACCTTTATCACTTTGAAAAAAAAAAAAAAAAAACCAGTTTTCTTAAGTCGTGCCAAACAAAGTTTCTGATTTTTAAATTGAAACATTTCACACATTTATTATAACATAAAAGCGCTAATTTTTGTTTAAACAAGCGCGCTTGGTATGAGGTAGGAATAATAATTTACGATGTTTGAAACAGCCACGGATGGCCGAGGTCGTTAAGGCGAGGACTCTTGAGCGGGAGGCCTGGGGTTCGAAACCCGCCAAGACCGTCCTCCCTGACTGAAGTGTTTTTCCTCAATCCTCATAAATGGAAAATACCGGGAAAGTACCCTAAACTTTGGTCTGGAACGTTTCCTTCCATAAAAAAATCTTTTCCGAGCATATAATTTCATCTCATGTGTCATCAGTGTCACCGCCTGTGGTGTCTCAGTAGTAAAAAACGGGCATTAAACACTATTAAAAAAAATAATACAATATTTGATCAGCACTTTTCTATCAAATTACTCATTTTATTTCAATTTTGATCTTGCTTTAACTACAAATTTATTTGTATTTATTTTATAATACTAAAACATTGTGAAACAAAGCAAACAACATAAAATACAGAATGCCGCCCTTATTTGATGTGCTGTTGTAGAAGAAGTTACTCGTGTTTTACTTTTCATAGTAATTAATACGTTCAACAAGAAGAAGCTTTTCTTATTACACAGTAATTGTAAGTGCCAGAAATCCATATACAAAAATATTTTGTTTTTTCTTAAGTGAGGCTTAAAGTTAGGATTACAAAGGCAACGATGTAACCTGGAGCATGCAGAACTGAAGCACCCCCATTTTTTGTACACAAATATTTTCGGCCATGCGGCAAGCCACTAAGTTCGTCTGCGATAAAGCGATGAAAAGTTCAAACAGGTAGGAAGCAGACATTGTGACTTTCTTCTTTTTCATATTGTTGTTTTTATGTAGAGTAGGACAGCGGTGACTTTAACGGACCCAGTTCATGGAAAATCTCATCACGATACGGTGTAACAAGAAAATTGCAGACTACAATAGCAATGAAGCACAATGGAATTTTTAAAAAAATCGTGCTACAAAAGGAAGAAGGTGACTTTAGAACATGTGGGCAAGACATGGGAGAACCGCGGCAGAAATGACATGTGCAATTAAAACTTGAAGATCATTTTTTCCTTTGAGGAGCGAATATTGATTGTTTCATATTAGCTGGTTTACTGCCCCGGTTAACCTGTGTCATATTTTATAATTCTCGATATAATGCCAGTAAGTCAAACTTGACTTCAGGTCTGCCAATACGAAGCTATCATCTGAATTTAATTCGGTTTTATGTTGGTCCCCAGAAAAAAAAAAAAAAAAAAAATACCCATTTTGTGAATTGTTTCAATTACGTTTGACTTTGTGGGTATTTTATTTGTTTGGTTTATTTACAGACGCTCTTTAACATCTTAGCCTTTATCGGCCGTTTCAGGGCGATAAATTTTGCTCACAAGCTTCTATTTTAGACTTAAAGTACGACACGGGACCCAAGGCTTTACTTTCCTTCCCAAGGAAGCCACACTTAGGATTTTTACCCCTGAAAAAATACATCGATACATTGAACCCTGTGCAAAAGATCAATGATTTTGAACCTGGTGTGTAATGTTTGTTCTTCCCACCTTAAGTTACCTCCCTTGTTCCTAATGGCATCAGAAGTAATTTGTTTCTATAGTGAGTATTATTATTGTTTATCTTCATGAGACATACCGTTAAATATCGAGGATGCCAAAAAATGTATACACACGTTCAGAGTAGATATCTATTTAATATATTTCAAAGTTGAACCGAAAAACAACAGTAATGTGTAGTATGATATTCTGTAAACAGATGTGACTTACATAACGTTATGCTAGCGTTGCTACGTTACAGTAAATCAACAGTGAACAAATGAAGCCAAGACTATCGTATGATTTTCTGTAAACAGATGCGACTCACATACATTATGATAACGTTGCTACGCTACATTAAATTAACAATGAACAAATGAAGCCAAGATTATCGTATGATGTTCTGTAAACACATGTGACTCACATACATTATGATAGCGTTGGTACGAGACAGTAAATCAAAAATGAACAAATGAAGCCAAGATTATCGTAAATCAACAATGAACAAATGAAGTCAAGATTATCGTATGATGTTCATATTACGCTATGCTAACGTTGTTACAACAAAATGGACCCAGGATTCTTATTTGAACAGCGGAAAGCAATTTTGAAGTGGTATTGAAAAACCGAGAATGTTGTTGAAGTTCAAAGGCAATGGAGACGTGTGTACAGAACAGAACCGCCAACGCGAGTAACAAATGCACGCATTCGAGACAAATTTGATACTCATGGTGCCGTGTGCGATGTTCACAAGGGCAGATCTGGGAGACCTCGCACAGCATCAAGCCCCGCGCACTGGATCCAAGGCATTATTCAAAGCACTGAATAGGACGAAAAGGTCCGATTGAGTTTCCTCCGCGTTCTCCGGATCTAACGCCGATGGACATCTATCTATGGGGAAACTCTTAAGAATGTTGTATACCGTAGAAAACCAGTTACACTGACAGCACTTCGGGAAGAAATTGAAACGGCATGTGCTGCATTCGCTGAGGACACTTTAGCAAACGTTGCTCAATCAGTAGTTCAACGTACTCAGAAGTGTATCAACGCCGATGGTGGGCATTTTGAGCAACTGTTGTAACTATAAAAGTTTAAGATGATTAGTGCTCATCATTTTCTATTTGTGTGAATTCAGTTTTGTCATGTTAACACAGTTTTTTCTTTGCTTGAAGTGTGTATACATTTTTTGGCAACCTCTGTATTATTTAACTATACATCAGCCACTGTAATCCTCTTGTTGCTCATTTTGAAACGTTAGCATAAAGTCCTTGTTGTGATACAAAAGAAAGGATTCTAAGGCTTCAACATTTAAGTTCAACAGCTAGATGTCCAGTGGTCAAGAGCATATTTAACGCTGTGCTGTTCAGCAACGTTTTTAAATAATTTTTTGTTGTAGTTTGAAATGTATTATTGTAATAACGGCACATAAAACTAACCAAAGTGAATTTACTGATGAATGAGCCAAACTTAAAAAAAGTGACCTTGTGGAAACGGTGATCTGTGTTGAAAGTGAGCTTTAAGCAGCCATATAGAAAGAGCAATTTATTAATATGTTTATTACGTACAACACAGTGCCAAATTATGAAAAAATGTACATTAAAATCACATGCTTTTTAATTAGACAAGCTTAATTTTGTATAATATATTTATATTTTTGAAAATGCAAAAGTTCCTCTAATTTCTGATTATTATAGTTGTTATTAATTTTTAAGCATAAATATTTTCTCTACATTACATTGAAATGTCACTATAAGAATTAACAGGAATAAAATATAAAGAAATCCTAGTAAACATAAAGAAATACTTTTATTTAACTGTAATATTATAAAAGTAGTATAATTATTACTCATAAGCATAAACAATTATTACCATTTATGTCATGTACAGATGTCTTTTATGAATTTGTGTAGCGTTTATTTCATGACACTTCAATTACCTAAGAAAAGAAAGGGAACCTTAATTAACTCCGAGGAGTAATGGATCTGTATTCGGGAATAAGGTTCAACCATTGACTAATTTTGTACCACTTCTACTCTAGTGGGTCACTGACACAGTACACGAGGGTAGAACTTTCTGGACTCTCCCTGTACAAACACAGCTGCTTTCGATCGCCGGAAACAAGAGGGTCTCTAGAACATTCCCTAGAGTTGCAGGAAAACTGGGTCAGTCTGAGGTTTCGCACGCTTGCATGCAAGGAAGCTGTGAAATCGCATCCTTTAGTATACGAGTATTTATAAATCATGACGAAAACATCATTATAGCTGTTGTTGACATACTTACATATTCAGTATGCGTGAGGTTTGAGAATATGTCTTTTTCTTTTCTTGGATTTACTCCCCGTAATCAAAAGAAACAAATTAACTTAAGGAAAACTTTATATATAAAATATAAGGTTACTATTTTACCCGTCTTTACAGGGTATTGCTTTTATTCGAGAGCTCTCTCCCAGTATCCGTTCAGTTGTTTCTAAAACACACAAAACCAGCCGTTTTTCCATTTCGGCCAAATGATAATTAGTTACTAACATAATTATGGGTTTTATTTTATTTTCATCCCTAGCATTTAGCGCCTCTAGTGGCAGTTAGGCGCAAGTATGTTGCTTTTAGTAGTTATGTATATGAAACATGTAATATGCTTACAACACTAAAGCGTATTATATGTAATGTACCATAGCAAAATATACTTAATTTGAATTCCTCCGTTTTTTCATTTTACAATATTATAACTTTATATGGCTACCATATTGTACCTATGCGGAAAAGAGAAAAAATATAATTAACAAAAAAAAAAAAAAAAAAAAAAAAGTTAAGAACTAAAGAAACATGAAGGAATATAATAAAATAAGGAAGGCCCCATTCACAATGAAAATAAATGTAACGTAAACTAAAACGTAAAAGCTAGATGCTATGCATTGTAATGGAACCATTCACAATGAATCAAAAGAACATAAATAAAACATACAATTAGACGTAAACTTAGAAGCTTGCAAGGTCCAAGGTTTTGTGTTTACTTCCAACTTAAAAAATCAGCCAATCAGAACACATCCGTTCTGTTCTGTTTGTAGAGCTCTGTGGTAAAGGGAGCTGAAGATCAAAGCTGTCCTTGTTTGTATTACTGCAAGCAAATTAGTTATTTCTCTTTGCATATGCATAAACGCCACCGCCATTTGCTCAGGAGCAGCCATTTTCAATCGGCTGTTAGTTGATGTTCGTTTGTTGTTATTTTTGATTGACTAATGCGTACGACTGCGTATTTCATTGTGAATGTCTACATACTATTAAGTTAACGTGTTACATCTTATTTTATTATGTTTACGTTTAATTTTCCTTATGGTTGGGACCAAAGTTACAAACAAGAAACAGGAAAGACAAAGGGGAAGTCTATTTTTTCCTCGCTCTCCTCTGTCTTTAGGAATAAATAGGGATAAAACATGCATTATTACAAATATATAAATATAAACGATTTTGTTTTTTATTTCAGAGCTTAGATATGACTGACATGAAGCAAAATACGCTTAAGTACCCAGTTGAACATTTATAGCATATTATCATCACTGAGAGCAACCATGTAAACAGATATAATGCGAATAGGATTTCAGAAAGGAGGGGGGATGTGGTGTTTAATATTATAGACTGGAAATGAGTGATATGTAAATGCGTAGAGCAATAATTCCCAAACTGTGCTCCGTGAAGGGATTTGACGGCAGCGATCAGTGAAAATTAGCAATCTTGACAGATTGGCAATGGCAAAAGAATTTAGAAACACACTGTGAATATCTTAAACGAATATCAAGTTGACCTACTAAGCTTACTTCATATTTTGAACAGCTATTTTCCGGAAGAACTTCATGAAAAAACGAAAGAAAACTTTTGGTTGTAACCTCATCTCTGCTTGTCAGCATGTGTGACATTGCAGCAGTACGAATATGCCCGATTTATTTGGCATTAGAGAATTTTTCATATTAGTAGTCACTGTATGAAATTTGGTGTCAGTTACAACACGAATTTAAAGTTTTGTTAGACAAAACTAAAATCACCCCTCTATCCTTGGCAAGCACTTAATTATGTGAATCGAAGTTCTCCGTTTGTGCAGGTACCTACTAACACAAAATTTAGACCATGTGTCGATGCAGAGTCAGATATTTGCTGCAGACAACCAAAATTCAACGGTAAATCAAAACAATTTTATTCTTTTCATTAGATTAATTATTTTACATGTAACAATTGATTTTGCAACTTTAACAATGTTTTTAAGTATTTTTATATGAGGATATATTGTAGATTTGCAATATTTGATCTGAATTTGTTTTAAAACGTGTTGTCTTATTTTATTTAGTTTGAGATTTTTCAGTTTTGTACATGTATTTAGAAATTAGAGTGGAAAATAAAATATTTTAATGGAATAAAACATATTTTACATGTCTAACATTTAAAGTTTATATTTTGTTGTTAAATAGTAGGATTAGATAAGCGCTAGGAAACAATTAGCGCCCTTTAATTTCTCTTGAAAAGTGCTCCATAACCTTAAAAGTTTGGTAATCAGAATTTGCTGGATTTCACGTACGACTAGAAACTCCAGTATGTGTAACATAATATTTGCGTTTTTGAAATGAATAGATTTTTTTTTTAATTAGGATCTCGAAGTTTGAGAATGAAAACAACGGGATGGATTATGGAGACCGTGATTAACACATAAATAAAATGTAATAAAGCCAAACATTTATACAGCAACATTTGTATGCATCGTAAACATGTCTGATTAAAGGTCATTCTTCTTTTGTTTTTCATCTAAGACGTAAGTGACCTTCTGTGTTCATCTTGGACTAAACTCAGATAAAACTTTCCGACGAGGAGATGGGGCCCCAAGGTCTCAGAATCGGCAAGCTTCTGGAACTGAATCGATTTCTCCCTTCACAATATCTGTCCAATGATAAAGCTTCAAGAAGAATGTAGAACTTTTATTTCTCAAAAGGTATGCGCCAATTACTTGGTCTTAATGCAGTGCAGATATATTGCAAGGTTGCTTAGTAAACAAGTGTTGTTGGAAGAATGACGACAGGTCAGTCACAGAAGACCTTGAAGATGAAAACGAAAAAATCAAATTCGTGTAAGCATTATTTTTTTCGGGCATGTTTAAAAACAAAGTCTGCTCAAAACCTTGAGAATATATAGCTGAAGACAATGGCTATTATCAATGAAATTCGAAGAAAACTCTTGTTAAAATCACATTAAACACTTAAACTGCATATTATATGTTAGCATGACGTTAACAAGCGTATTTTGGACTAGTCATATTTCGAACTCTGTCAGGGCACAGAACGTTTTGAGAGATAAAACATTGAATTGTTAAAAACAAATAAGACGCAACTTGCAAATTTTGTTTTTCTACTGAATTTGATGATCAATGGCTGATTGTTCACATGTTCTCCTTATGCTGTTGAATCGGCATGTGATCTAAGAGGGTAGGTCCATATGTTTCCGGCCTAACCATTTTCTAGGTATGATAAAGACAAAAAATATATTTCACTTTTCAATAAAGTTACCCTTTATTGCAATGCACTTCTCACATCTTTTAATTAACATTTCAATCCCCCCCCCCTAAAAACAGTTAGAAGTCGTGTCTGCAAAATAGGCGTAAACAGCATCCATCACTTCTTTGTCACACTTAAATTTCCTTCTTCCAAAATCCTTCTCGAGTTTTGAAAAAGGAAATAGTCATTGGGAGCTAGATCTGGGCTGCATGGTGGATGGTCGATCTCCTTGAAGCCGCCTTTCTTCACAGCTTCCTTTGCAACAAGAGCTGTGTGCACAGGCAGGCGCGTTGTTGTGAAGAAGGCGCACACCACCACTCAGCTTTCCTGGCCTTTCCTCTTTGATGGAAGCACGGTAGTCTGTGCAGTAGGCCAGCATAGTACTCCCCATGTACTGTGATGTTCCTCCCCTTGAAGTCAATGAAGAGTATTTCTTCACAGTCCCAAAAGATAGTGGCCATGATCTTCTTGGTTGACTCAGTGACCTTGGCCTTTAGAGGCGGTGCTTCGCCAGGTTTACGCCACTCCTTGATTCTCTTTTAGACAAGGGATAATAGTAAAGAACCATAGTTTCATCTCCTGTAACAATGGTTTGCAGAACTTCTCTCTCGTTGCCACTGCAGAGATCCAAAAATGCCAGATGACTAGTTGGTGCTTTTGGAAGAAGTCTAGACACCCATCTTGCACTAACCTTATTCATGTTAAAATGTTCATGAATAATTCGAAAGACTGTTGTTTTATAAATACCCAACCTTGCTGCTATTTCTGTACCTTTGAGCCGTCAGTCTCCATAATTTCACTTTTCACAAGAACGATGTTTTCAGGAGTGAGCACCTGCAAGGGCTGACCTGCACGTTCTTCGTCTTCAATGCTTTCTCGGCCCATTCGAAAAAGTTTGGCCCATTCTTTTACTGTAGAATATGAGAGGAATGCTTCCCTATGTACAGTGTCCAATCGCTGTTTAATTTCACTTGGAGTAAGTCCTTCTTTTGTGAAGAACTTAATGACAGCTCCATACTCCATTTTGACCATGTTACAATCTTCTACACATAGCCTTCTTAATGCAACTATATCTGAACAACTGAACACAGCGGAGCAGAAGTTGCAACTGGAATTATTTATTTAACAGATAAGGTATGAACGAGATAAGGCTTTTGTGAAGGCGATAATATTTATTGACGAGACCGGAAACTTATAGACCTACCCTCGTATGTAAACTTTCAATTACCATCATCATCATCATCATCATCATCATCGTCATCGTCATACTTATTTACTATCTATATTTGCACCATTATATTCAGCCTTATCACTATTTTTGTTCTTATATTTGTCATTATATTACTGTTATTTACTTTCAGTTGTCAATTGAAATGCAATGCAGATACATAATGGCGAAGACAAGCGTATGAATATTCTCTAATTTGAATGAATATTTTATAAATCTCCAACAAAAGATGGCCGGATTTGCACCTGTAGTGCCTTATTGAAGCTAAAGAAATCAATCACAGATGTCCTTGATGTCACATATGTGAAAGTGAAAGAAAATGTTCTACAAGAAAGCTTTCATGAATCTTTATGTGGCGAGTAAGTATTTTGTTTATGTGAATTGCTCCTTCAGGAGTGTCATCTAGAGATGATCATAGAAAAAATCTAACAGTGAACAACATAATTAATAGATTATCTTATTTCAAGAGAACATTGACAGGTAACTGAATATGTGTCAATGTATTAAAATTTTATGAGGTGCAGCTATTTTAAGCACTTGTTGATTATGTTTATTACTTCACTACTCAATTATTTATGTTTATTATTATAATAATATCTTGCAATGTGTTTTGACATAACAAATAATCGTTTTATTCAGTTTTATGAGATTAATTTAAAATAAAATTATAAATTACAGAAAAAGCAGTTCATAAATTATTTTTATAAACTGTATTATTATGTTCTAAATGGTACACTTTAACTAAATTATTTTTACTTTTACGTAAATAAAATAATGCTATCTTTTTAACTAAAAATAAAATTTATATGTAGTATTAATACAATAATAGATAATTAGTTCCTGCTGAAAAAGTCAAAAAGTTATTTATTTGGTTTCAAGAATTAGCGATTTTATTAAAAAATATGAGTATATCAATTAAATATAGCTGTCATTTGAGCAAATACACAAGTGAAACAATAGGGGAGCAAGGACTGTTCTCCCAGACATTTATTATTATTATTATTATTATTATTATTATTATTAAAGAAAACTATTTTAAAATCCATAGTAAAAACCCATTTGCAATAATCACATTGGAACAATTCACATCCAACAACATTGAAAATAAATTTATGAATTTTACTATATCAAGTTTTATTCATTGTCTTCAACGATTGATTTTTACACGCCTCATACTTATTTGGGTTTTTTTTTTTAAATTTATTATTGGGCACTTCTGCTGATGTTTCACTGAGTTCAAAAAAGAAACAAATTAAATGTTCTGTATTTGAAAGACAATAAATATGCCAGTACTATTCAAGTTAGAGAATATTAAAATATAACAAGTGAAATGATTTTATCTTGGGAACAATAAGTCAAGTGTGTCAAATAAGTGTTCTTTACATACATTCTGCAAGATTGGTGACATTCTAAATGTAAGCCGGAACATTCAATGAAGGTATAATGAATGACAAAAGATCTTTTTTAAATGATAACTTTATTATATATGATTTGTTGCTATAATTCTGTGACCATCCATCATGTTATATTTATTTTATTGTGTGCAGCGTTGAGTGTTATCTGTTGATCAATTAAATGTTTTTAAAACAAATAAATTGTTTTTTTTTTAATATGTTATATTTTTAACACTTCAGAAAGATTTTAATTTAAACAAAGGCAAGCTTTTTAAAATGTGGCAGAAAATTTTGTTTCATATTATATTATTGTCATATTTTCACATTTTTAGGTTATAAATGCTTTCATATTTCAAACATTTTTAGGTAATAAACAACCGGGTCCTAAAAATGAGTGTACTTCAAGCTTGATATTCAGGCTCTTACAATGTTGGCAGTTTCGCTTAAACATGTAATAACAACCTTATTAACCTATAAATAAATTAACAAAGGTAAATTAATCAATACTTTCAATTTGCAATAAATCAGTTTCTGTCTGGGGCGGCGCATAAGTTTTGTTTAGAAAGTCAATATTCGTAAGACGGCCATCGAGAAGTCAACATGTTGCCATAACTTTGTAAGTAACGCAGTGGTCACAATGTTGTAGAAAATGCACATTGATCTGTCATGAACGGCCTCAGCCAAGTCACAAACGAGGCTATTTATTTGTGGTCATCGCGCCATCTCTGCGGTAGGTTGGGTGAACTATTTTATCGCCGTGGTTGGCCGTAGCTCAGGACTAAAATGCTACTTTATCGCCATCTGTGGTCGCCTCAGTGTACTGTTACAGAAAACTAAACTAAGGGTAGAGTTGTATCAAGTACAATTTGAGCATCATGATCATCTACCATATGTTTACTTTTGGTGACGCAACGATCGAATGGTTAGACCGCTTGCACTTCACCAAGACATACCAGGTTCGATACCAGGGGCTGTAAGTCGTATTTGTGACACCAAGCAGGTTTCCCCCTGGTATTCCCTTTCTACCAGTGCTCGCATCATCATCATCATCATCATCATCATCATCATCATCATGCCATCTCCACCTTCACGATTGTTCAAAGCAATGTACTCCGCAGATTCTCGGTGCGAGCATTGCAATTGAACTACAACACTGCCCTCTGCCACCTTGTGCAGAACTACAATGCCCGGACGGCAAGTGAGTTTGCTTTAGAACACATACGCATTTCCCTGCCTCTTTATTTTACTGGATGTTCTAATATATCGATGCTTTAGCTATTCAAGAAATAATAATTTGTTTGATAACCCTTTCAAAATTCTCTAATCTATTTACTCTTTTTTCTTTAAATGTATATACAGAGGGTGCCAAAATGTTGTACACACTTCAAGCAAAGAAAAAACTGTGTGAATATAACAAAACTGAATTCACACAAACAGAAAATGCTGAGCACTAATCATCTTAGGCTTTTACAGTTACAACAGTTGCTCAAAATGCCCACCATCGGCGTCGATACACTTCTGAGTACGTTGAACTACTGATTGAGCAACGTTTGCGAAAGTGTCCTCGGCGATTGCAGTACGTGCCGTTTCAATTTCTTCCCGAAGTGCTGCCAGTGTAGCTGATTTTCTACGGTATACAACATCCTTAAGAGTTCCCCATAGGTAGAACTCCAACGGAGTTAAATCCGAAGAATGCGGTGGAAACTCAATGGGACCTCTTCGTCCTATCCAGTACCTTGGAAGATTGTCATCAAGGTACGCACGTACATCTCGGTGGTAATGTGGTGGTGCGCCAAATTGTCGCACACGGTACCACGAGTCTCAAATTTGTCTCGAATGCCTGCAATTGTTACTCGCGTTGACGGTTCTGTTCTGTACACATGTCTCCCTTGCCTTTGAACTTCAGCAACATTCTCGGTTTTCCAATTCCACTTCAAAATTGCTTTCCACTGTTCAAACGATAATCTTGGCTCCATTTTGTTGTAGCAACGCTAGTATAACGTAATGTGAGTCGCATCTGTTTACCGAACTTCATACGATAATCTTGCTCCATTTGTTCATTGTTGATTTAGCTGTCACGTAACAACGCTATCATAATGCATGTGAGTCACATCTGTTTACAGAACATCATACTACACATTACTGTTGTTTTTCGGTTCAACTTTGAAATATATTAAATAGATATCTACTGTGAAAGTGTGCATACATTTTTTGGCACTCTCGTTATATACTTACAGTCCAAGAATAGAATGCAGACAAGTCAAATTTAATATACTCGTAATTAGTATAACAATTTATACTCAATTTAATTGCCTTCAAATGTATGCAAAGGGTTCTAATAAAACTATAGACACATCGTTGATCTTTTTAATTTCTATCTGATAGCATGAAACCTTTGACGAGGGTATAAAAATCGTTTAATACGAGTTTTAATTAGTTGGACTTTTTAAATTGATACATTAGAAATTAGTGTACCAATGAAAATAATATTCAGGGTTACAGTCAAATTTTAAAGTTTTTTATACATAAGAATTGGTTACTTCCTTTTTTCTTTTACCTTAAATATATGCTACTGTTTGTAGAATATTCACAAAATACTATTTCCAGGCCATTATCGAGGTCATTAATTGAATCACTCTTCAAATAATAATTACCACAAAAGTTAATTTAACACAGGAATAAAAAAAAAAATATATATTTCTAGAGAGGTGGAACTCATTTTTAGAGAAAAAAGTTGATAGTAGATAGATTGCTAATTATAAATAGTTGAGCATTTTGTTAATTGTGGCAAAACAGGCTTATATGCGACCCAGTGAGGAATTGTCATTTTGCATTCCTCTATGACCTTGAGACCCTTTTAGTTCTATTGAGCGCGGATTTCTGGAGGCTTTACTCGTAGCGGGACAAAAATATGGAGGGTCCTCCTCTAGGGAAGCAAGGCTGGACAGAGAGAGTTAGTTAGCCATCGAGAGGTCAATCTCCCTAGAAAATAGTTAATATCAGTACAAAATTCCTCGTCCTCCAGGATTTGGGTTCCTAGAGCAGGCTGGTAGCTTTTCAGGTATAAATAAACCGCCACGGGTGGCCGAGGTCGTTAAGTCTCGGACTCGTGAGCGGGAGGTCTGGGTTCGAATACCGCCAGGACCGTCCTTCCTGACTGAGGTTTTTTCCAGGTTTTCCTCAGTCCTCATAAATGGCAAATACCGGGGAGGTAACCTAAACTTAGGCCTGGAACGATTCCTTCCATAAAATCCTTTCCCAATATATCATTTCATCTCATGTATCATCAGTGTCCATCGCCTGTGGTGCCTCTGTAGCAAAAACGGGCGTTAAACACTATTCATTCAGGTATAAATAAATTAATAAGTAAGATTAGGCTGGGAATAGATTGATTTAGAAGAATAAAAGCAGATATAACTATAATCATAGAAGCTCTGCCCCCAAAATAAAATAAATAAGTAAATACAAAGTAAAAAGCAGCAAATGGATTGAACATTTTATAATTGGAGTACCATAAAGACATGTTTCTTAATATGTATACGTTTTATATAACACTGACCTCCAAACACATGCATAAATATTTAATATAAAAAGTGTAGAACAGCATATATTAGGATGTTATAGATTATAATACACATGTCTTATTTTTTAAGCTCTGTGCCGTATTAAAATCGTATTTTTTCCTTTTAAAAATACTGATTAAATTAAGAATGTTGCGCTTTGGTATTTTAATTTTAATAAAATGTAATTGGGTGCAACCGGCTAAAATGTTCATTAGTATAATTAATTTAAAATATGCTTACAATAAACAAAATTTCTGTGCATAGGGTTTCACAAGATACATTTTTAATGGCTCATTTAAAACTTTCCCACTATCAGAAAAAAATTATCTCGAACACAGAAAATCTTTGAATGCCAAAAAGTGTAACGGGTACATATTTCAGCAGCGAAAATGGTTGGAAGATATGTTTTTAGGAAAGTTTTGTGTTTCACTAATGAGAATCTGTCATAAATAAACCGGACTTCTTTGCAGCACTGCATGCTCTTTACGTCCAGAGATTTCTTGAGGGAAAGCTCAACATACCGATCGAGCTAAAATCACTATCTTTGTATACTATGTTGCAATATAGCTTGGAATATTTAAACGGATTTTGAGCACTTTTTATTGATATAGAAGACTCTGTTGGAACAGAAGTAACAAAGATTTAACAAGTGGAAAATGTTCATTGTAAAAGTAAACAGTTACTCGTAGTAACCAAGTACCCCGTCTATTTAGCACAGGAGAAAGTGATAAGTCTGGAAATCATTTCTTGTAATAAACATGGTTGTGGTGTCTTCAAGAAGAAATAAGTTCATACACTTCGAGAAAACTGACTCTCATCTCTTCTGCAACAAACTACACTTTCAGTAAAACCCTCTTGGCCACAATACTTGAAGATCGTTGTTGACATGATGAGTAGCCATGGCATAATTAATTTGTTCTTACACTTTTCTTGAAATGAGACCAGGTTTAGTTGAACAATTACATTTGTTGATAACATTCCAAAACGTTACCTTTTTCGTTTGCAGAAATCGAATATTTCTAAGAATGACCTATTTGTACCGTAATAACTTCAACAGACTCTCCGTGGAAAACTCGGAGAGTGAACTCTTACGAACTAGATGAGTTATTTCTCCAGTACCCTATTTCACAAAAGTATAGTCCAATGGACTTGTAACTTGTTCCACAAAAGTTTCATCTACAATTGAGCAACTCCATACTTACAAGGGTACAAGTGATTTTGCACTGTTTTGTTACACAGAAGTATTAGCGTTAGGCATCTCTTGAAATGTGTATAGATTTTTCCACAAATGTAGCAATATTGGCAACTTCAAATACAAGTGAAACTTGTAATATATTTTTAATGATTTAGGGAATCGGTTGACATAATATATTTAGATACTAGGGTAGGTCTATAAGTTTCCGGCCTGGCCGATAAGGATTATCGCCTTCACAAAACCCTTATCTGCTGTGATACCTTATCTGTTAAGTAAATAATTGCAGCTCTAACTTCCGCTCCGCCATGTCCAGTTGTTCAGATATAGTTGCATATATGTAGAAGATTGTGACATGTTCAAAATGGAGTATCGAGCTGTTATTATGTTCTTCACAAAAGAAGAACTTGCTCCAAATGAAATTAAACAAATATTACACTGGGTATATGGGGAAGCATTTCCCTCATATTCTACAGTAAAAGAATGGGCCAAACTTTTTCGAATGGGTCGAGAAAGCATTGGAGACGAAGAGCGTGTAGGTCGGCCCTTGGAAGTGCTCACTCCTGAAAACCTCGCTCTTGTGGAAGGAGAAATTATGGAAGACCGGCGGCTCAAAGTTGGGCAGCAAGATTGGGCCTTTCTAAAACAACAGTCCTTCGAATTATGCATGAACATTTAAACATGAATAAGGTTAGTGCAAGATGGGTACCATGACTTCTTTCCTCAGTCCAAAAGCAGCAACGAGTCATCTGTTGTCAGGCATTTTTGGAGCTCTGCCGTGGCAACGAGAGAGAAGTTCTGCAAACCATTGTTACAGAAGATGAAACTATGGTTTTCTACTATGATCCCTTGTCCAAAAGAGAATCAAGGAGTGGCGTAAACCTGGCGAAGCACCACCGCCTCTAAAGGCCAAGGTGGTCACTCAGTCAACCAAGAAGATCATGGTCACAATCTTTTGGGACTGTGAAGGAATACTCTTCATTGACTTCAAGAAGAGGAACACCACAGTAAATGGGGAGTATTATGCTGGCCTACTGCACAGACTATGTGCTTCCATCAAAGAGAAAATGCGAGGAAAGCTGAGTGGTGGTGTGCGCCTTCTTCACGACAAAGCGCCTGCCTGTGCACACAGCTCTTGTTGCAAAGGAAGTTGTGGCAAGTAATCTTGGCAAACATGTAAGTTTATTGCGTTAACCAAATGGTGCCGAACGCGAAGAGATTGTTATTTAAACAGAATTCTTAATGCAGCAACAGTAATGTTGTATCGGCATCTCGCGTGGTGATTGACAGTCAAGCCTCGCCAATTGATACTCTTCCACTGATCTCCGGACGACGGCAACTACAATATCTGGGCTCGGGAAATTCCGAGGCTGCGCGACTTTTGGACAAAATCTATCCCTTTTATGCTCATTATACAATGACACTACCCACGGACAACGGCGCGAAATATTTCCGCCAGTTTTGTGTTAACGTCACTTACAGGTCAGTGCTTACCTCACTGAATTCCATTTTCATTCGCTAGGAACAATTTTGGTCAAGTCAAATGCTCTGTTATTTGTCAATAAGATGAATTTAAACAGATTTCACACGTTACTGTCACTGACCCTTTACTCGGACACCTGCAACTTTGTCTCTGAACAAGCTGGTGTCTCTGCTTGAGGCGGGGCCATTTTCAGCTCTATCTGCATACCAGAAGGGATTAACTTGCATTGTCTGACTTTTTGTCAAGTCTTACGGTTTTCGGTGAAAGACGTGAGTTTTCCCTTACTTTGCTATATTACTACATGTCATCTCTTAAATATTACCAAAATTACACTTTATGAACGCATTTAAACACTATACAATCTTAATTCTGCATATACGAGTTATGTCATTAAAGTTCCTCCACTGAATGAAAATGCACAACATACTTGCACATAATTACTGAGTTGCTGATTCAAAAATTACAAAAATTAATTATT
This sequence comes from Metallyticus violacea, assembly GCA_030762175.1. Taxonomy (NCBI): domain Eukaryota; kingdom Metazoa; phylum Arthropoda; class Insecta; order Mantodea; family Metallyticidae; genus Metallyticus; species Metallyticus violacea. The sequence goes on from CM060841.1 coordinate 14,830,792, forward strand.
TAAATTACTCTGTAATTGACGGAGAGCCAGGGACAGTTTCAATATTAACGTTGGCACTAAAGACGGTTGGTACTGTCAACATCTGGCAGTTATACAACTTTTCAATAAACATACGTCATTGCACCTTGCATGCATGCACGCATCTCATTTCTTTACGATCATAGCATTAAACTTGTGAGTTTTCAAACGTTGCTTTTATTAAAAGCCTTTATTGAGTTGGTTTATCGAAAGGAGAATCCTCGATTGTCTTACATCGTTTAAGATAAGAGCTAAAATATTAAGGCACTCTTGCATTACACCTCTCCATTTTATTTATGGTTTAAACAAACATTTAACACACGTTAATGTCGTTAAAACAATAAATCTACCAATTACATTTTGAAATTTAGAAATTCTGTAGTTAACAAATTTCGTTAATATAACTATATTAAAAATAAAACTGTAGTAGAAGAAAATAAATATATTCTGAGAATAATGTAGGCATTTTTCTCAATAAAAGTATACTTATGGTCATAATTATAATACTAATTAATGCATTTCTATGAACTTGTGAAGCATTTGACATTAATACATCAGCACATAAATACCTGTCAGAATTTTTTTTCATTTATAGTCAAACCTATCATGCTATCGGGTGTTTAAAATGACAATTCATTTTTTCATCAGCCTTTCTAAGGTACTAATAAATATAATAAATATAAATCTATTTTAAAACCAATTTAAAATAAATACCTTATATGCAAGTGGATATGAACTCTAACGACAAACTTTCAGAGGTTATTCAGCAACGTTAGCTAAGTGTTTTGAGATAAGGAATCCATAATTCCAGGTATTACTGAGTAATTGCATTTGTTTCGTTTTAAGCTTCAAATGCCTTTGTGTACGTTTACACGGAATTTGTTTCCAGTTTCGAACTAAACTATTAGACCATATACTAAGCAAGCTCGGAATAGGACCAGCGTTATTGGGAATTAAGGGAACGTGTCGCATTTTAGATCAGTAGTACATTCCAGTGCGTGACAGCTTTGGTTGCCATCATGCACGGAATAAAAAACAGGTGACAGGCGCGTTTAACAAAGACTGTTGCAGTAATGACGCAGTTCAATAAGAACACAATCACCGAAATTCGCAAGAATCAAGCTAGCAGGAGGAAAGAAGCACAAAATTAAAATTCCATGCCTGCTGCAATTAAATAGAATTGCAAGAAATGGACAGATCTGTTATTTGAAGGCAGTTCTATAATTTTTACAGAATAAACAAAGAATTGACAGCATTAGGATGAGATCCACTTCAAAGGTTCAATAGAAACATTGAGAATAACAATAATTAAATATTTAGTATTTATGTTCAAAAATATAAATACAAATACGATATAACACAGCAATTGTTTACAGAAAATAATATTTTATTTGGTAAAAATATGAGATATTCTGAATTGTTTGATCATTTAAGTGAAAATAGACCAAGCCCACAAGTATATACCTGATAACTGCAAATTATTTATTACCGTGAAATTACTCTCTAAATTCGGTAGAGTTCATTTGGATTCAGGCAAAGTATGAAATAACAGAAGAAACATAGACGGCGTTTCTTTAAGCACTCTGTCAACTATAGTACTTGTGTTTTTCGTAATAATTGGTAGCAATCTATTGCTCATATTACAAAAATATCCAAAGTATGCTGGGTAAGGAATGGTTTGTTAAATGAAGAAGAAGAAGAAGAAGAAGAAGAAGAGTGGTAATGTATATCGGGGATATCAGCGGTACAGCTGGATCAATATGTGACTCCAGTGGAACCAGATACAGGAAATGGAACATAACTATTGTAATTAATCAGTGATTGCAAGGGGTGTGTGGTTAGTTTTATTTAAATTGTTTAAGTTTATGATTTGCATTTAATTGCTGTGTTCCTAAAGAAACGCTTTTTGGTCGTGCTCCAGTTTACACAACAGGTGAACTGTACACTTCAATTCTTATGCGCGCTATAGCAGTGCCATCCCTTCGTCCTTTTCCGACCTTTGCTGACTAAAAATGAGTGATTTTTCCCTCGCGGGACCGCTCCACGCGTAACGGCCGGTCGGTGGGTTCAAGCTGGTACTTGGTGAACGGGAGTCGGAAAGTCCGCAGCTATAATTTTTCGATACGTTACTACTAACACTGAAACACTTAAAAGGTACCTAACTCGCCATTATCAAACAAGAAGGGGCTGGAACTGCCTTCCTTCGTTTTTCTATTGTTTCTGGCGCCGATTTATGAAATTACAATTACCCTCTGCAGTTCCCTCTGAGAAACGGAAGAAATTTCTTCACGAATATTTATTTTTAAGTTTATTTATTGGGCGTGAATTTCTCTTGTACAATTTCCCTTTTAATTCCGCTCAGAGATAAAATTCGCAGGGCGTTTAATCGGGCGATCGTGGGGGCCTTATGATAATGGAATATTTCATGATTTGCATGCAAGGAGACTTGGGGCTGTGTGTGCCGCTGCAGAGTCATTGAAAAGTCGTGAACCTACGTTCCCTTACAGTTAATTCACTGAAAAAGTTTTGAAAATTTTCTGTACATACCAATTAATACCGAGGGGGCCAAAAATGTATACCCGCATTCACAGTAGATATCTATTTAATATATTTCAAAGTTGGACCGAAAAACAATAGTAATGTGTAGTATGATGTTCTGTAAACAGACGTGACTCACATTACGTTATGCTAGCGTTGCTACAACAAAATGGAGCCAAGATTATCGTTTGAATAGCGGAAAGCAATTTTGAAGTGGTATTGGAAAACCGAGAATGTTGTTGAAGTTCAACGTCAATGGAGACATGTGTACAGAACAGAACCGCCAACGCGAGTAACAATTGCACGCATTCGAGACGAAATTGAGACTCATGGTACCATATGTTATGTTCACAAGGGCAGATTTGGGAGACCTTGTACAGCAACAACCCCTGCGCACTGAATCTAAGGCACTATCCAAGGCACTGGATAGGACGAAGATGTCCGATTGAGTTTCCACTGCGTTCTCCGGATCTAACTCCGTTGGACTTCTACCTATGGGGAACTCTTGAGGATGTTGTATACCGTAGAAAACCAGCTGCACTGACAGCACTTCGGGAAGAAATTGAAACGGCACGTGCTGCAATCGCTCAGGACACTTTCGCAAAGCATTGCTCAATCAGTAGTTCAAAGTACTCAGAAGTGTATCGATGCCGATGATAGGCATTTTGAGCAACTGTTGTAACTGTTAAAGTCTAAGATGATTAGTGCTTATCCTTTTCTGTTTATGTGAATTCAGTTTTGTTATGTTAACACAGTTTTTCTTTGCTTGAAGTGTGTATATATTTTTTTGACACTCTCTGTATTAATTGTTTCTTAAAACCAAATAGAGTCTATTTTTCTCGCGTCACTAATGGCACACCACGCTCCTATCTTTTGATCATTTAGGGGTTCCTCGTTAAGCAGGTTAGGTTTTTGTATACTCCTATATCAATTGTATTGTGAATTAACATACCCAGTTAGGTGAAACCAAGATTCGTCCGAAAAGAAAATTAGAAAAGGGTAAATTTCTCTTTCATGCACACTATTCAAAATCCATTCACAAAGTCTACTCCTGGATGCATGGTCACCCGGTTTAAGTTCTTGCACTACAGTAATGCTATAGAGTTTTAGCTTCAGTAACTTTACAGTCGTTCGAACAGAGGAATAAGTAATCCCCATTTGCTGAGAAAGATGCCGAAGTAATTTTTTAACGGAACGCTCCAGAGCATACCCCAACGTTTCTTCTGTACGTGGCTGTGTACAATTTTTATCAAGAAATCTTCCAGTTTCACGAAATTTATTTACCAATTATGAATCGAATTTGGAAGTTAAATATCAGGGAATCTCTCTTGAAACAATCTCCATACATCACGAGCCCATTCTGTACGCGCTTACGAATTGTAAATAAATACTCTTTGGGAAGTAGAATACTTGAATTGAGTCATATTTACGTAATGAATACACTGTGTTACGCTGCCTAATGAACACTTAATACACTCTGATACAACACACAAGAACACCTACAGTTAAAACTATTACTGACCTCCCCTCCAGCTCTCCGGCCCGTTTTCAAGCGAGGGAACGGACGAAAATGCAGAGCTCGGTTGGAGAGGTCCCACAAGGTCCCACTGGGCGCATTATCATTTGATTAATTGTATGCTATGTCGCAATGATCATAGCGATCGACATTTTGAATAGGTGCTGTAAATAAACACTACAGTACAGAACAGTACGGGCTTTGTCCTACAGTTGTTTCATTACTCACGTACATTTTTGTAATTTATTTTTATGTGTTTGTTATCTATCCTAATATGTATGATACTTGATGAGTATTGTTAATAAAATTTGTTATATATTACAACCCACCTATCACCCTCCAAGGGACATGATGCATTTTTAAACATTAACATCAAATTACTCTGTAACAAAGTACCTGAAACCATGGTTTCCTTGTATCAGAGCACTCAGCCGTCATCCCTGAACAACCTCTAAAAACTGTCGGTAGAGTTCATATCTTCCTTCTAGCCTACAGATAAATTCTTAACATTTTACCATATTATGTGAGGACATTGTACTAAAACTGAAAACTTTTTGTATATATTTAACTGCATTTGAATTAAAGGGTAGTGTTTTATCTTATTTTTTTTTTATAAATTTTGACGTATTTTCTATTGCAAACGTAGGGCAAACGTGTGATTATCATGGTATGCAAATAGTAAACAAATGTTAAAAAATAATTCGATACAAATTTACTATTAAATGTTTAAGAAGTTATTATTTCACCAACTACTTCCGGTCTTGGATATTTAATTCTAATTGACAATGGGAAATTTGTTATTCACAGCTCTAATTGCTTTGCCCTAGATCTACACTCTTTAATTAATTGAATACCCAGTAATTAACACGATCAGCATCTCAAACGGAGTAAATAAATTGCTTATGTACATGTAACAAGCTGGGCAGAAGATCCACCAACTCCTCACTCTGCGAACTTAGATATCCACCAATACCCTTCACGTAGTTTATTTATCCTTGATTCAGTTGGTAATTTAATATTGAATTAGTGCATGGTAAGATATTTCCAAAGCAAATCTTCATGCATAGTTTATCTTGCAGTAAATGTACAATAACATTTTGTGTGGGTACACATTTGGAATATTGCAATGCAATCACTATTTGCAGAATTTAGATTTTGAAGAAAATGGACAAAATGTCAAATAAAATGATTATACCGAACCTAATTCCTATGCATCTGTTGATTGCAACATGCTTTGTATTTGGAATAAAAATATTATAGTAACAAAATGAAAAATTTCACCACAACAGGGTACATTTCATTTTAGTATTTTTAAAAATAAAATTAGAAATTTTATTTCATTTTCTATTTACTCCTAAAACTATTTGTATATCAGCGCATTATATGAAATGTTTATGTAATGATGTATTAATAATTAATACATTTAGTTGAATATTATGTTAGTGATTAAATATTTATACGACTTATTTGCATTGTTTTTGTAAGAATTTAACGTCCCGCCAACTGCTAATTGACTAAATTAAAATCCGGACAAATTCGGTAGGGCACTTTCTGACTAGAATCGAACTACAGACCTCCCACTCACAGACCTACTTGCTGCCTGAGCGACCTCGACTCAATGGGTTTTACTTACCGTTAGTGCATATTTATTTTATATTATGCTATGCTATGCAGACGTACTCACTGTTATGGAATCAGTAAGAAGACGAGAATAAATAAATCAATAAATCAATCATTGTTCGCACGCGAGCATATTGGTCAGTTGGTGTTAGTATTGTTGTCTCATAAACTTATAAAAGAAAATATGGACGAAAAGATTAATACTTCAAATAAATTTTAATTCTGAAACACAATTAAAATACTCAAAAACTAAATATAAATTTAATATGAAATGATTATTTTGATGTATTCATTTTGCTACTCAAAATTTGCTACTAAAAGTAATGGTGTGTAATATTGCATTAAGTAGACCGTTCAAAGGCAGTTAAGAGCAATAAAACAAATTATTGCAACCACTAATCAGACATCTTGATGGTATCGAAACTACATACAATTAAGAAACAAAGTATATGGAGATATGCATACATGTGGTTTGTGGGAAGAAACCTCCTCTACATAAAAAGTAAACAAAAATGGGAAGTTATCTTTTTCATACGTTATATAACAGGAAGTTATCTAATCTTCCTTACCTTACCAGGTTATTTTAACTAGTCACGAAGTCCTGTCAGTACCACGTTAACTGAAAGTTTAATACGAGAAATTCTGAAAGAAATACAAAACTTATAGCCAGTGTTACCAACCGCAGGGTACTTCCACTACACAAAATAGCACTAATCGAAAATTACGAGATATTTGGCGAAAATTATGAAAATTTATTATTTAATAATTACTTTGAAAGATTCAACTACGAAATACTATATACTTAAATCTGCGGAAAAATTATGAGCTCAGCTCTCACACACTTAACAGAAACATTCCATGCTTTTCTATGGCTTGCTAAGAAATATAAACTATGTTTATATCCATTATAATACAAAACACAGAAATTACCTTTTCTGTGTTGCCATATTCTGTTCCTTGCTTCTTGGCCGCACTGTAGTAGATTCCGTGTTTTTACGGCATTTTAAACTGCGATCATTGGAACGGTTAGAAATCGAATCAACATAACATTCTGAACACACAGGAATGAATGAATAGTGTTTAACGCCCGTTTTTGCTACAGAGGCACCACAGGCGATGGACACTGATGATATATGAGATGAAATGATATATTGGGAAAGGATTTTATGGAAGGAATCGTTCCAGGCCTAAGTTTAGGGTGCCTACCCGCATTTGCCATTTATGAGGACTGAGGAAAACCTGGAAAAAACCTCAGTCAGGAAGGACGGTCCTGGCGGTATTCGAACCCAGACCTCCCGCTCAAGAGTCCGAGACTTAACGACCTCGGCCACCCGTGGCGGTGAACACACAGGAAAACATGCAAAAGTTGTGCATGAAGGGAGAAGAGAAGGGGTTAAAGGCAAAATACCTATGCTGTAACAACTCTGAATAAAATTCAAAGTGGAAAAAGTGAATGCCCACACAGTAAAGCGTATTAATAATCGGAAACATGAAAAATATGTATGAAAATGATTTGGAAATGGCTTTTCACCCAGATACTGAAGAAAACACTGGAAATTTCGTGTTTTGTCCAGAGATTGACAATAGGTGAGAAACAATTTTATCCACTAAAGAATTTGAAACTAATGGAGGTTTTATTAAATCGTGTTCAGCAGTTATAACAACAAATATTAAGGTTATGTTTTTAAAGTTTACTCTCTTTACACGTAAAGCTTAAAGTATCTAAACTAAAGCTCTCTTATTTAGTCAACTTTATAAAAACAGCTCTCGGGCAAACGAATAAATAAATAAATAAATAAATAAAAAACCCTCTAAAACCTGCTTAATAACAACCACACAATCTGTTTAGGTTCCCGTCGAGTAAAACACATTATTTTCTCTCCAGACAATATCTATGCGATTACGAACTTACTTTAACTGTCTCCGTAGCAATTTTGAAAGATGTGTTGCTGTTTCGATCATTGGTTTAGTCAAATCGTTGCTCGTGTGACTCCGACGTCTTCGTCTCAACGAATGGTCCTTTTCCCGTTTCGTAGTAGTTACGAATCCTGCCACGGGAGCAGACTGGTCTGTAATCCAAAGCGCCATACAAGGCTAAGTTGATAACTAAGAGATACCGCTCGCCATGCGATAAGCCCATGTGCATGCCTTGTTCTTTTTCACGATCATTTTGAAATTAAATTTTTATAAATGCCACTTTTGGAAATAAAATGTCACCAGTGTTTCGGCACTTGCGAGAAAGCCTCCAGCATTTTTATAAACACATTTACATTTGCAGCGATTGCTGATTAGCGGTTTTTGAAAGTGACTTGTTCCGAGGCACGTTAAAACACCAGGCATCACCTGCTGATTGCCTTGCAATGCACTTCACTAGCCGCACATGTTAAGTCCGCTAAAATTGATCTCATAAGCCAGTACTCCACAGATTTACTTGTGACAAGTCAACCGTATCACCAACACACAAGGAACGAAACAAAACGTTCACAGCTACCGTATTTCAAATCATTACAGTCCCGTCCGTAAACTTAGCATCATCTACGTCACTGCCGACCTTCCAAATCGCTATAGCTTTCTGTTAGAAACAGCACGTATTCAAACAATTCCGGGTACTTAATGATAAGACCATTTCAACCTGACACGGCATGCAGATGTTTCTTCTCGTGATGCACGACGCCAGACGTCGTTCCCGATCAATAGCAACATCCGCTATAACAGTTGGCAGCACTTGCGTTCCTGACGTGGTAAAATAGAACTTGCTTATTGGACATTTAAAACAAACTTTACAAAGAAATAAAGAGATGGGTATCAGCAAGGCCACCGCGTTATGTGGGTGTCATGTTGAATTAATACGCAGCTATGTGCGTTTAACATGTGGCCTTAATGTTGGTAAATAAGTCACTTTTATTTCTGGACGAGAAGATAAAATTATAGAAAATTATTATTATTATTATTATTATTATTATTATTATTATTATTATTATTATAAGTAATGAATAAAGTTAACAACTGAAATAAAACCGAATATGTTTTATAGTCAAAGCCATCACAAATGCGTAAATCACAATATGTACATTCTTCCAAATGAAACTAGAGATGGCTCTAAAATGCGAATGCAAAATTTAAAACTTCCATTTGAAGCCTTGGTTTCAAACTTTGCGGTCATTAAGAGCAGTGAGCTTATTGTTCTTGATTTAATGTATTTTTTTTATTTTATCTATGAACCAGATTGTTGAATGTTATGTTATCTATGTTAGAATGCTGTACTGCTTTGTAAACAAGAAAGTGTAGTTGTTTTCTTTTATATTCGCAGAGTCACACATTAATCTAGTAAAAAATATATTCAAAGTTTTAAAAAATCAGTTCTTACGCGTAAACGATACAAATAACTCTGGAAATTTATATTTAGTATACTACCCTCGATTGGGCGTAGTTTGATACATTCACCACTAGATGGTGTTTTGTGAAAATGATAAGAGAAGGTATTTTATAAGCTGGAATTCTGTTCGAACAAGTCCATAATAATTTTCGAGCAAAATACCAAAAGGTACAAATCCACCTCTTTACGTGCAACTTAAAAATGTTAGTCTCTATGCAAGAGAAAATCAATCGTGCACCCATGTAAACCTGCAGTCTGTGCGACAATGCTACCAACATAACTCTAAAACAGCCACTTTGAGTATTTTTGAAACAAATAAAAAAACGCTACCGATACTATTTTTTTTTTTGTGATTTGTTTACCATGACCGCTTCAATATGCAAATCTCCGGAGATGTTTTTGACTGTACCTACGTTCTTATCGAGTTTACTAACATTTTTTTTATTATTATTTTCTGGAACTTCTTTCTCAACCGATATTCTACTCTGGGCCTAACAATAAATTTTCAAATGGTGTTCAGCGTCTAGTTGAAAAGGCCCATGTATCAATACATAGCCAATCACTTTAGGCACACTTCTACGGGTGGTCATTAAGATCGACTCGTAAGCGGATGGTCTGAGGTTTGATTCCCACCAGGACTGTCCTTCCTGAATGAAGTTTTTTCCAGCCCTCATAAATGGGAAATGCCGGGGAGGTACCTAAACTTAGGCCTGGAACGTTTCCTTCCTTAAAAAATAAATAACTTTCCCAATTTATTATTTGAGCTCATATATCATCAGGGTCCACCATCTGTGATGTCTCAACAATAAAAACGACGTTAAATATTTTAATTACGTTTAAGCATTAAAATTCATGTTGATGTATTGCCCATTTTTGTCAACTTTTCCTGTTTTTATTCTTATTTACAGCAAAATGAACAACATAATCGTACGGTGACGTAGTTAATCATTTGCTGATTGCACAAGTGATTCCGTTCAAGTGAGTACGTCAACATATAGTGGCCTAATATACACTGCTCAAAAAAATTAGAGGAACACATGTTTAAATCAAAGTACCAAAATAAATATTGATACAATTTAATTTTTAACAGTTTGTAATCAAAGATTGAAGAATTGTGTAAAATTAGAGTAGGCATTCTAACAAACCTTTCCTTCACAGCATTAGAAATACGACAAATTATTGGTTGATACAGAACAAAGTGGAAATACAAGGTTACATTGCCTAGTAATCAACGTTTCCATGGTTATTTCAACACCCAGTACCCAGTGTGTCCTCCGTGAGCTGCGATGAGTTCGTAACACCCACGTGGAATGCTTCGCACCAACCTCCTAATAAAGATTTGTGAGACTTTCCATTCTTCAGTGGGTGCATTTGCGAGCTCTCCCAGGTTCTGTGGCACAGCAGGACGCTCGCGAACAAGTTTTGCCATCTTATCCCGAATTTGTCATTCTTGCCGGACATCTTTGGCATTCTTGCTGTATGAGATTTAGCATGTCATGCATTAGAAGAAAATTAGGGTTCATACCATTAGCAAAGGGTACGACATGTTGAAGGAAAAAGTCAATAATGTAAATATCAGTTGTGGAACAACGACAAGCTCTGTCCGGGACTCAACAGTAATGCCAGCCCAAACCGCCTCCAAATCTGTCATGTTCAATAATGGAGCTGGAGCAAAACGTTCAGTAGGACGTCCCCATACACGTGTACGACCATCACAACCCGTCAAACGAAACCTTGACTCGTCTGTAAACAGAACAGTCTTCCATTGCCGGAGATGCCAGTTGAGATGATTCTGAGCAAATCTCAGCCGGAGTCCTTGTGCTGACGTGTCAAATGAGGGGTTTGAAAGGGGATTCTAGATCTCAGCCCTTCATTTCTCATTCTGTTTCTTACAGTCTGATCAGAAATCAGCACTCCAGTTGTTGTTAATACATCATTTTGTAGATCTCTGGCTGTAGATTTACATCGGCACAAAGTTGACAGGACAATATAAGCTGCTTCTTACGCCCTTACGCCCTTGTTTGGGCCGGCTTTTGTATCTCAACTGTTTCTATGTATCAACTCCAAACCCTATGGACGACAGGAGGGCTGACATGAAGAATCCTGGAGATAAAGCGAATGCAACTGCTTGTGTGACTGATGTTTCATTCAGATGTCTCATTGCTCTGTACTAGCCTTAAAGAACACAAAATAACAATTTCTTACCACAGATTTCAGTTAAAACCTTTTTAAAAAAATAAATCAAAGACCGCTCACCTTGGTTTCAAAAGTTCTTGAAACTTCACTAACTCATTTAGAGAAAACTAACAAATCCTAAAATATATTATCACAGTGTTAAACAATACTTCAAAACAAAACATCTGACTATCAAAAATTACAATGTATTAATATTTATTTTGGAATTTTGATTTAAACATGTGTTTGTCTATTTTTGAGCAGTATATAATAAAATAATAAAGTATTTACTAGCAATAAGCAAAAGCCGACACATAGTCGAGATCGCCAAGGCAAGAACTCGTGAATATTCGGTGATTTATTTCTCCCCAAATGAGATTTTTTCCATTTTTTTGTGCTCACCAATGTCAAAAGCCGAGAGGGAGAGCTTATTTCTTAATAAAAATTATGCCTTCGCAATTTCTCGTTTCGTCTCTTATATCGTCAGTGTAAACCGCCTTTGATACCTCAGTAGTGTTAAACACTATTAAAATACTACAATTGCAATATCTGGAATACAAAACGTTCACCACCGTGGCTAAGGACACAGTGGTCATCATTTCATCCTTCCTTTATTATGTAAAACCTTGGTATTTGAAGGGACGTTAAAGGCTTACAAAAAAAAAAAAAGTTTCATAATTAAAACACTAACGCAAAATGCAAATAAATGTATTAGCTAAGACTGCTACATAATTACATAAACATTTTAATATGATAATAGATTCAACTTAAAATAAAAATTCTAAGTATATTTTAAAATGAACTAAAATGCTACTTAGCTCTCTATGTCTTTATTATCCTATTGTTCAAACATTTTAGTCCGAAATTCAATTACCTTCTAGTACAACCTTCTTGTACACACTCATTTTAAAAAAAGATTTAGGCACAATGAATAACCTTGTCCTCCCCTTGATTTATAGTTTAATATATTTTATTTTAAATGTTCAATGTCATTTCTTATATAGTTTCTAAATATTGTATACGTTTGTTGTAATCCACGGGTTGCTGCATTATATTCAGTTTTCAGGTCTGTGCTTTAACGTGAATACACAAACTGTGTGCGGGAACGCTCTTTTCCAAATTCAAATATTTTTGTATACAGACACATCCGAATAATTTTAGCATTCTGATGTATATGTGGAAGACGAAACTAAGAATAAATTTTTATAAACTTTTTTCTCAGTTGCTATTCACAAAATTAGTGTTTCTTTCTTCCATTCACCAGGAAACTTTTATATTGAAATGTCTTTGTTGACATGATGCGGCAACCCCTTTCTATTTTAAGATTTGTTATCAAATGTAACATATGGTATCAAAATGAAACAACAGAGGAAATACTCTGAGCTTCCAAGATGTCCGCTAAGATAATTTTCATTTTGCACGCTCTGATATCCACGAAGAGTCTACGGACTGTTTTCTTCTGAAGCTATTATTCATTAATTTACGCTAACGTTAGCACAAAGAGCAAGGGGGTAGTGATCGCGGTATGTTCTCCATAGTTTTATTGCCTTTTAAAGAAGAAATCAGGCATTGCAGTATGAAAATCTCAGTTTCTGGTGCCAACAGCACTTTCTGCCTCCAGCATATCATAAATCCTCAAAGAGGGAACAATAATCCTGCAATGTGCCACGGGGTTTGAAAGAAAACCCCGTTCTCGCAGTATATGGGGGACTCATTTTCTCGATGTAATAAACGCCAGAGGAATCACGAGTCTTTATCATACAGCCGGAGCAGTAGCTAATTCCTTCAGCTAATAAAAACGAGAGCTATAATTCGCCAAGCCCAAGAAGGAGGTCGGGAATAGAATGGAAGAAAATGAAGTAAAAAGTAGAGCTTTGAGTTCCATAAAAAGTCACATAGACAAAGGTAGCAATAGCTATGTTGATTCGACATACCAGATCCACGTTGATTCTGAATTTACACAGAGATTTAGAAACATTTTTTCACTGCTACTTATTTTTCCATGAAAAACATTGGTCTTTAATGTTTTAAAATACAGGGAGTTTAAAAATCAATAACTTAAATATTTTGAAATAAATATTTCTGCTAAAGATATAAAAATATGTCAATTTCTTTTTCAATACAGTTCTCACATCATTGTTTCACCTTTCTTTTTAATGTTTTGTTTATTGTCGTGGTCTTTTCGCGACGTTTGTAGATTGGATGTGAATGCTGTAGGTGTAAGCCTGTAGCTATGATTATGCAAATACACTTGAAGTTCTTATGTTATCTGGCATTCATCTTCTCAGGGTAAGGAAAACCCCTGAGTTAGTAGGCAGAGAGCAAGGCGGAGAAGAAAACAACAAAAGGAAGATAAAGAGAACGGAGAACAGAGGAGCGAGGAGTAAAAGAAGAAATTGGTGATAATTATATCATTGATTACAAAACAATAACTAACAGCATAACAATTAGAGAGAAAGAAAGTGAGGAAAAGAGAACAGGAAAGAAGACCAAGTGAAGAGTGAAGAGTAAAGATAGAAGAAGGGAGTGATGATCGATCACAAATATGTCATTAACACAACACCAGCCATTCAACTAATGAAGAAAGAGGACCGAGAGACATGATGATTATTATAGTAAACAGCACACTACACAAGGAGGAGATGAATGAAGATGGAAGGGAGGTAAGAATCACGGGGAAGAAGGAGCCACTGATAAGCGGTACAAGAAGAAGGAAATGGTGGTGATTAAAAAGGGATAGCAAACATGTTTAAGTGTTTGATGATTGTACGTTGAGTGATAAATACCAGATAAGTTATATAAACAATGAAAGTAAATTTAGGAGTAACGAGTGAGGATTACAAGTACAAATAGCAGTGACAGAATAGCAAGGGTAAAACCGCACTTAAAGTGAATACTCAATGTATTAAGTGAACTAAGTCAGGAAAGATAGAGATCAAAGCATGTATTAATATTGTAAGTTTAAGATACATAAATATTAAAACCTGATTTAAATAAGAAGTGAATACAGAATGTGGAGCTAAAAGTAAATTAGGAATTAAATTCTCTCAGATAGCTGGGGTAAGGTAAGCACTGTTTATCAACCCTGACCGTTCGGTTTCCAACGGTCAATTTAGTTCTTGTAGTTAGCTGGTTACCAGCTAATGGTAATAACTGCTGGTTCCCAGTAATACGTAAATTATTATGTTATTTAAAGAATTGTTTGATTCTACGTTCTATTTAGTTTATCATTACATTTTCTTTTTATAGATTATGATCCCCCCCTTTTTTGTTTTTTTTATTTACGGACGTTCTTTAACATCTGAGGTCATCAGCGTTAGATTTATTAAAAACTATTTCATTATATATAATACATTTTACAGATCATAATTGTCAGTCCTGGTGGTGTAGTGGTTATCATACTTGCCTCCTAAACCCAAGATCGCGGGTTCGATCACGGCCAGGACCGATGGATTTTTTCGGGCGTCAATATCCTAAGTATGGATGGCTTCCTTCGGAAGGGAAGTAAAGCCGTGGGTCCTGTGTCGTACATTTACGGCACGAAAAAGAACCTCAAGCCTGAAAAAAGAGACCTCTGAGCAAAATTTCTCGGCCGTTTCACGCCCTCAATTGAATGGGTCGCTGATGACCTGAGATGTTAAAGAGTGCCCACAAAAAAAAAAAAAAAAAAAAAATGATGGCTGTGCTGCACACTGCCGTTCATTAGTACTGCCGATATGAAGCTATATCCTTTTCCCAGGACTTTTGCAAACAAGGCGGGGTGTACAGCTTTTGTTCAGACATTAATTCTTTTAAAATATATAAACACGATTTGTAATGTATGATCGGGTTATACTTTTTTTGTCATTTAACTGCTTTAATTGCTTTAAAATTATTTCTACATTTTATCGAGAGCATACAGAAACAAATTAAATGGTTTATAGTACCCCTTTCAAGTCATAGTGCAGTAAACTTTTGAGGCTCACTTTCCATAGCAAGGCTGAAAAGTAAACATTCGGTCTCGAGATAACGTTTAGAAATAGCCCAAATAAGCAACGAGAGGAAGATATGAATGAATGATTATTATTTTAGTCATGTTTTTATGCACATTTTCCTAATTATCTTGGTGTATGATTGCTAGATTGGCAAAGATAATTTATTATTTTTAATAAATTATTATAATTTGTAGATATCATTTAAATGCTAGCATGATATATTTTTTATTAAATATTGTATCTTAAGTGTACAGGATTTATGATTTTTGTTTCCTAAGCGTGGTGCTCACAAATGATATTATTTTAAGTCGATTCTTCTATGAATTTAACAATTTTTCACACCCTCATACCACAGAAATATTATAATTACTTATTCCTTCTCGTAACCGCCATTTTATACCAGTGCTGTACTTCCAGTTAAGCACGCCATATCTATTGGGCAGTGCTAACCTTTGGTTAGTATTTTAATTACCTTTCTCTGAGAGGTTTCTTCCCTGTGCAGAAATTTGAAATTTCTTGTATTTTCGCTTTACGAAATACTATGAATTTGCTGCTACTTTTTGAAACGCACTCATATATGTAGAAAATGAAACTCTATATGACACCATTCGCTATAATTGGAACACTATTATTTCATTTTTTTTTGTATAAGTGTAAATATGTAAAAACAAGTCTATGTTACTTTAAACCACGTAATTTTTTGACTTTAGCAGTGTTTCATATAAACGAAAAATATGCTTCTATTTCGTTTTTACCGAGCGATCATTGAGGCTTTTCCTGCGGTGTAGGGTTTTTCCTATGAGTGAGCCCCCACTTGTTGACCTTGCTGACTGTCGCACTCGTAGCACAGCTGTTCCCGGGTGTGCGTAGTGTTGTTAATTTCTTAATTTAAAGTGCATTATGCCTCGTGTATTTCTAATGGCACAGCGTGTCTTTATGTAGGATTCATATGTATTAAATGTATGCATTTCGAAGACTGTTTCGAGCAAGATTCCAGATCGAAAACGTCCATAAGCTGTATAATAAATTTCTGGAAACTGGAAGTATCTCACCAAAGAAAGATTTCATGACAATGGTAATCGTTTAGAAACTTTCCCTAGAAAATTTCTTCGTTGTCTTGCAAAAACAAGGGGAATCTAATATGAGTCTGTGCAAAACGCCAATAAATTTAACAACTTGCAATTATTATATTTGGGGTGTCTTAAACATGCCGTGTACAAGATTAACGCACATACCATAGAGGAAACGAAAGATAAAATTCGTTAGGAAATTTCTCAAAGTGAGTTACAGCGAGTTATCAATAATTTCGTAATGACATGCCAAAAATGTGTGCAGAATGAAGACGGGCAGTTTCAATACCTTAAGTGATAATTTGGTAACTAATGAGCTCTTAAATTGGTTTGTAGATTGTTGTATGGTAGGTTTGTTTTATTGTTTTACACTCCCACTAATCACTAAGACCCGACTGGGCGGCTCGCCTTTAGGCAAAACACTCCGGGGGAAAATGAAACTGATCGCACGTATAATAATAATAATAATAATAATAATAATAATTATTATTATTATTATTATTATTATTATTATTATTATTATTATTATTATTATTATGATTATTATTGGTGCAATTCTTTCTAATTTCTACGATACTTGAGCTCTGACATAGTTTTATAAACTTTTTATAGCTTTAAAGCATGTTTCAAGAATAATGCAATATTGCATGTGGGCATAGGAAACTGTAAACATTCTAAGTAACAGCCAGGATTCGAAACATGGATATTCGGCTTACTGCGCTGATAGACAACACACTCCTAAAAAGTGGCGTACGCCAAAGGCTAACTTAACTTTTCAAATATTAGTATTAAATTTTCAACCCAGGGTTTATTGTTGATCAAACCTACAATTGTTTCTGTGGTCGTTATGAAAGATCAAAAGTTAATAACGGAATTTACCTATCTCTGTGTTATTTGATTACCTACATTTGCATCTATAAGTTACCATAACCATTTAAAATATTTTGTAACTCTTAGCTTATTAAAGCTATAACAGTTGGGAATCTGTTTCTGACCCAGTAATTTATCTTCTTTAAAGTAACACGTAACTCGAACAGTTACGGGCACGATTCTCTGTGCTCGTTGCGTATGGCCTGAAGCTTGTTGGTAATTATCGAGGGAATGTGTGCTAACACAAAGATAAGTGTCTGTCTCGTATAAGGTGATACTAGCGCTGAGCAGGACTTGCTCTGAAGCTCGTAACTTCAAAACTTAAAGGGTCAAGATAACCGACATCAATTATGCACAAAGAATCAACCACAAACAGCACACAGGCTGCGGAAAAATGCCACACATGGAAAAAAATACAGGAGGATGTTTCAGCACCTATAGGAGAAGCTCCATTAGTTTTACTTCTGGATTATAAATATGTTTATGAGTAATAATATTAGTATTTTTAATAAAAAACGAGAATTTTAATAAAATACTTTGCACTTATCTTTGCAAATGGTCATAAATTATTAATTCTAACCCAGAAAAGCTGTATACGAAATACATGATTATGTTTCGAAATAAAAGGTAAGTAATGTCATTTAAAGGTGAAAAAAAATGGTTTCGAGCATTTAGGATCTATTTACTGGTGTAAAATTACAGTTGAACAAACAAAAAAAAAAGTGCAAACGATTAAATAACTAAACAAAATTTTAAGAACCACGGTTTGCATAGTTGCAGTCACAGAGGCCACCATGGATGGGTCACGTGGTTTACACCTCAATAATATTAAGCTCGGCTTACTAGTTGGACAAAGTAGCTTGTCCTTAGGAGGCTAGGAAACTCAGTTATAGACTCACAGCTCTTGGAAAATTAAGAAATCGAACGAAGAACTTCCGGATCAGCCGGTGCTAACCACTAGAACGTGAAGGCTGTTGGCACTTTAATAAAATGCATGAAGTAATATATAGTTAAACTGCCCCGTACTTTAAATGAGGGCATACTCACTTGCATTATAAGGTGCATTAAATGTATAAAGAAAGGAAAAGCGGCACCTGTTGCTTTAAAATACAAATGGACCGGCCACCGGGGTTTTTAGGTGTCCCGGATTCGCTGATAAAATTTCAGAAATAAGCAACCGAAATTACTTTCTAAAGGCTAGATAAGGCAACAGCTGATTTCACAGCCGTCAATACCTGACCATTGAGAACGTGTACTTCGTAATGGTCCCCTTTGTTTCAACTGCTATCAATGCATATATACTTAACCCATGTGAACCGCACTTGGAATCTCTATCAGATAAAATAAATTATACCTAATATAGTACACAATGAACATGTATTAATAATTGTGCATTGACTGACACTTAGTTTTGTGTCTTATTCGGTAATGAAAATATGCAGATAAAATTAAAGGAAAGAACATATTATGTCCATCCCTAAAACCCTGCAAGATACAACCAGAATGGCTTGGGTGCCATGAAAGTACATGAGAGCATATTTTGAAAAAATATACGGGGATCCTGGGACACCTGTATACACACGAGATATATATTGCTATTTCTTTTGAACAGGTACCAACATTATGATAGACAGACAGACAGCCAGACAGACAGACACACACACACACATACACATACGAGAGTAGGTCCATAAGTTTCCGGCCTCGCCGATAAGGAATATCGCCTTCACGAATCCTTATCTGTTAAGTAAATATTGCGGCTGTAACTTCGCTCCGCTGTGTTCAGTTCTTCAGATATAGTTGCATAAAGAAGGCTATGTGTAGAAGATTGTGACAAGTTCAAAATGGAATTTCGAGCTATTATTAAGTACTTCATAAAAAAAAGGACTTATTCCAAATGAAATTAAACAGCGATTGGACGGTGTATATGGGGAAGCACCCCCCTCATATTCTACGTAAAAGAAGGAGTCAAACCTTTTCGGATGGGTTGAGAAAGCATTGAAGCATTGAAGCATTGAACATCCCTCTTGTGGAAGGAGAAATTATGGAAAACCGGCAGCTTAAAGTTACCCAAATAGCAGCAAGGTAGGATCTTTCCAAAGAGAACAGTCCTTGGAATTATTAATGAAATTTAAACATGAATAAGGTTAGTGCAAGATGGGTGCCTAGACTTCTTTCCTCAGTCCAAAAGCAGCAACGAGTCATCTGTTATCGGGCATTTTTGGAGCTCCGCCGTGGCAACGAGAGAGAAGTTCTGCAAACCATTGTTATAGGAGATGAAACTATGGTGCCCTACTATGGTTCCTTGTCCAAAAGACCCTCGTATATATTACAGTTCATGACCGAAAACAACTTTTTACAAAGAGTAGCCGAATATGATTGCCATCTATTGAGCGGGGATGTTAATCATTTTGATTTTAAAAGTCTAAAAAAAGCAGTTTATCCTGCTATTGAAATATTATCCTTCATTGTTTAGATGTCAGAAATATTCGAGGAATAAAATTTGGAATTAGAGTTTTTTTTAAAAAAAATACAAATATCATGCGTTATTCAATATATTAAAATACCAATTCAGATGGAACCTTTGTAATTAAAAAATAACAGAAAATCTATTTTTAAGATTTTATTTTAAACATTATCCATTCCTTTTAGGCTAATTATAAGATTATCTGGTTAATATCACATTTAATTCAAAATAAAATAATATATGACTTTAGCCATTCTGTTTGGATAATGTTACCATATTCTGAACAAAATTAATGCTAGTTAATTTCGGCATTTGGCTTAACATATACATTTCTAAAGCGACAGTACGACACTGGCTAATAAAGATGCCCCTCAAAAGCATAACACAAGATAAATAAGGGAGGTTTCTGAACTTTGGCGCTATGGTTATGTCATTAACTTCCGAGATAGTCATTTGTTTTCGAGTTGGAGTTTCGTTCATCACTTGTTTTATATGTTGTTTTCTGATTAGATTCTAATAATACAGCTTGTAGCCTACGTTGTAAGTTAACGTTTCAATTTATACATTTAAATCTTAACATATCAATTTATATGTTGAGTTGTAGTTGTTTTTGTGCTTATCAACCAGAATTGTATCCTGAGGGTCTTGGATATGTGTTAGGTAAACTAAGTTTTAGGCTTCATGTTAGTTGTAAACTTATTAGCCACTGTATGCCGGTGATGCATTCATTATTGAGAAAGAGAATAAAACTAAAAATGTTAACGGCATGACTAGAATTAAACCAGCTGTTTGCGGAACATCAGCTTTTGTGTTACGCATTATGCCCAACAAGCTGTTAAGAACTCCCTCTAAAGTAGGCTACATTGTATTTAATCGGTCTTGGCTACATAATGGGGGAAGGCAGTTAAAAGATGTTTCGTATTGCACCAGCAAATGATTAGTTAGAGATTTTAGGGATTTTATGCACTAAATCTTGCAAACGCTGATAACGATCTGTGGAAAATAAACATTTCTGTGGTCGCAAGCCAATTTTCAAGACATTTTAAACCAATTTTTAACACCGGCCTATCAGCATCTGATGCCAACATCACAAAACTGCATTATGTTTAGTTGTGGCCCACAGATTGCCTATCTCAAATTGCTTATATATGACATCTCTACACTCTCTGAAATTATTTCTGTGTAGTTCATTAACATCTGTATATAAAGCTACAAGAAGCATTTGATGATGGTAACAACAACTTAAAATAGAAAATGTAGACATTTCATTATTTTAAACTAGTCATAACCAATTGACAAACGGAACAATTGCAACATGGTGGGTGTGTATGTCTCTATTACGTTAACCATGATATAGCTATTGCAATGTTCAGTAGGTTATGGTTTCTTTGATGAAATATTGGTTTCATTTGTCCCCTTAAAGATACATGCTGAAATGCCATACCAATGAATGAATTGTGTTTAACGCCCGTTTTTGCTACAGAGGCACCACAGGCGATGGACACTGGTGATACATGAAATGATATATTGGGAAAGGGTTTATTTTTAAGGAAGGAAACGTTCCAGGCCTAAGTTTAGGGTACCTCCCCGGCATTTGCCATTTATGAGGACTGAGGAAAACCTGGAAAAAACCTTAGTCAGGGAGGACGGTCCTGGCGGGATTTGAACCCCATACCTCCCGCTCACGAGTCCGTAATTTAACGACCTCGGCCACCCGTGGCGGTTCCCATACCAAGGCTATGTATAAAATCTATAAGACACTCTATATCTCCTTACCAAGAAGGGCATCTTTTCCTAGACCTTTGTGTGTTCCATCCTTGTAGTTCATCTTGATCATCATCGGGGTCTGAAAGACTTCGGAGTTCCGTCTTTTGCATTTTCCTGAAACAATCGATTAATTGCATGAAATCATTTGCTAAGTGGCTGCTTTCTGTATAGCACTCCAGTGAAGTGTTCAATCATATAAAAATTAAAACAATAAAATAAGTGCAGTACTAATAAACTGCTGAATAATATTACCCATATATTTAAGTTATAAACTTGAGCTAAAACCGGTGGAAATCAATTACACAGTTGTGTTGTATTTGATTCGAATTTTCAGTACTTCTGCTGTGCTCAAGGGCTGGCCATTTGTGTCCACACTCCCAATGGAAGCACTTCCGGAAGGGAGTCACTGGCGGTCAGAATGCACGGGCAGTGAAGCACATACTGCACACGAGTGCAGAGACAGCACCCGGAATCCGGCGCAGTCTCCTTTCTAAGGAGTTGTAGCCCCTCAGAATTACTTCCACCAGAACAAATGCTGGGGCAGAAATCTTTCGAAAACGCAAGTCACCGCTACACCGAACCTAACACCACTTTCGATCCTGTAACAAAACCAAAAGAATAAAATTATATGAAATGGGAGAGGCGAAAATTCGTAGAAAGTAAATATCCATCTCAGCTTTCACCTGAGCGACCAAGGAGAAGCACGAAATACGAAGGTAGGTCCAAAGTTTCGGGCCTAACCGTTTTCTAGGTATGATAAAGACATATTTCACTTTTAAATATAATTACCCTTTATTGCAATACACTTCTCACATCTTTGAATTAACATTTCAATCCCCCCACGCAAATAATCAGAAGTCTTATCTGCAACATGGACAAAAACAGCATCCATCACTTCTTTGTCACACTTAAATTTCCTTCCTCAAAGGTCCTTGTTGAATTTTGAGAAGAGGAAATAGTAACTGGGAGCCAGATCTAGGCTGTTGGGTAGATGGTCGATCTCTTTGAAGTCACATTTCTTCACAGCTTCCTTTGCAACAAGAGCTGTGTGCACAGGCAGGCGCGTTGTAGTGAAGAAGGCGCACACCACCACTCAGCTTTCCTCGTCTTTTCTCTTTGATGGAAGCCCGTAGTCTGTGCAATAAACCAGCATAGTACTCCCCACTTACTGTGGTGTTCCTCTCCTTGAAGTTAATGAAGAGTATTCCTTCACAGTCCCAAAAGATTGTGGCCATGATCTTCTTGGTTGAAAGAGTGACCTAGGCCTTTAGAGGCGGTGCTTCGCCAGGTTTACGTCATTCTTTGATTCTCTTTTGATCAAGGGACCCTCTCACAGTAGAGGGCCATAGTTTGAGATCTTGTAACAATGGTTTGCAGAACTTCTCTTTTGTTGCCACGCCAGAGCTCCATAAATGCCTGACAACAGATGACTCGTTGCTGCTTTTGGACTGAGGAAAGAAGTCCAGGCACCCATCTTGCGTTAACCTTATTCATGTTTAAATGTTCATGAATAAATCAAAGGACTGTAGTTTTAGAAAAGGCCAACCTTGCTGCTATTTGTGCAACTTTAAGCCGCCGATCTTCCATAATTTCTCCTTTCACAAGAGCGATGTTTTCAGGAGTGAGCACCTCCAAGGACCGACCTGCACGCTCTTCATCTTCAATGCTTTCTGGACCCAATTGAAAAAAGAATTGGTCCATTCTTTTACGGTAGAATATGAGGGGGGATGCTTCCCCATATACACCGTCCAATCGCTGTTTAATTTCATTTGGAGTAAGTTCTTTTGTGCTTAATAACAGCTCGATACTCCATTTTGAGCATGTCACAATCTTCTACACATACCCTTCTTTATGCAACTATATCTGAACAACTGAACACAGCGGAACGGAAGTTAAGCTGCAACTATTTGCTTAACAGATAAGGTATGACACCAGATAAGTGTTTTGTGAAGGCGATGTTCTTTATCGGCGAGGCCGGAAACTTATGAACCTACCCTCGTAACATAACGGAAGGATGGCCGGCCTAAGGGATTTGAATGCAGGACATCCCGAGTACGACCACCTAGCAACAATTTCTGTGATTCACAACCAGTTTGTAAAGCATTCTTCAAAGTCTTTGTGCAAACTTGTTAAATATGTGAAAGTCGCAATACTAAACAAAATTACGGAAAACAGCAATTAAGTAAGCAGACAACTAAAATAGTTTTAAGATATGCTGCATTAAGTTTTACTTTGAAACTCATAGGACATTTAAAGAAGAGGGAAGATTCATGGAGCCAAAGTGGTCAAACTAGTTTACAATTCGCCGTCCTTAGAATATTTAAATACTCATTATAAGGAATAACGCAGACATGTTGTTTCCAATTAGTTGAAATTAGTTCGTTGTGGCAGTGCGGTTGACAACTATGGTCCGAATTAAGCAAATTCTTCATAGCTTAACGTTTTTACAATAGGTTATTTTTTCACAGAATCACTTGCGCAACTTTAAACACTCAATAAAATGCATTTTAAAACTTTTATATTTAAAATAGGCCCTATCATTCGTTTATAATCAAAGATATAGGGAAATATTAAATAATGCATTGAGAAATTAGTTATATTTGTTGTACCCATGTTTTAACACACTCAACAACGAATCGTTTATTTTTTCTGCTTGCCGATAGACACACATCTAAGGATTGTATAGTTAGCAAGTCTTAATTTAGTCGTGGCATGTTCGATGGGTGGCAGTATCGTAATTTTATCTTAAACATTCTGGGAAGATAATAAAAAAAACTTTTCATTTAAAGACAGTATTTGGAGCTGTAAAGTGTTTACTTCTGTTTTCAACCCTATTTGTGCAAATTTTAGTTTGTCAAATATGAAACCTGGCTTTTCAAGCATTGTATAATATCAGACAAGTTTGATATGCCAATGCTGCTGATCGCAATGATGTGACGTAGATAGTTATGCGTAAGCTGGGAAAAGATCAGCCCGTCGCTTG
This sequence comes from Metallyticus violacea, assembly GCA_030762175.1. NCBI lineage: Eukaryota > Metazoa > Arthropoda > Insecta > Mantodea > Metallyticidae > Metallyticus > Metallyticus violacea. Next base: position 14,855,166 of record CM060841.1, read on the forward strand.
TCATAACAGACACTTCCCACGCTGATGCCTGCATGTTGACGTCAGTCGAAGTTTGCTATTACGAGAACTAGAATAATTTCTGTCTTTGTGTTATTACGTGTAATTACAGGCTATTGGTGCCCCAGTATTATTAATTACAGTACGTTATTGGCGTAAAAGCTACTGTAATGTATTGTTACCACTAGAAGTGAGAAATATAAAATCTGCAGAATAACCTCATACTCTAGGAGAACTTAAATTATCAGGACTGAAAGTGGAAGAATTACCGAAGCAGACCAGTTGGAAAATTTATTAAAAGACGTCAGACAGCTTTCTGTAACACAGGTTAAAACTTATTATGAAATAAAACTAATGTTGCACGCATGTTATTAGCTATTCATCATCACAGCCCGGAAGTTAGGCAAAATGCCTTTTTTTATCAAGGTGGGTATACTTAAGAGTCAGATGTCTACTGACCCCAAACGAACATGCTTCTGTACATTTCGGATCGGTAGGTAGGGTCAGTTTTTATTTGACTTCTGTTGTCTATTTTAAAGTTTAAACTTTTTTTTTGCCTCTTTGGATCGTTATGGCTTTTTTCTGCCATTATTTACGCATTTTAAAAAGCAAAGTTATAAAATTAAATGGCACATTCACCTGATAAAAATATCTATTGAGAATCTTGCTATAAATTTATTTCTTTTTAAGCAATCAAAACTTTCTCCTAAATCAATTTACTTAAGCTCCTAAAATAACAGAACCTTCATCATTGAAAAGAACGCACAGTTACCTCGGGCATACAAATACCAGGAAATGGAGAGGATGAATATTCATTTTGAATAGTCCTGGCGAATGATCTTGTATCGATCTGTGCAAGACAACTTCTCAGCTGGATAAATGTAACAAACAAGTGCAAGCGAGAAAGATGAGAGTGCAATAAACCGTTCCTATAATGTGTAGTACGGAAGTAAAAGAATACTAACTTGATTCCCCTATAAACGCATAAACAGAACATGACTTTGACAGAAACCGCTGCGTATCTTTTTTTCATTCGCCAGGACTATTCAAAACTACTTTATTTGTCTTGATCAACATTTCCATGATGTCCTGAAAGGCAAATGTTTTGTTGTAACTGGTATGAGTGCTTCCGAAATAGCTTGTTTAAATATACTCAAATCATTTCAGTGGAAGTAGAAGGTTCTTTTTCATGATGAAAGACGTTTTCTCTGACAAGCGGGTGACTATGTTAGTTGTTATCTTGAAAAAAAAATTGTTGTTGCTTGTAACCAAGGAAAGTATGCTCTAGTACTTTAATTTGTAAGAAAGAAATTATTAAGTATCTTAAATATCTATTTTCGTTAATAATTAATATTATTACTCTTAGTTATCACTAATGTACAATTTTCAGATCGTTTCCTTGATTTTGGTTTGGAGTTTACCGCCGCATGTTAAATTTATTAACCCAGTTATGGATTGTATTTTGTTTAAAACTAAATAATCTTTTCTCAATTTTCTAAAGTATATGTACCAATACATAAAACGTCCTGTGTTTGGCTGATCCTCGTTACATGTAATACCTACAACCTGTTCGCAATGCTACTGTTGAAAGTGACATAGTTAATAGTTTTACAAGAGAAATACGGTTTACAGAGCAACACGTGTTAACTAGTTCACAGCCCTATAACTGGAAATTGGATAGTGCAAGGTGTTACAGTGTCATTAGCGGTTGCTAATTGGTGTTAGTTGCCGCAGTAACGCGAGAAGGCGGTAGGAAGGGCGTGGTGACCCACATCTAACCAGTTAAGACGGACGCTCACTGCTTGTTCCTTATTACAAGGAAAGAGAGCAAGCGTATTGCATGTCCCAAGAGAAAGATTAAAGCGCAAGAACAAGTCATTTTTCACTGTCATGTCTGCTGCTAGTGTTGACATAGGCAAAGCATACTATAAGTTTTAACTACTAACTACTGTGTCATTTATTCCAGGTGGAACCTGAGAAACATCTGCATTATTTTTATATATTAACCTTACGTTAAGTTTTGAAAATTGCGAATTAGTTTTAACAATAATTAATTTTATACTTTAACGGTTATATTTTATCACAAGTAATATAGTAAGAGGGTCTGAGATTACCGATAAATTTATCTGGAAAACTCAGACCCTCGAGTGATATTTATTAGGAATATTTATTAGGACAATCTCACGAATAAAATAAGAATTTAAATATAGTTCCTCTAAACTTGGCTTACAAAATTGTAATAGCTGTATATTTGTACTTAACCCTTAAACAATCTTGCGACAGAAGAATGTCGAGTCAGTAATGCCAATAGAGAAGAGCAAAATAAAATATAGATTTAGGATTTTTCATGAATAGAATAAGAATTAAAGTGATATATATATTTTAAATTTGCGCACAGAATATTAACACTTGTATAAAATATTATACATATGAATATCTATTGTATTCATAAACCGTGAGACTGAAATGGACAAAAGTAGACCATTACAATCACAACCATTCCATTTTCTAATACCAACTGAGAGAGAAGATAACATACAGTGTCTTTTTTCTTCTTCTTTGCATTCTGAGGTTTGGAATTCCTAATGATAAGATCGATTTGCACATTTGACGCATCACCAAAACGATTTGAAGAACCCTCCGTTTTGCGTTTGATTGTCGATTGTCCACGCTTTTGTTGTTATCAATAGCTCCCCACCGCCTGCAGCAAACAGGTGGCCGAGGTCGTTAAGGCGCGGACTTTTGAGCGGGAGGCTGGGGTTCGAATCCCGCCAGGATCGTCCTCCCGACTGAGGGTTTTTTTTCCAGGTTTTTCTCAGTCCTCATAAATGGCAATGTCGGGAGGTACTTTTAAACTTAGGCCTGGAACGATTCCTTCTTTTAAAAAAAAATCATTTCCCAATATATCATTTCATCTCATGTATCATGAGCATCCATCGCCTGTGGTGTCTCTGTAGCGAAAAACGGGCGTTAAACACTATTTACTCATTTATTTATTCAAAAGTGATCAGTGATGCGTGTTCAGGAATTATATAGTGGAGGTATAGAGTTGGCTGCACTGACCACAAGACAAATGCACTTCGCATGAAAAAACATATTTGATACTTTTCCCCATAATTTCACTCCGTAATCCGGCTGTGATTGGTCAAAACTCAAAAATGTGTTTCTTTTCATTGCTCGGTTTTAAGATGACATCACATGAGTGAAAACTCCTAATAATAATTTGAAACTTGAAGTAAATTCAGTTCCTTGTAGGCATGAATGTGGTCTTAATTACGACAAAGTCTTTCTCTATTACCGGGCTTCCAGAGTATGTCCTCACCGACACGGATTTTTGCGTTTCCACCCAAGACGACTCCCTTTCCCACACATGACCGTCTTCCTTCCTTGAAACTTGCTGCTAGCGCCCGGGCGGTTAGCCAAACCCGAGCGACAGCGGAGAGAACGGAGTAACTTAGCCTCACCTCCTTTTCGTGATATAAATAGAGACGGGCAATTCACTGTAATGAGGGCATTGTTAGGCGGGAGAAATATTGTAACTGTGGAAATGTGCTCTTATTCCAATTCGCAACTAATTCATACACACACACGCTAACATAATTTGTCGGCTAACCTGGGGCAAATCCTAGAAACTGGTGGAACCAGTGATTTAGCAAGTAAATCATTGTTATGTGACAAACTGCTCTTATTCCAATTCGCAACTAATTCAGCGAATAAACCATTGTAATTGTGGCCAATTTTCTATAATTCCGGCAGGGGGAAAAAAAAGTATGAAGATGATAGAGTTCGAATTCACTATCTTCACAAGTGAAGCGTGACGCTCTAATCGCCTGAGCTATTACGCCGTTGATAGTGAAGCGTTATCATCTAGCCAATAACTGTGTCAGTCACTACCTTCGGCTCTCTCCATACCACCAGTAGCACACCACATCAGCAGCAGGGGCACATAGCACTAGCAGCAGGGGCACATAGCACTAGCAGCAGTGCTTTTCAGCCCTGCGAATAACGAAAATGTCCTTGAACTGCCGAGCAGTCTATAATGACAAGACAGCTGATTTTTGAGTCACGTAATTTTTGTGTAAATGTTATTATAAATACAAATTCACAGGATCGTGAATTGCAATTCTGGATTGAGAGAATTGCCCATGGGAACTTCTGAATAAATTCCACACCATCATCAGTCGAGATATTATTTTTAAATTACTTATAACAACGTTTTTTTTAGTGTTTTTAAAGATTGTTTGTTTCTGAAATAAACATCAACCACTGCTAATGAATAACAGGTTCATAGTTTTGTTAGCTATTGTTTCATTCTGGAATTAAAGATATTTCTACTGTTATTGCTCTTTAATAATATTTTAAGCCCTGTTTACTCCCGAGGCATCGTAATTAGTGGACATTGGTGATAGATACGATGAAGTGATATATTTTGTTAAGGAAGCGTTTAAAGTGCAAGATTAACGTACCTCCCCGGCATTTGTCAATTATAAAGAAGGAAGAAAATAGGGGGGGAACCTCTTATAGAGAATGACACCCTCTCGGGAATCGAATCTCAGATCTCTCGCTCATGAGTCCGTGCCTTAACTGTTAGATGAAAGATAACTTTATAACACTTATAGTAATTTTCTCCAAGTTTTGTTTGATCTGAATTGACAAATGCTAAAAAAGATACTTTTATTTTTAACAATCTGTTAATTCGTTTTGTAAGATACTTTCTTTACAAATCATTATTATTAGTAAATTTTACTTACGTAAAGAATATCGTGCGCATATAATTTACACATTTATTTTACTTCTTAAAAGGCTGAAGTACCGATTTACACCAAATTAATGCATTTATTGTTTTGAACATATTTTACTGTTATTCTTTCGCACCATCCAAGTGAAGCTTACGATTTCTGGCGCTAGATGGCCCTATGGCACGATTCACCACTGTTATAATGTATTACATTAATTTTCATGCTAGTAGTTATTACGGATTAGATACCCATTAATGTAATAGGTATATAAAAGCACCATGAAATGGGGAAATGCAACTTGTTGAATTCTAAAGCAGAGGTTACATTTTAAGAATGTGTGGATCGCACAACTTAAAGGATGATGACGCAGACGCTGCGTAAACTAAGCAAATGTACATAACAGCGCAACTATAATTAATTATATAAAATCTTAAAAGTTTTCTTTGGAATTGAGAAAATAAAATAATATCTGAGTTTTTGTTAATGTAAGGGAATTTCGAATTAGTTGGAATATTTCTACATGTTCTAGAATACTCCATGGTTTATTATAAAATCATGACTTGAGTTTAATAGTAGCTAAGCTATGATAATATTGTGATAGGTTAAGAAATTGATGTGAAATATCATTATGAATTTATGAACACCACATATTAAAATAATTACTCTTTTATGAACTGTACATCAAATAAATACACTCCCAGAAGCTGTACGAACTATTGGTTTTATATTTTGGCACCAGACACACATTGGACGAGTGTGAAAGAATTGACCAGTTAACCTTTAAAGTTAGCATTGGCTAATGATTTGTTAATCCAAACAGAATTTGAAGAGATATAAAAAATGAATCTAATAAAATTAAAAAAAAAAAGATAACTTTTTCATAATTTCAAAAAATTCAGATTTTATTTTATTTTCTTAATTTCCAAGAAAACTTCAAAGATTTTTATAAATAATTATAGTGTACTATTATGTATAGAACTAAAGTTGGTATAAGCTATGTGTCTTCCATGAACATAGAACATAAGCTTTTGGGAAAATAGTACACTGTTACATTGAAATTCATGTCGTTATTACCTTATAAATTGTTTATATATTTTAATATTTAAACATTTAAAATTAATTTTATTACAGCAACATTTGTAAAAGGCCACAAGTAATTGAGAATAACTGTACTATTTTTCTATTCCACCGTTTCAAAAGTTCCGCTGCTACAAGAACAATCTTCTTTCTAAAAGTTTCAATGTAAACGTACCAGCCAAAGCTTTATCTTGATACTTTTTTGTAGGTCTATCTATAAAAAAATGTTTTTTACTTAGTTTTGAATACTTTACATCACTGCTGTACGCTTCTAGAACACTTTAACTCAAGTACGGGGTGAACTTTGATTAATTCAAGTCACTTGAAAGCAACTGGGAATTCTGTGCAACCGAGCGAAGAGAAGAAAGCGAGAACGAGAGAATAAATACTCTGTGTGCGCGCAACGGAGTTTCAATTGAAATCGGAGATTGCTCCTTTCTTCCTTCCTTTTTTATTTCATTCTTCATTTCTTTGCTCCATGCAGACATTTAGATTAAAATAGTTTTGTCTCACTTTCCAAATCACATGACAAATATCACCAGCATAAATAAAAACATTGCTATGCTGGAGATATTTGGTTTATTCATCTTTTTAATAAGTTCAGAGCTATCTCTACATGATTAATTTTACACACTGTGTTGACTTTAAATTATAGAAGATGAACAACTATTTGTTCTGTGAACATGGAAAGCAGTATAAATACTTAAGCAGATAAAGTTTGCATGCCAATTTTCAAACTGTTTAAAATCAAACATGTTGAAAAATAAATCAGAGGTTTATACCTAGTTTTACCATAAATATTGAACCTGAGCCATTTGCACAGTTTTAAACATAATTTATTATCCTTTTAATACTGGTAACTTACATGAATTATAAACACAAAGCACTAATCATTTTTCAAAATGGCCACCTTTGGCCTTCACATAGCCCTAAGTCTCTGTGGCCACGCATCAATGGAATTACGCAGTCTCCATTGGAAAATCCGCCACTGCCTTCATCAGGGAGCGCTTCAGGCTGTCAATACTGGGATGACACTTCTTAAAGACCATGCCCTCAAGCATGAACCACAATTTTTAGTCCAATGGGTTGTGGTCAGGGCTGCTGGAATGCCTAATATTCGGAGCAAGAAGTCTGGAACATTTCTCCGCAGCCAGTTCTGGGTAGACTTTGCCTTATGAGTGGGTGCTGAATCCTGCTGGAAGCTCCATTGTTCATTCCTGAACTAAGTGTTGCTCAAATCCTTCACAACAGTCTCCAACACGGTGTTTTGGTACACTTTGGCAGAGATTTTCAACTCTTTTCACATGGAGTTTGGTGGTGCCATCATATGCCACTCCCCACCATACCATGACTGAGGCAGGATGATGAATCTTCGGAACCTTCTCACGAGCTGCTCGAGATGATTTAGCATAAACATTTTGTCAGTTGAAAGCCTCATTAATGGTGCAAATCTTTTCATCCGTGAAAAGAGCTTTTCTGTGGCCATTGTTTGCATAACGCTGAAGGTGTTTTGATTTTATCACCCCCTGCTTCTTCAGACGCTGGGTTAGAAGGTGACCTGTACTCCGCCGGTACGCTTTCAGCCCTAGCTCAAACGTAACAGGCGGGAAATTGACATTTTTTAAATGTTCAGCTTTCGGGCCAGCACAGACTGCTTTCGCACAGAAAATTCGTCGAATACGAGCCGCTACTGTTTTAACCGCCTGCTTGTCCCTGGTGCTGCGTGGACTGCCTGGTCTCTTCAACAGCTCCGGTTTCTAGGAATCGGTTAATGGTTCGATACACAAACATTCTGCTTATTTTCAACTTCTTAGTGAAAATTTCAGGAGTTGATATAACCACCTTATGAAGGGCTATCACTGCTACATGATTTTCATAATCGCTACAATATACGGAAACACGTTTTTTCTTCTACAGCTGTACTCACAATGACATCCTCTTACTTTACTCACATAAGCTTTGGCCGCAAACTTTAAAACCGGTTATACAGCCTGTGCCAAAAGTTTGTAACGTTGTTTATGCGTCATTCAAGAGTTATTGCAAGGTTGATTTTATTGACATCCTTCGATCGAGCAGATGACATAGCCAAGAATTGGAGTATTTTTCAAAACTCAAAATCAGAACTCTGAGAGATTAGAGTCGGCATTAAAAGTTGCAGCTCTGCAGATGAAGATTTTACAGTTGGATTATTCCATGTCAAATTAAACAGGTTCAGAAGCATTACCTCCAATTCGAAATGTATTTTTCGTGGATGTTACATTTGGAACGATCATAAACTGTGCCACATAAGTTGAATTTGTAAAATAGGAGAAACCACTAGGTCGTCCAGTTTCTAGGATACATTTTAGGGTTGCCCTAGGCTTGTGTGTTTGTGTGTACATATGCATTAACAAGGTAGCTTTACTTCTTACTTTTCCTGCTGTAGGGTGCTATTTAGCGCATTTCTTACTGTTGGTATAACAGTGACGTCAGCACTTCACGTCCCCATTTTCTCCTTCTTGATCCGATTTCAGCCATAAAAGTCTACGCACTATTTCGAGATGGTGGATGGCTTACTATTTTCAACGCAATCATATCATCAAAACTATATTTGTGGCTTGTAAATATGAAAATATAAGTTCACGTCACCAATTTTAGCTATGATATAAAAGGAACACCTGTTCTTCACACGACAATAAAAACAAGTCTGTGGTGACTTTTGGTATCAGGAAATATTTTAGCACGTTCCAGCCTCTTGTACTCTTGGGCATAATTCAGAATCCCTTCATCACTTTCGTAGCAGATAGTAAAGCCATGGAAGTTATTTAGAAAGTAACAAGAGTTATAAGATTTTTCCATGCTGCATTGTCATGAGTTGTTAAAGGTGTATATCTTAACATTATATGTGTCTTCTTTTTCTCCAGGCTTGAAGGTATTTAAATTATGAAGATCATTTCATGGATGAACTATAGGTGACATTTAATTTACAGTTTGTTTCTAAAATAACAATTCTCAAAAAGTTCTTTATCTTTCATAGTTTCACCGTGTATTCAAAGAAACATTTCTAATGAACTGCTTTTGTAAAGGTTGTGGTAACAAAAAGTATAGAGAAGCATAGAAAGCCATGTTAATGGTCTAACATATCATTGCTAATACAAGCACTGGAGGTGTATCATGTGAGTGGACAAACTTTTAATTACAATATACGTGCAAGGAAGTAGAAGCCGCCACGAGTGGCCCGCGGACTCTGTGAGCGGGAGGTCTGGGGTTCGAATCTAACCAGGATCGTCTTCCCTGACTGAGATTTTTTCCAGGTTTTCCTCAGTCCTCATAAATGGCAAATGCCGAGGAGGACCTTAAACTTAGACCTGAAACGCTTCCTTCCTTAAAAAAGAATCCTTTCTTAATTTACCATTTCATTTTTTCTTTTTTTATTGTTTAACGTCCGTTTTTTATTATTGAGGCACCACAGGTGATGAACACTGATGATACACGAAATGAAATGGAAAAGAAAAGAAAAGAAAAGAAAAGGAAGTAGAAGTCCACCAATATTTATTTTTCCCACAAAGTCTAATGTTTATACCTTAATATTTTAGTAAATAAGGGAACGGGTCATATTCAGCATTACTTGTAATGCTATTCCGTATCAATAACTATAACTCCGAGATGTTTACCAATATGTAAATTTTATATTTTACGTAAAATTAGTCAATTAGAAATATAATTTGACGGAACTTTTATAAACCTTCCCCTCAGTAAAACATGTAGAATTATAATAAACATGAATATCACATTGTTTCAATGTTGTTTGTTTTACTCTTTTAATGTGTTAGGGTGCTAATCTCTTTGTAGTTTTGCGCCCTTTAAATCTTTAAACCTTAAACTTTCAATATTGTACTATATTCAACTTTTTTTATCCTATGCCCGCCTTCCACCTCTCGGTCATAAGTCGACGAGCAGCCCAGTACAAGCTCCTCATTCATGGATACGCCATGGTCGCAAAGAGGGCATGCATCTGTTTCAGTCAGTGCACTCTATTAAAATTAAAATGATCTACTTCATGATGAACAGATCTGTTCGATTTGACATGAAATGATCCAGTCAACAATTATGAAATGATCCAGTCAACAATTATGAAATAATCCAGTCAACAATTATGAAATGATCCAGTCAACAATTATGAAATGATCCAGTCAACAATTATGAAATTTCTCAAAGACGGCCCAAACTTTAAGCTTTGAGATGCAGCATATTTCATTTGATCACTGCAAGCAGAAACAGAACACAGTGATAAAAGATGTAAGCGTCTGGTTTCAGGACATGCTATCGTAAGATAATTTTTCTGATGAGAAAACCTTTTTAAGGCAGAGTAAAAATTCAACCACCAACATGATCAAATTTGTCCAAGCAACCGTGCATGTGTTCTCACCAGATGGGTGTTTGGGTTGCAGAATTCTTTATCTGTGATGCCCTAGTTGTACGGAAACATACTCTCTGCTGTTCCTTTCTCTGAAACCAGATATCAATCAGCTACCAGGGAAGTGACTGGACTTTCCAACAAGATTCTGCTCTTTCTCATGATGCATGTGTTGCAAGACTGGTTCAGAAGAAATGTCCCACACTTCCTTTCACATGACATCAGTTTACTTGACTACAGGATGGTCAGAGTACTCGAAGCTCCACACATGCTGGATGCATTAAAACAATTGGCCAAAGAGCGAGTTGATTAACTCAAGTATTCAAGTCCAGCAAATTTTTAAAAATATTGGATATTCAAAAACTCGAATCTTCGTGATGCCATTTTCCTCATGCGAATGTTTCAAATTCTGACCTAAAGATTGTTGAACAATTGAAAAGCTTAATTTTAACTCCACTGACGTGTAACAGAAGCATACAGTAAAAGAAATAAAGGCAAGTGTTGCAATTTCGATGAAACCCAGTACATCAATATCGCCTTGTGGCAGCCCTAGTGTAGAATTCGATCCAGTGGAATACTCCAGAACTTTCTAGTAATGAAATTGCAGTACGTTGCAACCTCTTTAAATTCTCTAAATTTACTCTCGAGAATTCTGGAGGATTTTAGAACATATGCCGAGGTATATAAATGCTGCATTGTCTACCTAGTGAATTATACAGATCTGTTAAGTTTATGCTTGGCGTTATCCGGACTGTATATTTTTAAAAATTTTAAGTAAATATTTTCTCTCTTTTTCTTCTTATTATTACAATTAGTCACTTGCCTAATCTTACTTCAGAACTCGCAAATGGTGCTGTAATTTTATATATATATATATATATATATATAATATAAAAGAAAAACAAAAATAAAGTAATACTATTAACAATGTAACAAATTAACAGTAATTATGATAGCAGAAAAAGATAAAACACAAAGAAAAAGTCACACTTGAGATCGCTATATTTCGGACTCGTGGAGTCCTTCTATGGCAAGAAGACAAGTGATAAATTACTGATAATATATATATTTGTAATTTGTAATGAACACAACTGTCATCAAACATTGTATGAAAAATAACTGTTTATAGTTGTTTGGCAACTTTACCATTTCGAAATAGAAGTTGCAAAAATATGATAATTAGGCAAATTTTGAAAATGCGAAGGGTAGGTCCATAAGTTCCCGGCCTCGCAGATAAGGGTTATTGTCTTCACCTTATCTGGTGTCATATACTTATCTGTTAAGTAAATAATTGCAATTGTAGCTTCCACTCCGCTGTGTTCAGTTGTTCAGATATAGTTACATAAAGAAGGTATGTATAGGAGATTGTGACATGTTCAAAATGGAATTTCGAGCTGCTATTAAGTTCTTCATAAAAGAGGAACTTACTCTAAGTGAAATTAAACAGCGATTGGACGGTGTATATATGGGGAAGCATCCCCCTCATATTCTACGGTGAAGGAACGGGCCAAACTTTTTCGAATGGACCGAGAAAGCATTGAAGACGAAGAGTGTGCAGGTCGGCCCTTGGAGGTACTCACTCCTGAAAGCATCGCTCGCTCTTGTGGAAGGAGAAATTATGAAAAAACCGGCGGCTCAAAGTTACAGAAGTAGCAGCAAGGTTGGGCCTTTCTAAAACAACAGTCCTTCGAATTATTCATGAACATTTAAACATGAATAAGGTTAGCGCAAGATGGGTGGGTGCCTAGACTTCTTTCTCAGTCCAAAGTAGCAACGAGTCATCTGTTAGGCATTTTTGGAGATCTGCCGTGTAACAGAGAGAAGTTCTGCAAACCATTGTTACAGGAGATGAAACTATGGTTCTCTACTATGATCCCTTGTCCAAAAGAGAATGAAGGAGTGGCGTAAACCTGGCGAAGCACCGCCTCTAAAAGCCAAGGTCTCTCAGTCAACCAAGAAGATCATGGTCACAATCTTTTGGGACTGTGAAGGAATACTCTTCATTGACTTCAAGGGGAGAACACCACAGTAAATGTGGAGTACTATGCTGGCCTACTGCACAGACTACGTGCTTCCATCAAAGAGAAAACGCGAGGAAAGCTGAGTGGTGATGTGCGCCTTCTTCACGACAATGCGCCTGTGCATACAACTCTTGTTGCAAAGGAAGCTGTGAAGAAATATGATTTCAAGGAGATCTACCATGCACCCTATAGTCCAGATCTAGCTTTCAGTGACTATTTTCTCTTCTCAAAACTCAAGAAGGACCTTCGAGGAAGGAAATGATAACTATATTGAAAAGTGAAATATAGTTTTTGTCTTTATCATACCTGCAAAATGGTTAGGCCGGAAATTTATGGAATTACTTGTATCTCTGACAGATTATGGGATTGCTCATCTAGCAAAATATGAGAGGCCTAAAAATATCCAGAACTTTCCTTTGTATCTTGAGAAGCTTTTCAGAGCAATTTCACTCAGTCGCCTTTCTAATTGCACTCTTATCGAGTCGCCCTCAGGTTATCTTGAATGCCATCTCTTATCTCTTAAGTTGCAGGAACTGCAGTGAGTTTTCAAGAAAACTAAATGAACCTTATGCCAAAAATTCATCAGGCGTTGTTTGAGGAGAGTTCGTTTCTATGCTGGGTTTGTACGAAAACTCAAAGAACTTAAGGATGAACGTTATCCTTAAAACAGTTCGGATGTCGATCGTGTTGGAGAATTAGAAGCATTGTCACCTCCGGTTTCCTGACTCACTACCACCCAATTAATAGCAGGCGGATGGGAGGGCACCTGTTGACGTGGCAGCCAGTCGATATAGGCATGCACTGTGCGCCATTTGCATCGGAAAGAAATTTCCAGCAACAGGTAGGCGTATCAAAGCGAAAATCAGGTATATACAAGACCAACAATATGGATTTAAATCAGAAATATGCACACACATGTACAAAGATATTCTAAATTTGAAGGAATACAATTAGAAATAGACAAAAATTAATGCTCAAAGTTCTATTTTCGATTGTTGTTCATTATAAATAATTACAATTGGTTTAGTTGTGTGAAGAGAACGTCACAAGAAAAAGTTCCGAAGAAGCTACCTGGATGAATTTCACTTGGGGAAGAAAGAATGGTAGGTAGAGGAAAATATGGACAATGGATAGGAGAGGTGAATAGAACTGATAAGAGGAAATTGGAGAAAAAGAATACAAACTTAAGAGTTTTAGTGTAGCGCATTAAAACCAGTTCATCTGTTCAAATAAATAAAAGTTGGTTACATATTGAAATTTCTTTTTAGAATATTCTGCAATAATTGACAAGTATAAAGAAGGCCTAGCTCTATCTTCCTGCATCTTTGGACATTTTGAAATGCAGCAGTGAAACATGCAAAATGTAAAGAACTGAACATATAAATAAAATCCAACTGGAGTTTTGGAATAATATTCTTAGGACAGGAAAACAAACGTTAAACTTTGGGGCCAATGGAGAAGTAGATTGTTAGGAAGAAATGGTTCAACTTGAGTCAACACTTGTGTCAGATGCAACAGTCATAGGCCAGAAAAAGTGAAAGAGGACAGAAGAACAGCGACATGGACTCAATTTAGCAAAGGCGAGTTACATAGGCTAATTTTATGCAAAACAATGAATCTAGGGTGACTTGGTTTAGACCCGGAGGAAGAATTTGAGGGAAAAAGAGTTCATTTTTTGGGCAAATACATCTCTTGTTACAAAGAAAGCTTGCAAAAAAGCACTTCCAAGGAAAGCTTGTAATATGTTATATAATTCAATTGTCATGCAGATCACACCACCTGGAAGCGTATGGGTCCTTTCTTAGCCAGTGCACATACAGATCATTGTTTCTCAAGAATTAGTTTAAAATCCTAAATTTCCATCCTATAAGGTATATGTTTTAGGGGTTTTCATCACTGTTTTACAATATTTAAAGTTATAGGCAAATACATGAATAAGCCATATTCAATATATTTGCCCATTTATTGGTAATAATCATAAATAGTATTACATTGAAACAATAAACATCTGTAAAACTTTATTAATAATATGTGATAGCACAACATACGAGGGTAGATCCATAAGTTTCCGGCTTAACCATTTTCTAGGTATGATAAAGACAAAAACTATATTACACTTTTCAATATAGTTACCCTTTATTGTAATATACTTCTCACATCTTTGAATTAACATTTCAACCCCCATCCCCAAATAGTTAGAAGTCTTGTCTGCAAAATGGGCATAAACAGCATCCATCACTTCTTCGTCACTCTTAAATTTCCTTCGTTGAAGGTCCTTCTTGAGTTTTGAGAAGAGGAAATAGTCACTAGTAGCTAGATCTGGGCTATAGGATGGATGGTCGATCTTTTTGAAGTCACATTTCTTCACAGCTTTCTTTGCAACAAGAGATGTGTGCACAGGCGCGTTGTCGTGAAGGCGCAAACCACCACTCAGCTTTCCCCGCCTTTTCTCTTTGATGGAAGCACGTAGTTTGTGCAGTAGATCAGCATAGTACTCCCCATTTACTGTGATGTTCCTCTCCTTGAAGTCAATGAAGAGTAAACCTTATCGGCAAGGCCGGAAACTTATGGATTTACCTTTGTACATGCACAAGTCACTTAAGTCACACAGAATCAACTGGAATACTGGCATACAGTTAGACTTTTTTTAACTAAAGAATTCCTAACAAATGAAAAGGTCGAGCAGGACATACTGGCTGACATTCACATTCTCAATATTTATATCTACAGTGAAGGAATTTGAATTACGTGCCGCCCCCTAGCGCGGTTGCTTTACTGGGGAAGCACAGTCGCTGCAATTGAAACAAGGGAAATAAGAGTCGCTTGTGCATATTAGTATTTATATTTTTACTGTAAGCACAAAATTATAATACATCTAAAACGGATAATAATAAGCACTAACCTATGTTATAAGAGATGTTGAAAATGATGGCCCTCAGCGGCAATACACTGCCGGCATCTGCTTAGAAATTCCTTAATTTCATCTAACTTTTCTTCTATTAGAAATAGTGGTTCGTAATATTACTAGATTCTGTCTATCGTAACTTTTTAACAAGTTAGCAAACAGTTTGTCTACCTGAATACCAACTGCTAGAAAATATTCTTGCGGATCACCTTAAGACTTCTGTTTTCACATATGTATCGAACAAAAAAGCCCGTCTTTTAGGCATATATTTTATGTAGTGGCATAAACAAGGAAGCATAAACAACAAAGCGCCAAGTAATATGCAAACTACCAACCATAAGCTGACAAAGTCTCCTTTAAACTAACTACAAGCTGTTACCTGAACGTGCATCATTCGGCCTTGACGACTGGCTTCTCCTAGTATACAGCCGCGCTGTGTCGTGCTGTAACGTAATAGTCTCACTGTTTAATTGTAGAACCACTTGAAAAGACTTGTTTATTCATAACCATTGCAAGCACTAACATGCTTACATAAGATAGTTGCTCATCCTACCTCAGAAATACGACCGATGTGTATACGAACTTTTTACGTTGCCTTTATCTCTTCTATCCATCACTGATATATTACACCGCGCTCTGTATATAAGGATGCCTTTATGAACACAACTCAATTTGTAACTATGTGTGTTTCCAAAGGTCGACCTTTAATTTAAAATGGATCTACCTATTAGGGTACCCTGAATAGAAGCAATCTCTTGAAGGTTGAGTAAATTGCGTTACCCCCGGAGCTGGGAGAATTAAGAGAAATGGAGGGGCAAGAAAAGGAAGCCAACCCTGACAAGTACGGTTGTGTTTGAACTGAGGGGAGGGAGAACCACTTTGTGACTACGTGCTTTGAATTCTTGGTTGCTTTTATTGAACTAAGTGGAAAAATGTTAAACTCCTGGGAGCTGCTTCCCTACATATTTGGTGTTTCTATCGTGTAACCGAAAACCGTATCTCGACAGTTGATCAGAAGCGGGTGAGCACCCTTGTTGTTACTAGTTGCTTGTCTAGATATCTTTTTCCATTTGGTATTTAGAGACCGCCTGTCTTTGATAGCATTATATTTGCTATTTTATTTGACATTTATTAAGCAATTGCTTCTGTGTTGAAATGATAATTTGACCAATTTTCAACTTTGGATATTGACTCAATATCCAAGCCCAGTTTTCCTTTATTTAAAAATTCAAGGTTTATATATGTGTGTGTCTGTGTGCGCGTGCGTGCGTGCGTGCGTGGAATATTTTTGTTGATCTGATCTGGTGTATTTCAGAACGCTCTTTAACATCTCAGGTCATTAGCGTCCCATTCAATTCAGGGCGTGAAACGGCCGACAAATTTTGCCCAGAGGCCTCTTCTTTCAGGCTTGAGGTTCTTTTTCGTGCCGTAAATGTACGACACCGGACCCACGGCTTTACTTCCCTTTCGAAGGAAGCCATACGTAGGCTATTTACGCCCGAAAAAATCCATCGGTCCTGGCCTGGATCGAACCCGCGATCTTGGGTGTAGAAGGCAAGCATGGTTACTACTACACCACCAGGACCGACTCTATTAATGGAGACAGAGGAGCAAGGTTGAGTTGGATGTTCAATTATGGATTCGCACTAAGTTAAGGTCTGAAAATAACAGATATTTGAAACTGCAGGCTAACACATTCGCATTGTACCGCCACGGGTGGCCAAGGTTGCTAAGGCGCGGATTCGTGAGTGGGAGGTCTGGGGTTCGATTCCCACCAGGACCATCCGCCCCGACTGAGGGTTTTTCCAGCTTTTCTCGGTTCTCATAAATGGGAAATGCCGGTAAAGTACCCTAAACTTAGGCCTGGAACTTTTCCTTCCTAAAATAAAAATATCCCAATTTATCATTTCATCTCATGTCCTTGGGAATTATTTGTTCTGAGTTTCCAAGCTGTACGAAGAAAAAACATAATTTTTTTCTCAGTGTTGTCATAAAACCAGTTTTTAGTTTGAGCACATTTTGTTAAAAGAACTGATCTGTCTAAAAATACAAGTTTTTGAGTACGTTTCCTTAAACATCGTATGTATCATGTCTATTACTGTACTAGTAAATTAAATTTCCTCTCTTTCCATTATCACACTAAGAAAATTAAAACATTTGTTTAAAATATATATCTTTTTCATTCCGCTAGGCGAAACAAAAAAATATTATTTTGTAGATTTTTAAAAAGTTCATGTTCAGTATTTTGTGGAATGGAAACGAATCATTTGAAATGTGCGATGATTCCATAAGCTCTGAGGAGGTTGAGGATTGAAAGTGTTTTGGTGATGATCTAGTAGAAGCGGGTTTCTGTCGGGGTTTCCGACGAAAAGGGTTCGGCTCTCGTCGTGAACTGTTGCTGCGTGAGCGTGGAAGGCAACCGCGCTTTCTTCGGTCACCTTTGATCTCAGGGATTCCGCGCCTTCGATTTCTTATTCAGACAACAGAGAGTAAGTTCGACTTATAAATACACGACAAATTGTTAATAGACAGGTGTATTTATTAACACAGTTCTCGTTACAAAGGGGCTATTGTTGACTCGGCAAATGAATGCCCGCAACTCTTGGTCTCCTTGTTAATTGAGTCTGCGCGCCGGCTAGCTATGTACTTGTGAAGTACGCGAACTTCTCTGGCTGAAAACGATCATTCTACTAAGTGGCTTGTGGCAGGAAGACCTCGATAAGCACTAATTTGCAGTACAGCTCTCTCGTAGGCATTTACAAAAACTCCACTCACTATCACTAATTTATTACACGTGAACTTCGCCATAGTATCTCGTGAGAATTATGAATTAAACATGCATGTTATTAATTATGTACCTATGCATAACTATTTGCCGACAATCGAAAGACGAATGCACCTATTATCTTGTTGGACGCTGCTTGAACAGAGTAGTAATGCGAAGTCGGCAAAACTGGGCGATTTCCTTACTTATATATCAGCCCTTAGCGTGGCTTACCACGCGCTTAGACGCCACGGGGTTCACACACGTAAGAGCAAAAGCATCCTCAGCTTCCAAAATTCTAACTTCTCTCTGCTGATAGGGGGACACACAATATAAAAGTTTCAAGGACCACAGCCTCTAAGTCCAGAAGAAACTTTTAGTTTTAATTTTGACTCCAGTCGTGAAAGCTTCCGACTACTTATAATACTTGCATAGCATCAGCGTCACGGCTCAAGTGATAGCGTTGCCTCGGAAGGCGACAGCTATGAACAACCGTTAACTCAGCTTATACAGAGTGAACAATCCTTCACGCAACTGGTTTCGCTGAGTGCGGCTGGCCGGCGAGGGGGTTTACTTACTCAAACTTTCAACTCACAATGAGGCCTGGCGCAGCGGAGGGGAAATATACTCCCCACTTCCGCCGGCCTGACCCGCGGTTGCGTCAAGCATTGCTCACCCTATACTTATCGTATCAAGAGGCGGTTTTTCTTTCTTGTGAATGTCGTAATGAGCTCTAAAATAACAAATATTAACCCGATTCATTAAGCGACAGCCTTCGTGGTCTTGTGTCTGCCTGCAAATCCAGAGGTTACGGGTTCGAATCTCATAAGGCCAGTTATATGGGTACATTTTTTCCCCGCTGTTTACCTTACCCCGAAAAAGTGAATGGCAAGTAAACAGAACTTGGTTAATTAAACATTCATACACCGTCTCTGTAGACCTTCGTTGTTATGAGGGTCGTTAAGCTGTAACAATAACAAATCCCTTAGTAAGTGCTCTTTTGTAGATAAATAGAAAATTCTGTCAGTTTAGAAATAAGAAAGGTACATCTTAAGCGCCTGCAGTAACTCAACTGGTATTAATGCTAAGTGCACCGGATGAATGATAAAACCCTTTTAGAAACCAGACGCTTGTTTCCATCACTTTATATCCGCCTCGTTATTGCACGCTCTTCTTTTTGGTCAAAGACGAGGAAATGTGAGACCCACGTGCAACTCGAGACCTGTTGCTCTCTGCGTGACAGAGCAAACGCCGTTAGGCGTTACTATCACTCCATCTCAACTAATTTTCCAAGGTATTTCGACTCTACTTAGCGCATGAAACATAATCGTTCATTTATCTTCCTGCTCGCTTACTAATGTACATGTTTTGCCTCTTGTAACAGATACGAACACTGCAAAATAATTTAAAGATGCAAACTATTAATTATCTTAAAATAAAAATAGGAAAAATGCAATGGAAAACATAGAGCATGAAGAATTCCTACTGATAGCTTTCGTAGCCCACTACCATTTAAAAAACAAATGAAAAAGCTGTACGTGCGGTGGGTGTCGGAATTGTTAAATGCGTTTGAATCGAAGCGGCAGTTAAACCATGGACGACATATGTTAAAGAAGGTCGTTTGTGAACTATGTTTCTAGTAGAGAACTTGGAAAACGGTAAAACAATAACAAGATCTGAAAGGTGGATTGATGCACAAAAAAGAAAGATACTCTTTCACCAGGACAACACGTATTTCAGATTCATCATGAATCATCTCGGTTCATTAACCTAGTACTCCAGGACTAAATCCCCAGCGACTCCTATCTATCTTGGAGACGTCAACTACAGAGAGTTCGCGTCACGCTTGATCTGAGAAAGCGGGCGAGAGGAAGCTGGTAGAGCGCGAAGTAAACAGCGACATACTAGATCCCTATTTGACCGAGTATGCTACTCGTATGGTGTGCAGACAATCATCATTTTAATTCACTAACCTGTTACAGTAGTTGCTCAAAGTGGTGTCTTTCGGCATTCATTTTCGACATTTTTTTTAGGAAATTTGCCTTCACACGCAAATAGTTCTTCTTATATCATAATTCTAATTTGTATTCTTGTATTGTCTTTTAGTTCATCTACAATGTGTAGGTTATTTCAATAGACTATTTTTTACGGTTGCACACAAATAATAATAATAATAATAATAATAATAATAATAATAAAGAAGAAGAAGAAGAATCCTTTAAGGAAAATCTTCTTCAAAAACCTCCCTTAGAGCCTCCAAAGAATTTCGGGCAAAATGGGCTGTAGCAGAATCTTGTTGAAAATGTGCATATTGTCTCTCATGATCAATTAATTGTTAAAAAAAAATCTGCGAATATTTGACTACGATACCATATACTGATCTGATGTTACGACACACCACTCATAAATCTTTTCATAATGCAGAGGAATTTCGTGAATTATTTGTAGATTTTCTGTGATCAAAAATCTACCGTTGTAGATATATATTGAATAGTGTTTAACACCCGTTTTTACTACTGATGCACCACAGGCGGTGACACTGATGATGCATGTGAAATGAAATTGTATATTGGGAAAATATTTTTTTTAAGGAAGGAAGCGTTTCAGGTCTAAGTTTAGGGTACCTCATTTGCCCTTTATGAGGACTGAGGAAAACCTGGAAAATACCTCAGTCAGGAAAGGCGGTCCTGGCGGGATTTGAACCCCAGACCTCCCGCTCACAAGTTAGCTCCTTAACGACCTCGGCCACCCATGGCGATAGATATTGTTCTGTGAACATGTGTAACAATATAAATGAAATCATTCTTTATCGGAGAAAATGATTAAATGTGGATCAACAATACCGTCAATAATGTTCTGTAAAACCCAAATTACAGACATTCACTCAAACTTTCGTTGTCATGGGACCATATTTTTGGACTATAGTAACCCTGTAAGGTTTCAATTTAAAAAGTAAATTAGCCGTATGGACTGAAGTTTTTGAAACGCCTACTTCTTCTACTGAACTATGCGCAGATTTGAAGGAGAAACCTCAAGTGATGCCCCAATATAATCCAGATTTTCTTCTGTTAGAACCCTATGTTTATGCCTACGAATTTTAACGTTCAGCTATCCCATTTCTTTAAACCTATTGGCATGGTTTCTAACTGTACCTCTATTTGGAGGTCGAATGCCAGGGAATTTGTCTACAAATGGCCCATTTAAAATCTTTTTTGATGTAAGCATCGTACATAAATATTTGTTGATGTAGAGTAAAGTTTTCAGCCGGCATTTCAATTATCTAAATAACTAATTTAATGCTCACACAGCACAAGCACTTTAAACGTAATTCGAAAGAAGTACACACGTCTTTTAATACATCAAACTGTACAAAGCATCGACCGGTAATGTAAAGTGAGATCTCTTTCGTGTCCAGGGGAATCCACAGAGGTCTGTGCTTCCCAGTGGTCTTTTGAATTTAAGACGGCACCTACAGTCTAGACCGACCCGCCGTTCGGCAGCAGACGATTTCGTCGCCCAAGCGCGTTCAATTGTCAACACCTCAATCTGTACTAAGCATTGACTGGAAACGCATAAGCTTGCGCAACGCTGATGGAAAAGTTTGCATAGAATGCCGCTATTAGCTTCCGCTTTACCGGCTTCTTCCCGTCCGCTTTTTCGGATCAAGCGTGACTCGAACTCCCCATATTTATTTTTCCGAAGATATGACTGGACCAACTCACATCTACAGCGACTACATTAGAAAGTAAAATAGATAAGGCTATGGTGTTTCTTAATAACGTTCTTGTATATTTAAGAAAAAGAAATTTGCTTCCGAAATGAAGTGTTTACTTACACAAGCATTAACACGAAATGGTAAGAGTATTATGCTGTTTACAAATCTATATTTTAAAAATACTCAATACAGCACTTCTTTTTCTTAAAATTTTCTTTAAAATTTAAACGCGCTTTATAGCAGGAATGGATATATCGAGTAAAACACGAGTTATACTATGCAGAGGAGAACCGCAGTGCGTTATCGATCAATGGCATTATGTTATGAAGAATCCAGATTGCTGACGTCACTTAGAAATGAAGTGATGAGGGTTGCAAATTTCTAATTTTATTCGGCGCTGCCCATCTCTGCATTAGTTAACTCTAGCATCCCCTAAATGACAAAACTGCTATTATGAAACAAAATATAACAACGATATGTCCAAATAAATCCGTTCTGATCATTAAGACTTAAAAGTGTCAAGCTCACTAACTCATAATAATTTAAATTGTCAAATTGGTTCCATAATTAACATCCACATTAAAAAAATTAAACATATTATGAAAGACGAGGAAAAAAGGGTATGTTAATTTTTTACCTTATTACCTTTAATTAAAAAAAAACAATTTTAATATGTAAAACATTTTTAGTGAAAAGTTATCTTAATCAGAAATTTAATCTATTCTATAGACTTTTATTATTGACGTTGTTACACATTTTAAATGCCAGACAACGAACCAAACGATGCCATTAATCAGATTACAACTAAATTCTGTATTTAAGTTTAAAATTCGTTCTTAAACAGAATATTCATTGAGGTCAGTTTAAAAGTAAAATTGCATAGAGAATGCTGACTCATGGCTGATTGTTCTGCACGCAACGATTTTCCAGTATAGTGTTAAAATACTTAGCACCTGGACGCGAAAATCAGATAACTGGTGTGATCACCTGACGGGATAACGTTACCATAACACAGGGGAACAAATTTAAAAGTAGTTAAGTGAATGGAAACGAGACGGGGGTTTCATGTAAGTACATTCAGTGGGATTTGGCATTTGGGAGGCCCGGGTTCAAACCCCTTGGGACCAGTCAGCCGAGCTTAGTCACTTGGGAGAATATTGGGATGAATCTTTACTTTCCATGCCTTTTCCGCTCTCCCAAATCTCTCATTTCATTCAGTTGGGTCTGTTACAGAGTCGAAAGTGCCAGGCTAAGGTGAGCTGGTGCGGTGTGATGGTGGCTTGCATGAAAAGGATATTCGTCCGGTATAGAAGCGATCTTTCTTGGCGGCTTGAACCCCTTGGAGAATGGGGCCTCGCCGCCGTCGTTATGTTCTATCTGGAAACAGTACTAGGATCTCTTCTACACCCGTGCCTCACAGCGCGTGGATTCTCCCCTCATTCCTCCCTCCATAAATTCCCTATTAGGGGGCGTAGGTGCAAACGGCCAACTCTTGAACAAGGCCGAGTATCGGAATATCTTTCTGCTATCCTAACAATCCCACCGTTTATTTTATATCGGGCATAATTTTTGTTGAAACAGAAATTTTTTTAAACAAAACAAGTGTTAGTAAAATGAAATTTGTTGCATATACTATATACTGATCTACAATGTCCTTCTCGAGGATGTTCTGCTGTATTTCTTCGTCACACTTAAATTACCTTCCTCGAAGGTCCTTCTTGAGTTTTGAGAAGAGCAAATAATCACTGGGAGCTACATCTGGGCTGTAGGGTGGATGGTCGATCTCCTTGAAGCCATGTTTCTTCACAGCTTCCTTTGCAACAAGAGCTGTGTGCATAGGCGCATTGTGAAGAAGACGCACACTACCACTCAGCTTTCCTCGCCTTTTCTCTTCGATGGAAGTACATAGTCTGTGCAGTAGACCAGCATAGTACTCCCCATTTACTGTGGTGTTCCTCTCCTTGAAGTCAATGAAGAGTATTCCTTCACAGTTCCAAAAGATTGTGACCATGATCTTATTGGTTCACTGAATGACCACCTTGGTCTTTAGAGGCATTGCTTCGTCAGGCTTACGCTACTCCATTGATTCTCTTTTGGACAAGGGATGATAGTAGAGGACCATAGTTTCATCTCCTGTAACAATGGTTTGCGGAATTTCTCTCTCGTCGCCATGGCAGTGTTTCAAAAACACCTGACAACAGATGACTCGTTACTGCTTCTGGACTGAGGAAAGAAGTCTAGGCACCCACCCATCATGCACTGACCTTATGCATGTTTAATTGTTCATGAATATTTCCAAGGACTTATGTGAGAAAGGTACAACTTTTTGCTATTTCTGTAACTCTGACCCGCCGGTCTTCCATAATTTCTCCTTCCACAAGAGCGATGTTTTCAGGAGTGAACACATCCTAGGGCCGACCTGCACGCTCTTCGTCTTTAATGCTTTCTCGATTCATTCGAAAAAGTTTGTTCCATTCTTTTACGGTAGAATATGAGGGGGATGCTTCCCCATATACACCGCCAATCGCTGTTTAATTTCATTTGGAGTAAGTCCTTCTTTTGTGAAGAACTTAATGACAGGTCGATACCTCATTTTGAATATGTCACAATCTTCTACACATAGCCTTCTTTATGCAACTATTTCTGAACAACTGAATATAGGGTAGCGGAAGTTACAGCTGCAATTATTTACTTAATATATAAGGTATGACACCAGCAGATAAGGGTTTGTGAAGGCGATATACCTTATCGGCTAGGCAGGAAACTTATGGACCTATCCTAGTACATAACCCCTCGATTCAAGCGCACAAATCTCTCATGCAAAATACAATTAAACAACATTATCTTTTTCATAAGAGATGTTGGAAATGCTATCCTTGTGTCGCCATACATCTCTGGCTCCTTTTATGAAAGTTTTTTTATTTACTGGCGCTTGTGAACTTGCTGTAAAGACAGTAGTTTCAAAGAAGAGGAAAACAATGAAGGTGCATTGTGTATCTATTGCATTTCCTTGGTTTCCAACTCAAAATTTCAGGAAAAATGAATAAATTATTCCATATGTGAAAATTGGGCCCATAATACTTGCAATGATTTTGAATCAGACGACCGTGAAAAATTTGCAGGTGATTTTTTATATGGTTTTGATTTTCATGCTATAAAATTGCAATACAGAACTATTTTTATTTCTCATAATTTGTGTAAGGTATAACTAGTTTGTTGATTTTTCTTTTTTGCTTTGAAATACAACAATTTTAATTTGATTCCATTTTATAAAATTACAAGCATCCTGTTTTATGCAGCAAATCTGTCAAAACGGGACACTACCATTTGTCAGAAAATTGGTGTATCCCTTAGATGATCACCTACTGCAAATTTCTTTAATAGTTACTGAAGCAGCATGTTGTATAACGCTACAAATCAAGTACCTGTACATAATTTTTGACATCATTTAAAATTAATTAATTATCTAGTTTTATCCAACTCTCCCCTAAATGTATGAACCTGTAACAATTTAATTTAACGTATCAGGCCTTGTTGCTGAAGTATCTGCTTTACCTAAATTGTCTAATTTTTGTATTTAGACAGAAATAAAATATATAATAAGCAAGAAAATGGTTGTTAATATACAGAGATTTGGTATAAATATTTTGCAATTTGACATTAAAAAACTGATGCTGGTTTCATGTTAGGTTTCACCTCTCCATATCGAAACTCCATTTTGAAATTCAAATAATACCGTAATCTTTTGAAGCTTTAATTTTAAAGATAATGTACCTGTTATGATATATTTTTCTGTCATTGCCTGGCAATCTAGATTGTTGTTTGAATTTGAATAAAATAAATAATAATGCAGTTAATTGCATACAATAATGTTTGGCGTAAAATCACAATTATTATATTAAAAGTAATGCAGTCTATTTCAAAACTCCTGACTAATCTGCGTACATTCTATTATTTCTTGTAGGGTGTATACCATTTGAAATAATTCATTGCGAAAACACAATGGTTACATTAAACGCTAAGTAGATTTTATAGCGATATTCTATCCAAATTCAAACGACAGGACGTTCTTATGTAATACGGTTTAGGAGTTGGTAAGCATAAAGATTGAAAATTTAACCTTTTACTGTAATGTTTAGCACCGATTCAAGTGAAGCCACTCTTTCATAATTTGGATTCTATTAAAAAGTTAAGTAACAAAAGGTAAAGTAGCTCAAGATGACGAAGTGGGAAAGCAAAAAACATACAAAAATAAGAAGAAGAAGAAGAAGAAGAAAGAAAAAGGAAAACTTGGGTTTTAAACTTCTGTTCAATTGATATTTACATTAAATTTATATTAAATAGGTAGTAATTTAGATTTGGAATATTTAAAATAAAAGCTCTGAAATTGCATTTTACTATACTGTAGCATTTAATGAATGAATGAATGAATGAATGAATGAATTATGTTTAACGCCCATTTTAGCTACAGAGGCACCACAGGCGATGGACACTGATGATATATTGGGAAGGGATTTATTTTTAAGGAAGGAATCGTTCCAGGTCTAAGTTTAGGGTACCTCCCCGGAATTTGCCATTTATGAGGACTGAGGAAAACCTGGAAAAAACCTCAGTCAGGGAGGACGGTCCTGGCGGTATTCGAAGCCAGACCTCCCGCTCACGAGTCCGTGCCTTAACAACCTCGGCTACCCGTGGCGGTATAGCATTTCAAGGAGTATTATGTGAGTATCTATATAATTGTTGTCGTGAGCACGCAGAATTTTAAACCTAGTTTTGCTTCCCATAATCATTTTAAAGGATTAGTTCCATTTTACTTTAACAAATTAAGCTAATCTTCAAAGTGAAGGCCAATTTTGAGCCACCTTTTAGCGAGTTTTGGTATTCGGAAACGCGAACAATTCGTTGATTTCACATTTCGCGGAGTCAATATTTTCGCAATTTCTTCCACGCAGGAAATAGGCTCAAGTATTGAAGCCGATGGTAATCTAAAGGTGCAAGTTCAGGACTAATGGGCGTGATTTTAATTCAGTCCCTGGTTTTTTTTTTTCGATGGTTGTTCAAGCGGCATGGGATCTCGCATCGTGCTACTGTAAGAGAACTCTATTTCGCCTATCTAATGCTGGGTATCGCCTGTCTAATGAACTCATCCCAGTTGTTAAGAATCAAGGGTTCCCATCGACCACAGGTCGTTTGGAAGCAACTGTTAGTGAAGCACATCTTCGAAATTCCATCAGATACATAACATTATTTTGGAACTGAACCGATTATGTTTAGCGATGGCTTTAGCAGGTTTCAAGGTGTCATTGTGGTCTATACCCATTTTTCTTCACAGATGACGATTCTCCCCTATCGTCTATGGGAAGTCTGATAAGCTCACGATATATACTTGGGCCTGCTCGGTGTCAATTCATCTGCGTGTTAAATTTTTAACTGTCTTAATATATCTTTTGATGCTCAAAGTTCTTCTGATAGCCTACAAGTGCTTTTTTGTGAATTTTGTTTTTCCAAAAGTTCTGCATGTATTTTTAACCTTCATTACCTTAAGTCTTCGAAAAAGTGGTAAATCTATAGTGTTTTCTTCTCCATTATTGAAACAGTGGAACAAGCCCACTAACAACTCCTCCCTCCACGTCACATATACTTCGAGCAGGGACAACAGCTTTATAAATTTATTTCCAGTAGTGATTTAGAAGAAATCTAATCTCAAACTTTGTCACTTTCATATTATGATTGTGTATTAACAACTGAATGATTGACACAATATACACAGTAATAACCATGACATACTTGTAAATTAACATTGCTAAAATAAAAGAAAACCATTAAAATCTTTAAAAAAAACCCGTAAAAAACCAGCATTTCTTATAAGATAATCTAATAAAAATAATACCAATAATTTAAACGTATTTATTTAAATACGGGGACTGCCAAAATGTACACACTTCAAGCAAAGAAAATACTGTGTTAACATAACAAAACTATTTTCATACAAACAGAAAATGATGAGCACTAATCATCTTAGACTTTTACAGTTACAACAGTTGCTCAAAATGCCTACCATCGGCGTCGATACACTTCTGAGTACGTTGAACTACTGATTGAGCAACGTTTACGAAAGTGTCCTCAGAGATTGCAGCACTTGCCGTTTTAATTTCTTCCCGAAGGGATACCTGTGTAAAGGTAGTCTGCCCAGATCTGCCCTTGTGAACATCGCATACGGTACCATGGGTGTCAAATTTGTCTCGAATACGTGCAATTGTTACTCGCGTTGGCGGTTCTGTTCTGTACACACGTCTCCATTGCCTTTGAACTTCAACAACATTCTCGGTTTTCCAATACCACTTCAAAATTGCTTTCCGCTGTTCAAACGATAATCTTGGCTCCATTTTGTTGTAACAACACTAGCATAATGTAATGTGAGTCATATCCGTTTACAGAACATCATACGATAATCTTGGCTTCATTTGTTCATTGTTGATTTATCTGTCACGTAGCAACACTATCATAATGCATGTGAGCTACATCTGTTTACAGAACATCATACTACACATTATGTTTAAGTTTGAAATATATTAAATAGACATCTACTGTGAAAGTATGTATACATTTTTTGGCACCCTCGGTATTTATCTCAAAGGAACAGGGAAATTATCTTCACCAAAACCACCTGAACTGGTTTCATTTTCTTGATCATTCTGTTTATCTTTTCTGTAGTTCCATGGAAATTTCTTTTCCTTGTTGCATTGTTTCAATATTTATTATCTAAAAGTGGCAGCCAAAATCACTTCAAAGCATTTCATTTCAATTGCTTTTATTCGTCGTCGTTATGTTTTCCGTTAAAGGTCCACACAGAAATTTAAGGCATAAAAGACGAGTGAAAGCTCCATTATTTTATATACTTTTAAAAGAGTTTCAGGCAGCCCTTAGATCTATTAAACATGACAGCATTAAAATGGAGTATTATAGGGAAACGTGTTAAAAGTAATTAAAAAAGTAAACGACTTTCAACTTTTTAAAACAACTGACAAACAATGCAGGGCTACTAGCTGAAGTAATTACTTTTAAAGCAATGCAAAAATAAACGAGTTTCAAATGTTCAAACAACACACAATGTAACAGCTAAGGAAATCACCAGATTAAAAAGAAATACCATTATCTAATTTATAAAGGAATACTAAATGGACGACTAAAATGCTACAAAGTAATTCTTTAAACACTTTGTCATAAAATTATCACTCTCGTGGCATGCTACTTTAAGAATCTTTCTCAGTTCCATATAGAAACTGTCTTAACTTAATTTAATATATTTTATTTATATATAATCTTTTATAACTTATTGTCCAAGTGATTAAAATTGTTGATATCGTTAAGACTACATCTGCTTACGTTACGTTTGCTCATAAAGTTCAGATGCTTTAAGGAACCTTTAATGAATTTTTTTAAATCGGCGGCTCTTTACCTAACAGACAGAAATTTTAACCAGTTTTTCGTTGCGTATAAAGCAACATATAGTGGTACTACTTTATTAGATTTCATGACTGATTCTATTATCGAGTAATTAGAGTTTCTACAAAGTATTCTATTCGTTGAAAAAACCATAGTTAAATCTTTAAGGTTTAATAAATATATATCAACGTTTTTAAAAGAATTATCTTAAATTTTTTATCATGCGAAACATTCTAAACGTAAAATTATAAATGGACGAATGGCATAGGTCACTAAGACTTGTAAACGGGAAATTGTAAAAGTTAAATTTCCGCCAGAGCTGTTCTTTCACACTGAGGTATTTTTTCAGGTTTTCTCAACCCTCAATAAATGACAAATCCCCCCCAAAATATTCTTTTCCAGTTTCTCATTTCATATCGTGTATCATCAGTGTCCACCGCCTGTAATGTCTCAGTATTAAAGAGGGTGTTAAACACTATTAAAAATATAAGAAACTCAAATAAAATAACTAGCGAGCAATTTGTATATGTGAAAATCTCATTACAAAAATGGTTTACTTCTGTCCCTACTGTCAGATTAAAATTCTTCTTATTCATAATCAGAACGCTACTGTTTCCTCTTCTTTGGCTGCTTTCTTCATATGCAGAGTAATAAATTTAATACCTCAAAAACAAAAATTGAAATTTCCGCAAAATGTTCACTAGATTTCACTGGTGGGTTCCTTTACTGGGTTGCATTATATTAGGCAAGATAGTATAGAATTTCAGATACGAAGCCCAACGAGGGCCTTTTTCTACCCTCTTGAAACTTTGGAAGGAATGGGGGAAGTGAGAGATTGAAAGGGCAGCCAGGCTTATGAAGCAGCAGGTACGGATGCAGGTGGAGTGTCTAACGTTCCCAAGTTTCTTTTCTTTTGTTGATATATTACCATGCTGACGTAACCTCCCCTACTTGAAGGAGTTCGTGCCCCTGGAGGGACTGCTGTCACTCCAGACGCCAGGGCAGTTATTCCTATTAGCAAATTCCGCACTGCACACCTCTCACCACCAACCCACGTCACCTGGCCTGGCAACCTTGAAACGATGAATAAGGAAATGAAATGAGGAGGAATAAGGGACACCAAATTTGTGGAAAGTAAATGTCCACTCCAGTATTCACCCAAATGACCAGAGAAAACCAAGAAAAAACTCAAGGAATTTGAATCAGGGACCTACCAACTGTGAGTATTAAGTTTTACAAACCAACCTTCTCAGGCTGTAACTTTCATATCCTAGTGTAGTTATTCAACAAGTTGTATTTGAACATTTAGAAGAACATAAGTGGGAGAGAAAGGAAGGCAAGATAAAAGAGGTGGGAGGAAAAAGAAGAGGTTTGGCAGAAAGAGAGGAAGATAAGGTTGAAATATAAAACACTAGAGAAACAGGAGCGGTAGGGAGGAATAAAAAAAAAAGATTAAGGAAGGGACGGCGGAGATAAAGAATGGTTAAACATAAGTAAGATAAGTAAGATAGGATAAATTCTTCCATTTGAATTTTTAAAATCACGAGGATAAAAATAGCTCAACACATTTTTTAATATTCTAGAAAATTGTAAATTTAAACCTTTGATAATAAAAAAGAATTGTTGCAACATATCCGATATCTTCGCGTTTTTTTTTTAAAGAATTCCTGATAATCATTTCCATTTCCTTTGTCAGTCCTTGAAAATGCACTTGTGCATTCGTCGCAAATGTAGTTAAATAGATAATTTAGGAATTTTAGTAATAAATCTTTTCCGCCCATGCGATGTTTTACATCTCCGCTACTAGTTATCACAGCTGGCAGCACCCGTACTTCATCTCAACTTCTACAAGTATCCCTTTGATACTTGAAGAGCATTGTGTCAGGAAAACACCCTGATTGACGAGTAGGTTCGTCCACAACCATGTTCCTGATTTCATTGCAACATTTTCCTTGCTATTCAGAAATTTCTACTCGCGCTGATTTTGTTGGCGATCTTATTTTTGCCCTTTGCATTGAGTCAATTTTGTGTAGATTATCGTGAACTGCAGTTTTGTAAGAAGGCAATTCATCAGGAACGTTCTACGTATGTTCCTCACGTACACGACGGGCTAATTCGCATTTATAATAACGTTTACACACTAAAATGCTGTAGAGTCGACAACTGTGTGACCATCTTCACGATTGAATGAATACAACCAGAGATCGAAAGCGACGTTCAAAAAACAACAGAGGGACGTGAAGCGGTATGGAAGTAGGTGCGCTGCACACTTTGAA
Source organism: Metallyticus violacea (assembly GCA_030762175.1). Lineage (NCBI taxonomy): Eukaryota > Metazoa > Arthropoda > Insecta > Mantodea > Metallyticidae > Metallyticus > Metallyticus violacea. Next base: position 14,886,502 of record CM060841.1, read on the forward strand.
GTAGATATGTAAAATAACTATGTAAACATACAAGTCTTATATCACAGGGTTATTTATATAGAATTAACAAATTTATTTATTTATTTATTTCAAAACGAATGATACTAGCCACAACTTATTATACCTTAAATTAGAGTCTCTTCGGAAGATTTTTAACCTCTATAGAAAATGTTCCCTCCTGCAAAAGGCACAACACAAGACAGCGGTCATTGTATGCAAAATCCTAACATATTGTCCATCACATAGTTCACAGATGAGCATGGGTCCATTTATGCGGTTGTGTGAACTCACAGAGCTCATGCTATTGGGCAGTATAAAATACACGTGTCATTCGTGAAAAGACCTATGTACCAGTTAAAGTTGGGGTTTGATTCGCAATATTTTTTTTTACCAGACTTTCGAAACTGCAGAATATTGCCAAAATTTCATACAGTTTGTTGAGTAACTGGACAATGTATGAGTTATGGGTATTTTCAACAAGAGGGTGCTAAATGCCACATATCAAACCAATCCATGTCATTAATTGAACGTTTCTTGACGACAGGATAATCTCCAAGAACTTGTGGCCACCGAGATCTCCTGATTTGACAATAAGGAACTTCTTCCTATGGGGTTACTTAAAAGACAGAGTTTACGACACATGCCCCCAGACAATGGACGATCTGAAGCACAACATTACACAGGGGATTAACGGTACTGACAACACAGTCCTCCAACGAGCGGCCAGCAACATGGAACGGCCTGTTGAGTTATACCTTGCGCAAGAAGGAGGACATTTTCAACATTTTCTATACAGGTTAATAATCTCCCGAAGATACTGTAATTTGGGATCTATTCGTTTTTAAGTAAATAAAGGAAGAAATGTGTTAAATCACTCTGCATATGCCAATAACACTTTAAAAGCAAGTTAATAACTTATTTCAATAAAATCTTACATACTTTCTCTAGGCCCCTCTAATATTTAAAAGGTACCAAGTTTGATTGAAGATTCATATATCGTATAAAATATCTCGAAACTCTTCAGTTTATAATCGTGTACTTTATCAACGTTAGAATTGCATGCTGGCACGTCAACATTGGATTCGTTTGTGAAAACTGCTATAAGTCACACACAATAAATTTAACTTTTTTTTTTTTTTACGAACCTTCTTTAACAACTCAGGTCATCAGCGTCCCATTCTATTCAGGGCGTGATATGAACGACAAATTTTGATCAGAGGCCTCTTTTTTCAGGCTGGAGGTTCTTTATCGTGCCGTAAATGTACGACATAATCCATATTTAGGATTTTTACGCCCGAAAAAATCCATCGATCCTGGCCAGGTCCGAACCCGCGATCTTGGGTTAAAAAGGCAAGTATGGCTACCACTACAACACCAGGACCGACAACACAGGGTTGAATATATTTATAACAGTAATAAGAAAAACTGATCCGCCATTTTTTTCCCAATCTATGGCTATAACTTCATCTTACTGAATAAATTAATACAGTTATGAAATATTTTCAGAAATTAATAAGAAATTTATTTTACGCCCTATCAGTTCTGAATAGTCACAGATTATGTCACAACAACATCAACTCTTTGCCTAGTCGAAGAAGAGAAAGAAGAAAACGCTATAATATTGCATCACTAATCTATGCGTTGATGATAGAGGGAGTGATCACAAATCATGAGTAAATTTGTTCTATTAGTCCTATTATTGTCAACTGTATAATAAAACAGTGTATATAATTCTTTACTTTGTTACGTTCAGAGCCATAGCTATCACTGCATTAGTAACAAGGTGGCAATCTTGTCTCTATAGCAACACTTACGCGAAGCCAGCTGTTGATGGCCTCAACACAAATCAATGCACCACTCCACCATAGGCTCCCTCCTTAAGTGGCGAGCTGACAGTGCAATGCAGACCGCGTGGTGCAAATGAATCCAATGAGGAAATGTGCACACCACTTGTTGGTTGAGTAACCTCGCACCAAATGGAATTAATGTTCATATGTATACATGTGTGTGCTGAATCTTCACTTCTAAACTAACTGCATCAAGGACACCAGGCTCCACACGACAGATAAAGTTCGCACTACTTCGCAGGCTATATATGATTGTTTTAGATGGTGGAAATAGGCTTTTCTGCATACAAAATAATATCCAATTAATATGCTTTTAGCACAAGCATTTTATTTAGCACTAATATTAAACTTCACGAACAAAGTACGAGGGTAGGTCTACAAGCTTCCGGCCTAACCATTTTCTAAGTATGATAAAAGTAAACATTATATTTCACTACACCCCCCTTCCAAAAAAATTCAGAAGTCTTGTCTGCAAAATGGGCATAAACAGCATCCATCGCTTCTTCGTCATACTTAAATTTCCTTCCTCGAAGATACCTCTTGAGTTTTGAGAAGAGGAAATAGTCACTGGTCGATCTCCTTGAAGTCACATCTCTTCACAGCTTCCTTTGCAAGAAAAGCTGTGTGCACAAGCGCGTTGCCGTGAAGAAGGCGCACACTACCACTCAGTTTTTCTCGCCTTTTCTTTTTGATGGTAACACGCAGTCTGTGTAGTAAACCAGCAAAGTACTCCCTATTTACTGTGGTGTTCCTCTCCTTGAAGTCAGTGAAGAGTATTCCTTCACAGTCCCAAAAGATTGTGGCCATGATCTTTTTGGTTGACTGGGTAACCTTGACCTTTAGAGGCTGTGCTTCGCATGGTTTACGCCACTCCATTGATTCTCTTTTGGACAAGTGTTCATAGCGGAGAACCATAGTTAAATCTCCTGTAACAATGGTTTGCAGAATTTCTCTCTCGTTGCCACGGCAGAACTCCAAAAATACCTGACAACAGATGACTCGTTGCTGTATTTGGACTGGGGAAAGAAGTCTAGACACCCATCTTGCGCTAACCTTATTCGTGTTTAAATGTTCATGAATAATTCCAAGGACTGTTTTTTTTCAAAGACCCAAAATTGCTGCTATTTCTGTAACTTTGAGTCGCCAGTCTTCCGTAATTTCTCCTTCCACAAGAGCGATGTTTTCAGGAGTGAGCACTTCCAAGGGGCGACCTGCACGCTCTTCGTCTTCAATGCTTTCTCGAGCCATTCGAAAAAGTTTGGTCCATTCTTTTACGGTAGAATATGAGAGGGACGCTTCCCAATATACACCGTCCAATCGCTGTCCAATTTCATCTCGACTAAGTGCTTCTTTTGTGAAGAATTTAATAATGACTCGAGATTCCATTTTGAACATATCACAATCTTCTACACATAACTTTCTTTATGCAAGTATATCTGAACAACTGAACAAGTGAAGCGTAAGTTACAGCTGCATTATTTACTTAACAGATAAGAGTTTTGTGAAGGCGATAATATTTATTGGCGAGAGAGGAAACTTATGGGCCTACCGTCGTATGTCTTTTATAAAGAAAATGTTTTGAAGTTTAGAAATATTAATAGATTTAGGGAATTAAGGTCTAAAATATTAATTTTTGTTCTTGCATTTGTCACATTCCTTGGAGAGCAGCAAGAGAATACATTTATTTCGATGTCTAATAAAATTATCTATAATTACCATATTATGTTTTATGACACTATTATCTAAACTAATAATTGATATCATTATACTTTCTCATCAAGCAGTGCTAATAAAACTTCACTAAGATAATTGTAATAATTATTATAGATGCAGAAAAGTAATTAAAAGTAACATTAGACAAAATAATTAAATAACAATTAAATTATACAAGCTTTTTACAAGAGAATTTGCAGGAATTGCTTGTGTCTCAGTTTTCGAGAAAATATTGCTTCAAGTGTTCACCATCTTGTGTATTTCCCCAAGAAAAAGCTTCTTCACGCGGCCGCCTACCACTCGTTGTACCTGCAAACTTCTAACCCCACAAATATTCTTTAAAAAATCCACAGAAGTGAAAGTCTAATGACACCAAATAGTGTATTCATCATATGCTTAACCGTATGATAGTGGCCGTTATCGTGAAGCAGCGACACTCCTTTTGAGAGAATTCCTAAGTGCTTCGATCGTATTGTGGATTTCTACTTGTGTACCAGCATGTCACTGTATCGCTAATTGGTCACACTCCTTTGAGAGAATTCGTAAGTGCTTCAATCGTATTGTGGATTTCTTCCTGTGTACCAGCATGTCACTGTATCGCTAATAAGTTACAATGTAAGCTTTTTCCGGAAAGTGCATCAATATAGTGTTATTGACATTGCAAAATTTTGTCAGCATGCCTTTCCCAACTGCAACTTGTAAATAGATTTTTCATTTGCTTCTTTCTTTCTTTCTTTCTTTCTTTCTTTCTTTCTTTCTTTCTTTCTTTCTTTCTTTCTTTCTTTCTTTCTTTCTTTCTTTCTTTCTTTCTTTCTTTCTTTCTTTCTTTCTTTCTTTCCTTCCTTCCTTCCTTCCTTCCTTCCTTCCTTCCTTCCTTCCTTCCTTCCTTCCTCCTTCCCTTCCTTCCTTCCTTCTTTCTTTCTTTCTTTCTTTCTTTTTTGGAACTGGAGAAGACGGGCTATTCTAATGTATCTATTGCCTTTTAGTCTCTGATTCTCATGGATTGTCTCCTGTTATAGTTCGATGGAGGGAGCCGCCTTGGGACCCACCTGCTATACACTCTTAATAAATTAAAGCAATTTCATCATCCTGACTCAACAACTGTCTCTATACTGAATCTTCATTCTTTTAGAGATTGCATAAGGTTTCGCCCCTTAATTATATAAAGTAATAATGAATCTAGGATACAATTCGACAAAATGGAGCAGCCATAATTAATGAGCTATTTTGAAGGCGCATATTTATGCGTTAAATAAATTTTTTCTCTCTGCATGCATCTCTATGAACTTTAGATTAACATTACTGCTTTTTAGTAACTTTATCACAAGTGTTGTCAAGAGAGGGTCAGACCCTCGAGTGATATTTATTAGGGCTATTTCACGAATAAAATGAGAATTTAAATTTAATTCATGTAAAATTGGCTTACAATATTGTAATAATTGTATATTTGTACTTAACCTTACAGTTTACAAAAGCAGGTATTAATAAAACGGTATTTCTGAAATGCAATAAGCCCTTCTAATGCTTTTTCCCTTTCATCTTGGGTTTTTGTAAAATATAGTGTCTCAGTACTTGCTAAAACAAATATAATAAATGCTTGTAATTTTAGCTTCTAAATTTAGAACAAAACCAACCCTTGATGTAAGAAAACATGGCAACTGCCGTCTTTTCATTAATTTATTTTCTAAGTGCTACTTACTAAGTGCTGGTTCGTTTTTCCAGGGAGTTTGAACTTCTTAAAATGAAAGCATATTGGTAGATGTCTTAATGTGACATATAAGGATTGACAAAATTGGAAAAATGTACTGCAGTGTTGAGTCAGTTAAGAATAGAGAAGTAGGTAGTGCAGTACAAAAAAAAAAATACATTGCTTGTTTTGTAAAATAGACTACAATGAAATTTGTCATTAATACATTAATTTATAATTAAATGTACTACTAGTCATATAGCATCCTTTGCGTTTATTAAATATTTCTATATGTTTTTAAATGGTTATTACTGCGGCATTTGTTGATTATAGAAATAGTTTACTTTTTGCGCAAAATTAACTTTAGTAGTACAGAGTCTTACTGTATCTCATCTATGTCGTTTTTATTTTTTTTGATATCTTTAATAATCTTTAAAGGTTATTGATGTAGTAAGGAATTTTTTTGATTGATTTATTTATGGACGCTCTTTAACATCTCAGGTCATCAGCGTCCCATTCAACTCAGGGCGTGAAACGGCCGACAAATTTTGCTCAGAGGCCTCTCTTTCAGGCTTGAGGTTCTTTTTCGTGCCGTAAATGTACGACACGGGACCCACGGCTTTACTTCCCTTCCGAAGGAAGCCATACTTAGGATTTTTATGCCCGAAAAAATCTATCGGTCCTGGCCGGGGTTCGAACCCGAGATATTGTGTTTAGGAGGCATGTATGGTAACCACTACACCGCCAGGACCGACGATGTAGTGAGGAAGAATTTGCTTTTGCAGTCCAGGTTTCGTAGTAGAATACCTTAGTCTGACACAGGTACAGAAACAAGCACCTGCAACTATGCCGTTCATATTATTAAAAACATTTTCCATGCTATTTCTTTTTCGGATATTTTAATGCTGCTGTCTCTTACTTTGGATTCGTTCAACCCCTTTATCTATACGAAAAAACATAAGTCGAGACATATTTTGATTATATTCTTACCTGGAACCAAGGTACAGTTATGTAGATGTGTATTAATGTTACATTGATATGACATGAGTGAAGAATGAGGTCCTTAAGAGTTCTCTCAGAAAAACAACGTTGTCACTTCTCTGCAATCTCTTTCAATACATGTTCAGCACTAACAGAGATCGGAGGTGAAAATGAAAGTAAATTATCTATAAACTTATTCTTTATTTATTTATTAAGTTTCCCTTAATTTTTATTCTTAATAATATGAGAAACAAAAAATATTCATAGTATCTGCTCAATGTTTTACGAAAGTTGTCGGTCGTGGTGATGTAAAGGTTACCATACTTGCCTCCTAAACACAAGATCGCGGGTTCGAACCCGCCAGGCCCGATGGAGTTTTTCAGGCGTAAAAATCGTAAATATGGCTTCCTTGGGAAGGGAAGTAAAGCCGTGGGTCCCGTGTCGTACATTTACGGCACGATAAAGAACCTCAAGCCTGAAAGAGAGGCCTCTGAGCAAAATTTGTCTGCCGTTTCACGCCCTGAGTTGAATGGGACGCTGATGACCTGAGATGTTAAAGAGCGTCCGTAAATAAAAATTAATCAAATTAATAATATACGAAAGTTAACAGTGGTAATGCTGGGAAATTACCAGAATTGTTGCTTAGATGAATACAATAATACCAGTCACTCTTGACCTCCACGGGTGGCCGAGGTCGTTAAGGAACGGAATTGTAAGTGGGAGGTCTGGGGTTTGAATCCCGTCCTCTTTTACTGAGTTTTATTCCAGGTTTTCCTCATTCCTCATAAATGGCAAATGCCTTGGAGGTATCCTACACTTATGCCTGGAACGTTTCCTTCCTTAAAAAAAAAAAAATCCTTTCCCAGTATATCATTTCACCTCGTGTATCATCAGTGTTCACTGCCTGTGGTGCCTCAGTAGTAAAAACGGGCATTAAACACCATTAAAAAAAAAAAAGATACTTGAAACTCGAAGGGATACGGCGAGGCTATTAAGATTTGTTCCGCACTTTAATTGAAGTCGGTCCTGGTGGAGTAGTGGTAACCAAGCTTACTTTATAAACCCAAGATCGCGGGTTGAAACCCGGCCAGGATCGATGGATTTTTCTGGTGTAAAAATCCTATATATGGGCTTCCTTCGGAGGGGAAGTAAAGCCGTGGGTCCCGTGTCGTACATTTACGGCACGAAAAGGAACCTCAAACCTGAAAGAAGAGGCCTCTAAGCAAAATTTGTCGGCCGTTTCACGCCCTGAATACAATGAGACGCTGATGACTTGAGATGTTAAAGAGCGTCAGCAAATAAAGCAAATCGCTTTAATTGAAAATAAGAAAATAGAACAATTAGGGGAATTAAAACTTTAAAATATTACATGTCAGACAAAGGCAGAAGACCAAATGTTTATATGAATGAAAATTTCTACAAATTAAAGCAGGTAAACATACTGTATTAAATTTTTATAAACTGATGTATATGCCAAAACTATTATATGGTAGAACTCACATATAGAAAATAAAGCCATCACAATATTTTAAAACTTATAAACCATTAAGTCCGATGGCGTAAAAAAAAAAAATTAGTAGATTGCTACAGGCTGCAATGTCTACAGAAAGACAGGAGAAGAAGAAAAAGAAGATTACACATAAGTTATGTGTGCCGGTTTGCTAATGAAGCAAGGATCGAACTCTGGTAAATAAGGTTTACAATGGTAACACACCAAAGCAAGGATTTGCATGTTTTTATAATCGTGTTTAACGCGCATTTTTACTGTTACGGTATCATAAGCGCTGAACAACGGTGTTACATAAGCTGTATGATAAACTGGCAAAGGAGTTTAGCGTTTAAGGAACATGTTTATAGTACCGGAGTATTTGCCATTGTTAAAGACTTGAGAAAAACCTAGAAATAACCTAAGTCAGGGACGACGCACCTACCGGAATTCGAACCGCAGTACTTCTGCTCATGAATCGTGTCTTAGTGATCTCGGTATCACGCCTCTGTAGATTAGCAAAAATGCCCTATCATCTCCTACTCGTTTTCTGCGTATATACTTCCGCGTCAGAGATGTGATTTCACGGAAACTGAGCTACGCTTTCGCTGTTCGTTTTCCGGGTACTGTCGGCGTCATCAAGATCTGTTGTAACATCTGTGACGCTCCAGTAGTACAAGTGCAACTAGTAACCTGTTCGCCTCTCTTAAGCTTCTTTCTTATGAAAATTGTTCGTCCTAATCAACATAACTCTACCTCTGAAGAATATTATTACCAGGACTGGGAATTATAGATTATCAACACGGTTAACTATGTACATATGAGACTAGGTCCATAAGTTTCCGGCCTAACCATTTTCTACGTATGATCAAGACAAAAAACTATATTTCACTTTTCAATATAGTTACACTCTTTGCAATGCACTTCTCACATATTTGAATTAACATTTTAATCCCCCCCCCCAAATAGAAGTCTTGTCTGCAAAATGGACATAAACATCATCCATCACTTCGTCACACTTAAACTTCCTTCCCCTAAGGTCCTTCTTGAGTTCTGAGAAGAGGAAATAGTCGTTGGGAACAAGACCTGGGCTGTAGGATTGGATGGTCAATCTCCTATGCAACAAGAGCTGTGTGCACAGGCGCTTTGTCGTGAAGAAGGCACACACCGCCACTCAGCTTTCCTCGCCTTTTCTCTTTGATGGAAGCACGTAGTCTGTGCAGTAAGCCAGCATAGTACTCCCCACCGCCACGGGTGGCCGAGGACGTTAAGGCGCGGACTCGTGAGCTGGAGGTCTGGGTTCGAATACCGCCAGGACCGTCCTCCATGACTGAGGTTTTTTCCAGGTTTCCCTCAGTCCTCATAAATGGCAAATGCCGGGAGGTACCCTAAACTTAGGCCTGGAACGTTTCCTTCCTTAAAAATAAATCCTTTTTCAATATATCATTTCATCTCATGTATCATCACTGTCCATCGCCTGTGGTGCCTATGTAGCAAAAACGGGCTTTAAACACTATTCATTCATAAAATAGTACTCCCTACTTACTGGGGTGTTTCTCTCCTTGAAATCAATGAAGAACATCACTTCATAGTCTCAAAAGATTGTGGCCATTATCTTCTTGATTGACTGAGTGACCTTGGGCTTTAGAGGCGGTGATTCGCAATGTTTACGGCACGCCATTGATTCTCTTTTGGACAAGGGATCATAGTAGAGGACCATAGTTTCATTTCCTGTAGTAATGACTTGCAAAACTTCTCTCTCGTGGCCACGGCAGAGCTCCAAAAATGCTGACAACAGATTACTCGTTGCTGCTTTTGAATTGAGGAAAGAAGTTCAGGCACGCATCTTGCGCTAACCTTATTCATGTTTAAATGTTCATGAATAAATCAAAGAACTGTTGTTTTAGAAAGGCCCAACCTTACTGCTATTTCTGTAACTTTGAGCCGTCGATCTTCCATAATTTCTCCTTCCACAAGAGTGATGTTTTCAGGAGTGAGCACTCCAAGGGCCGACCTGCACGCTCTTCGTCTTCAATGCCTTCTCGATCCATTCGAAAAAATTTGACTCATTTTTACGGTAGAACATGAGAGCGATGCTTCCCCAGGTACACCGTCCAATCACTGTTTAATTTCATTTGGAGTAAGTCCTTCTTTTGTGAAGAACTTAATAACAGCTCGAAACTCAATTTTAAACATGCCACAATCTTCTACAGATAGCCTTCCTTATGCAACTGTATCTGAACAAGTGATGAATCGAAGTCTGGAAAAACTCTACGCCCAGGCTGCACTTGTAATCGTACGTTATTATCGCACGATTCTCGAGTCATTTCCCAGTCCGCGAACTCACGACAGCTGCAACAATGGGTGTCACTAAGGCACGGTTTTACAGTTCAAGCTTATGCCCTAGCTTAGCTAAACTTTCTCTCCCCTCGTGTTTTAAAGTTATGTTATAACCTTTAGCTTTGTTAAGTTGAATATTGTTTAATACAGCTGCAGTTGGCAATGCACGGGCATGCGCAGTTAGTTCAACGTTTGTCTTTTTTTTTTTTTTTGTTTATTGTTTACGATTCTGCTGGGTTAAAAATAAAACGTATACAACATGTGCATGAACTGCAAGAAATGGATATATTTAAACTGAAATTCGAAATGGAATTGTTGAGGAAACAGTTGTAAAGTTTTGTATTTTTGAAATGTAGTAATAAACTTACACTTTATTTCTAGTATTGGTCGTGAAGTTATCGTAAGTTTCTGAAGTAATCAGTGATGAGTGGATTTCGTACATTGTTGTTAGAGTGCAAGATTTCTCTTCTATGAGGTAGAATATTACTCACTTCTACTGTATTTTCTGTATGATATTCTAGTGCTGGTAAGATCATTTCTTTATTAATACAGCATATGTTGTGCAGAACAGCTGTCGCGACTACCACGCTTTGAGCTTTGCTAATATGGAGCCGGATGCCTGTGGAGAGTATGGGAAATCTCTTCCAGACACCGTAACTCTTTTCAATGCAATTCCTCGTTCTAATCAGTGATTCGCTGAATAAATACTCTTCAGGAGAAACAAGGTTGCCCAATAGGGTCATTAAATAAAGTTTATTTGGGTAACCACTGTCAGCAATGATTAGGCTACTGTCATCAATTACACCATTTTCCAATCGTACTTTTAATGCAGAATTATTAAAGATAGTGGACTTTTGGGGGCTTGACCTTGGCTACCGAGTCACAATCTACAATTCTAAGCCACACTATTGTTCATTACAATAATAAAAAGAAAACATTTCGGTTAAGATAAACTCTGCATTTTCTGCCCCTGGCGATGTAATTTTCACGCGTGTACAGTCTAGTGATGCTATGACACGGAGAAATTTTGCTACTCTACAGAATTTCTATGTTTAACTCTCTCTTCATGTGTTGAAGGAAATTTTATAAATCTTTCTCTCAAGAGTTTTATATGATGCGAAACCTTCACCACTCTCTCGCTGTTGATTTTCATACGCAGCAGAAATCGCCTGTTGTTATCAGCATATAACCTCAAAGTTAGCAAGAAATATTGTATCTGCTGATAGAACCTTGTTCCTGAAATTGTAATTCATAAAATCGTTATTAAATATTTGCAACTCTTTTCTAAAATAAAGTATACCTATATGATTGATGCTATTACCAGCGTGTTGCATGTTTTATTTCATCTCCAATGATTTCCAATATCATGTTTACTGATTGTATACTTAACCTAGATCTCTCGTAGAATTCAGAATAGCTCCGTAAATTAAAGGTGTTCTAAATGTTCTTGGTCTCCTTGTCCTTTCAAATTGAGGTATAAGAAACTGAATTTCTTCCTCACTTATATCTTCTTCTTCCGAAAACATTCTGACGTACAATAATAACTTAATAGCTTAAACCATGTTTCGCCTCATCTTAAGCTAAGAGTCAATTAAGCGAAGTTTATCGTTCAATTTGTACATATGTAACTTAAGTTCCAGCTTAAGATCCTTACTAAGCTTAAGCCTGAACTGTAATAATACTGGGGCTAAGTCACATGAACTCATTCAGCCAAGTTACCAGCTTCATTTGCACAACCCAAGATCGCGGGTTCGAACCGGCCAGGACCGGTGGATTTTTTCAGGCGTAAAAATCCTAAGTATGACTTCCTTCGGAAGGGAAGTAAAGCCGTGGGTCCCGTGTCGTACATTTACGGCACGAAAAAGAATCTCAAGCCTGAAAGAGAGGCCTCTGAGCAAAATTTGTCGGCCGTTTCGCGCCCTGAATTGAATGGGACGCTGATGACCTGAGATGTTAAAGAGCGTCCATAAATAAATCAATCAAAAAAAAAATCATTTGCACAACAGATTTTAAGGTCTCGATGCTATGATAAAAGAAAAATCCAAGTTCCTGATTCCATGTGGTTACTAATCAAAACACGCCCTTTTCCAAATAGGAAAATAATATCCATAATCGTTTCTTCAATGCCGAAAATTAAATAATGACTTTCATACAAACCTTGTCAGCAATATAAAACACATTAGAGATGCAAGAAACATTACTAAAACACAACTAAGTCTTGGTGAGCTATGCTGATGGTGAGGCAGCTTTCAAGCGGTTTTTAATCTTTCGGTCAGCAAATGGAATACAAAAACATTAGTGCCGCCACTGCAAGTTGGGAGGTACAACTTTAGCGCATGCATCCAAAACAAGCAAGCAGAGAAAGAACGGGCGGGTCAATATTTTTTATGCCCTTCGTGAGGGAGGAAGAGAAAACAGATGAAAACTTTTGTGCAGAACAGAAAAACACATTTCCATACACGCTATACAAATATTTTGTTTGCCATATGCAACTCCCACTTTGTCTCTCTGTCTCTTGTTTCTGAATAAAACCTCTAGTGGTTTTACCTTGGAATTACATTGCTGTGGTTACAGAAAACTCTCTTACTTCCTCCTGCCTTCCTATTTCTTATTTTGTCTTTTCTTTCTTTTTCCGACTCACTGGATTCTGCGGTCCAGTTTGCTTGGAAAAGCACGCCATAGAAATGGTTAACTCAACATTTCTTGTGCTATTATGAATTGTAAATTTATTTACAGTAAATTGAAATGCTACTGTTAATATCTTCTAAATTAGAAGGTTGCAAGGTACTTTTATAACTTCTACAAAAATTCAGGTCATTTTAATGAAAAATAAAATGAAAATGATGCTTGAAATTTAGGATTTGTGTAATACACGAATTAATGACACATTGATTTCAGGTTTTGGAAGTCGCAGTGAAAGTATTGACTGTCTTGTGCCTACACCACTTTCCCACAGTCATTTCCAAATTCTTAATTAGGACGGATAGGGCCAAATATGAACTTTATGGAGGTTGGAGTAAAACTTCAATATCCAACTTCTCAAGTCGAATGTGTTTCCGCTTACGAACTACAGGTACTTCTGTCTTACGAAAAATTATTATGGAACAAATAATTATTCACATTGTGAGAATGGTGCAAATAATTGAATTATTTTTCATTCTCTTCTGTTTTTTGAAGTTCATATATTAATTATACAAATGCGATATTAATTTACATACAAAATGCTCTGCTATCGAATCATCCAATTATCTGATGATCGAACCCGTACGCTAAGCCATTGCTCAGGGCCAGCCGAATCGCGGAGGTCCGGCGAATGGGGAACGCAAGAGTCGGTGGTAGAAATATTAGAGTAATTGCACACGAGCGCCTTTCAACCAATGTACGGTTGCATTGATATCTTATTCACCATTCAAAATGCATTAATGGATGGTTTTAAAGCATGGTGCTCAAAAACTAATAACTAAAAGTTTATCTCCTACATTTCCCCTTCCTACGTTAATTTTTTTTGTAACTAATGATAATGCATTCCATCACCTCTGCTTCGATTATCTCACTGCCTCCCGAGAAAAAAAAAAAAAATGTGGTAGGTACTTAACATGGGTGATTATTATTTTGCACAGCGCCCTGCATGGGAATCACTCTTAAATTTAAAATACGGCGCAGGGGGCACCTAGTATGGAATTTGTTTAGTATGTTACATAGGAATGCATTTACTTGTCTATCTTTTCCGATAAAGAACACGACTGAGCGTCCTTTAGAATCACTGAATAGGTTTTAACTTGTTAGATAGAGCTGTTCAAACTCTTCAGAGAGTCGGTCCTGGTGGTGTAGTGTAAACCCAAGATCGCGGGTTCAAGCCCGGCCAGGGTCGATGGATTTTTTTCGGACGAAAAAGAACCTCAAGCCTGAAAGAAGAGGCCTGAGTAAAATTTGTCGGCCATTTCACGCTCTGAATAGAAAGGGACACTGGTGACCTGCGATGTTAAAGAGCGTCCGTGAATAAATCAAATCAAACAAAAATTCTTCAGCCAATCAAGCAATGACTTTAAACCACTTTAGTTATTGTCTTAAATCCAGAACTGTGCCTAGAATTATTTTACAAATGTTCACTTTACTATTTATAATTATACACCAAGTCATGAAAACCAGAGAAAGACAATGGTTGATTGTAGAAACCCTTTAACAAAGCCACAGAATTTCCATGCGGAAAAATAATTAAAATCTGCTCTGTCAGGAATATATTTGCTGACCTCAGTGACTGAAAATGTGAAAAATCTCTAATAACTGTAGATAGGGCCTTTAAAAACCGAAAAATGATATTAGGCCTGTCAATGAGGATTCCCACAGCACCGCCCCAGTATAATCTTCAATTTGAAAAAATTAGAGTTATTTTTAATACTTTTGTTAAAGAACTTTTGTCATAGCGACATTTGTACCTAAGATAATCAATTTTTAATACAGACTTGCAGCGCAGGAATTCATCTCTTCCTGTCAGTGCTGAAATAAGCAAGTGTTATTTTGCATCTTTAGAATTGAAGAATTGGGCTGTTGGTTTCCTTTGTTGTCATTCATTTCATAAATAAAGTATTTTACAAGAGTCTTGCCGCCCATGTTTAACTGGAATAATAAATACCACTAGTACTACCACTACCATTATGTTACCATACTTGCCTCCTATACCCAAGATCGCGGGTTCGAACCCGGCCAGGACCGATAGAGTTTTTCGGGGCGTAAAACTCCTAAGTATGGTTTCCTTCGGAAGGGAAGTAAAACCGTGGGTCCCGTGTCGTACATTTACGGCACGAAAAAGAACCTCAAGCCTGAAAGTGAGGCCTCTGAGCAAAATTTATCGGCCGTTTCACGCCCTGAGTTGAATGGGACGCTGATGACCTGAGCTGTTAAAGAGTGTCCGTAAATAAATCATTCAAAAAAAAAAAAAAAAAAACTACCATTACTACTACTACTTGCTTAACTAAGCACCTGTGAGATTATATACCAATAATTCCTTGGACACTACGATTGCCATAAACATCTTATAGCAGTTGTTAAAAAGGTTGACAGGATTTCTTAGCATAAACAATTATTTAGTGTGTAAATTTGACACATATAAATAATAACATACATATAATAATAACAAATGAAAGTTTGCAGTCGGTCCAATGAAACATCCCTTAGAGTGCGTGCTAAACCGCAAGCACTTCTTTCAGAATCTTCATCCATTAAATGTATTTCCTCTTCTGCGACGTTCCTTTGACCACCTTTAAGTTGTGTAAAGTTCTCAGGATCCACGGCTCACTTACAAATCCTAACGAAAGAATAAAACTTTTTCTGTTGAAAGTGTTGTGGTTTCTTTGATAAGTTTTTGCCTCTTGAATTTCTGTACTTGTATACTAGTTCTTTTTTAAAACCACGTTCTTTCTCTTTGTTTGTATTCTTTAAATTATTATTCTTTACTAATTTATAGGTTAACGTGTTAAGCTGCTAATAACTGCATGTTTGTGCGTTGTGGGGTTTTGATGTGATTGCGTGCGTGTGTATTCTTTCCAGGTCTCCTTGACACTTCATTATAGCCCGTATAAGAAATAGGTTATATGCAACATTTTTTAGGTTTTGTTTTGCAATATCTCTCTCATGCCGCTTCAGGCGCGTTTCGATTCATTTCTCTGTAAATTAGTAGCATCTCAAGATATTCTACATTACTAAACTGCGTCATCTTGTGAACTGATGTCATTTGTTTCGCATTCAATGATAAACAAACAATTGAAATTAGTTATTAAAACATATGAAGACTACAGTTGAGCTATTGATGACACACACTACTAACCTAATTCTTGGATATACAGGTTGCCATGTTGTTGTACTGCAATTCACGCAAAAAATAACATACTTTGAAAGTCTTGTAATTAAAAGAATATGGAATGTATTATTAAAAATAAACAATATGTAGAGGAGCAGTTTATATTGCCATTATCCTTTAAAAAACCTTCAAAATATCAATAAACTAAGAAAAATATGTGTAAAAATGAATAAATCATTGAATTTTCTCGAAAATAACTTCGAAAAAAAGCAAAAGGATATTGGATATTTTAGTTTCATTCATCATGAATAATAATTCCCTAAAAGCAAAGCCACAGATCTCTTCAAATCTTTAGAACATTTTATGACCTTTTCCTGAAACTTCATTTTATAAACAACATGATTATAGAGATCATTATAACCTATGCTATGGAAGCCGAAACTCACGTGAGAGGCATTTCAATGCGCACGCTTAAATAAATAAGGAACTTCATTAAAATACCGATACCTCTCATGGTGCACATACTGCCAGGGTTATCAAGCAATTTTAGACTTGAATAGATCAATGCCAGGTTTGGAGTGCTTCATCGAAGAGCAAATAAAGTGAATGTTGCAAAAGGCTATTTTCCGTAACTTGAAAGAAGCATGTAAGCTTTTCCCGAAAAAAATACGACGTTTGAAAATTTGCTGAGCTATGACAAAATAAAAAACTGTGTATGAACTCAATTTTTGTCTGTACCCTCAATCAAAACGTAAAAATGACAAGAAAGTTCTAAGATGGGCTGTACATAAATGGATAGATTCAAAAGTGTAAGGGTGGTGTTAATTAATTTCCTAGGCTCTATTTCATAAAAGTGTGGTTAGTACATGTCATTGTAAAGTATGGTGTAGCTTTCTATTTCGCATAACGACTGTACAGGACTACTAAAGTATTACTAAAAGGTTTACAAGTGAACTCATAAAGAGCAAGATGGAGGTGCACATATTAGACATACGTAATCCATTATACCTTGAATTAGGTTATGCTCACTTCTTAGTAATAAATTCGTATTTTTAATGTGTTAACGATTTATTATAATTCTTGCTGTTTTAATTTATCTTCTTCTCAGAAATAATGATAAATAAAACACCACATTATGTGTTTGTCAACATTTAAGCAAAACATTCCACTTTTGACGAACTTACTTCGCAGGATCAATTTTAGTTGAGATGGCATAACAATCGAACTTCTCCATTACCTCGATAATTTATTAGTCTATGTCATCATTCATATTTATATAATATAACGTTTATATTTTTTGATTTGATGTTAACTTATATGCTCTTAAAAGCAAAAAATCAACGCAATACGTCAAGTTTGAAAATCAACAGATCTAATATGTGTTCATTACTCACTGTTTAAATACATATATCTAAAATCGAGAGGGTTAATTAAGGATGTAATGTATGGGACTTGCATTTGGTTCAAATTCCTTGGAGCGGGCCGTCCTTACCGTTGATATTTCGCGGTTTCCCTGGTGTTAGGCCAGGGCTAGCGAACGCAGATATTTGCAAGCCGCATGGCTTTATTTCCGAGTGACAAATTGTAATTTAGATTTGCCATAACATCACGCCATCGATCAATAGCACACGGTGGCTTTCGATTTGTAAAGGTTTCTGCCTCGGTGTCTGGTATGGAAGATGATCTTCTGAGGGAGGAGCACCGCCGGCGTCGGGGTGTTCTATCTGGAAACATTTTTAAGGACCCCCGTCTCTTTGTCTGCGCAGTTTCAGCCTGTGGATCCCGGTGTTTTACTCTCGTAGGTGCTTCCATCGGGGGTGTAGGCACAAACGGCCTGCCACGAGCTAGGCTGAAGAGTCAAAGTATCCTCCTCAGTTCATTTCAAATATACCAGAAAGCATGTTCTATTTTGAAATTGTAAACTCTTGCTTTTTTATTTTTCCTTTTTCTTCTACTTCAAGCTGTAGGAACTTGGACCTATAGCGGCTTCTTTATTTGTTACATTAATCTTTTTGATGATATGCGAATGTTTCATTTACCTTTAAGTGTACCAGCATACTTACAAGACACGATAAGTACGTTATTTTAATAAAATTAAACAATTTATAAGTAAATTCATTAACATTTTTTTTCATTTGATTTATTTACATCTTTAACATTCAGGTCATCAGCGTCCCATTCTATTCAGGGCGTGAAACGGTCGACAAATTTTGCTCAGAGGCCTCTCTTTCAGGCTTGAGGTTCTTTATTGTGCCGTAAATGTACGTCACGGGACCCACGGCTTTACTTCCCTTCCGAAGGAAGCCATACTTAGGATTTTTACGCTTGAAAAATATCCATCGGTCCTGGCCGGAATCGAACCCGCGGTCTTGGGTTTAGAAGGCAAGTGTGGTTAGCACAACACCACCAGGACAGGCAAATCCATTAAGAAAAATACAAAAGATTACAATGAACAAAATAAAATTACAAGAAGGACTTTGTACATATGGTAAATTATAAACTGACACCTAAGACTTATTAATATAATTATGTTCAGAAGAACAAGATTCATTTAAAAATACGCTATATAATCATCATTTGGTTTATATAATATTAATAATAATACTTTTTTAAATTTAGCTTTAAATTGTGAAATATTACAAGATGGATGAAAGAGGAACAAAATAAAGTAATTGGATATAATCGCATCACTGGTAAAGAATGATGTGATGTGGTAACGAAGATAGCTGGATAGCTTGGGGTGAAGGTGTAAAGGTAGGATAGTGGAAAACCATTCGTTCCTTAAGACGGAGTCAAAATAATAATTCGAGAGATAGAGTGAAATGTTCAGATCTACAAATGTTGCAAATGTAGGATACGAAAACGCTGAAGCTTCTGGGTTAAGTCGGCACTGAGGTCGCTGTAATGGAAGTGAGGCAATCAAAAGCGTTTGTACAAGGATCTTTTTCAGGGAAAACGGAAAGAATGATTGTCTTTATAACGAATGTATTGTCTTGAAAGCAGAATTGCAATGTATGCAACATTTTAGACGCTACACCTCCTATCCTGAGATATTCATGTATTTTTTCATAAGAAATTAAGGGTAGCTATTTAATATTTGTTTTCTTTACTGAGATATTACATTTTAATTGAAAGCGATGTCAAATTCATTAAAAACTAGTTTGGTATATTAGCTTTTGTAATTTGGAATTTCTTTATTACTGAGTGGAACTTCTGCGAAACTCATTCCAGACACCCTAATTGACTAGACATGGTTTCTGTGTAATACAAGCTGCTTTAGCGATATTAATTCTCTTTGAAGCTTCTGAAAATGTTATGCATATATAACTATGTGGTGTAGTGGCTTGATGGTCAGTCAGTGTATAATGAACGTACGCACGGCTTGTTGTGCTCTTTGGATTAGTGTCTTTATTCTGTCTAGAGTAGGTTTCGACATCAAATGCATAGGATCATGCTTTCAGCTCATGGAAACAATTTTTTATTTAAGCTAATGTCATGTAACTAACACAGGAATGGATTTTAAGACCACATTTAATTTTTAATTTTGCAAAAATTCAACAAAATTCAACAAAATAATTATTAATAATCAGACATAATATTCTATACATTTTAGATACCACACTCCTTCGAATTATTCATGAACATTTAAACACGAATAAGGTTAGTGCAAGATGGGTGACTAGACTTCTTTCCTCAGTCCAAAAGCAGCAACGAGTCATCTGTTGTCAGATATTTTTAGACCTCTGCCGTGACAACGAGAGAGAAGTTCTGCAAACCATGGTCACAGGTTATGAAACTATGGTTCTCTATTATGATCCCTTGTCCAAAAGAGAATCTATGGATGGCGAAGCTAGGCAAGGTCATCCAGTCAGTCAAGAAGATCATGGTCACAATCTTTTGGGACTGTGAAGGAATACTCTTCATTGACTTCAAGGAGAGGAACACCACAGTAAATGGGGAGTACTATGCTGGCCTACTGCACAGACTACGTGCTTCCATGAAAGTGAAAAGGCGTGGGAAGCTGAGTGGTGGTGTGCGCTTTCTTAACGACAGCGCGCCTGTGCACACAGCTCTTGTTAAGGAAGCTGTGAAGAAATGTGACTTCAAGGAGATCGACTATCCTCCTTAAGCACAGATCTAGCTCACAGTGATAACTCTTCTCAAAATTCAAGAAGGATCATCGAGGAAGGAAATTTAAGTGTGACGAAGAAATGATGGATGCTGTTTATGCCCATTTCGCAGACAAGACTTCTGTATATTTTTGGGGAGGGATTGAGATGTTAATTCAAAGATGTGAGAAGTGTATTGCAATAAAGGTTAACTATATTGAAAAGTGAAACATAGTTTTTATCTCCATCATACCAGGAAAATGGTTAGGCTGGAAACTTGTGGACCTAACCTCGCATCACAGTTCGTCTCAGAGCACAAAGTGCTGTTTTTTTTTTGTGCAAAAGTTGGACTGACAATAAAGACTAGACCTAAGGTATTAAGAAAGCAAAAGTACTTTGACGTACCAAATTATATAACTGATGACACTCATAATGTATGCGGAGGACAAGGTTCTAGGATCAACACACAAAGTGGAACTGCGGGAGGGCATAAACATTTTGCAACAATGGGCCACAGAAAACGATTTTATCATAGGAGAGGAAGAAAAATAGCGAGAACCTTCATCCTAAAGATTCAAGTGGAACTACTGAAAATTGTTAATATATTTAAGTATATAGGCATTACATTACAGACAACCGCATCATCATCCAGCACCCACAGAACTTCAGCAGCTATCAGAGCAATGTGCACCATCAAAAACGTCACATCACTGAAGCTAGTACAACGATCAGGCTGTTCGAAACGACTGGCAAGAGAAACCTTCCTTCTTCCTGGAAAATATAGGGTCAAGACCCCGCTACCAAACACAGAAGCAGTAACAAGAAAGAAACAGAAGGAGAAAGAGTCAGACACCTACTTCTTCGGAATGATGCCACGATAAAGAGACCATGGACGAACAGCAGCCAAACGCAGAGGCACGCAATCATAGCACTCGCGATTTACGGCTTCCACCATATAATGTGTACAAATACGAAATACTATCAAGCTCAAGAACAATATGTTTGCAAAATATATGGAAAAAAAAAAGTATGAACTATACCATTTCAAAAGTGCAAAAAAATGACATGCTCTTTAAATGAGCTTATCAAAGCGAACAAATAGATACCGTGTGTTCATTCGAGGGCAACTTTGCTTTATTATTGTTATAACTGGTGACACCACACCACTTGCTTGTTACGTTACTATATGAATGACACTACTATGATATATGGGAGCGAGGCACTACAGATTTATTATTTCCTATACTTAGAATTAAAGCTAAAGCTCGCTCTCTCCCAAAGGTAAACTTAACCATTTATTTGTAATTGCAAAACGTGCAAGATTTATGGTTAACTTTTTAAACATGTTGATAAGAAGAGACGTGACGCACTAAATTATATAAACTTCCGTCCAGGGTCTTAAATGGGGAATTTGTGATTCTGGATTGCCAAACTGTTTTGTAGATGCGAAAAACTGTTCATAAACAAACATTTCTTCTCTATAACATTTTCCTTGTTATGTTAAGATGTGGCACATGACAAAGCTATAGCCTGCTTCTTATGAGGAACGTGGTGTTCCCATTCGCACTGAATAAGTCGGCACTGGTGGTGTAACCATGCTTGCCTTCTAAACCCAAGATCGCAAGTTCAAACCCGGGCAGTATTGATGGATTTTTTTCGGGCGTAAAAATCCTTCGGAAGGGAAGTAAAGCCGTGGGTCCCGTGGCGTACATTTACGGCATGATAAAGAACCTCAAGCCTGAAAAAAGAAGCCTTTGAGCAAAATTTCTCGGCCGTTTCAAGCTCTGCATTGAATGGGACGCTAATGGTCTGATGTGTTAAATAAATAAAATAAAACAATTGAACGTAAAGGATGTGATATACCAACGCAATTAAAGTATTGTGCCATGCTGAATGTTCCGTCTTTGGCAACAAATCACTTATTTAAAATGAACATAACCTCATTTTGGGTATTTTCTGACCTCGTTATTGTCTAGTGTTGTGACAGATTCAGTTGACTCCCGGGTACAGACCGTTTGTGACTACGCCCTCAATACAGGCCATCCGGGAGGAAGGGATGAGGTGAGAGGGACACTACCACATATTTCCCGAATAGAACACCCAGAAACTAGCGGAGCCACCGCTCATGGATTTTGAGACCCGTAGCAAGATCCCCTTCCATACCAGACTTTGTGGCAGAAATCTTTCCAAAGCGCAAGCCACCGTCACACCGCTCAGTCCACCTCGCCTGGCACTTTTGGCCCTTAACAGAATGAACTGATGTGAAATGGAAGCGCAGAAAATTCGTGGAAAGTAGTGATCCGTCCTAGCATTTGCGTAAGTGACCAGGGGAAGCATGAAAAAACACTAAATCCTCCAAGGGATTTGAAACCGATACCTCCCGAATGCGAGTCCCAAACGCTACTACCTGAGTCACGGTTAGTGCAACAAAATCAACTGTCTTTGTAGTAGTCTATTTTTTTTTTCCACAATTACGGAGCTACTGGATTTCCGAAATGTCCAAATAATTATTTATTTTTTGCGTTTCCTTTATTTCTGCATTAAAAACTGATATTTTTATATCAGCATAACCTTCATAATTAAATAGGGCAATTAGTTAGAACGACTATATCAGGAAAATGCCGGAATATATTTTTCGAAATCAGCAATTTCAGTTTTCTAAATGGAATTATCATCACAGTTTTGGAAAAAAACTATTGTATTTAGATTCAGAGAGCTAACATAGATAATATATCTGAAACTCGTCTTAATGGCAAAAATGTTATTAATTACTTCACTAATCTTAAGAGCCCAACGATGTAACGATATGACTACTGCCAAAAAACCGCCCATGGTGCCTCAGTATTAAAACGGACGTTAAAAAAAATCAAAAAATCCCTCAAAAAGGAATACCACTCCTCAACAGTTGTTGAACTAATTAGTTATTCTTCTTGCTAAATTTGTTTTTTGATAGTGTTTAATGCCCATTTTTACTACTGAGGCGGTGGACACTGATGATACATGGCGTGGAAGAATTTTTTTAAAGAAGGCAATGTTCCAGGCCTAAGTTTAGGGTACAGCCCCGGCATTTGCTATTTATGAGGACAGAGGAAAACCTGAAAAAAAAACTCAGTTAGGGAGAACGGCCCTGGCGGGATTCGAACCCCCGACCTCCCGCTCACGAGTCCGCGCCTTAGCGACCTTGGCCACCCTTGGCGGTCTTCCTGCTAAAGTTCTTGGAGAAATGGTGATAGGAACCAAACTGAAGGGACGATTCCAAACACAGTGAATAGCATGCATATATCTCTGCTCTACAGTAACTCCCGTCAACTGACAAATTAAAATAAAAAGGGACCGTCCTCCTTGACTGAGGTTTTTTTCAGGTTTTCCTCAGTCCTCATAAATGGCAAATGCCGAGGAGGTACCCTAAACTTAGGCCTGGAACGTTTCCTTCCTTAAAAAAAATCCTTTCCCAATATATCATTTCATCTCATGCATCATCAGTGTCCACCGCCCGTGGTGCTTCAGTAGTAAAAATGGGCGTTAAACACTATTTCACAATATATATCCCCCCATAAATTTCAGTCGCAAAAAATAAACAAAGTATTAAATGACGCGGTGAATACAAAAGTTTTCGTAAAGCAAGACGTTGGACTGTAGATTTGCATAACATGTAACAGGAAACACTTCTCAAATAAAAATAAATTAGCAATTATTTTAGAAATTTTAGGTGGTTTCGCAAAACGAATTTCAGATTCTTAATTATGACGTACAAATACATCAAAAGCAAGGTATAAATTTTAGTGTTGTGCGGAATTATTGATGTAGAATTACTTAGGGTATAGTTTGCTGCTGTCACAGAAGCTATATAACTTATTACGTAATAAAGCTGAGCTTCTGAATGTATGGTTAAAACATTTGGTACAAAGTATCAATAAATACAGTCCTACACACATGGTTATCAAATGACACTATATTGTCGGTTGAATGCGCCATGTTTACTCGCTACTACTAAAGTTGTAACAGCACGTATGTGATGTGATTTGCTCCATACCTGTATGTTGCGTCAGACTTGTATCGTACTGGCAGTGGTTGGAAAAATCTCGAAGTGTCAATCTTCCTTCACACCACACTACAGAAATTACACGCCACCACGCAAAGGAATGTGCAAGGAAACGGGTTAAGTAAACACTTCCGAAGATTCGGTTCGAACCGCAAAGCCACAGGAAACCGGAGCGTCAGTGTGAACACGGCGAGGGTTAAATTGTAACTGATTGATGATGGTCATGAAAACTACGGAGGCAGGTCGGCGGGAAGAGAGGGGCATTCACCGTGCGGCGGCATTATATTCTTTTGCAACTGCACTGCTTGTTCTGGCCTGCTATTTAATTGCCTTCCGGGCTGATGTAACCTGGCTACAACGTGCTCATATGACAAAGCAGTTTTTTTTTGCGCGCTATCTGTCCGAGGATAGATAGCCAGGAGTTGTGGGGGTTACTGCCTCTTTAGAAGGGATACGAGGAAACTGCTTCTTAGACGAAGAAAATACACAAGGAAAGGTGGAATAAAAAATAGGAAGTAGCAGAAAAAGAAAGAGAGTATAAAACAGGAAAATGAGATAAACAAGGGAAACTTTTTTTCTTCTTTTCTTTGTATTTATTCCTTCACCTCTTCATTCTTAACAAAAAGTAAAATATTCTCCCTCTATACAACTACAACAAAGGTATGCAAAATAAACTTTATTTGTTACTTTCTTTGACGTTTTTTCTTCCTCTAGTATTAAGATTTACACCCTCTGGGACTTAGTGGTCTAGTGGTAACCATACTTGCCTTCTAAACCCAAGATCGCAGGTTCAATCTCGGGCAGGGTCGATGGCTTTTTTAGGGCTTAAAATCTTATGTATTTCTTCCTTCTAAAGGGAAGGAAGTAAAGCCGTGGGTCTCGTATTGCAGATTTACGGCAGTAAAAGAACTTCAAGCCTGAAAGAAGAGGCCTCTGAGCAAATATAACGGCCGTTTTACGCATTGAATTCAGTGGGACGCTGATGGTCTGAGATGTTAATGAGCATCCGTAAATAACTTTAATCAACGACTTACAAGTCGATATTCAGGTCGGTCTCCTTTAGAGGAACTAATTTGAACCTGAGGTCTCCCAAAAACTACTATTTTGAAAATAAGGGGGGGGGGGAACCGCCACCGCCTCTTCTTTCTCCTGCTAAGCGGAATGACTCAAGCGGTAACTTGCAATGCGGAAGAATAAAAAGAATTTACAGTTTCTAACTCTGGAAAATTATTATACTTTTATGAAAAATATAATAATAAATAAATATAACAAATGTAAAATATATTTAAATGTATAATAAAAATTATGGTAAAACTTTAAACATAAAAATGGTATAAACGTGCCTCAGCAATACTCATTTAAATGGTTATAACACACTTGAAAAATTAAAATTGAAATTTTGAAACCAATAATTACACCTTTAAAATTTTTAAAGTTTAAATATTTGCCACATTTTCCACATAACAATTAATAAAATTGCTGACAAATAAACGCCAAAAATTACTTCGATATCTTGGCTTACAAATGCAGGTTCCTGAAAATTTTAAATCAGTATAATAAAATACAATCAAGCATTTTACCTAAATATTTCTCAAAACTTTCCACCTTTCCACCTTGGCCACTAGGTGTACGTGATGAAGAAAGCCCCGGGCCTAGCAATTTAGAATGAAGAACCGAAACATGTGTACATCCCACCCCACCGGGGTCTTATTTCTGCGTGTTGAGGAAACAACCGTAGGCACCCAGTATGGTTTCTAAAGCGGTTTAGTGAACATTCGATAAACTTGGACCAATGGCAAACAAGATCTACTATGGAGTACCATGCTGACGTGGTCAGGTAAAGAGGAAAGGAGAGGAAGTGGCTTGTAAAAGAAATACGGGCAACCACTCAAATGACTGAATGTTGATCACTGGAGATGGAAAAATTCCTTCGGAAATATCAACCTGATGCGATTAGAGTGTGTCGCTATAATGCAGAAATCTGATGTTATTTACGACGGAACGCTATACAGAGTTCAGGGTCAACCACACTGTATTGTTGATGCTAAGTGAACTTCGTTCATGGTGGGAATGTTCCTCACTAGAGATCGCAAATTATTCAGAGTAACAATGCCTAATGTAGCATTGTCGCCATTTCGAGGAGGATTCTTGTTACTTTCTGGATAATATAATAATTTTGGACGAAAATAAATAGGAAAATTCAGAGAGTTGGGTTGTATAAAATTGACGAATTATGTGTTGAGTTGATATTCCCTATTCATTAAATTTACCACCCCTTTATATTATCACTAAACTTTGAAACTAATAAAAAATGCTGAAAGGACTGAAGTTGTCATCGAATGAAGCAATACTGTAGATAAAGGCAAATACATGCTTTTGAAAAGCCTAGAAAACTCTACCACTCTTGTGTTATTATTGAGATATAGGTGAAGATAAGGCTCAAATCTAAAGAACTTAATCAATGACTGTTAAGTTGGGAGTACACCAATGTAACAAAGATATTTTTGTCAACATTTTTATTATATGGAGAAAACTACAATTTATTTATTTATTTTTTCTAAAAGCAAAGTAATATATTTTTTGCTTATTCTACTGCTCTGGCAGAAGAAACTGAAGTCTGTGCTGTGCTATTAACTTTATCTTTTGATGTATTCTATTAATTAAAAGAAAACTTGGATGTAAAATGCTGGAAAGTTATGGAGAATCGAGGTAATTGCAATTTGATACCAAGAAAGCCATAAAAAACTAATTGGGGTTAAACTATGTGACTGGCTTTACACCATTAATTCATAAACAGCGTAGCAACATAATTTAGCGTTATCACCATCTGCTAAATTTACAGACCAATAACTTTGAATTGGTTTGTTATGGATGGAGAAGGTATTTCAATACTTAAACCTTACTCAACGGCTGGCCGTTTGTATCTACGCCTCCAGACGGGGCATCGCCGTAGGAACGGACGAGTTGAGGGAAATACCGGACGGATAGTGTCCGCGGGCAGTAAGGCAAGGGTGTAGAGGGATTCCTAACATTGCTTCCAGATAAAACACCCAGATGGCGAAGGAATCCCTCCTTCAAGAAGTTCCAGAGGGCCGTCTCTATACCAGACGCTGAGACAGAAACCTTTCCATAGTGCAAGCCACCGTAACATTGCATCAGTCACCTCACCCTGTAACAGAACAAACGGAATGAAATGATATGAAATGGGAGAGAGGAAAATTCGTGGAAAGGAAAGAAAAAAGAAAATCAGGATAGCCGGCCTCAAGAGATTTAACTCAGGACCTTAGACTGAAATGATCGGCTATGATCGGGTAGGGTAGGGTACAGTTTCATACAATTTGGTTTCTCTTATGTTTATTACATTTTATTGCTGCCAACATTTTAATTTATGTTCTTTCTACGTGTGTAAACTGTGCCCAACATTCTTACCTCACTTTATAAAAATGTAATATTGTTGATTTCCGATATTTTCCTGTTAATAGGATCATTACATTTCTGCAAATTTATTGGAATGTGTATATTTGACTAAATATTATATATATTGCGGTGCACAAATTTCAAGTATCAACAATTAAATGTATAAAAAACAAAGTTAAAACGGAATTATTGTCGAGAGCTAAACTGTTGAGCTAGTGCATTCAATTTGTGCCTCATAGTGTTAGCCAATATTCTGATAAGCGCTGTCAAACATGAAGCTTATGTGAACTTGGAGAACAAAGCCAATAAAGCGAGGCGGAAATTATGCCATGACTTCGGTGCTGATGCTAAGATGGTTCACCAAATTCCAGGAAGGCAACCCTCGAGATGAGCCCGGATAGGAAGATCAACAATAATGAATAACGAGGTTCTCTTAGAAACCCTTGAGGCTAACAGCAGGCAGACTTGTGAGGACGTGACACAGTAATTCAACGTCAACGCAGAAACTCCATCTCCATCAGCCAGGAAAAAGATATAAAACTCAGTCGCTGCTGGGTTTCACATGAGTTGACAAAGACTCTGAAGACGGCACGAGCTGAGGTCTGTTTTGCATTGTTGTCACGTCAACAGAAGGGTTCATTTCTTGATAGGTTGCTGACATGCGATAAGAAGTGGATCCTCTATGGCACTTCAAAACCGCCACGAATGGCCGAGGTCGTTAAGGCGCGGACTCGTGATCGGGAAGTCTGGGGTTCGAATCCCACCAGGACCGTTCTGCCTGACTGAGGTATTTTCTAGGTTTTCCTCAGTCTCATAAATGGCAAATGCCGGAGAGATACTCTAAACTTAGACCTGGAACGTTTCCTTCCATAAAAATGCTTTCCCAATTTACCATTTCATCTCATGTATCACAAGTGTCCACCGCCTATGGTGCCTCAGTAGTAAAAACGGGTGTTAAACACTATTTATTCATTCTAAGGAACTCCAAGTTGCTGTCATTACTGTTTGTCAGCCTAAGAATCTATCTCCAAACAATCGAAACTATCACTGCATCAAAAGAAGGCTATGTACTGTGTTCAGTGCATTGTGCATCTTGAACTGATGCCAGCTTTTTAATGGTCTTACCTCATGTATTACAATGAGAATATGTTACGATGACCCCAGGGAGAGGAGTTGCGGATCTTAAGCCACTCCTATCTCTCGATAGACTGACGCTTCAAAACTCCCAACATTGCAGCTATACGCATTTTTTGAATGATTTATTTATGGACGCTCTTTAACAGCTCAGGTCATCAGCGTCCCATTGAACTCAGGGCGTGAAACAGCCGACAAATTTTGCTCACAGGCCTCTCTTTCAGGCAGCTATACGCATGCTCAGAACTTGGTTTTCCCAATGTTTCACACACATACCTCCAGAGAACGTGCAATTAGCTCGCGATTGTTGACTTCAAGAATACTTTAGTGTAACAATGATGGGTCTCATTATTATTAATATTCTAATTATTAAGCCTTATTATTAACGCATACTTTCCATTATTAAGTCCCCAAATGAAACAACATTGAATTACAAAATAAAAAAATAAAAGTTTAACTATATAAATGAAAATATTAACAAAAAAAAAAGATTTAGAAAAAAATTTCGGAAGGACACAACTGAAATTTTATAAATCGATGACCGTTCACATATAGGTATATGCAAACGAGAAATGGTTTATGAAACAGGAAGATAAAACTAGAGAAAATAATAACTGCGTTTTAGAGATATCCCGTGTTTTTCGTGTTTTATTTTCTGATTACGTGACTTTTATACCACAATGTACTTATTAGGAGGCTTCATGCTTGAAGGAATTTTCGTTTGCAAGATCCTGCCATTATTTTTACCTCTTTAATATTTAGCCACTTTCGCCCCGGTCTGCTGTTAAAAAGAAGCTCCGATTTAAATTGCTGGTCTCGCATCACCTAATCAAAGCGACTCAGGGCTACCAGCATCTTGTTAATGATAGATGACCAGGCTTCTCCCATTTGCATTTATAGTGCGTGAAGTAAAAAGCCACGTATTATAATTTTAAATACGCGTATAAAAACAGGAAAATTGCTTATATTCCTGCTTACGTGAAACGCACAGAAACGTGATTGCAATAAAAAGTTATATTACAATTCTACACACTGTTAATTCTTTTTCTTATAATTTAGGCAATCGTCGTTGTAAGAATATTAAAAAACGTATTAGTGCTACGCACTTAATACGATTTATACATTCACAAGGCGAAACTGCAAAAGTTACTCTAAAAATTATTTAGCATAATAACCTTTTAGTTGTTTACGGTTAGCTTAAAGATTATAGAGTGATTTAAAGCCTTCAAAGAAACGTTAATGGTTTCTCCACAATTTCTTCTGCAGCTTGTCTTATAATGAAGTTTAATACGCTATTGTTACAGTCTTACCATGTTCCAGCATAATTATTTCATTTATTCCAAAAGTTAATGCCGAAGGCGGTTTTGAATACGAAATACAACTTGATTACCACAGCATTTGCATTCCTTCGATTAATATTATCATTACTTGCCACTGAATATGAATGCTTTTGAAATACGTGGTCTGTTCACCAATTTTTGGTCGCCTTATAGACGGTCCTGGTAATTTAGTAGTAACCGTGCTTGCCTCATAGACCCAAGATCGCGGGTTCGATCCCGGCCAGGGTTGGTACTTTTTTCGGGCGTAAAAATCCCAAGTATGGCTTCCTGCGGCACAAAAAGAACAGGCCTGAAAGAAGAGACCTCTGAGCAAAAATTATCAACTGTTTCACTCCCTGAATTGAATGGGACGCTAATGTCCTGAGATGTTATAAAGGTCCATAAATAAACCAAATAAATTAAAAATTAAAGGAAAGTCGCCTTATAGAGTTGGATTTTTAGATTGAATTTTATACTAATAATTAAGTAACACAACATAACAATTTACCGCCCCTGGTGGCCGAGGTCGTTAAGGCGCGGAATCGTGAGTGGGAGTCCTCCTCGAACGAGGTTTTTCCAGATTTTCCTCAGTCCTCATAAATGGTAAGTCTCGGGAAGGTACCTTACAGTTAGGCCTGGAATGTTTCCTTCCTTAAAAAATCCTTTCCCAATCAATCATTTTACAGTGTCCACCGCCTGTGGTGCCTCTGAAGTAAACACGGGCGTTAAACACCATTCAAAAAAAAAAAAAAAAAAAAATAAAAGCGCAACAATTTATTTACAATCAGGCCATCAGCGTCCCATTCTATTCAGGGCGTAAAACGACCGACAAATTTTGCTCAGAGGCCTCTTCTTTCAGGTTTGAGGTTCTTTATCGTGCCGTAAATGTACGACACGGGACCCGCGGCTTTACTTCCCTCCCGAAGGGAGCCATACTTAGGACTTTTAAGGCCGAAAAAATCCATCGATCCTGGCCGAATTTGAACCCGCGATCTTAGCTTTAGAAGACAAGTATGGTTACCACTACACCACCAGGACCGAATACATAAGCTTGTGAATGCCCTAAAGGTTTGGGTTCGGTCTTTAACAACTTTTGTACCAACTTGCAAACTTCTAACCCCAAAAATGTTCTCAGAGGAACAAACAAGAAAAAGTGCGAGTTGTATGGTAGGTGTTTCACAATTTAATTTCAAAATTTTATACATCCACTGTATGCAGCTATATGGGAGCGGACTTTGTGTTGAAGCAGAAACATCCAATGGATAGTATCGCGGGCCTTAACTTATTTCCATGATGTCACTGTATCCAGCAGTAATCCAGAAGTGCGGGCATTGGCATCCTCAAAAATCCAAAGAAGCCATTGTTTTAAAAGTTTGTTAAATTGAACAGAATGTGCAATTCTATTGCATCGATTGCTTTTTACTCACTGATTCATAATGGTGCACCCAAAACTCATCTTTCAGAATGCAGTGGAACAAAATTTTTTCTTAACAAGCATCTCGGTGCAAGTGCTTCTCTATCGCGTATCTTGTGATCACTGGACAATTACCTATGACCTGTCTAACACACATTATTTCTTGATAATATTGCATTACCTACTTATTTTATGAATGTCAATTTTGGTGGAAGCGCTGCGAAAAAGTTGCAACTTTCTTGAGTATATAAAACTTATTTACAACGTTTGCATAAATAAAATCTGAATCAGTTAGTAGGATTTAAATTATGTTATTATAAATAAAGCAGTATAAGATACCGAGAGGTATTTCAATGCTACTGCTTGAAAACATATAAACAAATTATTTCTAGCCTACCATTTTTCATTTTATTTAAATAACCAAAAAAAGTATTGTAGCCAAATTCAGAACATATACAAAAGTAATGGAATGCTTGGGTGCAATTAAATGTAACCATTAAAGTGATTTTGAACAAACGCAATTATTTCAAATCACCATTAGAACGGTTAAAAACAGCACATTGTAAAATAAGTGTTGAAAGGCAAGTATTGCACATCCGAGTATGACTAGTTGCAACTCGAAGATCGCAATGAGCCTTTCTACAAGTATGTTACATATTATTTTTTATACTACCAACCGAAATGTAACTTATTCTAATTTAGAAAGTTAAAAATGACGAAAACTAGAAATATCGAATCGATCAGTGTTTGTTCATATGTTTGTATAGTAACGCGTTAGTGTTTTGTTATTGTTGATTTTATTGAAACATTTATAGCTCCATGATATGAAGATTAACTGAAAACTATAATGAAATTTGACGACAGCGATAAAGGTTTCGATGTTATTGAAGCGACGATTAGTATAAGAAATGATTTGGTGCCTGAGAAATGTAAAAAACGGCTGGAGTGAGAACGTGTTTTATTCACAGCTTGGTAAAAACAACCGTTTTATCTGTTTTCAATAGAATGCGCATAAAGAAATGTTTTGTCCATCAGCTGTTAGTGCAAGATGCTGTTATGATTTCACATAGGTAAATAATTATTCTTCTCATTTAAGTATTATAGTTTCTACTCGTTGTGTAGGTTAAATGTGCTTTACTTTCTTAATACATTTTTCTCTTAGCTCTTTGTAGCGGTAATCCCGTTGTTAAATATCACGAATTTTACTCTTAGACTTTTCACTAACAATGTCACGATGCCGAATTTAAGGGTACAGTCTCTCATAATTTATTCATACTATTAACATGGTAATAAAGCAGTCATATTGATTACACTCTATAACCAATATGGCAAAGTTCATTTTCTGAAAACAAGGGTATCTAATTTAAATTTTAAATTTTCCAGTAGGGCAGAGCTCTAATTTTCACTTTGTTAGTCACTTTAGTTTTGACCGCCACGGGTGGCCGAGGTCGTTAAGGCACGGACTCGTGAGCGGGAGGTCTGCGGTTCGAATCCCGCCAGGACCGTCCTCCCTGACTGGGGTTTTTTCCAGGTTTTCCTCAGTCTTCATAACTGGCAAATGCCGGGGAGGTACCTAAACTTAGGCCTGGAACGCTTCCTTCCTTAAAAAAAAAATATATCCTTTCCCAATTTATCATTTCATCTCGTGTATCATCAGTGTCCACCGCCTGTGGTGCCTCAGTAGTAAAAACGGGCGTTAAACACTACTCAAAAAAAAAAAAAAAACTTTAGTTTTGCCTCTATAAAGTTACATGGAAAATGTTCAAACTTTAGATAGGCTATATTGGCTACAAACATCTTATTTTGCATTTTGGGAGATATGATGAATTCATCAACTCAATTGAGGATACAGATAGATCCATTTAGCCAATTTGCTTTTGCCTATGGCTGGGCTTCATTATACAATGAAAACATACACAGTAGAAAACAGTTTAAATATTCATGAAAATATTTCGCATACAAACGGGATCTTTACGTCTCTCTTGGTTCCTTCAATGAACGAACAGACCATAAAAGTGGATTTGAGCGTTATATACTGATATATGTAAACTTAGGCAAGGAATCGGAATCCTTATGTAAATAAATATTTTTTCTGCTTGAAGATAAATGCTCACAGTGTACTTTAAAACTCCAAAGGAATAATTACCAGTGTAAATACAAAATATTATTTCAGATAATAAAACATATTTTCAATAAAAATATTAAATCTATTTTTTCAGAATATTGTTATTAAACACATCAATATGTTTATTTTACATTGTGATTTATTAGATCATATTTCGCTAGCTATTGAGCATAAATAGATTGGTATCAAAAGGAAGCCGCTACGGGTGGCCGGGGTCGTTAAAGTGCGGATTCGTGAGCCGGGGGTCTGGTGTTCGAAACCCTCCAAGACCATCCTCCCTGACTGAGTTTTTTCTAGGGTATCTTCAGTCCTCATAAATGGCAACTGCCTAGAATTAGGCCTGGAAGGTTTTTTTTCTAAAAAAATCTTTTTCCAATGTATCATTTCATCTGTGTCCACCGCCAGTGGTGCCTCAGTAGTAAAAACGGGCTTAAACACTATTTTAAAAAAAATTAAAAAATCTGAAGAAAAATGTGTTTATTTTAAAATCACTGTCTCTTTAAACAGAACTTCCTGTTCTCCCCTTCTCGTCGCTCCTGGTGGTGTAGTGGTTACCATACTTGCCTCCTATACCCAAGTTCGCGGGTTCGAACCCGGCCAGGACCGATGGATTTTTTCGGGCGTAATCCTAAGTATGGCTTCCTTCGGAAGGGAAGTAAAGCCGTGGGTCTCGTGTCGTACATTTGCGGCACGAAAAAGAACCTCAAGCCTGAAAGAGAGGCTTCTGAGCCGTTTCACGCCCTGAGTTGAATGGGACGCTGATGACCTGAGATGTTAAAGAGCGTCCATAAATAAATCAATTAAAAAAAAATCTCCCCTTCTCTATAGTCATACGCTGAGGTCTCTTTGTTATGAGATGCATTTAGAAAGTTTTGTGTTCGTTACACTCGAGTTAAACATAAACAAGTGTAGTAGTCTACCACAATACTTCAATTGTATAAGATTGTATTAAAAGATGAGTTATTATGTATATCTGAAATGTTAAGTTTTTGCATAAGCAAAAACATCTACGAATCTGTTGTTTGAAACAGTTAAGCAGGTACATGCCGTTGAAACCAAATTAAATTTGGTACAGTGTTACAAGTTCTTAAAGGCAAATTTGAACATTTTTCCTGGAAAAATGACGGCTTTAAAAATGTGTAAAATTGTTCCAACTTTGGAAGGTGTATAAATAGATGAAATTTAGTGTTGAGGTAATGGGCATTCCTCTATTTAAATGTAAGGCTGTGATATCCAAAATCATTTTCGCAGTATTAAGTATTGCCCAGATAAACCGGCGTGCATTTGGAAATTTAATTGGCACAGTTTGGAAATTAAATTTAGTATTTTATTACAAATTTATTACAACTACTAGTACAAGATATTATTTTAAATTTACTTATGTGTAAAGTTATAATTCAAATATGCAAATATTTTTTATGCATTAAAGAGAAAATTTGTGGTAAATATAAGGAAAGATTAAAAAAATTGAACATTTTTCTCTGTTTTAATACACATTATGTTTTCATACTATTATGACATAAAACTGCATAATCTCAGCATTTTTATAAATATTTTCGTCTTTTATTAGAAGGAAAATACGTTTAATTTTTCACTACATAAGAATACAATTCCTAGTTATCTATTAATTTCTATTAAGCCATGTACAGTGGTACATGAAAATTATATTAATGTTTCAAGTACGTGTAGCTTAGTAGTAAGAATTTATCCAGGAAATAAAAACAAGGGTCATACTCCACATACCGCTGTCATGTTAAGTATATAAATAAAAAATCAAGATTTTTATATTTGTTTTTCCCAATTTAAATTAACTTCAGATGATGATAAAAATTTAGATGATTATTAGAAAGCAAATTCATTTCACGAACTCCATGACAATATATTCAGCAGTAATTGATGGTCCCACCTACTAGACATAGGACAGCACCTACACGGGTGACCGAAATCGCTAAGGCACCATCGCCACGGGTGGCCGAGGTCGTTAATGCGCGGATTAGTGAGAGGGAGGTCTGGGGTTCGAATCCCGCAGGGACTGTCCTCCCTGACTAAGGTTTCTTCCAGGTTTTTCTCAATCATAAATGGAAAAATCCAGGGAAGTACCCTAAACTTAGGCCTGGAACGTTTCCTTCCTTAAAAAAAGAAATCCTTTCCCAATTTATCATTTCATCTCACGTATCATCAGTGTCCATCGCCTGTGGTGCCTCTGTAGCAAAAAGGGGCGTTAAACACTAATCATTTTGCTAAGGCACTGCTTTTTCCAAGTTTTCCTCAGTTCTCATCAAAGGCAAATGCCACCGAGGTACTCTAAAGCCCAAGCCAGGGACCCTTCGTTCCCAGAAGTCCTTTCTCATATACCATCAGTGTCCATCACCAGTGATGCCTCGGTATAGCGTCAGTCCTGGTGTAGTGGTAACCATACTTGCCTTCTAAACCCAAGGTCGCGGGTTCGAACCCGGCCAGGATCGATGGATTTTTTTCAGGCGTAAAAATCGCAAGGGAAGTAAGTCGTGGGTCCCGTGTCGTACATTTACGGCACGATAAAGCACCTGAAGCCTGAAAAAAGAGGCCTCTGAGAAAAATTTGTCGGC